>CM069158.1:16147342-17614842 GCA_035221665.1 Okamejei kenojei
CTGACCTTTCTTTGTTTCTGGGTTTCCTTCACCTGACCCTTCTCCGACTTTTCAATTCAAAACTCTGTCAAATCACCAGTTTCTCTGGTCAGTCCCAATGAAATAGCTTGCTCTTTCCTCTGCAATGTGACTACCGTATTTCCCAGCAATGAAGGTGCACCTGCGTCGAAGACGCACCCCCATTTTGAGTTGCTAAATTTTGAAAAAAGGGCTGGAGGGACAGGAATAAGGGTTTGGTTTGGTTTCAAGGAGGCAATGAGGACCGGGGAAACTCCATCTTTGCCTGTCCCACAATGCGCTGTGGGGTTCAGATAGAGGTAGAGGTAGAGGGAGGGAGGAGGAGAGAGAGGGGGAGGGGGGAGAGAGAGGGGGAGGGGGAGAGAGAGGGAGGGGGAGAGGAGAGAGAGAGGGAGGGAGAAAGAGAGAGAGGGAGTGGGAGAGAGGGGGGGAGGGAGGGGGGAGGGAGAAAGAGAGAGAGAGAGAGAGAGCAGCCTCTCTCTCCCCCCCCCCCCCCCCCCCCCCCCGGTGCTGTCCTTGTACAGTCACTTCCCATCAGCTGCCAGCAATGAGGGATAGCCAAATATATCTTTCTTGGCTAACAATCTAACCTTCGGCCTCCAAGACGCAGGTAAATTTTCACGCCTTATTTTTGAGTAGAAAATAGTGTATTCATTGGTGGGAAATACGAATATTATCTCGTCAAGCTGAAAGCAAACAATAGATGAGATAATATTTACACTCTGCAGTGACATATTAAGAAGGAAGAATTGGACTCACCAATGCACACAACTTGTTGCGCTCGATGGTATGTTGGTGAAAGGGGTGTCTGGGGTTATGGGGAGAAAAAGGGAGAGTGGGGTAAAGAGGGAAAGGTAGATCAGCCATGATTGAATGGCAGAGTAGACTTGATGGGCCAATAAGCCTAATTCTGCTACTATCAATTATGTACTTATGAACTTACAAAAGTATGAGAACATTCTCACTAAGCACCAGCCAGAAATATGCCAAGTGATCAGATTGCAACATTGATCTATGTGCACATGCATTTGATGCTAGTCCTGAAGCTCATCGCTCCAGCTAATGCCCTCTCAAGTACATACAACTCAGCAGCAGGACATCCATGTCAGCCTATCTAAAGCAGCTCACAACTTTACGAGGGAACTAATCTTCCTATTGCTTCAATTTCCACAAATGCTTGGCTCCTTAAAAGGTACCTACAAAAGGGCAGCTGGGGAGGCAGGGTGGCAGGACTTTCTACTTACTTCAAGGTCACTGCATATACCAGGTGTTCCCATACACATGCAAGTGTAGGGATTCCCCTCCTAGAATTCAGCATGCATGGATGGCATATTGAGCAGAAGTGCTGCTGCCACACAGCGCCAGAGACCAGAGTTTGATCCTGACCTCGGGTGCTGTCTGTACGGAGATTGCACATTCTTCCTGTGGCTGCATGGGTATCCAGTGGATGCTCCGATTTCCTCCCACATCCTAAAGCCTTGGGTTTTTTTAAGGTTGATTAATCTCTGTAAATTTGCCCCAAACATGTAAGAATGAAACAAAAGTAGGGTGACATAAAACTAGTGTGAATGGATGATCAACAGTTGGCATGGACTCGGTGGGCTGAAGGGCCGGTTTCCATGCTGTATAAAGGGCCTGTCCCACTTGGGCTCATTGGCGCGTCACGCAGATGGTGCGCGAAGATTTTGTACATACCAAAATCCTGAGGCGCCGCACGCGGCCACGCATCACTGCTACGTCACCACGCAGCGTGCACACGTCGTGTGTCGTGACGTGTAAATGATGACGCGTAATTACGCGGAAATGACGCCCAAGTGGGACAGGCCCTTAAGGAGCAAAAAGAACATGGCAAATTGCTGTAGGAAGTAAGAGGAAATGTGGTGGTTTGTTTCAACAGCGTCTTCAAGGTACCCGTCTTTACTTAACAATGAGCGGGGGAACAATATGTGAGATGCCTGTATTTCAATAACTACATCTTCACTGAAACCTGCCAGTGAATGCAATTGCAATGCAACTATCGAACAAGGAAAGGGCTGAATCACCAGCAACAGAAAATCCAAATACATTTGTTTGTTTAGGAAGGAACTACAGACTCAGTCCAACATCTTCTAGATTGAAAAAAGATCTTTCAAATTCGTTATTCAACATTTGTCACCCACCAAGCCACAAATGATCTTGTTTCGTGGAACCAAATGGGCAGAAAGACCATTCAGTTGCATGGGAATTGTAAGTATCCCAATGCTGGTAAGTGCCATTGCCTGCATGCACAACACATTGCAGGAACTGCACATCAAATCTAAACCAGAAACAATAGCGATTCCACTCCATCAATTTCCAGTTGCTGCCTATTCATCAGCAATAGGTCTCCCAGACCAACATCTGGTAATCTGGCAGCAATCATGGTGCCTTCAATCTATGACTGTCACCTGTGTTATTCTCGTTCCAGTCACTCTGTCAAACCAAAGTATGGTTAGTGGTCAGTAAGCAATGTCTCTGACAAGGTGACGGATGATTCTGCTGCACACATTGCCTGCATGCGTGCAACATGCCGCTGTATGAAACGTGATGCTGCAAACTGCTGGCCTCATGAGGTGATCCATTCACCCAGGAGAAGCCATGCAGCACCAAGCAGACTGGAATCCAACATTCCTGCTGTATACCATACTAGGATCAGTAAGAGGATGAAGGAGGCAGTCAATCAGCTCCTTGCTGCTCCCCTTGCCTTCTGATGGTGTTTGAGAGGATGCCAGCTTCCTGTAGACGGTATGAATTTGGCGGGTTGCCTACTTTACACCAAATGTGTGTGAATTAATCATACATCACAATCCCCTCTCCCAGTTCCATGGTTTATCAAATTAATCTCGGCAAATTATTAATCGTAGGGTGCGTGGAGTTGTATTAGAGATGGGATACGAAAAGCTTTGGGTTGACGAAATAGCTAAACTCACATAACAACCCTAACCCTCTGATATTTTTCCCCAAATCCAGGACAAGATGATCCATGAGAACATCTGGGGTGACATTTTACTTCGGAGTCACGTGAGTGACTACGTGAATAGAAGCCCGTACAGCCGTTGGTGCGTCATGACGTCAGACGTTTGTGCAGTCGGCCGGTTGGAGCAGCAGCGCTCCTCCAAGCGGTGAGTTTAAAAACGGAGGTAAGGTTTTGAAAATTAAAAAAAAATTTTTTACCACAGGTCATTTTCTGCGACGGTTTGGAGTTACCATATAAAGCTATTACCATATAACAATTACAGCACGGAAACAGGCCCTCTCGGCCCTTCCAGTCCGTGCCGACCATTTGTTTTCCCCTAGTCCCATCTACCTGCACTCAGACCATACCCCTCCATTCCCTTCACGTCCATATACCTATCCACTTTACTCTTAAATGTTAAAATCGATCCTGCCTCCACCACTTCTGCTGGAAGCTGATTCCACACAGCCACCACCCTCTGAGTAAAGAAGTTCCCCCTCACGTTACCCCGAAACCTCTGTCCCTTAATTCTCATGTCATGCCCTCTTGTTTGAATCTTCCCTACCCTCAATGGGAAAAACGTATCCACGTCAACTCTGTCTATCCCTTTCATCATTTTAAAGACCTCAATCAAGTCCCCCCTTAACCTTCTGCGCTCCAAAGAATAAAGACCTAACTTGTTCAACCTTTCTCTGTAACATAGTTGCTGGAACCCTGGCAACATTCTAGTAAATCTCCTCTGTACTCTCTCTATTTTGTTGACATCCTTCCTATAACTAGGCGACCAAAATTGTACACCATACTCCAGAATTGGTCTTACCAATGCCTTGTACAATTTTAACATTACTTCCCTACTCCTATATTCAATGCTCTGATTTATAAAGGCCAGCACACCAAAGGCTTTCTTTACCACCCTATCTACATGCGATTCCACCTTCAGGGAACTATGAACAGTTATTCCTAGATCCCTCTGTTCCACAGCATTCCTCAATTCCCTACCATTTACCATGTACGTCCTATTTTGATTTGTCCTGCCAAGATGTAGCACTTCACACTTATCAGCATTAAACTCCATCTGCCATCTTTCAGCCCACTTTTCCAAATGGCCCAAATCTCTCTGTAGACTTTGAAAATCTACTTCATTATCCACAACACCACCTATCTTAGTATCATCTGCAGACTTACTTATCCAATTTTCCACCCCATCATCCAGATCATTGATGTACATGACAAACAACAGTGGACCCAACACAGATCCCTGAGGCACCCCACTGGTCACCGGCTTCCAACTTGACAAACAGCCATCCACCATTACTCTCTGACATCTCCCATTCAGCCACTGTTGAATCCATCTTGCTACTCCGCCATTAACACCCAAAGATTGAACCTTCTTAACCAACCTTCCATGGGGAACCTTGTCAAAGGCCTTACTGAAATCCATATAGACAACATCCACTGCTTTACCCTCATCAATTTCTCTAGTTACCGCTTCAAAAAATTCAAGAAGGTTTGTAAAACATGAGCTTCCCGGCACAAATCCATGTTGACTGTTCCTGATCAGACCCTGTTTATCCAGATGCTTATATATATTATCTCTAAGTATCCTTTCCATTAATTTGCCCACCACTGACGTCAAACTAATAGGTCTATAATTGCTAGGTTTATTCTTTGAACCCTTTTTAAACAATGGAACAACATGCGCAGTACGCCAATCCTCCGGCACTATTCCCGTTTCTAATGACATTTGAAATATTTCTGTCATAGCTCCTGCTATTTCAACACTAACTTCCCTCAATGTCCTAGGGAATATCCTGTCAGGACCTGGAGTCTTATCCACTTTTATATTTTTCAAAAGTGTCAGTACTTCCTCCCCTTTGAATCTCATAGTTTCCATAGCTACTCTACTCTTTCCCCTTAACTCACCGAGTTCAATATCCTTCTCCTTGGTGAATACCGAAGAAAAGAAATTGTTCAATATCTCCCCCATCTCTTTTGGATCTGCAGATAGCTGTCCATTCTGGTTCTTGGAGATATGTTGCAGAAAGTGAAGAAGGTGTCGGCGAGGCGCTCCGGAGGTAGAAATGAAAGTGACCAGGAGAGTGTTGTGGATGGAGGCCCGTCTGGTACACCTGGTCCGGTGCTGGCTACACAGCCAGTGGTTGCAGACCCACTGCCTGGGGGCAGTGGAGGCTTGCCAGTAGGGCGGAAGGCCACTGGCAAGTCTGTTATGCCCGTAGATGAGTCGGGTCTGGAGGTTATACCCTCCTTAGGAGAGTCCGTTTGCTCACGGCTCTCCCAGGTCGAGATTTTATTACAAAGAATGCTCGACAGGGACCAGCTCCGTGAGGAGGAGTGGTGCCCAAGCCAGGCTGATGGAGAGCTTGTGCTAGCAGCACCTGTTTCAGGGCTGCAGAACTATCCTGCCTGTGAGGAGGATGTTCCATCAGTGCAGTTTGCTGACACTGATTCTATGCTGGGGGAGAGCTGTAAAGAAGTTCGGTTGGAGGTAATTCCGAACATTGCTGGGAAGTTTGCTGAGCTTAGAGAGGCAGGAGAGGCGATTGATGTAGAATTGGCTGAAGCCATTCAGTATATGCTCTCCCACCAGTTACAGGAGCTAGCTATGGATAAAGCAGCAAAAAACTATAAAGCTCCTGTTAATTGTGATCTCCTGAAGGTACCGGTGGTTAATCACCAAATTTGGTCACAGATGGGTATGCCTGCTAGGGCCCAGGAGATGAAGTTTCAAAAAGTGCTTAAACTGTTGTCAGCAGGTATTACAGCTGTGGTGAAAGTTATTGATCCAAGCAATATGGTTGAAGCACACCAGGACGGACTAGAATTCCTTTGTAATGCATTTTTTGAAATCAATAATATCAGGAGGGCCGCTATTAGGCCAGTGCTTAATCCGAATTTGGCGAGTTTGTGCAAACCGACCAGTGTACCACCACAAAATCTGTTGTTTTGAGGTAACCTTGCAAAAAGGGTCAAAGACTGTCATGACAATGTTAAAACTATGGCCCTCATTAAGCCGGCTGGTAAGCAAGGCAAAAGGTTTTATCCGTATTGGAAAGGCACTAATGTGGATGCAGGAGAAGGAACGAGCCGTTCAGGTTTTCAATTTCGGAACTGGCAGGCTGCCAGCATGAAGGGGAAGGTGCCTTTCTCTACAAGAGGTCGAGGACAACAAGGTCTGCAAGGAAAGATGCAGGTAAGGAATATAACATTGACAGACGATGAATTAACAGATGTTCCTGTTCAAATTGGGGGAAGGTTAAAATTGTTTCTCAAACAATGGCAGCAGTTGACATCAGATTTGTTCATACTTAGTAATATTGAAGGGGTGAAAATTGAATTTTACTCTAAGGACAGTCTACCTAATCAACATTTTCCTAGTCGTAAACTTATTTTTTCAGATGAGGAAAATGTGCTTATTCAAGCAGAGATTCAGTCGTTACATAAGAAAGGGGTAATTGAGCCTTCTGTCTATCAAAGTCAACAATTTGTGTCAAGTATATTTCCCAGATCTAAAAAGACTGGGGGGTGTAGAATTATTCTGGATTTATCGAGTTTGAACAAATTTGTTTGTTATAGGCATTTCAGAATGGAAACCTTTACCACGGGCAAACATCTAGTGTCCAAAGGGTGTTATATGGCAACTATTGATTTAAAGGATGCGTATTACTCAGTGTCTATTCATGATGATGATAGAAGATATTTGAAATTTATTTGGATGACTCAGCTGTGGCAATTCAGGGCATTGCCGAATGGATTAACTTCAGCTCCTAGATTATTTACTAAATTGGTAAAACCTGTGTTAGCATTACTTAGAGCTCAGGGGCATGTGGTAATGGCCTACTTAGGTGATATTCTGATTGTTGGAAAGACTCATGCTGAAACTCAATCATCAGTTTCAGTTGTTAAAATCACTTTTGAACAAATGGGATTTGTTATTCACCCAGATAAATCTAAATTATCACCAGTCCAAATTATTGATTATCTGGGATTTACCATTAATTCCAATCACATGTTGGTAACTTTGCCCAGGGATAAATTGAATCAGTTAATTGAGGACTGTGTTAATCTCGTTGGAGAACAACGGCCTTCGATTAGACAAGTAGCCAGGTTAATTGGGAAGTTTGTTGCAGCACTTCCAGCTGTGCAGTATAGTCCTCTGCATTATCAACAATTACAACGATCAAAGGAACAGGCACTGAGAATACAAAGGGGCCATTTTGATAGGCCTATGCAGTTGTCAGCTGGGGCGATCGCTGACATACAATGGTGGATAGTACATGTTTCAAAAAGTTTTAGGAAGGTTTTGGTGGAACCACCGTCACTGATATTACAGACTGATGTAAGTGCACTGGGTTGGGGTGCAACAGATATGTCTTCTAGTTGTGGAGGCAGATGGAATGTGGATGAAACATCGCTTCTTCAATTAAGAGGGATTAATTATTTAGAGTTGTTGGGCACCTGGTATAGGCTCAAAGCTTATTGTTCTACAAGGAGGGACTTGCATGTGCAGGTTCAGATTGACAACACCACAGCAGTGGCATATGTAAACCACATGGGTGGAGTTAAGTCACAGTCTTGTGATAGACTGGCTAACCAGATTTGGAGCTGGTGTATTTCAGCACTTTATTTGCCAGGAAAATTCAACACTGTAGTTGACACTAGGTCACGTCAGTTTAATGACAACATTGAATGGATGTTAAATCAGGATGTATTCAACCAAATGATTGTTCAGTGTTGATTGCCAGATATTGACTTGTTTGCATCTCGATTAAATCATCAGTTACCTAGATATGTTTCATGGGAACCAGATCTTGAGGCGGTAGCAGTGGATGCGTTTTCGCTGCATTGGGGAGGAATGTTTGTGTATGTATTTCCTCCATTCTGTCTCATCAGCAGATGTTTGCAAAAGATCAAGGAGGACTCAGCTTCAGGGGTATTGGTAGTGCCAGATTGGCCTACACAAGCATGGTTTCCCGTTGTATTACAAATGGCTAGGGAGCCTGACATGATTATTCCCAAGAATAAAAATCTACTGGTAAATCCAGTCACTGGGAATCAACATCCTTTACATGATCGTATTGATCTGTTAATTTGCAGATTTTAAGGAGGCCATACCTGGGGAGAGGACTGTCTCATCGGACTGTGGATGTTCTCACGTCGGCCTGCAGGGATAGTACACAGCAGCAATATATCACCTATATAAGGAAGTGGGAGCAATTCTGCCTACAGCAGAATATTGTATATCACACTGCAGGGATCACGGACGTATTGGAGTTTTTGTCAACTCTTTATTTTAACCAAAAATTAAGTTACAGTGCGATCAATTCGGCCAGAAGTGCCCTGTCTTCTTATTTACCTGTGAATGCAGAATTACATACAGTAGGGACACATCCGTTAGTTTCACGATTCATGAAGGGAGTTTTCAATTCTAATCCTCCTAAACCCAGGTATGCCGGTATTTGGAATGTGAGTGAGGTTCTTATGGTTCTTCGCCAGTGGGCTCCGGTTACAAGCCTATCTATAGTCAAATTAACTATTAAGGTGGTCATGCTTATGGCGTAGGTTTCAGCTCAATGTGTACAAACGTTGCAAACGCTACGGCTAAATAGAATGCATGTGTCAGCAGATGCCATTATATTTTATGTCTATGATTTGCTTAAACATAATAGAAGAGGCATGACAGGATGTAAGATTGTGTTTTCAGCATACCCCGCAAATGATCGCTTGTGTGTAGTCTCACATTTATCTCGTTACATTGAGATTACTAAACCTCTGAGAGGAACAGAGTCGGCTTTGTTTATTAGTCACAAAATACCACACAGTAAGGTGTCGGTGCAAACAATTTCAAGGTGGCTAAAGCAGGTCCTGGCAAGTGCTGGAATTGATACTGATAAATTCAAATCGCATTCCACCAGGGCGGCATCAACTTCCGCGGCAAGGGCGATGGATGTGCCAATAGACCATATCCTCACGGCCGCAGGATGGTCCAGTGAGCTAACTTTTCAGAGGTTTTATCACAAGCCGATTCATCTCATCTCATCTGGTAGTTCTAGTTTTATCATCTTACCATTATACTTCAGTCATTGTTAGCTGTGAATTCATTCCGCTGCTTTGAAGATTGACGCACCAACGGCTGTACGGGCTTCTATTCACGTAGTCCCTCAACTCGACTCCTCATAAAATAAAGATCAAACTTCAAACTGGTAAGTTCTCGTTTAATCTTACTATTCTTCCTGCTTCCCTTGCAGGTTGCCTTGGCTCCGGTCAATGTTCAGCCAGCGAAGAGACAAAATGATCAGCTGAAGTTTGGGCTGGGAGCAGATGGTCCTCCTTCAGCAGCACATTAAACAGTCAGTTAATTACTGCTTGCTGTAATTAAACTTTACACAAATTAGCTGTCAGCCACACTAAAGGGACTCATCTCTTCTCAGAATGCCACCTTGAATTGCTGAGTTGAGAAGCTATAGACGCAACATAATTGAAGACAGCCACAGGAAATGAGATAAAGTTGTACATTGGCTGATTAAAGTCCACAAAGCCCGACTTGTATGGGCAAATCTAGATTAAACTGGTAAAAGGGCTGGCTCAGCAATTAGAAACCGGGCAATGATTACAAATTATTGTTGTTAAATTCAATGCTCTTTGCTCGCGGCAAATTAGATTTGATTGCATCTGAGACCGCAGAGAAAACTTCTGGAAAACATTGCATGTAACATGAAATGTAACCTTGAAGAAACGGTTAATGGCATGAAAATACATGTTGGCTGTTTTCTGTGGGGCAGCCATTTAATCAGATTTGAGGAAAACCTCAATACTCTGCCAAGTAACAATCAGCTAAATTGAATAGGATGCCTCACTGGGAGGAAGACATGAAGGTCAATTCAATGCATCATGAGCCTTCAGGTCAGTGGGAAATGTGGGCAAGTGCTACAGGGGTTGTGAGTGCAGGGTGAGTGAATGGATTGGGAGGGCTCAGGTTACGGGGGCAAGGGGACGTGAAGTGGGTCTGGGGCAGGAGTCACCAGATCAAGAGGGGTGAAAGGCCCAGGAAGGATATATGTGGGTTGTATTGGTTAGGTGAGTGGCCCAGAGTTGTGGGAATGTATCTGGAAGTGCGGGTGAGGACGGAATGAGTGAGAGGGGTTTTGAGGGGAATGGAAGATGGGCCAATTGAGAGGGCTGGGAATGATGGACTCATGGAGTGAGAAGGTTATGAATGGATGGTGAGAGGGTCGGGAATGGAGGTCATTGCTGTCCATCCCTTATGTCTCTGTATCAGAGCAATTAAATTTCCCCGAGAATACGAAAACCGTGTTCCCTCCCCAGATGCTCTCTGACCTGCTGAGTTCCTCCATATGGTCTATAATGGTCAGTCATGACAGGAATTGGAGTAGCAAGACATCTATTTATTTAAATTTGTGGGCGGCACACTAGCAGTAGAGCACCAGAGACCCGGCTTCGATCATGACTACATGTGCTGTCTGTACGGAGTTTTTATGTTCTCCCTGTGACTGTATTGGTTTCCTCCAGATGCTCCGGTTTCCTCCCACACTCCAAAGACATACAGGTTTGTAGGTTAATTGGCTTCGGTAAGTTCCAAAAATATTGTCCCTAGTGTGTAGGATAATGTTATTGTATGGCGTGATTGCTGGTCGGCGCAGACTTGGTGGACCGAATAGTATGTTTCCGCGCTGTATCTCTAAAGTCTGAAGTCTAAAATCTAAAAATAAATACATCAAATATGTTTTTAAATAAAGAAACATCATAATGATCAGTCCCAGGTGAGGAATCCATAGGGAGATATATCCTCTCTGATACTGAGGCATTCGAGACGGGCAACTTTCCATTAAGTGATATCTGAAGTAGAAACGATTCAAAGACTACTATTTAATCAGAGGATATAAATGAAGTTACACAAGTCTAGTTTAATGTAAGCTAAAGATCTCCCATTCTATGTTGTAATGACCCTTGCATGTTATTATTAGCACACTTTGTGGAACAGAAACATTATATTCTGCAGGTAGACACAAAATGCTGGAGTTACTCAGCGGGACAGGCAGCATCACTGGAGAGAAGGAATGGGTGACGTTTTGCTACGGGACCCTTCTTCAGACTGATCATTCGGAAATTTAGCAGGATATCCCTCAGTCTGAAGAAGGATCTCGACCCGAAACGTCACCCATCCTTCTCTCCAGAGATGCTTCCTGTCCCACTGTTACTCCAGCTTTTTGGGTCTATCTTGATGTAAACCAGCATCTGCCGTTCTTTCCTACACTATGTTCTGCAGTTTCCTTTCTCTTTTTGCACCACCTGTTGTATTCATTTACGATTTGATTGTACTTGTATATGGTTTGACTTGCCTGGACAGCGTGCAATTAGGTTTCTCCGTACATTGTCAACCCGTTTCACGAATCGGTGACACCCTAGATATCGAATCCATCCACAGCATGGTGACCTAACTTTGACTGTCCATTATGTAACAGGATTTCACAAGCCTATTTGAAAACTGCTCTAATACATTTTGCAGTTTTTTTTACAATTGGCTTTTTATTTTTAGACATATAGCTTGTAGCAAATTTAAATAAATTGCCAAAATGATCATATTCGTTTTTGTGTAAAATTACCATAACTTGTAAATGCAAATGTAATTACATTTATAGGAAGCAATAAAATATTTAGCAGCAACTCTTATCCGTGAGATTTCTAAGTGGCATGATTTGAGAGTACAGGGTTGGAATGGCAACCAGCAGACTAGAGCCTATTCAAAGCCGATTGTTTTCCACATGAAAGCACAATGCTTGCAAATGCTCTCTGGTTGCTACTTACAGCAAATTCCTAACAAAACAGGTGCGGACACCTCCATGATCTTTCTGTGACACTACTAACACTAAGACAGAAAATAATTCAATGCAGTAATGAGCAAATTAATTGTTGAGTGTTTTGCAGATTGGCTTTTACAAACTATTTATGCTCTGATGGAGACTCTGGATGTTACAATGGTTTCAAGACTGGTTATCTTACTCTCACAGTCAGTTCGGCCACTAGCCATATGAAGAGCACGCACACAAGACAGGACACTCCACATTTCAGTGAGTTAAACACTTGATTTCTGAAGGTGCAGTTGATTGGCACTAGACTACTGAATAGCAAGGAGTGGGACATTGTACTTGGACATCTCAATGGATTGGAAAGGTGCAACTGGTAGACACCAGATTCCTGTATAACAAAGAGTTGGACATTGTACTTGCACATCTCTGAAGAAGGATCACAACCCGAAACGTCACCTTTTCACCAGATGCTGCCTGACCCTCTGAGTTACTCCAGCATTTTGTGTCCGACTTTGGTGCAAACCCTCAACTGCTGTTCCTTCCTACACACTTGGACATCTCAATGGATTGGAGATTGGATATATCAGTGTGATGGACACTGGATATCTGAATAGCCATGACAGACACCATGTTGTGATGCACATTGGACATCTGAACATTGCAGTGTGACAGACACTGGATAGCTCAGTGACAGAGTGTGAGGGACATTTGGTATCTCAGCAACAATGTGAGGGAACTGAATAACACAGGCCAGATGCAGGAAAAATGTTCCCGATGTTGGGGGAGTCCAGAACCAGGGGTCACAGTGTAAGAATAAGGGGTAAGCCATTTAGGACTGAGATGAAGAAAAACGTTTTCATCCAGAGAGTTGTGAATCTGTGGAATTCTGTGCCAGTGGAGGCCAATTCACTGGATGTTTTCAAGAGAGTGTTAGATATAGCTCTAAGGGCTAATGGAATCGAGGGATATGGGGAGAAAGCAGGGAAGGGGTACTGATTTTAGATGATCAACCATGATCATATTGAGTGGCGGTGCTGGCGAGAAGGGCCAAGTGGCCTGCTCTTGCACGTATTCTCTATGTTTCTATGTAACTCGATGACACAGTGTGACTGACTATCATTAGATTGTCAGTGACACACTAGATGGATGCTGGATATCTCACTGACACAGTATGATGGACACTGGGTATGACAGTCATGATGGGATGGTCACTGCATATCTTATTGAGAAGATGTGTTGGCTACTGGACTTCACAGTGACACACTGGGTGGACATTTTCTCTTTGGGTGAGATCATTCACTGGAGCTTGGCTATCAGGGCTAGTTCCTGACTTATATAGACCCCTGCACAAAATTGTGCCCAACTCAATACTAATTGAGCATCTCAGCTGGAATGGTTCAGGATTCTGACATGGAAAATGTAATCCAAACACAGTGGGATGGAGGGGGGCACTCTTCTCAGCTCAGGGCTGCGATTCTTGAGTCAGACAGGGGCTTTGTTCTGAAGACTGGCCGTGTGCCAGACTTAATTGCTCTAAACTGCATCAGCTCTGTTCCCCAACACTAAACCTCCTCACCTTGACAGGCATAGAGAAAATCAATTGTAACCCAAGCAGGCAGCAAACAGTAACTCACACACTCCCATTGTTTGAAACACTTGAGCCACAAAAAGTACCTAGCCACACAATTTGCACTCAAGTAGAAAATATTTGCTAATGATCCATTTTTTAACACTTATCATTTAAGTACACTGACACCACAGCCAAACTGCATTGGGAAATCAAAATACCCAGACTCAAAGCCCTCCATATATTTTGTTGTTGTCTGGTGTTCTCATGGAACAGCCAAGCTGGATAATGGTGCAATGATTTGCAAACTGATTGCTTTTACTCATGCAAATCCTGAAGTTAAATCCCAAACTTGTTTTGTTTCTTTCTATTTTAAGAATACAGAGTTGTATGGGAGCACAGCGGTAGAGTTGCTGTCTTACAACATCAATGACTCCGGTTCGATCCTGACTGCGGGTACAGTCTGTATGGAGGGTGTAAATTCTCCCTGTGAACTGCGTGGATTTTTCCTGGGTGCTCCTGTTTCTTCCCACACTACGAAGATGTATAGATTTGAAGCCTAATTGGTAAAATTGTAAATTGGCCCTTGTGTGTATAGGATAGTGTTAGTGTGCAGGGATCATTGGTCGGCAAAGACCCGGTGGCCCGGAGGGCCTGTTTCTGCGCTGTATCTTGAAACTAAACTAAACTAAATTAAGTGTTACGTTTCCAGCAATATATGTTTCACATGATCCAACTGATCTGAAGCACATTCTAAAGCTGAAATCTTTCAGCTATGAGGAAAGTTGGTCTGATAGCTGGTTTGCTAAAAATAATTAATACTTCGTTATCAAGAGATATGAAAAGTTGCTGTTATAGTTTATGGATTCCTGAGCGATTACTTGACCCTGATCTTAACTTGTTGTCCATAGGCAGACTAGTGCCTGGCCAGTTCAGTTCAGTTTAGTTTATTCTCATGTGTACCGAGGTACAATGAAAAGCTATGGGAAAGGGCTGGGAGCAATGGATATCATGGTAGCTTCAGGATAGTACGCAGTGGCAGGTGTATTTCCGGTTACTTCATATCCCAGCCAAAATGTTCTGCAGTAAACATCAGGGCACCGTTAGTCATTGATGTTCCTGGCCTCCACAGCCGTTTGTGGCAATGAATTCCACAGATTCACCACCCTCTGACAAAGAAATCCCTCCTCACCTTTCAAAAGATACATCCTTTTATTCTGAGGCTATGGCCTCTCCCATTGGTGGAAACATCTTCTTCACATCCACTTAATCCAGAAATTCCAATGATTCGCCACACATCTCATCTCGATTGTGAGTGGCTTCTCAGAGGCTGTGACCCTTGGCTGCAGCCACCCAAGTTTGAAAAACCATCAACTCTGCGTTCATCCTAGGAGGCCATATGTTAATATTTATAATTAAGTGGACACCTTGAAAAGAAATCACAACTACTTATAAAATGCAATTCCTGTTTGGAACACAAGAAGCATGACTGGGAGTGTGTTAACAGCGAGCTCTGACAAATAGCGGCACGATAATAACTAATAATCTCTCTTCTAGTATTATAGTGAGGGATTAATATAGTCTGACCTCCAGAGATTATTTCTCTGCATCTATTCTGAATGTGTCATGGGATCTTTAATGATGTGGCTGATATGACCAGACAGTATCTAACAATATCTCACCCAAAAGACAACTCATTCAGTGATGTTATAATCCATCAGTGAAACTCTGGAGCATCAAACTAAATTTCCACTTTCTTTGGCAGAAAGTGGCCATTCAGCCCATCGTGTCTATGTGGCTCATACAGCAATACTAATTTTCCTTTGTAACATATTCTCCACACTTTCCCCTCAGCCAAACCCTAGATTCTACCATTCACCTACATTAGGGGCATTTACAGCAGTCAATTAACTTGCCAAATGACGCCTCTTTGGGATGTGTGAGGAAACAAACTCAACAGGAGGAACCCATGCAGACATAGGGACAAAAGCCATACAGACAGAGGTCAGGATTGAACTCGGGTCACTGGAATATGAGGCAGCAGATCACTTAGCTGTGCCACTCTGCTACCTCTCACGTAGCTAATGTGCATGCATGCCCAGAGCAAAACTTGAAAACAAACTTTTGACACAAGACACTGTGCTACCTCTGAGCCACAGCTGAAAAATAAAGCATTTTAAAGTTTAGACGGGCCATGTATCCGAGTTTTTTAGTCATAAGGTTGGCATAATGGTTAGCATGCTGCCTCACCTCTCCAGGGACCTAGTTTCATGCCAACCTCTGGAACTGTCTATGTTGTGCTTGCACCTTCTATCTGTGACTGGTTGAGTTTCTACCAGTAGCTCTAATTTCCTACACATCCCTCAGAGCTGTGAGTTGGTAGGTTAATTGACCACTGTAAATTATCCTTATGCCCCTGTCCCACTTAGGAAACCTGAACGGAAACCTCTGGAGACTTTGCGCCCCACCCAATGTTTCCGTGCAGTTCCCGGAGGTTCCTGAATGTTTTTGTCAGTCTCCCTAATGGTCGAAAGTGGTTTCCGCTTCTTCTATAGAACATAGAAGAAGCAGAAACCACTTTCAACCATTAGGGAGACTGACAAAAACCTCCGGGAACCTCCGGGAACCTCCGGAAACCGCACGGAAACCTTGGGCGGGACGCAAAGGCTCCAGAGGTTTCCGTTCAGGTTTCCTAAGTGGGACAGGGGCATAGTGTGTAGTGGTTGGTAAGTGAATTGGAGAGAGTTGATGGGCATACAGACACACAGAGTAATAAATGGAGGAATGGGACTGAATGGGAATATTCCAAGAGGCAACACAGACTCAATGGAATTAATAGCCTAATTCTACCTTGATGGTGTAACAGAAGGTTGTGATGGGTAAACTTCAGATCCCAGTTGCCAAACACTTTAACTCCCCTTCCCATTCACATACTGACCTTTCTGTCCTGGGCCTCCTCCACTGTCAGAGTGAGGCCACATGCAAATTGGAGCAACAGCACCTCATATTTCGCTTGGGCAGCTTACAACCCAGTGGTATGAATATTTCTCTGACTTCAAGTAACCTTTGCATCCCCTCTCTATCTGTCCCTCTAGTCGATGCACTAGTTTCCCTGTCGTTCTGCTGGGTTTCACTGTTCGTATCATTCGTTATCACCTTCTCCACAACCAACAATGGATCATTGTGGGCTCCACTTTTCCTTGATCATAGTTGCTGACTTTGATATGTCCTTTTGCATACCTTTCTTTCATTTGTTCTATTTACCTTTTCATATCTCTCCTTTCCCTCTCCCCTGACTCTGTCTGAATAAGGGTCTCTACCTGAAACGTCACCTATTCCTTTTCTCCGGAGATGCTGCCTGACCCACTGAATTACTCCAACTTTTTGTGTCTATCTTCGATGTAAACCAGCATCTGCAGTTCCTCCCTACATACTTTATATTCTGTGCTATAATCTCTCTGCCTTCTTTTAAAAGTGGGATAACGTATCAGCCCCTGAAGTCACACTCAATGACACTCAGAAATTGGATGTATGAAATATTTGTAATGCATGTTTATTGATGACTTTCCTCAATATAAAGTTTTAAGAAATGGACTAAACTCGTGCTTTCTGAATCATGGCTAATATTTGAGACCTTGCATTCTCCTTCCTGGTATAGGTGCAATTTTACATCTAAATCATTCTAAACTCTAAGAACCAATGTAATAAATTCCAGTTTCCAAAACAAAAGACATCACCAAATGTTTCACAGCCAATGAAATACTTTAACACACTGTCAATATTATGTAGTGTAATAGTGTAAGTGCAATAATGTTAATAATAGCGCAATAATATTATTAACAATGTGTTACTGCTGACATTTTAGCCATAGGTTTAACAAAGTTTGCTTCCATTTTTTTTTAGTTCTGATTCAGGAGGCCATTCAAATGGATTTTTTTGTGATTTATTCCATTGTGATGTTTCAAATTGCTCATTTTGTAAGTAGAAATGATTTGCAGTTAATCAACAGTGCCTCACTATTTTTAACATTCATTGGTAAATCTTTTTCCCAGTCTTAAAAGCTTGTTTTCATCTTCATAAGTTCACAAGTGATAGGAGCAGAAGTAGGCCAATCGATCAATCAAATCTACTCCACCATTCAATCCTGGCTGACCTATCTCTCCCCCTCAACCCCATTCTCATGCCTTCTCCCCATAGCGCCTGACACATCATACTAATCAAGAATCTATCTATCTCAATGAAATCAACAGATTCACCACCCTCTGACTAAAGACTAAATAAATTCCTCCTCGTCTCCTTCCTAAAGGAACATCCTTTAAAAAACCAGAGCCATTTAAAACTCAATGCTGACAAGGCTATATGTGAGATTAATTGGACTACTAACTTTTAAATCTGACAGAGAGGGAGCTCGGCCTATACAACGTGAAGATTCAAGGCCATTCTACGGGGAGATCATAAACCCACTATGTGCCTTCACCACTATAACTGATTCCAGGCTTCTGAATTCCTCTAGTGATGATGTGCACAACTGGAGTTAGAAGGTATGAGTGCCTGATGTCAGATTCCCACCCCTCACCTCTCCATCCTGATACTTGCCTGCAGATAGGTTTGGCAGTATTGGACAACAATGCAGATCAACTGTAATTGAATAGCTAGACTGTAAAACAGTGTGTTACTGTGGATTTCTCTGACCCACACTTGAACCATAAAATAGCACTATTGGGCTCAAGAGCCATTGTTTGGCCTGGCCTGTCCTTGCCGATTGAAAAACCTCTATTGTTTCATTGTGCTTTGGAAGAAACCTCTGGGATCTGAGTGTGGCTCCATCTCATGCTGATATTCAAAGTCTTTGCTCCCGACTGGTAGTTTGCAGTGATTGAACACAAGTTCAAACAGATTTGTGTGCTCAGCATAAGGTAGCTTACTGAATTACCAATCTTCAGATTCTCTTATATACAGTACTATCCTGAGCAATTCCAAGCATTGGAGGTCAGCAGTTTGCAAGGCACTAGCTTTGGAGTCCTGAGCTAACTCTCAGCAGATACATGAGAAAGAAGCTGTAATGGGATGCTAGCATCTCAGTTAATCATCTTTATTTTTTATGTGGTCTGCGGTTCAGATTCTCCATCTTTTGACTGAATCGTTGATCCACTCCCAGAGAAAATATCTCAACCACACACCACCTTCCCCTATTAACTTGGGCCCAATCCGGCACGGTGGCATAGCGGATGGGTTGCTGCCTTACAGCGCCAGAGACCCAGGTTCGACCCTGACTATGGGTGCTGTCTGTATGGAGTTTCTATGTTCTCCCCGTAAGCTGCGTAGGTTTTCTCCGGGATGTCCGATTTTCATCCCACACTCCAAAGACGCACAGGTTTGTAGCTAATTGGCAGATTACAATTGTCAATTGTCCCTACTGCATGTAGATTAGTGTTAATGTGCCGGGATCACCTGTTGGCAGGGACTCAGTGGGCCGAAGGGCCTGTTTCCATGCTATATCTATAAACTAAACTAAACTCTATAGTCACTACATTCCCCCATCTATTCCACAACACTTTTTTTAAAAAAATATTTTACTTATTAGAGGTAAATACATCAATGTACTTCACATATATCTTGTTACAATCATTGTACCGCATAATTTTATGGCTTTTAAAGAAAAAGAATAGAAAGAAAGAGAGTGAAATGGGTGAAAAGAGTTGTGATAGTGAAAGAGCATGCCAAACAGGAGAATAAACCCTTGGTCAAAGAATTAGAGAAAGGGGGTTAAGAGATAGACCCTAAAAAAAAAGGAAAAGGAAAAAAAAAAAAGCCAATTACTCTGTTATATATATCACGCAAAAGGAATCCACCAACTCCATAGTTTTTCCTTCCCCCCTACCAAGGCCCGAGGTACTCCTGCACCCTATCTTTGTAGCAGTTCTATAAATGCAGACCACGTCTGAAAGAAGCGTTCTGATTTTCCTTCCAGGCGGAGTCTCATATCTTCCAGATGTAGTTTCAAACATAGTTGAAATCCACATATTTAATGTTGGTATAGGAGCATTTTTTCCTATTATTAAGCCATAATCAAATAAATTCTTTTGAAACTCATTTAATTCCTGACTACATTCTGTCATTCCGAAAATAATCCATTCTGGCTTTGGTGTCATTTTTATTTTAAACACTTTTGTGAACATTTCAAAGATTTCAATCCAAAACCTTTGAATTTTTGTACTAAAGATGAATGAGTGTGCTATTGTAGCTTCTTGACAGTGGCATTTATCACAAATTGGTGAAACGTTAGGGAAACATTTATTTAATTTATTTTTGAGTAGTATAATCTATGTATAATTTTAAATTGTATTAAAGTGTGTCTTACGTTAATTGAGCATTTGTGCACATTTAATAAGTATTCTTTCCACCTTTCATTGGAAATTTTTATGCTTAGTTCGTTTTCCCACTCACCTCTAATACCTTCCGTTGTTGGTATTACTGCATTTAGTATTATTGCATTTATTATATATATGTGAAATTAAATTTGGTGATTCCGCCTTTGTATTCATTACTTCATCTAGTAAGTCTAATGGCATTGTGTGAAATTCATGTGCATGTTTTTTCAAATAATCACATATTTGAAAATATTCAACATACTGATTGTTACCCAGATTGTATTTTAGTTATAATAGTTTAAATGATAATAGTTTTCCTGTATCATACAAATCTCCCAAAGTTTTAATTCCTGCTCTTTCCCATTGTATGAATGCTTTGTCTATAATCGAGGGTTTAAACAGAGGGTTTTTAGCAATAGGAGATAGGAGAGATAAGTTTCTTAATTTTAAATTGTATTTTATTTGTTTCCAAATTCTGATTGTACTATGTATAATTGGGTTTTTGTTGTAGTTTGTATTATTTACCGTCATTGGCGAAAGAAGGATCGCACCAATATTAAAGGGGGAGCAGTCCTCTTTTTCCATAATGATCCATTCCGGTTGATGAAGAGCATGATCCAACAATTGAATCATATTTCTAATATTTACCGACCAATAATAATACATAAAATTAGGGAGTGCTAATCCCCCTACTACTCTGGGTTTATTCAGGTGTGGTCTTTGTATTCTATGGGTCTTATAATCCCAAATAAAATTTGTAATATCTGAGTCCATTTTTTTTTTAAACTTTTTGGGTAGATATAGTGGGATTGATTGGAACAAGTATAGAATTTGTGGTAGAAAAATCATTTTGATGGCGTTTATTCAACCTATTAAGGACATCAGGAGCGTTTTCCAGAATTTAATTAAATTATGTAATTTCTTAAGTACGGAGTTATAGTTTGCTTTAAACATGTCTTGATATCTTCTAGTAATTTCAATGCCCAAGTATTTAAATTTTCCCCAGCTATTTTAAAAGGAAATTGTAGGTATAGAATCTTTCGGTTTTATTGACATGATTTCACTTTTATTCCAATTTATTCTGTAACCTGAAAATTAACCGAAATCCTCAATTAAATTTAAAATATTGGATATAGTGATATGAGGCGTTGTGATGTACAAAAGTACATCATCAGCATATAATGATATTTTATTGTTTGAATATTTTGTCTTATATCCGTGGATATTCGGATGAGTTCTAATACTTTCCGCTAGTGGTTCAATTATGAGGGCAAATAACAATGGTGATAATGAACAACCTTGTCTATTACCCCTTGACAGTTGAAATTTCATGGATAAAATATTATTAGTTAATATTCTGGCCGTTGGCTTATTATATATTAATTTAATCCATTGAATGAAATTCTCTCCCTGTTGAATTTTTTACAATACCTTACCCATATACTTCCATGCAACCTGATCAAATGCTTTCTCTGCATCCAGCGAAATAATTGCGAGATTTGGATCTTTAGTTTGGTGTGAGTGCATTATATTAAGCAGACGTCTCAAATTATTAAATGAATGTCTCTTAGGGATAAAGCCCGTTTGATCCGGATGTATTAGTTTAATGGCGTACTTACTTAATCTTCTTGCTAATATTTTTGCTAATATTTTTTGATCTGTATTTAACAACACGATAGCTCTATAGGATCCAGGTTCTTCCTCATCTTTATCTTTCTTAAGTATTAATGTAATCGTAGATTCTGCTAGTGTATCAGGTAATATTTGTTCTCTGAAAGCGTGTGTGTACATTTTCTGTAGACGAGGACTAAATATATCGTAAAAAACTTTTATAGAATTCATTACTAAATCCGTCGGGACCTGGTGTTTTTCCATTTTTTAATGAGAATATTGTTTCTTCTATTTCCTTATTTGAGATTTGTGCTCCCAATTCCTCTTGTTACTGCAATTCTAGTTTGGGAAGATTGCAATTATCCAGAAACTCAGTGATTGTGTTGGTGTCCGTTGTCGTTTTGGATGTATACAAATTCTCATAAAATTGCACAAATCTTTTATTAATTTCATTCGGTAACGTTAATACTTCCCTTGTCTGATTTAATCTTTGAAATCGTGTGTTCCTTTTCTTGTTTTTTTAATTGGCATGCGAGAAGTTTATGAGGCTTCTCCCCAAATTCAAACTGTTCCTGTCTTGTAATTTGGAATAATCTTATAACTTTCTCTGATAGTAATTTATTTAATTTGAATTTTAGTATTAATATTTTATTGTGTTTATCCATGGACGGGTCTTTAGCATTATCTATATCCAATTGTCTAATTTGTTCCTCTAGCTGCCGTTGTTCAATCTTATTTTTTTTATTCTGAAAGGCTTGGTATGAGATTATAACACCTCTAATAAAAGCTTTGAAAGATTCACATAATAATGTAGGTGGTGTGTCAGGCGTATCATTTATTTCGAAAAAAAGATCCATTTGCTGTCTTAGATATATACTCCCTTGCGGGTCTTTTAAAATTTGGGGGTTATACCTCCAGAACGATGTATTCTTAGACATCCCTTTTTTTTTTAAAGTTAGGGGGGAATGATCTGAAATCGTATTTGTGTGGTATTTTGGGTTAAGAGTATACGGAATTAATTTTGTGTCTACCAGAAAATAATCTATACCTGAGTAAGTCTTGTGTACCGATGAATAAAACAAATATTCCTTGCCTGTCGGATTTGCAATCCTCCAAACATCGCTTATATTTGTATTTTTTATATATGTGTTTAAAAGTTCACTAGTTTTAGATTTCGTATTAACTCGTTGTTTTTGACTGGATTTATCTAAATAAGGATCTAAGACACAGTTAAAGTCTCCCCCAATTATAACATTCTGGTAATTATATTCTGAAATTATATTCAAAATTTTATTAAAATTTTATTTAAAAAATCAAAGTTAGGCACATATATATTTACCAATGTGATTGGGATTGCATGGATCTCACCCGTAACTATCAAATATCTCCCATCCTTATCTGTTAAGGTATTTTTCTGTTTAAATGGTATATCTTTGCGAATCATGATGGACGTGCCTCTGGATTTTGACGTGTATGACGAATGAAAAGTTTGACCTATCCAGTTGGCCCTCAATCTAACTTGATCTTGAACTTTAAGATGCGTTTCTTGGAGGAAGATAACATCTGACTTAAATGCTTTCAACTCTGCTAAAATCTTACCCCTTTTAATACGTTCGTTAGCCCCCCCTAATATTCCAACTGCAAAATGAGATTCCTCACGATTTATTTTGTTTAGTGTCATGCATTTTGACTAGGTTTAGTACCTATGTATCTGTGGTGCATCCATACCTCAGGTCTTTAAGCAATGGGGGAACAGTCAACCTACCAAGTTCAGTTTGTGGATTTCTTTTGCGATTATCCTTGAATTTAAAAAAAACACACATGTGATTAATTGTGATAGTTTAAAAAAAAAGTAAAAGTGAAAATACAGTGACCGAGCTTGTCGGCAGTGTTTATCAGTGTTTATCTTTTTCCACTTTACTTGGAACCCAGTATGTCCTTGAATTAACATTCCTCGATTAGCCGTCGAGTCTAAACAGAGGGAGAGTGCCATCTTCTGTTGAAACATTTCATGTTGAAATAGTAAAGAGAGAGTGTCCATACAGTACAGCTTTTCAAGTTGCTTATTCTTTTCCAAGATGGTTAAGGCATATTTATATGCGCTCTCTGGATTTGTAAACGATTTTTGCTGATCGTTGTAAGAAATGCGCATTCTCGCGGGAAAGTAGACTCCATATCTGACACCCTTCACGCCTTGGAGCGCTTGCTTTACCTTGAAGAACTGATTTCTTTTTTGGACCACTTCATAGGGGTAATCTCTCAATATTTTAAAGGTTGTCTGCTCATATTTCAGTGGTACTCCATATTTGATATTACTCATCACCTCTTCCACGCCAGAGATGTCCTGCAATTTCACAATGATCTGACGTGTGTATTCTGAGCCTGTTTGGGATTTTTGTTTGTTTGAATCTCGGAATTCGATGTGCCGCTTCAATTTTCGGAAGGTTAGGAAGATTGAGACATTCTTTAATTAGATCCGCAGCAAACTCCCGAGGGTTATCTCCCTCGGTTTCCTTGGGTACTCCTACTAGCCTTAGATTAAAGCGTCTCGAACGAGTTTCCAAGTCTAGGCACTTATCCGAACATTTTGCCAGCTGTTTTGCAGTGAGGTCGTGCTGTGTCTTCATTTTCTTCATATCCTCGGCCATTCATCCCATCTCTTCCTCCATCTCTTTCATTGTTTTCACATATGAGGAGACCGTCTCATGCACTGCAAAAAACTTCTTATTAGTATCTTCTTCCCCCTTGTCCATTCGCTCCAATAGTTCAACTCTCACATCTTCAATTCTTTTATTTACGGTGTTGATCGAATCCTGCACAGACTCAATAACTTTCAAATTGCCTGTATTCGTATTCAGCATTAGCTTATCTGTCATATCTTTCATCATTTTTTCCATGTGCGTTCCATCCACCTTTTCATCTTTCAGTTCTCTTACCGTTTGCTTTACGTCCTCCAAGTCTTTCTCCTTATCTGCCTTTTATACATTTCGGAAGGCAGTTTTCCTTCAAGAGCACCTTCAAAAGTCGATTCTCCAAGCTCTTCAGGCTCTCAGTGCTGCAGTATATTTTTGAAATGCTTCTCTGAGGACTCTGAACAGAAATCGGATTCTGCATTTAAAGGGTTAAATCCAGAGTTTAATGCACAGCACTTATTGTTGACGCCATCAAGGCCTCCGATAACCTTTTTTAATCGGTCCCGATCTCTAAATCCAGTTTTAATGCGAAAAATCGCAAATTTTCGTGTGCGAAGCTATGTGTGGCGACTGTTACCAAAACATGGTGCCACCGGTTTTCGTCCCACACTCCAAAGACGCACAGGTTTGTAGCTAATTGGCAGATTATAATTGTCAATTGTCCCTACTGCATGTAGATTAGTGTTAATGTGCGGGGATTACCTGTCGGCCTGTTTCCATGCTATATCTATAAACTAAACTAAACTCTATAGTCACTACATCCCCCCCCCCATCTATTCAACAACACATTTAAGCACCAATAAACCACAAACCCACAGACCTCCTCCATTAAAGCCACAATGCCCATCGAATCTGGTGGCTGGGAATGGAAAGTATTCAAATAATATTGGCTGTTCTCCATGTGGAACATAGAATAGTACAACACTGAAACAAGCCCGTCAGCCCAAAATACGTGGACCCACAAACACAGCAACTCTTAGTCATACTTTTTCAGTCTCCTATCGAAGTTCTGTTTGTACATATTGAACTAAACAAAATCTTGCAGTTATCGGGTTCGGTGTGTAATGCACCTCAACCGAGATTGGAAGACAAAATTCTTTAATCTTATCTGAAATAACTAGAATTCGCAAGCTAATTTGCTCACTTCTGTGAAGATGTCAGACAATTAATATGTAAATTTAAAATATCCTAATTATGATCTATCAGGTTATTTGTAGGACGGACCTGCTGGAGTTACTCCAGAATTTTGTGTCTTTCAACAGTTATTACCTTGCCTCCCACACTCCAAGGAGTGTTAGGCTTGGTATAAAGGGCCTGTCCCACTGTGCGAGGTAATTCAAGAGCTCTCCCGAGTTAAAATAAAACTTAAACTCGTGGTAAGCCCGTAGAATGTACGTACTGGGTATGTCGGAGCTCGGGACATCTCTTAGCGGCTTGTAATGCTAACAGCAGGTACGCAGAAAACGCGGTAAGCTCGTGAAGACTCATGAAGATTTTTCAACATGTTGAAAAATGCCCACCAGAGCCCCGAGTACCTACGAGCGGCTATTACCGTAATTCTCCAAGTTCGAATCTGGGGTAACTCGGGAGAACTCTTGAATTACCTTGCACAGTAGGACAGGCCCTGAAGTGTAAATTGGTTAATTGCCTTGGTATAAGTGTAAATTGTCCCAAGTGTGTGTAAGATAGTGTTAATCTGCAAGGATTGCTGGGCGGTGTGGACTCGGTGGGCCGAAGGGCCTGTTTTCATGCTGTATCTCTAAACTAAACTAAAAAAAAGTAGAGATATCAAAAACAAGAGGTCATAGGTTTAAAGCGAGAGGATATTAGTTTTAAAAGGAAAGTCTTAGGAGAAAGTTTTTTACAATGGGCGTGGTTGACATCTGCAGCTCATTGCCAGGGAAGGTGTTAGAGTCCAATGCAATCTCTACATTTAAGAGACATTCAGACAGGTGCTTGAATTGGCAAGCCATAAAAAGATACAGAACTATTGCAGGCTGGCACGGACTTGATGGGCTGCTAGGCCTGTTTCTGTGCCTTATGACTCTAAGACACAATATTTTTGTGGGATGAATCTTTCAACGGACCAACAGGGCAGAAATTAAAAAAGGCAAGGGTTGTATCGACTGTACAATGCTACTCAACTGTCACCTGCTACCACATTGGTTGTGGCTTTTAAATAGATTATCCCAATCCATAAGTCAAAGTGCAACTCACTCATGATAGAATGGTTCTGAGTTTGAGGCACTTTACACTGTCATGTAAATAAATCAAAAAGGTGAAATCATAAAGGACCTGAGGTAGAGTTGCTGCCTTACAGCACCAGATATCCAGGTTTGATCCTGACGATGGGTGCTGTCTGTATGGAGTTTGCAGATTCTCCCCACGACCTACATGCTTCTTCTCTGAGTGCTCCAGTTTGCTCGCACACTTTAAAAATGTACCGATATGTAGGCTAATTGTCTTGGTAAAATTGTAAATTGTTCCTAGTGTGCGTAGGTAGTGTTAGTGTGGACGGATCACAGGTTGGCATGTACTCGGTGGGGCGAAAGCCTGTTTCCGTTCAGTATCTCTAAACTAAACTAATCTAAATGAAAAGGTGACCCTTTGCAGTGGATAATACTGGGTGACCGAAGATAACAAGTAAAGTTTGGTAAACAAGACCGGAAAGTGATTGGCAGAAACCTTTACTCCAAAGGTTTACCACATTTATGTCTGAAATTGGTAGCAAATGTTAGATCCCTCATTAAACCCGCGGATGAAGATTTTCAGGTATTTGCCACTGAGAAAATCCAAAGGACTCAACAAATGCTTCACTAAGGCGGGTCTCTGTAAAAATGTTGAGAAGAAATTTGTCTATTGGATACGATACGATAGGAATTTATTTATCCCAGGAGGGAAATTGGTCTGTCAACAGTCATAAAACACAACAGGTTACATGAAATTAAAGTGATGAGTGGAAAGTTCAGAATTGGAGATGTGCAAAGATGGGTGGGTAGGGGGTGGGTGTAAGGAGAAACAGTCAATCTCTCAACAGAAGGGGTGGGGGGGGGGGGGGGGGGGGGGGTGGGAAGAGTTGGACCATTTGATAGCTACAGGCAAAAAGGATCTTCTGTGGTGTTCTGTGCTGCATGATTCCATAATCAATGCTTTGGATTGTTAACCACCAAGGTTGTTTAGGACGGTCACATGGATAGAGATTTGCAAAGATTTTCAGGAAATAGATTGGAGGTGAGTTACCTAACTAATGTGATTGTCAGTTATTTTGTGTAATGCCCAGACATCAATAAAGTGTTGGAGGAAGTTGGCAACAATTCAGAGCAATATACAGACAATGCAAGATTGAAATCAGACATGTTGAAATTTGTTCACGAGCAAAGAGTAACAGTAAAGAGGAGGTGAATCCTGCCTACCTGTGGAAAATTGGCAGAATTTGTGACAGACAATGAAGCAGTGAAGTTATATGCATTTTATGCAATTTAATGGCATCAAACATGTATTGATTCATTTTATTATCCTGCTTCTATGAGGCAAGAGAGTGTGGGTATTAAAAGAATCCTTGAAATAAATGTTTCAAGGTTGCTCCAGTTCTGTAATGAATCATTGATTGTCTAACTTAATTTTGAAATAGCATACAGTGCCGATTTCTATCACTGGTTTTAGTCCAGGAAAGCTATTAATGCAGTTTTGTCTTTGCACCTTATTGACTTTAGTGTAGCTTAACATACAGTGAGAACAGAGGAACAGCAATTGAAACTGAAACCAATGACTCAAAGTAAAGGCAAGCAATTTTTTACTGAGTAAGGTATTTGAAGTCATCGGACCAATGATCAAGTACATGACTCAGCAATGGGAACTTGGTGAAGCAGTCATATCTGTGGTCCAATAACATACTTCATTCAATTTGGACATTTTTGTCAGAAATGTAAATTGATGATCACAGTAAGAGATGTACTTGAAGAAACTGACATAACATATCAGGATAAATCTATTTCTGAATTCAATACAGAGGTAACCACTGTTGAAGAATCATTAAACAGCAGTGAGCTACGAGCTTGAGAGTTCTTCAGTACTAGGAATGAATAGGTTGTCAGAGACAACTATTCTATTGTGATGGTCAAACTGATTAAAGTAGCCAGTAAATAATGATCGTGTCTAATTGTGAATAGGGTTTGTATATGTTTTTCGTCAAAGAGAGGAAGCAGACATCTCTTACTCCAAGGAGGACCCGGCATTGGGGGAGGGGGATGAAGAATGGACGATGGAGGACACAGCGTGGGGGGGGGGGGGGGGGGGGGGGGGGTGTTGTGATGGAGAGGGGAGAACAATGGGGACCTGGCGTGGGGGGATCGCCTTGAGGGAGGGGGGACAACAAAGGATAATGGAGGACCTGGCATGGGGGGGACAGCCATGACGGAGTGGGGAGGGGGGGAAGAACAAAGGGGGACCGAGCACGTGGGTACTTTGTAACTTTGTGAGCGCCCTTTATGGTCGACTATTTACATACTTGGGTATGCAAGCAAAGAATTTCACTGTGACTTGTCACATATGTCAATAAAGTGTTCATTCATTCATTCCTCTCCTTTGTAGTTGCCTCAAGTCCATCTGGGTGCAATAAAACTACAGAAAGTTAACAGAGCAGCACAAGCTAGGACACTTATATACATCTATTAAACCAGAATAAAAAAATATCAATACAAACACTACTCTGGATACTTTCAAGGGAGAGCTAGATAGGGCTCTGAAAGATAGTGGAGTCAGGGGATATGGGGAGAAGGCAGGAACAGGGTACTGATTGGGGATGATCAGCCATGTTCAAATTGAATAGCAGTGCTGGCTTGAAGGGCCGAATGGCCTACTCCTGCACCTATTGTCTATTGTCTATTGTCTATTATAATATGGCGTAATGACAATATGATGTAAACTACTGCAAATTGTTGCATACCAATATGAAACTTCACACATCTTTAACCCCTTTATTTGTAATTACACTGTTCGCTTATGTGCACTTTTCACTGTCTCTGAGCCTAATTCACTCCAGCAAGTATCCGTAAGAGCCTGTTCCCAATTGTATCCAAACAATCATTCCTGTCAACATTCCCCTGCAGGCAGTACTCATTTTTTACCTTTAAATGATATTGAGTCCTACAATTACTCAGGGAACCATGTTCCCGTATGTACAACCCTGTCCATAGTTTACACTGAACCTTCCTTCTTCTTCTTCTTCTTCTTCTTCTTCTTCTTGTGTATGGCGTGCACAGTCTAAAGTTGTAAGACTACTTGTTATGTTTGATCTTCTGTCTGTGCACGCCAGGTTGATTGCATTCATCGAAACATGGTGGACCACGTGAAGGTTGCAATCTCCCACCCCAGTGAACCTTCCTCATTTTGTAGTATGAAAATCACATCCAATAGACGTGACCGCCCCTTTCATTGTACGATCTTCATCCTGCCTGTCTGCTGCAGGACCATAACCCGTGCAATTTGGAGGTTTGCAGTACTGAACCATTAGCGCGACAAAAATGCTTTCACAGAGAAATGTATGAGCTTTCCAGCTTTTTGAAAATTTGCTGAATAGACGTTACTCGAGTAACAGTAAAAGACCCAAGACCTCCCAGCACTACCATAGTCGCTTATGTGATTACTGATAACTCTCTATCAATTACCATAGTACATGGGTTCAGAAAAGCCTGCAGTATTTGTGTTAGCAGCATCAGCATTTCCTCGCAGCTCACAGCTTGTTTGAAAAGTTCCCTATAAAGCTCTTTGGTTCTTTGCAGCGTGCTGGGATATATATTTTGGTCTATTTATAGCCATGCTGGTTTACCCTGAGTTAAGAACACATTTGCTCATCGGTTTATAATTACTTACCATAAATAAAACACGTGATCAGATGTCATTTTATGTGTGTTTACATATGATGCATGGATGTTTAGGTTGTACTTTTAGTTTAGTGAGGTAGAGGATGGAAATAGGCCCTTTAGCCCACTGAATCCACACCGACCATCGATTACTTGCACACGAGTTCTATGTTATCCCACCTTCGCATCCTGTGCCCTCGGGGCAATTTGCATAAGTCAATTAACTTACAAGCCTATACATATTTGTAGGAGGTAACCGGAGCACCCGGAGAAAACCCATGTGGTCAAGGAGAACATCCAAACTCCGTACAGATAACACCCGTAGTCTGGATCAAATCTGGGTCTCTAGCGCTGTGAGGCAGTTGCCACTCTGTCACCCACTTTGCTGATAGTCAGAAGAAATGACCCTTGATATTACCCAGCTGATTTCCCGCACAATAAATGTATCAAATGTATTTTAATTTATTGTTTATGTGGCAGTATGATTCCAACAATGGGCCACACAATGGTGCAGCTGGCAGACAAGCTCCCTCACATCGCCAGAGACCCAGGTTTGATCCTGAGAAAGAAGGATAACGTAGAACTCGTGCGAATGGGTGATCGATGATCAGCATGGACTTTGTGGGCCGAAGGGCCTGTTTCCATGCTGTACCTCTAAACTGAACAATATGGCAGTGAAAAGCTTTGACCAACTATTTTCTGTGTTCAGGGGAAGAGATTTATATAATTAGATCATGGTTCTAGGTTATTTAAAGCTGTACAAATTCACAGAGGAAGCAAAAAGAACATCTGTAAACACCCAGTGTGCCACTCACATCCCTACTGAGCCAGCAGTTCCTGGAATCAATTTGAAGTCCAGCTGAGTTATCCATTGACTCCAAGAGGTCAATTGGAGAATACCGCAGTTGGATCCAGATCAATAAAATAGAGCTCTCAGAACAAAACCTCCTGTTTTTGATGTAAGGGGCCTTGGTGGGTCTCTGTGTCCATGTGAAGACCACAATCACTTACTTGCAAAGCCAAGTAACAGCAAGAGGCATATATCCTACGTTCATGCCAGACTATTTAAAAATCAGCAAATTGGTGAAAGGAAAAATGTGGAACCAGCAGGGTCTGAGACTCCCATTATTTTCTGTCCAATTCCAAATTACCTCAGCATTGCCAACTCTCAACACAGTTTTAAACCAACTCCACTCCATTTTAAATCTCCTGGGTAAGTCATGTGGTTTAAGCAACTGATTTTTTTTGTACAATTCTTTCTATGTCTTAAGTTGTTTATTGTATAGCTAAGCACAGTTATCTGTCTAATCCTCTGCATAATGTCTTACACATGGGTTTAGACTGTACATATGCCTAAGGCTTGGGTTGAGCTCAGCGGTAATAGACCCCAGGAACAAATATAAAGTGCAACACTTATAACTGAAAATGCTAAAAATTTGAAATAAACAGAGAGTTCTGGAAATAGCAGACCAGGCAACATCTGTAGAAGAAGAGACAAAATTGATCAGAAAAATGTAAACAAAGGATTATTGTATGATGAATGTAAATAGGCGATTGAAGATTGGCATGGCCCCAGTGGGCCAAAGGGCCTGTTTTTGGTCGTATGTTTCTCTATGAGAACTTGTGAAGGGTCTTTAACTGGGAAAGTTAACTCCGTTTCGCCTTCTATAGGCCCAGTGATAAATGGTAGGCATATGCTTTCAATAAATATTTGACTGGAACTTTGAGTGAGAAGGGCCAGTGGAGGAGATGAGATGGGTTTGACACTGATGTTGTTCTGCGTTGCCGGAGGCAACTTGATAAGCCTTCCACATATCACCTTCCTAACCACACCACCAGGTCTGTAGGTAAATTGGCTTGGTAAAGATTGTCCCGAGTGTGTATAGGAGAGTGTTAATATGTGTATGTGCGTGTTTATATGTGCGGGGATCGCTGGTTGGCATGGACTTGGTGGGCCGAAGGGCCTGTTTCCGCACTGTATCTCTAAAACTAAAACTAAAACCCTAACTCTTCCTCCTGACACTGCTATCTTCCCTCTCCACTCTCAATCCTGATACAGTATTCCAACTTGAAACTTCGACAATCCCTCCCTCCCAGATGCTGCCTGACACATTGCCCATTGAGTTTCTCCAGAGGTTTGTTCAACATTCTCGATTCCAGCATCTGTAGTCTCCTGCCTCTTAACGATGAACTTAGTAGTTATCACTACAGTGCCTTAGATTAACCTCTATTTGGGAAACAAATGATTAATAAGGTAAATATTCTTCAAAGATTTTCAAACCAGCACAGACTGGTTCCCCCAAGATGCAGTACAGAATGCCTCAGGAGATCCTTCTTCACTGTGGCTTTCAAACTGTATGACTCCTCCCCCTTCTGTCATGGGGTAGACTGACTCCCCACACCCCAATCTTTGCACATCCCCAATCCTTTCCACTCGTCACTTTAATTTCATGTTTCATGTATTTTGTGTTGTGTGTGTGGGCAGAATTTCCCTCCTGGGATAAATAAAGTTCTATCATATTGTATCATATCTTAGGATTGAAAATAGTATTATACATTCTCTCTATAACCTCTCTCCCACCTGGGTACAGGGAGAAAGGACATTGTAAGCTGCCTGGGGTACCTTTCATTAGAAAAAACTGATTATCACCTCACACTCCCACTATGCAAAGAAAAAAAGACAGTCAGAACAATATGCAAACCTCAGCTTCAAAAGCACGGCAGGAGAATCTGCACTTTCCAGTTCCAATTTGCAGGGTTCTGAGAGCTCGGCATGTACTTCCTGAGCTCAGCCCTTTGAGTCCAGGCATATGTGAAAATATTATCAACCGTGGAACATTTTGTCTTCACTTTGACAATGAGAGAAACATATTCCAGTTGTACAACATCCCTCAGGAGGTTTGTTGGCACAATCCAACAGTTCATAGAACAGCAAACTTAAACCCCTGTCTCACGGTGCGAGTTGACCCATGAGTGACCCCGAGTTTTCACTCGCGGTAATCACGTACAATTAACGTAGCGGGAACGTCGGAACTCGCGCAAGCAACTTATCGACTCATGGCGCTAACGGCAGGTACTCGGGAAACTTGTTAACTCGTGAAAAAAATTATATGTTTGATTTTTTCCACGAGTCAAATCTACTGTTCAAGTTAAAAATGGAAACATTTAAACTCGTTGCAATAAGGTAGTAGCCCATGCGTTTACCTAGTGTCTCGTGAGTCTACCGTGGGAACTTTCTTATAATCAGTTCGTTCGCTCGAGTAAAGACTGAACCAAAGATAGACACAAAATGCTGGAGTAATTACATGTGGTTAAGTTACATGTGGTTCCGGGAGGTAAAGAGGCTTGAGAAATATAAATGCTGAAATACGCGCGGATCAACGCGGGGTATCCAGAGCTGAAAGTTGCAATGAAATGAGATTGAACAAGATGACTTTGACACGAAAAGCTGGAGTAACTCAGCGGGACAGGCGGCAGGAGAGAAGGAAAAATGCAAAAAAAAGTGAAACTATTGCCAGGGAAAATCAATAACTTCTTGGCTCCCTTCGCCTCGGACCTAAATGCAGCAATCTCTCCTTCTCTGTGTTATGTGTGTCAACATGCATTCATTCCTGAAATCAGAGAAAAAGGCGAATGTATTCCCCCCTCTCCCCGAAAACAAACCAAATCCACGTTTCCCAAACACCAGTCCGAAGAAGAGTCTCAACCCGAAACGTCACCAATCCCTTCTCTCCAGAGATGCTGCCTGTCCCGCTGAGTTACTCCAGCTTTTTGTGTCTATTTTTCCCCAAACACTCGTTAGAATCAAGAAGCCATCTCTTGGGCTTTATGTATGAGAACCATCTCCACTTTCAGGTTTTTTTCTGGAGGGATTAAAACTAATTAAATGTGTGGAACAAACTAAAAATACAAAACTGGAAATAAAATTAAGTTTGTCTAAATATCAAACGCGCATGCATTGCAATTTGCAGCGGAGACACTGGATAAAAAGTATTCAGTAGCGCGCACACCACACACACATATGTCCTACTTCCCGCTGTTGTTCCTATTTGCTTTCAGTGTTTTTGTTTTATCTCTTCTTATATTCCAGCTGGAGCTGTATTTTCACCGACTTGCCAACTCCCCCCCCGCCCCCCCCGGTCCCCAAACTCGGGAACTTGGAATTCGCGAGAACTATTTTGTTTTGGTCTTAAAAAAGAACAACATTTTTAGTTAATCGGTCGAAGGCTGTGGATTGGCGAGAGATTTAGATTTGAAATGCAGGGGGATGATATTTTGCGGAGATACCCAGCAGTAGATATATATATATTAAAAAAATATTATATTATATATGTGTGTGTGTCTGTGAGTGTATATATATATATATATAATGAGAGAGAGGGTATATACATAGAAACATAGAAACATAGAAGATAGGTGCAGGGGTAGGCCATTCGGCCCTTCGAGCCTGCACCACCATTCAATATAATCATGGCTGATCATCCAACTCAGTATCCTGTACCTGTCTTCTCTCCATACTCCCTGATCCCTGTAGCCACAAGGGCCACATCTAACTCTCTCTTAAATATAGCCAATGAACTGGCTTCAACTCCCTTCTGTGGCAGAGAATTCCACAGATTCACCACTCTCACAATAGCAATATATATATGTGTATATATATATATGTATATGTGTGTGTATATATGTATATATGTGTGCATATGTGTATATATATATATATGTGTATATATATATGTATATACATGTATATGTATATATGTGTATATATGTATATATGTATATATGTATGTATATATGTATATATATATGTATTTGTAATATAATATGTATATACATATTATATATATTTTATATATTGCAATTCCAACCCCGAAGCAATTGAGGCAATTTCTTGGGGCCATGTAATTTATCGTGTGTCTTTGCTTTTAAAAGTGAAGCTGTTTAATTGTTTACGCTGCACCGTGTTTCGTGTTGGGGAGAGTGCTGCTGTTACAATGCTTTTGATTCTATTCTGCCCTCTCCCTTCCACAGAAAAATGCCTAAATTTGTCTTTGAGCCTGCTCTCCTGGGAGCAATCCAACCAGGGGAACAATCAACCCTCAGAGGCTTCGTGTTCCTTGCTCCTATATATGGACCTCGCTCGCTCGCAACTGTATGGACGCTCGATCAACCAGGCATCGGCCAACACGGAGGCCTGATTACTGAAAACAAAGTAAACTTGTACCAGACCTCATCATCTTCTTTCCGCCCACCCGTAACCACGGCACCACACTTTCAACAGAAACCTTAATATTTAAAGAATATATTATGGGACATTGGATTGTCTGAAGAAGGGTCCCGAGCAGATATGCCACATACGTGTGTGTGTGTGTCTGTGTGTCTGTCTGTGTGTATCTGTGTGTGTGTGTGTGTGCGCATCTGTTGTCGGGTCCCGGCGGCCGCTCAAAGTCAGTCACATGAGCTGCTTCCTTCCTCTGAAGTGGCGGCCAGTTCTGCTGTCTGTGCCCAGAGCACTGCGGCAGCCACCCAAGCTAATTCATTCCCCGGCCACAAGTAAACCATATAGTAATGACAGCACGGAAACAGGCCATCTCTGCCCTTTTACTCAGTGCCGAACACTAACTCTCACCTAGTCCCATCTACCTGCACTCAGACCGGAGCGTGGCAAGTGGCTTACTGACCCCAATCCCCTCCTTCACAACGTTAGACTCCCCAAACACTGTGAAAGGAGCTCTCCCCCCACCCCGGGAAATACAGCATTTAAAAACATAAAGCACCAAGAAATGCACTTACCATGTTATTGGTTACTGGAAGGTGCGCATTTTCCCTTTGTAGGTCATATCAATAGATGCGGCCATGCTGTAACTCAAAGCCACAGGATGGAGATGTCTTCTTTAACATTGTTGCTTTATTAAAACATACCTTCATTCACGGTTGGCTCAAGAGTAACGGGAGAGGAACTTGGTAACTCGGGAGAGGAAGTTAGAACATTGCAGCAATGACATACCCGTGGGAACCCGGTTAATCAGCACGGCAGTGTAGCTAGTAGACCTACTACTACCTCATTTGGCCCATAGTTCAGTCTTAACCTTGCGTGCAGATTGTTTGTAGATTTCACATTCTCCTCGTGAATATGTGGGTTTCCTTCAGCTTCTGTGGTTCCTTCTAATATCATATTGGCCCTGGTTTATGTAGATAAATTCTACATATTGTGTTGTTGTGTGATAGAATCTGGCCGTTATTGAGAATGCAGGAAAAATTAATAATGGGATTAGTTAGTGTCATCAAGTGGTTGATGGTTAGCATGTACTGGGTGGCCTAAAGAGCCTGTTTCTATGTTGCATGTTTTCATGACACTATGATTTTTTTCAAAGCAAAATTGAATCAGTGCTGAAAAACAAGATCTTGCAGGATTTGTGGGAATACAATGGGGAGTTAAGAATAATTATATAACCCTTTTAAAGTAGCAGCATAGGAACAATGGGCCAACACATCTCCTGTTCTATTAGATATGATGGCTATTAAAGCCCAGCTGTGTAGATCTGCAGATGAGAGCAAAAATAGAACAATTGTTAAGATACAGCATTGATAAATGTTACCCTTCCAGTATTGTTTAAGCTGCAACATGGAACACTTTGGCACGTCGCTCGGGAGGAGAATAGAATTTTCCTTCTTGTTTGGCGCAGCAGGAGGGAGCAGGTGCATGGGGATTTTGAGCGTTTAGTGTTTCCCTGTGGAGTAGAGTGGCACATACTGAAATTCCATTGTGTTGGATTCAGAGACGTACCATAACTGCAAAGAGTTGTGCATCCCGAATGTACAAATGGTCGGTGACTGTATTCATCATGTCATTGCTGGTGAATGCCTGCTATTCAGGCAACAATCATCATGTGTTCCTTCTACATGAGTTCACCATGTGCTCAATGGATGAACGGCTGTGTTAAGGCAAAGGGTGGCTACTAGATAACCAAACAAACCCTCTCACCACATGGCTGTTAAGTCCAGGGCACAACCCTTGCACACAATGCCAGTGCTCGGATGATGGACGTTACACTTGCATCCCTTAGAATGCAGCAGCAGCATCTTCAAACAAAGTTTCTGTTGCCTGGACTGTTGGGAATGAGCCTTGCAATGCTGAAAGCAGGTCTCAAAAGTCATTGTGCCTTTGATGGGTTGCACACGCTCACAACCTCATAACCTCGTCAGGAATTAACAAACTCATCAGGAAGGCTGGGTCCGTCTTGGGGACGGAGTTGGATTCATGGGAGGTGGTCTTGGAGGGGAGGATGCTCCCCAAACCGCGGAGCATCCTGGACAATACAGCTCACCCCCTCCATGACACACTGGTCAACCTGAGGAGTACCTTCAACATCAGGCTGGTTCCATCAAGATGCAGGACCAGAACGCCACAGGTGATCCTGTACAAACTCCTTCCCCTTCCGTATTGGTGTAGACTGAGACTGAGACTGACTCCCCACACCCCCCCCCCCCACCACCCCTCTCCCCACCTCCCCAATCTTTGCACAACCGCAATCCTTTCCATTCGTCACTTTAATTTAATATTTCATGTATTTTGTGTTTTTTGTGCTTTTATGACTGTTGGCAGCTAAATTTCCCTCCTGGGATAAATAAAGTTCTATTGTATTGTATCGTACTGTATAACCTCAGCTGAGATGCCAAGGAAGGAGGAAGTGGGTAAAGAGGAAAAGTAATGTGACGATGAAGAACAGAAAAGCAGTTATTTTTATTCTCAACTGTGAAAGGACAAGACAATAGATTAATTTTCAACGCATGCTTTCTTCCCATTCATCCAGTTCCTCGATGGTAAACCAACATAACATCCAACCCCAAAGTCCCCATATTTCCTTTGCTCCATAGAACTTTTGTCTACCCAACCTGAAACGTTCTCCTGAGATGCTGCCAGACCAGTTGAGTTACTCTGTGTCTTTTAACACCCGAAATGCCAAATTAACAAAACCAAAGCCAACAACAAATTAGCATAATAAACACAATAAAAAGTTGAATGAATCATCCTTATGCTGACCCTTAGTGTCTTCTCCATGTCCTAATGCATTTGTCCTGTAGCTGTAACACAGTTGAAGGCTGCTGACTTTCAATGGAGGAGACCAAAGATAGACTGAGAGGCCAACTTGCAGCAGCATTTAACTTAGATGCCCAGCTTTGTTCTGTGCCCTCTCACTAAAGACAGCTGCAGACTGGTATTGCTGGCTAACAGACAACAGCAAGTGGTAGTCATTGGAATGATAAACGGTCCTAGAATTATTCAACATGGAAACAGGTCCTTCACCCCTTCGAGTCCACTCTGCCATTAGCACTCTTATTCTCCCCACGTCCCCATAATTTCCTCCAGTTTCTTCAATTCACCCACAGACTATAAGGAACTAGTGGCTAATTGCTACCCTGCATAGTTTTGGGGGTCTGTGAACATCAGAGGGGAATGCATCCGGTAACAGTAGTGAGTCTGTCAACGCCACACAGGTAGCAATGAATCTCAGGATTGAACCTAGTGTCATGGGGAGGTGTGAGACAGAGGCTCTACTAGCTGCCGCGGCTCTGTTGGTAAGAGATGACAGCTAGTTCAACCCCCATGAGGACACAGCCACTCCCTTGACACTTGCATCTTGGCAAAGCAAGCAGGTTGTTAGACAATGCTCTGCTGGAATGTGTCTACTTGCCTGGGTTCCACTGGCTCTTCCAAAGACCCTTGTACATGTTCCATTACAAAAATGTAAGAGGACGTTATCAGGCAACTGAACCATCCTATCAACAGAGAGCAGACCTGCACTACTATCCACCTCATTGGGGTGGGTGATTGCAACCTTCACGTGGTCCGCCCTGTTTTGACGAATGCAATCAACCCGGCTTGCACAATCAAATAAGATCAAATAGAACAAGTTGTCCTACAACTTTAGGCTGTGCACGCCATACGCAAGGAGAAGAATATCTACCTCATTGGAAACCCTTGGTCTATCTTTGATCGGACTTTACTGGCTTTATCTTGCACGAAATATCATTCCTGATATTCCCTTCATCATGTATCTGTACACAGTGGATGGGTCAATTGTAATCATGTATTGTATTCCCGCTGACTGGTTAGCATGCAACAAAAGCTTTTCACTGTATCTCGGTACATGTGACAATAAACTAATGACTATGACACGCCAGTTTCAAATTGTCAATCAACAAATACGGGGATTATGAGCAGATCAATTTTATAAACAGAGAATACTGGAAATACTTAGTTCAGTCTGAAGAAGGGTCTCGACCCTAAACGTTACCCATTCCTTCTATCCAGAGATGCTGCCTGTCCCGCTGAGTCGCTCCAGTATTTTCTGTCTATGTTGGAAATACTCATCAGGTTAGGCTGTGGATGGAGGAAAGATTAATGTTGCAGGTCTAGGAACCGTTAGCTTGAGCTTGTGTTGCCGCTCAAAAAACGGCGCCCTATATTTAGGGTTTAACGCCACATTAGCTTGAAGCTGAAATCGTGATCTGAAATGCATCCGGCACTAAATCAAACAAGTGTAAGTTAATCGCAGATCTAAATTCAAGAGCATATTTCCACAGCATCACGCTCCTGTGATTCTGGGAGATTTTCAGTCACTGTGTTCTTTGACAGTTGTTTGTTCTGATCAGTAACATCCTCACCAGCTTTGAGATATAGGACAAAAGGCCCTCCTCCAATTTTCCCGTATGGCTCAATTCAGTTCCAATTCCCTCTCCTAAATCACTGCTAAGTCCTCTGTGGCTTAAGCAACTCATTTACTTTGAGAAAAATGGGCCTCTATATTTACACAAATTGAGTAGTTTAAAACACCTTAAAGACATTTATATTGGCTAGATGCTGGCAGTTAGTGAAATGAGGTGTTAAACTAACCATTTTAGATGAACAAACAGCAGATTAGTGTTTGTAAGGATGAAAATGCGGGCATTAATCTAGTACTTAAATGTACATTCAGTGTGCTGGCTGCAAATCTAAACACTGGAATGAGTTGTATTGCTATTGAACACGCAGATAGATTTAGAGCATGCATATTTGAGAAATGCCACCATTAACTCCGGAATTCTGCCTTAAAGTTGATGGATCAGCACCGCTCTGTGCAGAGACAACCAAGGATGAAAAGACGGGCAGATTCAAGATAGTAATCTATGCTGCAAAGTATAGGTTTAAAAGGAGTTGAGGGTCAAGAGTCAAGAGTGTTTTATTGTCATATGTCCCAGGTAGAACAATGATTGTTTTACTTGCAGCAGCGCAACAGAATATGTAAACATAGTACTCCGTAAACAATATAATAAACACGAAAAAAAGTGTGTGTGTATACATACATACATATACACATGTGTGTGTGTGTGTGTATACATATATGTATATATATCATGTAGCGGCACCTGCTGGCGCACGCAGATATCGCACCTGGCGTTCGGAAGCCGCGGTCGAGTGACTCGGAAGGGGCTGCTGTTTTTGCGCGGTTTTGCTGTCGCGCCACAGTTTTGCTGACCACTGTTGTGATCAGACGTGTTTGGAGGGACCTGTTTGCTAAGGAGTGAGTGTTCAATAAAAAACATTCAGAACACGTAGTCGTCGTTTCTGCATCCGCTAAAATATATGTCAAATGTAGACTTAGAATTAGGGACTATAATTAATTATAGGTCAAATACAACAACCAATTTACACAACGGGGATAGGTTTTTAGTTTTAATCCACTGACAAATATTGGCTAGTCAGTGGGACAGGCCCTTATGGAGAGAGATGAAAACTAGAAAGAAGCAAAGAAATAGCCTCTATGTGTAGGAAGGAACTGCAGATGCTGGTTTAAACCGAAGATAGACACAAAATGTTGGAGTAACTCAGCGAGACAGGCAGCATCTCTGGAGAGAAGGAATGGGTGACGTTTCGGATCGAGACCCTTCTTCAGACAGAGATGATGCCTGTCCCGCTGAGTTACTCCAGCTTTTCGTGTCTATCTTCAAAATAGCCTCAATATCTGATTCAGGAGTATCATGGTGCCTTGGCATTTTGTGGAATTGCAAGTTGTTCTAAATTATTTTTGAATAATTTCACCCTTATTTCAAAGCGTAATGGAGATGTACAGGGCAAGTTTTTTTACACGGAGAGTGGTGGGGGCCTGGAATGCACAGCCAGAGGTGGTGGTGGAGGCAGATTCGATAGTGGCATTTAAGAGACTTTTACATCGGCACATGGAAGTGCAGGAAATAGAGGGATATGAACCAAGATGAGATCAGTTTATTAGGCATCAGGTTCGGCACAAACATCGTGGGCCGCAGATCCTGTTCCTGTTCTGTAATGTTCTATGTTCAATGTTCTATGTCTCATACCTACTGATATTAAGTTGAAATCAAATTGCCATTGTTTTCTGAGGCATCCCACATTTAGATGATCAGCCATGATCATATTGAATGGGGATGTTGGCTCAAAATGCCGAAAGACCTATTTTCAATGTTTCTTTGTATATTTCTATGCAAGGTGGATACCTACATTTAATCCACATGGTGTGGAAGATGACATATTGGATAGAGAATTGGCTGCCATATAGGTAATAGATAAGCATGAAATGGGTATTTTTCTGCTTGGCAAGGTACAATGAGTGGTGTGCCATGGAGATCAGTGCTAGTGTCTCATCGTTTGACAATCTGCATCACTAACTTGGACAAAAAGGCTGCAGGCACAGTTAAACCCTTGTCTTACGGTGCGAGTCGACCCACGAGTGACCCCAAGTTTAAAACAAATTAAACTCGTGGTAATCACGTACAAATAACGTAGCGGGAACGTCGGAACTCGTGGACGCAACTTAGCGACTCGTGGCGCTAATGGCAGGTACCCGGGAAACTTGTTAACTCTTGAAAAATTTGAAACATGTTTAAAGATTTCCACGAGTCAAATTTACTCTTGAAGTTAAAATTTGAAACATTTAAACTCGTTGTAAGAACGTAGTGGCCCATGAGTTTACCGTAGTGACTCTTGGGTCTACCGTGAGTGCCAGAAGTGAAATGTTGAAGATTAGTTATCTCCGGAGAACTTGGATAGGTGATGTTTTCTTTTCCACAGGAGACACTTGGGTGCAAATCTTGCCTTTGCGCAATGATGCAAAAAAAGACTGAGTTCCACGCCTGCTCCATTTTAATTTCTACCGAGATCACCATCAACAACACCTAATCACAGGAACACAAGGAACTGCAGATGCTGGAAACTTGAACAAAACACAAAGTGCTGGAGAAACTCAGGCAGGCAGCATCTGCGGAGGGAATAGATCGGCGATGTTTGGGGTTTGAAGACCAGTCCCTACTCGGAATGCCGCCTGTCCATTTCACTCCACAGATGCTGCCTGACCCGCTGAGTTACACCAGTACTTTGTGTTCTTGATGACAGAGTCCTTCACGAAAGTTGACCCGCGGTAAAAAAATAATCTTGCTTTTGTAAATCAGATCTGTGATTTCTTCCAACATTGCTAATGTCACCGTATTCTTTCTCAACCAGGTAGAGGTAAAAGGCTTTTTTTTTTAAAAAAGGGTAGCAACATGGATACATAGAACATTGAATAGAGAACAGTATAGCAACGTAATGGGCCCTTCGGCCCACAATGTTTGTGCTGAACATGATGCCAAGTCAAACTGATCACATCTACCTGTACACGACCCATAAATCTTCCCGCACTACCCTGTACCCATCTAAGAGCCTATTGAACGCAATTATCGCCTCTGCCTTCATCACCACCTCTGGCAGTAAATAGGATAAGGGAGGTTTGGAGAAATATGGGTCAAACGTGGGCGAATGGGATCAGCTTGGATGGCCATCTATATCGGCATGGACGAGATGGGCCGAAGGACCTGTTAGCATCCTGCATGACTATGATTCCACGGCTATTTCCACCACATTTCCCACGTCGTTTTCAGCCGGGACAGGAGCTTACTATCTGGAGAAGGTCCTAGTGAAGGCACCGATTCCAGCGGCATCTGTACGATCATACTCCAATACCAGAATTAATGTACGTCCACCATATTTCGATCCTGTTCTCATGAAGATCCCAACAGCAGCAGATTCCCCCACTAATTCCCCAGTGCCACAGTAGGAACCCCTGCAGGAGCCCTCACTTTACCAGCCTGACCAAGGGCTCGTTCCCCATCTGTTGCTAGTTGGCTAACAGATGGGAATCTTTGCTTACATAACATTACACTGCGAGGTTCATTGACAGAATCAAAACACAAGTTTAAGCTGCATGAGCCTGTTCCATTCGGCCACAAAGTAATCACGTAAACATGTTCACGAAGCTCACCCAAAGAGATATCCAGCGAGAAACATGCTTGACATTGTCGTTATTGACATTACTCTTGTTGGCTCAAGTGTAACTCGGGAGAGGAACTTGGTACATCGCAGAAATGAGAAGTAAACGGCAAACTTGGACATACCCCTGGGAACTCGTTGAAACTCGTTAACTTGGAATCTCGTAGACAACCACGAGTTTGATTTTTTCTTTCACTCAGGATCACTCGTGGGTGGACTCGCACCGTGAGACAGGACCATTACTATTTCTACTGCTGTCACACAGATAGGTAGAAGAGTAAGTTATAAACAAGATGTAAGGAGACTACAATTTAGTGCAGCTAAATGGACGGCATGGTGGCGCAGTGGTAGAGCTACTTGCCTTACAGCTCCAGATACCCGGGTTCGATCCTGACTACGGGTGCTGTCTGTATGGAGTTTGCAAGTTCTTCCCGTGACCTGCATGGGGTTTCGCCGAGATTTTCCATTTCCTCCAAGGACGTAAAGGTTTGTAGGTTAATTGGCTTGGTGTAAATGTAAAATTGTCCCTAGTTTGTGTAGGGTGGTGGTAATGCTGGTCGATGCGGACTCAGTGGGCCACCGGGTCTGTTTCAGCACTGTATCTCTAAACTAAGCTAAACTAAACTAAATTGCCAGGGAAAATAAAATTGTAGCATATTTGCTAAATGAAGAGAGATTACAGAGCTCAGAGATGCAAAGGGTGTTGTGGTGCATGATTCATAAAGGCAAATAAATGGGCAAGATAACAAAATCTAATTATTTGTTGTTAGGGGAAATAAATATAAAAGTTGGGAGATTATGCTTCAGTTGTACAGGGTAATGATAAGACCATACCTGGGAGGAAGATGGCAAATGTATCAGAAGCAGTTTGGAGAAGGTTTACTCGATTAATACTTGGAATCGGAAATGATTATATCTGCTGATGTTTAAGTGAATATGAGGAGATTTGATTTAAACATGGGGTGTTTTCTCATATAGGAGAACCTGGAACTAGAATTCACTGTTTAAAAGGAAGGGCACCCATACTTGAGATGGAGACGAGTCATAGAGTCTCCAGCTTCGGATGATAGCTAAAATAAAACAATTCCACCAATTTGATGACCTCGAAAAGATCATCCACACATTCGTCTCCTCCCACTCCCTTTACACTGGCATCAGCCAATCTTCCCTGTCCTGCCTGCAACTGGTCCAAAACGCCGCAGCGAGACTCCTGACGGGCACCCGAAAAAGGGACCACATCACCCCGATTCTGGCCTCTCTCGACTGGCTCCCTGTGTGGTTCCGAATAAATTTCAAGATCCTTCTTTATGTTTACAAAGCCCTTAACGGGCTTGCCCCCACCTACATCAAAAGTCTGCTTACCCACCACACCACCTCCAGGTCCTTCAGATCGGCTGACTTGGGGTGACTGAACATCCCGCGGTCTAGCCATAAGCTCAGGGGCGACCGCGCCTTTGCGGTTGCAGCTCCTAGACCAGGGGTTCTCAACCAGGGGGGAATTCCCCCAGGGGGGGATTTCAGGTTTTCAGGGGGGGAATTGGGACCACAGATTAGCAAACTCAAACTGTAAGAATGTTGATCTTTTTATTGCCTTTGCATATTATTTGGAATGCACTTTTTGAGGCAGACAATCTTGGAAAGGAGGGGGGGAATGACATTCTGACATATGGTGAAAGGGGTGCAATGGGGCAAACAAGGTTGAAAACCACTGTCCTAGACTGTCGAACAGCATCCCTCTTCCCATCAGAACTGCCCCCTCCATCGACTCTTTTAAGTCGAGACTTATAACTCATCTTTACTCTCAAGCCTTTCTTGACGTCCTCTGAGGGAGGGCTATATGTATGTATTTATGTGTGTAATTAATCTATGAACCACTGTTGTATAACGTTAGTACCTCCACCAATGTAAAGCATTTTGGTCAACGAGAGCTGTTTTTTAAATGTGCTATAGAAATAAAAGTGACTTGACCTGACTTGATAGAGTCATAAAGTCGTACAGTGTGGAAACAGGCCCTTCGGCCCAATTTGTCCACACCCACCAACATGCCACCTACACTAGTCCCATCCGACTGTGCTTGGCCCATATCCTTCTAAACCTACTCTATCCAAGTATCTGTCCAAATGTTTTTTAAACGTTGTAATCATACAAGCCTCAACTGTCTCGTCAGGCAGCCACCACCACCCTTTGTGTAAAAATGATTCCCTCAGGTTTCTGTTAAACTTCCCTACCCCCTACCCCCGCTCACCTTAAACCTATGCCCTCTTGTTCTCGATTCACCTACTCTGGCCCAAAGACTGTTCGTTTACCCGACCTATTCTTCTCAAGATTTTGTACACTTCTACAAGATCACCCCTCACCCTCCTGTGCATCAAGGAATAGAGCCCTACAACTCAGGCCATCGAGTCCTGGGAACAGCCTCATAAATCTTCTATGCACCCTTTCCAGCTTGACGACATCTTTCCTTTCACATGGCGGCCAGAACTGAACACAATATTCTAAATGTGGCCAATATCATATATAACTGCAACATGCCTCCCAACTTCTATAATCATAATCATACTTTATTAGCCAAATATGTTTTACAACATACGAGGAATTTGATAGGAAGATTAAATGAGAACTTACCAGTTTGAAGTTTGATCTTTATTTTATGCGACGAAGTTGCGATGAGGGATTACGTGGGATTACGTGAAGAAGCCCGCCAGCCCACATGCGTGTCAACCTTCAAAGTAGCGGTGTAAAATCACAGAAACCAGTTGCTGAACTGATTACAGGAAGATTCGAGAAACTAGAACTATCACATGACCTTTATGAGAAGAGGGTTGGGAGCGGAAGGCACGTAATCCCTCATCCAACTTCCCATAAAATAACGATCAAACTTCAAACTGGTAAGTTCTCGTTTAATCTTCCTATTTTACTTCGAAGTCACGTGAGTGACTATGTAAAGACTTTAAAGCTCTGTGATTTCATGCCACGAACACAAGTCCATGCAAAACACTGCATTAGTTGACCAGAAATGATTGAAAAGATAATGCATTCAGACATGACATAGATTTAAAACATGCTGATGCTTTTAATAAACATATGATAATAAAATTAATAGTGCCCCTCACATCCGAGAGCAAATTATAGAACAGAACTAAAAATTGAGTTGGCAAACAACCCCGGCCTGGCAATCGGTTTATTATAAAAAGTTTGGAATGTTCGCTCATTCGATCATCCTGCAGTCGCTAGGAATGTGGTCCAGCAGAACCGCCATAAACCTTGCTGCTGATGTTGTTGCAGCCCTGGTGGAGTGAGATTTAAAAACATCGGTGTCCACTCCTGCACTAGCCAATACACGTCTTAACCACCTGGAGATGGTCTGCACTGACACCCTCTTGTGTGGCTTTTTATAACTAATAAACATTGCCAGTTCAGTGCCTCTAAGGCTCTTTGTAACCTTAAAATGATGTTGCATATGTGTGACCACACACAATCTATAGTCCATAGGGTATGCTATAAATTCCAGTTTTAGACCTGACACCTCTGGTCTGCTCTGTTTAAATAGCTCATGTACATAAAACATTATTTTGTTGGTAGATGTAACCATTCTGTCCAGTCGCAGCTTATGCAATGACTGGACCCGTTGTGCCGAAACCAGTGCCACAAGCATAACAACTTTATATGTGAGCCTGACCAAAGACAAGAGTGTGGCTGGAGCCCACCGGTGAAGCAGCGTTAGTTAGCACAATGTTAACATCCCATACCTCCGTGTACTTGGGCCTGGGGGGATTTGTGTTAAAGATACCCTTCATAAATCTGGATATCAGCGGGTGAGACCCGACAGAGTGGTGTCCCGATCCCAGCAACAAGTATGATGACAAGGCACTTTTGGCACAATTAATGGCGCTATAACTTAATCTTTCGTCAAAGAACAGTTTTGAGAGAAACTCCAAGACATCAGTTATACGTGCCGTATCATACGTTGTCAGACTGCAAACAAAACACTTCCCATCTCCTGATGTAAGAGATATACTGCTTCTTGGTGCTATCCCTCCAAGCTGCAGTGATCACATCCACAGTTCGGTCTGACAATCCGAGCCCCAGGAAAGGTCTTCTTAAAGTCTGCAAATCAATAAATTGATTCGAGCATGCAGCGGGTGGCCTTCCCAGGTTACGGGATGAACCAGCAATTTTTGCGTTTGGAAACAACCATATAATGCTCTGTTACCATTCCCAATATCAGCAGGAACCATGGCTGTGTAGGCCAGTCATGCACTACCAAAATGCCTTAAGCGGAATCTTGCTGGATTTTTTGCAAGCACCGACTGATGAGGCAAAATGGAGGGAATGCATAAATGAACATCCCTCCCCAGTGTAGCGAGAATGCATCTACCGCCACTGCCCCAGTGTGTGGCTCCCATGCAACATACTTTGGTAACTGGTGATTGAGCCTAGATGTAAACAAATTGAATATCCGGTGTTCCATACCGAGCAACAATGTCATTAAATACTTTATGATCCAACATCCATTCTGTGTTGTCATTTAATTTTCGTGACCTGGTGTCCGCCACCATATTAAACCTAACTGGCAAATAGGTAGCTGAAATCCAAATGCTTCTTTCGATACACCAGTGCCAAATGAGGTTAGCTAAATTATCACAGGATACTGACGTGATTCCACCCATGTGATTAATATATGCCAATGCTGTAGTGTTGTCAATCTGTAGTTGAACATGCAAATTATGCATATTCCCACAATAAGCTTTTAACCCATAGAATGTCCCCAGCATCTCTAGGTAGTTAATACCATGAATGAATAATTGATGACTCATGCACATCCCATCTGCCACCACAACTAGAGATGGTATTAGTAGCTCTCCATACTTGAGCACTAGCATCAGTTTGTAATATAACTGAAGGTTTGCTGACAAAAATGTTACTGGAGCAATGCTGAATATTGGTTGTCACCATTGTAATTCTGATATAGCTTCAGCTGGTAACCGCATAGATCTGTTAAAATTACCTAAATGGTACTTGAGTGCTTGCTCCTTTGCACGTTGTAAATTTTGATAACGCAAAGGCCCAAATTGTGCAGCTGGAAAAACAGCCACTAATTTGCCAATTACACTGGCCACTTGTCGAATAGATGGCTGCTCCATAACAACGAGGTTGTTACAGGCTTCTATTAACTCCAATCTCTTGCCCCAGGGCACAGTCACAGACATATTGATAGAGTTAATGGTAAATCCCAAATAGTTAATCACTCTAGTTGGTATCAACTTGGATTTAACTGGAAAAACCCCAATTTCTTAAATGTGAGTTTCATGGCTAAAACAGCTAATTTCGCTAATTGCAGCGTTTTCCCTATGATTAGAATATCATTCACATATAAACAATGTGTTTTTGAGCTCTAAGTAGCCCAAGCACAGGTTTCAATAATTTGGTGAACAATCTGGGGACTGAAGTTAACCCATTAGGCAAATGCTTTAAACTGCCACAGTTGCCCCATCCAGCTAAATTTCAAATATCTCCGGTGATCCCTGTGAATGGGCACCGAATAGTATGCATCTTTGAGATCGATGCATGCCATAAAGTATCCTTTGGATATCAGCTGTTTGGCAGTAACAACGTTTTCCATTTTGAAATGCCTATACTGCACATAAGAGTTAATTTTTGTTAAATCAAGGATGATTCAACACCCTCCATCTTTCTTTTGTCTGGGGAATATATTAGAGACAAATTGGTAATGTTCATGACTTGACTTCTTGATTACCCCTTTTGTTTATAATGTGCAAATTTCAGCTTGTATATCCAAACCTTCCTGTTGGGAATGAACAAACGTCCGGCTTGGTGTATGCTGTGTGGGTGGCAATGAATTGGGAAGAAATTCAATTTGGAACCCTTTTATACTGTGCAGTATAAACGGATCTGATGTTATCCAACGCCATTCATGCAAAAACAAGTGTAATCTACCACCAACTTGTAACTGGTCCACACACCCCATGTTCCGGAAAGAACCTGGACCCACCTACCTCCATGGTTACCGGTGATCTTATGGTTGGCTGAAAGGCCCTTGATGCAGGTTCTATTTCCGCCCTCGAGATTTGTAGGGTAGGACTGCTGGGGTGCGCGGATTGCGCATTTTCCACGAGGGCCAGCTTGGGCCTTGGCCTAAAAAAGACCTCTGCCCAGAGAATTCAGCTTTCGAGCTGTCACCAGCTTCAGTGAACCGCTTACTGCTGATGGAAGCGTAGGGGTGCTGCCGCCGAAATGGTGAAGCTTTGCTCGCCATTGGTGCCTTGATCAGCCTGACGGCTTTAGCTTCTTCATCCAGGTCTTTTACCTGCTTTGGTAGATCTTCCCCGAACAGAAGATTCAGCGGCTGGACATTGCTGGCCTTACATAAGCCTGCAAATTTGGGGTTCAAGGCAGGTCTGATGGCGTTCTTCCACAAACAGTTTATTTAGAAATGTGCATTGCACATCAACACCAGGACATCCTGCTGGATGTCCGATAAGGATCCCCCATCCACTGATCTGTGGACCAAATACCGTAATGCCTGACGCCAGCAATTTTAAGATTCTTTGGAGTTTCATCTCCTGGGCTTTGATGCCCCCTCCAATGTATCCCCAGATAGAGCTGTTCACAGCCGGCACTTTCAGGGATGCACAATTTATAGGTGTAAGGTACTTTGTAGTTGTTTCCACCATCACCTGTTCCTGCAATTGGTGCGATGTGAGGTAGTTTATGCTGGCTGCTAGCTCTTCCTGCAGCGGCTCCCCTGTTTTTTGAGGGTATCGCGAACCTTGAGGCCATGGCAGGCAATTCCTGAACCTCACGTATGTCGTGCATCCCGGTATGTTCCCCAGACACACCTCCGAATACGAAGTCAGTCCAATACTGACCCCGTACGCTCCCCTCCTCAGAGTGGGAGACATTATGCAGCCCTGGACCAGGCGCTGCTGCAGGCCCCTGAGGAGACCTGCGCTGATATATTTCTGTTTCATGGAGCATATCATGATGGAGCATCCTTTCCATAAGGTGTTCCATCCGGGATAAACGCCTGAAGACGTTATCCATGACTGTAGGAGGCGACTCCTCCTGGCCTGACTCGTCTGAATAAACAGGCCTGTCAGACTTCCTTTTGCTTTTCCCCCCTTTCGGGGTTGCCAAGGTGCTTTGGCCAGCACCAAGTCTGAAGTTGCTGACCGTACTGTCAGCGACTTGGACGGCGAAACCGACAGCCGCCGCTACCCACAATTCCACGGTACTCCGTAGCCGGTTTCCTCCGTCTGGATTTCGCCCTGGATTCCATATCCACAGCAAACTCTGTAAAAGAGATTTCCCAACCAAAAAACTACGACCTCAGAATAAGTTTGAAACTTACCTGCAGGGTTTTAAACTTACCGCTGGAGGAGCGACGCCCCTCCCAGCCGGTCGTGCGCCATGCGTTAGACGTATTGACGCGCATGCGGGCTGGCGGGCTTCTTTATGTAGTCACTCACATGACTTCAAAGTAAAATTTGCCATACAGTCATACTATTAAAAAGCAAGAAAACACAAAATACATTTTAACATGAACATCCACCACAGTGACTCCTCCACATTCCTCACTGCGATGGAAGGCGAAAAAAAGTTCAATCTCTTCCGTTCATTGTTCTCCTGCGGGCGGGGGCCTTGAGCCTTCCATTGACGGGACGTTCTTGACCCTCATAGTCGGCACATAAAACAACCCATAGAACATTTATGCAAACTTTTAAAACACATTAAAACACATTAAAAAGTCGAAAAGACAGACTGTTGGCGAGGCTGCCATCGCGGCGCCACCCGGTGGTCAAAATGAATTCAATTATGAAAACCGAATACAATTAGCATAAAGAATTTTAATGTAGATGATTTGCCTTCCATTGCATAGATCCTTGGCACTGGATGTATCTTTAACCAATTTTTCCTACTCTCAGCGCTATTTCTCATAAACAAATATTTACCCTGGTAAGGTCCATTTTGGCAGAGGTTGGAGACTTCGCGAATCAGCCACCAAGATAAATTTCAGGATATTAACATTTTCAATTTAACTCAGGACATTGGGTGTAGAAGATAGGATGTTTTGTTACAGTTGCACAAGACGCTGGTGAGCCACACATGAACTAGCATGTGGAGTGCAGAAAAGAATTACAGGATATTACCAGGACTCAAGGGCCTGAGCCATTGGGAGAGGTTGGGCAGTCTAGGACTTTAATTCCTTAGAGCGCAGGTGGCTGAAGGGTAACCACATGGAAGTGTATAAAATGATGAGGGGAATAGATAGGGTTATTTTCCTCTGGGTGAGGGAACCAGAGAACTGAAGGGCATAGGTTAAGGAAAGAGGGGAAAGATTTTATAGGAACCTTGGGGACAATTTTTTCACACAGTGAGATGGGTAAATGGAACAAGCTCCCAGAGGAAGTAGCTGATGCAGATACAATAACAACATTTAAAAGCATTTGGACAGGTACATTGATAGGAAAATCTGGAGAGAAATGGGCCAAATCCGAGCAAAAGGTACAAGCTTAGATGGGCATCTTGCTCTGCATGAACGAGTTGGGCTGTAGGGCCTGTTTCTGTGCAATAGGAGACTTTAACTCTCTGGCCTTTTGACTCAATGAGTCTACAATGAAATTGATGTCATGTCTTCGCTGCTCAAAAGAACCCATTAAATTATAGAATCCTTTGAAAAGCAAGAGAATTAAAAATAGATGAAATGAAACGTGAAAATCTTGTTCATCTTCATGTGTATCCAGAACATGTCACCTACCTCTCTCAGTGGTTTACCGCAGTGGAATTGTGCATGTAGTTGAACTTGTACTATTAATGGTCCCTGTGAAAAGGAAATTATGAAGTGATCTGGAAGGAAAACAATGGAGAGGTTTAGACGGGCTAAAAAAAACCCAGAATATGCTGGAGGCATCCGTTGGGTCAGGCTGGGTCTATGCAAAAAGGAATTGAATTAGAATAGCGATTACCAAATTGAGTAATTAACTCTGTTTCTCCCATTGATGGATATTTTCCAGCAGTATCTTTGTCTATCATCAGAGACCCACAGCACACTGGCCATGCTCTCATTTCTCTCCTGCATCGAGAAGAAGGTACAGGAGCCTGAAAACTGTTACATCTAGGTTCAGGTGCAGCTTCTTCCCGACAACTATCCTGCTATTAAACAATACAACCTCTAAAGAAGCTCTGAATTACATAGAAGAGGGCATTGTTTTTGTCTTTACACTATTAGTTTAGTTTTAGTTTAGTTTGGCTTTGTTTAGAGATACAGCACAGAAACAGGACCCTCAGCCCACTGAGTCTGCACTGACCAGCAATTCCCACACATTAACATTATCCTACATATACTATGGACAATTTACACTTATACCAAGCCAATTAACCTACAAGCCTGTATGTCTATGGAGTGTTGGAGGAAACCGAAGATCTAGGAGACAGCTCATGTATTCACAGAGAGAACGTACAAACTATGTACAGACAGCACCCGTACTCAGGATCAAACCTGGGTCTCTGGCTCTGCAAGCTCTGTAAGGCTGCAACTCTACCGCTGCGCCACCGTGTTTAGTACTTGTTCATTATGGTGTTTACAGAGTATTATGTTTACATATCTGTGTGGCGCTGCAAGCAAGAATTTCATTGTTCTGTTATGGGATACATGACAATGAAACAACCTTGACTCTCTTGACTTGACCATTTTGGGTGAAGTATGGAGAGACAGTTGGAAGTGGGGCTAACCCGAGTATCTCTAGGACACACAGGGGACTGCAAGTGCTGAAATCTGGAGCATGAAAAACAAACTTCCGGAGGAAATCAGTGCATCGAGCAGCATTTGTGGAGGAAAAAGAAATGTTGATGTTTCAGGTCGAGATCCTGCATCAGGATGATGACTGGCCGGGAAGATGGCCAGTATAAGGAAAAGAGGGTAAGGGGTGGCTCAGGGATCAGTAGGTATCAGGTGAGCCAAGGAGAGGTGAAGGATGACAGGCAGTTGGAGTCAGGTAAGGGGGAGGTGGAGTTGGAAGTCAGAGCACGTAGGTGATAGGTGGCGCGTGTAGGAACGATCTGCAGATGCTGGTTTACACCAAAGTCCCAAAACATCACCTATTCCTTTTCTTCAGAGATGCTGCCTGACCCGCTGAGTTTTTTCCACCTTTTTGTAGGTGATAGATTAGGGAAAGGTCCATCTTTTTCAAAAGATCACGACACGAAACATTACCTATCAGAGTTTGATGAAGGGTTCCGACCAGAGGTTTCACCCATCAGAGTCTGGAGAAGAGTCCCAACCTGAAACGTCGCCTATCCATGTTCTCCAGTCTGACCTGCTGAATTGCTCCAGCACTTTGCGTCTTTTTTCCATCTTTGGTTAGTGTGAACAGAATGGGCCAAATGTGCTGCCATAAACACCACTCAAACATCACCAGTGCCAACCAACCATTCAATGACCATAAACAACACTCCACCACTAAATAATTTTTCCTTCTAGCAGATCATCTGCTATCTTAACTTATCTTTTTCAATTGATTTGGGACATCATACTCTCTTTCACTATATACAGTGGCTTGCAAAAGTATTCATACCCTTTGAACTTTTCCACATTTTGTCACGTTACAACCACAAACGTAAATGTATTTTATTGGGATTTTATGTGATAGACCAACACAAAGTGGTGCATAATTGTGAAGTGGAAGGAAAATGATACATGGTTTCCAAATTTTATTACAAATAAAAAACTGAAAAGTGTGGCGTGCAAAAGTATTCAGCCCTCCTGAGTCAATACTTTGTAGAACTACCTTTCGCTGCAATTACAGCTGCAAATCTTTTGGGGTATGTTTCTACCAGCTTTGCACATCTAGAGACTGAAATTTTTGCCCATTCTTCTTTGTAAAATAGCTCAAGCTCAGTCAGATTGGATGGAGAGCGTCTGTGAACAGCAATTTTCAAGTCTTGCCAGAGATTCTCAATTGAATTTAGGTCTGGACTTTGACTAGGCCATTCTAACACATGAATATGCTTTGATCTAAACCATTCAATTTTAACTCTGGCTGTATGTTTAGGGTCGTTGTCCTGCTGGAAGGTGAACCTCCGCCCCAGTCTCAAGTCTTTTGCAGACTATAACAGGTTTTTTTCCAAGATGCCCTGTATTTGGCTCCATCCATCTTCCCATCAACTCTGACCAGCTTCCCTGTCCCTGCTGAAGAAAAGCATCCCCACAGCATGATGCTGCCACCACCATGTTTCACAGTGGGGATGGTGTGTTCAGGGTGATGCAGTGTTAGTTTTCTGCCACACATAGCGTTTTGAATTTAGGCCAAAATCTTCAATTTTGGTCTCATCAGACCAGAGCACCTTCCTCCACATGTTTGCTGTGTCCCCCACATGGCTTGTGGCAAACTGCAAACGGGACGTCTTATGGCTTTGTTTCAACAATGGCTTTCTTTGTGCCACACTTCCATAAAGGCCCGATTTGTGGAGTGCACGACTAATAGTTGTCCTGTGGACAGATTCTCCCACCTGAGCTGTGGATCTTTACAGCTCCTCCAGAGTTACCATGGGCCTCTTGGCTGCTTCTCTGATCAATGCTTTCCTTGCCCGGCCTGTCAGTTTAGGTGGACAGCCATGTCTTGGTAGGTTTGCAGTTCTGCCATACTCTTTCCATTTTCATATGATGGATTGAACAGTGCTCTGTGAGATGTTGAAAGCTTGGGATATGTTTTTATAACCTCACCCTGCTTCAAACTTCTCCACAACTTTATCCCTGACCTGTCTGGTGTGTTCCTTGGGCTTCATGATGCCCAAGGAACATTGTTTGTTCACTAATGTTCTCTAACAAACCTCTGAGGCCTTCACAGAACAGCTGTATTTATACTGAGATTAGATTACACACAAGTGGACTCTATTTACTAATTAGGTGACTTCTGAAGGCAATTGGTTGCACTGGGTTTTATTTAGGGGTATCAGAGTAAAGGGGGCTGAATACTTTTGCACGCCACACTTTTCAGTTTTTTATTTGTAAACAAATTTGAAAACCATGTATCATTTTCCTTCCACTTCACAATTATGCGCCACTTTGTGTTGGTCTATTGCATAAAATCCCAATAAAACACATTTACATTTGTGGTTGTAACATGACAAAATGTGGAAAAGTTCAAGGGGTATGAATACTTTTGCAAGCCACTGTATAGCAATAATTTTGATGAAGAGAATCATATGTACCATACCTGTTTGCTGATGATGTAACGATAGATGACAATAGTCGTCAACAATGAATAGTTACAGATTCAAGTCAAGAGTGTTTTAGTCATATGTCCCAGATGGAACAATAAGAGGCTTGATGGAGAGGTCCAAGTGAATTCTAAAGATGGGAGAAAGGGTCCACATTCAGGAGTGAATATTTTTGAGCTAAGAATGAAGATGAGGCATTTTGGTTGGCCTGGACTAGTTGGTCCGAAGGGCCTGTTCTTGTGTTGTCTAATTCCATGACTCACAGAGGGAAAGGCATCAGAAGAACTCAACATCCACCCTTGAGATAGGGTCACAGAGTGGACTGAGGTTACTACTGAGGGTTGATTGCTCAGGATCAGAGAGAGGATCAGAGGTGACCAGACCAGATCAGAAGGGATTGTGAAAAGGGATGGAACAAGGGGGAGAGATTGGAATGCGAGGGGAGAGGAAGATGCAGGTGTAGAATTAGAATTCAAGACTGTATTTGTAACCTTTGATGTCAAAAAGAAATTTTAAAAATTTTCCTGTTGATGTAATGATGGATGAAATGTAGACCAGCTCAGCGTTGAGATAGAGTAAATTAAAGCTGTTGCAGGGCGGATAAGAACACATGGGTGCTGACGCGTGACATTAAGTGTGGCGCTTGGAAACAGAGAACAACAGTGATTTGTGAAGTGCTGAATTTGTTAAACACATCAGTAATCTTGGGCGAATTGGAAATGTTAAAGGGGGGATTTTCAATTGGAATTAAGTTCTGTTCCACCAACCGGATAAAGCTGTGATTCACTTGTGCTTCTTCCTGAGCTGTCTACTCTATTTGGTCTCCTCTGTATTGGAGAAATAAAATGATGATCAGGAAAATGCTTCGCACAACCATTCCATTCAGAATACTGTTTTCATTCCCCATCTCCCTTGAATTGGTCCAACGAAACTCAAGGTAGTAAATCTCTGAAATTCTGGGTGAGTCGAGACCCTCTTCAGACCCAACCCGAAACGTCAACTATTCATCGTTTCCATGGATGCTGCCTGACCTGCTGAGTTACTCCAGCACTTTGCGTCCATTTGTGTATTAACCAGCATCTGCGGTTCTTTGTTTCTCCACCTCAATCAGATCCTTTCTATAGTGTAGGGATCACAATTGTACATAAGATTCCAGGTGTCACCCAAATGGTGTTTTTTTGGAATTACAACATAACTTCTCAACTGTTATGTGATACGTGGAGAGATTAAACAATCTGGTCCAATGCTCAGTAAAATTCAGGAATATGACTGCTGGTATGGTTAAAAGTGCAACATTCGTGAGGGAGTGAACAAAATGTAGTAAGAAAGAACTGCAAATGCTGGTAAAATTGAAGGTAGACACAAAATGCTGGAGTAACTCAGCGGGTCAAGCAGCATCTCTGGAGAGAAGGAATGGGTGACGTCTCGGGTCAAGACCTTTCTTCAGACCTGATGTGAAGGGAGGGGGCGGGCCAAAGATAGAATATAGGCGGAGACAGTAGGACTGGTGGGAGAACTGGGAAGGAGGAGGGGATGGAGAGAAAAAGCAAAGGCTAGCTGAAGTTAAAGGCTATCTTTTGTGAGGGAGTTTCAGTTTGCCAAACACTTTAACTTCCCCCTCCCATTCCCATACTGATCTTTCTGCCCTGGGCCTCCTCCACTGTCAGAGTGAGGCCCAGCGTGAATTGGTGGAATATTTCACTTGGGCAGCTTACACCCCAGTGCTATGTTCTTCTCTAACTTCAGGTAAGCCTTGCTTTCCCCCACTCTCCATCACTCCCACATCCTAGTTTTCTAACCAGTCTGACTGTCCTCCTGATGAAATGTTATCCTTGTATGACTCATTGTCTCCTTCCCCTAACTAACAATGATCTATTCTACATTTTCCTTGAACTTCGTCCCCTTTGTTCTATTGTTTTCACACTCACCCTTCCATATCTCTGTGTCTCCCTCTCCCCTGACTGTCAGTCTGAAGAAGGATCTCAAACTGATAACGTCACCCATTCCTTCTACCCAGAGATCCTGCCTGTACCATGCAGTTTCTCCAGCATTTGTGTCTATCTTCAGTTTCTGCTAGCAGGGGTGTCTCAAACCAAGGATAACACTATCAAAATAAGGCATCAACCCTCAAGGCATGGATGAGATACAATGTCCCAACTGGTTGGTAGCGAATCTTTGGAATTTACTAACAAAGAGGGCTCAAGTGACTAAGCCACAAAATATTTTAAAAGGGGAAAATGTTATGGGAGTAATTGAGGATTTTTCCAATTTTATTATGACAAGAAGAGTTTTAAAACCAATGAATTACACTACTGGAGCGAAGAAAGGGGATGAAAAATATTCAGAAATGTAAGGTCAACATGCTGAAGATTCAGGGATTAGAATATCTGCTAGTCATTGGCCAGGATATCTGGGACAGTGTGATCAAAATAAGGGCTCAGAACATCGATGATCCAAGGGTCAGAATATCAGGTCACATGAGTCAATATAACCAAAGCATAAGAGTAAAAATATAATGACTACGGACATCAGTACAGCCTGAAAAGTAGAGAAGAATATCGTTCCTGTAGAAATTTCTGTGTAATTAAAGAATTATGAATAAGATTTATATTTCGTGAATGATAAAAGCAAGCGGTTTCTGGCTGTTTCTGAGCTCAAGGGTTCGTGGAGCAACATTATGAAGTGGGCATCAATGCAAACAGGAGCATCGAGGACATGGGCTAAGCTATCCTCGTATAATACCTCAATTACCTTTGGAAGTTGTGCGGCACTCCTTTGCAAAGCGATTCATTGATAAATTAAATGGGTAGCAGCAGAAAGATTGATGGGATAGATTATACATGTTCGGTGCAAGCATAACAGATGAAGAATCTAAATGCCTATCTTTCATTTAATGCTCCCTTTGGGCTTTCTAAATGTACCCGTGCTTCTCATGGCTCACCAAGACACCAAGGAAATCAAGAAAATCTTGTAACTTAGTTGAGGGAAATCACTTTGAAGTTCCTTGATGTATTCTTCAAGATTGAGCTGTGATTTTGTGCACTCGCAGAGACTAGCAACAGTAGAGTCAGTCACTGCCAACAAATGTAAATGTTTAATTAAAACTTGTTTTAACTGATTTGAATAATTGATAGGCTGTTATCTAATTAGTCAGCTGCTTTGCTTTGTTATGGACCTGGGTTTTTTGTTGTCAGTCTCCAGGTTTCTTTTCGCTGGGAGTCAGCTGTGTAGCAAGCTGCAAGAAGATGGCTCAGCGTTCAGCTTCACACTGCTTTCATTCTCCCTGGGATTCAGGGCTTCCACTGGTCCTCCTGTTGCCTTCACTGCACGTTCCTCTGGGAACATCTCGTAATTACTTTCCCCTGCAGGGAATCATTTCCCCACTTCTCATTCCTTTTTTTCTCATGGAAGTGCTTTTTGAAACTGAGGCCATTGGCTGCCTTTTAACGAGGAAAGTATAATACATCTCGTGGTTCTATTTCAAGGATTGCAGGAATTTCTTCCGCAGTTTCCAGGCTCATGACTGCTTTAGGCTGAGATAGACACAAAAAGCAGGAGTAACTCAGCAGGTCAGGCAGCATCTCTGGAGAAAAGGAACTGATTTAGGCTATCTGTTTGTGACTTCATTGCTCTTCATCAGCAATCGTTTAGTTAAGTTTAGTTTAGTTTAGAGATATAGTGCGGAAGCAGGCCCCTCGGCCCCTCGCCCCCTCGGTCCGTCCAAGTCCACACCAACCATCGATCCCCGCACACTACTGCTATCCTGCACATACTAAGGACAATTTACAATTAACCTACAAACCCGTGCGTCTTTGGAGTGAGGGAGGAAACCAGAGATCCCAGAGAAAAACCATGCAGATCACGGGGAGAACGTACAAACTCCATACAGACTAACACCGGTAGTCAGGATCGTACCCAGATCTCTGGCACCATAAGGCAACAACTCTGTCGTGGGGTAGACTGAGACTGACGCCCCTTCCCGCCCCCTTCCCCGCCCCCTTCCCCGCCCCCCGCCCCTTCCCCGCCCCCTTCCCCGCCTCCCCAATCTTTACACATCCCCCAAGCCTTTCCACTCGTCACTTTAATTTCATGTTTCATGTATTTTGTGCTTTGTGTATTTTGTGTTTTCTATGAATGTTGTAAGATCAATTTCCCTCCTGGGATAAAAATAACGTTCTATCATATCGTAACGTATCGTATCGTATCGTGTGCCTACTGCTGCGTCACTGTGCAGCCCTAATAGCTGTTTACAAATGCACTGTCCCATTTCTACATTACAATAGTGATGACACTTCAAACAAATTTCATGAGAAATGATGGGTTTTGAGATCACAGGAAGTAGTGCACAAATGCACATCCATCTTTTATAGAGTCATAAAGATATGTAGCACAGAAACAGACACTTCGGCCCACCAAGTCCACACTGACCAAGGCACAATTTACACTAATCCGACCCTAACCCATTTTATCCTCCCCACTTTCCCATCAACTTAGAGATAGAGCATGGACACAGACCCTTCGGCCCACCAAGTCCATGCTGATCAGCAATCTCCAATTCACACTAGTTCTAAGTTATTTTACATTTGCATCTACTGTCTACACATTAGGGATAAATTACAGAAGAAAATTAACCTACAAACCTGGGCATCTTTGGGATGTGAGAGGAGACCGGAGCACCTGAAGGAGACCCACACAATCACAATGGGAACATGCAAACTCCACACAGACAGCACCCGAGGTCAGGGTGGAACCTAGGCCTCTGGCATTGTGAGGCAGCAGTTCTACCAGCTGTACCACTTCTAAAGACTAGGGACCAATTATAATGGCCAAATAACCTTCCAATTCACATGATTTTATTTTGGGGAGAGGTATGTGGCAGTGGGAGAAAATCGGAGCACATGCATCACAGGGAAGCAATGCAAACGCCACGCAGATGTCACTGCTAAACAAGTACAAACCTGCGTCACTTTAACCACTTCAAAGAGACTTTAAAGAGACCACTTTGATAGGCCCTGAGGTTCTTACATGTCAGTGTCAGATTGTTCTTTCTTTTGCTAATTTTTCATTCTGTCTCCTGAAGGCATAAACTTGTCTCTGACAAGCCAATTGTTTCCCAATAATGGGAGATTAGAATCGATCAAGCTCAAATTCTTTCACAACACTGCAGTGTGAATTTTTACAAGACCTGGAACCTAATGCCGTATGCCCCCCATCTCTACTCTTTGCCCATAGCGACATGGTGGCATAGTGGTAGAGTTACTGCCTTACAAGTGCCAGAGACCCGGGTTCCATCCTGACTATGGGTGCTGTCCGTACGGAGTTTGTACGTCCTTCTGTGACCTGCATGAGTTATCTCTGGAAGCTCCGGTTTCCTCCCACCTCCAAAGACGTTCTGATTTGTAGGCTAATTGTCGTGGTATAATTGTAAATTATCCCTAGTGTGTGTAGGATAGTGTTAGTGTACAAGAATCGAAGGGCCTACTTCCACACTGTATCTCTAAAACTAAAAACTAAATATAAAGCTCTACGACCTTTTCTCTCTCTCCTTTGTAGATCCAATTCCTGTTGAAATATATTATTGTATCTGTTTTGGCCATCTTTCTAGGCGATGCATTTCAGTTCACAGGATCTTGTGATGTCTTAAATAATCTCTCCTCCTCTCCCTCAGTTTTTTGTCAATTATCTTGTCATCTCATTATTCTTTCCTACCAGCAATGACTGTGGCAGAATGTGAGCTAGGAGTGCAATTAATTTGGTTCGGCTGACACTTTATGTGAATCACTGATAATGTTGACGTGATCCAGATAAAATTGAGATTAGGGTCAAATGATACCTAAGAGACCAAGTCAAGTCAAGTCATGTTTATTGTCATGTGCACAAGTATGGTGAGGTACATGCACAATGAAAATCTTGCTTGCAGCAGCATCACAGGCACATAGATTAAGGCAAATGCACAAAACTTATCATACATACATTTTACATAAATTGCACTTAAATTAGCACTAACCTACACACACTAGGGACAATTTACCATTTTACCAAGCCAATTAGCCTATAAACTTGTATGTCTTTGGAGTGTGGGAGGAAACCAAAGCACCCGGAAAAAATCCACGCAGGCCACAGAGAGAACGTACAAACTCCATTCAGAGAGCACCCGTAGTCAGAATCAAACCCGGGTAACAGGCACTGTAAGACAGCAACTCTACCACTCTGCCGCCCTAAATGTTAAAAGGCAAAGAAAAACATTCAAAGCATTCGTGTAAAATGCAACTAGAAAACAAATCCATAGTAGTGCAAAAGTTGATCCATAGTTTTCTATTGCCAAGGTAGTATAAGGGTTGTATAGGTTTGGTTCAAGAATCTGATGGTTGTAGGAATGTAGCTGGTCCTGCAACTGGTGGTTTGGGACTGCAGGCTTCAGTATGTCCTGCCCAGCTATAGCAGTGGGAAGAAGGCATGGCCTGGATGGTGGGGATCCTTGATGGCAGATGCCTCCTTCTTGAAGCAGCGACTCACGTCTGTTTTTGATGGTGGAAAGGACTATACTCGTGATAGACCAGGCTGAGCCCACCACACTCTGCAGCCCTCATGTATTCTTGTGCGTTGGGATTGCCAAGATTCAATCAGCCAGGATACTTTCTACTGTGCATTATAGTAATACAACTATTATAATAGTGATTACACTTCAAAAGAACTTCATTAGCAGTAAAGGGTTTTGTGACCATGGAAGGTAATACATAAATACAAATCCACCTTATCTAGAGTCACAGAGAGATATAGTAAAGGATTAGGTCATCCAGCCTACTGAACCTGTACCAAACGTCAAGTACCACATACTAGATAATTCTCTAAAAAGAAGGAGGCTCAAATCTCCCAATGGTAAATATATGATCTTGTAGCCTATTTCACCATGCAGGCTGCGAAGAGTCTTGGTTCAATACCTATTTATAGATTAATTTGTTGAGATTCAGGTCTCATCAAGGCCAAACAGAAGCTTAATCAGGAAACAGCTGAACTGTTGACTGAAGCATTGACTAAATTTGTGACTACATGAGAGTAATTTTTACAATGTCCATTCTCTTTCGCACAATGTGTGCAGTTGATCTGGAATTTATTACTTGGAGCGATGGTGGAAGCAGATTCAATCTTCATTTTTCAGCAATGCTTGAGGCGGAGAAATCCTTGAGTTTTGGGCAAAGAGCTGGTGAATAATGTAAGAAGGAACTGCAGGCAGCATCTCTGGAGAGAAAGAGTGGGCGATGTTTCGGGTCAAGACCCTTCTTAATACTCAGGGGAGAGGGAACCGAGAGATATGAAAAGATGCACAGAACAAATTAATGCAAAAAAAAAACCAGATCAAAGCCAGCAACGATGAGAGCTGGAGGAATCACAGGGAGGGAGTAGCTAGAGAGAGTGTTGCAGAACTCTCGTCGGAGAGAGGAGGAGACCTTCTTCAAAGGAGATTTTGTGGTTGAGCACAATAAAAGTGTGGGAGGGAACTGCAGATGCTGGTTTACACCGATGATAGACACAAAAAGCAAGAGTAACTCAACGGGTCAGGCAACATATCTGGAGAAAAGGTATAGGTGACCTTTTCCGCTGAGACCCTTCTTCAGACTGAGAGGTAGGGGAGAGGGAACCGAGGGATATGAAAAGGAACATCAAACAAAAATAAACATGTGTGCATTGAGTCCAATGCAACAGTCAACGTGTTGGACAATCAACTGGTGCAACTGTTGACTTTTGCCAGTGGGTGCATTTCCTTAACCATTTAGGTGCAAAACGCAACTGTAATTCATTTGAAAAACAATGCAGTATAAAATATGAATGCAAATGTTGTGCAGAGAATTATCAACAAGTTGCAATTTTACAATGCTGCATTCCCAGCGGACCTCTGCACAAAGGGAGCCGATGCTGGAATGTGGGTAAAGAGTTTGGCCGGCTCGATTCACAGACTTCCTGAACATTATTTTTAATGTATGGGAAAAGACCAGATAGTGGCTCAAGGCACACTGCCTAAATTCTCAGAACTGTCCAAATATCTGTGCTGAGAAGCCAAATTGCTAAATGTAATTATTAAATCAGTAAATCGCTGCCTCATAAATTGTTCAATAGGATATGGCGCCAAACAACTTTCAATTTGGGATTTGAGATCAAGGGGAAGAATTAATATTTTATTCAAAGTGAAGTATTAAACGTTCACAATTTCATCTCAAATACTGACAGAAGGGTAGCTTCTTGCTAACAAAAGAGGTTTACTAGTCTTAGCTGCTCACAGAATGTTTTGTTTTTTGTTACGTGCACCGAGGTACAGTGAAAAGCTTTTGAATGTTATGGATGAGTGAGAGTGACTGAGAGTGATTGAGTGGGTGAAATGGAGAGTAATGTTTGAGTGAAATAGAGAACAAGAGGGGAGATGTGCAAAAGGATGAGTGATTGAGTAGGTGTGCAGGAGGGTGGTTGAGTGTATGAGTTGGTGAGGAATTGGTTTGGAGAGTGGATGGGTGGGGATGAAAAAGGAAGGGTGAGAGAATGGAGAGGGTAGATAGGTGAGTGGTAAGAGTTAGTATGTGACTTGTGGGTGGTAAGTGAATCAGAGGGTGAGGGATTGAGAGAGTGAGTGCCCTGATGGGCCAGATAACGAGTGAGTGGATGAGTGGGCGAGTTAGGAAATGTGAATATTTCTTCAAAATGTCTTTGATCATTTTTTTTAGGATTGAAATGTTATTTAAAAGAATTTAATATACATTACTCACAAAAAAGCTTCTATACAGATCTTCCTGATTTATAATATAATTAGTCAACAGGCCCTTAGAGTAGGCATAGCTTGCCAAAACACATAAACCATCTCTTCGACGTGCCAAGGAGATGCGCTATTTGCTTAATGAATCTATTCTCAGAACTAACTATGGTAAAAGTCTTTCTCAAGGTCCCCGTGGGGATTTAAGATGCTCTGTGTAATTTTCGAGAATGGTTTTCATTCAATCGGTAACAATACATGCAAACTAAACATCTCAGCCCCACAAGAATTTGCTGCAAGAGGTATTTTTTGTGTTACAAGTGCCCCCACGTGAATTGTGAATCCAGCACAAACAGAAATGGGAAGATGATTGGCACTTGCAGCTTCTGCGCCAAAGTTGTTCTGTGGGACAACTGCTGAAATTGCACAGTGTTCCCAGTCTGGGGGAAAGTGACTTTGGGAATAGTGTGTGCTTTCTTTCTTCTGAAGTCATTCTTTTATGCCTCCTTCATCAGCTGCAGTGACAAAGTGCAAGAAGCCTGTGGGCTTACTTATTGCTAAGCTTTTCTTCCAGGCTTATAATTCCTAAAATGTTCCTCTCCAACCTGTACCTGGAAGCTGATTTACTTTTCTTCAGGTTCTCTTGCGCATTCTTGTAGCTCATCGTGATCCAACTCCAGCTTACTTTATCTTACTTGAATGAAACTGGCCATTCATCGTCACTCCAGAAACGCATGCCGGTTAATACAATAAATTGCTTCTTCTTCACTGCCGCCTTCAGAATTAGCAACACAATCCTCCGCAGTAGACCCTCCCTCACCCACCTCTATCCATGCAAACGCCCTTGCAAAAGAAGGAGTGACTGAGTAGGTGTGTATTAGCTGTGCGTTGGTGAGAAATTGGTTCAGAGAGTGGGCAGGTGGGGATGAAGAGAGGATGGGTGAGAGAATGGAGAGGGGTATGAGTTAGTATGTTACTTGTGGGTGGGTAGGTGAATGAGAAGATGAGGGAGTGAGTGAGCGGGTGAGTGAGTGAATATATCCTAATTTACCTTCATCTATAATTTTATATGATCTTGCAAACCAGAGAAAGAGCAGCTCAAGGGATAAATTCAAGATTCGCAGCAGGATCGATCAATTAATTCTCAATAATATATTTGACAGACGTGCAAGAGCTAAAATAAGGGCCTTAGGTCCAAAACCTACATTTTGTTCCAGGGAGTTTAGATTTAAATACTTTCCATAGAGGGCAGTAAATTATGATGTGACGGCAAAGGTTGACAAGAAATGTTATAATTAACTGATAGGTACAGTATTTGGCAGAGAAAACAATTGCAGTATGAAAATGGAAAAAGAATGAAGTATTTTTGAAGCACTTGTTATTAAACAGAAGAATAACAATGGATACACCATTGAACAACAGTCCCATGTATGTCACAATTTAATTTATATTAACTTAAATATACATTTTGAGACAAAGATTTTGGAAGTGGTAGATCTTTGGCTGAGACCTTGGTTCACAGTTTAGGATTCTAACAGCAGTGATGTATAAAATGTCTGTAGAATATCAAAGGCACCAGATATATACTGGTGCCAAGAAAAACCAGTATATATGCCAAGAAAAACATTCATGAATGTGGTATTGTTAGATATGCTATAAGCATGTTACGGTGGTGCTAAAGCATGTAACAAGTTTACTCAAAAGAGATAAGGGAAGTATTAACTTGTGTCCTGGCAATCACTAACCTTCAGCCAAATGAAATAGACTCTCACTGTTTGTTTGCCACAGAAGGATGTGGAGGCAAAGTTAGTGGATATATTTAAGGCAGAGATAGATAGATTCTTGATTTGGTATGGGTGTCAGAGGCTACGGGGAGAAGGCAGGAGAATGGGGTTATGGGGAGAGATAGATCAGCCATGATTGAATGGCAGAGTAGACTTGATGGACCGTATGGCCTAATTGTACTCCTATCACATGATCTTGACAGCTGGTTGTAATGATGGTAGGAAAGCAGCCATATAATTTTCTTCCGATACGTTTTCTGCACGCAAACATGTGAGGATCTGAGCAATTCACTCAATATACTCAACTAGGGCAGCATGGTGGAGCAGCGGTAGAGTTGCTACCTTACAGCACTTACAGCGCCAGAGACCAGGGTTTGATGCTGGCCATGGGTACTGTCTGTAAGGGGTTTGCACGTTTCTCCATGTGATCTGTGTTGGTTTTCTCCGAGAACTTTGGTTTCCTCCCACACTCCAAAGACATACAGGTTTGTAGGTTTATGAATTTGGTATAAATGTAAAAATTATCACTACTGTAGGATAGTGTTAATGTGCGGGGATCACTGGTCATTGCGGACTCGGAGGGTTGAAGGGCTCGTTTCCATGCTGTATCTCTAAACTAAACTAAAACAAGACAGCAACATTGTGTAAATCTAACTAGCTTGCTGTGTGCCTCAAAAAAATTCAACATAAAGATCCACATCTTTGTACTCAACTGTTTGGCCTGTTTCATAGTTAGAGATCACAGAGTTTATAGTCACTATTGACAGTGAAATAGCTAGTAGAGCCATTGTCTCACAGCGCCAGAGGCCTGTTCAATCCTGTCCTTGAGTGCTGCCTGTCTGATGTTTGCATGGTCTACCTGTTAACACTGTGTTTTCCTCTGAAATTTTCTCCCAAAACCCAAAGTCAAGTAAACAGGCACGGTAAATTGTTCCAAGTGTATAGGTGAGTGGGAGAATTTGTGAGGCATTGATGGGAATATAGGAAAAACTATAAAAATGGGATTACTGTGGGATTAGTATAACTGGATTTTCATGATGTGCAGTTTTATTGAATTTCAACATGCTCTTGTAGTTTTATCTGGTCAAATGTTGTTCTTCTCTGTGTAACTATAGCGATGGGGAAGCTGAGAGCTGGCGAGTGTCTCATGCTTAATATCCAAAGCAGATGGATGAGGTTCAGCAGTGTACCACTACATAAAGAAAGGTCTTAAATGTAGATCATCATTTTCTATAATGATACACCACATACTGCACTATATTGACTCTGCAGCTTACAAATATCATAAATGTTACTGCAACCATATCCAAGAAAATGCAGCCATGCACATGGCTATACCAAATGTCAATATGTGTGCTGAGACTGTAATTACAGGCTGCAATTAAGGAATCATTCCTGTGAACTCCAGGCATTGAAAATTCAGACAAGGCGGCCCATTGTCCGACTGCTTACTTACACCCAGCTTTGGAAAATATATACTGAAGACCAAAACCCTTTTACAGGAATATAAAGCTAAAAATATTTCCCTAGCACCTAATGTGCAGCCTATGGCCTCACATTCAGATGGCTCTATTCTCTTTTATCAGAATGTATTTACATCAGATTAGCTTAGTGAAAGTTCTTGCTACAGAATCGACCTCGGTCCAAAGTTAAAGAGCCTGCAGCTTTCTATAGCTAGCCACTGACAATTTCATAAATGACCTAGAAAAGAGGAGTGGGCCAGGAGCCAAAGGTTTCCAGCAAAGGTCTTGTGCCTTTTCCATTGCTGGCTGCTTATCCCAGGAAGATAATGTGTTTTGAAAAAGTCCCTGGTCTCAGACTGAGGGGATGAAAAATGTTTGTTTCCTTCCCTCAGGGTTCTGAGGGGATTAGGAGGAAAAAACAATGTATTCCTTTGGGCCCAAAATAATTAATTTAGATCAGGCCATTCTGTATCTTGGCTTCATAATCTCAAATTAATAGCATATCCCTCTATGCCCTCACCCAATAAAGGAAAAGCCATTGATCTCAGGACTAAAAGCCCCAATTTTGACCACCAAAGCATTTATGGGAGGATAGTTCCAAATTTCTACTTTATTCTTCTGGGTATGCGAATCTTTAAAATTTCAAAGACTTCAACCTCCTTAAGTATAAACCACATTTAAAATAAAATTATGCAGTTTTGTGTTCCTGAAAGGGTTTTGATTCAGTACAATTCCTATTGAATTCTTGTAAGATCAATGCATGGCATTATCTAATCACTTCTGCTTCTATATCTTGTCTCTTTCCTTGTGTCCTTCACCACAGCCTGCGGTTTCTCAATTAATCATACACCAATGCAGTAAAGATTAAATAATGACTAAATGATTAGCTCCAGCTGTCTCCAACCATCCTTCTGTGCAATGCCAGCATATCCTCCTTTACCTCCTCCTTTATCCTCCTTTTTATTTTAAAGGATATTGGGATGAGGATAGGTGATTGTGAGTGGGATATTTGTTATACTGATTGTATTGGGAAGGTTGATTATAGGGTGATGGGTTGTATATATGACTAAGAGATGCTGTATAGTATATGAGGGTTTTTTCTTTTCTTTTTTTCTCTTTTTTTTGTATGGCTTTGTAAATATTTGATTAGTGTATAAATGTAAATAATCTGGTGTACATATAAGATAATTATAAGCAGTTGAATAAGGGGTGGGAATTAATAAGCTTTGGCTTCTTCCTGCTCCTTTTCGGACACATACGATTTCATTTATTTATAGATATTGTTTATGACACTTTATAAATATTTTACTTCGGAGTCACGTGAGTGACTTCGTGAAGACCCCACCAGAACGCATGCGCGGCATATCGTCGCGCGCATTTGCATCGGCAGGCTGGGGGGGGAGGGGGAGTGCGCTCTCTCCTCCGGCTCCTTCATAAGGTCGGTAGGTAAGTATTTACCTTTACTCCACAGGATGGACAAGGGCAAGAAGAAGGCGACGCTGTCGAGGAGCCGAGCCTCGACCAGCCAAAGGCCCTTGTCCCCGGAGCTGCAAGCAATACCGGCAGCTTCGAGGCATGTGGGGGCAGGAATGCGGAAGTCGGGCGCTCCCGCTGATTCAGGGGCCGACTCACCCGAATGGTTTACCGCGCCGGAGCTGGATATGGATCCAGACTTCGTGCCCCCTTCCCCCAAGAAAAGAGGGGGAAAACAGGTACGTGGCAACGGGTCTCGCTTTTCACAAGCAACCCCTCCCCGAGCTCCAGAAGACCCGAGGGGGCTGGGCCGGGGGACAGCTGCACGACAGGGGAGCCCTGCAAATGTGCAAAACGTACTGCCCACTGCCGTAGTGCAGTCTGGCAATATCACTGCTGCATCGTGTAGGCCTGCTGGAGCAGATACCGCCGACAACACACCCCGTCAGGCTGTGGTCAAGGGCGGAGGTGGCAGCAGGAAGCGGTCGGTCAGCTCAGCTCTGGGAGCGGCCGACCATGCGCCTCCACGCCAAAAAATGGGCAAGTGTGGAGGTAAGCCTGCACGGACTCCGGGGAGCCAGGTTCCGGGGGCCGGCGCCGATTCAACTCACCTGCCTTCATATCAGACAGGTGGGCCGCCACAGTCTGGGAGAAGACAGACTAGCGGAGAGTCCGTGCGGGAGTCGTATGATGCTACTTGGGCTGTAGGTCACGGCAACCTGCCATTGGACCCTAGACTGCACCCTAAGGGGGTGAGGTCCGATGGTGGAAGCCCCAGTGATTTCGCAGGGCCTGGGGAAGTCGGCTTGTCCGCTGCAGATAGCAGGGACGGTCGCATTGAGCGGTTGGAGCTCTTAGTGGAGCAACTCCTCCAGCAGGACCGGGAACGAGAAGAGCGGGACTTGCGGGCATCCATTAGCCGTGCGAGGACCCCATTCAGCATCTCATCGTCTCCAGCCAGAAGCGTTAGTGATTGCCCAGCTGCTGTGTTTGAAGACGACCCGGGACAGCCAGTGACCGCTGAGCCAGAGCATGAGGAGGATATGCTGGAAGTGGTGAGTAAGTTTGCCGCTACCACCCAAACAGGTGAACCTTTGCACCACAAATTGGCGGGCACCATTGCTTACCTGACTACGCACCAACTTCAGAGTCAGGTTCTCAATGATACCTTGGAGAAAATAAAACCGCCCGAGAACTGCATCAACCTCAGTGTGCCCTTGGTTAATGCCCAGATCTGGGGACACTTGAGTACGGCCACCACGATACAGGATGTCTGCCTCCAGCGTATCTTAAAAGTTCTCTCCACGGGCATAACGGCGTTTGCTAGGACCCTGGACGGGGATAATGTGTCCAGTGAACAGCAAGATGCACTGGCAGTCCTATGTAACGCCCAATATGAGATAAACTGCCTGCGTAAGAGCTCCATAAAGCCCACACTCAACCCCAAATTCGCGGGGCTGTGCCGACCATCAACCGCTCCACCGCCGCATCAGTTATTCGGAGACCTGTCCAAACAGGTGAAGGAATTGGACGAGGAGGCCAAAACAGCGGGCCTCATGAAACCTCCGTTGGCCAGATTTCACTCATATCACCGGCAACAGCCTAATACAACTTGGAAACCACGGCTGCCGGACAGGGCACAAAGATCCTACCTACCTCCATCTCATCAAACACAACGACCTTTTTTAGGGCAAGGTCAACAGCGGCCTGCATGGAAAATGCGGCCGCCGCCCCGTCAACCTCCACAACATCCACCCAAAACACCGTACGTACGGAACCGCCGTTAACCATGGAGTTAAGGGGGTCTGGTTCCTCTCACGCCGTAGCATCTCCTCCCGCACGAATAGGTGGGCGATTACGGGCTTTCTTGGACATATGGAAAACTGTCACCACAGATGAGTTTATTTTACAAAGTGTTCAAGGGTATGTTATAGAATTTATTGGAGGTATAAATCCCCCTACTCAGCATGCGCCTCATAGGAATTTTTCTCTATCCCAAAAAGAGGTGGAGGCAGGACATGCTGAAATTATACGGCTAGCAGAAAAAGGGGTAATTGGCAAAACTAAGCATGAACCTGTTGAGTTTGTGTCTAACATCTTCACCAGAATTAAAAAAGATGGGGGATGTCGGATTATAATAGACTTAACTGAGTTGAACACATTTGTACAATATACCCATTTTAAAATGGATACTTTTGAAACAGCCAAGCAGATGCTTTATCCAGGGTACTTTATGGCATGCATCAATTTGAAAGATGCATACTATACGGTGCCCATTGCTGAGGCTCACAGGAAATTTCTGAAATTTGTCTGGAAGGGTCAATTATGGGAGTACAAGGCATTGCCCAATGGTATCACCGCAGCCCCTAGGCTGTTTACCAAATTGGTAAAACCTATATTGGCTCTTCTCCGCCGACAAAATTATATGGTAATGGCATATTTGGATGATATCCTTATAGTAGGTCAGGCCCTCCAATTGGCAATTCAAGGAGTGGCTGCAACCAAGGCTCTGTTCGAGAAGCTGGGGTTTGTAATCCATCCAGACAAATCAAAATTGCATCCGGTACGGGTTATGGATTATTTGGGGTTCACCCTAGACACCAATTTAATGAAGATTACCATCCCAACTAAGAAAGCTACTGCTATTAATAGAAGAGTGCCACAATCTTGCTTGCGCCAGGGTACCGACTATTCGGCAAACTGCAAAAGTCATAGGCAAATTGGTAACTACATTCCCAGCTGCACGATTCGGACCGCTACACTACCGAAATTTACAAAGATCAAAAATCACCGCATTAAAAACAAATGCTAGGCACTTTGATCGGCCAATTCGGTTACCACCGGAAGCTAGAAACAAGCTACAATGGTGGGTTGACAATATTAGAGAGTGTCATAGACCCATCATAGTGAGCAACCCAGATGTTGTGCTACAAACTGACGCAAGTGCACAAGGCTGGGGAGCAACTGATACGTTGTCCAGTTGTGGTGGCAGATGGAACTCTCATGAGTCTACATTCCTGGAGTCACACGGGATAAACTATATAGAAATGCTGGGGGCATTTCATGGATTGCGGGCTTACTGTACTAATTCACGGGATTTACATGTCCGCCTTCAAATAGATAATACTACATTGGTGGCTTACATCAATCATATGGGTGGTATCAGGTCGCTATCTTATGATGAATTGGCTAATACAATTTGGCACTGGTGCATTGAAAGAAATATTTGGATTACTGCGACCTATTTGCCTGGGAAGCTTAATACAGTGGCGGACACCAGGTCACGAGTTTTCAATGACAACATCGAGTGGATGTTGAACCCCCAGATTTTTTGAGACATTATAGCTCATTTTGGGACACCAGATATTGACCTATTTGCGTCCAGGCTGAACCATCAGATACCAACGTATGTGTCATGGGAACCAGACTCTGGGGCAATAGCAATGGATGCGTTTTCTATCCATTGGGGGAAATGGTTTTGCTACGCTTTTCCCGTATTTTGCCTCATTGGTCGGGTATTGCAGAAAATTAAATTAGACTCTGCAACTGGCATATTGATCATTCCCGACTGGCCTACACAACCATGGTACCCGATGGTCGTTAACATTTTAAAACAACCATGGATGGCGATTGGGAAACACCCCAAATTGATCACTCACCCCATTACAGAGGTTAGTCATCCTTGCCATGGTCATTTAAATTTGTTGGCCTGCAGGTTTTGAAAAGACCACTCATCCGGGCAGGCATCTCTTCACGAGCCATAGACCTTATCGCCGCATCATGCCGAGAGTCAACTCAGAAACAGTACCTCACCCAGATCAGAAAATGGGAGGCATTCTGTGCCCGGACCAACAAGTCTTCAAACTCGGCAACAATACCTGATGTCCTGGAGTTTCTAGCAGGCCTCCATTTCGATGCTGCCCTCAGCTACAGTGCCATTAACAGCGCCAGGTGTGCGCTGTCCTCATACCTGGATATAGGTATCAGCTCCAACCACCTGGTGTCTAAACTAATAAGGGGAGTGTTCAACACCAACCCTCCGCGACCCAGATATGTGGGGATCGTGCTGACCCTACTTAGGAGCTGGGCTCCAATGGATGAGCTACCACTGAAACAGCTCACCCTCAAGGTGGTGATGCTGATGGCACTGACTACAGCCCAATGAGTCCAGACATTACAAAAACTGCGACTGGACAGCATGGTGGCCTGGTGGCCACCCCTGGTCAAATAAATTTCTTTGTCAAAGAATTATTGAAACAGCACAGGCCAGGGTCGCATGGGCTGCAGTTAGAATTTTGGGCATACACTGTAGATGCCATCCTCTGCATAGTCACCCATCTTTACCACTACATCCGAGTTACTGGAGTTATCAGGATGAAGGAACAGGAGCTCCTCATCAGTCATAAACCTCCGCATCATCGGGTGACTACACAGACTATTGCCAGGTGGCTCAGGGTGGTGTTGGATGCAGCAGGAGTTGCTTCTGACATCTTTAAGTCTCATTCCATCAGGGCTGCATCCACATCAGCGGCGAGGGCCATGGAGGTGCCCATGGACCACATTCTTGCCACTGCGGGCTGGGCCAGTGAAGAAACCTTTCAACGGTTCTATAACAAGCCACTGATCGCCCCTGCGACATTCGCAGAAGCTATCCTGGGAACCGCTCAGTGAATGTCTGTCCCCGAATTAGGGGTTATTTGTTGTTTATTTGATTAATAAATTGTGTTGATTTTTCAGCCAGTTTCGACTGAACTCCATTAACAGCCTTCCTCCATCAGAATGGCGGCAGTGTGATAAGCATGGACGTTGTCCAGGGTGTGAAATCACAGAGCTTTGAAATCTTCACAAAGTCACTCACGTGACTCCGAAGTAAAATAGTAAGATTAAACGAGAACTTACCAAGTTTGAAGGTTGATCCGTATTTTACGAGGAGTCGCGATGAGGGATTCCGTGCCCACCGCTCCCACCCTCTATCATAAGGTCAACCAGGAAGTTCTACGTTTTTCATCTTACTATTTTTAGTCATGATTGTTTTCTGTGATTCCACACCGCTGCTTTCAAGGATGCCGCGCATGCGTGCTGGCGGGGTCTTCACGAAATCCCTCACCGCGACTCCTCGTAAAATACAGATCAACCTTCAAACTTGGTAAGTTCTCGTTTAATCTTACTATTCTTGTTTTGTTTTTTTGTATGGTGTTGCACACTTGCTTTTTATTCTTTTATTCTGTTTGAAATAAATAATTAATTTAAAGAAAAAAAAAAGTTAATTCAAGAAATACACTCAACGAATTAGGGACGAGGGAGAACAAAACTAACTGCACCTATATTGGCAGTGCAGTTGTGCAGTAGAAATCATTGCCTGTTCACTGCACCAGTGACCCTGGTTCAAACCTGACTTCTGGTCCTGCTTGTGTGGAGTTCACAAATCCTCCCTGACACCACACACATGATCTTTTGGGCACTCTGCTTTCCTCCAACATTTGAATGTTCAATTGACAGCAGTAAACTGCCCATTTTAGGTCATTCTGAAAATTCACCTTCTCTTGGATGGAGGACTGTAAAACGTTGCATCCACTTGCTAATCATCAATGGTATTTGCTGAGATGAATCAGAAAACCTCTCACCATTAGGCAGGTTAATCAGTCTTCTTCCAATGTTTTCATCATGCATATAGGAGTGGGGCAGCCTTCAAACAGTGACGATTCATAATTGATATTAGCGGCCTGACATGTAGGGTGCACAAATACTAAGGGCTAAAATGGTAAGATTAAATGAGAACTTACCAGTTTGAAGTTTGATCTTTATTTTATGAGGAGTTACGATGATGGATTACGTGAATAACCCCGTCCAGCCGTTGGTGCGTCAATCTTCAAGCAGCGGTGTGAAATCACAGGTAATAATGACTGAAGTATGATAGTAAGATAACAGAGACTAGAACTACCAGATGATATTTATGAGGGTTGGGAGCGGAGGGCACGTAATCCCTCATCATAACTCCTCATAAAATAAAGATCAAACTTCAAACTGGTAAGATCTCGTTTAATCTTACTATTTTACTTCGGAGTCACGTGAGTGACTACGTGAAGATTTCAAAGCTCTGTGAGTTCATGCCGCAGACCCAAATCCGGCGTTCACACTGCATTGATTGACTCAAGTCGTGAAATAATCAGTAATGCATCAGTCATAAGATTGTCAAATGGTTAACAGTTTATTTACAAACAAAACAATAACAACATCTCTAACTAAGGGGGAAACTATCACAGAACTCAAAACAGAATCAGCAAACACTCCCAGCCTTGTAATCGGCTTATGATAACATTTTTGGAAGGTCAGCTCACTGGACTATCCTGTGGCCTCGAGGATATGGTCTATAGGCACGTCCATCACCCTCGCCGTGGAAGTTGATGCCACCCTGAATTTGAATTTATCAGTATCAATCCCAGCACTTCCCAGAACCTGCTTTAGCCACCTTGAAATTATTTGCACCGACACCTTACTGTGTGTTTTTTTGTGGCTAATAAATAATGCAGACTCTGTTCCTCGTAGGGCTCTGGTAACCTCAATGTAACGAGAAAAATGTGATACTACACTCAGGCGAGCATCTGTGGGGTATGCTGAAAAAACAATCTTACATCTGTCATGCCTATTCTACTATGTTTGAGCAGATCATAGAAATAAAAAGTAATGGCATCTGCCGATACCTGCATTCTGTCTAGCCATAGCTTTTGCGATGTTTGCACACGTTGGGCTGATACCAACGCCATGTGCATGACCACCTTCATGATTAGTTTGCCTAGAGATAGGCTTGCAACAGGAGTCCACTGGCGAAGAAGCATAAGAACTTTGCTCACATTCCAAATACCTGGGTTTATGAGGATTAGAATTGAAAACTCCCTTCATAAATCGAGAAACTAATGGATGTGTCCCTACTGAATGTAACTCAGAACTCATGCGTAAATAAGAAGACAGAGCACTTCTGGCTGGATTAATCGCAATATAGCTTAATTTTTGATCAGTGGACAAAAATTCCGGTACATCTGGGATGCCTGCAGTTTGATATGAGATATTCTGCTGTAGACAGACACTTCCTTATCGAGGTGATGTACTGCTTCTGAGTACTATCCCTGCAGGCCGACGTGAGAACATCCACGGTACGACCAGACAGTCCTCTCCCCAGGTATGGCCTCCTTAAAATCTGCAAATTAACAGATCAATATGATCATGTAAAGGATGTTGATCGCCAGTTACTGGATTTACCAGTAGATTATTATGTTTGTGATTAATCATGTGAGGCTGACTAGCCATTTGCAATATGAGCGGGAACCATGGTTGTCTAGGCCAATCTGGCACTACCAATACTCCTGAAGAGGAGTCCTGCTTGATTTTTTGCAAGCATCGACTGATGAGACAGATTGGAGAAAATGCATATACAAACATTCCACCCCAATGCAGCGATAATGCATCCACCACTGCTGCACCAGGATCTGCTTCCCATGAAACATATCTGGGCAACTGATGGTTTAGTCTAGATGCAAACAAGTCAATATCTGACATTCCACACTGAGCAACCACTTGATTAAATATGTCCTGATTTAACATCCATTCTATGTTATCATTGAATTGGCATGACCTAATATCCGCTACTGTGTTGAATCTACCTGGTAAATATATTGCTGAAAGCCAGATGTTTTCGTCAATGCACCAGCCCCAGATCTGATTAGCCAGTCTATCACAAGACTGTGACTTGACTCCACCCATGTGATTAACATATACCACTGCTGTAGTGTTGTCAATCTGAACCTGCACATGCAAATCACTCCTGGCAGAGCAATAAGCTTTAAGCCCATACCAGGTTCCCAAAAGCTCAAAATAATTGATCCGTCTTCATTGAAGAACGGATGGCTCATCAGTATTCCATCTGCTCCACAACTGGAAGACATATCTGTAGCACCCCAACCCAGCACACTGACATCTATCTGTAATATTAGGGAAGGTGGTTCAACCAAAACCTTCCTGGAGCGTTTTACGACATTTAAGTTCCACCATTGAATGTCTGAAATTGCCCCAGCTGACAATCGCATAGGCCTATCAAAATGACCCGCATGTGTCCGCAGTGCCTGTTCTTTTGCTCGTTGTAATTGTTGATAATGCAAAGATCCAAACTGCACAGCTGGAAAAGCAGCCACCAATTTACCAATTAAACTGTCTACTTGTCTAATTGAAGGCCGTTGCTTACTAAAACGGATTAACACAATTCTCAATTAACTGCTGCCATTTGTCCCTGGGCAAAGTCACTAACATGTGATTCAAATTAATGGTAAAGCCCAAATAATCAATGATTTGAACTGGTAATAATTTGGATTTATCTGGATGAATGACGAACCCTAATTGTTAAAAAGTGAGTTTAACAATTGAAATATGTGGTGGATGATTCAGCTGCGGCCCAAATCTTCCCGACAATTAAAATATTGTCTAAATAGGCCATTACAACGTGCTCCTGAGCTCGGAGTAATCCTAGAACAGGTTTTAACAATTTAGTAAATAATCTAGGAGCTGATGTTAACCCATTAGGCAATGCTTTGAATTGCCACAACTGACTCATCCAGGTAAATTTTAAATACCTCCTATCACCACAATGAATAGACACTGAGTAATATGCATCCTTTAAATCAATGCTGGCCATATAACACCCTTTGGAAACCAAATGCTTAGCTGTAGAAAATGTTTCCATTTTGAAATGCCTATAGCAAACAAAGGAGTTCAAGCTTGTCAGGTCCAGATGATTCTACATCCCCCAGTCTTTTTAGACCTTGGAAAAATACTTGACACAAACTGACGGTTTTGAAGAATTGACTTCTCAATAACCCCTTTTTTGTGTAATGTGTTCTGCTTGTATGTGCACATTCTCTTCTTCTGGAAATATAAGTTTCCGACTTGGAACATGCTGATTAGGTAGAGTAGAGTAAAATTCTATTTTAACCCCTCTATTCTGCTCAGTATAAATGAATCTGATGTTATCACCTGCCATTGTTTGAGAAACAAGTGTAATCTGCCCCCAATTTGAACATCTATTTCACTTGATTTATATTCTTTAGGAAGAAAATTTCTCACCTGCATACGTCCTGGCTGCCCTTGTTTCCCCCGGCCTTTTGTAGGGAAAGTCATCCTTCCCCTCACGCCTGTGGCAGGCTGCCAGCTCCGAGATTGAGAAGCTGAGTGGCTGGTCCCTTCCCCGGCGACCGTAATGGTACCCCGCCGGTAAGGAAAAACCCTTTTCCCTAGTTTGCCACCCGGCTTGATGAGGCCCATAGTTCTAGCATCCTCATGGAGTTCCTTAACTCGCTTGGAGAGATACCTGCTAAACAAAAGATTAGGCGGTTGTACGCTGGGCGGCTTACACAATGATGCCAGATTAGGATTTATAACTAGCCGAATAGCACTTTGTCTTATATTGTTAATTTCAAAATAGGCACTACACAGAAGTCCCAGTGCATCTTGGTGAGCTTCCGACATATGCCCCTTGTCCACCGTAATAGCAAATGCCGTAAGCCCGACATATGGATGGCTGATGACAATTCTTCCCCTAATGGCTCTCCTGCCTCTCTCGGGACTGCAAATGTCTCCGCTATATTCGGAATAACTTTGTTCCACTCCCTTGTGGCTCTACCCAGCCACTGATTCAGCGTCAGTAAACTGTTGCACCAGTATATCCTCCTCCTCAAAAGTTGGGTATTCTTGCAGCCCTATTATAGGCGCTGCTAACAGGCTCTCCACTAGCCTGGCATGGGCACCACTCCTCCTCACAGAGTTTGTCCCTGTCCAGCATCTTTTGTAATAAGACCTCGACCTGGGAGAGCCATGAGCAAACGGTCTCTCCTTGTGAGGATAAAACCTCCAGGCCCGACTCTGGGTCCACGGGCCTATTTGATTTTGCAGTAACCTTATGCCCTACCAGCGTGGCTACGCTGCTCACAGGCAGCGGGTCCGGTGTTGCTAGCTCCATTGCTCACGTCGGACTTGGTGTCCTAGGCGGCATCCATTAACAATACTATCACGGTCCTCGAACCTTTTCCCGACGGATCACCTCGCCGACACCTTCTTCACTTTCTGTAACATTTTAACGGTCTACACCCTATCGCTAAAACAAAAAGTGACGCAAGAAAGTTTGAAACTTACCTTGTGTTTTAAACTTACCGCTTGGAGGAGCTCTGCTGCTCCAACCAGCCGACTGCACCAATGCGTCTGACGTAATGACGCGCCAACGGCTGGACGGGGTTCTTCACGTAGTCACTCACGTGACTCCGAAGTAAAATACTTAATTGAGTTCTATAAGTTAGCTGAAGGGCCCAACTTTCCTTGGTCAGCATGATAGAAGCCTAATGTATTGATCTCCTTTACATTAAGTTATTTCATTAACATCACTAACACAATGGCATCTGCGGCCCCACTACCACTTCACTTGACTCCTGCAACTCCAACCCAGTGCCGCTGCCAGGACATGTGCCATTATGGCCAAGGAGCTGAACGCCTCGACGCGGAGGGCCCAAACGCCACCAGCTACGGGAGTCAAGACCGTCCCGTCAACAGAGGCTCGAGGCCCCTGATCAAGGAAGAACAAAAGGAAGGACTTGAACTTTATTTCGCCTTCCATCACAGTGAGGAATGTGTAGGAGTCACTATGGTGGATGTTCATGTTAAAATGTGTTTTTGAGTGATCTGTTGCTTTTAATTGTATGACTGACCTGGCCAGTGAAATTCCTCATATGTTGCAAAACATACTTGGCAAATAAAATCTGATTCTGATCCTGATTTTAACAACTCTGACCTTGAAGGGACCACGATAGCGCTGGAAACGTGGCGAATCTTGTATACCGCCTCAGTATATCTTCTTACTTGCACTCAAGAGTCAAAAGAGAGTCAGGCGTCAAGAGTGTTTTATTGTCATATGTCCCAGATAGAACAATGAAATTCTTACTTGCATCAGCTCAACAGAATATGTAAACCTGCACACTCTTGTACTCATGTACGAGTGTGCCTAATATAATAAGATTGTTACTGAACTCTATGTAAAAACAAATAATTTCACTGTATTTAGATACACGTGACTTGAGTATTGTGGGTTTTTTAAATATATAAATTATGATGTTTTTATGTGATTTACCATGATTTTATATATATTTATGATATTTGGTATGCAATGCATTTTTAATGTAATGTTGCCCCTTGTCTGGACCTTGAGTCTGTAATAAAGTTATTATTAATAAAGTACTATTGAATGTCACCAGTTTTATTTTCAGCACCATGAGCTGAATAGGATTGTTGAGGAGGAGGGAAATTGTGCAATGGTTGTAATTATTGTAGACAATAGACAATAGGTGCAGGAGTAGGCCATTTGGCCCTTCGAGCCAGCACCACCATTCAATGTGATCATGGCTGATCATACCCAATCAGTACCCCATTCCTGCCTTCTCCCCATATCCCCTGACTCTGCTATTTTTAAGAGTAGTTATCCCAAAGCCCTGCCACCCATCTTCTCCCCAGAAGCCCCTGTTTTCTCACCAACATCTCACCCCTGACATCAGTCCGAAGAAGGGGCTCGACTCGAAACGTCACCCATTCCCCCTCTCAAGAGATGCTGCCTGTCCCACTGAGTTACTCTGGCAATTTGTGTCTACCTCTGATCATCTCTTTGCTACGAGGATCTCTCTCTCGCTCTCATTTCAACCACACGTCGAAATTAGAGCCTTAAAACCTCTCACCAAACTGACGCAGGTCCCTCCATGTTCAACATGGGGAAAAAACTCTTGAAGATTATATCTATGTCAGATTGTTACCGAAGTAATTCAAAACTAATCCCACTGAACCACTCTCTCATTGTAAACTAGTATCTTTCCATAATGCAAATATTTATCTACTCTTCCTTTTAATATGTTATTACATTTATAGGTCTTGTTAAACCTGCCCTTGGACTCTGTTACCAAGGAAACTAGAATAACTAACATTGTCAGAACAGGCTTGTTACAAGCCTTTACCTGTAGTTGGCTGTTAAACTCTTTAAGCAAAGTACTGTAATTCATTTTAAAGTGACAAAGACTAAAATACTTCATTATGGTCACAAATACTATGGTTTGTAACTCAGCTTCTCCCTGGGCAATGCATACCCTCCCCTACCTACTTGTTGTAATTAAATAGCTCTTAAACTCTCCCTTTAAGCCGAGTTTGAAATAGGTAACTCTGTGCAGTACTGACTTGTTGGACAGAGATACTTTTCTTTTCTCTTTCACCCAATCAAAACATATCGATTCAAAAACAACTTAATTAAACCTCCACCTCGTCTTTTCTGCTCCGCTGGAACTGGAGGTAAGGTTGGAGCAAGCCCAAGAAAAGAAACAAAATAATCTGTCAGAGAGAGGAGGAAAGAAGATGAGATAAATCGATTAGCGGTTGCTTATTGATGGCGTCTTAGGTTGTAAGGGTTGAAGAGGCTGGAAAGGCTACATGAAGTAAAGGAGCTGTGAATAGAAGGCACTGCTACATGCCTTGCTTCCAGTACAACTGATGAAGCATGAGGGAAGAAGATTTACTGGTGCCAGGGATAAGAATACTGCACAGCATCAGCTCCTCTGTGAAGAGCCAATTTTAAAATAGATTCATACTTATGAGTCAGACAGACCAAAATTTAGACTGAGTAAAATTATGAGATCTCCGAAGTGCAGGTGGTGAAAGGGCACTCATCCAGTTTAGTAAATTATACAAATAAAGACTCTGAATAAGGAAAGCAAATTAGCAGCCTGCCTTTGCATTGGTAGTACAAATGCAAAACCACCCTCGTACCAGAATCTGCAAAGTAAAAAAACTTGAAGGGTTTATAACCAGCAGGAGAAACCTGGTTTTAAATTGCTGCCGTATATCCTACTTATGTAGTGCATCTGCTCTCGCTGGATGTCATTTTATAATGAGAAATGGTTGCCTGTGGTCGCAGTCACTCATACTGTGGGCAGATTGCAAGTTGCGTAGCAGCACTGGGCATCTACAAGATTTAGGACTTCGGATGAGAAGCAGACCGTTCATCCCCTCACACCTGTCCTGCTATCTCATTAATAGTGTCATATCCTCACTTTGATTTCACTTGTCTGCCTTTACATTATTACTCGATACTCAGCACTAAAATCTCTCCATCTCAGTAAGGAAAGCGTGCAGCAAGGAACTGCAGATGCTGGTTTAAACCAAAGATGGACACAAGATGCTGGAGTAACTCAGGCAGCATCTCTGGAGAGAAGGAATGGGTGACGTTTTGGGTCGAGACCCTTCATAAGGAAAGCTGCAGCTATCCACACCCATCAGCTCTTGGAGATGAAGTGCCTGATTTCCACTGGCGCCCACTAGTTGGAAAAAGTTATCTCCTGACCCTTACCATTTTTCTGATTTGAATGTTTTTCCCTCCAAAATTGAAATGATAGTTTCTCTGCATCTATCCATTTAAATTATTTAATAATTTACACACCTGCACTGGTATGTCCTACTTTAAGGTCTGACCGGGAATGCCTGATATGTCAAATGACCCCATACCATTCTGGAGAAAGCTCTTTGACTAAAAGAAGGGGTACACAGGTCACCAAGTACACACACACACACACATATATATATATATATATATATGTATATACTCTGTGTGTGTGTGTGTGTGTGTGTGTGTGTGTGTGTGTGTGTGTGTGTGTGTGTGTGTGTGTGTGTGTGTGTGTGTGTGTGTGTGTGTGTGTATCAGTGCACCTTGCTGTACCATTTTGTGGGGATTTATCATACATATGCAGGCATCTAAATGGCAGAGTGATTCGGTGGGAAGAGCTGTAGTTACCCAAATTTAACGTTGACCTCCAGTGCTGTTCTGTTTGCCCAGTGTCTCAGAAACTGCACAGATTTCCCCCGGATGCTCTGGTTTCCTCCCACATCACAAGGTCGTACAGGTTGGCACATTAATTAACTAAAGTAAATTATCCCAGCTATTGCCGTGGCAAGTCAAACAGCATGCTGATGGGCATGTGAGGGAGAATAAGTTACTGAGAAATATCTTGGGAAATGGATCAAATAGCATGGCTCCAGAGCAAGCATGCCTTTGATGGGCTGAATAGCCTCCTTATATGTAGCAATAGAAATTTGAGAAATATAAGGATACAAGACAATGTCAGTTCAATGGTGTACATATGCTGAGATATGTTTATTGGAGTTAAAAGATGAGAAGTTACTTTACTGAAAGGAATTGAGGGAGATTGATGGGGAGAGAGGATGTTTACATTGGTGAGGAATACAGAACCCATGGGTTTAGCTGCAGAATGAAAGGACATCTCTCTCTGTCTCTTTCTCATTTTTTCTCTCTGTCACAGAGGATGGCGAACTTTAGGAATGTTCTACCTTTAAGACATGCGAATGCTGAGCCATTGAACATATTGAACTAAACATGGACTGTAGGGTAGTCAAGAATTAAAAGGATCAGCATGGAAAGTGGAGCTGAGGCCAAGATCAAATCATCCACCTTTCAACTAAGTGGTGAAGTCATAAGCTGCTAAATGACCTGCTCTGCCTCATATACCATATTCTTCTGACATTTCCTTATTACCTTACAAATGTTACCTCGCTGTATTGAAGATGCAAGTAATGTTACAGACAGCAAACCTGTAGTCATTTAATGCCAGTATTTCTGATTTGCAGCCTCCAGCTTACAAACACCAGCACTTCCTCACCAAGCAATTAATTTCTGTTTGTGATAAGTTCATCTTTGCCGGATGTATACTTCTAAACCTTTGGTTGTTGGAGAGGGTTAGATAGATGAGATAAATGTGTTTCAGTAAATTGAAGTGAACACTAGGATGGCTAGGATGATGATAGATCTTTGCTGCTTTTTAAATTGTTAAGCTGGAAGATGTTGTTAAGATGGAAGATGGAGATAAGCTGTAAAGGGTGCAGAGGAGATTTATGAGGATGTTGCCCGGACTCAAAGGCCTGAGCTCTAGGGAGATGTTGAGCAGGCTTCATTCCTTGAAGAACAAGAGGATGTAGGGTGATCTTATAGAGGTCTACAGGATCATGAAAAGAGTGGATACAGTAAATGTGCCGTATTTTACCCAGAGTAGGGGAATCCAGTACCAGAGGACAATGTTTTGTTTTTTTGGGAGAGGGTGGGGAGGTATTTGGATCAGTGTCGATCTTCTGGAATGGCGCTTGGGACTGCGTCTGCTTGCATGAGGCAGAAGGGCTTGGCCAGGCGAAGACAAGGATCGAACACGCGGTGGTTTAGGTATTGTATAGGGGATTCTGTTGTTCGTTCAAAAATAAAGTTTTGTTGGTCCAGTGCTTGACTCAGTGTTTTTACTGAACTAGACGAAGGGGGCTAAGCTTTAGGAGCATATTTACATCTGTACGGAGTTTGAACTTCTCCATGTGACCGTGTGGGTTTTCGCCGGGTGCTCCGGTTTCCTTCGACACTCCAAAGACATACATGTTTGTAGGTTAATTGGCTTTGATAAAAATTGTAAATAGTCCGTAGTGAGTGGGATAGTGTTAGTCTACGGGGTGATCACTGGATGTGCGGACTCGGTGGGCTGAAGAACCCGTTTCCACGCTGCATCTCTACATCTGAATCTAAGCCAAATGCCTTACGCAGTAAGATGCCAACATTTTTTGTTGCTATATCACAAAATCTCAACCGTAGATGATAGAGGCCACATCACAACATCAAGAACATACATGGAGTTCAGTGGGTGAGAATGCACTGATTGACTTCACACCGGGTTAGGGACAATGGAAGATGAGATAGCTTTTAACTTTAATAATGAAACAGGTAACCAATTGGCTTCACGAGTTATAGAAAAAGAAAAAGAGATTTTTGAGATGAAAACAGATACGAAGGAAGTTTGCACTTTACCTCAGAGTGAATGGTAAATTGTTTTTGAAGAGTTTTTTTTCACTGGGTTTGATGTCACACTGCTTGCTGTCGATTGAAGTGCAATTCTGCAGCTATAAAGCTGCACTCCATGAGCAGAAGGCCTCATATTTATATAATGCTTTTCTCAACCTCAGGAGGTCTGAAAGTGCTGAAGTGGCAAATGAATTACGTCTGAATTGTCGGCAAACAACAAGCACAGTGCTCACTCGTCTGATGCTTCCTACTAGCACTCCTTTGCCAATTTCTAACCAGAATTATTTTACCCTATCTCCATTTTCCTCCTTGTTTTTCTTCTTTGGCAATCACTGCCATTTCACCTTGTTATATGGTTATATGGTTATAATCCATTATCGTTTGTATCCGACAATTTTGAATTGTCTTTTGGGATGAACCAGAGCATCATGTGAATTTTATGGTGAGCATCCTGTTGCATATTTAGCCCATATCCCCCTCACCATGAATCAACCATCTGCTCTTTCTCCACTTTTGTTGCTTCGTGAAAATGCTGGTGGAGATTTGTGAAGTTGTAGATGATTTCCAAGATACTGCCAACTGATCCTGGCAAGTTATTGCTCCAGCATTTACTAACATTGGCTGCTTTTGACTTTTACGCTCATCTACATAAACTTGTATAACGTTTGCATTTGTGGGGTGGGGAGTGCACACTGTGGCACAGAAAGTAGAGCCACTGTCTCAAAAGCGGCAGAGACCTGGTTTCAATCCCATCACGTTTTCATGTTCTCCACGTGGCTACATGAGCTTCCTGTTTTTGTTCTGGTTTCATCCTGCCTCAAAGATGTGCAGGGTGGTAGGTTAAATGGATACTGTATATTCCCCATAATATTTGGAGGAGTAGATGAATTGGGATGGAAGTAGGGGTGAGAAAGAGTATAGAGCCATAGTAATACAGCATGGAAACAGACCTTTCAGCCCAACTTGTCCATGCCAACCAAGATGCCCCATCTAAACTTGTCCCATTTGCGTGCATTTGGTGTATCTAACCCTTTCATTACCCTGTACATTTTCATCCACATAGTTGATATCATTGACAAACAACAAGGGGCCCAGCAAACAATCACTGAGTAACACCACTAGTCAGGGGTCTCCAGTTAAAAAAACACCCTTTCTACCATGAAGCCAATTCTGTATCAGGTTAGCAAGCTCTCCCTAGATTCTATGCAATCTAACCTTGAAGATCCGATGTAATATCTTGGCAAAGGTCAGCTGAAGTCCATATAGACTCATCAACCTTCTTAGTTACTTCTTCAAAAAATCAAAGACGGATTTTTGATTTAGAGTCATTGGCCTTATCATCTATTCCGTTTCTCTCTCCTCCGATGCTGCCTGGCATGTTGGCTATTTTCAGTACTTTAAGATTTAATTCCATGCAGGCAAACCTCTATTAGCACCATCTATCACTCAGTCAGAGGCACCTTTTACCTCTGAATCAGACCACTATGAATTCAACTCTCACTCCAGGCATTTTAATGCAAAATAAAATGCAGTACCTACCTTTCAAGCATTAAATTGATGGTTTTTCTTCTCCAATGTGATGATAAATGCCTCCAAATTGTATTGAAAACACATGTACTAGATTAGAATGTGATTGCAACCATTTCTGTTTCACAATCTGTTACAGATATTCAACCATGCATGTCTGACTGGAATCCAAACAGACACATTGGATGTTAACCTAATGATATAAACCGTCATGCACTACATTTTTCAAAGTTGTCGATGTAAATTGGTACTTCTGATGAAGGGTCTCGACCCAAAACATCACCCATTCCTTCTCTCCAGAGATGCTGCCTGTCCCGCTGAATTACTCCATCTTTTTGTGTCTTTCTTTGGTTTAAACCAGCGTCTGCAATTCCTTCTTACATAAATTTGTACTTTAATTGGCCACTCTAAGTTGCACCTGTGTGTAGGTGAGGGGTAGGACCTCGGGGAGTTGATGAGGATGTGGGGATTAGTGTGAATGGATGGTTGATGGTCGGTGTGGACCTGATGGGCGGAATGGCTTCCATCAGTGCTGTATCTCTCTATAAAGTGTGGCCCCTGTTTGCCTTTCTCAAAATAATCAGGCCTTTATGCCCTGTAGCAACTCGTGTAAAATGGGAACATCTGCAGGCAGTCACACTGCCCAGGAGGCTTCTACTCATTCCAATGTGCTCATAGTCAATTTGGAGCTTTGAGTTTTATTTAACATTGGCATGTGGAGATACCTCCCTTGGTGATGCCCTTGGCAGTAAATTAAAATCACAAAATAAAAACTTTTCAATGCTAGAAATCTGAAATAAAAACATAATGATGCAATCATGCAGCAGAGAAAGCATCAGAAAGAGAAACAAGCCCAGCATATACTGCAGCCTTGCTACCAGCAACAATTGCATTTATTTGCCTGTATTATCATTATCCCATTCATCCACTTGACGAGAGGACCCCTACCTCAACCGTGGTCTTACCCAGGCACAGATATTCCCTTTGTTCTATTTCTCTCTCTTTCACCACATTTCTCCAGCATTATTTCAAGAGGGCTTGTAAACAAAAACCGGGGTGTAATGTTGAGGCTCTATAAGGCGCTGGTAAGGCAGTATTTGGAATATTATGAGCAATTTTGGGCAGCATATCTGAGGAAGGATGTGCTGGCTCTGGAGAGCGTCCAGAGGAGGTTGACAAGAATGATCCCAGGAATGAGTAGGTTAAACTACGTTGAGCGTTTGTCTGCACTGTACCTGTACTCAGTGGAGTTTAGAAGAATGAGGGGGGGGGGGGGGGGGGATCCTCATTGAAACATACAGAATAGTGAAAGGCTTGGATAGAGTGGATGCGGAGAGGATGTTTCCACTAGTGGTAGAGTCTAGGACTAGAGGTCATAGCCTCAGAATTAAAGGATGTTCCTTTAGGAAGATGAGGATAAATTTCATTAGTCAGAGGGTGGGGAATCTATGGAATTATTTGCCACCGAATGCTGTGGAGGCCAAGTTGATGGATATTTGTAAGGCAGAGGTAGATGGATTCTTCATTAGTACAGGTGTCAGAGGGTATGGGGAGAAGGCAGGAGAATGGGGTTAGGATGGAGTGATAGATCAGCCAGGATTGAATGGTGGGGTAGACTTGATGGACCGAATGTCTTAATTCTATTCCTATCACTTATGACTTTATGACCACCTTCACTTCATCTTAAAGCTACCTTTTCTTTAAGTTTTCTTTTCTGGGTTTGATAAAGGACAAAAGAGGCAGGGACTCTCATTATATTTGAAAGGTACTTTGGTGTGTACTTGGAGAAACAGTACACACCAAATAGAGACTGGTCTTGTGCTGAAAGATTGGATAAGCTGGGAGCTCTTCTTTGTCTGAATGGACTATATCACATATCTTCCTCCTTCTATGTCATATATCTTTCTTATTGTTTCTAATTGTATCAACAACCACTACAAACCTTTGAGAGTGGAAACCTTTCCTGTTAACAAACAGTTTAAAGTGCAGGTGACGATAATAATAAACCTAAAAACAAAGTCATGAATGGGAAGATAGACACAAATGCTAGAGTAACTCAGTCGGTCAGACAACATCTCAGGAGAAAAAGAACTGGTGACGTTTCGGCTCGAGACCCTTTTTCAAACTGAGAGTTGGGGAGAGCGAAACTAGAGATATGAAAAGGTACAAAGGACAAGTGAATGATAGGTATAAAAAGAACAAAACAAACCCAGCAAGATGCTCAAGGAATTCTGGAGCCCACAATGGTCCAATGTTGGATGTGAAGTAGGTGATAATGGGTGGATACAAACAGTGAAATTAAGTAGGACGACAGTGAAACTCGTAGGATGACCAGGGAGGGGGAAGGATAGAGAGAGAGGGAATGCAGGGGTTACTTCAAGTTAGAAAAATCAATACTCATGACCCTCGGTTGTAAGCTACGCAAGTGAAATATGAGGTGCTGTTTCTCCAATTTGTGTGTGGCCTCACTCTGACAGTGGAGGAGGCCCAGGACAGAAATGTCAATGTGGGAATGGGAGCACTTGTAGATACCAGTGCTGTGAACTTCTATTGTACTCTGGGCAGACCACAGTGGCAAGAGGTGCCAGTGCCGGTGCCAGTGCCCGAGATGCCACAGGGTCCTCACTAAAGACAAAGTTAATGGCATTTCTCCACCTGAATTCAGGGCCTGAGTGACAACTCTGATGCTATGGTATGCAGAAAATTGTGAGATACAGCAAAGATCTGAATAAACCATTGGGAAAGATCCTGTGACTGTTAAAATTACCTTCACTGCTGGAAAGGGTGGTCCAGACCTGACAATGTTGTGGAATTTCCCTGGACCCACTTTGTTTCTTGCTGCAAGATCACTGATCCACCCTACCTGGCTATGCTGACTCTTATAGTAATGTAGTGCTGTAGTGATGAGTGAGTGAGTCTGGAGAAAGCAGATTCCATTGGCATAGCTCACACCATAGACTTGAGACGGTGGTTGAGCAGATTCCCGTCATTTGTACATCTGATTGGTCAGGTCTCCTTTTTAAATAGCAGAATACGCAGAAAAGTGGTATCTTGTACAAACTGCTGAACTGATACCATTTCTTGAAGATGATCGTTTGCATCCAAGAGCTCCAATTTGTGGTTGAAAATGGCAGAAGCAAATGTAGGCAAAAGGTTAGAAGCTCCAACAAGAATCATGCCCACTAAACCCAGTCCAACTTCCCATTGGTGCTATTTCCCTCAGCAATGAAACCTCATAAAATAAAGATCAAACTCCTCATAAAATAAAGATCAAACTTCGAACTGGTAAGTTCTCGTTTAATCTTACTATTTTACTTCGGAGTCACGTGAGTGACTACGTGAAGAGTTTGAACCTTTCTGTGTTTTTCATGTCGTAGAATTTATTCCATACGACAGTCCGGCTCATTCAACACAGTAACGAGCGAATAACACATTTTTCCCCAAACATTGCCTCAAGTTATGTGATAAATTATTTCACATTATAAAGAATAAAAGTAATGCCCTTTCCATTGAAAGGCAAGTTTATCACAAAATATCAATTGATATATATATTTTGATGGTATGACAAAGCACCAATTATAGAGAACCCAACACTCCGTGTCCAAACCTGACACCATGACTGGTTCCTTTTTACTTTAACATTAATTTACACCCTCCTGCGGCCTTGCATCTTTGCTCGAGCGGCTCATCCCGTGCCATTCCTGTGAATGTATCTACCTCATTAACAGAGTGATTTTCAGTGTCTAGTTCCACTGAGTGTATCCAATTTCTAACCATCTAGAATACATTCCTCTAGAACCATCAGTTTTTACTGAACCTAATGTGGTTTTTGTGTGTAATAAGTAGTGCTGTCTCATTACCACAGAGACTCTTACCTACTTCAACATATTTCATCAATGTTCACACACACACACACACAACTTAAGGCCGACAGGATATGCTTATAGGTTTACCTTGGTTTCAGCTCCTCTTGGTGTGCTTTGTTTGGTAAATTCATAAACATATATGATAATGCAATCTGTATCCACATGCAATTATAACGTAACATTTGCAATGTTTGCACTCTTATATTGATACTAAAGTCATCAGCATTATTATTTTCAATGTTAACTTTTTTGAATCATTGATAGAGTTAGAGTCCATTGCCTAAGGCAATTCAGGATTATTTATCTCCCGACTTATATATACTTATATATTACAATTTGGACAGATTATATATATATATATATATATATATATATATATATATATATATATACATATATATATATTTATATTAATATCCACATATATATCCCTTTCCATATCGGGATATTATGAATGCACCTGATAACTTCTTGGTTAGTATATTGTCCGTTAATAGGACGGTAACACTCTGAGCCCTATTATTGGCTCTATCAATTAGATACTCAGAAAAATGCAATCCACAAGGAACTCACATATATCTAATATGATAAAATAACTTTACTGTATACACAGACTTCCAATTTCTTATAACAAAATATTGTTTTTTAGACTTATTTCTGCAAATTGCAGGTATAACACTTCTTTTATACATAATTATTTTATTGTTATGTTGTTATATTAGTTAAACATTCATAGACTTCTTTGACCATCAGCTGTTGTAATGGTCTGTTCAACCTGCAGATAGTCAAATTCATATTTTCATGTCATGGATTGCCTTTGTACAACAATAAATTACTGCAGGGTTACACAAAACTGGAGAACCCAGCGGGTGGAGCAGCATCCAAAGAGCGAAAAGGAGACAGGCAACGCCTCGGGTCGAAACCCTTCCTCAGACTTCAATAAATTACTGCAACTATGAATCATCACAAGTAGTTCAACATTACTCAATATTTATGAAACCATGAAGGATCCGTATTAGGCCACCAAAATGCCTCTGGCAGTGTCCTGCTACATTTTTCATCAGACACTGCCCTATCAAACAAAATGAGGAACACAAAAGAACATATTTTCCTCATGTAATTGAGAGAAAAGCATCCACCTTTCCTGTTCTTGGTTTACCCACAAGAAATATTTGAAGATCGGTGATTTAATCTGTATGCAACCAGATTAATCGTAAGTAATCCATATTAATGACAATGTGTTTTCCTCCCAAATTTGTTGTCTCCGATACCATTGTCTCTTCCTTAGAGATAAACAGCTGGACTAAACTTTTAGAATATGCCACATCTGTTTACTCAGATAATCCCCATGATTGTTATTTGACTTATCTTGTGTGTTTTTAACATATGCCACAGCCGTGGTATTGTTCACCTTGATATGACATGGACACTTCCATAATAAAACAATCGATATTTAATCCATAACTCCGTATACTTCAATAATTAATACAAATGTTTGGAAAATTTCTTAGGACAATCCATTAATGCTCACCTGGTATTATTGTCCGCAGTCCCAACAAGAGACGTATCAATTATTCTTATAAGAATAGATAATATTCTTATCTTTACCCAAACATTCACAGAAGCTGTACATCATCTGTAACGCTTGCTTCAGTTTGCAACAGCTGTTAAGCTTATAGTTGAAGCAGCTTGTGAACCTTTTTTACATTACTTTAATAATGATAACGTATCATTTGATATTTGCATAAGCCTCTCACAAAGGCATACATTTTCTTATAAGCTTCTGTATTCCTTCTTTTGGAGCTTTATTTACTCTTTACCTAACCTCATGGAGGGACAAAGTATGTCAACAATAATGAGACATATTTGTATCATGGAACAATTTTCCCCCTCTTATGGTGCTGAATTACTTCTAAATTGAGAATAGTAATTTATGAATATTTTATTAATGCCTAAGCATACGCTTTATGTAATGGGTCAGGTCCTTGCTTTCCACCAGGTTTGTAATTGCAGCACTAATTTGCAGCCGACTCTTATAACCTTCCAATTTAAATGTAATCAAGATAACCCATGACCATGACCTCATTAGTGCAAGTGCTGATCTTTTATCAGCATAATTGTTCTTCCAGTATTCTGTTTAACAGCCTTGAACTGGTTTAATCCTTTGGACAATGTTTTAACTTGCACAGCTTGACCCATTTTAATTAATTTCAAGCACCTGTAATATTGAATAACAATTTGTTAATAGCAACTGTATTTCCATGTTCTAGATGTTTCCATTTTAATAAATGTTCTTACACTGTGAAAGTGTATATAAAATGATGTTTTGTATGGTTTATACCATCAAATCTTTACACTGAGGTAATTTTATAATATATATGTACGTACCCCTTCTTTATTGGAGTTACTTTTGAGTGCAAACCTAAAATCAATTTTTAAGGTTTTCTTATACAGGTGAACCAATCCTTCCTTAGTTATATTAAATTAATGATCATAATACACCTGTAATCCCCCACAATTGGAGATTTTATGAACTTGTTTTGTAACAAGATGTTTGCACCTCTTCAACGTACTTCAAGCCTTCTTTTCCCAATTATATGGGTTTGGATAAGGCTATGTTGGATTATACCACTTCTGCCTTTGTTTTGATCCATTATCAAATCTTTCATTGGATCATAGTTTTTCCCCCAAGTTTAAAGATCTTTGCCTTTGTTTTGATCCATTATCAAATCTTTCATTGGATCATAGTTTTCCCCCCAAAGTTTAAAGATCAGTAGTTTGTTCTTTTGTAATCAATATCTTTGATTTATCATAAGGCAGGTTTATTCCATAATAATCAGGAGTTTAACATAACCTGATTTATATTGATCTGCGAATCTAGAGTGCAGATTTGGTAAATTATATATATTTCTTCCCATTGAGCTCCACAAACTGATGGCAATTTATTTTATTTTAAAAGTATTAGTTATTTGCACAACGTTTTATTTTTATTTTATTTTTCTTTTTGAATAGTAATGCCATGCACCAGTTTGAAATACTTTGAAATTGTATTTCTTTATATCTCATAATTTGAGACATGGATATCATAAACGGATTCACCGTTGATATCTTTATAAAAACATAAAAGTTTTATCATATTCTGCTGTTTTAATCATTACAGCTTTGGTGAGTTTTTAGTTTCCATGTTTACTTTTCATGGCCTCACTCATCATTAGTTCTGCTGTTTTTAACCATAACAGCTTTTTAGTGAGAGACCAACTAATTTTGGTTTCCATGGTAATTTTCCATGGCCTCACTTTTTATTCAGGTGTTGTGCATACACCTGTGTGTGTATATATATATATATATATATATATATATATATATATATATATATTTTGGTGCTGTGGTGGGTACTTCATGACCAGCCACCACTATCAGTGCATTTTTAGGGTCAGTTTTTCCATTTTATTTTTCACTGCCCTTGTTTCTCCTGAGTTCTTTCCCCTCAAGGAGACTACCTTCAGAAATATCTGAGGTAGATATTCCCACCATATTTCATCATATTTTTCCTTTTTATATGTGAAACCCCCTTAGAGTAGGTTAGGGAATATTTCCATTATTTTCCGTCTGAAGGCCTTTATTAACTTTTTAAATTATGGCCTTTCTGACTTATTTAAAATTTCCCCCCCCCCTGCCAAAAGTTTGTGGAGCATCTAAAACTCCCTAACGTATTTTTAACGGTCACCAGTATCGGAACCGGCTCCGTAATTAATCTCCCGTCCCGATCGCTGGGTATTCCCCCGGGACGTTCTTTTTTAAACTCCGTTGTATTATACAGAGTATTTTTGTTCTATTTTACTCTTTTATTTTATTTTTGTTTTTAAATTCATTTCAAATCCTGGTTCAATACACCAGGCACGGAGTTTTCCAGACCCTAAAAGTTTTTCAACTGCACTTACCTGCCGGTTCCGTACCTACCGCTGTCGACGAGCTAGCCTCTGCAGCTCTTCCTTCTGCCGTCAGCATCGACGTAATGCCGTTCCAGCGCCAGGCGGGGTTCTTCACGTAGTCACTCACGTGACTCCGAAGTAAAATTACTGTCTCTGTAATTTTAATTGCAAGTTGTCAGTCGCAGCCAATAATTAGGCTTACTTTCTTCAACCATTGCAACCAGATGGCCAGAGCTGAGAAGGATGAAAGAAAACCATCCCTTAACACAAAAAGTTTTAAACAAGAGCATGAAAGGGCCCAGATCCAAAACGTCGCCCATCCATATTCTCCAAAGATGCTGCCTGATCCCCTGAGTTACTCCAGTACTTTGTGTCCATTTGCATATTAAGCAGCATCTGTTTTTTCTTTGAAGTTTGACTCAAAATGTCGGGGTCACTCAGTGGGACAGGCAGCATCTCTGGAGAGAAGGAATAGGTGATGTTTCGGGTTGAGCCCCTACTTGAGACGGAAGAAGAAGGGTTTTGACCCAAAACATCACCCATTCCTTCTCTCCAGAGATGCTGCCTGTCCCGTTGAGTTACTCCAGCATTTTGTGTCCATCATCAGTTTAAACCAGCATCTGTAGTTCCTTCCTACACATTTTGTCTGCTTTTTCTTTGTTTCTACCTTTGGAATAGGGCTTGAACTCACAACTACTCATTCGGAGGTAGGAATGCATACACTGCTACCAGGGTTGCAGGCTCCATGATCGCATATAACCTCAAAAAGAACCAGCTATAAATACTCACACTTTGTTCGTAAAATCTGCCTTCACTACCTTCCCTCCAGTCCTGTACCTATATTCTACATGAAACACTTACTGTATCTCTAACTTGTCAGTTCGCCTTTCCTTTTACTGAGTCTATCTTGTAAATATTTAACTAAAAGAAAAACACAACAAGCCCACACTTAGAAAAAGTGTCCAATTTAAGAATTCCCCTGGTGTGAATTCCTCAAAAAGCAAATTGTTTTAAGGCATCAAACGTTTGTCAAAACCTGGAGAAATTTGGTCTGCAGCAATATGAAATATTGATGCAGAGTTGGTTGCACGAATGCAACTGGAGTTTCAGTAACTATGAAAATAACAATAATAATTTTCCTGCACCACTTTGTACTGGACACAAGAGTACATTTCTCAACTTCTGTTGCTCGGTTTTCATTTATTTTCCCAAAAACTTGACTTTCCTCCTTTGCAACAAAGAAATAACACTGAAAGGAGGGTCGGAAAAGCAGGATCAATATTGTGCATTTGCTTTGAAAAAAATGCAGGCGATGAAGCCATCACACTCTGCGATGATACAGGGCTGTTTATTCCAATACAATGATAGCCATGCCCAGACTCATGATGTTCTAACTTGATTATGTCTTTTTTTTTCTAATAGTAAGCTTTATTCAGAATTAAAAATGTATGTAAAATAAAGACTGTGTCAAACAATTTCCATACATTCTCAGTGTTTAGTATCTTACTCAGTGTGAACATCTGTCTTTAGACAAAACATCCTTGATGCTCATGCGGCCTCCTGGGGTGAGATCCATTATCTTCTTTGAGGGGGTCATAGAGTCATACAGCGTGGAAAATAAGTCCTTCAGCTGAGCTTGCCCACAACGAGCAACATGTCCCATCTACACTAGTCCCAACTGCCTGCCGTTGGCCCATGTCCCTGCAAAGCTGTCCTATCCATGTACCTGTTAACACCTGACTCTGCCCCTCAATATCCAGCAGCGTAAGGATCATAGACAATGCTCCTCCACCAGAGTCTTTGCGTTGGCTGCACCAAGCTTCAGCTTGTCCCTCAGAACATACTCTTGCAGTCTGGAATGGGCCAGTTGGCGACATTTCCTAACGGACATCTTAGCACTTAATGTCCTAGTATAAGGTTCTGTGATCTCATGATATCTTGAATGTTAATCCCATGATGTGTCAATCTCTTTCATGCCTTAAATACATGACACCCAACTGTGGAAATGTGTTACCAGCTTTTTCTACTTTCATTTCCGATTTCCAACATTTACAGTTCCTTTAGTCCCTTGGCTCTCAGTTCCCTAGCTTCCCCAGTTGCATGGAAGTCTAATCACAAGATACATTGTCCCTTGATATCTGAGTAGTATCATCCCCTAGTCACAAAACAGTCTTATCCTGGATGGTCGATCCTATAATTTCCATGTCCTATGCTACCTCAGACATTGAATCTATATTTAATTATTAACTTGTGCATTGTTTGAAAGAGAATGCAACCATTATCATCAAGACACACAGAAAATCCCATTGTAAAGATATCAGCACAGTGTGCAGACAAACTGGCTGCAAAGCTCGTATAAAGTGCAAGTTTCTAAGTCGTCCATTTGCCAAGAAAGGCAGACTTTGAGCACTGTGTTTTTTTTCTCCAGCATTCCTTGTACGGAGATCAATTATTTCCAGAGTGAAATGCTACTGTGGCCATACCCAGCTCTACAATATAAACCTTTTCTCATGCACTCTGTTGAGATATCGCATCACTCAATTTGACCAGGGGAGCAGGGAAACGTCAGTTCATTGTAATTGTCAGATCTTAACTGAAGCCGCAAGCATGGTACAACAAAGAATGCTTAACTACATGACATAGTTCCACAGTAACAGCACTGTTACAGTTACTGGCATATCTCGAGGTACTTGCAAAAGTTAATCTTCTTGACCGAAGAACCAGTTCTGTACAATGTGCAAACTTGCTTAATTGATTGCAATGGAAGTACAATACATGGAGTATAACTGGCTTAATCACAATAGAGACTCTCTTTCTTTTCCAGCTCATTTTGATGGTAAAGATGTGCCAGATACCTACCACGCGTCCATTCCAAATGCTCTGCATATAGTACTTTCCCTCAGGCTCTCTGTGACATCTTTGGAACCAGTAAACGGTAGAGCCCTGGAGAATGTTACAGATAACAGAGATCTGGGTGTACAGGTGCCCTGAAAGTGTCGAGTCAGTGGATAGAGTGGTGAAGAAGGCCTTTGGTATGCTTACCTTCATTGGAAAAGGTATTGAGTACATAAGTTGGGACGTAATGATGCAGCTGTACAAGTTGTTGTTGAGACCACACTTTGAGTACTGTGCACAGATCTCATCACCCAACTACAGGAAGGATGCCACAAAGTTGGGAAGGGAGCAGAAGGGATTCACTAGGATGTTACCCGAGCTTGCGGGGTTTAGTTATAAGGAGAGGCTGGATAGATTGGAACTTTTTTCTTTGGTGTGTAGGATGCTGAGGGGCAACCTTATAAGGAGTACTAGAATAAGTGGGACCCGTTGGGTCCTAGTCACACGGGAGGCCTGGTCCCCCACGCAATCCATTTCCCAATGCAATATTCCACCATGGTGTGGGAGAGGGGGTGGTGTGGGGGAGGGGTGGTTGTGTGGGGGAGGGGGGTGGTTTGGGTTGGGGGTGGTGTGGTGGGGGTGGTGTGGGGGAGGGTGGTGGCAGTGTGGGGGACTGGGGGTGGTGTGGGGGAGGGGGTATGGTGTGGGGGAGAGGGGTGGTGTGGGGGAGGGGGGTGTGGGGGAGGGGGGTGTGGGGGAGGGGGGTGTGGGGGAGAGAGATGGGGGGAGGGGGTTGTGGGGAAGGGGGTGTGGGGAAGGGACTGTTGTGGGGTACAGAGGGAATGGTGTGGAGAAGGGGGTGTTGGGGGGAGAGGGGGTGGGGGTGGTGTGGGGGGGGTGGGGGAAGGGGTGAGGAATGGGAGACGGGTGAAGGAGGGTGTGGGTGGGAGGGGGGGTGTGTGGGGGGGAGGGGGAGGGGCGGAGGGGAGGAGGGGGAGGGGTTGTGTGGGGGGGGGATGGACTCCACTCAGCAGCCACCGGCCGCGGATCCACACAGTGCCTCCCGGCTCCACTCAGCCGCTTGCCGGACTCCACTCACTGGCTTCCCCGACTCCACACAGCGGCTTCCCCCGACTCCACACAGCTGGTGGACTGAGCCCCGCCTCCGGGGCTTTATTTTCCTCGCCCAGATGGGGCGTTACCTTCCTGGTGACAGACAGGCGAGAAGACCAATCTGCTGATCTCACAATTATTTAAACCTTCGTAAATTTTGTAATATTCCACCGATTGAAACACAACTTGGTGCGCTTAGAGCAGAGGAGAACGGTGAGTAAGGTGGCAAAAAAAAATCCTAGCGATATAATGTACCATTTTTGCGCACAATTACTAAAAGCAACCTGGAAGTGGTCAAGATGAGTGTTTTAGTAATAGTATAGATAAGGAGTATTGATAGAATGAATGCTCAGTCATTTTCGCAGGGTAGAGGGCATAGCTGAGAGGGGAGGGACACAAAAGAGATCTCAGGACAACTTTTTCACTCAGAGGATAGCCTGTATAATAAGCTGCCAGAGAAAGCTACAGAAGTGAATACAATTATGATTTTTAAAGGACATTTGGACAGATATATAGATAGAAATGGTGTAGAGCGTTTCACGCCAAATGCAGGCAAATGGCGAATATGCCAACTTCATCAGCATGACAAGGTGGGCTGAAGGGCCTGTTTCCATGCTGTACAGCACTATGACTAAGATCTACGAGCTCTTTGACTCTGGAAGTGGAACACAATTCCAATGGTAGATATAAGCACAATAAAACTTTTGGTTTGTGTAATGTGTATTATAAACAGTGAGACTATGGAACATGCCCAGCACACTAGATTATAAAATAGAATTTTTTTAAAGCGCAAAAACAAAATGATGAAAAGCAGAAATGGCTAATTGAAAGAAGAAATAAGTTGGGGAATTCAATATGTTGTCCTGTAAGTTGGAATGTGCCCAGAGAGAAGATGCCATGTTGTTCTCGAGCTGTATTGAACCTCACAGTAATAATGCATGAGGCCATAAGCTGAACAGTCAGAGTAAACTTGAAGGGCTAGATTGCTTTCACAGCAATCCTATGGATAGTGAAGACCTTGTACTCAAATGAACAGAGATTTTGATGGAGATGCAGAGAAGGACTTTGATAACTGTTCCTCTGTTAAACACCACACACAGTCAGCACTGGAAAGGAAAGGTCGGAAGGTAATCGGCCATATTGTGCACAGGCAGGCTGGTTAGATGGAAAAATTGGCAAGAGGGTAAGAAGGGCAATAGGGATTCATGGAGGAGTTCATTCAGCAATTGAAGAAAGAGAACCAAGGAATACAGAAGGAGTGGGCAAGGTTTGGAGTGGACAAGAGTAGCCAAGCAGCCTGGCATAAAGTGAAGCATAACAAGACAAGTCAAGTCAAGTCAAGTCAACTTTATTTGTCACATACACATACAAGATGTGTATGTGACAACAAAGGAATGCAAAGGAGAACTGAGCAAAATAAATAGGGAAGGATATACATTTGTACAATGGGCTGCATGTTGCTCTTCGAGCTGTACTCTTCTGTGCTCTGCTCTTACTCTGCTGTTAAATTTGTAATTCTAAAGGTTATTTAACCCAAGCATAAAACCTGCGCACCAGCACCTCACGCATCCAAGCTGAAGATGAATCATGTTTAAAGTTAGTTATTTTTCTCAAACAAGTGATGAATGCATGGAGCAAGCTGTCAGAGGATAACATGGACGTACTGTACATAAACTGACAAACTCAAGTGGGCGTTGACTCACTAGAAATGACAAAGATGATGCAGAAAGATGTACTCTAACTTTGAAATGAGCTAGTTGTGCATTTTGGGGGTTTCCCTGGGACCAGTTAATCCCAATGCATTCAGGACCTCTCAGACTAGATTTCCAGAAAGTGAAGAGTGGTTGAAGTTTAGTCAAAATGACTATTATCATAACTAGACAGAAGTAACGATTTGTATGTCTGTCTCATTTGTCAGCATTTCATATCAATGCTTAAGGAATGTGTAATTCTTTTAAAACAAATGCGTCAAACATAATAAGGAGAGTGTCAGGTGTAATTACACCTGTCAGGAACCAATGCTGTCTAAAAGCTTTTAGAAAGATGTTTGATTTGTGCATATGCTCCATCACTCTGTCTGCAGAAGCTGCCTCTGTCTAACAGGTTCAGTGGCACCTGGTTAGGATGGGCTGAGAATTTCTCTTACTTTCTCAGCAATTCCAGAGTGAAAAAACCCCAATATGTCCCCTTGGTAACTGGTGTGCAATTTGATGGAGGTTTGTTGACCAAGGAATTAGAAACTCTGTCTTTTTCCCTTTGTATAACACCATGTTGTTTGCATTGTCTGAAGAAGGGTCTCAATCCGAAATGTCACCTATTCCTTTCCCCAGAGATACTGTCTCACCCACTGAGTTACTCCAGCTTTTTCTGTCTATCTTCGGTGTAAACCAGCATCTGCAGTTCCTCCCTACACATTTTCATCTTCTGTGCGATGATCTCTCTGCCTTCTTTTAAAAGTGGGATAACATACCAGTTCCTGGAATCACACTCAATGATACTCAGAAATTCGATGTACAAAATATTTAGAATGCATGTTTATCGTCAACTTTCCTCTATATAAAGTTTGACCTAAACTCGTGCTTTCTGAATCATGGCTAATACTGGAGACCTTGCATTCTCCTTCCTGGTGGTTGCTACAATTTTACATTTAAATAATTTTTTGTGGCTATTTTTTGTTTTTTCTTATTGCATAGTCTTTTACATTGGGAACCTTGGTTTTTACTTGGTTCATTAGATCTGATCTCGGTCCTATGTTTTCAGGCTTTTATGTTTGGGAATTAAATGTTATATGTTCATGGAAATCATGTTCTGCAATGATAGCACTAATTTTACTCAAACACTAACAGCCCCAGGCAGATGAACTCTAAGAAGGACAAGGTCATGATACATCGGAAAATAATTACATTCAGGCTGTGGACCAGCTTGACTTGGTAATATATCCTTCGCCATTCCTAGATACTGGGTCTCCACACCCAAAAGCACTGTGGGAGTAACTTTGTCAGTAGGACTGCAGTGTGATTAGAATCACAGTCATACAGCACTCTAAACAATTCCGATCTATGTATCTGTCCAAATATTGTTTACATTTCATTGAAGTACGTGTCTCAACATCCTCCTTTGGCAGTTCATTCCATATACCATCACCCTCTGTGTGTAAAAAGTTGCCCCTCAGGTTCCTATTAATTTTTTCCCCTCTCACTTTAAACCTATGCCCTCTGGTTCTTGATTCCTCCATTCTGAGTAAAAGGCTGTGCATCTCATAGTCATAGAGTCATCGAGTCATACAGCCTGGAAACAGGCCCTTCGAACCACCTTACCCACGCCATCCAACATGCCCCATCTAATCTATCTGTTCCCCTCATGAACTTATACTCCTCTATAAGGGGGAGATCTTATAGAGGATGAGGGGTGATCTTATAGAGGAGTCTAGCCTGCTCACTCTCTCCCTATAGCTCAGTCCCTCAAGTCCATGCAAGATCCTTGCAAATCATCTCTCCCCTTTTTCCAGCTTAACAACGCCTTTCCTATAAGAGGGTGACCAAAAGATTGGTGAGTTCAATTATCTAATTGTGGCCTCACCGATGTTTTGTACAACCCCTTTCTCAAAGCCAATTCTAAATGGTCAATAAATGCTGGTCTTGCCAGAGATACCAACTTTTCTAAGTGAATAAAAAATAATGTTGATAGTAGATTTTACCTTTCTGGTCATTTGTTGCAATTGGCAGGCTTAATTCAAAGGGCAGTCTACTCAAGGGAATGAAGGAGAAAGGAGGAGCCACACCTCGTAAAGCTCCAATCCTATTGAAGATTTTTGATTAGAAGTATTTGGATGCTTTTGTGCTTTATTCGGGAAGTAATACTCCTATATCTCCTGGACCACAGGGCACTGATATCAGGCAGAGATCTCCTCCCCAAAATGATGTTTACCTTTATTCAGCTGCTGTGACTTCAGAGGCTGGAGAAATCTTGCAAGATACATTTTAATCCAGACTAGGTGAGTTTGAAGACAGACACAAAATTCAGGTGTAACTGAGCGGGACAGGCAGCATCTCTGGATGTGAAGTGGGCTGAAAATAAGTGAATTACAGCGCCAGACCTTTCGGTCTGAACAAAATTTTGTTACCTTGCAGTCATAACATATAATAAAAAACAAAACACACAATAAACACATATTTAACATCCACCTCAGTGAGTTCACCAGGCACCTCCTCACTGTGGTGGAAGGCAAAAGTCTTAAAGTCTTTGTCTTCTTCCCTCCTTGTTCTCCCTCTGCGCTGAGGCGATCCAGGCCTCCGGTGTTATCATCCACTAGGCCCACGGCCGAAACCCGGCTGCTGCCACCGCCGTCGCTGGAATGCTGGAACACCGCCACAGCTCTGAAGCAGGGTCCGCCGCTGGAACGCAGGAGCAGCGCAGCTCTGAAGCCGGGTCGCCGCTGCAGCACCGCAGCTCTGAAGCCAGGTCGCTGCTGGAGCACTGCAGCTCTGAAGCCGGGTTGCTGCTGGAGCACCGCAGCTCTGAAGCCGGGTCGCCGCTGGAGCACTGCAGCTCTGAAACTGGGTCGCCGCTGGAGCACCGCAGCTCTGAAGCTGGGCCGCCGCTGGAGCACCGCAGCTCTGAAGCTGGGTCGTCGCCGCTGCTGGAAGATGGAAGGCTGCCATAGGTCCGAGGCCGCCAGCTCTGCCATTAGGCGTCAGCACTGACAGAGACGGTGACAGGGGACACGACAAGAAAAGTCGCACCCCCCCGAAGAGAGAGACTAAAACCCTGTTTCTCCCACTCTCCCTCCCCCCCCCCACCCCCCCACACATACACAGCCTAATAAACCAAAATTATCACTAAAACGGACACAAGAAGACAAAAATAAAATAAAAAACAGACGGACTGCAGGTGAGCCGCAGCTGCCAGGCAGCGCCGCCACTTCCAGAAACAGGATTGCACAAATGACGTTCTCACTGTAACCGTGTGGGTATTCCCCAGGTGCTCTGGTTCCCTCCCACACTCCAATGATGTACAGGTTTGTAGATTGATTGATTTGGTAGAGATTGTAAATTGACCCTAGTGTGTAGGATAGTGCCAGTGTATGGGGATTGCTGGTCTGCATGGTGGATGGAAGGGCCTGTTTCCTCGCTGTATCTCCAAACTAAAAACTAAACTAAACTAAAAATATATTTACCTCATCCTTTCCCAGACCACCATTTTGAGAATGAGTAATATTTTGTTGTTACAACTGGAAGACCATATAGTGAAGTCTTTAGTCTTCAAGAAAATTGTAGCAGCATCTCTTGCATCTGATTAGACAGAAAACTCAAAAGAAAATGTGCCCATTGAATAAAAAATAGTTGTTCTTTACCTCGTGTTCTTAAATAGATATACTATAACTGAATTGTAAATTGCTTCCTGGAAACATATTTTAAAAACACAGAAGTCACTTTACACATAAGAATTTTTTAGATTTTCTCTTCACACAGATATTACCGTGTCATCTTTCGATTAGCTATTATTCTTTCATTTTCGTTTGATGGAAGTCTTTTTGTCAAACTTCCCATTATTTTCATCTGCTGTCAACTGAGATGTCTTAAAGGGATGTTACAACTGTTTATACATCAGTCTTGGAAATTTTATGTGTCAGGGTAGTCTATTAGTGGTTTCTAACCTCTTTGCATTTCTTGAAACCTTGCATGCATCTTTGCAAACGAGGTGACCCGCATTGAAACCAAATCAAATGTGTTTACTTTTGCAGGGCACATCTGTCAGGCTCCCATTTAGCTTCTATTTCTTTACAGACAATTGCTGATCACTTGTTATAGGGAGAGATGATGCCGTTTTGTAGTGTTGGCTGCTGTCTATTATAGGAGTGCTACTTATTTTTAGATTTGTATAGAGTGCCAGTGTTGGCAGAGATAAATGGACCTGCAGATAGGTTCAGGTATAGACACATCCATCGGCCTCAAAACTGCCACTAAATGGGAACTGAGATTCATTGAAGGGTTTGTGTCACTTATGACAGGACTTAGCAGCTAGCTTCTCCCTTTCATCCTACACACAGCTAACAATGAATGGCCTGTTTCCTTTATCATCATTACTTTTTTGCATTTATTTTATTCATTGTTCTTTATCTCTCCACATCATCGTCAATCTCACGGTTCTCTTATCCCTAACCAATCTGAAGAACTGAAATCGTCACCCATTCCTTCTCTCCAGAGATGCTGTCTGTCCCAGCTGAGTTACTCCAGCTTTTTGTGTCTATCTTAGCAACAGTTGTTCTTTCAACAAATCTCAGCTGTAATACTCTTCCATTGATGGGTCATTAGTAATACTTTATATCCATGTGGCTCCAGAAATTCAATTGAAATCATTTAATGGCAAATTTGAGGACAATTTACTGCTGTGAAAGGAGTAACAATATTAGTTTTGCTTTTCAGTTATCAGAACTTTATGTGTGGCCAGATTCAATCAGTCATTCAGAGATAACGAGAAAGCATACTAACCTAAGATATTATTATCCAACTGACCATCAGGAAATCGTATTGTCACTTCCGGTGGCGCTATGGAGCCCTAGAGTATAGCGCCAGCCATCTCCGCAAAAAAATTGTAAAAAACGGGGGTTTTAAAAGACTTACCGGCTGCCTGCAACAAACTGCTTGCTGTTTCTTCACCGACTGTGCCGAGTGACGTCATCAGGCGCGCGACGAACTATGTCGGTCTCACGGAGCCCTACCGACAAGAGTAAAGGTCGACCAACCCGGCAGAGACCGGCAGAAGGCCCAAGTGAAGCCTCGGAGTCGAGTAGGACTCGATCCCTGGAAGATGTGTCCAAAAAACCAGGGACAAAAATGGAAGGTGAGGAACTGAAATCTTTTATTTCTCATCAGATGGTTAGCTTAAAGGAAGAATTAAAGGGAGAAATAAAAGATGTAAAGGAAGAAATAAATCAAATAAATAGTTTGATGGATACTCAGCTGAATCAGATGAAAAATCAACTGAAGGAATTAAAACAAGAAACAAAGTTAAATATTGAAAAAAAGGTTAAGAAAATGTCGGATGAATTAAAGGAAGAATTTATTGAAATGTTTAACGTCATGGAGAAAAAGATGGATAAAAAACTGGAAAAGTTTAAAAAAGACATCGATAATAGGATTAATCCTATTGAAGAAATACAGAAACAACAGATGGCTGAAATAAAGAACCTTGAGCAAACAGCTGAGACGAATGCTTTGACTACAGCGAACCTGTTTACAGAAAACGAACGTCTGATGAGCATGCTGACTAAAACAGCAGAGAAATGTACTGAGCTAGAAGGACATCAGAGAAGGCAAAATCTGAGAATTGTAGGGATTCCTGAGGGTCTAGAGAATATCGACGGCCCTCGAGAGTTTCACTGCTAAATTACTCAAAGAAGTTCTATCTCTGGAAGAAATGCCTTTATTAGCTCGTGCTCACAGAGTCAGTAGACGTCAGACCAGACCCAACGCTCCTCCCAGACAAATGATTATAAAGGTACAATTTGATTTTGTTTTGGATGAGATTATGCGAAAAGCTTCGAAAACTAAAAACTTGACATTTGAAGGTCAAAGGATTAGTATCTATTGAGACTATCCACCAGAAGTCGCCAGGAAACGAAAAGCATTCAATGAAGCCAAAAGTCTTATGCGTGGAGTAGCCGCAAACCCCAACCGCAGCATTGGAATTTGCTCAGCAGCTCAAGACTTGAAGAGTACCTACAAGCAAGTAATATACTGACTTTTATCATTCTCAGATATTCAACATGGACTTTTAATATTTACTGAGACTCTTCAAGATGATATTGGACTTGATGGAATAGACAATGTCGAACGGAATGGAGAGGAATAAAACGAGATTCGACAACGTTATTTGGATATCTGGACATTGATAATTAGTTCTAACATATAACTAATATAAATAATTAACACACACATTAAGATTATAACACGGTTTTATTATTAGTTTTTCCCACCCTTTTTTTTTATTAATTAGGAATGTTCACTATTATTAATCACTATTACTAATAATTAATAACTAATTTTTCCTTTTTGAATTGAATTAATTGTATGTTATTCTTCTTTTTATATAGCCTTTGTATTTTTTATGTCTAATATTATTTAGATTTTTAAGTTAGCTTTAGATATTGATATTTTTAAAGGATGAATTTTTTATTCTTCCCCTTTTTTCTTTCTCTCTCCCCTTCCTGTTTTTTATTATCATTCCCCCTCCCTTTTTTTTAAAAAAATTATATATATTATACCCCCGTTAAAATATTGTTAAGGAATAATAATTCCCTAATTCCAGGAGCTGGTCGTGTTAATAACATCGATGACGGAAGTCGTTAGATGTATAGCCATCTTAATATGGCTGGCACAAACTACATCGATTCTAGATGTAGTTCTTTTTACTTCTACACACAATACCTCTATTTATTTTTTATCTATCTTTTATATCTATAGTAATCTTTGGTTTGATTGGAGTAATATAATGTACCAAGGGAGATATATTCATGAGGGGCAAAAAAGAGATTTAAATTACATCCATTCAGGGTTCAGGTGTAAGGTTGGGTCTATCGCGCTGATCCTTAGATCCTGTAGATCCCCATAAATCTAAAATGCAAGACTTAAAAAGAAATACGGGGAATGAGGGATTAACATTCTGCAGTTGGAATGTTAAAGGTATTAATGAACCGATAAAGAGAGGAAAAGTATTGACATATTTAAAGGCAAGTAAAGCTGATGTAATTTACATTCAAGAGACCCACCTAAAAAAAGAGGCGGAAAACAGGTTGAAAGCTAAATGGATAGATAAAATATATCATTCTTCTTTTACACATAAATCAAGAGGTGTAGCAATATTATTTCGTAAAGGTACTTTATTTAAACATATATCAACCATAGATGATAAAGATGGTAGATATATTATTGTGATAGGAGAATTAAATACAGAAAAAGTGATTCTTGTTAATATATATGGACCAAATTTCGATAGTCCATTGTTTTTTAAAAAAGTATTTAATAATATTCCGGAATTAACGCAATATAATTTGATAATTGGTGGAGATTTCAACTGTACATTAGACCCTTACTTAGACAGATCTACAAAACAAAGAAAAAAACAAATCACATTCTAGTGATTTGCTAAATGCATATATGCAAACGACTAATATTAAAGATGTTTGGAGAACAGAAAACCCTACAGGATGAGAATATTCTTTTTACTCCCCAGTGCATAAAACTTACTCAAGAATAGATTATTTTTTGGTGGATGCAAAACTTATTTCACTTACTTATGAAGCTAAATATGATAATATAATAATCTCAGATCATGCCCCAGTAACGTTTAAAATTAAAATTAATAATAAAATAGAAAATTTAGGACAGTGGAAATTTAATCCACAAATTTTAAAAAACAAAGCCACTCAGGAATATATCATAACTCAAATTAAAATTTTTTTTGAAATAAATGATCAACCAGAGATATCGCGTTCCTTATTATGGGAAACATTTAAGGCATATCTTCGAGGAATAATGATTTCTTCACAAGCATTTGACAATAAAAAGATTCGGAAAGAACAACAAGATCTAGAAAAGGAGATTAAGGAATTAGATATACAGAATGCAATAAAAACCAGATACGATATTACATAATAAAATTGTTATATTGAAATATAAATTAAATAAAATATATACAGATCAAGTGATAAAATTTTTACAAACATACTAAACAATTACAGTTTGAATTTGGGGATAAGCCCCAAAAACTGCTGGCTCGACAATTAAGGAAAATTGAAGCGGAAACAATTATACATAGGATTAAATCACAAAACGGTGACTTATTAATACAACCTAAAGAAATTAATGAAAGATTTATGCAATATTATAAAAATTTATACACTGCTAAAACAACAGTAAGTAAAATAGAAATAGATGCATTTATAAAAAAATGTAACTTGAAAGGACTGGATTTACAAAATAGAAAATTATTAAATGCTGATATTTCAATAAATGAAATCAAAGAATCTATTAGATCATTAAAAAACGGTAAAACACCGGGACCTGATGGTATAGGTTCGGAATTTTATAAAATATTTCATGAATAGATAGTCCCATATCTAAAATCATTATATGAACAGATATATACAGAACAGAAGCTTCCAGATACATTGAACGAATCTATTATAACACTCATACCTAAAATAAATAAAGATTTGGACGAACCAGGATCATATAGAGCAATAGCTCTATTAAATACAGATCAAAAGATATTAACAACAATATTAGCAAAAAGATTGACTTCAGTTGTTAATGAATGAATACATCCGGATCAAACTGGATTTATACCAAAAAGATATTCTTCATATAATCTAAGACGATTGTTTAATATTATATATTCGAAAAGAAGTGATAAAAAAGACTTAGTAGTTATTTCGCTTGATGCAGAAAAGGCTTTTGACCAAGTGGAATGGCCTTATTTATTTTCGGTGATGGAAGCCTTTAAACTAGGAGAGGAGTTTATTACTTGGATTAAATTATTATATGCAAATCCAATAGCTAGAATAACAACAAATCGAATGTTATCAATTAAATTTAATTTATCACGAGGTTGTAGGCAAGGTTGCCCTTTATCACCTTTATTGTTTGCATTAGCAATAGAACCACTTGCTCAGAGGGTAAGACTACACCCGGAAATATATGGATATGATACCGCAGATACTAAGAATAAAATTTCCTTATATGCAGATGATGTATTACTTTATATCACTCAACCAGAAATAAGTATTCGAAATTTGTTTAAAACTAATAACGGAATTCGGATCACTTTCAGGATACAGTATTAATTGGAATAAAAGTGAACTTATGCCAATAACACTGAATAAGTTACATATATTACAACAATTTCCTTTTTAAGATAACAAATGAAAATATTAAATATCTTGGGATTTTTGTTACAAAAAGATTTAACTCTCTATTTAAATCTAATTTCCCCCCATTATTAAATAAATTAAATAAGAATATTTCATATTGGAAAAGTTTACCTATCTCGATGATAGGGAAAATTAATGCAATAAAAATGATTTTTCTCCCACAATTATTATATTTATTTCAATTAATCCCGATATATCTTCCAAAAATTTTTTTTTTAAAAAGTAGATTCTTTAATTACGAATTTCATTTGGGATTATAAGACCCATAGAATAAATAAAAAAACATTTATGTAAATCTAAAATAAATGGAGGATTAGCGTTACCAAACTTGATGTTTTTATTACTGGGCAGTTAATATTAAAAATATGAATTTTTGGTTAGGAGAAATAGACAATAAACCAAATTGGTTAAATATGGAAGAAGAAGATTGTTCTCCATTTGAAATTAGTTCTATAATATTTGCTAATATTAATGTAGCTAAGAAAGTTTATAGTGAAAATCCGATAATAGAAAATGGAATCCGCATATGGAAACAAATAAAGAAAGCATTAAAACTAAAATCTATACCACTAAGTCTTAAGATTGTTCATAATTTTATGTTTAAACCTTCAATTTTGGATAAGGCTTTTTTACAATGGAAAAATAAAGGAATTTCTAAGATGGGTGATCTTTATAAGGAAAACACTTTTCTTTCATTTCAAGAGTTGCAACAAATTTATGGGCTACATAATAAAGAATATTTCAGATATTTACAAATTAGAAACTATGCCTCTGCAAATATATATGAATTTAGAAATAGAAAAATAGAAATTTTAGATGAATGTTTGAATAAACATCCAAATATGGAAAAAATGATATCATATATATATAATATTTTATTGGAAAATGATACCCCATCAACAGAAATATACAGAGAGTCTTGGGAAAAGGAATTAGGCCAAATAATAAGACCAGAAATATGGGATGAAAGTTTACAACATATACATTTATTGTTCATTAAACGCTAAACATTCTCTTATACAGTTTAAAATATTACATAGATTACATTACTCTAAATCTAAATTACATAATATTTTTCCAAAGATATCTCCAATATGTGACAAATGTCAAATTTCAGAAGCAAATTTGACACACTCATTTACTAACTGCATAAAAAATTGTAGAATACTGGAAGGAAATATTTAAAATAATTTCGACCGTTATCAATATAAATATAACCCCTGACCCAAAGTTAATTATACTTGGAATAATTGAAACTGACCAATTAATAACAATGAATCAAAGAACTTTTATTGACTATGGTTTAATAATTGGGAAAAAATTAATATTAAAATTTTGGAAAGGCCCTGCATTCCCAACAATCAAAATGTGGAATATAGAAAATGTCGGAGACACTCCATTTGGAGAGATTGAGGCTTGTCCTTATGGATAGGTTAGATCTCTTCAGATGGATTTGGTCTCCATATATTGAATATTTACAGGGTCATAATGGTTCGGCGCGAGAACCTGACTGAGGCCTGGATATTTGAATGGATGAAGAAATACATATAATAAATCATGAATATATCTATAAGGACGGATTAATGACGAATATTTTATTCTCCATCAAACCTTTTCTTACTCTTTATTCTATTTCTTAACTTTTCTATTTTCTTATATCTATATAAAAAATTAAAAAACAATATAGAAACACATTATCTTATTATTAGTACGAATATAAATATTATTAGATTTATGAGAATATTATTAGTATTATTAGTATTTTTTAGTATTTTATATTTTTAATTATATAAAAATTATGTACTTTTAATGGTACAATAATTTTAAATTTAAATTTAGCGATAAGATAAATATTGTTAACATTAGGAAGAAATAATGGAAATTATATAAGTTTTACTAACTTTTTGTATCAATAATATCATAAAATTTGGCCTTATACCTAAAAAATTAGAGATAAAATGAAAATTACTAATAGTACGAGTATAATGCTAATATTATAAATGTATTATTAGTATTATGTATTTCTAATTATATAAAATATACAACTTTGAAATTTATAATTAAGGATAATACAGTATAAATAATATTATTAGTATGAATCAATTATTAAGACTATGTATTTTTACTATTGAAATATAATGTAACTGGTTGTTATTTTGTTTCTATAATAAATAAATTAAAAAAAAAAAAAAAAAGGAAATCGTATTGTCAGATAACTGAAAAAAAAGGTTCCCAGCCCAAAAGGTCATCTATACATTTCTCTCCACAGATGCTGCCCGATTTGATGAGTTCCTCCAGCAGCTTGTGTTTTGGTTCATAAGATCATAAGTGATAGGAGCAGAATTAGGTCATTTGGCCCATCAAGTATAGTACCCAAGATTCCAACATCTGCAAACTCTTGTGTCTCAAATCCCATTAATCATACCTTGTTCCTTAATGAGTGCATGTGTTGGGTATTCCTGAGCCATATTTACCTAGGTAGACAATTCAGCCACTTAAGACAGTTCTCATATTTTTATTAGCCCACAATTTCTTGAACAATGTATGTAAATGTACACCATATTACATGTGATGCTGCACATATGAGCTGAGTAGTCAAATAGGGTGGCATAAATAAGATGCATGAATTTTAGCCACTGTCCATATTGCGATTGATTCTTGATATTTAATAGTCATATAACACAGAAACAGGCTCTTTGGCCAAACTCATCCATGCCGATCAAGATGACCATCTAAGCTAGTCCAATTTGCCTGTGTTTTTTGGCTCTGTGCGCCATTGGAATATGAATACGTATGCATGTTGACATCAGTTTTTCTACCATATCCCTGACTCGATGAAAGGTAAGGAGGATTCGCATTTAATTCTCATTCCATCCGGATCTCAGTCAAACCAGTAGTTGGTCTTCACAATTAACCTCAAACATTCAGTCTGGGGAAAGGAAACCCCAGGTGAGGTTTCAGTTGCTGAATAATATTCAGTGATCATCAGTTTTATTCACTGCTATAATATCAGCCCCCAGCCTTCTGTGCACTAAAATCCTACCTGCCCTGGCATCTTCATCTAGCTCAGGTTCTTTAGATCTGGCAACATCCCCATAAGTCTTCTCTGCACCCTTTCCAGCTTTAAGATATCTTTCCTATAGCAGTGTGACCAAAATTGATCACAATATTCTAAGTGCGGCCTCACCAACATTTTGCACAACTGCAACATATTGTCCCAACCTCTATGCTCAGTTCCCTAATGAATTAAGGCCAATAAGGCAAAAGTCTCTTTCACTATCCTATCTACCCCTGTAACACCACTTTCAGCCAAACTATGCACTTGTCCTTCTGTGTTCCTCAGCTCTACAATGCTCAACCTGCAGTTGAACGTACACCGTTGAAGTTAAGATTTTAGATAAAGTCTGACCTTCTTCAGATGTAGCTGTGAGATTACCTGATAAAACAGAGAATGTAGATTTAGTGCCTCAATTATGCATCACCGCGCTGAACAGGACAGCACTCCATGTACAAGGTATCAGACTAGTTGTCACACATAAGTCAAGAAGTAGGAGTTTAAACCACACCATTTGATTTAGAACATAGAGTGCTCCTGACTGAGCCATGGTAACATTTTATTTTTTCATGCTGTTCTTTTGCAATGGCTTCGATTCTTGTGTGTATTCATTGGTAAGTATCTACATTAAAATCCATCTGTCAATTTTTCAGCCCATCTCCTTTATCTCTTGAATTCTGCTTTGAATATCTCCCAACTACTTTCATTTCAACTCTGTTTTTAATATATTCCTTTTATTTGATGTGTTGCTTCATCAGTAACAAATAACCAGATGATCTGCTTAACCATCTGCAAACTAGAACGATAAAGTTTTAAAGTTCTTAACTGGGATTAAAGTGCAGAAACAGGCCGTTTGATAATGGCAGAGTTTATATTGCATGTAAACCACCTGTTTTATAATCTGGATTATGTGTTCATATTCAAAAGTGAAGATTGAGTCTACAGTTTATCGCTCGGAAACAAGAGCATTGCTGCAGACCCCAGATTTAACTCACAGAAAATGGTTGACAGGAGTTATAATTCCAAGTTATTTATTCCTTGGAGTTAATTTATCCTCCTACTTTCCCTAGAGTTTAATCCTTCTAGTTTTAAGCTTTATAGACCCATGATATATTTCCAGCATTTTCTGTTTTTATCTCACATTGCCAGAATGTGTCAGGTGGCCCTCCTCCATTTTGATTCCTTTATCCCTTTACTCAAATATTTATTTAAATACCAGAAACAGGTATGTAAACAGAGTAAATGGGCCAAATTAACCCAACTGATTGCAGTAAACAATGTTTCTGGGACAAAACCACAGACCTGGGTGGGTAGTGGGTAGCACTAATTGTGGAGGGGTGGATTGAGACAAGCATACAGTAGTTAATTGCAATATTACAGAACTGAGCACGAGATACAGCATGGAAACACTGCGCTGACCAGCGATCCCTGCGCATTAGCACAACCCTACACACAATTTGCATTTATACCAAGCCAATTAATCTACAAACCTGTACGTCTTTGGAATGTTGGAGGAAACCAAAGATCCCTGAGAAAACCTACGCAGAACATACAAACTCCGTATAGACAATGCCTGCAGTCGGGATCGAACCGGGCCTCTGGCACTGCCGGTGCTATAAAGCAACAACGCTACCCCTGTGCCACTGCGGTAGCAGTTTTGTTATCCACTATTTTATCCCTGGTGCATATTTATCATTCTCACATCCCAACATTTAATTCCAAGTTACTTGCCTTATACCTGCCCCTTTTCCAAGCTCCAGAGACTTGCAATGATCTACATTTTTAAAGTTACACACAATTCCATATCCATTTAATGCCTTTGGCTCTCTCTTATTATTCTTTTTCCCCTCACTTTCCTTGCAACTCATCTTATTCCTCTGAGAATATCATAGAACACTTTGCATCAATGAATTAGTGTGGTGATTGTTGCTACAAAAGCAATTGGAACAGCTAATTTGTCTGCACTCATGGAACAGCTAATTTGTCTGCACACAAATCATTAATTAGTCTGGTTTTTTTTCCTGTTGATGCCTCTGCTGATGGGTTTTTGGAGAATTATCTGATTGTCCTTTCTACAAATAGTGCCAAGGCGTATTTAACATCCCATCAAACTATCATATCTAGCTTTATTTTTAAATCCCTCAGGTAGCGAGTGTCATCTTCTTCGCTGCCATGTTGGGGCAACAGGGCAAAGGCTGCTGACGCCAATAGGATCAACAAATTCATCAGGAAGGCTGGCTCCATTCCCAGGGGTGGAGGTGGTCTTGGAGAGGAGGATGCTCCTCAAACTGCAGAGCATCCTGGAAAATACAGCTCACCCCCTCCACGACACACTGGTCAACCTGAGGAGTACCTTCAATTACAGACTGGTTCCACCAAGATGCAGGACAGAATACCACAGGAGATCCTTCATCCCTGTGGCTATCAAACTGTACAACTTCTGTTGTGGGGTAGACTGAGACTGACTCTCATTTAAATATGTATTACCAAATCCTTTGGTTTCTCACAGCAAGTCAGACAAACTTGGATTATTTTCACTCGAATGCCTGAACCTGAGGTAAATTATTATCAATAGAAGTATATACATTTATGAGAGGCATAGATAGGGTAGACAGTCAGAACATTTTTCACAGGTGGAAACATCAAACACAAGAAGGCATAGTTTTAAGGTGAGAGAGGCAAATTTTCAAAAGGATTTTTGCACAGCGGGTGTGTGGTGGGTGCCTGAAATGTGCTTCCAGATGGGACATATTGGCTGGTGTGGGCAAGTTGTGTCTATCAGGGCCAGTTTCCACACTGTAAGACTCTACTACTCCAGGAGTGGTGGTGGAGGCAGATAGTGGCAATTAAGAGCTATCAGATAGGCACATGGATATGGAGAGAACAGAGGGGTATAGATCAGGCAGATGAGATTAGTTTATTTTGGCATCAGGTTTGGCTCAGATATTGTTGACTGATTGGCCTATTCCTGTGCTGTACTGTTCTATGTTGGGAAATAAATGTGGCAACATAGATGCATTATTGCAGCAAGTTTGTCTACAAACTAAAGTGTTAATCTGCATTGGGAAAATGAAACAGGTTTCTGAATAAGAGGACCTTTGATTGCACCAAATTTATGTTGTGGCCATGAAGAGTTGCTGGAGCTGTGTTGGAGGAAATATTTATGACTAAATGTGAGTTTCAAAATAATGTGTACGAAGGAACTGCAGATGCTGGTTTACATCGATGATAGACACAAAATGCTGGAGTAACTCAGCAGTACAGGCAGCATCTCTGGATATAAGGAATGGGTGATGGTTTGGGTTGAGACCCTTCTTCAGACTGTCAGGGAAGGCACAGAGATCAGGAAGTGTAAGACGTCAAAATAAGACGTCAAAATAGGGATGGGGATCGAGAAAAATGTAGAATAGATCATTGTCAGCTAGGAGAAGGTGACAGCAAAGCATACACAGATAAAATTTAATCAGGAGGACAGTGAGACGTTGGGAGAACTAGGAAGGGGGCGGGATGAACTGAGAAGGGGAAAGCAAGAGTTACTTGAAGTGAGAGAGGTAAATATTCATACCACTGGGGTGTAAGCTGCCCAAGAGAAATATGAGGTGCTGTTCCTCCAATTTGCACAGGGCCTCACTCTCTACAGTGGAGGAGGCCCTGAACAGAAAGGTCAGTACGGGAATAGGAGGAGTTAAAGTGTTTAATAATCAGGAGATAAGGTAGGTTCAGCTGGGCTGAGCGGATGTTTAAAATAATACCAGTTTAGATTCATAAATGAAATATGTTGATTCAATGTGTTTCTGTTCCCCCATCTGTTGCCTCTCGCATTTCACTTTTTTCAAAGTTTGCCTCATTGAATTCTGGCCCTTTCTTCATCCTTGTTATCATTATGGAGGCATAGAAAGTAAAACAGATTTTTACTTAAAATCATCACAAGAGGTCAACCAGGAATCCAGTTTTGATGATGGAATAGTTGAGAAGGTGTAAATAAATCAGTTTGTCCCTGAAACAATTTTGTGCCCTAAGTTAGGATAGGTAAATTAAAGTGTAATGGTACAGATGAGAGAAATCTGAAATGTTAATTCTGTTTCCCTCTCCACAGATGCTGCCTGACCTCCACCGTGTTTCCTGCATCTTTTTGTTTATCAAGGAAATAATACTTCATCTGCGGCTCACATAGAATTAACTGTAATACGGAAAGCTGACCTGAAATTTCCAGCTGTAAAGATAGAAAAGCCATGAGCTTCGCTGCCATTTCTTTTTGTAAAACTATCAGCAACTTCTAGCAAAGTTATGTTTAGTTTAGAGATACAGGCCCTTCAGCCCACTGAATCCGCACCAATCAGTGATCCCCGCACACAAACACTATTCCACACACACCAGCGGCGATTTTTATATTTATACCAAACCTGTACGTCTGTGGAGTGTGGGGGAAACCAAAGATCTCAGAGAAAATCCACGCAGGTCACAGAGAGAACATACAAACTCCATATAGACAGCACCCAACGTCAGGATTGAACCCGGGTTCCTGGCGCTGTAAAGCAGTAGGTTTACTGTTACACCATCATGCCGCCTGGAGTTAAAAATCCTGAAGTTGGTGTCAATCCTATCCTGTAACTCCACAGCTGTGATGCTGTGAGCGGCAGCCTTGCCAGCAGCTCGTCAGTCCTTTCGACTTTTTTTCATTACTTTTAACGTGTCTAAATGTATGATTTAATGTTTCTCGGTATGTCTTATCTGGGGGGTGGTGGAGGGCAATAGGAAGAAACCGTTTTCAGTCACTTACCTTGAAGGAGATGCAACTTTTCTCCTTGTCGCATCTTCGCCCCCCTCGCGGCCTAACAACTGGTTTGGTGTGGCCTTTGCAGACCGGAGACCGGCCCAGAGCTTCAGTGGCAGGCGTGGCGTGGACTTACCATCGTGGAGCCTGTGATCCTTTGCCGAGGGTCGCCTGTGTTGGAGCTCCGACCGCAGGCCCTGCTTACTGCTGCGGGCTTCAGTGCCTCTAGCCGCGGGCGCGGCGCAGACTTATCATCGCAGAGCCTGGGTTCCCTTGCTGGGGATCGCCAGAAGAAGTGCTCGACCGCTGCCCATCGTCTTTAACATCGTGAAGCCGCGGTCTCCGGTAAGAAGCGGCCGATTCGGGAACTCCAAGCCACTGAGTGTGTTCTGATCCATCCTGACGTCGAAGTTCGATCATCCCGACGAGAGGGCTTGTACATCGGGCCGCCCGTAGAGGATTCAAGGCCCTGACCACGGGTGAACAAAAGGAGGAAGATTGACTGAACTTTATCGCCTTCCATCACAGTGAGGAATGTTGATTCCACTGTGATGGATGTTTATGGTAAACTCTATCGTGTATTGTGCGCTTTCTACTTGTATGGCTCTATGGTAACTCAAGTATCACTGTACCATAATTGGTGCATATGACAATAAATGTGACCTTGAACTTGAATTGAAATCAGCATTGAATCAATGATCCAACATGAATTTATTTGCAATCCATTTGCTCGATAAAAACCATTAAACATTTAATTGAGTACAAAGGGAGTTTGTTGTCGGTGACCCGGGAAAACTAATTTTACATCTGTGAAATCTCAAACTCAGAGTAACATTGCACATTTCATGGTTTCAAAAGCAATACAAATATTTAATTTAATTTCAATTTTGTGAGATTCCAATTTAAAAAATACTGAATCCTCTGCGTGCTGCGTGAGTGTGAATGTGCGTATCAAGAGTCAAAGAGTCAAAAGAGTTTATTGTCATGTGTCCCTGACAGGACAATGAAATTCTTTCTTTGCACAGCACAACAGAACATAGTAGGCATTGACTACAATTATATACGTAAATACACACATTAATTAATAAATTAATAAAGTGCAAATAACAGATGGAGGGGTATTAATGTTCAGAGTTTTGTCCGAGCCAGGTTTAATAGCCTGATGGCTGTGGGGAAGTAGCTATTCCTGAACCGGGTCGTTGCAGTTCTCAGGCTCCTGTACCTTCTACCCGAAGGTAGCAGGGAGATGAGTGTGTGGCCAGGGTGGTGTGGGTCCTTGATGATGCTGCCAGCCTTTTTGAGGCAGCGACTGTGGTAGATCCCCTCGATGGAAGGAAGGTCAGAGCCGATGATGGACTGGGCAGTGTTTACTACTTTTTGTAGTCTTTTCCTCTCCAGGGCACTCAAGTTGCCGAACCAAGCCTCGATGCAACCGGTCAGCAAGCTCTCTACTGTGCACCTGTAGAAGTTAGAGAGAGTCCTCCTTGACAGACCGACTCTCCGTAATCTTCTCAGGAAGTAGAGGCGCTGATGCGCTTTCTTAATAATTGCATCTGTGTTCTCAGACCAGGAAAGATCTTCACAGATGTGCACGCCCAGGAATTTGACGCTCTTGACCGTTTCAACCATCGACCCATTGATATAAACGTATGAACGTGAGTGTGAATGTGAGTGTGTGAGTGTGAGTGTGTGTGTGTCTGTGTGTCTGTGTGTGTGTCCCAATCTATATTTTACTTTTAGCGATGTTTAAAAATGCAAAATAAACATGATGCTTTTTATAGATACAAAATCCTTGAGTAACTCAACAGCTCAGGCTTCATCTCTGGAGAAAAGAAATAGGTGATGTTTTGGGTCAAGACCCTTCTTCATACTGATGCCAATTCGGGTCGAGAACCTTTTTCAGATTTATAACGTTTCTCCAGAGATGCTGCCTGACCATTGAGTTAGTCCAGCATTTTGAGTCTATCTTCAGTGTATACCAGCATCTGCAGTTCCTACCTACATACGGTGCTTTTTATGCTATTGCTCATGCAAACCCTTCACTTTGAATGTCTTTTCAGTTTGATGGCATCCAAATGGTTGGCTGCAACAGATCTCCTATTCAATGTAAAACAATAAACGCTTGAAGAACTCAGCCAGTGAAGCAGCAGCTGTGGAAATGGAAATTAATTAACATTTCTTGGAAGAATCCCTGGCCTGTAACGTTAACTGGTTTTCCTTCCACAGATGCTGCTTGACTGGCTGATCTTCCAACATTTTCTGTTTTTGTTTCAGATTCCAGCATCTTCTGCTTATCCCTTACTGGCAGAGAATTTCTTCTCCCCCATTAAAAGAAACCGATTGCAAAATAAAGGACAAATGGGGAAATCTATGGAGAACAAGTAAAACTGAAAAGAAAAGTTGCAAAGTAGAAAGTCAACAAAATGAAGGAAGTGGTGACTTAAAGGATCGCTGACGTTGCAATCTGGAGCAGAATCCTCCAGTGCTATGTTTTAAAATTCAAGGCAGTAGCTTTCTCGATTAAATTTGAGATTGTTTCATTTAATTTTCAAGTGCAACATCAAGTATTAAGCCAGGTAACTGACCAAATAAAACAGGCCAACAAATTCAGCCTTGTGTAGTGTCAACAATAACGGTGATTGAAACTGTTCTGTCGTTATCAAACATGATGAAGATCTCTACTGTTCAGGAAGGGTAGTTTAATTCATTCAAAGAAACAAGGAACTGACAATGTGTTTTCCAAAAAACAACCCACAAAGTGCTGGAGTACTTCCAACGAATAGATGACGTTTCTGGTCGAGACCCTTCTACTTTGGTTCCAATTAGAAAAAGTATGTTTTGAACATCAGAACGTAAGGAGTAGGAGGAGCAGGTAAATCTGCCCTTAGGACCTGTTGTGGTAGATGATAATTTCATGATTGTACCAACTTCAATCTGATGCCAGGATTCTCTACACAATATTGCGGTTAGGATGTTATTTGCACCCTTGAAGAAGAGTCTTAAACCCCTGTCCCATGGTACGAGTTCATTCCAAGAGCTCTCGCGAGTTTGCCCTGATTCGAACTCGGAGATTTACGGTAATGGCCACTCGTCGGTACTCGGGGCTCTCGTGGACATTTTTCAACATGTTGAAAAATTTTCACGAGTCTTCCCGTGCTTACCTGCCGTTAGCGAATCTTCCCGAGTACCTGCCATTCGTGTTACGAGCCGGTAAGAGACGTCCCCAAGCTCCGACGTACCTGCTACGTTCATTCTCCATGCTTACCACCAGTTTAATTTTTTTTTAAATTCGGGAGAGCTCTTGGTATGAACTCGTACCGTGGGACAGGGCAATTACTCAAAATGTTACATATATGTCCTCCAGAGATGCTGCCTGATCCAGCACTTCATGTTTATTTTTTAATCATTTCCATAGTTATCTTTTCAAAGATGGTGATGTACCTCCGAAACATTGGGGGTGTTTAAAGAAAAAGTAGCTACATTGTTTGAAAAGACTCTGGAATAGAGGGCTATGGTGTTCTAGCACAGAAGAGCCAGGGACAGATCAGCCATGATAATGTTAAATGGCAGGGCAAGTTTGTGCAGCAAAGTGTCCTACTCCTCCTCCTATTTTCTTGTGTTCTGACAAAAATGATGCAGAATGTCTTATGATTATAAAGTAAGGCTAAGCAATCAACCATCCAAATACGACAGAGTGGGTGGAATGTTATTTTTGTTACTTCAATCAATGTACGGAAATTTAATTACTAAAATTTCCAAATTGGGAACATGTTCTTCTTCTGATCAAAACTGTTCCTTCAATGACTTTCAACCAGTTTGCTGATGCACAAATCCAGTTTAAACAAAATCATGATAGAAACATAGAAACATAGAAAATAGGTGCAGGAGTAGGCCATTCGGCCCTTCGAGCCTGCACCGCCATTCAATACGATCATGGCTGATCATCCAACTCAGTATCCTGTTCCTGCCTTCTCTCCATACCCCCTGATCCCTTTAGCCACAAGGGCCACATCTAACTCCCTCTTAAATATAACCAATGAACTGGCCTCAACTACCTTCTGTGGCAGAGAATTCCAGAGGCTCACCACTCTCTGTGTGAAAAATGTTTTCCTCATCTCGGTCCTAAAGGAATTTCCCCTTATCCTTAGACTGTGACCCCTTGTTCTGGACCTCCCCAACATCGGGAACAATCTTCTTGCATCTAGCCTATCCAACCCCTTAAGAATTTTGTAAGTTTCTATAAGATCCCCCCTCAGTCTTCTAAATTCTAGCGAGTACAAGCCAAGTCTATCCAGTCTTTCCTCGTATGAAAGTCCTGACATCCCAGGAATCAGTCTGGTCAACCTTCTCTGTATCCCCTTTATGGCAAGAATGTCTTTTCTCAGATTTGGAGACCAAAACTGTATGCAATACTCCAGGTGTGGTCTCACCAAAACCCTGTCCGACTGCAGTAGAACCTCCCTGCTCCTATACTCAAATCCTTTCGCTATGGATGCTAACATACCATTTGCTTTCTTCACTGCCTGCTGCACCTGCATGCCTACTTTCAATGATTGCTGTACCATGACACCCAGATCTCGTTGCATCTCCCCTTTTCCTAATTTGCCACCATTCAGATAATAGTCTACCCTCCTGTTTTTGCCACCAAAGTGGATAACCTCACATTTATCCACATTATACTGCATCTGCCATGCATTTGCCCACTCACCCAGCCTATCCAAGTCACCTTGCAGCCAACTAGCATCATCCTCACACCTAACACTACCCCACAGCTTAGTGTCATCCGCAAACTTGGAGATGTCGCATTCAATTCCCTCGTCCAAATCATTAATATATATTGTAAATAGCTGGGGTCCCAGCACTGAGCCTTGTGGTACCCCACTAGTCACTGCCTGCCATTCTGAAAAGGACCCGTTTACTTCTACCCTTTGCTTCTTGTCTGCCAGCCAGTTCTCTACCCACATCAATACTGAACCCCGAATACCGTGTGCTTTAAGTTTGTATACTAATCTCTTATGTGGGACCTTGTCGAAAGCCTTCTGAAAGTCGAGATATAACACATCCACTGGTTCTCCCTTATCCACTCTGCTAGTTACATCCTCGAAAAATTCTATAAGATTTGTCAGACATGATTTTCCTTTCATGAATCCATGCTGTCTTTGTCTAATGATTTCACCACTTTCCAAATGTACTGCTATCCCATCTTTAATAACTGACTCTAACAGTTTCCCCACTACCGATGTTAGACTAACTGGTCTGTAATTCCCCGTTTTCTTTCTCCCTCCTTTTTTAAAAAGTGGGGTTACATTAGCTACCGTCCAATCCTCAGGAACTACTCCAGAATCTAAGGAGTTTTGAAAAATTATCACTAATGCATCCAATATTTCTGTAGCTACTTCCTTGAGTACTCTGTGATGTGGACTATCTGGCCCTGGGGATTTATCGGCCTTTAATCCATTCAATTTACCTAACACCACTTCCCGGCTAACCTGGATTTCACTCAGTTCCTCCACTTTATTTGACCCCCGGTCCCCTGCTATTTCCGGCAGATTATTTATGTCTTCCTTAGTGAAGACAGAACCAAAATAGTTATTCAATTGTTCTGCCATGTCCTTGTTCCCCATGATCAATTCACCTGTTTCTGACTGCAAGGGACCTACATTTGTTTACTAATCTCTTTCTCTTCACATATCTATAAAAACTTTTGCAGTCAGTTTTTATGTTCCCTGTCAGTTTTCTTTCATAATCTATTTTCCCTTTCCTAATTAAGCACTTTGTCCTCCTCTGCTGGACTCTGAATTTCTCCCAGTCCTCTGGTAGGCTGCTTTTTCTGGCTAATTTGTATGCTTCATCTTTTGTTTTTATACTATCCCTGATTTCCCTTGTTATCCATGGATGCACTACCTTCCCTGATTTATTCTTTTGCCAAACTGGGATGAACAATTGTTGTAGTTCATCCATGCAGTCTTTAAATACCTTCCATTGCACATCCACTGTCAACCCTTTAAGAATTAATTGCCAGTCTATCTTGGCCAATTCACGTCTCATACCTTCAAAGTTACCTTTGTTTAAGTCAGAACCCTTGTTTCTGACTTAATTATGTCACTCTCCATCCTAATGAAGAACTCAACCATATTATGGTCACTCTTGCCCAAGGGGCCACGCACAACAAGACTGCTAACTAACCCTTCCTCATTACTCAATACCCAGTCTAGAATAGCCTGCTCCATTGTTGGTTCCTCTACATGTTGGTTTAGAAAACTATCCGCATATTTCCACGAAATCCTCTTCCTCAGCATCCCTGCCCATTTGACTCACCCAATCTATATGTAGATTGAAGTCACCCATTATAACTGTTTTACCCTTGTTGCACGCATTTCTAATTTCCTGTTTAATGCCATCCCCAACTCCACTACTACTGTTAGGTGGCCTGTACACAACCCCCACTAGCGTTTTCTGTCCCTTAGAGTTTCGCAGCTCTACAAATATCGATTCCACATCCTCCAAGCTAATATCCTTCCTTTCTATTGCATTAATCTCCTCTCTCACCAGCAACGCTACCCCACCCTTTCCTTTCTGTCTATCCCTCCTGAATATTGAATATCCTTGGATGTTCAGCTCCCAGCCTTGGTCCCCCTGAAGCCATATCTCCGTGATCCCAAGTATAGCATAGTCATTAATAGCTATCATTCAACTCATCCACCTTATTAAGAATGCTCCTTGCATTGAGACACAAAGCCTTCAGGCTTGTTTTTACAACACTCTTACTCCTTATACAATTATGTTGACAAGTGGCCCCTTTTGATTTTTGCCCTGGAAACCACCACCTCTTATTCTCTGTTTATTATTTTTTACATGTTGGGTCTGAGTGCTTCCCTTCTCTGCCTCCTGCCTCAGACGCTGTCTACTGGCTTTCTCTATTTGAGTCCCTCCCACCAACCGTAATAGTTTAAAGTCCCCCCGGTAGCCTTTGCAAATTTCCCTGCCAGTGCAACCCGTCCTTTTTATACAGGTCACTCCTTCCCCAAAAGAGGTTCCATTGATCCAGAAACTTGAATCCCTGCCCTCTGCACCAGTCCTTCAGCCAGGCATTTATCCCCCACCTTGCTCCATTCCTACTCTCACTGTCGCGTGGCACAGGAAGTAATCCTGAGATTGTTATGTTTGCGGTTCTTTTCCTTAACTCTCTTCCTAACTCCCTATTCTCTTTTTTTACCTATGTCATTGGTACCAATATGTACCACGACCTCAGGCTCCTCTCCCTCCGTTTTCAGGATATCTTGGACACATTCAGATACATCCGGGATCCTGGCACCAGGGAGGCAAACTACCATCCGGGTCTCCGGACGGCATCCACAGAATCGCCAATCTGACCCCCTAACTATAGAGTCCCCTATTACTAATGCCCTCCTCTTCTTTTCCCTACCCTTCTGAGCAACAGGGCCGGTGTCTGTACCACAGGCCAGGTCACTGTTGCTACCCCCAGGTAGGCTGTCCCCTCCAACAGCACTTATTTCCAAGGTGTACAGCCACTGGTGTACTCTCTAGCACCCGCCTCTGCCCCTTGCCTCTCCTAACCGTCACCCATGTGTCTGCCTCCTATGGTTTTGGAGAGACTACCTCCCGGTAACTCCTCTCTATGACCTCCTCACTCTCCCTGACCAGACGGAGGTCATTGAGCTGCTGCTCCAGGTTCCCAACACACTCCTTTAGGAGCCCCATCTCGACGCACCTGGCGCAGATGTGGACGTCTGGAGGGCTACCTGACTCCATGATCTCCCACATCTGACATCCAGAACAGTAAGCTGCCCTGGCACTCATACTTCCCTTACCCTAGATACAACACAAAATAGAAAATAACATTCAAAAATACAATACAAAATACAAAGTACAGTACACTACAACTGCTGGAATCTGACTGCCAATCAGCTGCGTACTCAAGTCCACCACTCAGCAGCTTCCTCAAGCCCAGTTAATTGAATGGAATGCAACAGATTTAGAACGTTACGGCTCACCTGGGCCTCTGAAAAAACAAAGCCCCGCTGGGTTTTTACACTCACCGCTCGGACGTCGCTCCTCCCTCACCAATGGCTCCTGGGCCTCTGTCTAGGTTCACAAGAAGAGTCGGCAGGAACTACAGATGCTGGTTTAAACCGAAGATAGACAAAAATCGCTGGAGTAACTAAGTGGGACAGGCAGCATCTCTGGAGAGAAGGAATAGATGACGCTTTGGGTCAAGACCCTTCTTCACCGGTTCTAATTAGAAAAAGTAAGTTTTGCACATCAGAATATAAGCAGCAGGAGGAGCAGGCAAATCATCCCGTCAAAGTTGTTCCGGTAGATGATTGTACCAACTTCAATCTGATGTCAGGATTCTCTACATACCAGTGCGGGTAGGATGTGATTTACACAGCAGGCGATCAGTGTTGGGTGTTGATTGAAGCAGATACATTACTGTAATTTTGAAGAATTTTGGATATGGATATGCAGGGAATTGAGGGGCATGGTTATGTGCAGGTAGATAAGTGCTGGTCTTGGCATCATGTCCGACACATACATTGTGGGCTGAAGAACTTGCTCTTGTGCTGTACTGTTCTATGTTCTATGTACGTTAACAATGGCATACAGTTTACAAAATCAGCTTGCAGTTCTGGCTACAATAGTTAGCTCTTCGGGATCACATAAGAAAATACAATCCTGAAGGGATTTTTTTCTTCACCCAAACCTTATTGTGATCCTATGATTTTACCCCAACATACTTAAACTCAGAGAAACAATACCCTAATTTGAATATCTATTATTCCAGCAAATCTTGTTCAACCACTGTCTATAACCTACTCTCTTAGTATTCCAAGATTAAAGACACCACACTGATTTCAGTTCTGTAGGTTCTGAGGTGCCCAATGAGGCAATGTGGGACCCACAGAATCTACTAAGGATGCGACGAGGGATGTAGGTGAGGAGTCCGGGACATGTGTTCTCCATCCATTACTTTTTGCTTGGCTCTCAGATGCTCCCAATGAAAAGACTTGAGGTTTATCCAATGCAGATCTCCATTTTGAACAGTAGTGGGAAGGAACCTCCACTGGACATTGAAAATGCTGGATGTTCGCAAGAAGACTTTGAGGACGTCCTTGAAAGATTATTTCAATTCACCTGACCATCCTTCTGCAACAAAGCTTGTAGCAGGGAACGGGCTTTGGATTAAGGAGTCCACCATCAAAATGAAAGATAGATACAAAATGCTGGAGTAACTCAGCGGGGCAGGCAGTATCTCTGGAGTTACTCCAGCTTTTTGTGTCTATCTTAGCAACAGTTATTCTTTCAACAAATCTCAGTTATAATACTGATGGGTCATGGATAATACTTTATATCCATGTGACTCAAGAAATTCAATTGAAATAATTTAATGGCAACTGACAGAGCAATTGAAGCCTTGGTTTGACATCTAATCCTAAAGACGGCACCTCTGACAGTGCAGCCCGAAAATGGTAACCACAGGACAGCACACTGGCACAGTTGGTAGATCTGAAGAAGGAGTCTCGACCTGAAATGTCACCCATTCCTTCTCTACAGAGATGCTGCTAGTCCCGTTGAGTTACTCCAGCATTTTGCGTCTACAGTATCTTTGGTTTAAACCAGCATCTGCTGTTCATTCCCATACATCTAAATGATGCAGACTGCTCATTGGAGTGGATTGCCTATAATGAGAACGTCAATATTGGGCATGTAGGCCTGGATGAATATGTTGACGTTGATTTGTTTATTTTGGCAGTGTTTTGTGAACACAACAAGAGATATTACGTCCATTGGTTCCACTTATCTACCCTATTGATTACATTCACAAAATCACTCCAAAAACATGTCAAGCTAAAAAAAAACTTTTATGAAAACAAGTTGATTCTCATGTTGTATTATTCTGTTACCAAGTGCTTAACAACAGATTCCAGCATTTGCCGAACAGCTGAAGTCTCTGCAAACACTACTATTAGAAACTTGCAAATGCATGTCATTTGGTCCACATGATTTATCAGCTTTTTGTTCTCATAATTACCTCAGTACTTTCTTCATATTAATTTTAATTTGTGTAAATTACTCACTATCACTATGCCTTGAGTTCCCTAATAATTGTTCTACAACTCTTGTGCCTTCTGCAGGAAGACAGGCAAAATGCTTGTTTAGTGTTTTACCATTTATTTATTCCCATTTCACCTTTCTTGTCTCTACTTCCCAGGTACACGCATTAGCATTTGCTATCCTTTTCATTTTTGCAGTATCTATTTTTTATATTTCCTGCTGTAAAATAAATGACCCGTGGGTTCATTGACTATAGTGAAGTAACAAAGAGAATGTGCAGAACAAGACGTGGAAAGTGCTGAGAGCTCCAAATGAAGGATCCGCTTTCCAAGATCTTCTCAATACATCATGTCCCACAAAATTAAGAAAAAGAGTCAAACTAGCTTAACAAAATGTACAATTACAAGTTTAATCAATGTGCTGTGTCCTCATTTATTTTTGTAAATGTATCAGTATAACGTGTGTTGATCCTGGATTCTCACCAGGTGTCGATGTAGCATCCATCTTTGTATATATTGACAAAGTCAAGAAGTGAACCTCTTCAGTTTTGTGGTGTGCCAACCCTTTTCCAGCCATTGCAGGACTTTCTTTCGGAACCTATGTTAACTCACGAGCTCCACCTCGGGTATCTTCTCCTGAGATCAAGTGATCAAGATGATTTTTTTTCTGAACCTCTAATGAGATAATCCCTGGAACTGCACATCTCTGCAAATCTGTGATATTCTATATTTTACAGCCTGGCTTCTAATCTGATCTGAAGCCCTTTTCCTAATAGCCTGTACCATGAACTGCCTCTCATGAAAATCCGGAGTCTTCTGTGTATCAGAATTTCCTAAACCTCATAGAAAAATGGGTGATAAAATATGAAGCGATTTTTATCCCATTTGATTTGAAAACTGTTAAAACTGAAATGGCAAAAATTGCAGATTTTTACTTGATTAAAATCACTTCATAAACTCCACATATTGAGAGATTAGTTCAACGCAGTGAGCAAAGAGGTGGTGCATGATTTGACATGCCTTACCTCAATTCCTTTTGGATGGCTGTCAACCAGCATCAGGGAGTCATGCATTTCTTTTGAAAAGCAGTCTATGTAGGCAGACAATAATGACCCGCACTTCCCGATCCTTGTCTATGCTGCGCCAATTGGCAATGCTACAAACTACACATTGCGCAAATATGCTGAGTGCAGTACAACCTCTTTCATAATTCTTTGCATACAGCTGGTGCAGATCAGATTTGTGAAGAGCCCGGAACACTTGTGATCAAGAGGATTCATCTTTGCATCTAAACATCTGTCTAAATCGGTCCAGACACTCAATTCATACTCATAGGTTTGCTTTAATACTGAATACATCAGAATCAATTTTGCTGTCTCCACTGCTATTGCAAGTAAACCATCCTCCATGGCCTGAAGAGTGAACAGTTATTTTTGCATCTGTTGCATCATCGCCTCCACCCTGACCCTCAACACTGGTGTCTCTCGTGGTTGTGTACTCAGACCCCTGACGCTGCTCCCTGTACGCCCATGTCTGTGTGAGCAGCTCAATCTTACATTCGCTGATGATATCTGTGGCTAACCAGATCAATAAAAATGAGATGGAGTACAAGAAAGAAATCGAGAACCTTGTGTCATAGTGTCATAACAATAACCAAGCACTTAGTGATATGCTTTTCATTAACGCACCCTGCAATTTTGCAGTTGCTACATTCTCCATTGGTGTAACTTTAATTTAAGCTTTGTTGTTCACAAGACTCATCAGTTTCAGTATTGCGCCAACTTCTCCTTTGTAGCCGTCTGTTATAAAAGTATTACCTTTAGAGTCTCGTGATCATCGGAGGTTGAGGGTGACCATATGGAAGCATAGAAAATTACATTTGGTTGTTTTTCACTAACCTTATAGCAAACAGCAACAACCTTTTCAACCAATCTTGCCTTTAACACCAAACTCATTCACATGAGAGGGCACAACGTGGTGGAGTAACTCAGCAGGTCAAGCAGCATCTCTGGAGAACATGTATACTGATGTTTCAGGTCGGGACTCTTCTTCGGAGTCTGAAGAAGAGTCCTGACCTAAAATGGCACCTATCCATGTTTTCAAGAGATGCTACCTGACCTGCTGAGTTATTCCAGCACTTTGTGTCCTTTTGTTTATTAAACAGCATCTGTAGTTCCTTGTTTATACTCATTCACGTGACTGTGGCTTAATATGGGACATCTTGCTTTTGTTACTGCCACATGCTCTAGACAATATTAACACTGATAATGATCTTTAGTGCTTTTGGAAATCATGTCCAATGACATGATAATTTCGCAAGCATACACAAATATTATAACGTGTGTATTCAATAACTAAGATTGACCTTGCTTATCATTTAAACCACCATGAACATGTAACCACTTAATTGGTTGCAAACTAATATTTGATTTGCATGCACTACCCCTTATTTTCCTCTGTGCTTGAATCTGAACTGAAGCCTCAATGTTTCAAACCTGTATAAAGTCACCATGATTAATCGGAGGTTTCCTGCTCACCTTTTCACTCGACGTATTTGATGATGTTGTTACTGCAGGAGCTTTCAATCTTCTTGTCGCTGGTGTAATGGATGAGCCCCTCTGGCTTTTAGTCTATGCTGAAACAGTGCACCTTGTATTAGTCAGTAAACAGGGAGAGCTCTAAAAAATGTCCAAAAGCAGAGCACATCTGAAGCTAGAAGTCCAAAAAAATAAAACAGAAAACGCTGGAAATACTTAGCACGTCCAGAAACATCTACGCAGAAAGCAGAGAAATGCATTATCAATCTTTGCCCTTGATGGCTCGCTGAGTGTTTTCAGTTTCATTTTAGCTCTAAAAGTTGTATTTTGTTTCCTGCACTCATCAAACGCATCGTGCAGCAACATCACACTTGTTATCAGATGCTGCTTCTTTACTCTCCTCAACTGACCTTGCACTCTTTGTCGAATTCAAGTTGCTGTTACTAATTCTAAATACTCTCCTAATTAACGGTCTTACTGTTGTTTTGTGCATGACAAAACAATCAGTTTTAATTCCAACCTTGACAATTTTGATTCGCCTTGGATGCCTTGGATGAATCATGTAAAGTTGTTCATTTCACAAGTGTGGACCTCTTAAATTGAATATATAACTCCATCCTATGGTAATTATTTTTCACATAATGGTTTAGGTTTTTTAAACTAGGATAGTGTACTAAGAATAGGGTTGAGTTATCATTGAGGAATTGAGAACTCTTCAGAATTTTGCCTAAAAAATGTAAAGTAATTATTTGAATGTGAAACCATGTTTTTTTTAAACATAAATAAAACAAACTACACATTTAGAAGTTATGTGCTGACACTGAGAGATTATATGAAATAAATAAACAATGGATAGATTGAAAATAACTAATACATGATTTACAGCAAAATGTGTATTCATTTGAGGCACTTGAAGCAAGTGTTCCAAATGTGGTTAAAACAAAAAGATAAAGATAATTTGAAAAAGTCTTAAATGTTGCCAGAAACAGTTAAATTGGACCATGATCATTGAAATTGATGAAGAGATATTAGGGATGGTGTTGAAAAACTCAAGACACAGTGGCACTGTGCCAGAGTTGCTACCTAGAGTGCCAGAAACCCGTGTTCGATCCTAGCCATAGGTGCGGTCTGTACAGAGTTTGAACATTTCACTCCGTGACCATGTGGGATTTCCCCGGGTGCGCCGTCTTCTCCCACACTCCAGAGATGTACGGGTTTGTAGGTTAATTGGCTTCGGTAAAACTTGTAAATTGCCTCTAGGATAGGGCAAGTGTACGAGGATGACTGGTCGGCATGGACTCAGTAGGCCGAACGGCCTGATTCTACACTGTATCTCCAAACTAAACTAAACTAAACATATGGAGTGCACAAATGCCTTGTGTATGTGGCAGAAACAGTGCACTGCCTCAAAAAACTCCCACATTAATCTTTTCCAGCACCACGTCTGAAAGAGTTTGTGGTTCCCAATTACTAACACGGTACTAAAAATAAAAAGTTAATGTGCATCTCGTACAGACTGAGGCAGGAAAAATCACACTGGGGCATAAGGAAGCAGCAGAGAAATTAAATAAATATCGTATGTCTGAGGTTACAAAAGAAAATCCCTTGGATATATGCAGAAAAGCAGGTCTAGATTGAACAAGGAACTTAACTAGATAAACAAAATTGAAAAAAGAGTTGGAAAAACTAATGGAACTGGAAGCCGATAAACCAGCATCATCTGATGTCCTCAATGAATGGCTTAGAAAAGGCTGGTGATGGAGGTGATAGATCCACCGATTAACCTATTCCAAAATTCCATTGACTTGATTGCACTTTAGTGACGATACCCCAAGACTGCCAACACTCCTTTGCTGCCTTTGTAAGGGCTCTAAGCATTTAGACATCTTGCACAATTAAACTGTGACAATTTAAAATAGGATTATGTCCCTGGAAAAATGTTCCATTAATCAAAATCTTTATAAATCGAATAAGGTGAGGAAATGCAATATAGATATTTCAAACAGTTTTATATCTAGAGAGTAACCCACTATTGTTAAAATGAAAAATAGATTCTTAAATCAAAAATACAAGAGTGAATGGCATTGCAGTGAAAAATCCTGTAAATAAAATGCTCACATCGAAGATTCGGTACATATGTTAGCTTGCTATAAAAGATGCGCAAATTCAAAGCCTTTCGAATGGTGAAAGGCTTCGATAGAGTGGATTTGGAGAGGATGTTTCCACTAGAGGAAGAGTCTAAGACTAGAGGTCATATCCTCAGAATTAAAGGATGTTCCTTCAGGAAGTAGACGAGGAGGAATTTCTTTAGCTAGAGGGTGGTGAATCTGTGGGATTCTTTGCCTAAGAAGGCTATGGAGGCCAAGCCAATGGATATTTTTAAGGCAGAGATAGATAGACGTTTGAATAGTACAGGTATCAGGGGTTATAGTTAGAAGGCAAGAGAATAGAGTTAGGATGAAGAGACAGATCGGCCATGATTGAATGTTGGAGTAGACTTGATGGGCCAAATGGCCTAATTCTGCTCCTATCACATGACCTTTTGACCTTATGACACATTTAATGTACCTTTCCAGATACTTTCGGTTACTCTTCCTTTCTGTCACTACCTCATTTATTGTTTTCTGAGCTTTCTTCTCATGTTTATAATCTTTTTAATATCCCCCTGCCCCCTGCACCATCCCCCTCCACCTCCAACACCTTGCCCCTTGTTAGCTTAGTCTGTTTTCAGCGTCATACAATCATTTGCACTCCAGAAGAAATTTGATCATCAACAACCCGTGTTTTATACTGCACCAGTAGCTCAAGCAACATGAGTGACAATCTCTATCATAAAATGGGAAGATCTGTGCTCGTGAAAATGAGCTAAGACCTACCAATTGTCAATGTATGTTGAGCCTTTATATCCAGCTTAGAAAGAAGGCTTTTTTTCATCATCCTGAGCTAGATTCAAATGAAAGCTGCAAAGCTGACGGGATAAAGTCCTAACTCTTTGTACGATTCAATCTCTTTAAGTATTTACTTAGGAAAATAGACAAAAATATTTGGAATTTATCTAGGACCTTATTACATTAGAATACCCAATACAAGGGATTACTTTCTAAGTCAGTTAATTGTGCTATGCAGCTAAATCCAGCAGCTAGATAATGTGCAGAATGATCCCGCAAGTTACAAATTTGTGATTGACTCTATTTTTCGTTGGTGTTTTCTAAGGATGGAAAGTCAGCGGCGACATCCGGTGAACTTGTTGTGCTTTTAAACAGAACCACGGGATTGTTTATGCCTCATGGTATAAAATGACAAGAGACATGTTTCAAAAGACAGCACCTCGAGCAATGCAGCGATCACTTTGTACAGACAGAAGTAAAACACAGGATTGCTTCCTTTCATTCTGGGTTGCTGCACAGCTGGCAAGACTGACGTTTATCAGCCATTGCTCCTCAGAAAGTAGATGGTGATCTTATTTACTTAACCTCTGCCATTCAGTGCAATTGGCTGGGAAGTTCCAGGAATTGGACTCAAAGAGGATTATAGGCTCAGGAATTGGACTGATGTTTGAACTGAAAACCTTCAAACTCAGAAGTAATGAGATAAAAACAAAAAGCTGGAGTAACTCAGCGGGACAGGCAGCATCTCTGGAGAGAAGGAATAGGTGACTTTACGAGTCGAGACCCTTCTTCAAACTCCTCCCTCGACTCTGCCCAGGGACCCCAACAGTCCTTTCAGGTTAGGCAGAGGTTCACATGCACCTCCTCCAACCTCATCGACTGTATCCGTTGTTCAAGGTGTGGACTCTTATACATCGGTGAGATCAAACACAGACTGGTTGATCGTTTCGCGGAACACCTTCGCTCAGGCCGCCTGAACCTACCCGATCTCCCGGTTGCTGGACACTTTAATTCTCCTTCCCATTCCTACACCATTCGGATGTAATGAGACTCATAGAAACATTGACACAGAGGAAAGCAAATTATACAATTTGGCTGTAAGTGGATTTTTTTTTGTTCGCAAATCTGCTTTAAATCAACACTTGGAGAATAGATTGTCTCATTTAATTAACAGGAATAAAATTGGCAATCAGTATAAATTAAAAGATAAAACCCCAGGCTGGTAACATCCCAGAAGATATTTATCTAGGTTTTGCAGATGAGGTTTTGCCAATACAAGCAAATGACACTCAAAAGTATGAACAATGAAACTTCCTCCCAATAGATCTATCGCTTTCACTTTCTTTTTATTTCTATCTCTGCTCAATGCAACTGATAGATTGCAAGGAAAGGACCTGTGTGGAATATTTGATTCTAACCAAGGCGATTGAATTAAACTCATGTTAGCTCCATTAAAGTAATTCATTTGATAATCTCAAATTTTATTCTCAAAACTGCATATGGAACTAATCATTAGTTATATTGGTTAAGAAGGAACTGCAGATGCTGGAAAATCGAAGGTAGACAAAAATGCTGGAGAAACTCAGTGGGTGAGGCAGCATCTATGGAGTGAAGGAAATAGTCAATGCTGAAGAAGGGTTTCGACCCGAAACATTGCCTATTTCCTTCGCTCCATAGATGCTGCCTCACCCGCTGAGTTTCTCCAGCATTTCTGTCTATTAGTTATATTGGTGAACATTAGGTAATTACTAAGTTCATTCCAAAAGGTTTAAATTGTTGCTGTTAGTTTTATTTTGCCTAAAACAACCAGCACAGTGTGAAGAATCTCCTCAAAGAACAAACAAGCATAATTAGTGTAAACTTGCAACAATTATTAAGTTGTTCGCACTGAATGTGGGCTTTTTGACCAGCAAGGGGACCTGAAGGGTTGTCAGACCTTCTCCTGCTTTGTCTCTCAGTTTTTGTGTCCCTTTGTTGGCTATTGAGTGAACTGAGTCAGGAACGTTGGGACCTGAAGGAAGTTCCATCAGTCTTCATTAGGGGGAAAGAATGCTGCCAGAGTAGGAGTAGCAGTGATTGTGCAAAGATAAAATGAGATAAACAGAGGGTAATTTAAAAGTTTAGGAAAGAAGAAGGGTCTCGACCTGAAACGTTACCCATTCCTTCCCTCCAGACATGCTGCATGAGTTACTCTAGTAATTTGTGTCTATCTTCGTACTTTAAAAGTTTGCAGGTCTCAAATCAGAACAGCAAATGCTCTGGAATAGAGATACTGATGGAATCACGAGTATAGAAGCTGTTTTGTCTCTGGCAATAATTTTCCAACCACCTTGATGCCAAAGGACTGGAAAATCACTAACATTATTCAGAGGTTCATCACTTCATATCATTTAATTCATTGTCACTTTGTTGCTATTAGTGCCTCAAAGTTTGCTCGTTTCAAAGGTTTGAAAGGTCTTTTATTGTCACGTGTACCAATTAAGATACGGTGATACTAAAAAAAAGCAACAAGACACACAACTACAGAAAAGTTAACATAAACATCCACCACATTCCTCATTGTGGTGGAAGGCAACAAAGTCCAATCTACTTTCCTCTTTATTCTCCCGCGATCAGGGCAGTCAAACCATCCGTCGAGGCGATCAAACCTCCTGCATCGGGGCGAACGAAGCTCCCATCTCGCGGCGGTCGAAGTTCCCAAAGTCGGTCTCCAGGAAAGGCCGCCAACTCCTTGATGTTAGGCCACAGTACGGATGGGTCTATGATATGGAAAAAAATTGCATCTCCGTCAAGGTAAGAGATTTTAAAAAGTTTCCCCCAACCCCTCACACAAAACAAGCTAAGGAACGCTAAAAACCATACATTTAACACATACTATTAAAACAACAAAGAAGGAAGGGACAGACTGTTGGTTAAGGTTGAGGGATAGGTTTATTATTGTCACATGAACTGGGGTACAGTATAAAGCTTTGTTTTGCATTCTATCTACAACAGATTAGAAATGTAGTTTAGTTTAGTTTAAATATATACCATACATAAATACAATGAAGTCAAACTCAAGTGCAAACTCAGAGCAAACGGGTTGAATGGTACTTTGTTTATCACATGTAATGAGGTACAGTGGAATTCATTTTCACAAGATACAGAATGCAGAATATAGTTCTCAGCATTGTCGTGTATCAGTACCATAGACAAAGACCAATATCAACAAAGGGATAGAGATGAATCGATCAGTACCCTAGCTCATAGAAGGTGCATTCAGGAGCCTGATTACAGAGGGGAAGAAGTTGTTCCTGAGTCTGGTAGTGCACATTCATGCGTCTATACCTTCTAATAAACGGGAGCAGAGCGAAAAAGGAATGATGGGGCTGGGACAAATCTTTGATTATGTTGGCTGCTTTTCCAAGGCAACATGAAGTTTGGATGGGGTCAATGGGAAGTCTAGTCTGTGTGATGGAATGGGCTACATCTACAACTCTGCAATCACTTGCGGTCTTGGGTAGAGCTTTTCCCAAATCAAGCTGTGATGCAACCAACTGTATGCTTTCTAAGGTGCATTAGTAGAAGTTTGTAAGAGTCACTGGCGACATGCCGAATTTCCTCGGCCTCCTCACGAAGTAGAGGCATTGGTGTACCTTCCTGGCTGTCACATCAATGTGGTTGGTCCACGATGGAGCATTGGAAATATTAATGCCAAGGAAATTGGAGCTCTCAACTATTTCCACTTCTGCACCTTTGCTGCTGGTTGGGGCATGTGCTCCACCTTGCTTCCTGAAGTCAATGACCAGCATCTTTCAGTAACTTCATCTTTCTGACATTGAGGGAAAGGTTATTGGCCTGACATCACCTCATTGCAATTGCTATCTCCTTCCTATTCTCCATCTCATCATTGGTCATGATTCGGCCCACATTGCCCACCACACGAGGGGTTACTGGGCTTGTGTTCAGGCATTGATATGAGTTCCAAGCTTTCCTTGGTAGCTCCAGATTGAAACGCCATGGGATCTGTTTAACATTATTTTCCTTCATGGTTTTTTGGAACAAAACTATGATATTAAGCAAGTACTATCCATTCAGTTTTAAAAGGTGGAGTCAGAAACATTTAAGAAATACAGCCAAATTGATCTTAATATTGGTGATAGAGAAACTACTGGAAGAATAAAAAAACAGGGCAAGATTATTTGGAAGGGAATGGTTTACATTAAAGCCAAATTGTCAGTTAATTTGAGTCGATGAAGTAATGGAGAGAGTTGGTAGAATGATCTTGTTTTATTACATTTTGGGACTTTTCCAAATTTTGCAAAGTAGTACAGAATGGTTTATTCACAAGATTATACAGTATATAATGGGAGAAAGGAACTGCGGCACAATAGTAAAATTATGTAAGGAGAAGAAATCATAGTGAGCAGCTGTTTTTCCAGGCTGAAGGGTACACTGATATATTCCAGGAGTTCATATTGGACCACTTCCCTCCATATACATTTGTGATTCCTCTGGGATGTACAGGGCAAAAAAACCCAAAAGTTGTAAATGAAACAGAACTTAAAATTATTCCAAACATTGAGGGAGATAAGATTATACTTCAGAAGGACATTGGCACGCCAGTGAAATCAAGGGGACATAGGTTCATACAACACAGAAACAGGCCTTTCAGCTCATCGGGTCCATGACAAACACTGAAACTAATGCTATACTAATACTGTTATTATTTTCCACACCTTACCATAAACTGCCCCCAGGATTCCACCACTCACCTGCACACTAAGGGCATCTTACAGTGGCCAATTGCCTACCATTCACATTACTTTGTCATGTGGGTAGAATCTAAAGAACCATGTGCAAAATCCACATGGTCACAGGTAAAATGCATAAGCTCCACACATTCAGGACCAGAGGTCGGGACTGAACCCGGGTCACTGGCGCTGTGAGGTATCAGCTCTACTGGTGCTGCCAAAAAGTGGGGCAGTGGAAATACATGGCAGAAAAGTATGAAATTATGGATTTTGATAGGAAGAATGTAGAGGTATTGTTGATTCCGGATCTAATACTCTCTCCCTAGTCTGGTCCAGTAAATCACTGAGTCGAACACTGGAGTCCAGACCCTTCTTTATTTGTATACAGCACCGCGGGGCCAGCCTCAGATCCACTCACTCCAGCCCTCAGCAGCCTCGCATAAACAGGACAGAAGGAAAGACAACCAACACGCCTTAACGAATTACCCACCCTTTTATACCCCTATACAGTGGCGGGAAAACTAACGGTGCAACGGTACAGGGGGAGGCAACCCCCTAGAAACCGATCACTGCACCTATTCGGTACAAAGAATACAAAGTAAATACATATTAGGTGAGGTAACCCCTCTTAGACCAATTACAAATACCGGCGGGAAGGTACCGAAACATAGTAGAAACATAAAGCTTCCCCAACTAATCACAAACATGCATTAAGCGACAGTAAACTGAACCATAACAGAAACCATTTTAGGAACCCAGACTTGGTGGCAACAGGTGGGTCACATGGGCAGAAGCTCCCCGGGGTTTCTTCAGAGGTCCAGACTTACTGGAGCCAACTAGGTCACATGGGTCTCCAGTACCTTGCAATGTATTGTCACTATCAGTGAAGCCCAGTTTCTCACAGATGCCTGCCATTTCCAAAGTACCCAAACCCCGGAATATTAACAGTACAAGGAATTAAAAAATACAGCGTGTAGAAAAAAAACTGTGTGTATGATCCAACTTTTGGAAATAAAAGGACTGTGCTGCAAAATGACATATAGCTACAGGGCGACATGGTGACTCAGCGGTAGAGTTGCTGCCTTACAGCGCCTGAGCTTAGGGTCCCGGGCTCAATCCTAACTATGGGTGCTTGTCTGTAAGGCGTTTGTATGTTCTCCCCATGACGTGCATGGGTTTTTGTTTGAGATCTTCGGTTTCCTCCCACACTCCAAAGATGTACAGGTTTGTAGATTAATTGAATTGGTATAAATGTAAATTGTCCTTAGTGTGTATAGAGAATGTTAATATGCGGGGATCGCTGGTCTGTCTGAACTCGTTGGGCCGAAGGGCCTGTTTCCGCACTGTATCTCTAAACTAAACTAAAAAGGTTAGATTTATAAATGAACAGAGCATCAAGAAAGTCATGCTGCTCCTTTACAAAAAATAGTCCCCAGATAGAGCGTTGTATTCAAACAGGGCAATACACTTTAGGAAAGCTGTCAAAGCCTTGAAATCCATCTGGAATGGTATCAGGGATAAAGTGTTTGGGGACTTGCGATTGTTTTATCTTCAGCAGAGAAGGTTAAAGAAGAATTTCCTGGCATGGGTAGATTCGATGGCGTGAATGAGTTCCATTGCAGAGTGCAAGCAAGCAGCTGTCAGGTTTAAAATGATGGGAAAAATAATTAGAGGTAACATGGGGAGACTTATTTACACTGGGCTGGTTTTTTCGAGTTTATTCAAAAAGAAATAGCAGCATTGGAAAAATATGTGTTTTTGCTTGTTTAAACAAAAACGGCTGCAAGGGTATGGATAAGGAGGAAACGGGAGAAAGTGCGGATTTGATGATTCCCATTTCCCCATTCCCTGTTCTGCTATTCTATGAACTAAACCACCATTAAATTCTACATGTGTGTGTGTGTGTGTCAATGTCTGCGTACCTTTTGCACATGAGAAGTCAATGATTGGGATTATCATCAATTGTCAAGAGCAACAAGCCAGAATCAATCTGTCATCAAGTGGGGTCAACTGTCAGGATCGATTAAGAAGCGGAGCGGCAGGCCTGGCAAAGACAGTTTTTGCCGATAACTGCCACATATTCACCATTAATGACCCTGCTGTTTCCACGGTGACAGCGCCAGGTCTAATGGAGAATCAAATGCCAGAAAGCCTCAACAAGCAATAGGACAAAGCCAGGAGTTTCGTTGTCGGCTTCTGCCCACACATGTACTGATAGGCACGAATCCCGTAATTATACATAATGAGCTTTCTTTAAGTAGTGCCAACAGAAATGGGAAGAGAAAAAAAAAAGTTTAATGCATTGCAACACGAAAGTCCATGGTATTAAAATGCTGGCTTTGCACTAATTGTGCATTGAATGGGAATCAACATTCCTCGTTTCATTTGACCACTTGCAGAGATGAACATGCTTGCTCTGAAGTAGCATCAAATTCTGATTCAGGTTCCGATCAGTTTATACTCACACAAACCACGGTGGAATGAAATTCCTTGTTCACATGAAGCACACAGAGTGAACAAAATACATACACTAATGATAAATCCAATCAATAAAACAGGTGCAAGCTAACAGATTGGTGCAAGATAGAATGCTATCTGAAGTAGGACAAAAATATTAAATATGTGACGATATGGATACCTATGAACTTGAAGCTGTTGACTATCGCTGCGGCAGCTCCATTGATGAGGATGGGGTTGTGTTCATCCCCTCGCTTCCTTGGATTAATAACCAGCACTTTTGTCTTACTGACATTAAGGGCTTTGTTGTTATCCTGACTCCATGGTACAGGATTCTCAATCTATTTCCTGTGCTTCATCTCATTGTTGTAGGTCCATCAACAACAATGACGTCATTGGAGAACTTCAGAATGATGTTGGCCGTACAGTCATGGGTATACAGGGAGCAAAACAAAGGGCTGAGGCACACAGCCCTGAGGGCAGCAGTGTTGACAGTCAGGATGGAGGAAATATTATGACTAATTCTGACTGACTGAGCTCTGCAGGTCAGGAACCCCGAAGCCAGGTTCAGATGGAGGCCTCAAGAACAAGGTACAGAAGCTTTTGGATGTCTTTTTGGTATTAAGGCTGTAATATAGGACACCAGGCACACTTTCAGCTAATTCTGAACCACAGTCCTCCATCAGTGGACAGGCACGTTGGGACAGGGATACCAAACATCACCATTCATTCTCTCCAGAGATGCAGCCAGTCCTGCTGAGTAACCCCAGCATTTGTGTTGATCTTCAGCGTAAACCAGCATCTGCAGTTCCTTCCGACAAAATAAAATGGGTGTTAGGTGTAGGGCCTGTGTAAAAATAGGCAGTCATCAGTTGGTGTACTCGGTGAGCCAAAGGGCTTGTTTCCATTTTGTTTTGGAGGTTTACAAGAATGATCCCAGGAATGAGTAGGTTAACATATGATGAGCATTTGACGGCACGGAGCCTATACTCGTTAGAGTTTAGAAGAAAGAGAGGGAGCTCAGAATTAAAGGACGTTCTTTTTGGAAGGAGATGAGGAGGAATTTCTTTAGTCAGAGGGTGGTGAATCTGTGGAATTCTTTGCGACAGAATGCTGTGGAGGCTGTCAGTGGATATATTTAAGGCAGAGATAGATAGATTATTGATGTATGGATGTCAGATGTTAAGGAGAGAAGGCAGAAGAATGGGGTTAGGAGGGAGGGATAGTTCAGCCATGACAATGTTGGAGTAGACTTGATGTGATGAATGGCCTAATTCTGCTCCTATCACATGACCTTATGACCTTATTTCCCAATGATGAATCTCTCCTGGATTGGAAAGGGAGTGTGCTCATGATGTCCTAAATAAGGAGAGTCTCTGGAGCTGTCTGGTTGTTGTTTCCAGTAGATTCAAGACCCCAGGCTGAGTGGCCAGGACTCAATGTATCAGCCTCCCAGACACATGGAGGCATTCCTTTCCCCTGCTTTGTACATTTGGAAGCAAGTGAGAGAAGCGGACCCCTTGGCCCAACTTGTCCTTGCCAACCATAATGCCTCATCTAAGCTAGTCGCATTTGTCCATATTTTTCTCAACCTTTCCTATACACATACCCGTGCAGGTGTTTTTTTTAAATGTTGTTGTCATCTGCCTCAATTTCCTCCTCTGGCAGCTCATTCCATTTCCCCACCACCTGCTGAGTGAAAACGTTGCCCCTCAAGTTTGTATTAAATCTTGTTCTTCTCACCCTAAAAATAAGTCCCCTTGTTATTGATTCCCTACCACGGGTAAAAGACTGTGCATTCATGCTAACTATTCCCCTCTTGATTTCATACAGCTCTCTAAAAGCACAGCTCAGCCTCCTGCGCTCCAAGGAATGAAGTTCTAGCCTGACCAACCTGTCCCTATAGATCTACCTCTCAAGTCCTGGCAACATCCTCATAAATTCTCAGCACTCCTTCCTGCTTAATTACATTATTCCTCTAACAGGGTGACCAAAACTGAACACCAATGTCTTGTACAACTGTAACCCTTTACTCCCTTTACTCAATACCCTGACTGATTAAGGCAATTTATCAAAGCCTTCTTGACTACCCTATCTTCCTGTGACCCTGCCTTCTGGGATCTATGTACCTGTACTACTCGATCCCTCTAGTCTACAACACTCCCCAGGCCTCTATCACAACTCCTTGTCTAAATTGATATTACAGCATGGTGGACCATGTGTGAGCAAATCAGAAGCAACCATGGTAACATTAGCCAAATGTATTCCAAAGATAAAATTGAAATATAATTTAAAAATATTTGGGCAAATATTCTTTCATGCTGCAGCAGGATAGGTATTTAACAGAATGGATAGCTTTCAGCATCAGCCTGTAACTCAATGGAAACTGTCTCATCTCCCAGACTGAAGATTATATGTTCAGATTGTACTGCAGGGAATTGAACAAGAACTCTGAGCACACCCTGTAGTGTCGCTCTGAGGAAGTTCAGCCTTGTTAGAGGGGCTGTTGTTCAACTCAGACATTGAACCAAGTTTTCTACTGGCTCCATTATTTCAAAGGGTCCACAGAATCCATTTCAATGAAGTGCAACGGGACCTTCCCAGGGTCCAAATGATCACCATCATTCAGCAAACACCACCGAAGCAAATCAGCCATTGTCAGATTTTGATTGTGGAGGCTTTAAATTAAATGCAAAATTAATTCTGTTCTTTCTCCTTTGCAAATTAAACCACACTTATGAAGTGCATGATTAGCCAAAACGACCATTGCAACCTCCCAAGGTCAAGAAAAGTAAAAATGTTTTCCTTTAACTTCTTTCAAAATAATTGTGCCATAAAGTTGCAATTAAACTAATAGGATGTCTTGCATTTTTATGGTGCCTTTACCTTCCTGAATTTGAAGTGTAATCATTGTTGTAATGTGGGAAACAGGTCCCCTAATTTGTATTCAGCGAGCTCCTGTAAACACTAATATGGCGTTGATCAAATTTAGTTTCGCAAAAATGTTGAATAAGGAATGAATATTGACCTGGAGTAACATTCCTGTTCATTTTCAAAATAGTGAGATGGGAATTTTTTTGGTAACTGGTAACTGATGATTAAGCCTAGAAGCAAACAGATCAATGTCCGGTACACCATAACGAAGGACAATATCATTAAACACTTTGTGATTTAACATCCATTCTTTGTTATCATTGAACTCTCGTGATCTGGTGTCTGCCACTGTGTTATATCTACCTGGTAAATAGATAGCTGAAACGCAGATGTTTCTCGCAGTACACCATTGCCCGAGGAGATTATACAATCTATCACAGGATACAGACTTACTTCCATCCATGTGATTAATGTATGCTACTGCGGTAGTGTTGTCAATCTGAAGTTGGACATGCACATGATGCATGTTGGCACGAAAAGCCTTTAAACCATAGAGTGCACCCAACAACTCTAAGTAGTTAATACCGTGTGACTGAAGCATCGATGCTTCCTTCAGATCCCATCTGCCACCACAGCTGGAGATGGTATCGGTAGCACCCCATCCTAGTGCACTGGCAACTGTCCACAGGATAATTGATGGTGTATCGACTAAAATAGTACTAGAGCAACACTGAATATTGGCAATCCACCATTGTAACTCAGCCAGGGCTTCAGCTGGCAATTGCATGGGTCTATCGAAATTACCTCTCTGAAACTTGAGTGCCTGTTCCTTTGCACATTGTAAGTTTTGGTAATGCAAAGGGCCGAACTGAGCAGCTGGGAACGCTGCCACTAATTTTCCGATTATACGAGCCACATGTCAAATAGAAGGGTGATTATCAACAATGAGTTTCCTGCAGGCTTCAATTAACTCTAATTGCTTGCCCTGAGGCAGAGTCACTGACATGTGTACTGAGGTAATGGTGAATCCCAAATATGGCACCAATTTAGACTTAACTGAATGGATTAAAAACCCTAGCTTTTCAAAAACGAGTTTTGTAGCTGACTCAGATAATTCAGCTAATTCGAAAGTCCTCCCAATGACTAAAATGTCATCCAATATGTCATGACAACATGATTCTGTGCCCTGAGTAACCCCAGGACTGGTTTTAGAAATTTTGTGAATAGTCTGGGGGCTGAGGTTAATCCATTAGGCAATGCTTTAAACAGCCACAACTGATCCATCCAGTTAAACTTCAAAAATCTCCTGTGATTTTCATGAATGGCCACTGAATAGTAAGCATCTTTGAGGTCAATGCTTGCCATATAACATCCCTTGGAAAGCAGTTGTTTGGCAGTGACAAAAGTTTCCATTTTAAAGTGTTTATACTGCACAAAGGTGTTAAGCTCTGTTAAACCAAGGATAATTCGACATCCTCCATCCTTCTTTTCCCTTGTAAATATGTTGGACACAAACTGATGAGACTCATGACTCGCCCTCTCAATTCCCCCTTTCTTGAACAAAGAGTCAAGTTCTCTTTGTGCACTCGTACACTCCTGTTGTGAAAACACAAAAGTGCGGCCGGGTATATGCTGAGTGGGTGGAGGCAAGTCAGAAATGAATTCAATTTGGAAACCTTGAATACTATGCAGTATAAACGGGTTAGATTTTATCCACTGCCATTCATGTAAGAAAAATTGCAATCTCCCCCCAACTTGTAATGGATGCATCGCAGGCTCACTTACCTTAGAGTTTACCGGTGGTAAAGTCTCTGCTTCTGCCCCTGAGGTCTGTTGGAGAGCGCCGCATCTTGAACATGGCCCGGCTTGGGCCCTGCCCTAAAAAGACCTCTGTGCTTGTTGCTCGGCACCATGTCCACCATATCCAGCGAACCGTCTGCTATGAAGAGGAGAGTAGGGGTACAGTCTCCTGAAAGATGATACTGTAGGAGGTGCCTTCATGAGGCCAACAATTTTTGCCTCCTCATCGAGCTCTTTTACCTGTTTAGACAGGTCTTCTCCGAACAGAAGGTTTGGGGGTTATACATTCCCTGGCTTACATAGCCCAGCAAATTTAGGATTTAGAGCAGGACGGATGGCATTCTTTCTAAGGCAATTGATTTCAAAATGTGCATTGCACGTTAATGCCATCGCGTCCTGCTGTGTATCCGAGAGGGGCGCCCCCTCCACTGACCTAGCAAAGGCCGTGATGCCCGAGGCGAGTAGCCTGAGGATTTTTTGGATTTTATCCTCTTGGGCTCTGATGCCCCCTCCAATGTGTCCCCAAATAGATTGGTTAACAACCGGGACACTTAGTGAGGCACAGTTTAGTGGAATGTGATATCTGGCAGTTGTCTCCTCCATCGTTTGTTCTTGAAATTGATGGGAAGCCAGATAATTAATGGCCATTGCGAGCTCTTCGTCCAATGACTCACCTGTAAGGGCAGGGATCCCAAATCTGGATGCCCTAGATGGTACACCCGATGTTCCCTCTTGCCCAACTGTGCCTCCGTACTCTGGGTCAGTATAGCACTGACCTCGTACGCTCCCCTCATCTGAGAGGGAGATATTCTGCAGCCCTGGCAAAGGTGCTGCTGCCTCGGGTTCTCTATACTCCCCGGGGTCCGATAGCTCCGTCCTTTGGAGCATATCGTGCTGGAGTAACCTCTCCACTAGGTTCTCCATGTGGGCCAGCCTGCCAATAATGCTGCCCATAGAAGGAGGGGAATTTTCCACCTCCTGGCCTGACTCATCTGAGTCCAGGGCCCTCACAGACTATTTTGTGGCTTTCCTCCCCCGTGGAGTAGCCATGGTGCTTTCTGGCAGCACCAAGTCTGTAGCTGCTGGCTGCTCTGCCAGTGGCCCTGTAGGTGAATTTGGCGGTCGCACACTGCCCGCAGACCCACGGTCTTCCGCAGCCGGTTTCGTCGCGGCTCGCCTCTCCACTTTTGACATGTCTCCCGCAATCCAAAGCTGAAAAAACGGTAAGCAAACACACTCCGGACCAGGTGCAACGACTTCAGCTAAGTTTTAAACACTTACCTAAGCCTTTAAACTTACCCGCTGTAAGGAGAGAGGCGCCCTCCAGCCAGTTGTTGCACAATGCGTCAGACGAAAAGATGTGCATGCGTGGGGAAGGCCTTCTTCACGTAGTCACTCACGTGACTCCGAAGTAAAATTCCGCAGATTCACAACTCACTAGGTGAAAAGGATTTTCCTCATCTCAGTCCTAAATGGCCTATCCTTCATTCTTAAACTGTGACTCCTGTTTCTGGACTCCGCCAACATCGGGAACATTTTTCCTACACCTAGCCTGTCCAGTCCTTTAATGATTTTATATGTTTCTATAAGATCCCCTCTCCTCCTAAATTCAAGTGAATATGAGCCCAGTCGATCAATTCCTTCATCATATGTCAGTCCCACCATCCCGGGAATTAACCTGGTGAACCTTCGCTGCACTCCCTCAATAGCAAGAATGTCCTTCCTCAAATTAGGAGACCAAAACTGCACACAATACTCCAGGTGTCTTAATGGGACCCTGTATAACTGTACTAGGACCTCCTTGCTCCTATACTCAAATGCAGTACTTGCAGACTTACTTTCAGTGACTGATGTACACAGACACCCAGGACTCGATGCACCTCTTATTTTCCTAATCAGACACCATTCTGATAATAAACTGCCAATAATCAGACAATAAACTGTGATGGGGCCTTGGGTTAGCGTTTTATCTTAATGAGATACATCCATGGTGTAGATTACCCATGGCATCACACAAGAGTGCCAACCTCAAATAGACAATGGACAATAGACAATAGACAAATAGATGCAGGAGTAGGCCATTCGGCCCTTTAATGTGATCATGGCTGATCATCCCCAATCAGTACCCCATTCCTGCCTTCTCCCCATATCCTCTGACTCCGCTATTTTTAAGAGCCCTTTCTAACTCGCTCTTGAAAGCATCCAGAGAACCTGCCTCCACCACCCTCTGAGGCAGAGAATTCCACAGACTCACCACTCTCTGTGAGAAAAAGTGTTACCTCGTCCCCGTTCTAAATGGCTTACTCCTTATTCTTAATGCCCAACAATGCAGCACTGCTTCAGTACCACACAAGAGAGATAGCCAAGATTATCCTTCAGTACAGCACATCATCAATGCAGGGTGGAACAGTGGCACAGCCGGTAGAGCTGCTCTCTCACAGCACCAGAGACCCAGGTTCGATCCTGATCTCAGGTGCTGTCTGTGTGGAATTTGCACTTTGTCCCCGTGACCGTGCGGGTTTCCCCCGGGTGCTCCAGTTTCCTCCTACATCCCAAGGATGTGTGTGTTTGTAGGTCAATTGACCTCTGTAAATTGCCCCAAGTGACCAGACAGTGGATGCGTATGTGGAACAATGTATAACTACTGTGAATGGGTGATCGATAGTCAGTGTTGACTCAGTGGGCTGAAAGGCATGTTTCCATTTTGTATCATTCAATCAACAAACATACAGCAAGCAGCACTAAATGAGATTAGCCATCAGTGCAGTAACACAGCCACTTCTGTACATGAGCCCTATCCTAAATTATCCAATAATACACTGTACACTCAATCCTGCACAGGATCACAAGCCTGGGCTTTTCTACTCAACTCTCTGGAGTAACATTCAAATAAAGGTGATTGTAACTGTTGTGCTTGGTAACACATTGAATTGCTAGGCCATGCATGCACTTGGCCCTTGTGCTAACTCCAATACACAAAGCAAATTATATCTTTCAGTGTTTATCAATAAAGTAAATGTTTTGACCTAAATTGGTTTCTACCATCTAATAATCTCACTGCCACAATCTTAACAGCAGCTTACGCATGCACAAAAGTGCCTTAAATCTCGTAAAAGGTCCCAACACACGTCATTGAGTCAAAATCAAAATCAGTTTGCTGAGTTGCAGTGGTAGATTTTCAGTGTTGTTCAAAATGCATTTTTTGGGTCTGAAGTCTGAAGAAGGGTCTTGACCCGAAACGTCACCCATTCCTTCTATCCAGAGACGCTACCTGTCCCGTTGAGTTACTCCAGCATTTTGTGTCCATCTTGCATTTATTGGGAGGCGGATTGCACCCTCATAAAAGGTTGTGGGGGAAAATGCAACAACATTAGCACCAGGTGGCGGTTCGATGGCAGCCTCGCCTACAGTCTGTCTTTCCTTTTCATCTTTTTTTTGTTTTTTTGTAGTGTGTTTAAAAAGTTTGTGTTAATGTTCTCTGATTTGTTTTATGTGGGGGTGGGCGGAGGGGGGGGGGGGGATGTTTTTTTTAATCTCTTACCCTGCCGGAGATGCAATTGTTTTCCGGGTGGTGTGTCCGGTCGCTCTGCTGAGCTGGAGGCCTTGTTCAGGACCGACTTTGAGCCCCACCGAGGGGCGTGGACTTACCATCGGAGCCAAATGCTTGCCTGGGATCAACAATCCAACTGCGGCCTGCAGACTTTAACATCAAGGAGTTTGCAGTCTCGGGAGAGACCGAGTCGGGAGCTCCAAAACAGCACAACGTTCGACAAGCTCCGACCCGAGGTAGATCGCCCAATTGCGGGGGACCTGAGATTCCCCCCCGATGCAGGAGCTTGATCACCCCGATGAGGAGGCCCGCCGCTGACTATGGGTGTAAGATCGTCTCGTCAATGGAAGGTTAGAGGCCCCCGACTGCTGGAGGACAAAGACGGGCAGAGATTTAACTTTTTTTCGCCTTCCATCACAGTAAGGGATGTGGAGGAGTCACTGTGGTGGATGTTTTTGTTAAAATGTATTTTGTGTGTTCCGTTGCTTTTTGTTAGTATGACTGGATGGCAAATCAAGTTCCTCGTATGTTGCAAAACATGCTTGGCTAATAAAGTATGGTTATGATTATGATTAAATGGCAGGCATTTTAAATCACCATGAGAACCATCAGTGGAAGTGGAAAATGCCATTTGCCTTCTCAAACCTCTCCTCATTCAATGGGATCATGGCATATCCAATATTCCACAAGTCGTTTTCATGCTTTTTCCCCATAATTCTTGATTTTCTTACCAAATTAGAATTGTATCTCAAACCTGTATATATATACAAACTGATGTCTTAAAGGGATGTACAGTATGGAAACAGACCATTTGTTCCATTGCATCCCCACTGGCCAATGCATGTCAATCTCTCAGCCACAATCATGTTGAGCATCTTTACCCTGTTTCTGCAAGAAATTCCAAAGGTCAATCATAAACAGGCGGCCTCTTATTCCTGACCATGCCCTCTGGCTCTGAACTCCTTAGTTAAGTTAGTTTCGAGAGGCAGCATGGAAACAGGCCCTTTGGCCCACCGAGTCTATGCTGACCAATAATCACAGGTTCTGTTACCCCAGTTTTGCATCCCAAACACCAAGGGCAATTTACAGAAACCAAATTAACCTACAAACCTGCAGATCTTTGGAATGTGGGAAGAAACCCGAACAGCCCAGATAAAACCCACACAGTCTCAGGAAGAAGGCTCAAACTCCGTACATGCAGCACACATAATCGGGATCAAACCCGGTTCTCTAACGCTGTAAGGCCTCAACTCTACTGCTGGTCCTCCGTTACCCCTCATTACACCACTGTGCCATCCGTTTCATGATGTTTCATGAAAGAAAACATCATCCCAGTATTTACATTATCTATTTTCCTAAGAATCTTACATGATTCATTGAGATCCACCTCGTTCATCTGAAGTGCAATGAATGCCAACCTGTGTAACCTTTCCTCATACCAGGGATCTTAAGGTCATAAGGAATAGGTCATAAGAATTAGGCCATTTGGCCCATCAAGTCTATTCCTCCATTCAATCATGGCTGATCAATCTCTCCCTCCTAACCCCATTCGCTAGCCTTCTACGCATAATCTCTGACATCTGTACTAATCAAGAAAATAATCCTAGTTCGCCTTCTCTGAGCCAACTCAAATTTTACTTCGGAGTCACGTGAGTGACAACGTGAAGAACCCCGTCCAGCCGCACGTGCGTCATTACGTCAGACGCATTGGTGCAGGTCGGCCGGTTGGAGCAGCAGAGCTCCTCCAAGCGGTAAATTTAAAACACAAGGTAAGTTTTTAAAACTTTTCCTGTGGTCGCTTTCTGCGTTTGCGGCAGCATTTACACCGTTGACAAGATGCAGAAAGTAAAAAAGGTGACAGCGAGGCGATCCGGGACAAGAAGTTTGGAGGACCTTGAGAGTGTGGGTAGCGGATGCCCGCCTAGTTCACCAAGTCCTTCGCCAGCAAGGGGGCTAGCGACACCAGATCCGCTGTCTGTAAGCAGCATTGCCGCGCCAGTAGGGCGCAAGGCTACAACAAAATCTACTAGGCCCATTGACCCAGAGTCAGGCCTGGAGGTTTCACCTCTGCAAGGAGAGACCGTTTGCTCATGGCTCTCCCAGATCGAGGTCCTATTGCAAAGGATGCTCGATAGGGACGCACTCCGGGGGGAGGAGGAGTGGTGTCCACGCCAGGCTGTTGGCGAGCCTGTGCCAGCAGCGCCTGGAATAGGGTTGCATGATTACCCATTCTTAGAGGAGGAGGATATATCGGCTCAAGAATATACTGATGCCGAGTCAGTGGCTGGTCATAGCCATAAGGATGTAGAGCAACAAGAACATAGCTGAAAAATGTGCAATCCCCAGAGAAGCAGGGGAACCATTAGGGGAAGCTGCTATTCAGTATATGCTCTCCCATCAACTTCAAGAGCTGGCAACGGATGAGGCTGCCAAGAAATATGAAGCTCCAGTTAACTGTGGGCTATTAAAAGTACCAATGGTTAACCATCTTATTTCAACACAATTGGGGGTCACAGCAAGGGCGCAGGAGTTAAAATTCCAGAAAGTGCTCAAGTTGCTCTCAGTAGGACTCACTGCGTTCGCAACAACAGTGGACAAGGGGCACATGACAGAAGCCCATCAGGATGCGCCGGGGCTTCTGTGCAGTGCGTTTTTTGAAATGAATAGTTTACGAAGGAGTGCCATACGCCCAGCCATCCATCCAAAATTTGCAGCACTATGCACACCAATCAGCGCACAACCGCCTAACCTTTTGTTTGGGGAGGACCTCGCAAAGCGAGTCAAGGAACTGCACGAGGAGGCAAAAACCGTAGGCCTCATTAAAACAAGTGGCAAAACAGGCAAGAGGGTTTTCCCCTATCGGCGGGGTACTATGACAGATGCTGGTGAAGGAACGAGCCATTCAGTCTCACACACATGCAGCTGGCAGCCTGCCACAGGCACAAGGGGAAGGACGAATTTCCCTACAAGGGTCCGGGGGCAACAAGCGCGGTCAGAACATGTGCAGGTGAGAGATTTTGCTCCTAAGGAATACAAATTAAGTGAGAAAGATGTTCAAATTGGGGGCAGATTACACTTGTTTCTCAAACAATGGCAGGAGATAACATCAGATTCATTTATACTGGGCAGTATAGAGGGGGTTAGAATTGAATTTTACCCTACTGTGTGTCCACCCATTCAACATGTTCCATGTCGAACACTTATATTTTCACAAGAAGAGAATATGCAGATACAGAACTTAACATATTACACAAAAAAGGGGTCATTGAGAAGTCAGTTCGTCAATTCCGTCAGTTTGTGTCAAATATTTTTCCTAGGTCTAAAGAGATTTTGGGGATGTAGAACCATTCTGGACCTGACGAGCTTGAACCCTTTTGTACACTATAGGCATTTCAAAATGGAAACTTTTTCTGCTGCTAAACAGCTGGTTACCAAAGCGTGTTATAGGGCCAGCATAGATCTGAAAGATGCATATTACTCAGTGTCTGTTCATTGTGATCTTCTTCTTCTTTTGTGTGGTGTGCACAGCCTAAAGTTGTTGGACAACTTGTTCTATTTGATCTTCCGTTTGTGCATGTCGAGTTGATTGCATTAGTCGAAACAGGACGGACTATGTGAAGGTTGCAATCTTCCACCCCTTCATTGTGATGATAGGAGGTATTTGAAGTTTACCTGGATGTCAGTTATGGCAAATCAAAGCATTGCCTAATGGATTAACCTCAGCCCCTAGATATTTTACCAAATTGTTGAAACCTGTTCCAGGACTACTCCGAGCTTGGGGGCATGTTGTAATTACCTATTTGGATGATATTTTAATTATCGGGAAGACTCGGAATGCAGCTGAATCATCCGTTTCAGTTGTTAAACTCACTTTTGAGCAATTGGGGTTCATCATTCATCCAGATAAATCCAAATTATCACCAGTTAAAATTATTGATTACTTGGGCTTTACCATTAATTCAGATCACATGCTAGTGACTCTCCCCAGGGACAAAAGGCAGCAGTTAATTGAAGGTTGTATCAACCTCCTTAGTGAGCAACGACCTTCAATTAGTGTCCAGTTTAATTGGAAAATTGATGGCTGCTTTCCCAGCTGTGCAGTTTGGACCTCTGCATTATCAACACTTCCAACGAGCAAAAGAACAGGCACTGAGGACACATGCAGGTCACTTTGACAGGCCCATGGGATTGTCAGCAGAAGCTATTTCAGTAATACAATGGTGAATCACAAATGTCTCAAAAAGATCCAGGGAAGATTTGGTTGAACCACCTTTTATAGTCTTACAGACAGATGTTAGTGCTCTAGGTTGGGGTGCTATAGATATGTCCTCCAGTTGTGGAGGCAGATGGAATAGTGACAAGACATCCCTTCTGCAATTGAGAGGGATCAATTATTTAGAGCTTTTGGGAACCTTTTATGGGCTTAAAGCTTATTGCTCTGCCAGGAGTCACTTGCGTGTGCAGGTTCAAATTGACAACACTACAGCAGTGGTATATGTTAATCACATGGGTGGAGTCAAGTCAGAATCTTGTGACAGATTGGCTAATCATATCTGCGGCTGGTGCATTGACAAAAACATCTGGCTTTCAGCAATCTACCTACCAGGCAGATTCAACACAGTGGCAGACACAAGGTCGCGCCAATTCAATGATAACATAGAATGGATGTTAAATCACGACATATTTAATCAGATGGTTGCTCGATATGGAATGCCAGATATTGATTTGTTTGCATCTAGACTGAACCATCAGATGCCCAAATATGTTTCATGGGAACCAGACTGGTGCAGCAGCGGTCGATGCTTCCTGGCTACATTGGGGTGGAATGTTTTTATATGCATTTCCCCAATTCTGTCTCATCAGTCGATCCCTGCAAAAAATCAAGCAGGACTCCACCTATTGAGTATTGGTAGTGCCAGATTAGCCTACCTCAGCCATGGTTCCCTCTCGTTTTGCAGATGGCTACTCAGCCTCATATGATCGTTCACAAACATAAAAACCTACTGGTGAACTCGGTACCTGGCGATCAACATCCTTTACATGATCGTATTGATCTGTTAATTTGCAGATTCTAAGAAAGCCATAGCTGGGGAGAGGACTGTCTGATCGCACCGTGGATGTTCTCACATCGGTCTGCAGGGATAGTACCCAGAAGCAGTACATCACCTTGATAAGAAAGTGGGAGGTCTTCTGCTTACAACAGAATATCTCATATCAAACTGCAGGCATCCCAGACATGCTGGAGTTCTTTTCCATTCTATATTTAGATCAAAAATTAAGCTATAGTGCGATTTATACAGCCAGAAGTGCTCTGTCCTTATTTGCCCATGGTGTCAGAATTACATTCAATAGGGACACATCCGTTAGTCTCTAGATTTATGAAGGGAGTTTTTAATTCTAATCCTCCTAGACCCAGGTATTCGGGTATCTGGAATGTAAGCGAAGTTCTTATGCTCCTTCGCCAGTGGACTCTTGTTACAGTCCTATCTCTAGCCAAACTAACCATGAAGGTGGTCATGCTTATGGCATTGGTATCAGCCCAACGTGTGCAGACAGTGCAGAAGCTACGGCTAGACAGAATGCAGAATGCAAGTGATGTCATCACTTTTTTTGTTTATGATCTGCTCAAACAGAGTAGAATAGGCATGACATGATGTAAGATTGTTTTTTCAGCATACCCCAAAGATGCTCGTCTGTGTGTAGTGTCATATTTGTCCCATTACATTGAGCTACCAGAGTCCGGTGAGGAATAGAATCAGCATTATTTATTAGCCACAAAAAAACACATGGTAAGGTGTCAGTGCAAACAATTTCAAGGTGGCTAAAACTGGGAAGTGCTGGGATTGATACTGATAAATTTAAATCTCATTCCACTAGGGCGGCATCAACATCCGCGGCCAGGGCGATGGACATGCCTATAGACCATATCCTCGCAGCCGCAGGATTGTCCAGTGAGCTAACCTTCCAGAGAATTTACCATAAGCCAATTGCAAGGCTGGGGGAATTTGCTGAGTCTGTTTTAAGTTTGGTTATATAGTTTCCCCCTGAGATAGAGGGGTTGCTATTTGTTTTTCTTTGTAGTAAACCGTTAATTCATTTGAACAATGCTATGATTGATGTATTATTCATTATTTAATTATGTTGAGTCAATCAATGCATTGAGAGGCCGATTTGAATCTGCGGCATGAAATCACAGAGCTTTGAAACCTTCACATAGTCACTCACGTGACTCTGAAGTAAAATAGTAAGATTAAACAAGACCGTACCAGTTTGAAGTTTGATCTTTATTTTATGAGGCATTACGACGAGGGACTACATGCCCTCCGCTCCCAACCCTCATAAATATCAGCTGGTGGTTCTAGTCTTCTGTTATCTTACTATTATACTTCAGCCACTATTACCTGTGATTTCACACCGTTGCTTTGAAGATTGACGCACGTGCAGCTGGACGGGATTCTTCCATCGTAATGTAGTCCCTCATCGTAACTCCTCATAAAATAAAGATCAAACATCAAACTGGTAAGTTCTCATTTAATCTTACTATAATAAAATATTTTCTTCAATAGGGGAAGCAAAATTGTTCAGTGCTCTAGTTGTATTCTCACCAATGTGTTGTAGAGTGGCAGTAAAATCTTGCATTTAGATTCCAGGATCTTTGAAATAAGGACCAATGTCCCTTATCAATCTTCCCTATTATCTGTTGCACTTGTGTTTCTGTGTTTCATTGAACTGGAGAGCACAACCACCTCTCCATTCTCCCCCCCCCCCCCCATCCCTAATTCTGCTCCTATTCCTTATGATCTTATGACCCTCCCACTCCAGTCCAGATCTTTTCCCATTTAAGTAACATTCTGTTTTTTTGTTCTTCCATCCAAAATGAACGCCACATTTTCCCACATCGATTCCATTTTGATAGCTAATCCATTAATATTCCTCTGTTCTCTGCAATGAAGACAGTGTAGTGTGGCGCTTTAATCAGATAAAGGTTGCTGAGGACTTGAGTTGGCCTGCCATACATGTCGATCGAAGGAGAGCAATCACGGCAAATAAAATGGAGTAGATAAATATTTGAAGACAGTGCCAGCGACAAGTACAAGGTGAAATCACACTGGATGTCTCGAGAAGAACAGCAGCCACCTGAATATACGTTTGATGAAACATATTACTTCCTTTCTGTTGCAATTTTTATCACTGGGTGAAATGTGCTGCAAGTCTTCAAGTGGCAGTCACCAATTACCAACCACCCTTCCTGTGGATGTGTGCATCAGCACAGTGTGCAAATGCCCATCTAATAATGATGTGAAATCACCTTGCTGAAGTGCCTCGAGCAAACTGTGCCCCACTTGCCTTAACTCTGCAGGGAGGGAGGAACGTGATCAGCCACGTGATCAGCAGCCAGCCTGACCGGGCACGTACGCCAAAGACGCTGCCTATCCTTTCTGGAGACCTTTGCGGCCCACCTGCCAGTCACCGGGAGGACTCAAGATCCTGCAATGCAACCTCTCACCCCGTGCAGGCTGAAGGGTTGCCTGTCACATCCCTGAAGTGCTGCAAGTTATTGCTGTGGGAAATCACGGTCGCTCCTCAATGAAAAACTGCGGCTTAATTTATCCACAAAGGAAGGTCAAGAGCACTACTCGAGTCTGTTTTAAAATATGGCACCACCGAAGTAAGTAAATTATTTGCCAGTCTCTTCTCTGGCGGGGAGTCTGTTTAACATTCGATAAACTATGATCATTATGCCCACTTTCACCAACCCCTGTTTGCAAGGGAAGCAAAACACTCACCCCGTGAACTGATTTAACTAATTATTTTCCTGCAGTGAATTACTCCAAACAGAAAAGGATTCTTGGATTGCACACCGTCACTTGCTCAGACTAACCTGGTCCAAATTTGTATCATACCAAAAAAAAAGACTTGATTGAATGCATCTCCGCGCATAATCTACTTAAGTGCATTTAGCCTGATTCCTATTCATTCAATTGCATACCTCATTTTAGTTTAGTCCCTTGATCAATCCAGTGCCAGCCAGCTTGCTGAGTCAGGATTAGAGTCAGTGTCACATTGTGAAGTGCAGATGCATTCAATATCAACAAAAACAATTTATGAGAATGTATGATTTTGATATTGTATATATTGCCAGGGAATTAGTCATGCTGTTGCTCTTGATGAGTTATTTATGATTGTAGGAACAGAGGCAGTCCATTTAAACTGTTCCATGAATCAATTGGATCATCTTTGATCTGTGCCTCCAATCAATTTGTCACTTTTATTCCTTCGTATTTTGTACTCTCTACTGATCATAATTTATTGATCTTCGTCCCTGGAAGCTCCATTATTCAGCTCCAAGATATATAGCCACAGGAAATTTATATTGTGCAATGCATGATCATTGGTCTCCAACAAGTACCTGTGTTTAGAATGGCCTGTCTCTTTAAGGTTAGAGACTGATTTCGGTTGATCGAAACACACCATAGGATACTGCTTTTGCTGATGAATCTTGCTGATTATGTCCAAGTCGTGGCTCCAGTTCCCAAAGTCACATGTGAGAAAGCAATGAATTTCATTGTTTAATTTCTTGCTCTTGAAGCTATATTGAAATGGCACTGTTTCAATTTGCAATTAATTGTTTATTTGCGGGAAGGGTGACAATTCTAGGAGAGCAGGAAGGACACGAAACTGTGGTGGAGACTATTAATGTCCAATAGACTATTAATGCTGAAATCCTAAGCAACATGTAATCTGCTGGAGGTATTCAGAAAGTCGAACAACATCCATGAACACGTGACAATTGAGGATGGGAATATTCATCTGGGGTGAATTTATTTGAGTGTGTTTCTTTTCAAAGAAAATAATGTATTTTAAATATATATATGTTTAAGGTGAGGAGAAAGATTTAATAGGAACCTGTGGGGCAACTTGTTTGCTCAAAGGGTGATAGGCATAAGGAGGTAGTTGAGGTCGGTGGTATCATTTTGGGCATTGATTTAATCCGAACATAAGTAATATTCGTCCTCCTGCACACTGGCACTGTGGGAAGAAGCATTTGATGCAATTGCCTCACTAATCTCACCCGATTAGCTTAAAGTTTCTGAGAGCACACAATGAGCAGACTTCGGGTCACAACCGATCTCCAGTAGTCTTCTCATCCATGTTGCTAACTTTTATGTAGTTTACGAACCTCTTAACTACGCTGAGATCTAAATCATTGGTATATACTGTGCATAACATGGCATCTAACATGGAGTACTGAAGAGCTCCATTTCGTGCAGACTCCCTGTCACAACCAAACATCAATCATTTCCTCCTGGCACAGAGCCAGTTTCACATCCAACTTGTTCATTCCCTTGGAGTGCGATGAGCTCTTCCTTTTCTGAACTCTCAAATGCAAGACCTTGATAATATACATGTAAATTAAATCAATCATTCCACCTGCATCATTACTTCTTGTTACCTCTTCAAAACATTAAATCATCAAGTCGGGCACCATTTTACCTTAACAAATCCTCGCTGAATGTCCTTGATTAACCCATACCTTTTCAAATGGTGATTTATGTCTGTAATTACTCCATCAAACCCTTGCTCCCATTTTCAGCAACGTTAGCTGCCTCTCAGTCTTCCAGTATCACACCTACTGCCATAGAGGTGGGCAGACAAAGTCCAGAGACTTTGGTATGTCCTCCCATACAGGTGTGGGATGAAATCTGGGCCTTAAGATGGTAAACTCCATGATGTTTCCTCTCTTTTATATCACTTCATAATTACAAAGACTGTATTATCAGCTATGGTGACTATGAGTTGATGTCTCTCCAAACACAGACAATGAGGCAGAGGTCATGATGTAAATTAAATACTCTTTTACTCAAGGCAGTAACTCTCAGATAAACATCAGTGTCTGGTACAGCAAGTTATCAAGACTTGTATGAGATTATAGACACAATTATGATACTCTCATGCTCACACACAATGCAATCTCCCTGACTTTTGAATAGAGTCAAAAAGTTTGCAACAAGAACCAAATCTTAGAGCAGCACAGTGGCACGGCAGTAGAGTTGTTGCCTCACGGCACCAGTGACCCAAGCTCCATCCTGACCTCGGGCGCTGCCTGTATGGAGTTTGTACGTTCTCCTTGTGACCACATGGGTTTTCTCCAGTTGCTCCGGTGTCCTCCCACACTCCAAAGATGTACAGGATTTGTAGGTTAATTGGCTTCATCAGTTGTAAAATTGTCTTAAGTGTGTGTAGGTTAGTGTACCGGGTGATCGCTAGTCGGCGCGGGCTCGGTGGGCTGAAGGGCCTGTTTCCGCGCTGCATCTCTAACGTCTAAAGAATCAAGTGTGCTACCCTCATCAAAGTTTAATAGAAATGGTTACTTCATGAAGAGATGGAAATGTGAATCAGGAAACAAGCCATTTGCAATAATTTAACTGTATTTTTTTCCCCCCAGGTTTCTAAGAATGCCAAGTTTCTCATTGAGACCTACAAAATTCCGCAATGCCTCTGTATGATAAATGCATGGAGAATTTTCCCTTGTTAAAGGAGTCATAAGGGACAGGCCATTTAGGTTTAAGATGAGAAGAAATATTTGAATTCAGACCATGGCAAATCTTTGGAAACCTCTATGCCAGAGAACTGAGGAGCTGCAGTCAGTTATTGCATTCAAAACAGATCGACAAATTTCTGGGCAATAAAGGGGCAAAGGCTATAGGAATAGAGCCAGAAGCTGATTTTAAGCAAACAGATCAGCCACGATCTGTTGGTTGGGGGAGAAGGTTCAATGGTCTGAATGCCCCATCTCCTGCTATTATGTTTTCTGTTCTTACATAAAGCAAGGATATTGAAATCTATATGTAAAGGATTGGGATGGGAAAGCCATTAAGGTCATAAAATTCAGGCCAACTTTAATTACACTCAGGTTTATTATTGTCATATTTGCTTTGCATACTACCCAAAGAGATCAGAAGAAAACAGATATAGGTACAATCTGTTCAAACTCAAGTGCAACAGATCGGGGAAGATATAGATTGTAGAATATTATTCTCAGCATTGTAGCGCATCAGTTTCTTAGACAAAGCCCAATGTCCTCAATGGGGTAGAGGGGAATTGAACGATATCCTATGTTATGGAAGAACCATTCAGGATCATGATAACTAAGTGAAAGAAGCAGTTCCTGCGCCTGGTAGTGCGTGCTTTTAAATTTATCTATCTACTGCTGGATGGGAGCAGAAAGACGGAGGAATGACCGGGGTGGGACGTCTTTGATTATGTAGGCTGCTTTTCAAAGTGTAGATAGAGTCAATGGTGGGAAGTTAGTCTATGTGATGGACTGGGTTACATCTACAACTCTCTGCAATTTCTTGTGGTCTTGGGCAGAGCTGTTCCCAAACCAGGCTGTGATGTAAATCGATAGTATGCTTGCTGTGGTGCATCTGTAGAGATTGGTAAGAGTCACTGGACATGTGCTAAATTTTCTCGGTCTCATCAGGAAGTAGTCTTTGGTGCGCTTTCTCAGCTGTGACATCAAAGTGATTGGTATGATGTAAACCTGCAATGTATATTTTGTAGTTATGTATGGATCTAAGAACATCAGCACTGTCAAAATTCACCCTCATAGGGCAAATCAAACCCGTCTTTAAGTAAAGGTAAGTGTCCAGATGTGGCAGCTGCATGCCTCAACAAGAGAGGTTGCTCATGGAACATGGCCAGCAGGCGGCAACACTGAGGCACCCATGAAATAAGCATGTTAAGAGCTCGGTGTAGCGGCAGATTTTTATATCGTTCAAGAGATTACTTCCTCGAGCCACTTAAGAGTCAACATAGCTCTAGGAGAATGTCGTAATACGCATGCAAGCTCTCCGTGAGATTTTTGGAGCTTCTCGTAAGATAAATCTTCATAATACAGTCTTTTGATTAATGGTTTCTTTATTGTTGAAGATAAACAATAAGATATTTATCTGACCTTCTTCTCTGACTCGTACACTTTAATCAAACTCCAGCATATCGCTTTTAAACGTTAGAAAACTCCCCGTGTCTCAGCAAAACTCGACATGGTCGAAGGGTGTTCCTTCACCATGTAGTTCTAAAACTAAACTAAAACTAGGCTTCTGCACAAGAAACCCAGCAAAGCAAACATGCCCCTGACTACGTAATAAATCCCACCCACATAATTACGGGCAGTGTAAAATTTAAAGACAAATGCCATAATTAATGACACACAAAATAAGCCAAATGGCCACCACACTCGGTGATGTTCAATGTGGTCTTCTGAAGGTATCTGAGCAGCCTGACATGACAGGTCGGCCAATGTCAGCTGAGTGTCCCTTTAAGCAACAAGAAAAGCAGCCAACTAATACAATATACTTAACAGCTCCATCCAAAACCGCATGAAATTACAGAAAATTGTGGACGCAGCCCAAACCATCACACAAACCAACCTCCCATCCATTTACACCTCATCCTGCCTTGGCAAGGCCAGTAGCATAATCAAGGACGAGTCGCACCATGGCTTCTTCCTCTCTTCCTCTTCTCTCCTCTCCCATCAGCCAAATTGTATTGAAGTCTGAAAACACACACATCCAGATTTAGGGACAGTTTCTTCCCAGCTGTTATCAGGCAACAGAACCCTCCTACCAATAACTAGAGAGCAGTCCTGAACTACTATCTACCTCATGGGAAACCCTCGGACTATCTTTGATCGGACTTTACTGGACTTTATTTTGCACCACTCATTATTCACGTTATTCCCTTTATCATGTAACTGTACACATTGGATGGCTCGATTATAATCGTGTATTGTATTTCCACTGACTGTCAGCATGCAACTAAAGCCTTTCACTCTACCTCAGTACATGTGACAATAAACAAAACTCAAGTGGGATGATTCTACAACAGTTACAAGCTGCATCTTTCAGATCCAATTTACGTCAATACGAATAGAAATACGTTTTTTGCAAAGTATTTGCTGTGCATCTGACAATGGAGATGTATTTAACTCACTAATATTAACAGTGCAGAGGAATTCGCTATTCATGTTTTTCAAGGGCTGTGACTGCATCAGGCAATGATTAGTAGAACCTATTCTGGCTGATGATTTTTGTAAGGTTTTGTGCAGAAAAACAGATGCTAATCAGTTCAACTTCCAAACATTTCCTCTGGACGAGGAAAGTAAAACAAGTAGCCATGACCTGAACATAAGACTAGGGCATTTAGCGGAAAAATAATCCTGGTGCAGGACTGAATAATCCAATGGCCTATTCCCGCTCCTAATTTGTACGTTTTCATGTGGAGCTATCCTTTCCTCCAGTAGGATGTGGTTGTAGGATCATTCAAAATCTGCAAGACTGAGGGGAATTGCTAGTTTATGGATAAAGATACAGTGAAGGATTACAAAAATGGGTGAATGAACTTGCAGTACAAATCAGGGAATGATTTAAACAAATATACTTTGAGAGCTATTCTTCTCCTGTTCCATGGCTAAATAAATGGAAGTATTTTATTTTACAGCCCTCTTGATGAAATAATCATTAGGATGCCCCTACTTTAGACTACAAAGAGATCCTCCCACAACCTTTCCAGGATAATAGAGCAACATTATTTTAATATGTTGGATGCTCATTAAATAAAAAGCCTCATTTGTATGTCTATAAAGCCACTCTTGTCAACATTTTAATGTATGGGTCAGAGTGGCTCAGGGTTTTATGGAGAGGCACTTGAATGATCTAATTACATTGCAGCCCATTATGTAGCTTTTAAATGCAATCACTTATTTTTAATGCATGGTCATTCTTTGTTGCCATTCTTTATAAATGTGTATGGGCCCTTGGCAGGTGCCAGGGACGGAATCATCTTGCACCAGCACAGTTAAAGGGAAATTGGACAGAAAAACACCTTCTCCCCATCTTGCATCCCAGATCCCATCACTCACCTGCTCATAAGGTGACCACTTAACTTACACGGGCCATATTATTGATTAGCACGGGCGTCAGGGGTTATGGGGAGAAGGCAGGAGAATGGGATTGAGAGGGAAAGATGGATTGAATGACGGAATAGACTTGATGGGTCGAATGGCCTAATTCTGCTCCAACGGCCTATGAATTTGTGAACCTGAACATATTTTTGGAATGTAGAAGTAAATCAGAGCACCTGGGAGAAGTCCATGGCGTCAAGGGAGAACTCGCAAGGTCCACACATAGAGATCAGAATTAAATCCTGGTCAGTGGAGATGTGAGGGAGTTGCTATACTAACTGTGCCACTGTGCTGCACATTTTCTGACTATAAATTGTTCAATCCCAGGCTAATATGTTGCCCTTAATTCTACGGGACACTATTTTAGTAGATTAAATGTTTACGTGGCACCTTGTGGGATGCTTTCTGAAAATCTGCTCTCACTAGCTGCCCCTTTTTGCATTTTGCTGGTTACATCTTCAAAGAACTCTAATGAAATTATTTAACATGTTGAATCTCCCTCATCATTGCTTGCTTTTCAAAGTGCTCTTTTATCATTACTTTAATAATGGTGCCTCTTAAAAATGACCCATTTATCCAGATCTATTTCTTAGTATTATAGAGAAATACAGCACAGCGCACAACATTTTTCAATATAATTAATCAAGGCTGCCTGGCCTGTAACTCCCTGCTCCCTGAATTATCCCTGCCATGTATTTGTCCTTCCTGTGGCTGGATACACAGTTCCCAGCTAACATTTTGCTTTTAGTGCCAACATTTCCGTGCCAACACGATGTATGGATTAGAGGGTATTAACTACTAGGAGAGATTTTACAGACTTGAATTGCTTTCTCTGGGATGCCAGAAGTTAAGGAGAGACTTAATAAAAGTTTTTTTTAATTATACGAGGCATAGATAGGTAGACAGTCAGAAACCATTTTATCCCAGGATGGATATATCAAATACTAGTGACCATAACTGTAAGGTGAGAGGGGCAAAGTTTAAAGGAGATGTGCTGTGCACATTTTCTTACACGGAAAGTGATAGGAGAGGAACGCACTGCCATGGGTGGGTGGTGGAGGCTGATACGCTAGTGGCATTTTAAGAGACTTTTGGATAGGTACACGGCTATGCAGGGAATGGAGAGATATTGATCATGTGCAGGCAAATAAGATTTTGGCCTGGCGTCATGTTCGCCACAGGCATCGTGGGCCAAAGGACCGGTTCCTGTGCTGTATTGTTCTTTGTTCTGTGTTCCACGTTCTATGTAACAGTTTTTGTCTGATCTTGCTGTGTACTTCATTATGGACACAATTAACTGCACTATATTTCGAAGTAGGTTGTGTTACCGGGTGGCACGGTAAGGCGTAGCGATAGATCTACTCTGCCTTACAGCGCTAGAGGCCTGGGTTCGATCCTGACTACAGGGGCTTGTCTGGTATCAGGAACTACTCTGAAATATAGTGCAGTCAATTGTGACAGTCTTGTCGTCTGTACGGAGTTTGTACGTTCTCCCCGTGACATGTGTGGGTTTTCTCCGGGAACTCCGGATTCCACACACACTCCATAGACGTACAAGTTTGAAGGTTAATTGGCTTGGTATAAATATAAAATTGTCCCTATTGTGCATAAGGTAGTGTTAATGTGCTGGTCGATGCAGAATCGGTGGGCTGAAGGGCCTGTTTCCACGCTGTATCTCCAACCTAAAATTAAAAGGTCTGGAAAATACGATAAGCTACTGATTTTTTTTGTTTCCTCTGTATTCTATAAAGTTCTAACAGTGCCTGATGTGTGTTATTTCATATTCAGTAATTTGAGCATAATCTCAGAAGCCAAGTATTATATTGATGGAAGTATTGTTTATGAAGTCAATTCAATAAACAGTAACTGGTTGACCTAACCTTTTGCTGCGAGCATACATTGTGACCGGCTGCACTGTCAGGAGGGGACACTTTTCAGAAGAACGCATTTAACGAGCTGTGAAATGCTCTATCTAATCAAATGCACGTTAAATTGTGCCATCAATTTTGCCACTTATTCGTTCATTGAAATTGATCAATAGGAGACTGACATGTGAATATGCCACCGAATAGCAGACTTCATGAGGAGAGGGAAGCTTTGTTTCATGCAACTAAAGCATTATCAGTTTGAACACTGATTCATTCGATCATTTAAATGGATTCATGGAATTTGATCAATAGCCGAGTCCCACAGCCAAAGTCCAGGTACACCTGGTTAATCCCTTAAGCTGTTGTACCAGAAAAAAAAGGTTATGTCAACAATTATCCAGGAGTGCAGAGAGGCAGGTTGGGAGCAGTTGGGGCAGGTCTTCCACAATGTGAGCTGCTTATCCTGCAAGCTGCCGCACAGGACTGTATGTGTAGGAAGGAGCTGCAGATGCTGGTATACACCGCCGATAGACACTAAATGCTGGAGTAACTGAGCAGGGTCGTCAGCATCTCCGGAGAGAAGGAATGGGTGATGTTTCGGGTCAAGACCCTTCTTCAGACTGAGAATCAGGGAAGAGGGATACACAGAGATAGGGAAGTGTAAGGGGCATCAAAGGGGATGGGGATCAAGGAAATCATTATTAGCCTGGAGAAGGTGACAACGAAGCAGACAGAGATCAAATTTAATCATGCGGACCGTCAGACTGGTCGGAAAACTAGGAAGGAGTGAGAGGGAATGCAAGGGTTGCTTGAAGTTAGAGAAGTCAATATTCATATAGTTGGGGTGTAAGCTGCCCAAGTGAAATATGAGGTGCTGTTCCTCCAATTTACACTGGGCCTCACTCTGACAGCAGAGAAGGCCCAGGACAGAAAGGGCAGCATGGGAATGGGAGGGGGAGTCTCAGGACTGCATTTGTGTTAAACAATGAAAGCAGCATGCAATAGACTTAGCAAATTGATTCAATGGCAGCAGACCATATCAAAGCTCTGCAGTCCAGACACAGGTCAAGCGTGGTGGATGATTAATTGGTTTAAAAAATCCCCATCCTTATTGATGGTGAGACCCACCATGTGAGTTCAGAAACCAATTCTTCCCTTTCACAACTATATTCAATCAGATGTAGCCTGTAAAGAATCCATTTTGTCTTTCACCTGAGATCACCACTGAAGCCAGTCTTCAGCCACTAGTCCTTGCGCGTGAAATTAAGAAACAGCTGAGCGCCCTGCCCTTTGGCAAAGTCACGGCAGGACGGTGGCATAACGGTAGAGCTGCTGCTCTTGCCCAGAGGCGGTGAATCGAGGACCAGAGGACATAGGTTTAAGGTGAAGGTGAAAAGATTTAATAGGAATCTGAGGGGTAACTCTTTTGCACAAAGGGTGGTGGGTGTATGGAACAAGCTGCCAGATGAGGTAGTTGAGACGGGGACTATCCCAACACTTAAGAAACAGACAGGTACATGGATAAGACAGGTTTGGAGGGATATGGACCAAATGCTGGCAGATGGGACTAGTGCAGCTGGGATATGTTGGCCAGTGCGGGCAAGTTGGGCCAAAGGGCTTGTTTCCGCACTGTATCACTCTTGACTCTATAACTCTAACTTTATTCTTGTAGGGTACAAAATGGCGTTGGAGAAGCGGAGAAGTGTGTACTACCTCAGTGTAATCTACTATTCTTACAGTCTTGTACTTGAGTATGGTAGAGCCTATTGTAAAGTAATATTATTGCTTAACTCTATGCAAAATTGAATTTCACTGTACATGTGACAATAAATTACTATTGAACCATTAAAAAGTAATTAAAAAAAAATAACAACTAGTCAGCTGACAACATAGTCAATACCCACACAGTATAAGATATTCCATTACACTCTATTAATTGTAATGATTGCCTAATCATTTGACAATGCAGAAGGTCTCTCTTCAGATCCTCGAGTTAATGATCCACAAGAGATGCCCTAATTCATGTCTTGCTTATACACACCATATAGGTATGATGCACTAACATGGAAAAATGCATGTCAATTTCAATTTCTTCCACAGAAATCCCAAATTAAGATGACCATATTTATGAAGATAAACAGCTATAAATAGAATTTCCCCCACCTACTTTAAATCCTCTTAATGACCAGTGCCCTGTAGATTTCCTAACTTTGCCTTCAAAGATTCAAAAACAAATCTTGAACTTAACTTAGGGGGTTTGATCTTTCTGATTAGAGGGTTTGAGGATTCCACTGAGGATTCCAGCTACAAGGAGAGGTTGGATGGACTTGGATTGTGTTTTCTGGAACGTCGGAGGTTGAGGGGCGACTTGATAAAACTACATAAAATTATGAGAGGCATAGATAGAGTAGACAGTCAGAACATTGTTCCCAGGGTGGAAATGCCCAACACTAGAGGGCATAGCTATAAGGTGAGAGGGGGAACGTTTAATGGAGAGGTACAGTGCACGTTTTTTTACACAGAGAGTGCTGGGGGCCTGGAACCCATTGCCATGAGTGGTGGAGGAGAAAGGTGTGATAATGATGTTCAAGAGACTTTTATTTCGGCATGTGGCTGTGTAGAGAATAGAGGGATATGGATCATGTGCAGGCAGATGAGATTAGTTTAACTAGGCATTATGTTCTGCAAAAACATTGTGGGCCGAAGGGCTCATTCCTGTGCTGTGCTCTTCTATGTTCTACATTCAACGTTCTATGGATGCAATATAACAGATTGTATTAATTTTCATTAATGGAACTCTATGTTTAGAGGAGAAAGCTTTGAGGCTTAGTCCACACTGAATTATTGTGGAAAAAAAAATCCAGTATTAGCGATGTCAATACTAACCTAATAATGCAACCTATTAATCAACCCGGACGCTCTGCATCCTGTGATAAGGCAGTATTTTTTATTATATTATGTAGTGAAGTTAAGAAGTTGTATTTTTAGACTCAAATAAAGGTTTAGAATCCAGACCTTAAGGTAAAACTTTGATACTCAAAGTGTCAGATTAAAGTAAAAATTCAATTGGAAATATTTTCTATCCTGGCAGAAATTCTTATATGAAGTTCCAAATTGACTAAATGTTTGCAAATTCAATTTTAACTTACTTACAGATTTTTTTTTTTTAATGTCTGCTATTTATTGCAAGTGTCTGGTCCTCGCTCTTGGTTTTCCAGCTCAAAATGTGCACTGATCAGTCACTGAAAGCCAATACGTATTTGGTTAAGAGTCTTCTGGCAGGGAGCTCTGTACTGAATCAGACTTGCAGCGCCTAAAGGAATTTGGGTTAAGTCCACGGCAGCACCAGGCCAAAACCCAGGAAAGGGAAGGAGCGGATCAGGCTTGTAGCTAGTGGGGATGTGAGGGGGTTGGGCTGCTAGGGTTAGAGGTTTGGCTGCTGGGGTTCAGTGGAGGGAGTTAGTCAAGTCAGGCAATGCAATTGCCATTTGTGCCTAGTACTAGTTTGGAACTCTTGGTCAGGAACCAAAGTTGAGGGGGATGTCTGATTTCATCAAGTCACCAACAAATTTTGAGAGAGACACAAAATGCTGGAGTAACTGAGTGGAACAGGCAGCATTTCTGGATAGGAATACGTGACGTTTAGGGTCGAGACCCTTATTCAGACCCATTCCTTCTATCCAGAGATGCTACCATGTCCCGGCAATTTCTCCAGCATTTTGTGTCTATCTATGGTGTCAATCAGCATCTAAATAAATCCTTCCTAAATACATTTTGAGAGTTGAGTTATGGGCAGAAGTCTAATGAAAGGCCAAATAAGTAAATTAGTTCAATGAGATTCACTTGGACTGGATTTCCCAATGATAAGACATACCAGATTAAGGAATTAAAATTTAAGTTGCACCAAACCAAAATGGGAAAGTTTGCAGCTGTATATACAGTGGCTTGCAAAAATATTCATACCCCTTGAACTTTTCTACATTTTGTCACGTTACAACCACAAACGCAAATGTATTTTATTGGGATTTTATGTGATAGACCAACACAAAGTGGCGCATAATTGTGAAGTGGAAGGAAAATGATACATGGTTTTCAAATGTTTTTACAAATAAAAAACTGAAAAATGTGGCGTGCAAAACTATTCAGCCCCCTTTACTCTGATACCCCTAAATAAAATCCAGTGCAACCAATTGCCTTCAGAAGTCACCTAATTAGTAAATAGGATCCACTTGTGTGTAATCTAATCTCAGTATAAATACAGCTGTTCTGTAAAGGCCTCAGAGGTTTGTTAGAGAACATTAGTGAACAAACAATGTTCCTTGGGCATCATGAAGCCCAAGGAACACACCAGACAGTTGTGGAGAAATTTAAAGCAGGGTGAGGTTATAAAAAAATATCCCAAGCTTTGAACATAGACATAGACATAGAACATAGAAATTAGGTGCAGGAGTAGGCCATTCAGCCCTTCGAGCCTGCACCGCCATTCAATATGATCATGGCTGATCATCCAACTCAGTATCCCGTACCTGCCTTCTCTCCATACCCTCTGATCCCCTTAGCCACAAGGGCCACATCCAACTCACTCTTAAATATAGCTCACGGAGCACTGTCAAATCCATCATCCGAAAATGGAAAGAGTATGGCACAACTGCAAACCTAGCAAGACATGGCCGTCCACCTAAACTCACAGGTCGGGCAAGGAGAGCATTGATCAGAGAAGCAGCCAAGAGGCCCATGTTAACTCTGGAGGAGCTGCGGAGATCCACAGTTCAGGTGGGAGAATCTGTCCACAGGACAACTATTAGTCGTGCACTCCACAAATCGGGCCTTTATGGAAGAGTGGCAAGAAGAAAGCCAGAGCTACAATGGAATGGTTTAGATCAAAGCATATTCATGTGTTAGAATGGCACAGTCAAAGTCCAGACCTAAATCCAATTGAGAATCTCTGGCAAGACTTGAAAATTGCTGTTTACAGACGCTATCCATCCAATCTGACTGAGCTTGAGCTATTTTGAAAAGAAGAATGGGCAAAAATGTCAGTCTCTAGATGTGCAAAGCTGGTAGAGACATACCCCAAAAGACTTGCAGCTGTAATTGCAGTGAAAGGTGGTTCTACAAAGTATTGACTCTGGGGGACTGAATACTTTTGTACGCCACATTTTTCAGTTTTTTATTTGTAATAAAATTTGGAAACCATGTATCATTTTCCTTCCACTTCACAATTATGCACCACTTTGTGTTGGTCTATCACATAAAATCCTAATAAAATACATTTAGGTTTGTGGTTGTAACGTGACAAAATGTGGAAAAGTTCAAGGGGTATGAATACTTTTGCAAGCCACTGTATGACTGAGCATTAAGGTCAGACTAGCCACATTGCACATCATTGATAGTCACTCTGCATGCCTGGGTTCTCCTTCTATTGACCCATCAGAGTCTCTGAGATCCTTTTATTAAATTCATTCACCAGATATTTCATGCCATGAGTACCCGATTTTCACTAATACGTTGTAGATAATGGCGCTGACTAATGCAATTTGAGGGCAAATGTTAGTTCCTTTTTTCTTGGTTTATCTTTGCTCCATGTTACATGTCTATTTGATTAGCGTTCCACATCCATGTGGCATTTCATTAGGCAAAAGTCCATGACAGCAATGCATTTGTCAGTCAACATTTATCCCTCAGAGAATGTGAATGTATTTCATGCTGAGCTGCTTGAAATCTAGTTTACACTGTTGCCTCATTCATAAAAACAACTATTTTAAAAACAAAATTTGTCACAAGCATTGAAAGTGGAAAATGCCATAAAAGTGGTGGTGGTTGTATGGAACAAGTTGCCAGAGGAGGATGTTGAGGAAGTATGAATGGGTGCTCACCAACTCTAGTGCTTTTGCCATATTTCTTTATAACATGGAAGGGGGATATTTCAGGTCATCAGGTTATGGAGGGATATGGGGATCAAGAACAAAGGATGGGTCTCCCATCGGTATTGAACGGTGTGGCTAGATTAATGGGACGGGTGGTTCAACCCCACTCCTTTTTAATTTTATTCTTGAGTTTATGTCTGCTCATAGGGAAATGCCATTCCCATTATCTCCACTTTAGCCTTAACTTCCCTACTCCCCCAGATTCAAGCACCCACTCTACACATAGAGACATTTTACAAAAGCCAATTAACCTCCAAGCACTGCACATTTTTGGGGTGTGGAAGGAAACCAGAGAACTACAGAAAAACCACATGGACATGGTGTCATGGTGGCACGGTGGTCGAGTTGCTACCTTACAGCGCCAGAGACCAGGTTCAATTCTTACTAAAGGGGCTGTCTGTTTGGAGGTTGTGCGTTCTCCCCATGACCATGTGAGTTTTTCCCCAGGTGCTCCGGTTTCCTCCCACACTCCAAAGTTGTACAGATTGTGTAGCTTAATTGACTTTGATAAAAATTGTAAATTTTCCCCGGTGTGTAGGATAGAGCTGGTATGCGGGGACCGCTGATCAGTATGGATTCGGTGGGCCAAAGGGCCTGATGCCGCACTGTATCGCTAAACTACATTGAACTGAACTAAACTGAACTAAACATGGGGACAACATTCAAGGTCCACGCATACAAAGCACCAGAAGTCAGATAGGACCTGGGTCCCCAGAGCAGATATACCAGCAATGCTACTGTGTCACCCTTATGAAAGAGAGCATTCAGAATAGATCTCTGATGAAGTAAATGGAAACAAAGGCCTTAGTCATTGAAGACTCATGTTCTTTTGCAGGGATAATCTTCAGTCTGAAGATGTTGTGTGCTCTAACGCATGACCAATAGGCATCAAAATTAGAGTATTGAATAGTTTTCTTTATCCATGTGTTTAAAGTTCCTAGACATATCAGTTCCACCAAGTTAAGGCCAAATTAGCAGAATGATATTTTGAAGGATAAAAATGACAAATTAAAAGAAGTTAAGCCTCCAGGAACAAAAGCTGCGATATATGTTGTTCTTTATTTAATATGGACAGGTACCTTTTTTGTTAAAATATTTTATATTCCATTTAACAGATTATTTATGTAATTTGAAGCCTTACCCATAACCATGGGTTTATAAAAATAGGCTAGTAATACATGTTAAATGTAAAAATATTAGTGAGAGAGAGAGAGACAGACAGACAGAGAGACAGACAGAGAGCGGGACATACAGAGAGAGAGAGAGAGAGAGAGAGAGAGAGAGAGAGAGAGAGAGAGAGAGAGAGAGGTTGTGTTTTCTTCTCAGCTCTGCGGTTGAGAAGGATTGAAGCAGCCTTTCAAGAATTTTGCTGTTGGAGAAGGAACAGAGGCAGAGGGGCTTCATAGTTTAACTTATCGTTGGGCTGTTGAAACTTGCCTCTGGTCTAGGATTCCTCTACTAGTGCGAAAATTCCTGAGTTTTCTCTACATTGTCGAGGGTGCGGTTGTCGTTGGTGGACTGCCAAGAGTGCCTGGAGATCGAGGGCACGAAGATTGCGGTGTCTTTGTCTTTTTTGCACCGTTTCTCTGCCCTAAAGTCATTTTGCACAGTGCGGCTGCCTGGCTTAATGTGAAGAAGGTACTTTTGCTTCTGGCTCGACTGGGATAGAGCTTCCCAAAAGCTGCTCTCGGCTGTGGACGAACTTGGGGACTGTCTTTGATTGTGACTGTTTCTGGAACTTAACTTGGAGCTGAGCTGCTGGGGTGCCTGGAGCTGATTTGTGCCTCTGTCAGGATGGCGATGGCTGGGGCGCGGCCGAAGGTCCGGACCTACGCAGTGGCAACAGTGGCGGGTACGAGGCCATCTGAGCATGAGCCTCATGTTGACTTGGATTGGGACAGGTTTGGTATCTCGGTTCAAACTGGGCCTATGATGTCAAGGGGAGACATTACAAAGGCCTTGAATGACCTTCTTGGGAGGGGAGCTATTGTCTCTTCCGAGCTCAAAAGAGGAAAGGCTGAGGTGATACTAAAGACCCGGGAGGGTGTGGCCCGAGCATTGGAGCTGGGGGTTTCAGTGAGGGGGGTCCACATACAGGTGGATCCGTGGGTATCCAGGGTGAGACCGGTTCTCCTGCGGAGTTGCCCCACATGTATTCCAGATGCATCACTTATTCCACACCTGTCTAAGTATGGGGAGGTGCGGTCTAAGTGCTTTAGGCTCATGCACCCTGGGGGGGACCCAGAGGAAAAAGGGGTCTTCAGTTTCAAGAGGAGGGTGTTCATGAAGGTGGGTGAGGGGGATGGCGCTGAGGGGAGTTTTGAGGTGGAGTATAGGGGTCTCCCTAGAACCGTGCGTTGGAGTTGGGGAAAGGCACGGTGTCATGCGTGTGGCGAATTTGGACATCTCCGAAGGGAGTGTCCTATTCGCGGGGTCACTGCGAGAAGTTCTAGCGCAGCGGCCCAGGGATGCGCTGCTGGCCCATCCGGCGTGGCTCGTCAAACCTCAGTGGCGCGGGGTGGTACTGCTGACCCGGCTAGGGCTGCCAGCTCTGCCTCGGTGATCCAGGGCGGCAGTAATCGCCCATCTGGGCCTGCAGGTTCTGCCTTGGGGACCCAGGGCAGAGATAGCCCCCGCCCCCCATGTCTTGAACCTGTGGTGGCGGCTGAAGGCGGGGCACAGGGGGAGGGGGGTGAGGAAGGGGGCAAGTGGGAGAAGCAGAGGCAGGAGAAGAAGAAGGAGAGGAGAAAGTCCGCCCGAGCGAGTAAAACGGGAGCGGGTGTGCACCTGCCGAGTTCTGATACCACCCAAGGGGTGCCTGCCAGCTCCAGTGAGGTGCAGTTTGCACCTGTCGTGGTCCAGCAAGGAGCTGAGGTGGTTCGGGGGCAGGGAAGCTAAAACGTGCGGGTGGTAAAGTGGCTGGGGATAGTGTGGAGGCCGAAGACACTTCTGTTATGGAGGTCACCGTACTGCCACATGCTAGCGGGACAAAAAGGAGGTTAGTGCCTGGCGAGGAAGAGCAAGGGCGTGGGTCCAAAGTGAGGGGGATGTCTTTCTCCAGACCCTCCACCACTGATGTGGTTGGTGGTCTTGAACAGGTGTTCTCCGGGTCGGAGGTTGGGCCTCTATCTCAGGGATCTTCCGCGAGTATTATAAGACCATGTGATGCGGTTGACTCCTTTGGTGGTGTGTCCTCGGAGCGGGAGGATGCCCCTTCGTTTCAGGGGACCTCTGAGGGAGTTATCTCATCGGGTGTTGAGGTTAGCTCCCCTGGGTGTGTGTCCTCTGGGTCGGAGGAGGTCCCCTCGTTTCAGAGACCTACTGAGAGTGTTGGCACGCCAGATGATGGGGTTAGCTCCCCTGGTAGTGTGTCCCCTGAGACGGGGGATGAGCAGAGTCAGCCCGAAGGGGGAGGTTCAGGGGCATTGGTGTACCACTCTGTGCTCCTTATCAGAGCCAATGGAGGTGCTGGGGGGTGTGCTGCCTCTCAGGCTGAGTCGGCAGGGGAGAGTTTAAAGGCAAGAGGAGATTCTCTGGGTGTTGCCTGTGGAGAGGGTACTCTGGGTGCTGTGGAGGTCGGGTCTGTTTCGGGTCGTGATCCCCCTTCAGTTTCGGAGGGTGCCAGTGTACCACAGGCCCTGGGGGTGCCTCTTGTTTTTTCTTCCCCAGGCCCAGACGTGGAGGGTGATGGGAGAGTGCAGGAGCCCAGCCAGTCAGTGGGCTGCTTGTTGCGGTCAGGGGTGTCGGGACCCTTCCCTGGCATTGATCCTGGGGGTGGTGGCATGCCGGAGGAGGGGGAGAGTGATGGGGCCAGTTTGTGTAGCGGGATTAGTGAACTTTCCGAGAGTTCTGGTCTTTCAATTTTTGATAACGACCCTGGGAGCTGCACTGGCAAGCTTGTTGTTTCAGGTGCGAGTGGGTTGGCCGAGTGCCCAGACTCCAAGGCCGTGTATCATGCAAGAGTTATCTGTGAGGTGCGAGAGTTCCTAAAAGCAAGTCATACTCTCAGAACAAAAAAGGATGCTGCAAAGAAACGGTGGGAGGATTGGCCAGCTTTGATTAAGACTCTCGAGGCTATCCTTGGCAACAAGGACAGCGATCTTCCTGACTCTGAGAAGGGACAGTTTGGGGACTTTTTGGAGTTCCTCAGAGAGAGAGTTTAGGCGGAGTGTGAGGATCTCAATTTAGTGTGCCTGCACATTCACAGTAGCTACATTAAATTTAAACGGTAGAGACAGTTTTCGCAGATTTCAGCATTTATCAGTCCTTAGAGAGGGGAAATTTGCGGTGTGTTTTCTGCAAGAGACGCATACTGTTGTTAGTGATGAACCCACCTATCGACTGGAGTGGGAAGGGGGGGTCTACATGAGCCATCTCAGCTCGAACTCGAGTGGGGTGGCCTTTCTGTTGGCCCCGAATTTTCTGCCAAATGTTTTAAAAGTGCAAGAAATTGTGCCAGGACGTTTGCTCCATCTGGCCGTGAGCCTGGATGGCATGCCGTTGCATTTCATTAACGTGTATGCCCCTAGCTCCGGCACGATGCAGGCCGGCCTACTTCAGGAGGTGACTGCTCTGTTGAGCACAATTGATAGGGGAGAGTGTGTCTTCCTTGGTGGGGATTTTAATTGCACACTTGAGGCGCGAGACCGTTCTGGTACTCAGTGTGCCCCTGCTGTAGCGAAGAAGCTGAGAGGGTTGATTGAATCCTTTGAGTTGGTTGATGCCTGGCGGAACCTCCACCCGGATTCCACTGCTTTTTCGCGGAGGTCTGAGGGTGGTGGTTCCCTCATTGATCGAATATATATTTCACGAGCGTTTGTTTCCCGTGTCTCGGCGGCCTCAATGCGGCTGGTGCCGTGCTCGGACCACTGTCTGGTGCGTGTGGATTTCAATCCAGCGCGCGCTCGGGCTGGGTCCGCGTACTGGCACTTTAACAACAGGCTGCTAGAGGATCGGTGTTTCCGGGAAGCATTCAGTCGGTTTTGGGGGAAGTGGAGAGAGAGGCAGAGGTGCTTCTCTTCCCTTAGGCAGTGGTGGGATGTGGGGAAAGCTCACATCCGTCTCTTTTGTAAGGATTATACGTGGGGGTCAACCGGAAGGCGGGACTCAGCGGTCGAGAGGCTTGAGAGGGAGATACTGGACGCAGAGTCTCGTCTGGGTCGGTTTGCTGAAGACTCCTGCAAATGGGGAGAGTTTCAGATGAAGAAGGAAGCTTTGAGGATCCTGCTGCTTGAGCGGTCCCGAGGCGCCTACGTGAGGTCGCGGGTCCAGATGCTGCACGATCTGGACCGAGCTTCGCCTTTCTTTTTCTCTCTGGAGAAGGGGCGGGGAGCTCGCAAACAGCTCGTGGAGCTGCTCGCAGACGACGGCTCCTCTGTCACTGATCCAGAGAGGATAAGTGCCTTGGTCAGGTCCTTTTATGGGTCCCTGTTCTCTGCGGATAGATTCAACAGGGAGGCTCAGCGAGATCTGTGGGAGGGTCTGCCGACTGTAGATAGGGGGGTGGCAGATCTTCTTGATGGCCCCTTATCTTTGGAGGAGTTGACTCGTGCCCTGCATCAGCTCAGGAGCGGTAAGTCCCCTGGGATGGATGGGCTGACGGTAGAGTTTGTTAGAGCTTTCTGGGATGTCCTTGGTGGAGATTACATGTTGGTTTTGGGGGAGAGCCTGGCGACCGGGGAGATGCCCCTCTCGTGGCGTAGGGCAGTTGTTGTCCTGCTGCCCAAGAAGGGCGAACTCCGCTTGTTGAAGAACTGGCGCCCGGTCTCTCTCCTATGCACAGAGTATAAAGTTTTTGCACGGGCAATGGCAAATCGCCTGGGCTCCGTGCTGTCTCAACTAATTCATCCTGACCAGTCCTATACAGTCCCTGGCCGGTCCATTCAGGATAACATCCACCTGGTAAGGGACCTGATTCATCTAGCCCAGGGCACTGGTCAGCCAGCTGCTTTTCTGTCTCTTGATCAGGAGAAGGCTTTTGATAGGGTGGAACATGAATACCTTTTCGGGACGTTGCAGGCGTTTGGGTTTGGGCCGCATTTCATGGCCCGGGTCCGGCTTTTGTACACTGCAGTGGAGTGCCTTGTGAAGGTTAATGGTGCGTTGTTGTCTCCTTTTCATTTTGGGAGGGGGGTCCGTCAGGGGTGCCCCATGTCGGGTCAGTTATACTCGGTCTGTGTGGAGCCGTTCCTGTGTCTTCTTCGGAGGAGGTTGACAGGCCTGGCCCTACCTGGCCCGGGGGTGGAGGTGGTTCTTTCGGCATATGCTGATGATGTAATCCTTATGCTCACTGATCCTGGTGACCTGCGGAGGATGCGTGACTGCCAGGAGATTTTCTCGGCTGCATCTTCTGCTAGGATTAACTGGAGTAAGTGTTCTGGACTTTTAGTGGGTGAGTGGCAGGTAGACTCCCTGCCAGAGGAGATGGTAATGTTTGCGTGGAGTACCACGCACCTCCTCTATCTGGGGGTGTACCTGAGTCCCACTGAGGATGCTTGGCCGGCAAACTGGCGGGAGTTGGAGACGAAAGTGATTGCCCGGTTGGGGCGCTGGTCAGGCCTGCTTGGAGTTCTTTCCTTTCGTGGGAGGGTGCTGGTCATAAACCAGCTGGTGGCCTCCATGTTATGGTACCGACTGGCTACTCTTGTGCCGCCCTCTATTTTTGCAACTGCTTTACAGAAGAAGCTGGTAGATTTCTTTTGGGGAAATAGGAAGCACTGGGTTTCCGCGGCGGTCCTGAGTCTCCCGTTAGAGGAGGGCGGCCAGTCGTTGGTATGTGTGCGTACCCAGGTGGCAGCTCTCCGCCTCAGGACTCTGCGGAGGTACATGTACATAGAGAACCCACCCAGATGGCACGCTCTGGCCACGTATTTTTTCCGTCGGGGTCGTTGTCTAAGGGGGGTCTCACGGCTCCCGGTGGCGGGTATCAGTCGACCCGCCCTACGGGGTTTGCCTGTCTTCTACCGGGAATGCTAAGAGTGAGGAATTTGGTTGTTTTCTGCCAGCGTGTTGTTCCACGAGGGGAGGGGGTTGTCGTGGCTGCGGGAATGGCCGGTCCTCACCCTGTCATGGCGGGTGTCGAGGAGAGGCGAGTGCCTAGAGTGGTTCTGATAGAGCTTACCCCCGCTCCGTCAGATCTGCTCATCGGGCCTAGGATCCGGGATATTTATCGGGTACCGGTTCCACACAATCTAAGCCGCCTTTCTGAGATGACCAGCTTGCCATTTCGTGATGCGAAGAGACGCACACTGTACAGGATGCTCCTGCACATTCTGCACCTCCTTACCTTCGTCTCCCGTCCCGATACACCATGGCGGACGGTGTTACCACCTGAAGGCGGGGGAGGTCCTCAGTGGGGGTCCTTCTATAAGCGAGTTGTTCCCCTTTACATTGGGGACCTGGGGTGGAGAGTGTTGCACAGAGCGGTGGTTTGTAATAAACTTTTGAGTCGGTTCACGGGCTCGTCTGCCGCATGTATTTTCTGCGGCGAGCAAGAGACCGTGTTCCACGTGTATATGGAGTGTGAGAGGCTACTGCCCCTGTACCAATATCTGAAGGGGTTGTTCCTCAAGTTCTGGTTGCATTTTAGTCCCACGATTCTAGTGTTCGGACACAAGGCAGGGAGTGGGGAGAGCCGAGTGGGGGAGGCGAACTTCCCTGTCGGTTTGCTCCTGGGCCTGGCCAAGATGGCCATTCGCGGGTCCAGGCAGCGGGCGGTCGATGGTCAGGCTAGAGTCGGCTGCCTGCCCCTTTTCCGGGCCAACGTCCGTGCACGTGTGTCCCTGGAGCGGGAACATGCGGTGTCCACGGGGACTCTGGAGGCCTTCCGTGGGCGCTGGTCACCGCGTGGGGTTCAGTGTATTGTGAACAATGATTGTATTGTTGTACTATAATGGTTGTATATAGTGCCATTTTTGATTATGGTTTGATGTGTTGTATTATATGATTGTGTCAATAAAGTTTTTGAAACTAAAAAAAAAAAAAGAGAGAGAGATATTCAAGGCACTTGCACAGTAATCCAATTCTTTGCTTTAGAGGAACAATATCTTCTCTTGAATACTTCAAAGGTGTATTCTTATTAAGAGGAAAGCATTAGCTATACTAAGCCCAGGAAATTAAGTTTGCAGCTGCAAAGTAGAAAGGTGTGGATGTGTGTGTGCCTTCCTTGATTGAAATGATGTTATTTAGGTCAGTGTATGCCATCCATTCCAGAGGTCTATTTGCAATTATTGTTAAGATGTAGTTTCCACATCACTGACAGGCTGCTTACAATACAGCTCAGCAATTGATTGACACTGTCCTTGCCCATTGTCTTTGATACAACTCAGTATGTAGGTTTCCATGGTGATCCATGTTTCTTTCGTATCGACACAAGGCATTATTCCATAATGCCTGTAGACGTTTCCATTAACTGCGGTCCACCCAGCACTAATCCAATTTTCTCTTTTTTTGTATGAAAACTTTCCTGATTTTATTATTTGAATACGTGTTTGGCATTGCACATGACACAAATACCAACACTGTGCCGGCAGAGAGCTTTCTTTTGGTCGTAACTGATTCAGGGCGTAAGAACAATAATAAGTAGAACCTTTAACAAAGAAAAATATCCCAAAATGATGCAGGTCATTCTAACTAAATATGGGTGACAGTATGTTTGAACCTATAACGCAGGTCCATCAAAATCAATTCATTCACACCAGACATATGGCACCCAAGGAAACAACTGGACAGCACGGTGACACAGCGGTAGAGTTGCTGCTTTACAATGCCAGAGACCCACGTTCGATCCTGAGTACGGGTGCTGTCCATACGGAGGAGTTTGTATGTTCTCCCTGTGACTGCTTGGGTTTGCTCTGGGATCTCCGGTTTTCTCCCACACTCCAAAGATGTACTGGTTTGTGGATTAATTGGCTTGGTATAATTGTAAATTGTCCCTAGTGTGTGCGGGGATCGCTGGTCGGCGCAGACCCGGCGGGCCAAAGGGCCTGTTTCCGTGCTGTATCGCTAAACTAAACTTCACTTCACTGTATTCACACACCCCCGAAATGGCAGGGAAAAGGGAGAAAACGCTGCAGTCAATTCAAGAGAATTCCTTATTTTTTCCAATCTTCCTAATTTAATGCAACCATCAAATGACATCACATTACTCTTTAATACCCCACCCATGAGCTTCTTAAAACTGGAAGTCTCCTTGTCATTTACATTTCAGAATTCTGCCATCAGCAGTGTTTGATTTTCATTTGCTTTATTCAGGAACCTGTCAATATAATTATTTTTAAATCATTACATTGAGATCCACTACACATTTAGCCAATCCACATCAAAGCGGGATTAATGGCCATGGGAATTGAGGAATAGGGACATTATATTTTGATTTAAACCTCCTAAAATTATTAGGCTGGGCTGCATGGAGTGTTACAAACCTTAAACTAGAATCTAACTGCCTCAAAAAGACCCTGAATGGGTGTGGATGGGAATGGATGATAACCTTAATCTTTAGAGGTAGTTTGATTATCTAAATATAATTATGGGCCTCTGAGGATCAGTGTTAAACTTTAACATTTTAAATGTTGCATAAAAACTGAGAGTACCCAGCAGGTCTGGTAGCGTATGTAAAAGGGGAAAGAAAGGGTAACATTTCAAGTCAATGATCCCTACTTACAGCTTTGATGAGGGAGCTATATTAAGAGGTTATATATGTAGGCATGTGCCATTATAAACCAGGAATAGCAACACAGAGGTTTCTAGTCATTACATTTAATATCATAGATTTGGCATTCCTAATGTAGCAGAGCTTTTAAAATGTTTGGAAGATAACGAAAACTTTAATGTGAGCATTTGTAAATAAAGAGGAACTTGCACGAAAAAGATCAAAATGTAAAATAAATAGGTTTATCATGGTTGGCACAGAGACACTTTGATGGTTGTTGCCTGCTGAGCAAGCAACAAGGCCAAAGATATTTATCATTTTTCATTGCTGGGATTCAATTAATAATATGTAGTTAAATTGCAATTTGCAAATTAATGTTATACTATTAAGACAACCCAAGCGTGAAGGGATACTAATTATCTCTGCAAGTTCCAAGCCATGCACATACCATGAATGGATTGACTGACAACCCATCTTAGGGCACTTCAAACACAGTAGGGCAAATTGACGTTAATAATATTGCATATCCAGCAGAAATACTAGAAATACACAGGCCAGGCAGTATCAGCGGACAGGGAAATCAAGTTAATGTTTCAAGTCAATAGTTCTGATGAATGGTCATTAACCTTAAATAAAATGCAGGTAGATGGATGTCTTTATAAACATTCCACAAAGCATTGACAGAAACAGTGACTGTGTTTCTCTCCCCTAAGATGATGCTTGACCTGAGTGTTTCAAACAACTTATAGTTTCATTTATTTTTCCAGTGGTGCTGATTTGTTATTATTGTAACATCTACTGAGCTATGGTGAAAAGCTTTGTTTGACGTGCTATCCAGGCAGATCAGGCTATAAATGAGTGCAATCATATACATGAGCACAACAGATAGTTAAAAAATAGAAGGGAAATGGATTGCGGAAAGTAGTGTCACAGCTACGGAGAAAGTGCAGATAAAAATGTGAAGGAGCACAATGATGTCGCTGTGAAGATTAGAAATTCATTTGTTACGTATGAGAAGACCGTTCAAAAGTCTGATAACAACAGGGAGGAAGTTATTCTTGGATCCTACTGTCTCTTGCTGATGTAAAATATTACACTGCTCCAGATTGTCTTTTCCTTATTTATGGCTCTTTCATTTGATAATTCTTATTTTATTTGAGGCAAACACAACCCTTCCAAATATAATTCATTATCTCCACACCTTACCTTCTTCACTGACTTTAGATGCACCCTGCAGTTAGAATGAATGGTTAAATTGCTGATGTGTGTGTGTGTGCATGCTATGGGGGATGGTGTTGTGGATGGGACGTGGCATTTGATGATGCATTCATTGTATCCAGGGCCTTGCATCCATCATCACTTTACACCTTCAGTGATCATGCAAGGGATTCCTGACCTCTTTCTAACGGAGCACCTTTTTTCCACTTCTAGTGGTCACCAACGCTGCACTGGGATATCAATGAGCCTGCTCTCTTCCATGCTGTGCCATCTCCACACACTAGTTGTGTTGACTTTGACAATTACCTGTTGCAATCAAAGCACATGCCCTCTGAGGTTTACCGGAAAAGTTGCGAGTCACACATGAAATTGGCCTCGTGTTGGTATACTAAGACTGATCGCTGAAAACGTGAACAGGTTGTTCTACCATAATGTGGTATATGCATTAGTAAGAAAACGTCACGCTGTATAACATTGTTTTATTAGAGACATTTATACCAGTGGAGAATAGGGAGTTAGAGCGTTTCAGATTCGCAATAACAAAGTTATTTCTCCCCCATAGGATTTTCAAACATAAAGGTATTTTTTTTTTTTTTTTTTTAAAATTTTATAATACAACTTAGGAGATAGGTCCGTAGGTAAGAAAACAAAACTATTCGTCTAGTCCTGGGTTCAACCTTCTGTCGAGCCTCAGCGCTGGCCCATTCTACCTCTTCAAATAATCTATGAGCATATTCTAATAAATAATTCAGGTTTGTCAATTAAGACAAATCTAATTTTTTCCAGATTTAAGGTCTCCAACATCTCCATAATCCACATTTTAATTGTAGGGGATGCAGGATTTTTCCAAAATTTTAATATTATTTTTTTCCCAGTTATTATACTATAATCCAGGAAATTTCTTTGGTTTATTGTCAGTTTTAGGTATTGTTCAGATATGCCAAATATTATTAATTTAGGATCAGGATCCAGTTGAATATTAACCACTACGGAAATAATTTTAATAATATCCACCCAAAATGTTTTAATTTTTATGCAATTTACAAAGGTATGGGTTAAATTAGCCTCAGAGTATTGACGTTTATCGCAGATAGGAGAGATATTAGGAAAAATTCTGTTTAATTTTGTTTTAGAATAATACAATCTGTGTAATATTTTAAATTGTATAAAGGTATTTTTAATAGCTATAAATTTATTTTAATTTACCACAAGTTAAAAAGACTAAAAATATATGTAACATTGTTTAATATTGCACATTGTTTAATATTGCACATAAATGTCATTGCATAATTGCTTGTCAATTGTATGCCTCCCAAGGTGAAAGTGGCACCTATCATCTGAAGAGAAAATGGCATCTGAGTACTGCACGGAGGCTACATGGAATTTATTTTTTCAAAACAGCCCAAAGTAACTTTTAAGTGGTTCAATAGTTCTTGATTTAAATCATGTTATAACCAATTAAACCCTCATAATACAAATTTGTTTTCAAATTCATCGATCATGTTACCTCCAATTTATATTGTGGAAACATTCATGAAGGCAGAACTCTTTATACAGTAAAACTACATTATCCAACTATCTATAATTCCCAATGGTTTAACACCAGATGAGGTTTCCCATCCTCCCATGAAACTAACTGGAATATTGATTATATTACTGTGTGACATCTAAAATATGTAAATTATAAACGCGTTGGGATGTCAATAGGAATAACTTCCAACAGTCCAGTAAATCTGTTATCATGGCAACACTAAGGTCTTGGTGGATTATCAGAATGTTATTGCAATGATGCTCCCATCAATCTCATTCCCCCTATTATTGTGTTGTATCCCTGCAACTTGCATATGCAACTACAGCCTTTTGTATTATTTTTCCACTTACCTACATGAGGGGTAATTTACATTAGCCAGTTAACCTACTAGGGATGTGGTAAAAAGAAAAGTCACCCAGGGGAAACATAGGGAAATACGCAAACTCCATACACCCAGTGCCGGAAGTCAGGATTGAACTTGGGTTGCTGGAGCTGCGAGGCAGCAATACTATCTTCATTTAGTTTAATTTAGTTTAGAGATACAGTGTGGAATCAGGCCCTTCGGCCCACTGAGACTGTGCGGACTGCGCAGACCAGCGATATTAACACTATCCTACACACTAAGGACAATTTACATTTAAACCAAGCCATTAACCTACAAACCTGTATGTCTTTGGAACGTAGGAGGAAACCGAAGATCTTGGTTAGAAAATCCAGGCAGTCACGGGGAGAACGTACAAACTCCGTACAGGCAAGCACCAATAGTCGGGATCGAACCCGGGTCTCTGGCGCTGAAAGTGCTGTAGGGCAGCAACTCTACCTCTGCGCCACCGTGCCGCCCTTGATGATATCAACACAATCACTGGTTATGTGTAAAATTTAAAACCGATGAGATTTAAATTCAGAGTAAATGTACACCAGTATAAAAATTACCAACTACTCTGCAGTGAACACTGGAACTATTTTTTTTCCCTATTTCTTTCTACCTTTCAATCATTTTTGTAACCCATTTAAAAGCTAAAATGAGAATGCATTTCTCAGCTGGAGTTTGTCATGTACAGCGTAGGTCTTATCAGAAACAATACAATAAAAAGATTTTTCATGATAGGATGCCCCAAAGTGGAATTAATTTATCCAGTCGCTGTAAGATTGGCAGACCCAACACCTCCTCGACACAGGGCAGACTACAAAAATAGCAGCAATGCATTAAATGGCCAGACACAAAAAGCTGGAGTAACTCAGCATCTCTGGAGAAAAGGAAGAGGTGATGTTTCAGGTTGAGGCTTTCTTCAGTCAAGGGAAAGGGAAATGAGAGATATAGATGGTGATATAGAACCAATGAATGAAAGATATGTAAAACAGTAATAGTGATAAAGGACAGAGGCCATTGTTAACTGTGGTCTAGGTGAAATCGAGTTTTGATTCGAGAAATGAGTGAGATGTTACTTCCGCAGCATAACAGGATCCTTTGCACCCATTAGACAGATACATGAAGATGGCACTTTCAAAATATGTTTTTGCCAGCAATCCACATATCTGCAGTTCAGCCATGAAGCATCATCTGAGGTTTTATGTACATATAATCTTTAGAGCAATGCTGCTGCCACTGAAATGTTGGACAATTAGGCATTTGTTCTATATGAAAAGAAACCAAAGGAGAGCAATACTAACGTGATCACAGACAATTGCTTTACCAGTAGGTTCCAGCCTCTATCAAAGTTTTCTCATTTTGTTTCGGACGTCTGGCTTCTGCGGTATTTTGCTTTTGAGTCATACAAAGAAACCAGCTAGCTTTGCTATCTAGGTTTATGAACCAATATTGATTTTGAGGACCTAATCAAGACCTAGCAGTGGCTCAAGACCAATGCAGCTGTCAATTGAATACATGTTGAGCAATGCAATCTACAGTCTGTAGGTATTTCAACTGTCACCTGGAACAATTTTAATTAGATTGCTGATACTCAGAGGCTTAGGAGAAAATGCACCCATGCTATCAATAGAAAGGTTATGGATATCCCATTGAATAATGCTCACTCCAGCAGGAAAAAGTATTGACTCCCATATTAAAATAGCACACCTTGGAAGATAATATTGTTTCCTTTGAAGTGCGTGGTTCATCTAATGTTATCTAGCCTCCTCACAACTGAAGCTGGATCAGTAATCTTTATATGAATGCTTTGTTTTCTATTGAGCCAGGCTCTTATTTGACTCTTTCCAATTTGTAAGTGGGTTTGAAACAGATGTGTTGCTTGGGAATAACCACTCAATCTGCACTTGTTGACATTTCAGTAAATGTCATCACTGATTCAATTGGAGAAAGGCTATCTGTTCTGCATAATGTATGTCTTTGGTCAGTGCAAGTTATTTGCAATCAGGCCATGCCTTCAGTTCTGGGTGATTAGGAATGATGGGTTAATAACATTTTATTGCACATCATATGACCTGTTAGAGATGGCAGTGGAAATAAACCCAACAACTCAACCAAACGTCTCTCACTTACAGAAAATGCTGGAGTAACTTAGCAGGACAGGTAGCATCTTTAGATAGAAGGAATGGGTGACATTTCATGTTGAGACCCATTTTCAAACTTCTTCAGGCAAGTGGAAACCAGCATCTGCAGTTCCTTCCCACACATCTCTGTCTTAAGGGCCTGTCCCACTAACGCAACTTTTCATCGACTGTCTTTGACCTTCAAGCTTGAGGGCACGCGCCTGAAAAACCTCGAGCTGGATTGACTGTCAGCGATGAAACTGCGAGCCGGATTGACCATCTGCGCATGCGCACGCGCGCACGTGCACGCACACACACACACACACACACACACACACACACACACACACACACACACACATCACAAAGGCGGGGGCCAGGGAAAGCGGGGGAGCGCTGTCTGAAATTCACACCCAAGATGAACAGGAAGGTAAAAGATGGCTGGCACAGTTACGGTAAGTCCTTTAGAGAACGTGGAGAGGGGGGGAGGGAGAGAAGGGGAGAGAGGGGGAGAGAATTGGAGAGAAGTAGAATGAAGGGCAGAGAAGGGGAGAGAAGGGGGGGAGAAGCGGGCAAGAAGGAGTGGCGACACTTTTAAGAAGCCAGACAACTTTTAATAAAGTTTAGCGGGCATTTAACATTGGTTTACTTACTGTTTTTTTTTCAATGAGTTTTACCTTCGACTACCCTTGATTACCTTTGATTGCCTTCAATTACCTGCGAATAACATGCATACCTACTACGATCTACCTCGACTAAACCTACGAAGAAAAAAATATTGATTTTTACCATGGCGACTTGTAGGCATTTTTCAGCATGTTGAAAAATACGCCGCCACCTAGCTGAGGCCTTGAGTATGCGGGGACTACTCTCGAGCAGGAAGGAGAGTTACAAAGACGTCCTAGGACCTCGTGTCGACCATGCTGCGAGTATGAGTCGAGGGCAAACTTGCCAGAACTCGGCAATTAGGTCGCTGCAGTGGGACAGCCCCTTTACTGTTTAACTGCAGCCTAATTTTAAAAATCTCTCAATTGTTTGTTTCGAGATACAGCATGGAAACCGACCATTCACCCCAATGAGTCTGCACCGACCAGTGACCCCCAAACATTAACGCTAAACTACATAAGCTAGAGACAATTTACAATTATACCAAGCCAATTAACCTACAACCTGTACGTCTTTGGAGTGGGGGAGGAAACCGGAGATGCTGGAAAAAACCCACATAGGTCACAAGGAGACCGTACAAACTATGTGCGGACACATACCCATAGTCGGGATCAAACCCGGGTCTCTGGCGCTGTTAGGCAGCAACTCTACTGCTGTGTCACCGTGCACCCCAAAAATGATTAATACCATTTTTATTGCACATCATATGACCTGTTAGACTAGGCAATGGAAACAAATCACAACGCAACCAAACATCTGTCTCTTGTAATTTAACTCTAACCTAATGAACCAAGTTTTCTAGTAATAAAAAAAATACAGGTAACTCCATGGCAATTAAATCCCAGTTGAGTTAAAGTAGCATAGAATTGTAGATGCATGTTAATAGCTGTTCTAATTACCAAGTCTAGTGGACTACGACATAATTGGAAAGATAACCAAAGATTATATGCAAATCTTCTAAAGGTCCATTTAATTTTATTTTTTTTAAAGGTCAAAGTTCAGTCCCAGTGAACCTTCATGACATTTTCAAATTATTTATACGAATGCTATGCTTGACATTCTTTCCATCTAAACCAGCTTTATATATGTTTTGGTGCTTGAGGGTCAATGAAGAGAAACAAAATAAAGCTCAATAATGCCCTGGTGGAAAGTATTGAGCAATAATGTAGTATCTTTAAGTAAAGATCTTAACTCAGTCTTAAATAATATAACAATATACGTTGAACGGTTAAAATCAGAAGGGGTGACGTTGGGAGCTACACTGGATCTGAAGGGCGGAAAGACCTTCTTCTCAGTTGTCTAAGTCTCTAAGACAAAGTCCCAACAAAAGTAAACAGTATAAATATCAACAGAAATAGTTTGTTATATTACTACAATTGAAACTGTGTTGTGACATGCAAAGTAAGTGCATGATGTGATGAAGTTGTGATCTAAAGAGCGGGAATAGATGCAGAATGAGAAGCCTTTAGAAGCCATTTATCTATATTACTAAAAGTAAGATCTTGACCGCTTTTGACTCATTGCGATGTGATTTCCGAGAGAACACCGCCACTTACGGCCGTCATTTTTGGCCACCACGCTCAGAGCCCCCTCTGCCGGACTGGACCAGAGGATTTTTCCCATCGATGAAAAAGCAGAGAGATATTAATGTTTTTAAAAATTTCGCCATTCTCTCTGCTGGTGGCAGGGGGGATGGACTATAAAACCCGGAAGTGTCGTGGCTTAGTCAGTCTCTGCCAGACAGAGGAAGTGAGAGGGTCACTACGTTTGCAGGAAGTGTGTCCAGCTGCAGCTCCTGGCAGACCGCATTGAACGATTGGAACTGCGGCTGGATTCATACTGGAGCATCCACGATGCGGAGAAAGTCGTGGATAGCACGTACAGTGAGTTGGTCACACCGCAGGCAAAAGGTAGGAGGACAAGAAGGGAACGGGTGGCCAATAGCCAGCAAAGCAGTAGGCAGGTAGTGCAGGAGTCCCCTGCGGTCATCTCCCTCCTAAACAGGTATACCATTTTGGATACTGTTGAGGGAGATGGCTCATCAGGGGAATGCAGCAGCAGCCAGGTTCATGGCACCATGGGTGGCTCTGCAGCACATGAGGGGGGAAAAAAAGAGGGGAAGGGCAATAGTAATAGGGGATTCAATTGTCAGGGAATAGATAGGCGTTTCTGCGGCCGCAAACGAGACTCCAGGATGGTATGTTGCCTCCCTGGTGCAAAGGTCAGGGATGTCACTGAACGGCTGCAGAACATTCTGGAGGGGGAGGGTGAACAGCCAGTTGTCGTGGTGCATGTTGGCACCAACGATATAGGTAAAAAAAGGGATGAGGTCCTACAAGGTGAATTTAGGGAGCTAGGAGATAAACTTAAAAGTAGGACCTCAAAGGTAGTAATCTCCGGATTACTACCAGTACCACGGGCCAGTCAGAGTAGAAATAGGAGGATAATGCAAATGAATACGTGGCTTGAAAAGTGGTGCAAGGGGGAGGGATTCAAATTTTTAGGGCACTGGGACCAGTTCTGGGGGAGGTGGGGCCGGTACAAACAGGACGGTTTGCACCTGGAATGGAATGGAACCAATGTTCTTGGGGGAGTGTTTGCTAGTGCTGTCGGGGAGGATTTAAGCTAATGTGGCAGGGGGATGGGTACAAGAGCAGAGAGGCAGGAGGGTGTAAAATGAGGGTAGAAGCATTAGGTAGCAAGGTGAAAGGTAAAAGTGGCAGGCAGACAAAACCAGGGCAAAAAATCAAAAAGGGCCACTTTTCAGCAAAATTGTATAAGGGGTAAATGCGTTGTAAAGACAAGCCTGAAGGCTTTGTGTCTCAATGCAAGGAGTATTCGTAATAAGGTGGACGAGTTGAACGTGCAGATAGATATTAATGATTATGATATAGTTGGGATCACGGAGACATGGCTCCAGGGTGACGTAGGCTGGGAGCTGAACATCAGGGATATTCAATATTCAGGAGGGATAGAGAGAAAGGAAAGGAGGTGGGGGTAGCGTTGCTGGTTAGAGAGGAGATTAAAGCAATGGAAAGGAAGGACATTAGCTTGGAGGATGTGGAATTCGGTATGGGTAGAGCTACAAAACACTAAGGGGCAGAAAACGCTGGTGGGTGTTGTGTACAGGCCACCTAACAGTAGCAGAGAAGTTGGGGATGGTATCAAACAGGAAATTAGAAATGCGTGCGACAAAGGCAAAACAGTTATAATGGGTGACTTCAATCTACATATAGATTGGGTTAATCAAATTGGCAGGGGTGCTGAGGAAGAGGATTTTTTGGAATGTATGCGGGATAGTTATCTAAATCAACATGTAGAGGAACCAACGAGAGAGCAGGCTATTTTAGACTGGGATTTGAGTAATGAGGAAGGGTAATTAGCCGTCTTGTTGTACGTGCCCCCTTGGGCAAGAGTGACCATAATATGGTTGAGTTCTCATTAGGATGGAGAGTGACATTGTTAATTCAGAAACAATGGTTCTGAACTTAAAGAAAGGTAACTTTGAGGGTATGAGACGTGAATTGGCCAAGATTGACTGGCAATTAATTCTAAAAGGGTTGACGGTGGATATACAATGGAAGACATTTAAAGACTGCATGGATGAACTACAAATTTGTTCATCCCAGTTTGGCAAAAGAATAAATCGGGAAGGTAGTGCATCCGTGGATAACAAGGGAAATCAGGGATAGTATCAAAGCAAAGGATGATGCGTACAAAGTAGCCAGAAAAAGCAGCATACCAGAGGACTGGGAGAAATTCAGAGACCAGCAGAGGAGGACAAAGGGCTTAATTAGGAAAGGAAAAATAGATTATGAAAGAAAACTGGCAGGGAACATAAAAACTGACTGCAAAAGTTTTTTTAGATATGTGAAGAGAAAGAGGTTAGTTAAAACAAATGTAGGTCCCTTGCAGTCAGAAACAGGTGATTAAAGGCCGATAAATCCCCAGGCCAGATAGGCTGCATCCCAGAGTACTTAAGGAAGTAGCTCAGGAAATAGTGGATGCATTAGTGATAATCTTTCAAAACTCTTTAGATTCTGGAGTAGTTCCTGAGGATTGGCGGGTAGCAAATGTAACCCCTCTTTTTAAGAAGGGAGGGAGAGAGAAAACGGGGAATTACAGACCATTAGTCTAACATCGGTAGTGGGGAAACTGCTAGAGTCAGTTATTAAAGATGGGATAGCAGCACATTTGGAAAGTGGTGAAATCATTGGACAAAGTCAGCATGGATTTATGAAAGGTAAATCATGTCTGACGAATCTTGTGGAATTTTTCGAGGATGTAACTAGTAGCGTGGATAAGGGAGAACCAGTGGATTGTGGTATATCTGGACTTCCAGAAGGCTTTCGACAAGGTCCCACATAAGAGATTAGTATACAAACTTAAAACATACGGTATTAGGGGTTCAGTATTGATGTGGATAGAGAACTGGCTGGCAAACAGGAAGCAAAGAGTAGGAGTAAACGGGTCCTTTTCACAATGGCAGGCAGTAACTAGTGGGGTACGCAGGGCTCAGTGCTGGGACCCCAGCTATTTACAATATATATTAATGATCTGGATGAGGGAATTGAAGGCAATATGCTCACAATGTTTGCGGATGACACTAAGCTGGGGGGCAGTGTTCGCTGTGAGGAGGATGCTAGGAGACTGCAAGGTGACATGGATAGGCTGGGTGAGTGGGCAAAATGTTTGGCAGATGCAGTATAATGTGGATAAATGTGAGGTTTATCCACTTTGGTGGCAAAAACAGGAAAGCAACTATTATTTAAATGGTGGCCGATTAGGAAAAGGGGAGATGCAGCGAGACCTGGGTGTCATGGTACACCAGTCATTGAAAGTAGGCATGCAGGTGCAGCAGGCAGTGAAAAAAGCGAATGTTATGTTAGCTTTCGTAGCAAAAGGATTTGAGTACAGGAGCAGGGAGGTTCTACTTCAGTTGTACAGGGTCTTGGTGAGACCACACCTGGAGTATTGCGTGCAGTTTTGGTCTCCAAATCTGAGGAAGGACATTATTGCCATAGAGGGAGTGCTAGAGAAGGTTCACCAGACTGATTCCTGGGATGTCAGGACTGTCTTATGAAGAAAGACTGGATAGACCCGGTTTATACTCTCTGGAATTTAGGAGATTAAGAGGGGATCTTATAGAAACTTACAAAATTCTTAAGGGTTGGACAGGCTAGATGCAGGAAGATTGTTCCCGATGTTGGGGAAGTCCAGGACAAGGGGTCACAGCTTAAGGATAAGGGGGAAATCCTTTAAGACCGAGATGAGAAAGACTTTTTTCACACAGAGAGTGGTGAGTCTCTGGAACTCCCTGCCACAGAGGGTAGTTGAGGCCAGTTCATTGGCTATATTTAAGAGTGAGTTGGATGTTGGCCCTTGTGGCTAAGGGGATCAGAGGGTATGGAGAGAAGGCAGGTACGGGATACTGAGTTGGATGATCAGCCCATGATCATATTGAATGGCGGTGCAGGCTCGAAGGGCTGAATGGCCTACTCCTGCACCTAATTTCTATGTTTCTATGTTTCTATGTCACGGCTCTCTCAGCTGCGAATAACACTGAACGCACGTCTACTCCACGGTGAGTCCCTGGGATGTGGTTTTCAGCAAATGTGTTTGTTGTTTGCAAAGTGTTTGCCCAATTAGGTTGGCTTTTTTAAAGACTTTCAGCAAATGTGTTTTGTTGGCTTGCAAAGTGTTTTGTCCAATTGGCTTGGCTTTTAAAGGGTTTGCTTGGATGGATTTTGGATGGATAAAGCGTGAATAAACTTTTTATTAGATCAGGACTGTATTTAATTTCAAAATTGGTGCTCATTCTGTGATTTTCACGTAGTTGCAAAATGGTGCCGATGACGTCATTTCCGGTTAGCGGCATGCTGGCGCTGAGTGCGTCATTTCCAGTTTGTGGCAAGAAGCGAGAGTGTGACGTCAAGATGGCGCCAAGTGCAGGCGCCGTTGAATAATTCAAGAGAGCTGACTTCTCTATCTATGGTGAGTGTGTTTGTGGGATGTTGTTTAAAGCACGTTTTTGCTTCAGCACCAGCAGCCTCTACAGGAAGCTTTAAACATTTGTTTTACACACTGTATATTCAACACGTTCTGAAGTTACTTGGCATTTTAGTATTGGGTGGGTGTGTGTGAGTGAATGAGTCTGTGTCTTTTTGTGTGAGTGTGTGTGTGTGTGTGTGTGTGTGTGTGTGTGTGTGTGTGTGTGTGTGTGAGAGAGAGAGAGTCTGTGTGTGAGAGTCTGTGTGTGAGAGTCTGTATGAGGTGGAGGGTGTGTGTGATCACCAAATAACAAATAGTATGAATAGCACAATAAAAGCCCCCCCCCCCCACACACACACACACACTGGCCAGCAATATTGGAATTGGTGGAGAGGTGGAATATCGCGTTGGGTGACCAGCCCTCCTGCGTGATGCTGGGACTTAGTCTAGTGTTTCATAGATTCATAAGTTCTAAGAACAGAATAAGGCAATTCACCCCACCCCACCATTCAATCAGGACTGTTCTATCTTACCCTCTCAATCCCATTCTCCTGGTTTCTTCCCATAACCCCTGATACCCTCACTAATCAAGAATCTGTCGCTCTCTGCCTTAAAAATATCCATTGACATAGCCCCCACTGCCATCTATGGCAATGAATTCCACAGATTCACTACCCTTTGACTAAATAAATTCCTTCTCATCTCCCTTCTAAAGGAGCATCCTTTTATTCTGAGGCAATGGCCTCTGGTCCAAGACTCTCCAAATTCACTATCCAGTTGGAACTATTAAAAGAGAACTACGCCACAAAGTGCTGTCACCGTTATTTATTTTACACATGGACTTCATCAGCAAAACATAATACCAAGTTTAGAAGGTGAAAAGGGTCTGAAGGTCTGAAGAAGGGTTTCGGCCCAAAACGTTGCCTATCTCCTTTGCTCCTTAGATGTTGCTGCACCCGCTTTTTGTGTACCTTAGAAGGTGAAAATGCAGTTAACAACTAATTTTAAGGAAAAAAGACACAATAATGTGGACAATATAATAGGCCAGCAATTTTGGGTACCAACTTCATGTGCTACACTATGGAAATTAAAAATATTTTAAAAAGATGTTGGGAAAGAATAGAAGGCATAAAATGTGTATCAAGTTATCCCAAGTTGGCCTTTCATAAAAGACATTTGGTAATTATAGAGACTACCTTACATGACCATGACAAGTGAAGGTTGCAGTCAGATGTGCTCAAGGAAGTTTGTATGGCAGCATCTAAGAGGATCATTCCCCACAAATGTTGACTGATCCCAAATGAAGTATAATTTATCTTTTCATTTTCAAAGGTTATTGAAGATGTGCATTGATGATGTTTTGATTTTCTTTTAAAAGTCCAATAGCAGAATTTATGCAGTACTGAGAAACAGAGAAGCATATTATTCATATAAATAATTTCAAAATGTCACTAGGACTGTACTTTGACCTTTATTAAAAAATGCAGAGCAGCACGATGGTGCAGCGGTAGAGTTGCTGCCTTACAGCTGCCTTGCAGCACTAGAGACCCGGGTTCGATCCTGACTACAGGTGCCTGTGTACAGAGTTTGTACATTCTTCCCTTGATCTACCTGGGCTGTCTCCGGGATCTCTGGTTTCCTCCCACACTCCAAAAATGTACAGGTTTGTAGACTAATTGGCTGGGTAAAATTGTAAATTGGCCCTGGTGCGTGTGGGAGAGTGTTAGAGTGTGGGGGTCGCTGGTCGGTATGGCCTCGGTGGGCTGAATGGCATGTTTCCATACTGTATCTCTAAATTAAGCTAAACTAAATGAAATCAAGTAGAACTTTTGAAGTTTTGCAAATATCTTAATGCATTGCAACCAAATTAATATATTACTGTGCTCTTACATTATTTTTCATGGGATGCGGTCACAACCATATTTATTGACATCGCGAACTGTCCATGGGCAGATTGGGCAAAGCAGTCTGAGGGCAGCTATGAGTCAACTAGTGGGACATCTGGAGCAACAGAAAGGACGTGTAATATGGCAGATTAGCCAACCAGATGGATGGTTACAATAATCAAGCAGTTTCCTGGTCACCATCACAGATTCTGTCTTTTTAATTACTTTAGTTTCAATTCCCCAGCTACCATGGTGCGATTTGAACTCTTATGTCCAGATATCCCTGCTGTACATGTGCCCAGTAACTTAAACACTATGCTAAAATACCCCCATTACAACAAATGTCTTCATATTAATTATCTTGAAAATTTTTTAAAAATCACGCAATTACATAGGCTTAAAATGAAACGAATGTGTTTCCATGATGTACATAATACAATTGAAAGTATCGCTCAATGTACATTTTGTGTGACCTACTAATTTAAAATGCATGACTAATGAATATTAAAGATTCAACAGCATTTTGAAGAGGAGCAAAGAATTCTCTCAGTTTCCTAATGAATATTGCTCCTTTCACTTACACGCCTAAAAATTGGACTAATTACTTGCATTGCTTCACTGTTTAGGGGTCTTGTCCTATGCTGACAAAGTTGATACATTTATCTGGCAAGATTTCTCTGTGCATATCAAAGGGATTCATTATATGTGTGGAGCTCTTGACGCATGTTTGATTGATGTGATAAGTGCTGAATATTAGCACAAATAGTTTGAGCTTTTAGCCAGGTGAGTGTTCTCTCAGACTTCAAACAAAAATTGCAAAATTGGCAACAATTGAATGCTTTACATGTGATCAGTTGAAACTTTGGCACTGAACATTAAGGTCTTTATATCCTGAGACAGTGCGACGACTTTCATCTGATCCAACTGGATTTAAATCGACATCCTGGAACTGAAAAGTTAACACTGAATGCAGCAGCACTCCAGTAAAGATATGTTCTTCGTTCTTGGTGGTTAACAGGTCTCAGAGCTGGAGCTGCAGGTGTCGAGAGTTTCTGGTGAAGGATATGAATCCTCTGCATCCCAGCTCCATGGCAGACACATTACCTCCAATCTAAAGGCTGGATCCTCGATTGAAACTGACACCAGGAAATCAGGTAGAAAAGTCCGAGTGGCTGGTGGCATAATTCTAGATGATGTGAGAAATCAAACTTTCAAAAACAAATTTACCAACTGAGTGCAGTTGTAACATTTCATGCAGCATAAGCATTTGAACACAATCTCAGAGCAATCTCTTGCATTTTACACTTTTTACATGGATAGGACTGGTTTAGCAGGATATTGGCCAAACGCAGGCAGGTGGGACTAGTGTAGATGGGACATGTTTGTCAGCGTGGGCAAGTTGGACCAAAGTGCTTTTTCACATGCTGTATGACTCTATGACTCCATTGGGATTTGTACTTCTTCACCTTAAACTGGTAATGAAGACCATGGAAGGCAAAGTTGGCTTTATCTAGTTGCAAGGTGAATCAGAACTTTATTTTGCTGCTATTTTACATTGTTGTTGCATCAAACCAGCATTAACTGCAGTGATGATTGGCTGTTTCTCATCAGGGGTTAAGTTGAGCCCCTCCACTTCCCTCCACATAGACTTTCAGAAAGCCTTTGATAAGGTCCCGCACAGGAGACTGGTGACTAAAATTAGAGCACATGGTATTGGGGGTAGGTGTTAACATGGATAGAAAATTGGTTGGCAGACCGGAAGCAAAGAGTAGGAGTGAACGGGTCCTTTTCAGAATGGCAGGCAGTGGCGAGTGGAGTGCCGCAAGGTTCGGTGTTGGGGCCGCAACTGTTTACCATATATATTAATGATTTGGAAGAGGGAATTAGGAGCAACATTAGCAAGTTTGCAGATGACACAAAGCTGGGTGGCAGAGTGAACTGTGAAGAGGATGTTAGGAGGTTGCAGGGTTACCTGGACAGGTTGAGTGAGTGGGCAGATGCATGGCAGATGCAGTATAATATAGATACATGTGAGGTTATCCACTTTGATGGCAAAAACAAGGGGGCAGATTATTATCTCAATGGGGTTAGGTTTGGTAAGGGGGAGGTGCAGCGAGACCTGGGTGTCCTTGTACACCGGTCACTGAAAGTTGGCTTACAGATACAGCAGGCAGTGAAGAAAGCTAATAGAATGTTGGCATTCATAACAAGAGGATTTCAGTATAGGAGTAAAGATGTTCTTCTGCTGTTGTATAGGGCTCTGGTGAGACCACATCTGGAGTATTGTGTACTGTTTTGGTCTCCTAATTTGAGGAAGGCCATCCTTGTGATTGAGGCAGTGCAGCTGGTTCACGAGATTGATCCCTGGGATGGCGGGACTGTCATGTGAGGAAAGATTGAAAAGACTAGGCTTGTATTCACTGGGGTTTAGAAGGATGAGGGGTATCTTATAGAAACATATAAAATTATAAAAAGACTGGACAAGCTAGATGCAGGAAAAATGGTCCCAATATTGGGCGAGTCTAGAACCAGGAGCCACAGTCTTAGAATAAGAGGAAGGTAATTTAGGACTGAGGTGAGAAAAAAACTTTTTCACCCAGAGAGTTGTGAATTTATGGAATTCCCTGCCACAAAGGGCAGTGGAGGCCAAGTCACTGGATGGATTTGAGATAGAGTTAGATAGAGCTTTAGGGGCTAGTGGAGTCAAGGAGAAGGCAGGCACGGGTTATTGATAGGGGACGATCTGCCATGATCACAATGATCCTGCACCTATGTTTCTATATGTTTTTATGCCCTGTTGAGTTCCTCCATCACTTTGTGTTTTGATCAAAATTCCAGTGTCTATTTTTTTAACACCAAGAAATGATGAGTGTCTGGAATATGGTGATGGTGGAGTCAGATATGCTGGAGACATTTAAGATGCTTTTAGGTGAAAATGCAGGGAATGGAGATATATATATATATGGATTGTAAGCAGAGGGGATTTCTTGAATTTGGCAAAGACAATGTGGGCCAAAGGACTCGTTCCTGCACTGTTCTATGTTAGACTACTGATTTTAAGGGCAAAAAGGGTAACTACATTTCCAATTGGAAAACAAACTAATTTTAATGTTCGTTTACGTAAGCTTGGAGTGAAATAATTGCTTATAGTTCAACTATGAGGAACAGGTCCAGTTAATTCTGCACTGACGCAGCTGAGTAGAAAATCAAAACTAGGAGGCCAGTCCAGTAACTGAAGGGTCTGTTCCTTTGCTGTACTGCTCTATGTTCCACATTATCTGACTGGGATATGGCAATAGAGAGATAATTTAATTTACACTGATTGAAGTGTTAATCAACTTGTGAAATCTTCACTATTTCACACATTAATCCAAAGGCATAATGGGAAGTGTGGCATATTTCCATGAATAGACATACTATACTCTTATTGAAAAAGGAGGTCACAGTTGCATTAACTGTGGTGGCCAGTCCGGAAGAAGTGCCAATGAGAGTAAAATGTATACGGTGATAAGTGTTCAGCTTTGTTATCAATATGCATGAGGGATTCCATTCTTGTGCCCAGCCACTTTGTGATGTTAAATTGTCCTCTAAACTCTTCTGAACCACTATTAATAATTTTTTTTTTCAAGAAATAAATCACTACTTATGTAATCAGGATAATGGTATGGTCTCTAAGTGCCCCGAGGAACATTTTCAAATTCGAACAGAGGTACTGCAGCCAAAACACTGTCGGAATGTGAAATTAATGGGCAACAGCAGTGCTTTGGTGCAACATGAAGTGGTCTATCTTGGCTTGTGAGTAAATTTATAGGTCTGCCACGTACTGTAAACAAGAAAAGCCATATGCCATTATGAATGGTACAAAACTTGATAATGCTCTTGAACCAAGGTCGCTATTGGGAACATTGCAGTATCATGCACATTTCCCACTCGATGGGACAATGGTAATCTTGCTGCTTATCATTCACTGATGAAAGATGTCCCATGAATCTCAGACAATAAGCAACAGTGTGCATAGGATACCTTTATGAATGTTGTGATAGTCCTTACAGTAGCTGTACAAAGCCGATTGAAATTAACATGTCTATGCGAACTTCTACCATAGCATGTACCTTGGATGAGTTATGGACAATTTCCACATGCCCTTAGTCTACAGTAGGAAATAAAATCCAACAGAGCACAATATGCTGGTGGCCATTTAATGATTTTGAGAGAAGGAACAATATCAAATATGTTTTAATAATCCCCCATCATCTAAAAATCCATTCAGTGTAGTCAAAAATGCCTTAAGGAAGCAGACACATCAAGAGTTTTCTTCCTTCAGCATGAGGAGTAATGTGGATATTTCTTGTTCAAATAGAGAACCGCTCCACTTATCACACCAGGAGATTTTCCTCTAACCATTTTTTACAGACTGAGTGGAACACATTGACGGAATGACAAAAATTCTAACTAAAGTTAAGTTCCAAGAGAGAGAAGTCAATGACCATGTCTAGGTTTTGAATCCTTCTAACAGAATCGATGCCGGCAAGTGGGAAATTAAAATTGCTGCGTCTCGTTCAGTCTGCTGACAAAGTCAGAAATGTACGCGTGGCCCACATGGTTCCAAATAGTATCTCATTTAGTCTGGTGACAAAGTCCAAAATATGCGCTGGACCATGTAGCTCCACACTGTATCTCATTCAATCTGGAGACAAAGTGACAAAATGTACACGTGGACCATGTGGTTCGAGAGAAAAACACAATCAAGTCAGCAAAGTTTAGACAATGCCAGGTAGTTTTCCACTACCAGCATCAGCTTTCTCTTAAGGGCCTGTCCCACTTGGCGATATTATCGGCGACTGCCGGCATCATTGAATGACTTATCAGATCACCACAAAATTTGCGGCGTAATGCGGCGTGACGCAGCGTGATGCGGCGGTGATGCGGCGGTGATGACGTATGACGCGCGGTGTTTTTCAAGTGTCGCAACACTTTTTTGTCGCCGCTGGATTTTGAAATGTTCAAAATCTTTTGGCGACGCTGATATGACGCCGGCAGCCTTCGAAAAAATCGCCGTGGGACAGGCCCTTAACTGTCAGCATCAGTAGTGGGTACAGTAGAGTGAGGCCAACACCATTTGAATTGTAAAGAGTGATGTGCCACCAAAGGGTGAATCTGTTTATTTCAGGTGTTGAGGCAAGTTCTGAAGGTAGTGGCGGAGATGAGGTTGGACATGTGGGAAGATCTGCTAGAGATCTTAAACCTGTGGTGCGACAAAAGCAACGGTTGCTTGTTAATCGTACAATAGCAGTGTTGTTTCTAATGTTGAATGATGTAACTAGTTTACTGAATACAAAAGATAGTCTTGTTTCTCATTGGAAAGAAGAGCTGTGTTTCCATATCTGATCATACTGTGCGCTAATCAGATGAGGGCTGCTTTATAGCAATAACCGCAAATGGAACATAAGATTGAAGATTTATCAGAGTAATGCATATATTATGTTAGGTTTCAGAATGAGATAAGCCGTGATTATTGATTGATGTCAGCTACATTCTCTTGTACATGTTAGCACCAAATACACATGATGCTACAGAAAGATATGTAAACTGCAACAAGTCTGACATTGGAAATAAAAGATCAGCCGTGATTTTTAGCCAATTGTCATTGTTGGAAGAACATATGTGGCATTTGGGGTGAAAAGATGGAGACATTGTCAACTTTTAATTCGCCATGGTGAATTGTCTCGAATATGCATGTGAGTCTGAAGGAAATCATGGGAGAATAAAACGGGATTAATATAGGATTAGTGTAGACGAGTGCGGTCCCATTGGGCCCATCCCCCAAGACAATATTCCACCACTGACCCATAGCCTCCTATTGCGCAGGCACGGCTGACGGGTTCCCGTTGTGACGCCAGAGATCCCCATTGAGATCTGTGGCAACCCTCCCTCAACTGCGCCTCGCCATCCCTCTTCCTACCCTATCCTCCTCCATTCCCCTTCATCCGCCAGCACTCCCTGCCCCTCCTCTTCACCCTCCCTCTTCTTTCCCTCTCCTCCTCCCATCCCCCACTCACCTCTCCCTCCCTCTCCTTTCCCCCACCCTCAGTCACTCCCTCCCTTCCTCCCTCCATGACCCCTCTCCCCTCTTTACACCCCTCCTCTCCCTCTATCTCCCTGCTCCCCCACTCTTCACCTCCCCATCCCACTCCCCCACTCTCCCTCCTCACCTCCCCCACTGCCCTCCTCTCCCTCTATCCCCCACTGCCTACCTCTCCCACTCCTCTCCCTCTATCCCCCTCCTCCCCCACTTTTCCCTCCCACTCCCATCCCTATCCCCCCCGCTCCCCCACTCCTCACCTCCCCCATATCCAACCCCACCCCACAATGAAAATTTGTGATGGTTTTTTTTTAAATGAAACCCCCCTCCTCCCCCCCCCCCCCCCCATGATTCAGGATCCCAGTGTGACATCATTGTGATGCTGAACACGGCTGACGGGCAGGGCAAATGGAAAAGTGGTTTGAAAAGTTATTTTTTTTAAGTTTACAATGTTAATAACGTAAAATATACCATCAAAACTTGTTTCATTTACATCACAGGACAATGGTGAGTAAGGTGGGCCAAAAAGTGTAGCACTATCGTGTACCATTTTGACGGGGGTTTAGGGATCTCACGCACACACATCCATACAAACAAACAAACAAGATGAGAGTTTTAGTAATATACGAAGTGGGACCCTTTGGGTCCCAGCATCACACGGGAGGGCTGGTCCCCCAACACAATATTCCACCTCTCCACCAATTCCAATATTGATGGCCAATGGGAGGGCTTTCTGGAGTGCTAGTATGGGTGTTGTGGGCTGAAGGGAATGGTTTCCAGAGGACTAGTATGGACATTGTGGGCCAAATGGATTCTTGGGCTGGCGGCTTGGTCCTTCAAGACTGTTGTGCTGGCAGCTCACTCATGGCTGGTGGGCTGGCAGTTGACTCACGGCTTTTCCTTGAAATTCCATTTCAAGCAGGGTGCAAGGCCACCAAATTCAAGTGCAGTTTTGTACCATTTCAAGCAGGGTGCAAGGCCACTATAGACAGTGATTCGTGACCTGCTTGCAGAGACTGAGCACCACGCCCATACAGCTAGAAGGCAAGGCAACTGGGCAACTTTTTTATAGCATTTCCCTCCCCCCCACCCTTTAGCCCCCCACCAGAAGGGGCATGGCCTTCATGCCGTTCACAGCTCAGATGGAGACACCTTTGACAAGGAGAGAGAATCTCAACATTTTTAAAACAATAATAACTCTTTATTTTAAGATCATCAATGGGGACAAAGTCTTCAGCATCTGAATGATGAGCGGAGGGAGAATCTTACTACCCAGAGGCTTTATGGTTCTTATCAGCATATCTTTTCATTCATTTGTTTATGTCCGTGCGAAACATTTTTCTCCAGAGCAATCAGTATTTGTGGGTCTATCTTTATAAAGCTACATACATACAGGAAGTGGTCAAGAATTCAACAATTTTTATGTAAAGGCAAGTCAGACAAAACAACTTTATTGGAGGCAAGGCAACTTTAATTAGCAATCACGATAGGGAATCATTTTGGGCAGATGTTTAGCATTTGCCGGAATCATTGAAGTTTTTGGTTGAGGGGCAGACAGTATCTTACAAGAGGCATCTGCCTAATCCTTTTGCATACAAATGTGCCAAAGTCCTCCTGGTGTTTAGGAAGGAATAAGGAAAACAACCAAGTGGAAGAAGCAAGCTGGCATTTATTTTGGAAGGTGGGCGTGTGAGGCAGCAGTGGGAATGAAAAGTAGCATTATGACATGAGCAAGGTTACCTGGAGAAATGCAGCTTGCAGGATAACAGCAAAAACTAGAAGGCATCGTGTGTTTTGTTAGGGATACAGGGTATGGTTCAAGCAAGAAGGACAAAGGACAAACAGATAACACAGTTTTAGCAATTTCCAAACCAAAGGCCACAGCTGCCACCCATTAAGCAGTGTTTCACCTGAGATGCTACATCTCCATCCAATTCTGCAGGAAATTACAGAGTTTTGGACGTAGCCCAGACCATCACGCAAACTAACCACCCTTCCAATGCACTGCATGAACACTTCCAGCATAAACAAGGACTAGTTTCACCCTGGCCACTCTGTCATCTCCCCTCTCCTATCAGGCAAGAGGTACAAAAATGTGAACATGCATAGCTCTAGATTCAGGGACAGTTTCTTCCCAGTGGTTATCAGGCAACTGAAAAGTTTTCACGCAAGCTGGAGTGCAGTCCAAATATCCCATCCACCTCATTGGAGACTGTCTTTAATCTTTATCTTGCACTAAATGTTACTCCCTTTACCCTTTATCTGTACATTGTGGATGCTTGAATGTAATTATGTATAGTCTTTTTGTTGACTGGATAGCCCACAAAAAAAGCTTTTCACTGCACCTCAGTACATGTGACCGTAATAAATTGAACACGACTACTGAGAGAGTATTCCAACAATCAAAAGAAAGGTCCCAACTCAAAATGTTCCCTGTCAATTTCCTTCACAGATGCTGCCTCACCTGCTGAGATCCTCCACGCTTTGTGTTTTGCTCAGTGTGCCAACAGTGAAGAAGACAAAAGATTTAGGGACCATCTATTGGGAAGAAAGCTATTATAAAGATTCTTGCTAAGTATTTGAACTGTTTCATGATTAGAGTACCTTTATTGATAGCTAGATCTTCAACTCTTTTCAGTATCCTCGAGAACAATTAAGGGAAAAACTGCAAAGGGAGTGCTGGTGGTGAGCAACGTGAATTTCTGGAAGTCAGCTCTGATATAGCAGTGCTCAAGTGTCACCTTCAATTACTTGCTAAAATATCAGGAGTCCAAATTGAACTCACAACCTCCTGCCTCGCAGGCGAGTCGATGCTCATTTGTCAATGATTTGTGAAGGATCTCAGGCAGCTACTGGGCTGAGACATATGGTGTGTTTTTTCTAGACATCTGGACTCATTTTAAACGTGGGCTAATCTGCTGGAGAGCTTTACCTGCCGACTGCAACTAACCGAAGGTCAGCAGCGAAGAGGCATCGGATGAGTTCCGGAGGTGACGAGTCAAGGTCCCCCAGTGCTAATATCAATTCATGATTCTTTTCCCAATGCAGCCTGTTACTAATGTGACCTCGGGTACAAAGCAGAAACAATGAAACAGAGAGTAACAGTGAAGTCTTGTGCCTTTTCAATTCATTCCCTCTCGGAGAATTAACCTCTTTCCATTGGGTTAATTTGAAATATGAAATCCCGCATTGCTAAAACAAAGGGATTTATTTCTGTTCTACAGCTAAAGGCTTTCAAAGCCAAAGAAATATGTTTCTGCTCTTATTAATGCAATAACAGTCAGAAAGGATTAACTGTACAAGCCAATAAATGTTAAGTGCTATGGAAATATTTCCTCATCAACAACTCAATTATTACAAACTACACATCCAGTTGCTGGTTATTCAAGCCTAAGGGAAGCAAGGCAGGGCCAGACAACTTCCATCTAACATAGTTGAGGCTGCATATTCCTTTTAGATGTGATATTCACTCCCTTTTGATATGGAGTACATCTACGTCTCACCCAGTTGATGTGTCACTTTGAAGTAAAATTATTAGGACATTATTATCCTGAAAAAAATGAATTCCATCTGATCTCCTGCAACATTGCTCACAGATAGCCTAAGGTGTGCATTAGTTTCAACCAGCCCATCCATTGAAGCCCACAACTTGATATGTGGGGGTGGTCTAAGTAAATCCACGCTGAGCAAAAGTGGAAGCTAATTGCTGCTGTTCAGATGGCGTGTCTCTGAAACGGCTGTTGATCTATGACGTCAGATCCTTCCTGCAACATGTTCAGAAGAAATCAACGGGAAAAATGACAAACTTTCAAATCTTAGTTATACTTTAGAATTTGAGGTTATTCAGTTGGGATTTAGTCAACTTAAGCCGCCATTTAAATACAAATGTTTAGGTCTTTTCCCTCCTTATTCCCTTTTATGGATTCTGTTTTAAGCCGATTATTTTTTTTGTATTTGCTTATGGAACAATACCATAATTCAAAGTTCACTCTTTGGATGAAGAATGCTTTAAAATATCCTAGGGCTGCGAGGAAGTACTAAACGACTGCAAGGTTTTCATCCAGAAGTAATTTGAAGAAATCTTACTGCACCAGATGAAGTCAGCAAATAAGGGATGTGACTGGTTTTGAACACTTAGAAAAACATAAGGAGATCGATCAAATCAACGAGGTTTTAGGAAAACAGAGACTGTGCTTGACAAATTTACTAGGATTCTTTGAGGATGTAACAAACCGGGTGGGTATGGGAGAACTAATAGATAGACCGTAGAAAAGACCCTTGGGCCCATTGTGGGGGGTCACCGAGGACAAAGAGGAACTCGCGGTGAGGTTGGAGCGGGTGGAGGTGGGGGTGGGGGGGGGGGGTGTTATTGGTGGGTGGGTGGTGGAGAAGGGAACAGGGACCATCAAGACTACATTGCATACTTTTGTAACTTTGTTGGTGGCCGATACATGGCGGCTCTTTGCTTACTTGTGTATTGTGTATTGCGTATTGTGTACGAAACAAAGAATTTCGCTGTACCAAGTACACGTGACAATTAAATATAATTCAATCAATCAATTAAAAATGTCTGCGCCAAGACCATGTGCGTCCATGTACCAAGCTCACCCTGTTCCGCTAACTGCGCCCATCCCGGAACTTCAGGTGCGCTTTCTGAGAGAGCGGGAAGGTGAGTTTGCAAACTATTCACAACCGTCAACTTTCCCTTTCAACTTCCACCGCCTCCATCTCGGCAGCGACAGGAATAAGAATTAGAAGAACGAGAGGTAATCTTCTTCATCAATATAAGATACTGAGAGGAATTGGCAGGGTAGATGCTGAGAGAATGCTCCTCACAGAATTAAACCCCTGTCTCACGGTGCGAGTCGACCGACGAGTGACCCCGAGTTTTCACTCGCGGTAATCACGTACAATTAACGTAGCGGGAATGTCGGAACTCGCACGCGTAACTTAGCGACTCGTGGCGCTAACGGCAGGTACCCGTGAAACTTGTTAACTCTTGAAAAAATTCAAACATGTTTGAGGTTTTCCACGAGTCAAATTTACTGTTCAAGTTAAAAATTGAAACATTTAAACTCGTTGTAATAACGTAGTGGTCCGTGAGTTTACCTTAGTGACTCGTGAGTCTACCGTGGGCACTCTTTAACTTAGCGGGTAGGCAGCATCTCTGGAGAGAAGGAATGGGTGACGGGATGACGTTTCCAAATTTCTGCTGCGTCTTTGTGTAACTCCAGCACCATGTGTTCACTTTTTGTCAACCAGCATCTGCCCTTTCTTATGTATGACATTATTTGTAGTTGATTGTCGCTCCCTTCAGTTTCCCGGGGGGTCGGGACGGGACTGGAGTTGGGAGGGAAAGGTGGGGGGGGGGGGGGGGGTAGAAGGGAGGGGGGGGATGGGGAGGAGGGAGGGGAGGGTGGGGTTGGGGTGACTTAGTACGGGAGACAAGTGTACTGACTGTGTGAGCTGACACTTTGGTAGTGATTGCCCATGGGGTAATCACTGTCGAGGACTTCATAATGCAGAGAGCATTATAAACAGTGGAGCGATTAACCCTGGAAAGGGGGAGACTTCCCTCTGAGTTGGACCCAGGAAAGCAGGGATTTTCTTGAGGTTATTAACGACAGATAAATGGATGGGAAGGGTTTAGAGGGCTATGGGCCACATGCAGGCAAATAGGACTACCCCAGGACACCAAATTGGACGGCATGGCCAAGCTGGGCCGAAGGACCTGTTTCCGTGTTGTACAGCACCATGACTAAGGCCTATCCAGTGGCATTGACATATTTTGTATTAAACAAAAACAAGGAATAAAACCAAAGCCCGGCCTTAAAGCAACTAAAAATATATCCGATTAAATGTGCAGGGCGGAGCAGTACCACATTCAAAGTATCTCCGTCTCCCCACAGTGTTTGTATATTCAATTAAAATATAACAAACCTCCGCCCGTAGTCTTCTAAACTACTGGAGGGTATTTTCCCTTTTGATATAATGACGGCCCAATTGAATTCTATCTTAACTCAAAGCGCATGTCTTCTTTAACCTGTTGCTTATTAAAACAGACCTCCATTCACGATTGGCTCAAGAGTAACGGGAGAGGAACTTGGTAACTAAGGAAAGGAACTTGGAACATCACAGAAATGACATACCTGTGGGAACTCGGTTAAACTCTTGAACATAAACTTGGAATCTCGTACACAACCACGAGTCTGTTTTTTTTCTTTCACTTGGGGTCACTCGTGGGTGGACTCGCACCGTGAGACAGGGCTATTAGGGGTCATTGTTTGAGGAGAAGGATTTGCTTATTTAAGACAGCAACGAGAAAGAATTTCATCATTCAGATGGTTGTTATTCTTTGAAATCCCAGGAAAAAGAAAGTAATTGAAATGTTCAAGGTAAAATTGACAGGCGTTTGACCTACAAAGGAGTTGAGGGATAGGGGGAGAGCATGAAAGTGGTGTAGAGGTCAAGATTGGATCAGCCACAATCACTTTGAACAGTGGCCTCATCTCTTCCTGGTTATCATGTTATGTTCTTATGCTGTCAGCATTGGCTGTGGTCAGCATTGCTCTTTATCTCTCAGCAAAGAGTTATACCTCCCCAATCTCATCTTGCAGGTTTGAAAGAAATGGAAATGCAGTTACATTCCTTCAGACCTGTCTCTGAACACAAAAAAAAGTTAAAATATTTTGCTGGAGGCTCATAAACCTCAGGAATTATTAAGCACAGAGGGTTGTGGAGGATAGATCATCGGGGGATGGTTAAAAAAGAGGCAGGTGAATTTTTCAAGGATTGGGGAATTGAGTGATGTAAGGAACTGTCTTAGTTGAGAAGATGAGAACTGGGGCAGATCATTTATGATCATGCTGAATGGTGGGGCAGCCTTGAAGTGCTGAGTTATCCATTCCCGCTTTCATTTTCTCTTGTCTATCATAGTGGACCTGTCAGAGAATCCGTACACCTGGGCTTTACCTAGTCAAACTTTCGATATCTTCATGGGTGATGTTGAGGTCCAGATGGTGACCTGGCCAAGGGTGGTATAATGGAGAGGTTCAGCCTCGGACTAGCCACTACGGACTAGTTAGTTAGTTTGTTAGTTAGTTAGTTGGTTGGTTAGTTAGTTGGTTAGTTTATTGTCACGTGTACCGAAGTGCATTGAAAAGCTTTTGTTGTGTGCTAACCAGGCAACGGAAAGACAATACATGATTACAATTGAGCCATCCACAGTGTAAAGGTAGATGATAAAGGGAATATCATGAATAACGTTTAATATATGATAGTCAGGAAATTCTGACGAGGCATGGCTTTGCCTTTACCAAAATTCTCATTGAATTTAAAAGCTTTTTAAAGATTGAAACATTCAGAGATATGTTTACAATATGTTACAGTTGACATAGACGAGTACATAAATATAAATTTTAATTAATTTAAAGCGTATAACACTCTATTGAGGTCACAGCGATTGAATTGTGTGCTGTTCTGGTTACCTCAGTCAAAGAAAGACAGGATTGCACTTGAGGAGATTTACTAGGATGTTGCCTCATGAGGGGTGCCTGGATAAGCAGAGTTTATTTTCCATGAAATGAAAGAGGCTGAATGGGAACATGATAGTTATCCAGAATTCTGAAGGACAGAGATAGGATGAACAATGAGGCACTTTCCCTATAGTGGAGACATCTAAAACCAGAGGTTTAAAGTGAGAGGTAAGATGGTTGGAGGCAAACGTAAGATTTTGTTTTCATGCATAGGGTGGGGTACCAACTGGAACAAAGTGGCTGGAAAGATGGTAGTAGATATGTACCTAAGGGGCCAAAGGGTTTGTATCCACCAGTACCCGGACATGGCGCCGACAGACAAGAAGCTGGGGCAATCTGAACCCAAGCACCAAGCTGAAAGCGGCCGAAGGTGTGCATCGCTCAGGACGGTCGCCACTCTCCCTTGGCCACCCTCCGCGGGCAGTGGGTCGGGTGCAGCGGAGGTTTGGGATAATGTTCATGCCTTCACAGTGATGTGATGGACGCGGGGGTCTGGACCAATCGCTGACAAGTCCCGCCCCCCGGCAACGTCAAGTCCGTTATTGGACTTTTCTGTTGAGCGGCAGTCGGTCCTTTGGCCTGTAGGCGACGCCGCCGTCGGGTAGGTGGTGAATCGACAGAGCGGCCATTCGGTAAGTTTGATTTTAGGGGACGCAGCTTTTCAATTCTGTTTTAGGCGTCCCATCCTTTCAGTTCGTAGGCGTTTCGTCTTCGGACTCTTCAGTTTATTTGCGTTTTGGCCTCGTTTCCATTCCGTTCTTTGGCTTCGACTTCTTTGCTTCGGCCTCTCGTCCGTCGGCGCCGCGTCCACACACGGTATCCAACAAGTACCCATCCATACGCATCCTAATTACTGGTAATAAGTCCAACCCCTTCCATACCTTGGCACTTCTAGTGCTTGTCCACATATGTTTTAAATATTATAAGAGTACCTGTATCCACCATCCTTTCAGCCACTTTGTTCCAGTTGGTACACCACTCTTTGCATGGAAACAAAATCTTACGATTGCCTCTAATCATGTTGTTTGATTCTATGTAAAAAACACTTGGAAATAATTAAAATCATTTAACCAAAGTAAAATAATTAAAGCAATATAATTAAAGCAAATAAAACCTCACAATCACTTTGTTTCTGAGTGCACATGCCCAGTTCCCATATACATCGATTCGATGCCCAACTGATGTGGGATATGAAAAGTAATGCCCGGTGCAAAGATGAACAGAATCCCACTAGGCAGAGGTAAGTCTGATTTAAACTCCGAATCCCCCCCCCCCCCCCCCCATTTCCAATCTGTCTCCGTTCTGGGAGGTCTTTTGTCTGGGATTTACCGCGATTTGAGTGACTGAAAGTGAACAGTTCCTTCAGTACCTGTTGGCGACAGAGAAGATTTGGCCCATTACATTTGGGGCAGGATAACCAGAGAGAGTTTACAGATGTGGGAATAAAGAGCATTTTGTTTCACAGCCCATTGAATATCTCATGCTGCAACTGAGTAGAAATTAAAGCAGTTTTACTGTGCAAAATGTGATCTTTTCTAAGGGCTATTTCTGGGATGACTGAAGGACCTTATTTTCAATACTCAATGTATTGAGAAATGAAAGCATGGGTAATTGGGGAATGTTTTATGCTTGGGTAAAGATTAAGCAGTAAAGTGTTATGCCCTGATCAGAAAAATCTACTCATGGTGTCAAAATAGCAAGTGATTTTAATATGCTGCCAGCAGCTATGGAAGGTTTCGCTGTCAAGTTGAAGTATTTTCAATGAGGGTTTTTATTTAATGTAGGCTCAGAGGAATGAGTATGATAATAATTGGAATGCTAACAACGTGCTAGTGTGGCACAATAGCAAAGTGATAGAGTTGCTGCCTTACAGCACCGGAGACCCGGATTTGATCCTGACTGGATGCGGTCTGTACAGTTTGTACATTCTCCCCGTGACCACATAGGTTTTCTCCGAGTGCTCTGCTTTCCTGCCGCATTCCGGACACGTGCAGGATTGTAGGTTAAACAGCTTCTGTAAATTGTCCCCAGTGCATAGGATAGAACTAATGTACAGGTGATTCTGGTCGGTGCAGACCCAGTGGGCCGAAGGGCCTATTTCCACGCTGTATCTCTTTAAACTCTGAGTATGTGTGTATGGGGAGGATGGGGGCAAGGAGAGTGAGGAAATGGGAAAATCTATCATCTCTATGTTGAATGCAATCAATAACTATTTCTTGATAGTTATCAGAATGATCACCTCTCTCCACAGATGCTGACTGACATACTGAGTGGATCATTTTCTGACTTTAGTTCAGATTCCCAGTATTTGCAGTGTTTTGCTTTTCAATATGAGTTGTTTTAGTATGTTGAGAGTGTGAGATAAAATCAGACTGCTTTCTGTTATCTGCCATGTGAAAGCTGAATTAGACCACTGTTCGCGATGTTGAAACAGGGGGAATTGCCTCTCATCCATGCACATGCAAATGGTCTTTGTTGCCTCATTCTCTGTGCAAGCAGTGATCCTAATCCACTAACCATCCACTCTTACATTATATTTCCCTTTATTCCCTTTTAAGCAACCATCCATGTGACCTCTTCACACACATTGTACTTGTGATTTCAACCATTGAAGCCCAATGGTCCTTTCACATCTTCACAACGAAAAATAATTGTGCAGTGTTGCTGTAAAGTGTCCAATTTATGGGAATTGGAGAGGAATAGTACTTGCCTCCAGCAACAAGAAGCTTTTCACTGTACCTCAGTACAAGTGACAATAAACTAAACTGAACTGAACTGATAATCTAAATTATTAATTTGCTTTATATCTTTGATTCAAAACCTTTGACCACCGGGAAAAAAAAACCCTGTTTCTCTCCCATTCCATTCCTGCATACATTGATCAAATTACCTCAATGCCTTTTCGAAGTCTTTACAACCGTTTCCTTTTACCATGCAGCGCCCCAATAATTCAGAGTTGTTTAGTGTCTTTGTGTTCTGCACACAGTGTGCTGATCAAAACCCTACTCTATTTATGATCTACCGTGAATTTAGATACACTCAGCTTCACAACTTGAGTTTTATATTTCACTGCTGCTACTAAAATATAATAGTGGCTTTTCATATAGCCTTAACCACTTGAAGTATTTGCTTTTAATGATTTATGAAGCTAACCTCCAACGTCATCCCTGCTTGTTGCAAGGCTTTGGTAGGACCCAGTTGTAACTCATCCCTAGGTATCTATTATTCCACACACCAATCATCTGAACCCTTGGCTTAGGATACAGTCCGTAACTCATTCGAACATGAATGCTTTCGAACATTCAACGTGTATTTAGGGAATGCTGAACAGTGTGACAGTTTTACATTTTAGTAATTGCTTCTTATATGGCTTGCTAATGATCTGAATTATGCAGATGAGAATTGGTTACTGCGAAAGTCATGTAATTAGGTAAACAGAATTTCAGGTAGTATTCATTGTGTTGTGCTGTTGTCAGTGTCTGCCCTCCTGCAACTGCAACATGTTATCTGTTGATATTTATAAGCTAATTCTGGGCATAAATTGTCAGAAGCTGTGTTTATTGATCCCAGTGCTACCTATTGAAACCGTGTAGACACTCCAAAGTGTTATACAGTTAGGACAGGAGTTAAAACAAAAGACTCAGACCCATCAATGTCACTCTCGCAGTGTAGCCAACAGATGTAATTTCTTTAATGATTTATTGGTGTTGCAGTGTTGCTGTGAAGTGTCCAATTTAAGGGGCTAGGAGAGGAATAGTCCTTGCCTCCAGCTTGCACCTGTCATGCTCAAGTATTTCACACTTCTTCTCTGCATTGTTTTTGATTTGCCTGCTTTCCTTTCCCTCTGTTTCTCAGCCTCACATTCTCTTCATCCCCGTGAATGTGTGCACGTTTTAGAAGCAGCAAAGAGTAGGAAAATTATTACCTAAATTATGAGCTCCATGTCGGCATCATCAGTCATCCTTCTTTCAACACCTTTAAGAGACGGGCAAAATTAGGTTGTGTAATGCTGAAATTACAAGTCTGAAACAGCTGTTGAAAGGGTACAGTACAAGAACGTATTTGTATTAGATTAATATTATCACGCGTACTGAGATGAAAAACTAATTTTGCATGCTATCCAGGTAAATCATGCCACTTATGGGTACGTCAGGTAAACAGACATATCTCTTGATTCCTTCAGCCCTAAGAGCTAAATCTAACTCTCTCTTGAAAATATCCTGTGAATTGGCCTCCACTGCCCTCTGTGGCAGAGAATTCCACAGATTCACAACTCTCTGGGTGAAAAGGTTTTCCTCATCTCAGTTCTAAATGGCCTTCTCCTTTATTCTAAAACTGTGACCCCTGGTTCTGGACTCCCCAACATCAGGAAAATTTCTCCTGCATCTAGCCTGTCCAATCCTTTAAGAATTGTACATGTTTCTATAAGATTCCCTCTCATTCTTCTAAATTCCAGTGAATACAAGTCACTGTATACAAAGACACGGGATAGTCTTCAGCAGAACTGAATGTCGAGGCAGCAATAAAAACAGCAGTCAGTGAAATGGTCTCTATTTAACATTACCAATCGAGAGGATTATCCTCTGTGGCCTCCAAAGCACAATGCCAGAAACCTAAAGAGTTTAGATTACATTAACAGATGGAAATTTAGCATTCTAGCTGTCCGGATCTGTATATCCTCAATTGCCACTCATTGTGCAAAGTCGCTACAGTTGTCCAAGTAAAATAAAGCAAGTTCAGTAAACCCTACTGTTCTTTACTCCAAATTGGTTTTACAGCACAATCTCAAGTACAGGCCCAGACATTAATCGTGAAGTGATGATCTTAAAATGAGGGGAATTGCAGTCACAATGTAGCTCGTGATCTTGTTGTCCAACACGACTCTTGGATTCACAGCCCACTACAAAACCACCCACACAAACCATTATTAACTGTCCTTTCCTGGCTTATTGTTCATTTGAGAGATAAGGACTGAATTCTGCTGGTTAACAATAATCATCCTCGTAATTACAATGATGACATTTACAGTGCAGCCTATCTCATTCCCATTACTTCCCTCTGTCCCACATTGTTAGGCACACTAATTAAAAGAGTTCACATTCAATTTTAACAAAACATGTGTGGCCATTAAAGCAATAATATTCTCAGTTCATAATTGACTTTATATCTGCAAATCCAACAAAATATCAGCCACATTATTAGGTTTACAAATGGAACTAAATCTAGTCCATACATAAAGCTGGACTGTGCCCAACATTTTTTCTTATCTAGTTTAGTCAATTCCCAAATTCTGAATCGGATCGGATACAAAATTGGTTTCAATCTCAGGCTCTGAACCAGTGAAAGTCCAACATGTTATTTGAAAAAACATAACAAAGAATGTGTCTGGGTCCCAGGCCAAACAGGAGATTCATAGGGTAAACATCATGCTTGCTGAGTGGCTCATTAACTCATTGGTTCAAACAATGGCCCAATGGTTCTTTATTATCACGTGCTAATGCACAGTGAAATCCTTTACTTACGTACAGTCCAATAGAGTATTTCCATACCTAAGCATAATCCCCGATTAGCAAAGTGTACAGAAATAGTCCACTGAGACCATGCAAGAGGTGCCATGTTTTGACGCCATTTTCAAAGTTCAGTCTACGCTCTAGGTTGCCCGATCCAAGCAAGCCCCAGGCTGCTGTAAGGCCTCCAGCCATCGCTTTGCTTAGACATCTGGATCGAGCAGCAAACAGATGCCCCTCTCCTTGTTCTCCATGGGGAGGAGTAGGGGCCAGTTGTTGGGTTCCCTCTTAGACCATGGCCCACTAGGAGCTTCTGCCACACAGCACAGCAGTCTCAAGGAAGATCTTGAATAGAGCTGCTAGGGTCAGGAGACATCTGCAGGCCCTGCTTTGATGCTACATTAAGGAATCTATTGGATCATTGACATCCAGGCTTAACCTCAAGCGTAGCAGCAACACCACTAGAAAACTGATCTGCATGTGTATGAACAGATATTTTGCATGTGTGTAGAAAGGAGCGGGAGTGTGGAAACAGGGTGTGTGTATATGGTGGATCTGCATACATACATACATACATGAACAAATGTATGTGTGATTACTTGTGAGTGTGTAGGTAAGGATCTGTGTGGAGAATGGGTGATGATAGATGTGTGTGATGGAGAAATCTGCCATCGCACCAAGACGTGGCTATAGATTGGTCCATGTGTGTAGATAGCGTTATGTGCGTGCAAGTTGGTTGAAATGTGTATTAAGATAGGAATGTGCTTGCAGGTTGTGGTGCAGCAGTGTGTGTGTTGAAAGGGATGCTTATGTAGACAGGATTTTGTACAGAAAGGAGTATGTGTATAAATGGGAGTGTGTACCAAACTTCCTGTTTAACTACTTTTTAGGATTTATTTTCACTGGCAAGAGGCGGCAAAGTGGTGCAGGGGTAGAGATGCTGCCTAATACCGCCAGAGAAACGAGTTTGATCCTGACTATGTGTGCTGACTGTATGGATTTTGTATGTTCCCTTTGTGGCCGTGTGGGTTTTCTTTGGGTGCTCTAGTTTCCTCCCACACATCAAAGACGCACAGGTTTGTAGGTTAATTGGCTTCTGTAAATTGTCAATAGTGTGTAGGATAGTGTGAGTGTTTGGTGTGATCGCTGGTCAGTGCAGAATCAGTAGGCCAAAGGGCCTGTTTCCACACTGTATCTCTAAGGTCTAGCCATCTAAAGGCATGGTCATTAGTTATTTTCTACCCATAATTTCTCTTGAGAAGGTGGTGGTGAGCTGCTTCCATCCACCACTGCAGTCCTGCTGGTGAAGTTATAGTCACGGTACTGCTGAAGAGGGTATTCCAGGACTTAAAACCAGCAGTGACAAAAAATGGTGATATATAAGTTAAACAGGAAGAGACAGCATCGGAGATGATGTTCCCTTGTACCTGCTGTCTTTATCTTTTTTGGAGGTGGAGATGGTGGGTTGGGGACATATTGGTTGAGTGAAGTGAATACGTTTTGGATGGTAGTTGGGTTATAAATCAAGTGGATTGCTTTATTTCTAAGTGGTGTTGAGTATTTTTGGATCTGCACTCATCAAGGCAAGTGGAGAATATTCCATCCCTCTTCTGACTTGCATTGCTGATGGTGGGAAGACTTTAGGAAGTCAGGAAACAAGCCACTCGCTGCAGGATCTCTGGCTTCTAACCTGCTCTCATAGCTGTGATATTTACATGGCTCAATCATTTGAATGTCCAGCCAAAGTGCCCCAAGAATATTGATGGCGATTTGGTAATGATAATGCCATTGAATGGTCTATCCCATTTCATACGATTCCAGTGCCACACGACACAATGTAGTATGAGCTCAATGTGAAGGTGAGACTTGGACTCTGCAAGTACTTTGTAAAGATTACTTCTATGAGTGCTATCATGGATCCAAGCATCTATATGGTAGGGCGGCACAGTACCAGAGCGGATAAAGTGACTGCCTCACACCCCAGAGACCTGAGTTCAATCTGGAACTTGGATGCTGTCTATGTGGAGTTTTCATGTCCTCCCTGTGACCATTGAGTATCTTTTGGGTACCTGGTTTCTTCCCATTTCCCCAAAACATGCATGTTGCAGGTAAGTTGGCCTCTGCAAAATGCCTCTAATGTGCTGGGGGTTGATGAGAAAATGGGATAACATGGAAATGGTGTGAGTGGGTGATTGATGGTCAGTGAGGACTCAGTGGGCAGAAGGTCCTGTTTCCCAACTGAATCTCAAAATTAACTAAACTAAAAAGCTGTGGCAGACTACTTAGGGGCGGGCAAAGTGGTGCAAGTTGCCCCAAGAGCATTGATGGCGATTTGGCATTGATAATACCATTGAATGTAAAAGGTAATCGGTTTCATTTTCTTTTTTATGAAAGTCATCATTGCCTGACATTTTTATGTCACAAACGCTACTTTTATCAGCACGCCTGTGTGTTAACTTTGACTTTCAGCTTATGAACATGGGCAACTCTGCTTTCTGAGAAATTGCAAACGGAATTGTACCTTGTGCAACAATTAGTAAACTCCCCCTCTTCTGATCTTATGATTGAGGGAAGGTTCGGGAAAACCAGCTGCAAAATGGTTGAGGGTATCGGGGATTATGGGGAGAAAGGAGGAGAATGGGATTGAGACAGAAAGATAGATTAGCTATGTTCGAATTGCGGAGTAGACTTGATGGTCCAAATGGCTTGATTCTGCTACTATAATGTATGAACTTATGAACTAAGAACTTCAACAGCAATATCCTAACATTGGGATGATGGACCACAAACAACCACAATCATCTTCTTTTGACTCCAAACTTCTGTACATTTTCTCCTTGATGCTCATTGACTTCAGTATTACATTGGATCTTTGATACCACACATTTGCAAAGAATACCTTGGTCTCAAGAGCAGTCACTCCCCTCTGAGATTCTGTGTTCTTTGGTTCATATTTGGACAAGATTGTGGAGTGGCCTGGTCCTGTTGAATCTCAAAATGACATGGGTGATTTCTGGAATGCAGGTTCCACAGGAGAGCACTGTTGATGGCACCATCTACCACATTGATAATGATATGGGTCAGACTGGGCAGTAACTAGCTGGATTAGATTAATCTTGCTTTTTTTTTTAGTAGAAGCTAACTGGGCAATATTAAACACTGCTGAGTAGATGCCCGAGTTATATAATAGTAAAACTGTTCGCCTGGAGGCACGGTTAGCTCTTGTGGCTAAAGTCTTCCGTTCAACAAGTTGTTGTGCAGTCTCAAAGTCTTTAGCTTTTACAATGCTCACAGTCAGTTTTGAACATCACTGGGAGCGAAATGAATTGGCTGAAGGCTGGCTTCTGGGGTCTGAGGTCTGAGGAAGCCAAGATGGATAATCCACTCAGCCCTTATAACCTAAAATGATTGCTTCTAACTTGTCTATTACATTCACATGCTGAGCCCAACTGTTGCTGGAGCCTTCACCTCCCAGCGTCTGTTTAATTGCCCGCTGCCTCCCGCGACTAGATGTGGTAGGTCTGCAGAATTTTGATTTGATCGATTGGCTGTGGTCTTGTTTAAGCCGGTCCATCGTCTTCCTGTGTTGCAGATTCACCAGATTCACCACACTTCTGCTAAATGTGCCTGCCACCATTCCTAGCATGCTCATCTGCAATCCTCATTGAAGGGTTGATGCCCTGGTTTGTCGGTCATGGTAGAATAAGGTAGAAGAAGGCAGAAAGTAACAGATTGCTGCGGTATACATTTCAGCTGATGTTGATGATAGCATCTCATAGGTGCCTGCTTTTAAACTCCCTGATGTATTCCACTTGGATGCCTGGTTTTAAACTGATCTATCCCATTTCATACGATTGCAGTTGCCACACAACACAATGTAGTATGAGCTCAATGTGAAGGTGGGACTTGGACTCTGCAAGTACTTTGCAAAGATTACTTCTATGGCAGGGTGGCACAGTGCCAGAGTGGATAACGTGACATCCTCACACCCCAGAGACCCGAGTTCAATCTGGACCTCCTGTATCGAGTTGTTATGTCCTCCCTGTGACCATTGAGTTTCCTTCAGGTGCTCCGGTTTTCGTCCACTTCCCAAAGACATGCACGTTGTAGGTAAGTTGACCTCGGCAAAATTCCCCTAATGTTTAGGAGGTTGATGAGAGAATTTGATAACATAGAACTAATGTGAGTGGGTGATTGATGATCACCGAGGACTCGGTGAGCCGAAGGATCTGTTTCGCAGCTGCATCTCTAAACTAAACTAAATTAAAAAGCTGTGGCAGACTATTTAGCGTTCATGAGGTCAACTAGATTTGTCCCATATGTTGGCTCAATCAGTACCTGTTGCAACCCCCCCCCCCCTCACCCCCACCCCAGTCTGGATGCTACATCCTATGAGACTCTGCGGTGGAGCGGCCAAGCCTCTCTTGGTGATGGACATTGAGGTCCCTCAATGTGCACCTTGCTATTTTCAGTGCTTCTTCAAATGGTATCAAAAATCTTTCACAACCAACTTTGCCAATATCTTGGGATTTGGTTTAATATTACATCCGCAAGTTAAGACCCCAACAACACAAAGTTTTGCCCAAAATGACAGACTGGATTAATGCTGAATTAGAGTCAAACAGCATGGAAACAAGTCCTTCAGCCCAATTTTCCCAAGATGATCAACATGACCCATCTACACTAATCCCACCTGCCTGCATTTGGCCCATATTCCTCTAAACCTATTCTATCCATGTACCTGTTTAAATGTTTCGGAAATGTTGTGATAGTATCTGTCTCAACTACCTCCTCCAGCAGCTCATTCCATGCACCTACCACCCTTTATGTGAAAAAGGTTGGCCCACGGTTTCCTATTAAATCTTTCCCCCCTCACCATAAACCTATGTCCTCTGATTCTCGATTCCCCTGATCTGGGTAAAAGACTGTGCTTTTACCCTATCTATTCTCTCATGATCATATAAACCTCTATAAGATCACCCCTCATCCACCTACGCTCCAAGGAATAAAGGTCCTGGACTGTTCAACCTCTCCCCGTCGCTCAAGCCCTCTGGTCCTGGGGCAAGGATGGACCTCAGAGATGAGAGTCCTTTTGCTAATGTAAGGCAGACTGAGGCCCTCGATGCCTTACTCTGATAGCAGTTGAATCCTTCTGCTCTTATTCCATTTGTATATCGCCCCGGGAGTGTAATAATTGTAAACTCCTGTAACTGAATGTTATATTTGGTCCTTGTCACATGTGTACCTCTTCAATCCCTCGGAACACACTTAAGTGAACAGTTGGTCAGGCAAGGCTTGGTTTGATTCATGAACCTGCTTTACTGCAAAGCAACTGAATTTACAGAGAAGTTATAATCAAATTCAATTAACTCAATCAGTACAGTTTATCTTCATGTAATAATTTGACTTTTGGAGTTGGTCTGCTTCTGCGACTCTCTGTTTAAAACCTCAGTGTTCTCTCAGCCTACCTCACTACGCTGCCTTTTATCTCCCTTTTCCAGACAGGCAGGACTTTCCAGCACAGTAGGTTTATTGATTACCCAGCCAAGTGAACAAATTGCTTCTTGTTCAGCCTCTGAGGAAAACAGTTTCCATTTAGCATCCCAGCCACCTTACACGCAGGTGCCTTCGTTTTAAATTTAGGTGCATACATTCTGCTTCAAAAATGTCAAAAAATTTTCAAATCTTTCTGCAGAAAAAAGGCAATGAGAAAGTAGCAACTCCTTTCAATCGCATCTGGAGTCTTATCAGAAATTGTTAGGCATTCCGTAAAGAGAACCGATGGCCATCGTCAATGGAAGGAGTCTTGTCCAAAGCGCAGGGGACAGTGTAAAGTACTGCTGGGAGGGGGAGGCTGTGCTACAATACTGTGTGGCTTTACATGTTGCTGGTCAGATTAGCACTGGACCACATAATTCACATTGGCATTCCTACACCGCGACCCACTTCTAACTGTGTCACCACACAAGTTGCAGTGTAACTCGTCATTTGTTACCTACATTGATAATTCTGTGCTGACTGTTCCATTCTCTCATCACCAATTTTCCTTTAATCCAAGTCCTACTCCCGCAGACGTGAGCACAAAATCTCTAGGCTGATACGTCAATGCAACACTGAAGGTTCACTGCATTGTTAAACATTCCTTCCTTTTAATAGTAATGTCACACATCCCTAGGTACAGAATGATTCATTATTGTATACAGTTCAGTGCAAGTAACACTGTGCATAAGCACTTAGATACCTCTTAGAAATGCATCTCAGATACAGGAGAAGTGTATAGCAGTATTACTGAAAAAGTATACAGAGTCACCAGTGGTTGGCGCCATTTTCAAGTTCCAGTTGTTGTAAGTTCAGGGTTCTTGACCTGATCATGAAGGCCCGTTGTCCTGGCGGTGTTGCTGGGTCGGCCTGGCCAAGCACAACTATTGTGTCCTTCATCACCACTACTCCACCACTCTAGGCTGATCCACCCAGTCGGCCTCTTGAAGTGACGACCAGTCCACCTGAGCCCCAGGCAGTTGCAGGGCCTCCAGTGCCCCACACCACCATTGAGGCAGTGTACTGCTTCCCACATCCGGCCTGCTTACCAGCCCTCTGTCCGACACCCTTCTCTCTGGGTGACCAGCCAGGCATGCTGTCTGGTAATTCCTGCCATGAGAGGTGTTCAGTCCTGGTCAAGTACAGGCATAAGTATAAATCAAGCAATATTGGGAATCAGTAAAGAAGCTACTCTGATCATTGTGGGTGAATTTGACTGTTTGGATTTTATATTGAAATCAGTGAAGACAGCATATAGGATGATTTCTGGGAATGTACTCACAACCCTTTTCTGAACAATACATTTTGGAATCAAACCAGAGAATAGACCATTATAAAGCTGATCATGTCTTAAAACGGGATTAATGACTGATCTCATAGCAAAAAATCCCATGAGGAAGAGTGATCAAAACATAAAAGAACATTAAATGCCATTTAATGAACATTTTTCCAAGAGTACATTTAGGTTGTAAAATGAGGAATGATTAAATTCCTTTGAGAAATAGGCTCCATAAATAGAAATAATACCCGTGACTAATGAAGAAAATTAAAGATGCATCAATTTGAAAGGAAAGACATAGGATTTTACAAAGACTGGAGGTGCACCAGAACATTGGGAAAGGTCTAGAAACCTGAAAAAGAAGGTTGAAAAAGAAAGGAAGAAATTGTGCAAGTGTATGGAAAGGGAGAGAAAAGCTACCGTAAACATTATTTCCACAGAGGATGTAACTGGAGAATTAATCATGGGATGTAGGGAACTGGCAGAGACTTTGAACAATTTTTTTAAGTAGGGTTACACAAAAAGCTGGAGAAACTCAGCGGGTGCAGCAGCATCTAAGGAGCGAAGGAGATAGGCGACGTTTCGGGTCGAGACCCTTCTTCCCTCCTTTAGGGTCGAAGAAGGGTCTCGACCCGAAACGTCGCCTATCTTCTTCGCTCCTTAGATGCTGCTGCACCCACTGAGTTTCTCCAGCTTTTTGTGTAACCCTCGATTCTCCAGCATCTGCAGTTTCTTCGTTAACAATTTTTTTAAGTACTTGTCTTCATTATAGAATGTATCCCAGTGGAACAAAATTGTGGAAAAGTTGGGAGAAAAAGGGAGAGGGAAAATTTGAAGCAATTAGTATCTGTTGGGGGAAGAATGTTGGGGCAAAATAATGGAATTAAAGGCTGACATGCCTCGTGGATTTTATGATTTGATCCTAGGGCCTTAAAAGATCAGGCTACAGATGTGGCAGTCAAATCTCCAAAGACGTACAGGTTTGTAGGTTAATTGTCTTGGTATAAATGCAAATTGTCCCTAGTGTGTGTTAAGGTGCGGGGATTGCTGGTCGGTGCAGACTCGGTGGGCCGAAGGGCCTGTTTCCCTACTGTATCTCTAAACTAAACTCAACACATTGACACGTAGTCTTTGAAAATTCCCTTATTTCTAGTAAGATTCCATTGGATTGGAAAACTGCATCTATTGTTCCACCCTCTGGAAAGGAGAGAGGCAGAACGCAAGAAACTGTAGGCTAGCTTGTCAAACATCTGTCTTTCCGAAAATGACAACATCCATTGTTGAGGAAGAAGCGGCAAGACATTCAGGAAGCAATAAAAATAATCGCGCAGAGACAATGTGGTTTGATGAAAGGAAATTGTTCAGTGGAAATTTATGAAGGCTTTCCAAAGATGCAAAGAGCAGGGCGGATACATGGAAAACATTAGTTGAAGTTTATTTAGATTTCCAGAGGGTGTTCGATAAGCTTCCACATCAAAGTTTACTGCATATGTCTGCTGTTCATGGCACCAGGCAGGAAACGCTGATTTGCAGAAGGGTAGCACAGTACAAGCATTTAGCGTGGCTCTTTCTGCGGGTGACGCCAGGAGATTAACGTGGGAATTGCTTTACTTTAGTCACTTTACTTTAGGGCTACAGCATGGAAACAGGCCCTTCAGCCCACTCCAACCAGCGATCACTCCTTACACTAGCTATATCCTACACACAAGGGGCAATTTACAATTGTTACCAAAGCCAATTAACCTACAAACCTGTACATCTTTCGAATTTGGGAGCACTTGGAGAATACCTATGTTGACACAGGGAGAACATTCAAACTGGGTACAAACAGCCCCCTTAGTCAGAATTTTATCCAGGTCTCTGGCAGTATAAGACAGCAATTCTAACGCTACACCACTGTGCTGCCCTTCGTGATTCTGTTTCAGATTCAGCTTAATTTATTATCATATCCAGAAGGGTAAAATGAAATTCCTTATTCATATGAAGCTCATAAAGAGAACAGTATATATACAGCAATAAAACATTTGACTTTCTTTCTGCCATAAATGCAGCGTCCATTCTTTAATCAGCACCACCACCCAACAGCTGGAAGAGTGCTGTGCATGTTGTGCTACATCTCATTAATGGCTAGCTGCTGCAGTCATGAGGCCAATTTCCAATCGCTATAAGAACACAAAGTGAATTTTACTTCGGAGTCACGTGAGTGACTACGTGAAGAAGCCCCGCCAGGCGCATGCGCGTCATTACGTCCGTGCATGTCGCATTGAACGAGCTGGAGGGCGCAGCTCCACCAGCTGTAAGTAGAACTTGCAGGTAAGTGTTTTAAACAACTTTCCCTGCAGGGTATTTACCTCCGTAAAGCTGGCTCGAGTGTAGTCAATCGGAGTTTTAGAGTTGGATAGGTCCGGACGGAGGGTTCGCTCAATGCGTGGGTCCAGCGGCGACTCGCACTTTCGATCGGGTCGGGAGATAAGCGCGGCAACTCCAGTTCTGATACCGGGTGCCATTTCACCGGCAGCTGAAGTCACTAGCGAATCCTCTAGGATAGTTCCACAAACTGAGCAGGCTGAGCCTGCTGAGAGCCACAGGAAGGCTAAACGAAAATCAAACAGGCCAGTATTATCAGACGCGTCTGATCAAGCTGGTGACTCTCCCCCAGGTACTAAATAACTGTGGGGCAGACTGCAGCACATGGAGAATATGCTCCAGATTCTGATACACCAAGGGGCTGAGGCCCCAGTACTTCCCCAAGCATCTGAGCAGCAGGGCCCTTATGAAGGGGATTATATGCAATGCCACCAAGGGGAGTTCCTTCCAGCACCTGGTATAGGACTGGGGGATGCCTCCCTGGATTATCAATTGGGAGATGTGGGGCAGGATGCAGCTGACCCTGAGTCTGGTGTCCCTGCTTATGTGCAAACACCAGAGCACAAGAGCCACGCTCCGGGTGTCCCGGCCATAGCGATGATCTTTGCTATTCCGGAGGGAACTGGTGAGGCAATGGAGGTGTACCTTACAAATAACATTAATTATTTAGTTTCTCACCAGCTGCAGCTATCGGTCATCCAAGAGACCAGTAATAAATACAAAACACCTGTCAACTGTGCGTCGTTAAAAGTGCCTACGGTGAACCCAGCAATATGGGCATGTATGACTCCTATGAGGGGTCAGGAGGTACGTTACCAACACGTCCTCAAACTGGTGGCGGCTATGATCACTGCCTTTGGCACCATGGTCCGAGGGACCGTGTTAACTCAATTACAAAAAGACATGTTGGCTATGATGTGCAACGCTTTCTTTGAGGTTAATTGTATTCGAAAAATCGCCACCAGGCCGACAATCAGGCCGACCCTGAATCAAACGTTTGCTGCGCTCTGTAAGGCGACCAACGTCCAAACGCCTGACCGCCTCTTTGGTAATGATCTCGTGAAACAAATTCGGGATATTGACGAGGAGGCAAAAAACCATAGGGTCAGGGTGCTGGGCCCTGCAGGGGGAGACCAGGGTGGCAACGAGGATATCCACCACGGCAGTTTGCCTACAACCCCAATACGGCCATACAACAGCCTTACAAGCCACCTGGAGAGGTACAGGGACTTTGTGTTCAGGTTAAGAATTCTGGTGTGCAACCTCCTATTGGAGGTAGATTACAATTGTTTTATACGGAATGGTGCTGTATAAACGTCTGATATGTTTATACTAAATACTGTGTCCGGTTCTACCATTGAGTTTATCTCAGGGATAGATCCACCTCACCAGCACAAGCCTAGTAAAATGTTGGTGTTTTCTGCTCCAGAGACTGAGCAGGTAAATGTGGAGATTGAGAATTTATCCCGAAAAGGTGTGATTGAAAAAGCCATTCATCATCCTCAACAATTTGTGTCTAATATTTTTCCCAGCCCTACAAAAGATGGTGGTTGTAGAGTAATTCTGCACCTCACTCAATTAAATGCTTCAGTTCTCCATAGGCATTTTAAAATGGACACATTCGTTACTGCAAAGCAGCTGATGTCACAGGGTTGTTATATGGCCACCATTGATTTACAAGATGCCTGTTATTCATGCTCATTATCGCAGGTACTTGAAATTTAATTGGATGGGACAGCTGTGGCAATATAAAGCATTGCCTAATGGATTAAGTTCAGCACCTAGGCTATTTACTAAATTGGTCAAACCTGTGCTGGGGCTATTGAGGGCCCACAATCGCATTGTCATGGCTTATTTAGATGATATCTTAATTGTCAGCAACACTACAGTGTCAGCTGAGGAATCAGTTGCAGCAACCAAAAGTGTGTTTGAATCATTGGGGGTTTTGGTCCATCCAACTAAGTCCAAGTTACAGCCGACCCAACAAATTGAGTATTTGGGTTTTCTTATTGATTCAGTTCATATGACAGTCACATTACCAACAGCCAAGGTAGTCGATATTGTTAATGTCTCTATTTGCCTTACAAAAAAACCTTTATCCCTCCATCCGAGATGTTGCCAAGGTCATTGGGAAATTGGTAGCAGCCTTTCCTGCAGTACAGTTCGGACCATTGCATTATCAACATTTGCAAAGAGCAAGAGAACAAGCATTGAACCGAAATGCAGGCCATTTTGATTGGGTTATGCAGTTACCAACCACGGCTCTAGCAGAATTGCAGTGGTCTTACAGACTGATGTTAGCGCTCTCGGATGGGGGGGGTCTACGGACACAGAGTCTAGCTGTGGGGGTAGATGGACTGAACAAGAAGACTTGCTTCTCCACACACATGGGATTAATTATCTGGAATTATTGGGGGCATTTTATGGTTTAAAAGCATATTGCTCCACAATGACTGATTTACATGTTCAACTCCAGATTGATAACACCACAGCTGTGGCATATATTAATCATATGGGAGGAGCTAGATCAGTGTTATGTGATAACTTGGCTAATGTTATCTGGCATTGATGTATTTCAAGGAACATCTGGGTTTCAGCCATCTATCTACCAGGTATAGACAACGTGGTAGCAGACCTTAGGTCGAGAAAGTTTAATGACAATATAGACTGGATGTTGAATGCTAAAATATTTCAAACGATTGTTACTCGATTTCGATTGCCAGATATTGATCTCTTCGCATCCCGGCTGAATCACCAGTTGCCTAAATACGTCTCCCGGGAGCCAGATCCAGGTGCAGTAGCTGTGGATGCGTTCTCGTTACATTGGGGGCACTCATTCTTTTATGCATTTCCTCCATTCTGCCTGATCGCAAAATGTCTCACCAAAATAGAGCGTGACTCCGCCACCGGCGTTTTGGTGGTCCCAGATTGGCAAACACAACCATGGTTCCCATTGGTACTGAGAATGATGGCTCAGCCATTCATGATGATTCCCAGCTGCAGTAATTTGTTGGTATATCCGGTTACAGGAGAAAGTCACCCATTACATGACCGTATCAATTTGTTGGTCTGCAGGTTCTGACCAGACCATTCCAAGGGCTTGGATTATCGAACAGGACCATGGAGGTTATCACTGTAGCCTGGAGAAATAGCACTAAAAACCAATACATGGTGCACATAAAGAAATGGGAGATGTTCTGTGTACCATCCAATATATCTTATGATACTGCTAGCATATGTGATGTGTTGGAGTTCCTTGCTAATTTGCATTTTGAGGAGCACCTCAGTTACAGTGCTATTAACACTGCTCCCAGTGCTTTGTCCTCTTATTTAGGGCAGTCTTCAGAACAACAACCTATTGGGTCTCATCCGTTAGTATCCCGGTTTATGAGAGGGATTTTTAACAAAAACCCTCCTCAGCCCAGATATACAGCAATCTGGGATATCAGTATAGTTCTCACACTGCTTCAACAATGGGCTCCAATTACGTCATTATCTTTGCAAAAATTAACTATTAAAGTGGTTATGCTAATGGCGCTGGTTTCAGCACAACGTGTACAACCATTACACTTGTTAAGAATAGATTGTATGCATTTCTCTCTCGATTACATTACATTTTATGTCTGTGATTTAATCAAACTAGACCAGGAATGTCAGGAACCAAGGTGACGTTTAAAGCATATCCTGTTGACCAAATGTTATGTGTAGTTAAACATTTAACCCAATATATTGCGTTAACAAGGAGTCTTAGAGGTTCTGAGACGGGACTGCTCCTTAGTCACAAAAAGCCATATAACCAAGTGTCAGTACAAACTATTTCTAGATGGTTGAAACAGGTTCTCAATTATGCTGGAGTCGACACGGATGTGTTTAAATCTCACTCCACCAGGGCGGCGTCTACATCCGCGGCGAAGGCTCAGGACGTGCCGCTAGACCAAATCCTCGCGGCCGCAGGATGGTCTAGAGAGTCCATTTTTTCTCGTATTTATGACAAACCTGTTCAGACAGTGCCACGGTTTGGGCCTGCTGTTTTGGGTTCCAATTAATACTGTTGCTTTGTTTATATCGATTATTGTTTGTAATTTCCCCCTGGGACAGAGGGGTTATTACTGTTTTTTGTTATCATTCTTAAAATAGTTATTGAATAATTCATGCAATGTTCAATATATTATTTATTTACTACTGTGTCAACCGAAGCAGATTGTCGTATGGAGTGCATCTACGGCATGGAAACACAGAGCTTTGAAATCTTCACGTAGTCACTCACGTGACTCCGAAGTAAAATAGTAAGATTAAACGAGAACTTACCAGTTCGAAGTTTGATCCTTATTTTATGAGGAGTGACGTTGAGGGATTACGTGCCCTCCACTCCCACCCTTATAATCTAAGAGATCATCTGGTAGTTCTAGTCTTCTTACAGCCTTACTATGTTACGTCGGCTATTTGTTTTCTGTGTTTTCACGCCGCTGCTTTGAAGTATGATTCGCATGCGCCTGGCGGGGCTTCTTCACGTAATCCCTCAACGTCGCTCCTCATAGAATAAGGATCAAAATTCGAACTGGTAAGTTCTCGTTTAATCTTACTATTAAAAATAACAGTGTGTGCTAAAACTGATGCAGCAAAATATATTGCAGAAAAACTCAACATATTTTCACAACATCATGGAAACCTATCAGGAACTAGATGAAGGCACACAGGGTTTATGGGATATTTTACCAATGATAGCATTGGCTTGACATGCAACAGTTTCTTTCAAGCACTGTTGAAAAGCAGAAAAGGAATGTCTAAGCCTTGCACTTTGTGGCTTTTAAGTGTAAGAATTAAGAGATGTTGGACAGCTGAAAGGAAAACAGCAGCACTCAGCAGAAGCATTCAAGTAGGCAGCATGTGTGGAACCAGAATTTGCCATTCGACTGACTTCTCTGCCCTGCACTGTTGCAAAATGGAGGCTTGAGGATCTACATCTCATTTTTCAACGCAACACCTTATAACCATATGTATAGGAAGGAACTGCAGATGCTGGTTTACACCGAAGATAGACACAAAAAGCTGGAGTAACTCACCAGGTCAGACTGCATCTCTGGAGAAAAGGAAAATGTGACATTTCAGGTCGACACCTTTCTTCAACCTGTGAGGCAGGGGAGAGGGAAACTTGAGGTTTATAAGCATAGGCTGCTTGACCTCTCCTGCTCAATCCTACTACCATGTCAGGGATCAATCTGGTGAACCTTTATCATAATCCTCAATTGAGTCTTAAACACACTCTGCGAAACCTGTGTGTTTAAATATCATACAAGGACTTTATTAAAGCATTTGACAAGGTCCCTCATTCTAGGCTGATCCAAACAATTAAGACAAATGGGATCCTCAGTGACTTGTAGATTGGATTCAAATTTAGCCTGGTCATAAAAGACAGGGTATTGGTGAGAGGTTTTTCTCTGACTGGAGGTCTGTAATCACCGATATTCCACCAAAACATCATCTATTCATTTTCTCCAGAGATACTGCCTGGCCCGCTGTTACTCCGGTGTTTTGTGTCTATCTTACAACCATATGTTCTTTTTTAATGAAATTAACCACTTTAGACTGCTTACTTTATCTCAGGCAGCAAATTACAGTCAGAATGTCCAAATGGAACAAGAATCCTTGCTTTCCCTAAACCATTTATTTGTTTTAAAATACTTTCCATCCCTTGCAATGGCAAGCAGGATGGAGTTAACATATTTCAGGCTCTTTACAGTGACTATTAAATTATCTGGCTGCCTAACTGCAGTTCCCCTTTATAGTTGACCTCCATTATAGTTGCCAGCATTGTGTATTCAGTGCGGAAAATCTTTTTCCCAGTTCAATACTCCTTAGGAAACCATGCATCCCTTCTGATTAATGGAGATCTCTTCCCGCAACGAAACATGCAGGACAATTAAGAGTCAAGAGTTCAAGAATTTAATTGCCACATGCACTGGATATGATCCGGAATATTGAAATTCTTACTTGCTGCAGTATGGCCTTCACCCTTCATCCCTCTACAGTCCATCAATCGTGATGCATAGATGATGAAATGGTGATATGGTTCCAAAATTGGGAGGTGTGTATCCTTAAAAGTTACCGTGCTGGTAATAAATCTTGGTGTAAACCTCTTTTTACCTCGGATGGGAACCTGCAGGTGGTGGTGTCCCATGTGCCTTAAGTCCTTGTCTATCTTAATGGTAGAGGTTCCAGGTCTAGGGTGGTCACTGCTGACAAATTTGATAAGTGGGTCAATGCTGGGTAGCCCATCCTGTGCTATTGTTTCACAGTTACAACTAGTCAGTCCATGTTGGAGGACATTGTTGGGTCTGGAATCACAAACAGCCCAGACTGGGTGAGATTGGCAGATTTCATCTCTTGATGAGCATTAATGAACCAGATGGGGTTGTTATGACAATCCAGTCATCTTGCGATCATCATTATCAATTACTGGTTTATTATAACATTCTGGATTATTCACAGAATTTTAATTCCACAGCTGCCATAGTGGGATTTGAACTCAAATCTCCAGGTAACCCATCCAGTACTTTAACCATTGTGCCAGCACTGTATCCAAGGATCAGTTGCAGTTTCAGAGACAGATTACGACCAACGGCCGCTGCCAACCAGGAATTAGTTTCAATTGTCTTCAATTTCAAAGAGTTTCTGAAAGGAAATCCTGTTTCAAAGTAAAAGTTCGGATGATAAAGTGAAGGCATCTGCGGCTTCGTAATTGGACTCAGCAGGAAGGTTGTGTTTAGAGTCTCAACTGATTAGACAGTGGATCATCCTCGATGATTTGCTCAAGTCTCTGGAGAGGGCTGTGAATTCACAAACTTCTGATTTTCAGAGAAAAACAGTGAAGACAGTTGCATTTTCTTAACAGTAGCTGGAACCTGGTGATAAATAATGGCTGACAATGAAAGCGTTTCAAAAATAACAGGCACAAAAATAAAAATGGTGCATTTTACAACATCAAAAGGTAAAAAGTGGTTTACACCAAGACTTACTCCCAGTGCAATGATTTTTAAGTATACAGACTATTGACTATTGACAAAATGTCACACACAGCATGAAGATGTATGAACAGCTGTTATGGTTGAGAGAGGAGAGTGGAAAAAGAGAGGTCACTACTCCTCTGTAGATTGTATCGTCGAATCTTTGACGTTCAAAAAAGACAAACAGGCTTTAGGGAACTGGCATTAATAACTGAGTAAAACTCGGCACATCAGGGAGTCATGAGGCACAGAAACAGGCCCTTCAACCCACTCAGTCCAACACCACCATTAGGCACTCTTTACACTAAATCCATACTAATCCCATTATATTATCCTCACATTTATTTCAATTGCTTCCAGATTCTATCACTCATTAAAACGTTTGATACAATTTACAGTGGCCAATTAACCTACCAATCATGCACCTTTCGGATGTAGGGGGACACCAAAGTACCTGGAGGAAACCCACAGGGTCACACAGAGGACATAATATTAAAGTGTGGAGTAAAATGGTTGGAACAAGTCTACGGATAATTATTTTTCACCCAGAAGGTGGCTGAATGCACTCCCCAAGTGAATGGTGGAGACAGCACTCTCACAACATTGAAGAGATATCTGGACAAACACTTTGTTTGCTAAGGTGAAGAAGCTATAAATAAGTGGTGGTAAATGGATTTAATTTTTTTTGAATATATATTTTTATTAGAGTATTTAGACAGTGATTTAGCAAACATATGTTATGATAGCAATATTTCATGTTCAACGAACATACATTATTAATATTATCAAGTGTATCATTTTGACTCTAATAGTTTTTTTTATAAAGAGAGGAGAACAGTGAGAAAAATAAAATAAAAATCAACATCGAAAAAGAAAATCATAAAGAAAGGAATAATTTACTATTAATACATCGTAGGAGATAAGATCAAGGAATATAAAATATAACTTTTCATCTATTCCTAAGTCCAAGTTTCAGTTAGGGTTCCCTGCCGAACCATTCTACCCTTTTAAGTAATCAATGAAAGAAGACCATATTCTAACGAAAACTTCTTGTTTGTCCATTAAGGCAAATCTGATTCTTTCCAGATGTAGGGTCTCCGACATTTCCGTAATCCACATATTAGTTGTGGGGGATATAGGGCCCTTCCAAAATTTTAATATTAGTTTCTTCCCAATTATTATACTGTAATCTAGGAAATTTTTTTGACTTGTTGTAAGAGTTAAACTTTGTTCTGATGTTCCAAGTATTATTAATTTTGGGTCCGGATCCAGTTTAGTATTAATAACTTCAGAAGTTATTCTAAAAATCTCAGTCCAGAAATTCTTAATTTTTATACAATTTGCAAAGGTATGAGTTAAATTAGCCTCTGGATGTTGACATTTATCGCAAGTAGACGATATTTGTGGAAAGATTCTATTTAATTTAACTTTGGAATAATGTAATCTATGTAAAACTTTAAATTGTATTAGAGCATGTCTGGAGTTTAGCAAGCATTGATGTATGTATTGTAAACTTTTGGCCCATATATCTTTCGTTATGGATTGATTTATTTCATTTTCCCATGTGTGTCTATATGATTCCGTCGATGGTATCTCGCTATCTAAAAGGGTGTTGTAAATATAAGTTGTTAATTTTTCTGTATTAGGATGCTTAGTCAGACATTCATCTAGGATTTCTGGTTCCCTATTCCTCGATGAATAGGAAAATGGGTTCTAAAATGGGTTTAATATAGATGGGCACTTGCTATTTCACATGGCCAAATACCAAGCACCCGGGGGCCAAAGTGCCCATCTCAAGTCTATGAAAGACATAACATTCCAGAATAACTCAACAATTACAGGCAGCACGGTGGCACAGAGGTAGAGTTGCTGCATTACTGCACCAGAGACCCAGGTTCGATCTTCATTATGGGTGTTGTCTGCATGGAGTTTGTACGTTCTCCCTGTGACCATGTGGATTTTCTCTGGGTGCCCCAGTTTCCTTCCACACTCCAAAGACATATAGGTTTGTGGCCTAATTTCTGGGTTAAATTGTAACGATATTGTCTCTAGTGTGTGTAGGATAGTGTTTTACTTCGGAGTCACGTGAGTGACTACGCGAATAGAAGCCCGTACAGCCGTTGGTGCGTCATGACGTCAGACGCTGGTGCAGTCGGCCGGTTGGAGCAGCAGCGCTCCTCCGAGCGGTAAGTTTAAACGGAGGTAAGGTTTTTAAAAATTTTTTACCACAGGTCATTTTCTGCGACGGTTTGGAGTTCTGGTAGATATGTTGCAGAAAGTGAAGAAGGTGTCGGCGAGGCGCTCCGGGGGTAGAAAGGAAAAGTGGCCAGGAGAGTGTTGAGGATGGAGGCCCGTCTGGTACACCTGGTCCGGTGCTGGCTACACAGCCAGTGGTTGCGGACCCACTGCCGGGGGGCAGTGGAGGCTTGCCAGTAGGGCGGAAGGCCACTGGCAAGTCTCTGTGGCCCGTAGATGAGTCGCGCCTGGAGGTTATACCCTCCATAGGAGAGTCCGTTTGCTCACGGCTCTCCCACGTCGAGATTCTATTACAAAAGAATGCTCGACAGGGACCAGCTTCGTGAGGAGGAGTGGTGCCCAAGCCAGGCTGATGGAGAGCTTGTGCTAGCAGCACCTGTTTCAGGGCTGCAGAACTATCCTGCCTGTGAGGAGGATGTTCTATCAGTGCAGTTTGCTGACACTGATTCTATGCTGGGGGAGAGCAGTAAAGGAGTTCGGTTGGAGGTAATTCCGAACATTGCTGGGAAGTTTGCTGAGCGTAGAGAGGCAGGAAAGGCGATTGATGTAGAATTGGCCGAAGCAATTCAGTATATGCTCTCCCACCAGTTACAGGAGCTAGCTCTGGATGAAGTAGCAAAAAACTATAAAGCTCCTGTTAATTGTGATCTCCTGAAGGTACCGGTGGTTAATCACCAAATTTGGTCATAGATGGGTATGCCTGCTAGGGCCCAGGAGATGAAGTTTAAAAAAAAAATAAAAATAAAAAAAAAAGTGCTTAAACTGTTGTCAGCAGGTATTACAGCTGTGGTGAAAGTTATTGATACAAGCAATATGGTTGAAGCACACCAGGATGAACTGGGATTCCTTTGTAATGCATTTTGAAATTAATAATATCGGGAGGGCCGCTATTAGGCCAGTGCTAATCTGAATTTGGCGAGTTTGTGCAAACCGACCAGTGTACCACCACGAAATCTGTTGTTTGGTGGTAACCTTGCAAAAAGGGTCAAAGATTGTCATGAGGTTGTTAAAACCATGGCCCTCATTAAGCCAGCTGGCAAGCAAAGCAAAAAGGGTTCTCTACAAGAAGTCGAGGACAACAAGGTCCGCAAGGAAAGATGCAGGTAAGGAATATAACATTGACAGACGATGAATTAACTGATGTTCCTGTTCAAATTGGGGAACGTTAAAATTGTTTCTCAAACAATGGCAGCAGTTGACATCAGATTTATTCATACTTAGTAGCATTGAAGGGGTGAAAAATTGAATTTTACTCTAAGGACAGTCTACCTAAGGACAGTCTACCTAATCAACATTTTCCTAGTCGTAAACTTATTTTTGCAGATGAGGAAAATGTGCTTATTCAAGCAGAGATTCAGTCGTTACATAAGAAAGGGGTAATTGAGCCTTCTGTCTATCAAAGTCAACAATTTCTGTCAAGTATATTTCCCAGATCTAAAAACACTGGGGGATGTAGAATTATTCTGGATTTATCGAGTTTGAACAAATTTGTTTGTTATAGGCATTTCAAAATGGAGACCTTTACCAAGGGCAAACATCTAGTGCCCAAAGGGTATTATATGGCAACCATTGATTTAAAGAATGCGTATTACTCAGTGTCTATTCATGGTGATGATAGAAGATATTTGAAATTTATTTGGATGACTGAGCTGTGGCAATTCAGGGCATTGCCGAATGGATTAACTTCAGCTTCTAGATTATTTACTAAATTGGTAAAACCTGTGTTAGCATTACTTAGAGCTCAGGGGCATGTGGTAATGGCCTATTTAGATGATATTCTGATTATTGGAAAGACTCATGCTGAAACTCAATCATCAGTTTCAGTTGTTAAAATCACTTTTGAACAAATGGGATTTGTTATTCATCCAGATAAATCTAAATTATCACCAGTCCAAATTATTGATTATCTGGGATTTACCATTAATTCCAATCACATGTTGGTAACTTTGCCCAGGGATAAATTGAATCAGTTAATTGAGGACTGTGTTAATCTCGTTGGAGAACAACGGCCTTCGATTAGACAAGTAGCCAGTTTAATTGGGAAGTTTGTTGCAGCATTTCCAGCTGTGCAGTATGGTCCTCTGCATTATCAACAATTACAACGATCAAAGGAACAGGCACTGAGAATACAAAGGGGCCATTTTGATAGGCCTATGCAGTTGTCAGCTGGGGCGATTGCTGACATACAATGGTGGATAGTACATGTTTCAAAAAGTTCAGGAAGGTTTTGGTGGAACCACCGTCACTGATATTACAGACTGATGTAAGTGCACTGGGTTGGGGTGCAACAGATATGTCTTCTAGTTGTGGAGACAGATGGAATGTGGATGAGACATTGCTTCTTCAATTAAGAGGGATTAATTATTTAGAGTTGTTGGGCACCTGGTATGGGCTCAAAGCTTATTGTTCTACAAGGAGGGATCTGCATGTGCAGGTTCAGATTGACAACACCACAGCAGTGGCATATATAAACCACATGGGTGGAGTTAAGTCACAGTCTTGTGATAGACTGGCTAACCAGATTTGGAGCTGGTGTATTGACCAAAATATCTGGGTTTCAGCACTTTATTTGCCAGGAAGGTTCAACACGGTAGCTGACACTAGGTCACGTCAGTTTAATGACAACATTGAATGGATGTTAAATCAGGATGTATTTAACCAAATGATTGTTCAGTATGGATTGCCAGATATTGACTTGTTTGCATCTCGATTAAATCATCAGTTACCTAGATATGTTTCATGGGAACCAGATACTGGGGCAGTAGCAGTGGATGCGTTTTCGCTGCATTGGGGAGGAATGTTTGTGTATGTATTTCCTCCATTCTGTCTCATCAGCAGATGTTTGCAAAAGATCAAGGAGGACTCCGCATCAGGGGTATTCGTAGTGCCAGATTGGCCTACACAAGCATGGTTCCCGTTGTATTACAAATGGCTAGGGAGCCTTACATGCTTATTCCCAAGAATAAAAATCTACTGGTAAATCCAGTCACTGGGGATCAACATCCTTTATATGATCGTATTGATCTGTTAATTTGCAGATTTTAAGGAGGCCATACCTGGGGAGAGGACTGTCTCATCGGACTGTGGATATTCTCACGTTGGCCTGCAGGGATAGTACACAGCAGCAATATATCACCTATATAAGGAAGTGGGAGCAATTCTGCCTACAGCAGAATATTGTATATCACACTGCAGGGATCACGGACGTATTGGATTTTTGTCAACTCTTTATTTCGACCAAAAATTAAGTTACAGTGCGATTAATTCAGCCAGAAGTGCTCTGTCTTCTTATTTACCTATGAATGCAAAATTGCATACAGTAGGGACACATCCGTTAGTTTCACGATTCATGAAGGGAGTTTTTCAATTCTAATCCTAAACCCAGGTATGCCGGTATTTGGAATGTGAGTGAGGTTCTTATGGTTCTTCGCCAGTGGGCTCCGGTTACAAGCCTATCTATAGCCAAATTAACTATGAAGGTGGTCATGCTTATGGCGTTGGTTTCAGCTCAACGTGTACAAACGTTGCAAAAGCTACGGCTAGATAGAATGCATGTGTCGGCAGATGCCATTATATTTTATGTCTATGATTTGCTTAAACATAATAGAGGAGGCATGACAAGATGTAAGATTGTGTTTTCAGCATACCCCGCACATGATCGCTTGTGTATAGTCTCACATTTATCTCGTTACATTGAGATTACTAAACCTCTGAGAGGAACAGAGTTGGCTTTGTTTATTAGTCACAAAAATCCACACAGTAAGGTGTCGGTGCAAACGATTTCAAGGTGGCTAAAGCAGGTCCTGGCAAGTGCAGGAATTGATACTGATAAATTCAAATCTCATTCCACCAGGGCGGCATCAACTTCCGCGGCAAGGGCGATGGACTTGCCAATAGACCATATCCTCGCGGCCGCAGGATGGTCCAGTGAGCTAACTTTTCAGAGGTTTTATCACAAGCCGATTTCAAGGCTCGGGGTGTTTGCTGATTCTGGTTTCAGTACTGTTACACTTTCCCCCTGAGTTAGAGGGGTTTGTTATGATTTGTTTGTAAATAAACTGTTATTCATTTAACAAATGTATTACTGATGCATGATTGATTGTTAACGACTTTTGAGTCAATCCAGGCAGTGTGAACGTCGGATTTCGGTCTCCCGTGACTCCGAAGTAAAATAGTAAGATTAAACGAGAACTTACCAGTTTGAAGTTTGATCTTTATTTTATGAGTCGTCGAGTTGAGGGACTACGTGAATAGAAGCCCGTACAGCCGTTGGTGCGTCAATCTTCAAAGCAGCGGAATGAATTCACAGCTAACAATGACTGAAGTATAATGGTAAGATGATAAAACCAGAACTACCAGATGAGATCTATGAGGGTGGGAGCGGAGGGCACGTAGTCGCTCAACTTGGCTCCTCATAAAATAAAGATCAAACTTCAAACTGGTAAGTTCTCGTTTAATCTTACTATTAGTGTGCAAGGATCGCTGGTTGGCAAGGATTCGGTGGGCCAAAGGCCCTGTTTCCACGCTGTATCTATAAACTAAATGAATCTAAACTAAAAGTCAGGCAGCATCGCTGGAGAACGTGAATATGTGACGTTTCAGGTCGGGACTCTTCTTCAGCCTGATTGCCAGGGCTGGATCGCTAGCTGCCTGATCCGTTGAGTTACACCAGCATTTTGTACCTTTCCTTGGTAAACCAGCATCTGCAGTTCCTTGTTTATAGTCTCCATGACTCTGGCATTATGATTCCAAACCTGAGGAAATCCCTGAGGCACATTCCATAGCGAGCAGGTACCGAGGCCAATTGCACAAACGTCAATGACGACAGACAAAGCAGACAACGTTCAGGGAAATGTGAAATGGTTCATTGTTACATAGAAACATAGAAAATTGGTGCAGGAGGAGGCCATTCGGCCCTTTGAGCCAGCACGGCCAATCATTGTGATCATGACTGATCGTCCCCTATCAATAACCCATGCCTGCCTTCTCCCCATATCCCTTGACTCCACTAGCCCCTAGAGCTCTATCTAACTCTCTGTTAAATCCATCTAGTGACTTGGCCTCCACTGCCCTCTGTGGCAGGGAATTCCATAAATTCACAACTCTCGGGTGAAAAAGATTTTTCTCACCTCAGTCTTGAATGACCTCCCCTTTATTCTAAGACTGTGGCCCCTGGTTCTGGACTCGCCCAACATTGGGAACATTTTTCCTGCACCTAGCTTGTCCAATCCTTTTATCATTTTATATCTTTCTATACACCCCCCCCCCCCCCTCATCCTTCTAAACTCCAGTGAATATAAGCCTAGTCTTTTCAATCTTTCTCATATGACAGTCCTGCCATCCCAGGGATCAATCTCGTGAACCTAAGCTGCACTGCCTCAATCACAAGGATGTCCTTCCTCAAATTAGGAGATCAAAACTGTACACACTACTCCAGATGTGGTCTCACCAGAGCCCTAACAGAGCCCAATTGTTGGCTGAGGGGAAGGTGACAAGGAGGCATACAATCAGTAAAATTAAATGGGAGGACAGTAAAATTAGTCGGAGAACTGGGGAGGGAATGGACAGAGAGAGAGGGAAAGTAATGGGCCTGTCCCACTTAAGCGATTTTTTTCGGCGACTGACGGCGACTGTCATAGTCATAGCAGGTCGCTGAAAAACCGGCGACTGGACCCCCTAACGACATTGTCTACAACAACCAAGTCGACATCAAGCTACGGCAAGCTACAGACAACCGGCGACCCATAGGACGTCCACCTACGACCACACCTATGACAACCTACGTCCACCCGCGACAAGCTACGGCAAGGTAAGACAATTCAGTCGCCGGTACCTGTCGCCAGCTGACGTAGGTAGTAGGCTGTTTGTAAGAGACCCATTACAATGTTTAGAGTGAACCATCAGTCTTTTATTAAGATCATAAAGAGAGAACATTATACACAGCTGTGCATATCAATTCAGCTTATGCACTAAACCGCAGTAGCATAATGACTGGCTGCAGGAGTACAGTATTCATGATGCCCAAAACCCGGACTGGATTATATGGTGGAATGTGTGGCATGCATAATATGTGTAGTGGAGATTATATAGGCATGGATTAATATGGTCAGTCGCCAATGGAATTCACCGAAGTCAGCACCAGCGACAACCTACGTAATCCTGGTGACAACCTATGTCATCCTGGCGACAACCTACCACAGCACCTACGTCAGGAGAAGTCAAGCTACGAAAAGCCCACGGTTGCTGACTGTCGCCAAAACGTTTTGAACATTTAAAATCCAGCGGCGACCAGAACAATGGTACGATTCTCTGGGCAACTGAGAAGATCATACAGGCGTCACCCCGGCGACCATGTGGCAACAGCCTAGTCGCCTGTAGTCGCCTAAAAAATCGCCGAAGTGGGACAGGGACATAAGGGTTACGTAGTTAGGGGGGTTGTAAGCTGACCAAGGTAAATATGAGATGCTGATCCTCCAATTTGCGTTTGGCCTCATTCAGACAGTGGAGGAGGCCCAGGACAGAAAGGTCAGTATGGGAATGGGAAGGGGAGTTAAAGTGTTTAGCAACCGGGAGATCGCATAGGCCTAGGCCTGGGCCTAGACTGCGCTTTTGCGGTTGCAGCATCTAGACTGTGGAACAGCATCCCTCTTCTCATCAGAACTGCCCCTTCCATCGACTCTTTTATGTCTAGACTTAAAACATATTTCTACTCACAAGCGTTTCTTGAGGTCCTCTGAGGGAGTACTGTATGTATGTATTTATGTATGTATTATTAGATCGATGTACCACTGTATGTTGCACGTTAGTACCTGCACTGACGTAAAGAACTTTGGTCAACGAGAGTTGTTTTTAAATGTGCTATAGAAATAAAATTGACTTGACTTGAAATTGACTTGACTCGGCGGACTGAGTGAAGGTGTTCAGCGAAACGATCGTCAATTATGCGCTTGGTCCCTCCGATACATAGGAGTAACCAGCATCTGCAGACCCTTCCTGCACAAAGTACACTAGATAGAGTTGTTTGTCCCGTTGCAGCAAGTGTCTTTCTTTCTTCATGCTTTAATGAGCTAGAAGAAAGTTGACCAGCTAGAAAGAAAATCAAAAGAGACCGACAACACAGTATTAAAAAAAAAACACTGAGCTGCCAAGTAGAATGAGATATTAGTCTTATTGTTTAATTTTAGTATTAGCATCAGTCGTACTATTCTAAATATCACTTCGTGACTTATCGTACTTCTTTGATTTAAAAATCAGAGATAACCGTACAAAGGTTTACTTTGATATTATTCTTGTATATGATACCATGGTGATTAAGTTGGCTGGAATCCTAGTTTGATAAGATCCCACACGATATTCTCCTAGAACAAATATATCCTTTGACTTCGGCATTAGGTTTCCCTTATATTGCTGCATTATATTGATCTAACTTGCTGGCGGATGGCAAGGGACTGATTCAATCAATAACTTCTCTCCTGCTTCAGCTGCAGCAGATGTGATTCCTCGCACCGAGGCTGTTTCTTCATCCCTATAACAAAACACTGGCGGGGGTTGGAGGGTCTGCTTGGAAATCTCTCCCTAGACCCCCTTCTGATTGTTGTAAATGTACACGGGTTCACAAGTTATAGGAGTAGAATTAGGCCATTCAACCCATCGAGTCCACTCTGGCATTCAATCATGGCTGATCTGGTGCCTGCTAATCCAATTTTACTGCCTTCTCCCCATAACCCTTGACACCTGTTCTAATCAATAATTTGTCTATCTCTGCCTTAAAAATATCCACTGACTTGGCCTCCACAGCCCTCTTTGGCAATGAGCTCCACAGATTAACCACCCTCTGACTAAATGTCATCTCACAACTGTGATAGAAACATAGGAGGACAAAGTAGGGGCAGCACGGTGGCGTAGCAATAGAGCAGCTACCTCACAGCACCGGAGACACGGGTTCGATCGTGACTACGGGTGCTGTCCGTAAGGAGTTTGTACATTCTCCCAGTCCCACGTGGGTTTTCTCCGGATGCTCCGGTTTCCTCCCACATTCCAAAGACGTGCAGGCTTGTAGGTTAATTGGCTTCAGTAAAATTGTCCCTCGTGTGTAAGTTAGAGCTAGTGTATGGATGATTATTGGTTGGCGCGGACTCGGTGGGCCGAAGGGCCTGTTTCCACACTGTATCACAATCTAAACTAAAATAGTTCTTAGATTCATCTTTTTTCTCTTCTGCTTCTTAGGACGTCTCTGACCCACTTCCGTTCGGGAGAGTGGAAGATACTTGTGCGTTGAACGTTGAGTGGCTATTCTACTCCAGCTATCGCTTGGTCTCGAGAGAGTGTGGACTTGGTCCAACTGCAAGGGAATACAAGTTGACTAGAAATGTAGCACCACACACCCACACGTGCATGCACGCATGTGCATATATATATATATATATATATACATGGACAACCTTGCATGACATTGTCCATACCCTCCTCTTCTGCACCTCACTCCATCATAATGCACTCACTCCTTTCTCAATCTCCCCATCACATCCTCCAATTGTCTCACTCATTTCTGCTCCCCCTCCCCCACTCTTTGGTCACCCACTTCATCTCCCTTTCTCCACATTGTGCCACCAAAGTTTGTCCCCCCCCCCACCTTACCGTGAACCCCAATACCAATCTTGTCCTTGACTAATTTCCAGTCACACGATCTCCCCCATCAACCAACGCTACCCACCTTCACTCAGAGAGTTGTGAATCTGTGGAATTCTCTGTCACTGAAGGCAGTGGAGGCCAATTCACTGGATGTTTTTGAGAGAGAGTTAGATATAGCTCTTAGGGCTAATGGAATCAAGGGACATGGGGAGAAAGTAGGCACAAGGTACTGATTTTGGGTGATCAGCAATGATCATCTCGAATGGCGAAGCAGGCTCAAAGGGCCGAATGGCCTACTCCTTGCACCTATTGTCTATGTTTCTCAAGACAGCGCCCCATCTGCCCATCTCTCTCCCCCACAATTCCCGTCTGTGACCTTACATGCGAATCTCTGAAGGTTGACATGCAGGATTCAGCAAACTATTAGGAAGGCAGATAGTACTTTCAACAGAAGTTGAATTTATAAAAGGCAGCTAGCATCATCGAGAGCCCTCACCACCCAGGCCATTCTCTCATTTCATTCCTGCCATCAGAGAGAAGGTTTAGCAGCCTGAAAACTGTTCAGAAACAGCTTCTTCCCAACAGCCATTAGGCTCCTGAACACCACAACACCAACTAAACTATGAACGGTCTTGGTTTCACGAGGGTCAGGGCTTTTGTTTGCACTAATAAACTTAGTAATAAACTTTGTCCATTAGTTTATTAACTTACTGAACTTTGTTTAGTTTATTGCATTTTCTACGAATACTGTGTTTACAGGCCTGTTATGCTGCTGAAAGTAAGAATCTCGTTCTACTTTTCTTAGTACATATGACAATTAAACACTTTTGACTCTTAACACATTTCAAGATCTCCATCAGAACCTAGCCTGAATTTGGATTCTGACTGATTCGGAATGAACACCAATACTAATGTACTGTAGTTGAAAATATCAGCAAACTGTTGCTTTCTATTGAAGCCAAGTTATCGAAAAACATCAACAAAGGATGCACTTCACCAACAATGATTTTGAATAAACTCTCCCCATTACAACCACAAAGGACGTCAAGGATGAACAAAGGCTGCAAAGTGACAAGTGACTAACAAATAGCACAGAAAGTCGATCGTTTCACTGAGGGATCATCCCAGTCAGAAACAGGACAATAGGAAGGACTGAACGCTTCCTTATTCACTCAAATTACTGTATCTTCCCTGTCTTGAAGAACTATAAATATAAACGGGCTATTGATTTACGCCGTGTTGGTACCAGCACCTTTTGTTATGGCTATGGCGTGAGTTCCTCACGAGAGCTGCTGTGTGCTCCATTTGGGTAATGACAAGGATGATAGCAGCAGCCCAGTGGAGAAGGTATTTGGAAGCCTTGATGAGGCTGAGGCTCTGAATTTTTTCCATGGATAAAGAACCTCCCAAATGATTGCTTCACCGGGGACTTATTCAGCACACGACTGCATTGCGATCTTTAATGAAAAGTTCCAGAGCAAGCTACATCCCTCTGCTCCTATACGTGCATTCGCAGGATATTCAGTAAAAAAAGCATAAAACGATTGAACATGATAAACATATTGTGAAGAAAGAAAACAAAATTTGACTGCATATCTATGATGACAGGTGTTCCACAAGTTATTGAACATGAAAGTAAGGAAGTCATGTTGCAGCTGTATTAAACTTTGGCCAGGCCACACATGGAATATTGTCCGCATATCTGCTTGCCACATCACTTGCCACATCATATGGTGAGAGGGTGCAGAAGAGGTTCACCAGGCTGTTTCTTTATTAGTAAGTATTAGCTACAAGGAGAGGTTGGACAATACAATGATTGCTTCCTCTAGAGTGTTGGATACTGAGGGACACCCTGATAGAAGTTTATAATATTTGGGGACTAGGTAGTCAGAGTCATTTTCCAAGAGTGGAAATGTTAAATACAAGAAGACATAGGTTTTAGATAACAATCTCCTTAATCTCTTACTTTCTACTCTTCTTTTCTTTCTTTTCTCCTTTTCATTCTCAACTTTCTTTTTCACACTTTTTTCTTTCTTACACACTATATATCACACGTTTCTCTACCTTTTATTATCTATTCTCTCTTTTTCTTTTTCATTATTAAAAAAAAAAGAAAATAAGAAGCTGTACATAAAATGTAATATGTCAATATATATTGGGCACCTTGGTGCCATATTCCTGTACTTACTTCTAATAACATTTTTTTTTTAATTAAAAAAGAAGCCATAGGTTTGAAATGAGTGGAGGAAATTTTAAAGTTGATTTAAGGAAGCACGTTTTTTATCCACACAGAATAGCAGGTGTAGTTCAGTTTAGTTTAGTTTAGAGATACAGCGCAGAAGCAGGCCCTTCAGTCCACCGGGTCCGCGAGTCCGACCAGCGATCCCCGCACATTAACACTATCCTACACACACCAGGGACAATTTAGAATTCTACCAAACCAATTTACCTACAAACCTGTATGTCTTTGGAGTGTGGGAGGAAACCAAAGGTCTTGGAGTAAACCCACGCAGGTCACGGGGAGAACGTACAAACGCAGGTACACAGAACATACTGCCAGGGAAATGGTGGAGGCAGATGCAATAATAACGGTCACAGGGCATTTCGGCAGTCGTATGAACAGGCAGAGAATGCAGGCATATCGACTATGGGCACGGGGATGAGCAGTTTAAAATGGCATTATGGTTAACACACACCTGTAGGGCTGAAGAGCCTGTTCCTGTGCTGTACTGTTCTACGTTTTATGTCTCTGTTCCAAATCGCAGACAGCTTATAAAAATATGAGTTAGGCTCTTGCACTGCATTTTCCACCTTTCCAAAGAGGCTTGGGTGGTTAGCAGTCAGCCCAGCTAACATTTTCAGACTCCTAATACTATCTAAATCAATTTGTTCATCCAATTTCAAATGATCAAATTTAATTCCAAATTTATTCAGCACTAATGATCAAATACCATCTTCAAAAGCAAAGACCGGTGCGAAGTACTAATTTAATATTGCTGTCAAATGTAGAGAATCCGTATAACCCATCCATGAACACCTCTCGTGTGTAGGAAAGAACTCCAGATGCTGGTTTAAATTGAAGGTAGACACAAAAATGCTGGAGTAACTCAGCGGGACAGGCAGCATCTCTGGAGAGAAGGAATGGGTGACGTTTTGGGTCGAGACCCTTCTTCAGACTGATGTCCGGTGGAGGGGGCTGAACAAAGATAGAATGTAATTGGAGACAGGAAGACTGGTGGGAGAACTGGGAAGGGGGAGGGGATAGAGAGGGAAAGCACGGGCTATTTGAAGTTAGAGAAGTCAATGATCATACCGCTGGGGTGTAAGCTACCCAAGTAAAATATGAGGTGCTGTTCCTCCAATTTACACTGGGCCTCTCTCTCTCAACATTAGGTTGAGGGAGAGTGGAGCGAGAGAGAGGAGTATTACTTAAAATTGGGGAATTCACTGTTCAGATCATTGGGTTAGCAGGTACTTAAGCAGAATATGAGATGTTGTCCTTCCAATTTTCTTGTGGCCTCGCTCTGGCAATGGAGGAGGTCCAGGACAGAGAGGATGGTTTGGGAATGGGCCGGGGAGTTAAAATAGTTAGCAACTGGGGGGTTCAGCAGAACTTGTTGGACAGAGCGCAAGTGTTTGGTGAAACAATGTATATGACACTTGGACGGCACGATGGCACAGCAGTAGAGTTATTGCCTTACCCAGAGACTCGGTTTCGATCCTGACCACGGGTGCGGTCTGTACGGAGTTTGTATGTTCTCCCCATGACCGCATGGGTTTTCCCTGAGATCTTTGGGTTCCTTCCACACTCTAAAGACGTACAGGTTTGTAGGTTAATTGGCTTTAGTTTGTACACTCGGTATAAGTGTAAATTGTCCCTAGTGTGTGTAGGCATGTGTTAATGTGCGGGGATCACCGGACGTTGCGGACTCGGTGGGCCGAAGGGCCTGTTTCCACACTGTGTCTCTAAACTACCAATAAACATGTGCAGAAAGGTGGCCCTGAGATGAAATCGTAAGGTCATACGTGATAGAAACATACGCCATTTGGCCCATCAAGTCTGCTCCGCCATTCAATCATTGCAGATCTAGGTCTCTCCTAACCCCATTCTCCTGCCATCTCCCCATAATCCCTGACACTCGTACAATTCAAGAATCTATCTATCTCTGCCTTAAAAATATCCATTGACGGCTCAGCAGCCTTCTGTGGCAAAGAATTCCACAGATTAACTACCCTCTGACTAAATGTCATCTCAATAAATTTATCTTCATCTCCTTCCTAAAGGGACATCCTTTAATTCTGAGGCTATGACCTCTAGTACTAGATTCTCCCACTAGTGGAAACATCCTGCCCACATCCACTTTATCTAAACCTCTCTATTCTGTATATTTCAATGAGGTCCCCTGTTGTCTCCTAATTTGAGGAAGGACATCCTTGTGATTGAGGCAGTGCAGCATAGGTTCACGAGATTGATCCCTGGGATGGCGGGACTGTCATATGAGGAAAGATTGAAAAGACGGCTTGTATTCACTGGAGTTTAGAAGGATGAGGGATGATCTTATAGCAACATATAAAATTATAAAAGGACTGGACAAGCTAGATGCAGGAAAAATGTTCCCAATGTTGGGTGAGTCCAGAACCAGGGGAGGTCATTTAAGACTGAGGTGAGAAAAAACTTTTTTACCCAGAGAGTGTGAATTTAAGGAATTCCCTGCCACAGAGGGCAGTGGAGGCCAAATCACTAGATTGATTTAAGAGAGAGTTGGATAGAGCTCTAGGGGCTAGTGGAGTCAAGGGATATGGGGAGAAGGCAGGCACGGGTTATTGATAGCGGACGATCAGCCATGATCACAATGAATGGCAATGCTGGCTCGAAGGGCCGAATGGCCTCCTCCTGCACCTATTTTCTATGTTTCTATGTTTCTATGTCCTTCTAAACTCCAGCGAGTACAATCCCAGTGCCATCAAACCCTCATCATATGCTAACCCTCTCATTCCTGGGATCTTTCTTGTAAACCTCAGTCAGAAATATCAGTCAAGATGTTGTAGGGTGACTAAAAAGAGTGTGACGGTGTAAATGATCTACTCGCTCGCCTTTCATTGAGATGTTTTTCTGTCTTTGCACATAAATAATCAGTCAACTTCTCTCTTTGTATCCGCACTCTCTTTTAATTTAGTTTATTTTAGTTTAGAGATGCAGCGCGGAAATAGGCCCTTTGGCCCACCGAATCCGCACTGACCAGCGATCACCACGCACTAACACTATCCCCCACACACTAGGGCCAAATTACATCTTTATACTATGCCAATTAATCTCCAAACCTGTACATCTTTGGAGTGTGGGAGGAAATCCATGCGGTCACGGGGAAGACGTACAAACTCCGTACAGACAGCATGAACAGTCAGGATCGAACCCGCGTTTCTGGCGCTGAAAGCGCTGTAAGGCAGCAACTATACCACTATCCCACTGTGTCGCACCTTTTGCATTAAGTTCATTTCGCCTGCATCCTCTACTTCTTTGCTACTTTCCATTTTATTCTGTTTCTGTCTCATCAGCAAGCATTAAAGATGGTCCATTAATCCATTCCAAATGTATTCCAAAATCTGATGCAAATTGGACATGCACATTAACTTTAATTTTATTATCGAAAGCCGATAGTGTTAGTGATCACTGATGCCCAGAGATACCCCACAAGGTTGGCCTTATAAATGTACCAAAAAATGTGGAACTTTATCTGAATATTTCAGGCACAGTCAGAAAAAGCACCTTGTATATTTTCAACAATTTTCTTTAGTAGTCCAGTTTCCTCCAGGTGAGATTCTTGAGATTTGAACACGTGACATTTGTTTTGAGATGCAGCCCAGAAACAGGCCCTTCGACCCACCGAGTCTGTGTCGACCAGTGATCTGCATAAACTAACGCTATCCTACATGCACAAGGGACAATTTACAATTTTACCAAGCCAATTAGCTTACAAACCTGTGTGGGTTTGGAGTGTGGGAGGAAATTGGAGCAGCCAGGGAAAACCCGTGCAGGTCACGGTGAGAACGTTCTCCTTATTCTGCGCCTCTCATGAACGGCTTGTTTCTGCATTGTATCCCTAAAACTCTAAAACTAAAAATACCTCCACCATCACCACCATCCAGGGACCCTCACCTCCAGGTGGGGCAGAGATTCACCAGCACCTCTTCTAACCACGTTTATTATTTTTGGAGCTCTTGCTGTGACCTCCTCAACATTGATGAGGTCAAGCCTAAACCAGGCAACAGTTTTGCTGAGCATGAGTGCTCTGAACATCATGGCCACCAGGAACTCCTGGTTGCGAAACATTTCAATTCCTCTCCCTCATCCATCTCCCTATCGTTGAACTCATCCACCGAGTACCTACCACGGCGAGGCCAAACGCATATCAGAGGAAAACCACATCATATTTCACCACAGTAGTCTATGATCTGACAGCATGAACATCAAAATATCTAATTTCACGTAACCTGCTCCTCCTCGGTCCTTCCCACGCTCTCTCAGATCCTCCCACTCATACCCTTCCTTCCCACAGTAACCTGCCTTCTCTCACCCAGCTTCTGCCCCATTCACTCCATCTGTCTACCAGCCACACACTCCTCCCTTCATGAGTTACGCAGCATGGAAACAAGCCTTTCAGCACAACCTGTCCACTCTGACCTGACCTGGTTCCATATCCCACTCAACCTTTCCTATCCATGTGCCTGTCCAAAAGGCTCCCCCCATGATACTCATCTGCCTACCCCACCTTCCTTATTTGGTTACTGGTAGCTACTGGTCATAGAGTCATAGAGTGATACTGTGTGGAAACAGGTCCTTTGCCCACGCCAGCCAACATGTCCCAGCTGCATAAGTCCCTCCTGCCTGCATTTGGCCCATATCCCTCCAAACCTGTCCTATCCATGTACCTGTCTAACTGTTTCTTAAACATTGGGATAATCCCTGCCTCAACTACGTCCTCTGGCAGCTTGTTTCATGCACCCACCACTTGCGTGAAAAAGTTACCCCTCAGATTCCCATTAAATCTTTTCCCCTTCACCTTAAACATATCACCAGTCCTCTGATTCCTCGAATCACCAGCGTTCCCCGTGGTCGATCCTGATTGGGACTGTGGTGGTGTTCCGGGGCAACGGCCTGGCTTCGGAGACTGGACTGTGCATTGCCTCTACAGAGAGGGAACAAGTAGGGAAAAGACCTTTAAGAGATCTCCACCACATTCTGGTGAACTCCCATGTTATGATGCAAGGATTTTATACTGAACCTGAATCTATAAGATCACCCCTCAACCTCCTGTGCAATGCATATAGTCCCAACCTACTTAACCTTTCCATATATCTCAGACCCTCTGGTCCTGATGACCTCTGTTGCCATCTCCACCCCTCTTTCTCCCACCTGACTCCATCCACCAATCCATCCCTGCTCACATGGATACACCAAACACATGCCATCTCTTTCTCCCCTTCCCCTCGTGCTGCCTATGATGTTATATCCTTATCTGTTAGCTTTCGTCGCTGCACTTTCAGTCCAGAGAAAGGATCTCAATCTGAGGCATCAAATGTCCTTTTCCCTCCGCAGATGCTGATTGACAGTCTGAGTTTCTCCAGCAGTTTTTTTTTACACACACAGTTTATTTTCTCATTCAGGTGGAGTGAATTTCACACTTAAGACTTTCAACATACTTCATCCAAACCGTTAAATGAGGCGTATTTTGTGAAAATATTTCCAACCTGCTCAGGAGGTTTCTTGCAGCATGCTGAGGCTGTCAGAATTCGAGAAGATCTGTGGTACATGCCCCGAGCTCACCCATGTGCAGCACGGTGGCACAGCTGATAGAGCAGCTGCCTCACAGCGCCAGAGACCCAGGTTCAATCCTGACCTCGGGTGCAGCCTGTGGGTGTAGTTCGTCTGACTGCAAGGGTTTTCTCCAGATGCTCCGGTTTCCTCCCACATCCCAAAGACGTGCGTGTTTGAAGGTTAATAGGCCTCTGTAAATTGCTCACTCTTGTGTAGGATAACATGGAACTGGTGTGAACGGGGGATCGATGGTCAGCATGAACTTTGTGGGCTAAAGGGCTTATTTCCGCATTGTATCTCTAACCTATAACTAAACATTTTACTTCGGAGTCACGTGAGTGACTACGTGAATAGAAGCCCGTACAGCCGTTGGTGCGTCATGACGTCAGACGTTGGTGCAGTCGGCCGGTTGGAGCAGCAGCGCTCCTCCAAGCGGTAAGTTTAAACGGAGGTAAGGTTTTTAAAAATGTTTTACCACAGGTCATTTTCTGCGACGGTTTGGAGTTCTTGAAGATATGTTGCAGAAAGTGAAGAAGGTGTCGGCGAGGCGCTCCGGGGGTAGAAAGGAAAAGTGGCCAGGAGAGTGTTGAGGATGGAGGCCCGTCTGGTACACCTGGTCCGGTGCTGGCTACACAGCCAGTGGTTGCGGACCCACTGCCGGGGGGCAGTGAAGGCTTGCCAGTAGGGCGGAAGGACACTGGCAAGTCTCTGTGGCCCGTAGATGAGTCGGGCATGGAGGTTATACCCTCCATAGGAGAGTCCGTTTGCTCACGGCTCTCCCACGTCGAGATTTTATTACAAAGAATGCTCGACAGGGACCAGCTCCGTGAGGAGGAGTGGTGCCCAAGCCAGGCTGATGGAGAGCTTGTGCTAACAGCACCTGTTTCAGGGCTGCAGAACTATCCTGCCTGTGAGGAGGATGTTCTATCAGTGCAGTTTGCTGACACTGATTCTATGCTGGGGGAGAGCAGTAAAGAAGTTCGGTTGGAGGTAATTCCGAACATTGCTGGGAAGTTTGCTCAGCCTAGAGAGGCAGGAGAGGCGATTGATGGGGAATTGGCTGAAGCCATTCAGTATATGCTCTCCCACCAGTTACAGGAACTAGCTATGGATGAAGCAGCCAAAAACTATAAAGCTCCTGTTAATTGTGATCTCCTGAAGGTACCGGTGGTTAATCACCAAATTTGGTCACAGATGGGTATGCCTGCTAGGGCCCAGGAGATGAAGTTCCAAAAAGTGCTGAAACTGTTGTCAGCAGGTATTACAGCTGTGGTGAAAGTGATTGATCCAAGCAATGTGGTTGAAGCACACCAGGACGGACTGGGATTCCTTTGTAATGCGTTTTTTTGAAATCAATAACATCAGGAGGGCGCTATTAGGCCAGTGCTTAATCCGAATTTGGCAAGTTTGTGCAAACCAACCAGTGTACCACCACAAAATCTGTTGTTTGGAGGTAACCTTGCGAAAAGGGTCAAAGAATGTCATGAAGACGTTAAAAATATGGCCCTTATTAAACCGGCTGGTAAGCAGGGCAAAGGTTTTCTCCGTATTGGAAAGGAACTAATGTGGATGCAGGAGAAGGAACGAGCCGTTCAGGTCTTCAATTTCGGAACTGGCAGGCTGCCAGCATGAAGGGGAAGGTGCCTTTCTCCACAAGAGGTCGAGGACAACAAGGTCCGCAAGGAAAGATGCAGGTAAGGAAAACATCAACAGACGATGAATTAATTGATGTTCCTGGTTCAAATTGGGGGAAGGTTAAAATTGTTTCTCAAACAATGGCAGCAGTTGACATCAGATTTGTTCATACTTAGTAGTATTGAAGGGGTGAAAATTGAATTTTACTCTAAGGACAGTCTACCTAATCAACATTTTCCTAGTCGTAAACTTATTTTTTCAGATGAAGAAAATGTGCTTATTCAAGCAGAGATTCAGTCGTTACATAAGAAAGGGGTAATTGAGCCTTCTGTCTATCAAAGTCGACAATTTGTGTCAAATATATTTCCCAGATCTAAAAAGACTGGGGTGTGTAGAATTATTTTGGATTTATCGAGTTTGAACAAGTTTGTTTGTTATAGGCATTTCAAAATGGAAACCTTTATCACGGCCAAACATCTAGTGTCCAAAGGGTGTTATATGGCAACTATTGATTTAAAGGATGCGTATTACTCAGTGTCTATTCATGATGATGATAGAAGATATTTGAAATTTATTTGGATGACTCAGCTGTGGCAATTCAGGGCATTGCCGAATGGATTAACTTCAGCTCCTAGATTATTTACTAAATTGGTAAAACCTGTGTTAGCATTACTTAGAGCTAAGGGGCATGTGGTAATGGCCTACTTAGATGATATTCTGATTGTTGGAAAGACTCATGCTGAAACTCAATCATCAGTTTCAGTTGTTAAAATCACTTTTGAACAAATGGGATTTGTGATTCACCCAGATAAATCTAAATTATCACCAGTCCAAATTATTGATTATCTGGGATTTACCATTAATTCCAATCACATGTTGGTAACTTTGCCCAGGGATAAATTGAATCAGTTAATTGAGGACTGTGTTAATCTCGTTGGAGAACAAAGGCCTTCGATTAGACAAGTAGCCAGGTTAATTGGGAAGTCGGTGGCAGCATTTCCAGCTGTGCAGTATGGTCCTCTGCATCATCAACAATTACAACGATCAAAGGAACAGGCACTGAGAATACAAAGGGGCCATTTTGATAGGCCTATGCAGTTGTCAGCTGGGGCGATTGCTGACATACAATGGTGGATAGCAAATGTTTCAACAAGTTTTAGGAAGGTTTTGGTGGAACCACCGTCATTGATATTACAGACTGATGTAAGTGCACTGGGTTGGGGTGCAACAGATATGTCTTCTAGTTGTGGAGGCAGATGGAATGTGGATGAGACATCGCTTCTTCAACTAAGAGGGATTAATTATTTAGAGTTGTTGGGCACCTGGTATGGGCTCAAAGCTTATTGTTCTACAAGGAGGGATCTGCATGTGCAGGTTCAGATTGACAACACCACAGCAGTGGCATATGTAAACCACATGGGTGGAGTTAAGTCACAGTCTTGTGATAGACTGGCTAACCAGATTTGGAGCTGGTGTATTGACCAAAATATCCGGCTTTCAGCACTTTATTTGCCAGGAAGGTTCAACACGGTAACTGACACTAGGTCACGTCAGTTTAATGACAACATTAAATGGATATTAAATCAGGATGTATTTAACCAAATGATTGTTCAGTATGGATTGCCAGATATTGACTTGTTTGCATCTCGATTAAATCATTAGTTACCTAGATATGTTTCATGGGAACCAGATCTTGGGGCAGTAGCAGTGGATGCGTTTTCACTGCATTGGGGAGGAATGTTTGTGTATGTATTTCCTCCATTCTGTCTCATCAGCAGATGTTTGCAAAAGATCAAGGAGGACTCCGCTTCAGGGGTATTGGTAGTGCCAGATTGGCCTACACAAGCATGGTTTCCCGTTGTATTACAAATGGCTATGGAGCCTTACATGCTTATTCCCAAGACTGGTAAATCCAGTCACTGGGGATCAACATCCTTTATATGATCGTATTGATCTGTTAATTTGCAGATTTTAAGGAGGCCATACCTGGGGAGAGGACTGTCTCATCGGACTGTGGATGTTCTCACGTCGGCCTGCAGGGATAGTACACAGCAGCAATATATCACCTATATAAAGAAGTGGGAGCAATTCTGCCTACAGCAGAATATTGTATATCACACTGCAGGGATCACGGACGTATTGGAGTTTTTGTCAACTCTTTATTTCGACCAAAAATTAAGTTATAGTGCGATCAATTCAGCCAGAAGTGCTCTGTCTTCTTATTTACCTATGAATGCAGAATTACATACAGTAGGGACACATCCGTTAGTTTCACGATTCATGAAGGGAGTTTTCAATTCTAATCCTCCTAAACCCAGGTATGCCGGGATTTGGAATGTGAGTGAGGTTCTTATGGTTCTTCGCCAGTGGGCTCCGGTTACAAGCCTATCTATAGCCAAATTAAGGTGGTCATGCTTATGGCGTTGGTTTCAGCTCAATGTGTACAAACGTTGCAAAAGCTACGGCTGGATAGAATGCATGTATCGGCAGATGCCAATATATTTTATGTCTATGATTTGCTTAAACATAATAGAAGAGGCAAGACAGGATGTAAGATTGTGTTTTCAGCATACCCCGCAGATGATCGCTTGTGTGTATTCTCACATTTATCACGTTACATTGCGATTACTCAACCTCTGAGAGGAGCAGAGTCGGCTTTGTTTATTAGTCACAAAAAACCACACAGTAAGGTGTCGGTGCAAACAATTTCAAGGTGGCTAAAGCAGGTCCTGGCAAGTGCTGGAATTGATACTGATAAATTCAAATCTCATTCCACCAGGGCGGCATCAACTTCCGCGGCAAGGGCGATGGACTTGCCAATAGACCATATCCTCGCGGCCGCAGAATGGTCAAATGAGCTAACTTTTCAGAGGTTTTATCACAAGCCGATTTCAAGGCTCGGGGTGTTTGCTGATTCTGTTTTGAGTACTGTTATAGTTTCTCCTGAGTTAGAGGGGTTTGTTATGATTTTGTTTGTAAATAAACTGTTATTCATTTAACAAATGTTATTATTGATGCATGATTGATTGCTAACTACTTTGAGTCAATCCAGGCAGTGTGAACGTCGGATTTCGGTCTGCGGCGTGAATTCACAGTGCTTTGAAATCTTCACGTAGTCACTCACGTGACTCCGAAGTAAAATAGTAAGACTAAACGAGAACTTACCAGTTTGAAGTTTGATCTTTATTTTATGAGGAGTCGAGTTGAGGGACTACGTGTCCTCCGCTCCCACCCTCATAGATCTCATCTGGTAGTTCTAGTTTTATCATCTTACCATTATACTTCAGTCATTGTTAGCCGTGAATTCACTCCGCTGCTTTGAAGATTGACGCACCAACGGCTGTACGGGTTTCTATTCACGTAGTCCCTCAACTCGACTCCTCATAAAATAAAGATCAAACTTCAAACTGGTAAGTTCTCGTTTAATCTTACTATTAACAGGCCACTTTCAGTGCTAACAGTTTTGTAAGACTCTGGGGAACAGATTGCAAGCCACTTTCCCAGAAGCTCCCTTGCAAAAAGCTATTTTTCATATTTTTCATTTAAAAACAGTAAAACATCATTCCAGGACCCTTACATTAGTGCAAGACCACTGAGTTGAATAAATTCTTAAATCCATGGAGTTTGAATATCCATTGTTTTGTTTTCAGCATTTATCCTTTATAGTTTTCGATGATGGTTCAAAGAATCAGGAAGTCGATTCACCTTACAACTTTGCAAAGAAACAGACCTCTTAGACCAACCTGTCCATGCCAACCAAGTTGCCTACCTGAGCCATTTGCCTGCATTTGGCCCAGATCCCTCTAAACCTTTTCTTTCCAAATGGCTTTTAAACATAGTAATTTTATCCACCTCCACCATTTTCTCTGGCAGCTCATAGGAGATGCAAAGGCAATATGATTTCCCCAGAGAAACAAGAAGGAGTTTGAAGCTGACAATAAATTCCCTTGTGGGACGAGGGGTCAAAATATCCATAACACACTTAAATACACTAGTTTGGTCGGTTAAGATGAATTATGGCGAATGGACTAACAGTGATGGATTATTAAATAACTTTCTATCATACGGTCCAATGGTCAATGGTGTGGTAGGTTTAACTCACAATATGCCATTTTCTGGGCAGTGGGCAGGTGCTATTGACCTGCATGGGAAGGTAGATGCACCCACCCCCATGAGTCTCCGCAGATGGGGCACATCAGCCTGGGAAGGCAGTCCATCTAGGAGAGGGAAAACTCCGATTTAAAACCTCCACTGCCTTGTGGCCATATCCAGTCATGGAAAAGGCTCCAGGAGTAAACCTCAAGAAAATCCGGAGTCGGAGCCCCTAAGGCAGTTCGTCGTTGTCTACAACCTCGCTCTAGCAGCTCCTGCAGCGGCGCTGGTGCCAAACTGTAACGGCCCTGCTGTTCCTTTGGATCGATCAGCGACGTGGATGGGGGGGGGCGAGCTGCGTGGGCAACAGCCTGTCCTCCATATGACATCGCCCAGGCTTGCATCCGACCAGGATCCATCACCCATGATACAATACAATAATACCATACGGTTTTATTCGTCACATTGCACATAAAGTGCAAGTGAAATGAATTTGCCAGCAGCGGTACAATGATAACGAACACACAATACACAATAAACATTTTACACAAACATCCACCACAGCGTTCATCACTGTGGTGGAAAGCACAAAATTTGGCCAGTCCTCCTCCATTTTCCTCCGTGGTCGGGACCTCAACCCTCCGCAGCCGTCGTTGCGGGCGTCCAGATGTGCAGACAGGTAAAAGTCCAGGTAAGTCCAGTCGTGTCTTCCCCACCGGAGACCGCGGCTTTAGGTTGGTGTAGGCCGCAGGCCGGCCGTCGAAGATTTAAAGTTCCCGTCGCGCTGCAGCCAGAAGCACCGCAGACCTCAGGGCCGACGGTCGAAGCTCCCCTCCAGGGGAGATGGTAAGTCCACGCTGGACCCGCGGTAGAAGTAGGCCGCGGGCCAGTAGTGGTAGCTTCTTCTTCTCCCGGGTCTCCACGAGGGATCCCAGGCTGTGGACGCCGCGCCAGGTTGTTTGATCAGTGATGACCGAGGGGTGCCACTACTATTACCCACAGTAATATACACAATGTTGGACATGTAGAAAAGGAAGATACAGTGCAGCATAGAAACAGGTCCTTTGACCCAAAATGTCAGTGAAATGATGATACCAAGTTAAACTAATTCCCTCTGCCTGCACATGTGGAAATATTTGACTTAATTTTAAAAGTAGGGTATATTCTCTTTAGGAGTATATGCTGTATATGTATATGTGGGCATGTCTGCATGCAGGTTGCTTAAGAGTCCATCTATAATCCATCAACAAACGGCTGAATGTTTTGAACGTTTTTCAGCAGTTTGTGGGATTCAGTATGTGGGTTATGACTTGTCATTCACAATAACTGCTGAGGAACACATGGTGTTGCTGAAGTGGTTTTACAGATCCTAATGCCAAGCTGGTTTAAGTAAATCCAAAAAAAGTTTTAGACAGGCCAAAAGATGGAAGATTTGATGCTCGCCCTGAGAGCCAGAGAGAAGGGCATAGATGAGGCAAAAAGGGGAAAGTAGTGCAAGAGTTACAAATGGTCGAGGATGCTTTGGCTAGAAAGTTATTTTACGACTGAGGATATACGTCATGAGACAATGGAGGATTATCGCTGAAGACACAAGAGACTTCAGATGCTGGAATCTTGAGCAAAAAAACAAAAGGCTGGAAGAACTCAGCAGGGCTGGCAGCTCTGTAAAGGGAATGGGTGGACGACATTTCAGGTCAGAACCTTTCTTCAGACAATATACAGATTATTGCTGGATGCTTGTTTGACGACATGAAGATCAACAAAATGGGAGTGGAGAACAGAATGTGTGGAGGCTTTTCACACGCTCAAGGGATTCATTACAAACATACAGTTTTGGGAACAAAGGCCTCTAAACAGACTTTCTAGCTGGAGTGTGAAGCTGTGGAATCCACTTTAAATGATTTATCCACAGGAAATTAAACTGGAGAGTGCATGCCTTTTAAACAAAAGCTCCAATAGAGCTAGCATTCCCATCGTGTGAGAAACACCTAAAGCACTTTCTTATATTATTGGCAACACTGTGGTAACTCTGAGAACAGAGCTCACTCCAATGAGATCATTGATAGATGGGAGAATGAGACAAGGGACTGTTCCACCATTGGCAGATGGGCTGAGTGCTATGTATTATGATTAGAAGATGGAATCAATCCACCACCCAACCCTATCCTGCAAACATGGAGCAATGCCAGATAGGTGCATCAATCTACGGTGAAAAATGCATGGGAAACAGAAGGTTGACTAAGAAGGGCACTCACCTGCAGGGAATGATATCATTGCAAATGGATCCAGTAACACCGAACGGGGACAAAGATGGATGTGAGGGGGGATTGGCGATGCATAATGAAATAGCTGAGTCACTGAAATTAGGTTGCTCAAAATTCCGGAGCAAGCAGAGTGGGCCGCTGTCACAGATATGGTGATGTTTTCCTGGGATTCACCGATGAAAAATTCTGTCAAATTGGGAAGGGCAAAAATTTTGATCAGCAGGTGGGACACGGGCAGGTGGAAATGGAAGGCCTCATCTGGAGAGCAGGTGTGGCAGAGATGAACAATCTGGCAGAAAGGGATGATGTCTGTACAAGAGATGGGGTGGGGAGAGGGTGGTGGGTATATAGAACGAGCTGCCATTGGAGGTAGTTGAAACAGGTACAATAACAGTATTTAAATGACACTTAACCATATAACCATATAACAATTACAGCACGGAAACAGGCCCTCTCGGCCGTTCCAGTCACCTTGTCTGATGCCCAACGTAAACAATTCCTTCCTTAATTCAAGGAGACTGAATTATGCTGGTCAATAATCCAGATGCAGGCTCGTCAATTTACTGAATTATGTTAAGGCTTCCTTATTCTTATTGACCAACTCATATACAATATGTACTAATATATCACTGGAACTGGCAGCATCTCTGGAGAGAAGGACTAGGAGGATCTCGACCTGAAATGGCACCCATTCCTTCTCTCCAGCGATGCTGCTTGTCCCGGTGAGTTACTCCAGCTTTTTGTGTCTATCTTTGGTTTTAACCAGCATCTGCTGTTCCTTCTAACACAATATATCACTGGATGTTGTCATTACATTGTGTACCTGTGCACTAATTATTCATGCATATGCAATAACATATAGATGCTCCCAACTCCCAACATATACCAGTCCCTTGCCTTATATATAAAAAATGTTATTTTAGTTCTGCCTAATAAGCCACATAATTTCACGAGGAAAAAACAAACAGCTATAAGAAATCAGGGAACAGTAGCAATGTCTGTCGAGTCAAAGGAATGGTGATGTTTCAGGTTAAGATTTTTCATCAAGACCTCTCAACCTAAAATACTGACCATCCCTTTGCCCTCACAGATGCTGTTAAACCTGCTGAGTTTGCCCAGCAGTATATTTCTTATTCCTGATTCTAACATCTGTAGTCACCTGTGTCTGTACCCCAGTCACTCCCTCTATCCCCCTCTCCAGATTCAGGGACATTTTCTTCCCAGCTGTAAACAGGCAACTGAATCCTCCTACCAACAACGAGAGAGCAGTCCTGAGCTAATATCTACCTCATTGGAGACCCTTGGTCTATCTTTGATCGGACTTTACTGGACTTGCGCTAAACGTTATTCACGATATTCTCTATATCATGTATCTGGACACTGTGGATGACTCGATTGTAATCATTGTATTGTCTTTCCACTGACTGGTTAGCAGGCAACAAAAGCTTTTCACAGTATCTCGGAACATGTGATAATAAACTAAACTCAAAGTGTATAATTTCTATTTCTGATTTCTTGTGTGTTTGCTTTTACATAGTCTCTAATTTGTAAATATTTAAAGTAATCTTTTGAATGTAATCCATAAATTTGTTGTAATTCTTGAAATGACATGAAGGAGTTTTCCCTATAGAGATCGTCCATCTTATTAATTCCATAGTTTTTCCATTGTAAAAAACCTTTGTCCATGATTGAAGGTTTAAATGTAACGTTATTTACAATGGTAAGGGCTAGTGGTATACATTTCAATTTTAATGTTTTCTTTATTTGTTTCCAGATACGTATCCCACTTTCTATTATAGGATTTTCACTATAGATTTTCTTACCTAGTTTAATATTAGCGAATAAAATCGAGCTAATTTCAAAAGGCAAACAATCTTCTTTTTCCATTTTTAACCAGATTGGTTGTTTATCTGTCTCTAATAACCAAAAATTCATATTTTTAATATTAACTGCCCAGTAATAAAACATAAAGTTTGGCAGTGCTAGACCTCCATTTATTTTTGATTTACATAAATGTTTTTTATTTATTCTATGGCTCTTATAATCCCAGATAAAGTTGGTGACTATAGAATCAACCTTCATAAAGAAGTTTTTAGGAAGATATATCGGAATCAATTGGAAGAGATATAGTAATTACGGGAGAAAAATCATTTTTATTGCATTAATTCTACCTAGCATTGAAATAGGTAATGTTTTCCAATATAAAATATTCTTATTTAATTTATTCAATAAAAGTGGAAAATTGGATTTAAATAAAGAATCAAATCTTTTTGTTACATAAATTCCAAGATATTTGATTTTTTCGTTTGCTATCTTTAAAGGAAATTGGTGTAATATATGTAAGTTATTTACCATTATTGACATGTTCACTTTTATTCCAATTAATACTATATCCTGAAAATAATCCAAATTCAGTTATTAATTTTAGTAAATTTGGAATACTAATTTCCGGCTTTGTAATATAAAGTGATACATCATCCGCATATAAGGACATTTTATTTTCAGCATCTCTGGTGTCATACCCATATATTTCAGGATGTAATCTCACACGTTGAGCTAATGGTTCTATTGCAAGTGCAAACAATAGCGGGGATAAAGGACAACCTTGTCTGCAGCCTCGGAATAAATTAAATTTAGTTGATAGCATTTGATTTGTTAGTATTCTGGCTGTTGGATTAGTGTATAATAATTTAACCCAAGTAATAAACTTCTCTCCCAACTTAAAAGTTTCCATAACCGAAAACAAGTAAGACCATTACACCTGGTCAAAGGCTTTCTCCGCATCTAACGATATAATTACTAGGTCTTTATTAATACCTCTTTTCGAATATATAATATTGAATAATCGTCTCAGGTTATATGAGGAATATCGTTTTGGTATAAATCCTGTTTGATCCGGGTGAATTAATTTATTAATAACTGTGCTTAGTCTTTGTGCTAATATTTTGGTTAGTATCTTTTGATCAGTATTTAAAAGAGCTATAGCTCTATATGATCCTGGGTCACCCAGATCTTTCTCTATTTTAGGTATAAGTGTTATAATAGATTCATTTAATGTTTCTGGTAGTTTCTGGTGGGTATAGATGTATTCATAGAGTATCTTCAAATGTGGTGCAATCAGATCATAAAATGTTTTATAAAATTCCGAACCAATACCATCTGGTCCCGGTGTTTTACCATTTTTTAATGATCTGATAGATTCTTCGATTTCTTTTACTGATATTTCAGCATTTAGTGATTCTCTATTTTGTAAATCCAACCCATTTAGATTACATTTTTTTTAAATGCTTCCATTCCTATGCTGTTTTCTGTCGTTTTAGCAGAATATAATTTTTTATAATATTGCAAAAATCTCTCATTAATATCTTTGGGTTGTACTAATGGTTCGCCATTGTATGATTTAATCCTATGGATTATTTTTTCTCCCTCCATTTACCGTAATTGACGAGCCAATAAATTTTGAGGTTTATCTCCAAATTCAAATTGTAATTGTTTAGTGTATTGATAGAGTTTTACAACTTGATCTGAGTATATTTTATTTAATTTATATTTCAGTGCAGCGATTTTGTTATGTTTTGTTATGGATGGATTAAAGACAGAAATTTTAGATGAATGTCTAAATAAACACCCGAACACAGAAAAATTGATATCATATATTTATAACATTTTATTGGAAAACGATGTCCCAATGACAGAAATATATAGGCAATCATGGGAAAACGAATTAGGTCAATTAATCAGACTGGAAGTATGGGATGAAAGTTTACAACATATACACCATTGTTCATTAAATGCTAGACACTCTCTTATACAATTTTAAATATTACATTGATTACATTATTCAAAATCCAAATTACATAGTATTTTTTCAAATGCATCTGCCATATGTGATAAATGTCAGCACTTAGAAGCTAACTTAATGCACTCATTTACAAATTGTATAAAAATTACTAAATTTTGGACAGAAATATTTAAGATAATTTCGAATGTTGTTAATATGAATCTGATCACTGACTCAAAATTAATAATATTGGGAATATTAGAAACAGATCAATTAATAACAACGAATCAAATATTTTTTATTAATTACAGTTTAATAATTGGGAAAAAATTAATATTGAAATTCTGGAAAGGTCCTACATCCCCCACAACCAAAATGTGGATTACAGGAATGTCGGAGACACTTCATCTGGAAAGATTAAGGCTTGTCCTACTGGACAAGTTGGATCTTTTCAGAGGGATATGGTCTCCATTGATTGAATATTTAAAGGGTCAAAATGGCTCGGTGCGAGAGCCTGACTGAAGCCTGAATAAAGGAATGGATGAAGAATCATACATAACAAATCATGGATATATCTCCAATGATGGATAAATGTTTAACACTCCACTCTTTTTTTTTTTTTTTTCTATTTTTACTTTATTTTTCTCTATTTTTTCCTATCTGCAATAAAAACAAAAAAAATGTATAGAAATACAAATAAGACAAAATTGTTAATATTAATAATATTACGAATGTATGTGACAAGTATATTCTTTTAATATGTACTTACATCTAATAAAAATATTTAACAAAAAAAAAGGATATAATTTCAAATTTCTGTGTTAAATGATTCATCAACCACCTTTTTTGCCTGATCGTTGAATCAGTCTGTATCCCTTTGTAATTTACTGTATATGCATCTTCCTCACATCTTACATTCTCACTCAACTTCTTAACATCAGTAAACTTTGGTGAGATGCACTCCCTTCATACAAGTCACTTTTACAAATTATTGCTGAGGTCCCAGAACAATTTCTTGTAGCACTCCAAAACACATGAGCATTTTGAGAATAAACCAGTCTTCGACCCTTACTCTAATACTTGAAGCCTAATCGAGTTTAATAGCGCCTCTGTAGAACCATAGTAAATGCCTTCTCAAAGCCAAATATAATCCATTTAAAAAAATCCTACTTATGATCACTGCTAGGAACAGTAAAAAAAACGAATAGATGCATCAAACAGGATTCCCCTTTTATAGAACTGCTTTGAATCAGCCTAATCAAGTTGCAATTTTCCTAGTACTCTGTCACCACGTCTTTATTAATAGATTGTGGCATTTTCCCCAAGATCAAATGCATTACATTCATTATCTCTGCAGCCATCTGTTTTAAAATCTTATGGATATAGGCCATTAGCTCCAAGGGATTTGTTGGTTTTTAGTCCCATCAATATCTTTCCTATTTTTTTCTTCACTATTATTATTTACATTGTCATTAGAGTCCTGGTCTTCAATAACTTCCGACATGTTGAGTCGTTTACAACAAAAGCGGTCACAGAATAATTTGTTTAACATCTCAAACATTTTCTTTTCTTCCCATTGTAATTACGATGGCTTCTGCCTCAAAGGTACCCATATTTCCTTGGGCTAATTTCTTCCATTTTACAATGTTGTAAAAGCTCTTACAATCTGTTTTACACTTCATGCACATTTACTATCATGGATTTTTCTCCTTCCATCAATTTATTGGTCAGTCTTTGTTGATAAAAAATATCCTTTAAGTACTTAGGCTTTTTAATCTGCTTGGCAAGATAGTGGGTCTTTTATAATCTAATTATATATTTGACTGTAGACACAAAATGCTGGAATACCAGAGGGACAGGCAGCATCACTGGAGAAAAGGAATGGGTGACGTTTCAGGTCGAGACCCTTCTTTGACTTCTCTTATTAACCATTTGTACATCATTTTCCTTGATTGAATTCTGTTATTTATTAACTTATTTTAGTTTAAAGATACAGCGTGGAAACAGACCCTTCAGCCCACCGAGTCTGCACTGACCATCAATCACCCGTACACCAATTCTATCCTACACACTAGGGACAATTTTTACAGAAACAGATTAACCTACAAACTAAATCATATTTGGAATGTGGGATGAAACCTGGAGAAAACAAACACAATCACAGGGAGAACGTACAAACTCCATACAGATGGCATCTGTGGTCAGGATTGAACTTGGGTCTTCGGCACTGCGCCTCTGTGCCACCCTATTTATAGGCAAAAATACTAGCAAGGCTGCTATTTAATTCCTATCCCTACTTGCCTTGAGAGGTTGGTGGCGAGGTTCCGTGTCAGGGGAGCATGTGATTTGCAGGAAATAAAAATGCAACCACATTGCAACGTATCAGAAGGTGATCGATGTCAGGAGTTTGGAAGATCATGCTGGAATAGGCAGGTCAACTTGTGTTTGGTGTCAAATGCACATGTACGGTGAGATACAGGTACAACAAAAACCTTGCCCGCAGCAATGTCACCAGCACATAGACTCAGACAACACGCAAAAACAAATTATACATAAATTACAAATAACATTTCTAAAAGAAAAAAGGCTGCGCAAAAAAAAACCCATTAGTGTAAAAACAGAATTAGAGAAAATAGATGTCCATGGTCATGCAAAACGTGGACCATAGTATTCTGTTGTGAAGGTTGGATTTGGATTGTGTAGGTTGGTGTAAGTATCTGGTAGTTGTGGAGACATTTGCTGCTCCTGAACCCGTTGATGTGGGACTTGAGGCTTCTGTAATTCATGCTCGATGGCAGCAGTGAAAAGAGGGCATGGCCCGGATGGTGGGGATCATCAATGATCGATGCCTGCTTCAAGAGACAACACCTCATGCAAATGCTATTGGTGGTAGGATGGGCTGTGCCCAAATCTCCCTGCAACTGTTTGCATTCATGTGCTTTGGAATTGCCATACCAGGTCATGGTGCAAACAGTCAGGATACTTTCCACAGCACATTTGTAACCGCAGAGCTATTTTGCATTCAAGCCACATGATACATGTATGGAAGAAGTGAACGATTAGACTGCTGGATGGAGTGTCAATCCAGTGGATGTCTTTTGTCCAAAATTAAATCATTCATTATTGATGCTACACTTATCTAGTCAAGTGGAGTGCATTGTATCTACTCACAGATGTGTACCTTGTGGTTGGTGGAAGTGCTATGGTGGTACAAGAGCTGAGCCATTTTTTCACAAGATACACAGTCTCTTAGCTGTCCTTGTAGGCATAATATTTAGTGGCAGCTCCATATCTGCCTAATCCTGCCCAACACCCTCCACCCTAAGATGTTGGCAGGATTAAGCAATGGTACTGTTGTTGAAAGTGAGAGGTAGTTACCTAAGGCATTCATTTGTTTGAATGGTAGTTTCAAACCGATTAACAAAGATGCTAATGGGATCAAGCGATTATGGGGAGAAAGCAGAAACAGGGTACTGATTTTGGATGATCAACCATGATCATATTGCTGACTAGAAGGGCCGAATGGCCTACTCCTGCACCTATTTTCTATGTTTCTATTTCCCGGCACTGGAGTGATATAACTGTGCCTACTGAAAGGGAACGATGGTCAAATAGAGGGATGAAATATTTATTTGATATTATATCTACCACGGTGACTTTAATGTAATTTCCCATTCGAACTCAGCTAACACACATTCCTTTAATTAGCTTTGCTTAAATTTAAGCTCCTTATTTCAGATTTAATCACATCCCTTGCAAACTTAAAGTGAAATTCTGTCATATTATGAATACTCTTCCCCAGAGCAACATTTATGTAAGATCACCAATTAACCATTTAGCTACTCTTAAATAGCTGCTTCCTAAATAATTTCTTCAAAATTCCATCATCCAAGCCACATTTTCCAAGTTGGCCTTGACTATGTGAAGAATAAAAGCCTTCAGGAATAATGTGTTCTTGCACTTTCCTGATTTATACTCTGCCAAATACCAGCAACCCATGAAGTATTCCTAAATGCAGACTTTAGAGTTTGTGCCGACCGACAATCACCCAGTACATCATCCTACACACACTAAGGACAATTTTATAACTTACCAAACCCAATTGATCTATAAGCCTGTGCATCCTGAGCACCTGGGGGGAAACCCACGTGGTCACAGGGTAGAAACTCCGTACAGACAGCATCGACAGCCAAGATCGAACCCGGCTCTCTGGTTTGTAAGGCAGCAGCTCTACTGTTACGCTGCTGTGCTGCCCAAATTATATTAACCTTAGTTTTCAAATGAGCTTCCTTTAATTAATAAGATGTGGTTAAATCAGACAAAGTTTTAATGAACACTGTAAGGCTACAAAACAGTTTCTAAACTTGAAAAGATGGCCACCATATTTATGAAATATTTGGGTTAACCTGGGAGAGTGATTCTCCATAAAGCTGAAGGAGGCAACACCTTGGAATATCTGAGCCTTCAGAGCCAGAGTGACAAAACGATGCTAACTGAAGGGGTGTTAGAATAATTGATTCAGAATGTGACAAGGTTTGTCCTCACAAGTTCACGAGCTACAGGAGTAGAATTAGGCCATTCGGCCCATCGAGTCCACTCCGCCGTTCAATTATGGCTGATCTCTGCCTCCTAATTTTCTCTGCCTTCCCCCCATAACCCCTGGCACCCATTCCAATCAATAATTTGTCTATCTCTGCCTTAAAAATAGCCACTGACTTGACCTCCACAACCCTCTGCGGCAATTAGTTCCACAGATTAACTATCCTCTGACTAAACAAGAAGAAGAACCACCCTCAAGGTGGTTTGCATTGATGTGGTGAATTATAATGAGCCTAACAAGTCATCCCATTATTATCAGAAGTAGTTATCATTGCAAATGAATAATTAGTGGTTATCATCGTAAGCATTTCTTATGGAAGCCCAAAAAATAAGTGATGTGGAATTCGTATATGGAATGCTTCGAAAAATTGGGCAGCGTATCAATTCCCTAAAAAGACATTGTGCACTTGCCATGTTTGATTGAAACCCATTCTGATGCTGTTCATCTCGGGTGCTGGTGGCAGAAGCAGATTCACAGACACAATCAATATCACAAAGCTGCCAGTAGTTTAGTAATAATCGGTTAATTTTCTTCAAAGAACGCATATGTGAAAAGCGGAAATATATCTTGGTTGCTCTACACTTGTAAAACTCTCTCTCAAGAATGAGGTGCTTCTGATTTTAAAGTTAGCCCTAGAGTTCTAGATCCTTATCAGAATCAAAAGTTTCCATCTACTTTGCTGATCAATCTTTCCAAGATCAAAATGACCCAAATCAAATGCTCTCCTAAACATCTTTAATCCAGGGATTATTGTCCTAGTTCATAAACCCTCTCATTGTAATTCAACCACTGAGGATTATTCCCTCTCATTTGTTCTTCTAGTAAGGAATAGCTGGTATACTGGGGGGAAGAGCTATCTTACCTCCAGACAATAACCTCCTGCAATGCAATACCTTATTTAAATGGAGAAATGCATATCAATGCTTGCTCCATCCTCTAAATCTAATAATCCATGGGCCAAAGGGGCCTACCGTGCAACCCCCCCTCCCCCCCCCCCCCCCCCCCCCCCCACCCCGTTATGATCCTACTTCTTGGGTGTCATTTTGTTCATTGGTATCTCTTCTGTTGGAAAAATGATGTTCCCAAGAAAAAATCTCATTTGGACTATGTTTTTTAACTGTTATTTCAATAAATGTCAAAATTGTGTTTTTTCACACTTCGCCCTCTTTGATGGGGTCTGTGAACTTGGTACTTGCAATTGAGTCTGTTTCTTAGTAAAGATACATTAAAAATCCACTAAATTAGGTCCAAATCTCTTATGAAAATCACCAAGCTCTGCCAGAGCTTTCACAAATTTGTTACGCTGTCGCATCAGTTTGATTGACTTGACTTTGCTGATTCCTTTGAAGGCACTTGTTGAGTCACAGCCTGAGAACACATGCAGTCCAAGTGATGCTGAGCAGTATTCTGAGGAGGACTGGTTTGCAAAATGGGTGACATCTATTAGCATTTGCCCGTTGCCTCTCCACGTGTCAAAGAACACTGTGGTGTCCTGAATGCTGTTTGCATAGTAAACAATATGAAAAAGACATCGCTGAATGGGCTTTTGACTTGTACGTGGTCATATCCTTGCTCTTTACCATAGTTGCAGTATAGGATGACTTGTGAGTCTGTTTCTTCTTGGTTTGACTTCAGGGATTGAATCTCAGACAGCAGAGTCTCTTTCCCATTCCAAGAAGTAAGAAGTGTGGCCTCTCCTTCCTTAATAAAGATCACCTTCCTTCCATGTAGCCTCTTTGCCATGTCATGCTCACTCCACACATCAAGAAGTTCAATGAGCTGTTTCTTGTTCTCATCATTGGTCAAGAACTACTTCCAATCTCTTGTTTTTTTGGTCTTTCCTCCTTTGATTATTCTCTTCTCCGCACACCCACGCTGTATCCGTTCACTTGACTTCACTGAATCTGGTTTGTACATATCGGTACTGAAGACTACATCATTAGATGACAATGCATTGAAGATTTTGATGATAATCTCTTTGAAGTTTGCAGGAATCTCTTTGAGATAGTAGAATGCAGCATTGACATCTTCCACTATCAATGTCTTGTTATTGGCAGGAGGTTGTGAGTTGTCTACATCTTTCAATAGGTAGTGTAGGCCCTTGGATTTTTCAGTCTTTGCAAAGAAGTTGTCTGATGTACCAATGGAGTAGGGTACAGGAGTCAGAGTGTACTTCATAATCTCCCATAGATTGAGTTGACTGCCAGAGGTTTGACCATCAGCAGAAAAGCAATATCTCCTTGTTGCTTGTACTCTATAACCTTTCGTTCAGATGTTTTCAGCTTCACTCTTTTTTTAATTTCTGCCATGGTTTTGAGCTTCAGAGTTTTGATGGGTTCGGAGAATGTTGTCTTTTTCTCAAGTCGCTCTCTGATGAACTTCTCTTTCTGTTCTTTCCCTGTGGTAAGTACCTTTATGACATCTTTCTCAACTTCAGCCGGAACACGTGTACCAGGAAAGAGTACATACAACCCAGTCTTGTCATCTACGTCAAAAGGATTCAGGAAGCTCTTTACAGCATCAATGGCTTTCTTTACACAGGCCTCATTCTTTCCTTATCTCAGTTGGTTGTTGATCCCTGTGTTTGCTTCTGCGATTGGTACCAGAAGTCATGTCTGCGAGGCTGAGAGTTGCAGAGAGAAAGTGTACCCTTTCTGTTGAAGTTGGAACCCATCTCTGATAAGCACAGTGATTCTCCAAGATGCCAGAGAGCCCAATACCACTACCACCACCTCGAGATTTGCCATGCGTCATGATCGTCTCCTCAATCGTTTTGTCAACAGCACATCGGTTTCCTGATATGAACGACCTAGTGGAAAGCCAGGGCACCGGGATGCACTCCATCAATGTGTTGAGATCTGAGTTGGCCATGACTTCAGCAAGTGCCTTCGTTGTTGGCGATCGGATTAGCTCTTGAAAGATGCCCTTTGATTCCTCTGGTATACCGGACAGCACTGCATCTTTTCCAGCTATAGACAGGAATTCATCAAGAAGGAGCATCTCCAAGCACTCCACCATCATCTTGTAGCAGTGCAGACTTCTGTCGTAGTTCTTTTCCTGTCATAACATCTTTCATAGAACCAATAGACATGAGTCCCAATTCCATGAGGACATCCTGAAGTCTGGATCCTTCCATTTCTTTTCCAAGCATTTTGAAGTATGCACAAATCACATGAAATGTGGCAATCAACAGAATGTGTTTCTTGTACTTTGCAGGATGGCTCCACATGAGAGGATATGCATTCAAGCAGACGCCCGTCACATGTTGTAATGACATATTCTTGGCCAACCTCATCACTTGTTTCTTTAGAAGCTCGTTCATACTCTTGAACTGTACTAATTCCGTGATGAGGTGATTGATCACAGGATAGTAGTCAATTGTGGTCACATTTGAAGGCACCTCACCTGTTGCTGAGACAAATCCAGCCCAAGCTGGAAGCTCTTGACCCTTCTCACTACTCGCTTTCTGGAAAACATCCATGCCAGATCTTTTCTTGTACACTGTTTGAATGCTTCATCCCCATCATCACGCTTCCAGTGCTGCACACAACAATCTGGATTTGCTTTCCGGTTGACATAGGATGATGGAAGAGGGCCACAAGAAAGAGGGCAAAGTGTGAAAAAACACAATTTTGACATAGATGGAAATAAGGGGTTCAAAAGCATAGTCCAAATGTGTTTTTTTCTTGGGAACATCATTTTTCCGACAGAAGAGATACCAATGAACAAAGTGACACCCATGAAGTAGGATCATAGGGGGGGTCCATGGTAGGCCCCTCTGGCCCACGGACTATAATGCTACCCAAAAAGTATTTGTCTAAACCATGTTCAATCGGGCATATTGATGGGGCAGGGAAGAAAGGGATTGAAGCAGGCATTTGCAGGAAATTCAGTAAGACACACTGGAAAAGGAGGAAGAAAGTGTGAAGGGTAAATCAGAGGTTAAGTATTACTTAATTCATCAAGTTCCTCATATTATAACCTCAAATTGTAGTCCAATCTTACTGTATGCACACACAGGTTTACTCAGTATATAACCTTCAAACATTTTTACATTGATGCAGACATGTAAATCTAAAGGAAGAGGCAAAATCATTGCCACATTTACACAAGCACTAGTTGAGTTGTCGTAACCAATACATCCCTGGGGAAGCAAGGAAAGTGGGAAGTGCATGTCTATAAACCCCAGAAAGTAGCACGGCAGATAGATAAGGTATCTAAAGGACACCAATCTTAATTAGCCATGACATTGACTACAATAATGGGAGGATTGTATTAGGACTGTGTAAAACACCAGTTAGGTCACAAATGGAGTATTGTGCACAGTTTTGGTCACTATGCCAGAACAAGTGTGGAGATGGCACTGGAGAGAGTACAGAGGAGATTTACAATGCTGAAATCAGGTGAGAAGAACTGTAGTAAGTGATGGAGTCATACAATACGGGAACAGGCCCATCGGCCCAATCCATCCACTCCTACCAAGATGCCTCATCTAAGTTAGTCCCATTTACTTGCATTTAGCCATTATCCCTCTAAACCTTTCCCATCCATGCCCCTGACCAAATGTCTTTTAAATGGTGTTACCTGGAAGTATGTTGGAGGCAAGGCAGTCAGCACATTTAAAAACATATTGATGAACATATTCAGGGTTACTACCCAAGAACTGGATAGTGCTTGAATGATTGAAAGATACAGCATGAAAACAGGCACTTCAGCTCACCAAGTCCATGCCAACAATTGATCACCTGTTCTCACTCGTTCTATGTTGTCCCACTTTCCCATTAATTTCCTACACACTAGGGGAACACACCAAAGCCAATTAGCCTACAAACCTGCACGTCTTTGGGATGGGGAGGAAACCAGAGCACCCATAGAAAACCCACGAGGTCACAGGGAGAACATGCAAACTCCACACAGACGACACTGGATCGAACCCAGGTCGTCTCTGGCACTGTGAGAGCAGCTCTACCAGCAGCGTCACCGTGCCTCCGGATAATCTTACATTCATTACAGGCCAGAATAGACTGTAAATGGGCTTAAAGCTTTAACATTTCGGCTTCAAACTTTCCTCCTCGCCTCATCCTGGAATCCGTAACTCTCCGATGCCGTGAAACACGTTGTATTGGAGCAGGATTTAAATTCCAAGGGTTAATTCACTCATCTGAACAGAAACAAACAGTGTTTATAATAATTCAGTCTAGTCAGCTGGTGCAAAAAGATTAAAAGTGAAATACATGAACAAATAGATGAATATGATCAATTATCAGAGCCTGTTAACATGCTAATTGTTAAATTTCAGCAGAGCATGGTGTGTAGTAAACACATGAGTGCCACTACTGGGGCAAGGCAGTGCTGCTATTGATGAGATGAGCCCTTAATCCAAGACCCACTAAACTAATGAAAAGTTCTGTGACTCTATCTTGGAGAAGAGCACAGGACATGTCCTTACAGCCCCGGTCAATTTAAACCTCAAAGCACCATCACTAAACTAAATAGCTTGCTCTTTAAGATATTTATGAGAAGCCAAAACAATTTACTGCAGATGCTAGAAATCTGAAATAAAACAAGAGTCATGGAAACACCTAATCATAAAGAAGCATTTAGTTTAGTTTGGTTTAGTTTAGTTTAAAGATACAGCGTAGAAATAGGCCCTTCGGCCAACCGAGTCCCCACTGACCAGCGATCCACGCACATTAACACTATCCTAGACACACAAAGTAAAAGTTTTTTTTGTAATTTTATACCAAGCCAATTAACCTACAAACCTGTATGTCTTTGGAGTGTGGGAGGAAACCGAAGATCTCGGAGTAAACCCACGCAGGTCACGGGGAGAATGTACAAACTCCGGTCAGACAAGCACCCGTAATCAGGATCGAGCCCAGGTCTCAGGCGCTGAAAGGCAGTAGTTCTACTGCTATGCCACTATGCCACCCCTAAGAAAGAGAGAGAAACACAGTTAATTGGGGGAACTCATCAGAAGTCAGAGCTATTTACGAGACCTTGCATTACACAAAGTAGCTTCTGACTTTTTTTTCTACTGACGTTCCACTCCCATGGTACTTTGCCAGTATTAATGTGATATAAAATGTTTGAAAATCTATAGTTAAAATGCTGTTTCTTTTCAAGGGGATTGTTTCCTTTGGGCCTGAAAATGTCTTTGATCGATGTTACTTTTGGCTATTCTTGCAGATTGTGCTTATTTTCCATTTCTGGAGACAAATTTACTGACTGGACCAACAGCCTATTTTCCAGGGCAGACCATACTTGCGGCTCCCAATGTGTGTGCGGGCTGAGTCCACACAACTTATTTCCCCATGTGTTCATTCAAGAGTTGTTCACTTGGATCTGACAAGGGCAGAAATAATGACTTGCCTGTGCCGACTGCAATCTACTGACTGAGAACGAATGATCGACGCCAAGAGCAACGAATTGAAACCTGGCTGGATGTGGGCTCATGTAGTCATAGAGAGAGTCATTGAGTCATACAGCATGGAAACAGGCCCTTCGGCCCATCTTGCCCATGCTGACCAAAATGCCACATCTACACTAGTCTCACCTGCTGTTGTTTTGCTCTTAATGCAGAAGTGCCTCCAGGGCTTAGGTCCAGCTACATACAGCCAATCGGGAAAGACCTGAAAGTTAAAAATGAATCCATTCTGCCTCAGCGCTGCTCTGCTTGACACCTTCATGTTTGTCACCTAAATATTCAATGCCTGGAAGAGTCAGATAAAATCAGTAGAAAATTAGATTAAGAATGAACATGATCCAGGTAATTAAAATGCACTTGACCATGGATGAAAAGCATGTAAACAGGTTACTTGACAAACAATTTGTAGAAATAAAGAAATTGCCACAACATTTTTCCTCCCTCAGTCGGAACTGCAGGTTGGATAATTTCTATTTAAAACTTGAACAATTGCAGTATAAAAATATCTCTATTGCACAGTGTCTGATTGTGAAAGGAAAGAAAGATTGCCAGACTGAAGAAGGGTTTCGGCCCGAAACGTTGCCTATTTCCTTCGCTCCAGACATGCTGCTGCACCCGCTGAGTTCCTCCAGAATTTTTGTTTTGCCAGTTTAAACAACTGCTGCTCCTCACTACCCACACCGACACCACTAGATCTTTATCCTAAGCTACTGCCAGCAATATATAACATCGCAAATGTGCATAAATATATTCAAGTTATATGTGTAGGATGGAATTGCAGATTATGGTTTACACTGAAGATGCTGACAAAATGCTGAAGTAACTCAGTGGCACAGGCAGAATCTCTGGAATGGGTGAAGTTTCGGGTCGAGACCTTTCTTCAGACAGAGAGTCAGGGGAGAGGGAGAATAGTTATATAGAAGGATAAGGTGTGAAAACGATAGATCAAAGCAGACAATGGTTAAAGAAATGTAGAATGGTTCATTGTTAGCTGAGGTGAAGGTGACAAAGAGGCATACAATCAGCAAAATATATATGTAAAATTGGTAATATATATATAATATATATATATTATTGAAATTTGTTATGCTCATAACCAATATTGAAATTCATTATCATATGCAGTTGGATGTTGAATTTCGTATTGCAAATATTAAACAACAATGTGATGTTGAACAGGTTATATATTTTAAGAAACTTTAAAATATATAACACTGGAGGAATAATGTTTTCTTTTCATCTGGAGATAATTACAGTGAAATAGGTATCCACAAATGGAAAAACTAAAATAATTTAGATAATTAATGTAAGATAATTAAAAATAAGTAATTTTAGCTCCTTGTCCATAACTCAACAATCCCTTTGGTTTGATCGGATGAAAGGTGTAAGAAAGGGTAGCCAGGGTAAATACTGGGAAAGACACAGAATGCTGGAGTAACTCAGCGGGTCAGGCAGCATCCCTGGAGAAAAGGAACAGGTGACGTTTTGGGTCGAGACCCTTCTACAGACTGACAGTAAGAGGAGAGCAAAATTAGAGGTATTAAAAAGGTACAAAGAACAAAAGAATGGGAGGTATGAAACGAACAAATCAAGGGTAGCAAGGGGGATCAAGGAAAGGTAGAGCAAACAATGGTCCATTGTTAGCTGTGGAAAAGGTGACATTGAGGGGGTACGAACACCAGCGTGAAAAGTCACTCCAGCATTTTGTGTCTTCAATGTAAACCAGCATGTGCTGTTCCTTCCTACACATAAATACTGGGAAACCTCGGTGTAGTTGAGCTCTGGCTCCATGTGGCCGGGTAAACCAATGCAGTTGGAAAACTGTTCCAGATAATCCAGGACTTTGACATTTCACAATCCTAGCATCAGAACCGTTGATCAGCATTGATCAGCAAGTTCCAGTTGACCTACCCAATAATGCAGTGTAAACTATTCTGAGATTTTCTATAACCGCTCCCTCCAACTCTGCCAACACTCTGAGAAAGGTTTGTCACTGGATGTGACAAGCTCACCCTCCACCCTGGAGTAAAATATTAAGCAGCTTTCTATTTGCAGGCAAACAAGAAGCATTAAGCCTGATTAATAACTCTCCTTTCCTTTAAACACCATGTAAGAAATTTACACCACACAAATCTATGGGTTGTTCATCTGAGGCAAATAATTGTAGACACCAAGGACATATCAACAAACAGTCAGAGTGCTCTGGGATTGCTTTTAATTACCTCAGTAGGATTAAATTCTGCAAACACCATAATGAGTTGTCAGTGCGCATCTTTTAATACCACCAATTAATTCTGCACAATTCAGACCTGTAAATGCTGAAATACGATTGCATTATTTGAAATGTATATGTTAATGTGTTTAAACATAATTCTCAGCCTCTATTTTAACAAGGAGATTTAATGCATTAAAAACAAATAGACTTGTATCGCCATTCAAACAGTGCAGGAGGAGATTTTACTTGAGCATGTTAATGAATTCATCACAGACATCGCGCAATATAATTCCAGTCAATAAAACACCATCATGGGTGAGCATCAAAGTGAAGGCATCAGCATTGCTCCTTAAAGCAGTGTTTGTTCTTTCACCACCCAATCGTCTCTGCACTGAACAAAGCAGGGCCATTTTTTTCCCTCATCAAATAACGCTACTGAACCAGCTTGAATGTCATTATTTTCTCATTGCTGTTTGGTGCAAGTTGTCATGATTAGCTTATAATAACAGTGCAATGTTTCTAAAAGATTGTAGCTCATCATTTTCATAAATTGTTCCAATAACTTGGCCAGAGGGATGGTAATATAGTTGCTGAGAAAGACATGTTTGATTGAACAGACTAAATCTATCTTCAAGAATACAAAAGCCCAGGTCAGACTCATCCCCCTCAGTAAAATGCTGCTGCTATACTGGGAGCTGTTAGGATACAAATATAAAATGGCAATTCCTATATTACAGGAAAATAACATAAGGTGACAAAACTGGCATTGGTGTATCATTTTAAGAATGTAACAAGACATATTGAAAAGAACACAGTACGGCACTGTTGCACAGCGGTAGAGTTGCTGCCTTACAGCTCTAGAGACCCAGGTTTGATCCTGACTGCAGGTGCTGCCTGTACAGAGTTTATATGTTGTCCCCGTGACCTCCGTGGGTTTTCCGCTGGTGCACAGGTTTCTTCCCACACTCCAAAGATGAAGAGGTTTGCAGGTTAATTGGCTTCGGTAAAAATTGTAAAGTGTCTCTCGTGTGAAGGATAGTGCTGGTATAGGGGAATTGCTGGTCGGCGCGGACCCGGTGGGCCGAAGGGCCTGTTTCCACACTGTATCTCTAAACTAAACTAAACTAAACTAAACCTACTTCACCAAACCAGCATGTCGGAGTGGAATGTGAGGGCAGCTGCCATTCATGGAATCCCCAGCGTTTGAGTGAATGGAGCTGTCAATGGGGTCGATTCTGACCAAGGCTTGGAGACGATAAATGTTACAGTATTCAGGCATTGCTGCTCCATTAGAATGTCATGGACCCCTGATGGAATACGGATAGAGTAAATGGTAAATAATTCACGAGCAGAAATAACTGATCGTGAGCAGTTGGATTTGAACAAATATGTCAGAGTAAGCTAGTATTTCACATATCCCACCTTTTCAAACAAGCTATTCTGACACCAAGAATGTGAGGTTAGAAATACAGAGAGCAAGTATACTTCTAAAACCTCTAACTCTGAAGTGAACCTAACCCAACGAGTGAGTGAGAATCATAAAACTTAATGTCCTGTCTTGTTTCCATTGAAAGCTCTGCTGCCAGTAAAAAACACAGAGTTGGCTGCATTGGAAATACATAAAGGAAAGAGACAGGTGCCTCATGAATATATTCAAATCGAGATATGTGTGAGCTGTGAGGGAATGGTTTAATCCAGATGCAAACCTATTGAGCAGAAGGAGGTGAGTTTGGCAGCACAAACTGACTGGCTCGTCTTGGGAACTGAACTGGGAACAGTTACCATTAGGCACTTGCATCATTATGATAGAGCTGTCATTGTCAGCAGGGATTTCCTCAGCAATGCCAAGTTTGGTTCCTATTGATAGTTTTGCTTCTTATAATTAATATTTATTAATATAATTCATTAATATTTATTCCTTGCCATGGCTGAATGTTGGACCATCAGCAATGGAAGCAGGAACATGTCCTTGTACCTGCTTCACCATTGTTTCTCACACGAGTCATCTGAAAAGAGGCTGAGCCAGTCACCAATGGGTTAAAACTAGCCAAGGCTAATTGAGCAGCACAACCTAGAAGTCTTTTCAACACTTTATTAAAGCTGAACAAAGATCACGAAGAAAGGATTACAAATACCATGTGGCACAGTGGTGCAGCAGTAGAGTTGCTGCCTTACAACGCCAGAGGCCCGGATTCGATCCTGACTAAGGGTGCTGTCTGTATGGTGTTTGTACTCCCCGTGACTATGTGGGCTTTCCCCAGGTGCTCTGGTTTCCTCCCGCACTCCAAAGACATATAGGTTTGCAGGTTAATTTGCTTGGTTAAAAAATGGTAAACTATCCCTCGCGTGTAGGATAGTGTTAGTGCACGGGGACTGCTGACCGTCGGCCGAAGGGCCTGTTTCCGTGCTGTATATCTAAACTAAACTAAACAAAACACAAACACAATAACAATATGATATGTTTATACAGCGTGGATATTTGACCCTTCAAGTCCATGCAAACCATTGATCATCCATTCACACACATTTTATGTTATCCCACTTTCTCATCCACTCCCTACAAACTAGCAGCAATTTAAAGAGGGCAATTAACCTATAAACCCACATGTCTTTGGGATGTGGGAGGAAACCGGAGCACCTGTAGGAATGCGACACGGTCACAGGGTGAATATGCAAACTTCACACAGACAGCATCCCTGGTAAGGACTGAACCTGGGTCTTTGACGCTGTGAGGCAATAGCTCTACCTCTAGCAGCTACACCACTGTGCTGCCCAGTTTAGCCTCTGATAGAAACATAGAAACATAAAAATAGGTGCAGGAGTAGGCCATTCGGCCCTTTGAGCCTGCACCACCTTTCAATATGATCATGGCTGATCATCCAACTCAGTATCACGTACTTGCCTTTTCTCCATACCACCTGATCCCCTTAGCCACAAGGGCCACATCTAACTCACTCTTAAATATAGCCAAAGAACTGGCCTCATCTACATTCTGTGGCAGATAATTCCAGAAATTCACCATTCTCTGTGTGAATGATATAAGATGTTATATTGAATGACCTAAAATGGGATGTAAAATACTGCAAGTTGTCACACCTAATGTAACTCTTTGTTTCGACCTGCCTTGATGTGTGACCTAAGGCACACACATACCCCTCTCATTATTCACAGGTGGTGAATTGTGTCTTTGTTTTCTTATTACTTATTCTTTAACCCCAGACAGAACTCATCATGGTGACATTTATGAATGTGGAACAACTCATTGCTGGTTGCTCCCATTTTCATGGAAATCTAATTTGCAATTCCAAAAAAATCCACAACTATTGAATTGATGCAAGTTTCCCTTTTAATTGCACTGTCTTCATCCTGTTTGCCTACTGTAAAACCATGAACTGCAGAATGTAGGAATATTTGATGCCCAGCTATTCATAAAATAGAGATGCTATAATGGGGGAAAGCTTAGGTTTTCTTAGCGTCCTTAACAATTGTTAATAAGATCTCCCCCATTTCCTCCTCCTCCATGCCCCCCAATGTTTACACTTTCAATCCATCCAGACATTCTGGAAACATCTTGTTGTCTGTGCCCTGACTTGTTATTGATGGTTGTTATTGCCACTTAGCAGGGAGTACAGAAGCAAATCTTGTTCTTATATAAATAACTCTCTGGAATTTCCATTCTGCTCACAGCCTGTTTGAAAAATCCTCAGTCTGAAGAAGGGTCTTGACCCGAAACGTCACTCATTCCTTCTCTGCAGAGATGCTGCCTGTCCCGCTGCGTTACTCCAGCATTTTGTGTCTATCACTGACATTAGTTCCCCATAGCACCTTCAGACAGGATTTGTTTTTATGTGAGTTATGCATGTCCCACTGAAGTCATCTAAATATAACTTTCAATAAGTTCATATCTGATTTTTCACCTTCTCGCATTGAGCCCATCTCCCCGGATTCCATCAATGCCTAAAATGATAGAGCCATAAAGATGATCCATTTTCACTAACCAAACGTGCCCGCATTTGGCCCATATCTCTCTAATAATTTCCTATCCATGTACCTGTCCAAATGTCTTTTAAATGTTGTTATTGTACTTGCCTCACCTACTTCCTCTGGTAACATGTTCCATATACCCACCAACCTCTGTGTGAAACAGTTGCCCCTCAGATTCCAATTAAATCTATCCCCTCTCACCTTAAACCTATATCCCTAGGTTATTCATTCCCCTACTCTGGGTAAAATAATCAGTGCATTTATCTTATCTATTCTCCTCATGCTGTCATACACTTCTTTAAGACCATCCCTCATGCTCCTGAAATCCAAGGAATAAGGTCCTCGTCTGCCCAGCTTCTCCTTATAGCTCAGGCCCTCAAGTCCTGGCAATATCTTCCTAAATCTTCTCTGCCTCCTCTTGTCTAAGATGTCAAAAGCCTGTAAATGCATCAAGTAGGTCTCTATTGCCCTCCTTACCAGCATGGCAGGTTAGGTCTGGAGCAACACCCACTTCACACTCCCTAGCTAACTCTTATTGAAGAGAGAGTAAAGGGCCTATCCCACTTGCATGCGAGTGCATGCATTTGGCGCGACCAAACGGGAGCGGAGTTCGCGCGAAGTTCTCACTAAGTACCCGCTAAGTACGCGAGTGACGTCATTTGCGTCATACCTACCAATCAGCTGGGCCGCTGGATTTTCGGTCGGAAAGGCATGCTGTGTATATTTGATTGACTTGTATTTTACACCAGTATTGGAAACCATCACTCTTCCCCAGAAATTGGACCCTTACATAACTGGCCACATATGTTATCACAGTAATTGTTTAAAAGAGATGTTCCACTCTGTTAGGATTACACTATTTACAAATGTTACAGGAGAGAAAGAGCTGAAAATGGATTGGACATATTTCAGCTTTCTGGTTATATTTTGGTGCTGATAAAGATTTATTTACTAATAGACTTCATTAAACATTACAAGTTAATACATTCCCTGTTAAAAGATCTGGATTTAGTTTCTTGTATCATAAGCCACTGGTACAATCCAAGGTTTTCAAGGCTGTTACAGAGTAATGTATTATACACTTATTTGGCTTCGCACGGCGTTGGGCGGTGACGTCAATACGCAACGTCATGCCAGGCGGTCACGTCATCGCGCAACGCCACAAGTTAGGCGTACGCCGTCAAGATGCTACGTACGCCCGTAATGCCCCTGCGGGCCGACAGGCCGTTGGCCCGCAAAATTTTCAGACAGTGCGGGATTTTCGGAGCCCCATGCGATGTCAGGACCAGCCCCGCACAACTCCATACGCCTCCACACTTCTAAGTGGGACCGGCCCCGCATGGCCATACGGTGCCCGTACGCCTCAAGCGACCACGTTTGGTTGCGCCAGACGCATGCAATCGCATGCAAGTGGGACAGGCCCTTTAGATATAGCTCTTAGGGCTAACGGAATCAAGGGACATGTGGAAAAAGCAGGAATAGGGTACTGATTCTGGTGCTTGAATGCTGTTGCTAGCGCAAAGGGCCGAATGACCTACGCCTGCACCTACTTTCTATGTTTCTATATTTCTATATTTCTCCTAGGACATCAGATGTGGAATAATGCCCGCTACTGCTTCACAGCTCCAGCAGGTTACATTAGGTCTGTTTTGTTCTGTTGGCTGCGTGGAGTTTGTGCGTTCTCCTTATTAATGCTCGTTCACTTCTAGGGCAGTCATAATAGCTTAGACATGGAGCAACAGCCACATCACACTCTCCATATAACACCACTAGGCCAAGTGTGACATGTCAAGTGTGGAATCATACTTTTTCCACACTAGGACATTGGTAAGACTACACATTGAGTACGGCATTCAGTTTTTGGTCCACATATGGAAGGATGTGCTCGGATTGGAGGGTTTGTAGAGAATGTTTGCACAGTCAATTCCTGGGATGAATGAGAAGAAGCTAAACTCATCGGAGTAAAGTAGTGATTAATAGTAAGATTAAACGAGAACTTATTTTATGAGGAGTTACGATGCGGGATTATGTGAAGAAGCCCCGCCTGGCGCATGCTCGGCATACTTCAAAGCAGCGGCGTGAAAAACACAGAACCAATAGCCGGAGTAAGATAATAAGGCTTACATAGACTAGAACTACCAGATGATCATTTATATTATGAGGGTTGGGAGTGGAGGGCACGTAATCCCTCATCGTAACTCCTCATAAAATAATGATCAAACTTCAAACAGGTAAGTTCTCATTTAATCTTACTATTTTACTTCGGAGTCACATGAGTGACTACGTGAAGATTTTGAAGCTCTGTGATTTTCATGCCGTAGATCATTCCCTACGACACACTGCTTGAGTTTACACAGTAGTGAGTAAATAATATATATTGCTTGAAATTATGCAATAAATATTTTAATATTTTAATAATAATAATAATAAAAAGAAAAGTAATAACCCCTCTATCCCTGGGGAAATTACAACAAATGATATACAACAAAGCAAACAATTTGAACAGAACTCAACACAGCATGTGCAACCCTGGCACTGTGACAACAGGTTTATCATAAAATCTAGAAATGTTCCTATTTAGAGCATCCTGTGGTCTCCAGAATTTGGTCGAGCGGCATGTTCTGCACCTTTGCCGCGGACATTGATACCGCCCTTATGGAGTGAGATTTAAACACATCAGTGTCTACTCCAGTTAATCCAGAACCTGTTTATCCATCTAGAAATAGTTTGTACTGTCACTTTTTTTTATATGCTTCTTGTGGGTAATGAACATTGGTGTCTCACAATCTCGGAGACTCTTAATTCAATATATATTCAATCAGATGCTTAACTACACACAATGTTTAGTTGACAGAGTATGTCTTAAAGATTACATTGGTTCCAGTCTTTCTTGGCTTGCTTAGATCATTGACATAAAACGTCATTTTATCTACAGACAACTGCATACAATGTAACCGTAACATTTGTAATGTTTGTACTCATTGTGCTGATATTAATGTCATCAGCATAACCACTTTAAATATTCACTTCTGAAAAGACAGTGACGTAATTGGAGTCCATTGCCGAAACAATCTGAGAACTATACTGACATCCCAGATTTCTGTATATCTGGGTTTGGTAGGATTTTATTAAAATTCCTCTCATAAATTGGGATATTAATGGATGAGACCCGATAAATTGTCGTTCTGAGAATTGTCCTAAATAGGAGGACAAAGCACTCCGAGCTCCATTAATGGTACTATAACTCAGGTGCAACATAGCAAGGAACTCCAATACATCCAATATGTTTGCAGTATGATAAAATATATCTGACTGTATTCAAAAGATTTCCCATTCCTTATATGAAACATATTTTGTTTCTTAGTGCTATATCTCCAAGCTGCAGTTATGACATCCATGGTCCTATCGGACTTTCCATCAGAACCTGCAGATTAACAATTAATATGGTCATGTAATGGATGACTTCTGCTGTTACTGGATGTACCAACAATTACTGCACCTGGGATTTGTCATGAATGTCTGAATCATCATTCTGAGCACCAATGGGAACAATGGCTGTGTAGTAATGGTCCCTAGATAAGGGACGTATCAGATATTGAACTGATAAGAACAGATACTACACTTGATCTTAGCCAAAAGGCCGAGAAGCAATACCAGTTTGGAACCACCAAACGCCTGCGGCGGAGACTTGCTCTATTTTGGTGACACATTGCTTAATCAGGCAAAATGGTGAAAACATAAAAGACTACACTTCCCCAATGTAGCGAGAATGGATCCACCACCAATGCTCCTGGGTCTGGCTCCCATGGGATACATTTAGACCACTGGAGATTTAATCCAGACACAACAGATCAACATTTGGTACTCATACTGTCTGACAATCTTTTTTAAAACTTTTTTAATTTTAACATTCATTCTGTATTGTCATTGAACTTTCGTGATCTGTTGTCTTACCACAATATTGTCTTCTCCCACAGCTGTGGTATTGTCTACTCCCAATAACTCCAAATAATTCATACCATGTGTTTGGAGAATTAAATCGTCTTGGACAGTCCATCGACCAACACAACTGGTGTCGCTGTCCTTGGCTCCCCATCCAAGAGCACTCCCATCAGTCTGTAATACCACTGAAGACTACTGAACAAGCACATTTTTACTTCCAGTAACTTGTGCAAGCTTGAGAATCCACCATTGCAATTCAGCTCAACCTTTTTAGTTGGTAACTGCATGGACCTAATCAATGACCTGCACGCTTTTTACGCTTATTCTCTGGTCTTTGCAAACTTTGATCACTTTACTACTATCACTTTACCAGTAACCGTAGCTACTTCTTAGATGGTGGGATAATGTTTTTTTTACCAAGATAAGTACAGGCATTTGTAACATCCCCAACCTTAATTGTTGGTAAAGTTACTGACATATCAACTGTATTAATGACAAACCCCAAATAATCAATTGTTTGGGATGCCTGTAACTTACATGTTGTTTGGATGTACAGAACCTTAGCTTTTCAATAGGCTTATGGTTGCTGAACCCAGTTCTTCAGCTGTCTCCCATTTACAATTAACATATCCTCTAGATAAATCATTACAATGTGATTCTGAGCCCTCATTAACACCAGTGCTGGTTTCAATAATTCTGTGAGCAATCTGAGGGCTGAATTTAACCCATTAGGTAATTCCTTCAGCTGACCTATCCAATTAATTTAAGTACCTGAATAATAAGGCATCTTTTGTAGGTCTAATAATAGCAATATAGCAGCCTTGTGATAACAACTTTGTTACAGTGTTGAAGTGTACTTTTTCAAAATTGCCTATACTGAACTATAAATTTAAGTTTGTGAGTCCCAGAATGACTCTGCAATCCCCATACTTGTGTCTGGGATATATTATCTCTACCTGACGAGTTCCTGGTACATTCAAACACCAAGATTTAATGCATAATTACAAAACAATTGTAATCTTACAACCGACCAGAGGTTGTTTCCCAGAAATTCCATGTGTGATGGAATGACGTTTCTGTACTTCCGTAAATGAACCAGAAGATCTCCTTCTCTTAATATAGGGGTTCATATTCAACCTGTTTGTTTTCTCAAAGCAGGGATGAGAAGTTTTATAAGGCAAATATCCTTAATTGTTTGGACAGTTTATCATCAATCATAAATCTGGTTATAGCTTGCCCACATAATCCTGCATTTTTGGGTATAATGTTAGCCAAATGGCAATTTTCATCATACAATTGGGTTCGAATATGCATTGCAGAGTAACGCAAGCGTGTCTTAAAAGTATTGGACATTATCGACCCATGTATGTCTTCCCCAAATGCAGTGATGCCAACTGAATATCAACTAGAGGACATGCTGGAACACATTTCCTGTCCTCGCATTGTTACACTCATGGGTGCCCCATTACTGAGTTACTGTTGGCACCCTGAGCGAGGCACAATAGACAGGTGTTTTATATATCTTTTACTGTTTCAGTCATAACAGTTTCTTGGAGTAGGTTAGAAACCAAATAATGTTGGCCGCCAGGTTCATCCATAGCCTCACCAGTCCATACCGATATAGCAAAACTTGGTGCTACATCGGGAACACCCGGAGCATTTCTATTGTGCTCTGGTGTATACACATGAGTAGGGACACCAGCTTCAGGGTAAGTTTCATCCTGCCCTGGTACTCCCGTGTGTTTGCTCTAGGAGACTTCATCCAGTCCTAAACAAGGCACTGGTGAATGAGATTCTCATTCTTTAATGGCACCATACTCAGTGCATGGAAACTCCTTCGGAGCCTGCCTTAGAATCTCATGGGTCTTTAGAACCCTTGACTGATTAGAATTTGGAACATTTTATCTTGCTCTGGGGATCTCATCCAGACCTAACCAAGGTACTGGAGAATCAGAATACCATTTTCATAGGCACCATACTCAGCGTATGGAAACCCCTTTGGAGCCTGCCTTACAGGAAGACATACCTGGGTCAAGAACCCTTGACTAAGTCAAGTGTGGAGCATTTTATCCATTTCCAGCCTCCCACACATTCTTGTCCTCCCTTGGAGGAGAGTTACTTCTTTACTATTTTGTATTTATGCAGAAACCATACATGTTTAAAATTATAATTCTGACAGGCACATTCTGCTTGCAGAATATTTGTATTAACCGCAGTATCACACAGGGTTATATACATTTCCATAAAGAAACTGCATCTGGTAACATATACTCAGAGCAGACTTTATTTAACAATTACTGGGTATTTGGAGCCGGCATTTAGCGCAGCCATTATCTCCAAACCCGATCTAAATAGCGGGAGCCGGCTTTTAAAGCAGCCCTTATCTCCCGATCCGATCTAAATCGGAAACTGCGGTTCCAGCGCGTTCTATTCAATTACCGCGGTTTAAAAATACGTTCACTCTAGCTGGCTCCGTATTTCGAGCCAGAGTTACAGTGTGTTTAAAAAAAAAATCAAAATACATCAGCACTCTAGCTGGCTCTGCAGACTTACAGAGTTTAAACCCACTAGCAAGAAAGTTCAACAGCGCCTTACCTGCAGGTTAAATTTGCGCTGGTGGGAGCTGTGCTCTCCACCCTGTCTGAGCTTCATATGCGTCAACGTAATGCCGAGCATGTGCTAGGCGGGGCTTCTTCACGTAGTCACTCATGTGACTCAGAAGTAAAATGAAAGATTCCATAGGGGATTGACAGATTGACGCTGGGTCTCCTAATGGGAGTATTTAGGATTGGAGGGCAGAATTACAGAACAATTAGCTCATTTCACAGAGAAATGAAAGGAATCTTTTGCTCTCAGATGGTTGTAAATCTTCAGGATCTTTACGCCAGAGGATTGAATATTTTCAAGGCAGAGATAAACAAGAATTTAGATCATAAGGGAGTCGAGGGTTATGAGAAGAGAGCAGGAAAGTAGTGTTCAGACCAAGTTTGGATTAGTCACAATCCTAATGAATGGCAGCACAGGCTTGAGGGGTTGTCATCTATTCCTGCTCTTGTCTTTGATGCTCATAGTTCTATCCTAGCAAACAAGAAACTCCCAATCAAGACCAAGATAACTGTCTATGTTTTGGGTCGAGACCCTTCTTCAAGGACTTCTGAAGAAGGGTCTCAACCCGAAATGTCTCCTATTGCTTTTCTCCAGAGATGCTGCCTGACCCGCTAAGTTACTCCAGCTTTTTGTGTCTATCTTCGGTTTAAACCAGCATCTGCAGTTCCTTCCTACATATAAAGTGTGCATCTTGAGGAGTGAAGCTTGGATGATTTGCCTACATTAAGAATGAAAATGTAATAATTTCCATTTTCGTTGACTTCCTTGCATCTTGGAAGTTTCTTGGCAGGATAAAACCGGCAATGAATCTGTCCTTTCCCTGACCAACTTGCCCAGCATCCTTGTGATCCACAAGCAGTAAAACATCTCCACTGGCTTGGACATGTACACAGGATGGAAAATGGATGCATCCCCAACAGTGTGCTAAATGGGGAGATCGCCAATGCACGGAGGCCAAGAGGAACTACAGATTCATCCAGTTATCAGATGGAAAATTATGAAGTAGCTTGAGTTTGAGTGCAGCAAAAAACAACAGTGGGCAATAATCACCAGAGAGATTTAGATATGGGCCTGGGGTGGTAATGAAATATATCACGATATTACAGGAACATGTAAACATGGGTGATAGAATAATCATCGGGACTTTATAACTACATATAGACTTGGTGAATAAGATTAGGATTAATAATGAGGAGAACAAATTCACCAACCAGAAGCCAACTAGCTTCATCGGTAGGCGACGACACATCCCACGCCTCCATCGGGGGTAAGTGGTTCACTGAGGCCGGTGGCAGCTTGAAAGCTGGGCACGGAAATATGGCCAGAGTTGTCTTTCGAGGCAGGCTCAGAATTATGGCCAGAGTTGTCTTTCAATGCAGGCTCAGTATGATGACGTTTTCAGACCAAGGCCCAAGCCAGTCTCAGGGAACATATGGAATCTACCAGTCCTACTCTCCAATCTAGGACGGAAAAAGAACCCGCAACAGGGGCCTTTGGGCTGACCATAAAACCACCGGTAGCCATGGAGGTAGGTGGGTCTGGTTCTACCGAAACACGGGGTTGTGGACCATTTACAAGTTGGTAATATTTACACTTGTGTTTTCGTACAAGTGACGATTATAAAATCTAAAAATAAAAAAATATATATATAAAACAAGTGACAATGATAACATGAGATTCAGATCTATTTTAAAAAACTGATGATAACATGTGATTAATTTATACTGTACAACATACAAAGGTTCCAAGGAGGCTTGGAATTGGGGCCAGAGTTGTCTTTCGAGGCAGGCCCAGTATTATGGCCAGGATTGCCTTTCAGGACAGGGTGAAAGATGGAGGATGTCACTTCATCCAGATTTAACTCGATTGTGCAGCATAGTCTTTCAGAATACGAAACTTCGTTACTCTCTAACAATTGATTTCTATAGGATCTTTATGGTAAGCAATGATCTCAAAGATGCATGCTATCCAGTTCCCATTCACAGGGATCACCGGAGATATTTGAAATTTATCTGGATGAGGCAATGATAACAGTTAAAGCATTGCAAAATGGGCTAACTTCAGCTCCCAGGTTATTTACCAAATTACAAAAACCGGTGCTTGGGCTGCTCAGAGCTCAAGAACACTCGTTATCGCCTATCTGGATGATATTTTAAACGCAGTATTTTACTAAAATTAACTGTTGCAGCCGCAAACTATATTTGAGAAATTGGGGTTCCTCATCCATCCAGTTAAATTTAAGTTGATACCAACCAAAAATATTTATTATTGGGATTTACCTTTAACTATTAATTTATCGGTGACTCCGCCCTGGGTCAAGAGATTGGAATTAATAGAAGCCTGTAACAACCTTGTTGTTATGAACCAGCTTACTATTCACCAAGTGTAATTGGCAATATAGTAGCTGTGCTTCAGCTGTACAATTTCGGCTTTTGCATTATCAGAACTTACAACGTAAGAATTAACCTCTCAAGTACCATATAGGTAATTATTAACAGACCTATGCTATTACCAGCTGAATCTACCAAAGTCACAATGGTGGCAGTATTCAGCATTATCCAGTAATTTTGGTCAGTAATCTTCAGTAATTACAAACTGATGCTAATGCTCAAAGATGAGAAATTACGAATTCCATCTCCAGTTACAGAGGTGGATGCGTTTTGCATGAGTTACCAGTTTTTCAGTTATTGGTATCAACTACCTATAAACACTAGGGGCATTCTATAGGTTAAAGGTTATTGTGCGAATATGCATAATCTGCATGCTCAACTCCAAGTTGATACACTATGGTGGTGGCATATGTTAGTCACATGGGTGCAATCAAGTTAAAGTATCCTGTGATATTTACCTAACCTCATTTGGCGCTATTGTATCATCACGTGAAATCAATGACAACACAGAATGGATGTTGGATCACAAAGTATTTAATGTCATTATGGCTCGATGGAACACCGAATATTGATATGTTTACATCCAGGCTCATTTACCATTTGGCATACAGTAGCGAGAGATACATGATCGCCACACTGGGGAGGAATGTTCTTTCATGTCTTTCCTCCATTCTGCCTCATCAGTCGGATCTTGCAATAAATCCAGCAAGATCCCGCTTCAAGCTTTTCGAACTGCCTGACGTTAATGTTGTGAATAATAATAGAACCTTATATGGTTATTCTAAACATAAAACTTTGCTGGTTCACCCTGTGACTCGGGAAACCAGCCTCTGCAAGATAAATCAATTCATAGACTTGCAGACTCTGTGACGACTATTCCTGCGGCTCGGTTTGTCAGACCGATCCATGTAAGTGCTCACTGTAGAATGCAGGAATAGCACCGAAAAAGGCAGTATATTTCCTCTTCAGGAGATGGGAAGCGTTTTTGTTTAAATACACATGTTACATATAATACTGCATGGATAACTGACGTCTTGGAGTTCATTTACAAATGGGTCTTCGACAATAATTAAGTTATAGTGCCATTAACTGTGCCAACGTGCCTTCTCACCATACTTGCTGCAGCAAGTGGGACCCACACTGTCGGGTCTCACCCACTCATATCCAGAATAATAAAGGATATCATTAACACAAGTTTCTCCCAGGCCCAGTTACATGTAAGTATGGGACATTGACGTTAACACTACCTCACCAGAGGGCTCCAGCTATATCCTTACCTATCTCATAAGATAGTTATCCTCATGGCACTGGTCTCAGTGCAATGGGTCCAGTCACTACATAAATTGCGACTGGACAGGATGGTAACATCTGCTAATAATATAATATTTAATGTTTATGCTTTAATTAACCAGAACAAACCAGGGGCGTTAGATCTCAAACTAGTTTTCATGGCATATCCCCATGGACCTTCGGTAATGTGTGGTAACACATTTACAACAATATGTCTAGGTCACCTAGACCCTTAAAGGCTCCAAACTAGCAATGTTTGTTAGTTACAAAAAAACCTCATAAGAAGGTATAGTTCCACAATCTCCAGGTGGTTAAAATGGAGTTTTGGCTAATGGTTGAGTCGATACTAATATACTCAACTCTCAGTCCACCAGGAATGCTACTACATAAGCTCCAAGGGTTATGTACGTTCCGCTGGACCACATCCTAGCAGCTGCAGGATGGTCAAACGAGCATACTGCCCAAACATTTTATAATAACCCATTGCCAGACCGGGGGTATTCGCCAACCCCACTTTAGATTCTGTTCTATAGTTTCCCCTGGATGAGAGAGGTCACTATTATTTTCCTTTGATGATTAAAGCATCAGCATTTTAAAAAATAAGTCATGTCTGAATGCTTTAATCTTTTTCACTCATCCATGGTCAATTCATGCAGTGTGTGACACATGAACTCGTTTCCGGCATGAAATCACAGAGCTTTGAAATCTTCACATAATCACTCATGTGACTCCGAAGTAAAATAGTAAGATTAAATGAGAACTTACCAGTTTGAAGTTTGATCTTTATTTTATGAGGAGTTATGATGAGCGATTACGTGCCCACCGCTCCCAACCCTCGTATCATAAAAGTCATCTGGTAGTTCTACTCTTCTCTAATCTTACTATGTTCAGTTCAACCATTGTTATCTGTGATTTCACACCGCTGCTTTGAAGATTGACATGCATGTGGGCTGACGGCCTTCTTCACGTAATCGCTCATTGTAACGCCTCATAAAATAAAGAACAAACTTCAAACTGGTAAGTTCTCATTTAATCTTACTATTTTAAACCCGTGTTGCATAGAGAAGAGGTTATAAATAATACTGTAGCAGTCAGAGGGCCTTTAAGGAAAAGGGAGGGGGACATGATAAACATGTTTTTAAGACAGCAAGTAATTTTGTTCAATCTGAAAGCAGGGTCTTTAATCTGAATAAAGCACACAATAAATGTATAAGGTGTGAGTTAGATATGGTTTATAAGGGAACTGCATTAAAAACGATGGCAGTAGACAAGAAATGGCTAACATTGAAATAATTTAATATGGTTTACAACAAACACATATCCCTTAAGTGCACATATAAAAGATAGAAATTAGAGCGTTAGATCAACTAAATTGAACATTAAGCTTGAGGATGTTGAAAATGTCTGAGTCCGATATTGAAAAACATTGATAAAGAAAGGAAATATAGAATGTAATCCAGTGAGAAAGATAACAACAAATTGCAAATGCATATTAGATTGTTTCTAAATAGTTATTAGTTAAGTACAAAGTAAAAGATTAGCAAAACAGATGCAAACGCTTATTAAGACACAAGAGGATGCAGATGCTGGAATCTTGAGTAAACCGCAATGTGTGAGAAGAACCAATCGGTCAGTCGGCATCTGTGGAGTGAATGGACAGGCAACGTTTGGGTTGGGACCCTTCTACAGACTGATTGGATTGGTGGGGGGGGAGGGCTAGGAGGGAAGCTGGAAAAAGAGAGGTGGATGCTGGACAAAGCCTAGTAAATGATAGGTAGATACAGGTGAAGGGGATGTTCATTAATAATACATTAGATTATGAATAAGTAGTTATTAGATAAGTGCAAAATACAAAATTGGGAGGAGTTAATGTGGTTCCTTACAGATAATGAGAGGAAACATTACAGTGGGAAATAAGCAAATGGCAAATAAATTGTGGAAACAGGATATGTGTGCATTAACAAAATACATTAAAAGCTTTCCAGAGTTATTGGACAGAACAGCTCTGGAGGGACCAAGAAGCTAAAATAAATTTAAATGGTTTGGGGAAATAACATTAAAGACATTAATTGTACTGAAAGTCAATATTTGCTCAGAACTTGATTACAGCATCCCAAAGTTTTCAAAGAGAGAGCTGTGGAGATAGTGAATCATCTTTCAAGAATAGGTTCTAGTACCAAATATAATACGACCTTACAAAAAAGGAGGGAAAGAAAAAGCAGATAACTATAGTTTTGTTAGCCAGCTTTCCATATATTGGAATTTTATTTTTGAAGGACTTAGGAACAGGGCACCTGGAAATAATGGGATTGGGCTGAATTAGCATAGATTAATGAAAGGGAAATCATGTTGGAAAAATCTATTGGTTCTTCAGGGTTGTAACACGCATAATAGATCAAAAGAAATGTGTGGGTGTGGTGCATTTTTCTGTTATAAAGAGTCATACAAGAGATTGTTGGGCAAAATTACACATGAATTGGGCATAATATGATGGAGTAGACCAAAGATTGGTTAGTGGGAATAAATGGGTCATTTTTGTGTTGGGGCTCTGTGGCTTGTGTTGGGGCTCTTGCTGCAACAGCCATCTGTACTGGAACCCTAGCTCTTCTCCCACAAGCAGCAATGACTTGGGTGAGTTCACTGAGTGCAATGATATGCAAGTGTGCTGAAGATACAAAGCTGGGATTCCATGTAGAGGATGCAAGGGATATGAGCAATTGTTGAGGAGATGGCAGCTATGATATAAGGTAATAAAATAAGATGTGATCTATTTTGCAAGAAAATAAATTAGAAATGCAGTGTGTTTTAGTTTGAATGGCAAGAGACTGGTAGGTGTGGATGTTCAAGAGGGTCCTGCTCCCTGTGGACATGAAACAGTGAATGTGCATGTACAGCAAGCAGTGAGGAGGCAACAAAGTAGGTTTGACTTTATTGTAAGGAAATGTGAGTATGCGGGATGCTTTATTGAAGTTATATTGTGCCCTGGTGAGACCAAACATGGATTATTTCTGGTTTCACAAACTTAGAAATGATATGTTTGTGATAGAGTGCAAAATAGTTATTGTGATTAATTCCTGGAAAATTGGGTCATCCTATGAGGGTGATTAGGCAAAATGAACCTACACTCTTTAGACTTAAGAGTTTCTCTCTCTGGTTCTGGTCTGGTTCACTCTCTAGAGTTTAGAATATTGACTGGTGATCTTCAAGAAATATTCCATATCCTTATGGGGCTTGAAAAGTTAGCTGAAGGGATGATGGTTTTCCTGGTAGCAATGACTAAAATCACGGGTCAAAGTCTCAGGATAAGTATTCAGCCATTCAGAACAGAACTGAAAAACAAATTCTTCATCCAGAGACTAGAGAATCCTTGGAATTCACTCTCCAAGAGTGTGATGGTGCCATCGCTGAAATAATCAAAACAAAGATTGCCAGATTTTTAGAGATGAGAGGGGATGAGGATTAATGCAGACAGGTGGTGCAGTGGTGAGAGATCAGCCATAATCTTATAAAGTGATGGAACAGGAGCAAGGGACTGAATGGTTGATTCCTATTTCTGTTCTTCTCAGACCTCTTCGATGTCAAGAGTCAAGAGAGTCAAGAGTGTTTTATTGTCATATGTACCAGATAGAACAATGAAATTCTTACTTGCTGCAACACAACAGAATATGTAAACATAGTACACTGTAAACAATATGATAAATGAGAGAGAAAAAAAGTTCAGTGTGCATATCTATATATATATATATATCCACACATACTCAAAAAACAATTGTAGTGTGTAATAATAATAATCATATAATAATAATAATAATAATACTAATAATAATATTAGCCTATTGTAGTTCAGAGCTTATTTGAGGTTGTAGTTTTAATAGCCTGATGGATGTAGGCTATTAACCTGGACGTTCCAGTTTTCAGGCTCCTGTACATTCTTCCCGATGGCAGGGGTGAAGTGAGTGCGTGGCCAGGATGGTGAGGGTCTCTGATGATTTTAGCTGCCTTTTTGCAGCAGCGACTCTGATAAATCCCTTCGATGGGGGGGAGGTTAGATCTGGTGATGGGAGAAAGCCCAGATAGAGTCATAGAGTCATTTAGTGATAGTGTGGAAACAGGCCCTTCCACCAACTTGCCCACACCGTCTAACATTTCCCAGCTACATCAGTCCCATCTAACCACGTTTGGTCCATATCCCTCAAAACCTGTCCTATCCACATATAGGCCAACAATAGATAGATCAACAATTTTAAAAAGCACTGAAGGTTCTGTCCACCTGAAGTTGTAACAAGTTGACAGTTCATTATCTGTTGTGTGTGAGAAAGCTGATAGGAATCATCCCTCCTGTAAAGGAAAATGGTGGTTGTTGGAAGTATGGTATCCTGGTCCCAAGAGTTCCTCAAGGCAGTATTCTGGAGCCATTATTATCAGAGCGGAGCACCAAGGCAAATTCCTTGTATGTGTAAACTTATTCATTTATCACAAGGATATCCTGTTGGAAAACCTCACAGATCTTAGAAAAGTATTGAACTGGGGGCTATTCTACTTAAAGACCGATCATTTTTGTCAGATGGAAATACCAATATTCTTCCAATATCTAGCTTCCCTTTATTTCAATGGAAAATGTCCTTCTAGGATTCCTATGAATTGGATCTCTGGCTCTTTCCACAGTTTCTCAATATCACTGTCTGTACACTGCACAAAATCAGTTGCCTTATTCTCCAGTTGAGAGATAAACCTGAGACTAGTTGTGCCGTTCCCGCAAAATATATCTGCAATAGAATCCGTTAGAACCATATTTATATTGCAGTGGCTGCAGTTCTGCATGACAATCATAGTAATGAGCAAAGCAAATGTTGCTCAGGCAATTGCTGAATAACAACAAATTAATCTTCTGCCTAAATAACCCTTGGTCTGGCCACCATAAGGGGAGATAACAATTGATTTCTCTCTGATACATATCCTGGGCGTGATTATTCATGCATGGACCTTGGTGAAAAGTGTTGCAAGTTGTGTATCATGAGGGGAATTTCAGCTGACACCAATTATATCCATACCCTGGTTAATGCATGAACTTCAGCCACTGGATAATGTGCTGGAATGCAAATGCCACCTGATTCTGTCCAACGGGCAGGTGCCAATTCAACATTGCAGTGAAATGATCTTACTCATCATAAACCTGGAGAGGAATGTCTATTAAACGTGTCATATTTTTATTCTGCCTGGTTCAGTCTTTCCTAATTGAACCTTTTGGGGGCTGCATTAGGTTTCCAACTGGACACGTTCCTCCATTTATTCCCACATGACATCGTCCTTGTGTCTCTCTGAAAGGTGACTATACTGTTCAAACGTCAAATCATTCATTTTCATTGTTGTTCCACCACTAATAACTGGAACCAACAAGTTGCCTCGTCCATGAGGACATCATATTCATTAAATTGTCTTCAATAAATTTAATGACAATTAATATAAATTATTTGTTTTGGTGAGGAATTAATTGAAGCAGGTTTTTGGAGGCTAGTCATAGAGGCCTGTCCCGCTTGGGCGTCATTTGCGCGTCACGCAGATGGCGCGTGAAGATTTTGTACACCCCAAAATCCTGGGGCGCCGCGCGAGACCGCACGTCACTGCCTACGTCACCACGCACCATGCACGCATAATGCACACTATGCGGGCATCACGTGCGTGGCACGATGCCCAAGTGGGACAGGCCCTATAGAATTCTACAGCATAGAAACAGGCTCTCCACCCATCAAGTCCATGGCAACTTTTTGGACCATCTGTACTAATCGTATTCGCCCATATTTTGACCGTGTCCTTCTATCTCTTGGTATTATACTCAGAAACAGTTTTCCTCAACACGTTCATCCAATACTTTACAGACATGTACACTCCTGAGACTACTATGGGGCAAATTTAACCTTTACCATTGTTCAAGTCCTCCTTAAAATGTCCTGCACTGAAATAGTTGCACGTAAACAGGCAAATTTGATGCTACTCATGCAATATCCCAACAACTGCAAAGATTTCACCTCTGACGAGTTGGGTGATGAAGAAATACTTGATAAGACTTCTGGGGTGTTCTGTGCTGTGCTCTTCTAAGGATCCAGGGCGAACAATTGGACAGCGCTGAAAACCATCTTGTTCAATAATGAAGGGCTGCAGAAAAGGTTTGTCAACATGTTCAACTCCAGGAGTGATGTTTGCAGGATAAGGTTGCTTTGGCAAAGGCAGGTCAATAATCTTACACATGGTCCAGGTTGGTGGCACAGTAACATTTACCATTTCCCGCCAATTGTATCACTACCTCAAGCCAGAAATCCCTATCAACCAAAAATCTCAATCATTTATCACTCTTACCTAACGATCATGCTCACCACCTCCCTGCACAAAGGCTTGCATTCCCATCGTGCAGGTTACCAATATTCCCAACTAATCGATCGTAGCAAGTATTCCAGGGACTCAACTCTCTATGGGTGAGAAAGGTCCACCCTCAGATCTCCTCCAAATTTCTTACACCTGACACTAAATCTGTGCCCCCTAGTTTTATTAGGATTACTGAGGTACCTAAGCCAATTTAGATGACTGCAAGGCTACTGCAGGGCCTCTCCAGCCATCTCATCGATCCGGATCGGCCAGCAAACCATCATCTCCCCTCGCCCAGCCATCGGAATTGATTTTCCAACTCCTGAAATTCATGTTGTAGGATTACATCCCTATATTAACGCCGATTGTTATTACTGATATGTACCACAGCCATTGTTTGTTCATTTTCCATCCTTCAGAATACTTTCCAGTTATTTTACCTTGCCACCAGGGAGGTAACATACTATTTGGGAGTTAGCTTTGCAGCTACAGAGTGGAGAGAGACAGAGAGCGCATGAATCCATTGTGGTGAGCCCAATTTGATCCTATCACACTTGAATTGCCTACCTCTCTCACTCTTTGACCTCCTCTCGAGTGCGACTGAGCCACTCATGGTGTCACAAACCTGCTCCTTATTGCATTCCCTTGCAAAACCATCTGTCCCAGCAATATTTAGTGGTATAGGTGCTGGAGAGAGGGGATTCCTGTACTCCTTGCCTTCCTCCTCTCTGGTCACCCATTCCCTTCCTGCTTGCTCTGTCCTGCTTGCAGAGTGACCACCTCACCAAACATGCTATCCACCTACATCTGAGCACAATGGATATTCTGCAGTGAATCTGCAGTAAATTGAAGATTTACGAGGATGTCGCCAGGACTCAAGGGCCTGAGCTCGAGGGAGCGGTTGAGCAGGCTAGGACTCTATTCCTTGCAGTGCAGGAAGATGAGGGGTGATCTTATGGAGGTGTATAAAATTGTGAGAGGAATAGATCGAGTAAATGCGTGGAGTTTCTTGCCCATAGTAGGGGAATCGAGAACCAGAGGATATACGTTTAAGGTGAAGGGCAAAAGGGTGGAGGGTATATTTACACAAAAGGTGGAGGGCATATGGAACGAGCTGCTGGAGGAGGTAGTTGAGGCATTATTATTATATTGTTAAGAAACATTTAGATAGGTAAAAGGATAGGATAGGTTTTGAGAGATTTGGGCCAAACACAGGCAGGTGGAACTAGTGTAGATGAAACATGTTGGTCGGTGTAAGCAAGTTTCCATGCTGCATAACTCTATGAATCCATCTACATCTCCAGTCCTGTAATGTGGTTAACTAATAGCTACAGCGAGACTTATTTCCTGCACATGGTTGCCAGGGGGAATATTCCATGGATCTGAGATGCCCTGCCACGAATTTCATAGTTAACCCATTTAATTAAAGAATACTGATTACACTGGGGACCTTATTGCCACAATGTCAAGTCTTTACCTTTACTTTGTCTAATGAGCTGCAGTAGTAGTAGTACAATTAGCAGAGACAGCCACCTGATTTTAATAATGTTCACACTCTAACTTCCGAGCTGGTGTTGTTTATAATCTATGTTGGTCTATTATCCCCAGTTGCATATGAACTCTAAGAGTGTTAAAAGGCTCATCGCCCACCGAGCTGCCCAACAAAAATAGCCACCACACTGAACTAAATACAGTCACAGATTCCACACACTCTCTATGCCAGTGAGGACCTTTCACTTAACATTGAAGGCCACATGTTAAAGACTGCTGGAGTCCGGCCATTAATATGTACAAAAAATGTGAACAAAGGCTGGCCTCTGGTCAGTCATAGCCGATGAGGTGGCTTGTGCTTCCAATACAAGTCATCAAGTCCACTTTATTGCCATATGCACAAGAATGATGAGATACAGTTGCAATGAAAAACCTTGCAGCAGCATTACAGGTGCATAGACAACACACAGAAATTAATTATACATTAAATTTCTAAAAGAAAGGCTGTGCAAAAAAGCCAAGACATTGGCACAAAACACAATTAGAAAAAGAAAGTCCATGGTAGAGCAATAGGTGGACCTTATTATTTCATTATTGAGATAGGATTGGGATTGTGCGACTTCAAGCTTATGACCCTCTGCCTGATGGTAGCCATGATAAGAGAGCATGGACCAGACAGTGGAGATCCTTGCTGATAGATACTGCTTTCTTGAGGCAGCACTTCATGTCAAAGCTTTTAATGAAGGGGAGGGCTGTGCCATAGCGAGGGCACCATTCTGGAGTGAAAAGCAGCAGATTTAACCAGCTGGCTGACTGGCAAGGGGAGTGGCAGGGTAGCAGTGCTGGACTAATGTTTCAGCTATGCAGGGAAAGAGTGCTAAGTGAAGCCACCTCCTCTACCACAAGACAAGTCACTCAGGAATCTAGGATACTTGTTGCTGTTGTGAGACCCTCAGAGCTCGTTTTAACCCGCATTCCTGCTCCACTATGCAAATTGTGGTGCTTCTATGGTGGGTCTGCTCATGAGCAGCTGCTCATGATGCAAATGAAGCTGATTTATTTCTATCAGACACTCGGTAACTATTCCAAATGATTTGCACACTCCCATGCAGAAAAGCATGGCCTCCACATTCAGCACAGATCCTGGTGCTGGTTGTTGTTAGCCACCATAGTCCTTCACTTCACATTCAGGCTTTCTCACAAAGGTCCAGCAAATTCCACAAACTGCTTCTTTTTTGTAAACCGCTCTACCATGTCAGGTCGGGGGCAGTTCCCCCCACCATGGCTACCATGTAATCCCACTCCTTGGTCGGATAGCCGGCGACTAAACCATGGGGAGGAGTATATGTAAAAGGGTTTGTGATGACCTAGGTGGATCAAAAGGAGAACGGGGAAGAGATTTCCAAGTGCAGCCTTTAAAAATCTTTATGAATTCCTTCTTTCATGTAGTGCCATTGTTCAATTCTTCCCAGTCCCAGAATGTAAAAATAAAACCTACCACAACTTCCCTATTAAATGTAGGCAGGTTTTATACGTTATATAGTATTAGCCATTCATGCTATCAGTTCATTGTTGAAGGGTGCACCCAGTGAACAGAAAAATAATTTGATTGCCAGCAATTGAAATGTAAGTGCCAATTAAAACACAGTTGGTATGACTTTGTTTCAATTTCACAACCAAAGCTGTAGGCTTGGGATAATTGCATCTTGTGACCCTTGGTATCTGTATTGAATTTAGCCTATTAAAGTCCAATTTAATTTCACTAACTCTCAACATGTATTTGCTATTGAATTATAAATGATAACGTAAGATCAATGCATTACATGATTTAAAAATAATGACCACATCATGGTTATGTGCCCTATTACTAGGAAACTTCTAAAATTGCATCAACTGAAGAGGATTCTTGGTTGCAACATTTCTTAGGATATCTGCTGAATATTTTGTAAAAATCGTAATTAAGGTGGATTGCAACTTTTTCCCCCATTAAACTGCATTAATAAATCTCTATCAGTGTATACATATCCTTGCTCATCAAGAGGTGCATGAATGGTTCAAGATTGCCTCTCTCTCTTATGTTCCCACTAAACTAATTTTCATTGCGTGCAGTTCTGGTTACCAATTCCAGGAAAGATGTGGAGGCTTTGGAGAGGGTGCAGAGGAGGTTTACCTGAACACTACCTGGATTAGAGGGTTTCAGCTACAGGAAGAGTTTGGATAGATTTGGATTGCTATCTGTGGAACTTTAGAGGCTGAGGTGAGACTTGATAGAAGTATATCAAATTGTGAGAGGTGTAGATAGGGTAGACATTCAGATTCATTGTCCCAGGGTGGAAATGTCCAACACTAGAGGGCACAGATAAGGGCTACAGAGATAAAACACTAGAGGGCTCACTATAAAGTGAGAGAGGGAACGTTTTATTGCAGTGCAGCTTTGTTACATAGAGGGTAGTGGGGGCCTGGAACATAATGCTTGGGATAATCGTGGAGGCAGAAACAATAGTGGTGTTTAAGGGGCATTTAGACAAGCATATGGAAATGCAGTGAATAGAGGGATATGGATCATGTACAGGCAGATGAGATGTTTGGCACAAACATTGTGAGCCAAAGGCCCATTCCAGTGCTGTACAGTTCTATGTTCTAACAAGCAAGGATGTGTCTTGGCCTCTCCTTGAGAGATGTACAGGTATAATCATCAACTAGAAGTGAGTATGAATGTGTTCACAACCTTGTGAAAGCCATTATAGCTATCAACTATTGCCACATCATTAACTTGGTAAGACCGATGTTAAAGTTGCAATATCTTAAAACTAATTGTGGTTTGAGTTGGAATTGATTACAAGATATTAGAGGTAACACATGAATAAACTGTTAACCAGTTGTGCAATAGGAAGTCGAAAAGAGAATTGCAACTATCCACATTTATGGCAGACGTATTGCAGTAAAATCTCCCAAAAACCATTACCAATCAAAGTGTGGTCACGCAGCGAGATATTAATTCAGGCGGGTTTATTCTCATTGAAATGTAAGAGATTGAGATATGCAGAGGTGTATTAAATTACAGTGGCGCAGCGGCAGAGGTGCTGGCTTGCACCACTTGCAGCGCCAGAGACCCGGATTCGATCCCAACTACAGGTACCGTCAGTACAGGGTTTGTACGTTCTCCCCGTAACCATGTGGGTTTTCTCTGAGATCTTTGGTTTCCCCCACACCCCAAAGACGTACTGGTTTTTTGGTTAATTGGCTTGCTATACGTGTAAATTGTCCCGAGTGTGTGTAGGATAGTGTTAATGTGCGGAGATCGCTGGTCAGTGCGGACTCAGTGGGCCGAAGGGCCTATTTCCTCACTGTATCTCTAAACAAAACTAAGGTATGTTACTTCCTTGAGAGAGGATTAGAAAGTTGAGCGTCCAATTTGCAGACATTAAGCCATGAGTCGGTATAAGTTTTGTAGTTGGCAATAATGAGACACAAATGTGCTTGATCAGACCAAGAGACAAGGCAAAGGTATGGCAATATAAGTTCAAGATGTCAAAGTTCATGAAATTAAACTACAAGTTATCCAAGAGTGATGAACTGGAATATTTTTTAAATCGTGAAATATTGAGGGAAACTGAAGAATTTGGGTATCTTGAGAAAAACCACGAAAAGCCATGTTAAAAAAATTATAATAAACCTAATGAGATCTCAGTGGAAATGCACGAGTGGGGCCAAATCGCATAAACTTGGCTGATATATCCTTCAGTTTACCATCTTGAGTTAACTGAGGTGTTTAACGTGACAAAGCAAAATGCTAATTGCAAATATATTATTTTCTCTGTGGGAGAAATACAGATGTATCTCTTAATCACAGCTTCAAATAATGTGGTATAAAACCAGTAGGACACAAATCGATAACTTTCTCTTTCTCCAAAACCTCTGGATTCTCCATCACCTGACATATTTGAAACTGATATCTTTCTGACAAGGTGTGGACCGTAAGTTATTCAATTTTATCAGCCGCATATGTTGATTAGTAGGGTCATCAAAGGTTATGGGGAGAATGCAGGAGAATAGGGTTGAGAGGGAAAAATAGATCAGCCATTCTCGAATGGCAGAGTAAACTCGATGGACCAAATGGCCCAATTCTGCTCCCATGTCTTATGGTCTTATTCTACTTGATTAGCAGAAAATAAATCATGAGTTCAATGGCCTATTCCTTATTTCTAACCTGCTAAAACAATAGATATCACTTGTTTAATCCTTCTCTCAATGATCCTTTATGACTCTCCAAGTAGCAAAAAAATCCCATTGGGAATTGGAGAAAAGATAATGAGGACGTATTATTTATTTTAATCTATTGTTTATATTCTGGAATGTGGATACCATTCAGATATTAGCCCTGCAATGTCTCTCAACTGATGTGTATTTCAGGAAGATGGAACCGAAGATGTCCTCATTTATTTAATAGAAACCGATAGTGACTGGAGAATGAATCTGAGAGCCACAGAGATGCACGGCACCTGGACCTTGACCTAAGAATGCCAGATGCTGACACAAGCTGTCTATAATAGGACGTTTCAAGATTCGGCACTGACTTTGATCATGGCAGATAATAAACATTAGAGAAAGGCAGGAAGTAAAGGAAGTCTAAAGAAATGCAGGAAGTCTGAAGAAGGGTTTCTGCCCGAAACGTTGCCTATTTCCTTCACTCCATAGATGCTGCCTCACCCACAGAGTTTCTCCAGCATTTTTGTCTACATTAGAGAAAGGCAGCAATTTTATAGAAACAAATTAAATCTTTGTAATGTAAGCTCGCATAAAGTTATTTAGGAGGGTGTAGCTTTTTAAGAAAGTCTTCGTCAAGTAATACCTTTGTTCCACCGCAAATTTAAACGATAATCTTTCAGTTTAAGTATTCCAAATAACAATGTATTTTAATTACAATGGACTGCCAGTGATGTATTTGTTATTGCATAGAACCTCACTGTAATTCTGGTTAATTACAATTATCCAAATATAATTGCACAGTTAGCCACGTAACCAGTCTGAATACGATGAAGTAGTTAAGGTACTCCTCTGGATTAATGTAGTAATTATAAAGTTATAACAATGCCATTCACAGATGAGGAAGGGTTTCGGCCCGAAACGTTGCCTATTTCCATCGCTCCATAGATGCTGCTGCACCCGCTGAGTTTCTCCAGCATTTTTGTGTACCGCAGATCAAGAAATAGATTGATTATCAGAAAAATAAACTGCACATGCTGGAAATCTGAGTTATTGATTGATTGAAAGTTACAGCATGGGAACAGGCCCTTCAGCCCGCTGAGCCCACACTGACTATCGGACATCCATCCTCACTAGTTCTACAGGTATGTTATCCCACACTTGCATCCACTCCGTACACATTAGAGGCAATTTACAGAGGTCAATTAGAGTTCAAGAGAGTTTATTGTCATGTGTCCCAGATGTGCACAACAGAATATTGTCAGCATAAATAAATACAGAACAGATCAGTGTGTCCATACACCATTGAATATATATATATATATATATATATATATATATGTGTGTGTGTGTGTGTGTGTGTGTGTGTGTGTGTGTGTGTGTGTGTGTGTGTGTGTGTGTGTGTGTGTGTGTGATGTGTATGTATATGTGTATATATATATATATATATATATATGTATGTGTATATATATATATATATATATATATATAAGTGTGTGTGTGTGTAAATAAGCATATAAAGTGCAATAGGCTATTAAAGTTCAGATTTTTTGTTTGAGTTGAGTTTAATAATCTGATGGCTGTGGGGAAGAAGCTGTTCCTGAACCTGGATGTTGCAGATTTCAGGCTCCTGTACCTTCTACCTGAAGGCAGCGGAAAAATGAGTGTGTGGCCAGGATGGTGTGGGTCCTTGATGATGCTGCCAGCCTTTTTGAGGCAGCGACTGTGGTAGATCCCCTCGATGATGGGGATGTCAGTGCCAATGATGGACTGGGCAGTGTTTACAACTTTTTGTAGTCTTTTTCGTTCCTGGGCGCACAAGTTGCCGAACCAAACCATGATGCAACTGGTCAGCATGCTCTCTACTGTGCACCTGTAAAAGTTCGAGAGAGTCCTCCTTGACAGACCGACTCTCCGTAATCTTCTCAGGAAGTAGAGGCGCTGATGTGCTTTCTTTATTCTTTATAATTGGATCAATGTTCTGGGACCTGGAGAGATCTTCGGAAATATGCACGCCGTGGAATTTGAAGCCATCGTTGATATAAACGTGACTGTGGGTCCCCATCCTACCCCTTCCTAAGTCCACAATCAGGTTATTGTGCTGGCACCATTTGGTCAATCGGTCGATCTCACTTCTATACTTACAATTAATGTGCAAACCTGCAAGTCTTTGGGATGTGGGAGAAAACTGGAGCACACGGAGGAAACCCATGTTGTCGTAGGGAGATTGTACACACCTCCACAAAGAGAACACCTGAGGTCAGGCACAAACCCATGTCTCTGAAGCTCTGAGGCAGCAGCTCAGCTGAATGTGCCATTGTGCTGACCGCAAGGTTAAAACAAGATATGCTGGAAAAGCAGCATCTGTGGAAAGAAGAAACGTTAACTTTTCAGGTCCTTGACAATCAATTTAGAAAAACTATTTAAGATTATACCTCAAAGGGGCTGCACAGGCTGTGGAAAGAATGATTTGGAGCAATAGTAGTTGTTTTAGTTTTAGTTTTAGAGATGCAGTGTGGAAACAGGCCCTTTCGGCCCACTGAGTCTGCACCGACCATCGCTGCCCACACATTACACACTAGGGACAACTTAAATTTATACCAAGCCAATTAACTTGCCAAGTTGCATGTCTTTTGATTTGGAGTGCGGGAGGAAACCGAAGATCTCGGCCACGTGAAAATGTACAATCGTACAGACATCACCTGTAGTCGGGATTGAACCCCAGTCTCTGGTTCTGTAAGCGCAGTAAGGCAGCAACTCTACCGCTGCGCCACAGTAAAATGGAAGGGATTTTTTTTAACATCAGCATGATGAGAATGTGCGTGAGTCAATCTCTAAACTTCAAATGGTCCACTGAACCAAGTGTGCCTCGAGTCATTCACACTGACTCCAGGTCTGCTGCCTCCTTACATTAGTGAGGAAGTTTTCCACACATCTATGCAGGTGCCCCATCAGTGTCAGATTCAACGGCCTGTCGGAAAATCATAAAAATTACTCTGTTGGTCCAAAACAGAGAGGGAAAAACCTTTGAAGGGGAGAAAGTTTAAAATGTTGATCTCATTTAATCTTATCTTCAAGATGTTGCCTGAAGTCAAGGGACGAATTATAGGGAGATGTTGGGCAGGCTGAGGCTTTATTCCCTGGGATGTAGGAGATTTAGGGGTGATTTTATAGAGGTGTGTAAAATCATAAGGGGTTTAAATAGGGCGAATTGCATAGCCTTTCTCCTCAGGGTCATGGAATTCAGAACCAGAGAGTATGGGTTGGGGAGAGAGTGTAAAGATTTAATGGGAGCTTGAGAGGAAGATTTTTCCCACAGAATTTGGTCTATGTATGGAACGAGCTAACAGATGAATTAGTTGAGACAGATGACCATTTAAAAGATATTTCGGCAAGTACGTACATGAATAAGAAAGGTTTAGCAGGAAATGAGTGAAACACAAGGAAAGTGGCCATTATGGATGGTAATTTGGGTCAACATGGACAAAATTGGGAAAAATACCTTTTTCTGTGCTGTATGATTCTATGACTGCAGCTGTAATACATTAGGCATCAACACCTGATCACCTTTGACAGTAATTCCCTTTTTCTTTTGAGACACTTTAGAGTTATTTTCTCTGATTCCACACTAGAACTCATGCTACTGAAGGCAGATGAAGACCCCACTGAGTCAAAGCACCACGGGCATGACAGAGGTGGGTGTAAATATTATTTAGAAAAGAGTGGATATGTTTGGAAACTATGACCAGGGTCATATAGTTTATGAAGATTCTTAACTGCTTCACTCCAACACTGTGGCAGGGAAGAGGATGGATTTTCTAATGTGCATTGGGTTGTGTGCTGAAGTCAAAAACTCTTTAGTCATTGGTTGGTGAATCTGTGGAATTCTTTGCCACAGAAGGCTGTGGAGTTAGTGGATATTTTTAAGGCAGATATAGATAGATTCTTGATTAGTACAGGTGTCAGAGGTCATGGGGATAAGGCAGGAGAATGGGGTTAGGAGGGAGAGATAGATCAGTCATGATTGAATGACAGAGCAGACTTGATAGGCCAAATGGCCTAATTCTACTCCTATTCCTTATGAAAACTATGGCTTAATTATTTTCCAAATTTGATCGGAGGAAATTGTAGGTCATGAGGAGGAATATGAAAGCAGGAATAAGCGACGAGCAGTACTGACTCCAGCAACCAAACTGGGTGAAACGATGAGGCTAAATGTCTCAACAAAAGTGGAAGAATAAACCCTAGTTTAACTCTTCCACAGTAAAATGGACAATGCAGTATTCTCTTAGCCTTGCACTCGTGTCCCAGGGCCAGGACTTGAAACAGCAAGATTCAGCTTCAAAGACAGTTACCAACTGGGTTTAAGTGAATGATATTAAGTCAAGACTGCAAGTGTGGACTTGAAGGTCAACCAGACTGCTTCTATGTGTCAAGGATTAAATGCACATCTTCCAATAAATCTTCGGCAAGAACATAGGCATCTTCTGATGGCAATGCTCAATAATTGATTGACCACCCCATGTCTTCCTCTACACTACCCAGTAACAATCTTCCTATAGCCTTTCAAGGTGCAGCTAGAATGCTCTGCTTAAGGTCAGTCATCTTTGCGGGTAGTGGAGAGAACTCAATAAATTCACAGTAATTCAATGCAGATACTCAATTGGTACAAAAGTACTCACATCTGCAATGCGCTATTAATTCTACTGAAGATGAGTCAGTCCTTTGAACACATCTTACATAATGTTTATTGTGACCAGTCTATGCTGCGATAAATTATTTAATTTTCAGACAGCATAGCACATCAGGGAAAAAAAATAAATTGAAGTGTTGGACTCTGGCCACTTCTCACAGATCCCAATTGTCCTTCCTTGTTTCCCAATTGTGTTAAAAAAAATCTCATATTTCTGAAACAAAAGCAGAAAAATGCAAGGTGTATTTTTGGGGGAGGAGGGCTTGTGTAAAGTAAGCTTAGTAAGCTACTGAAAAGCAAATACACGAGTTAACATTATTTTTGGTCAGGGGCTTTGTCAAACTTTTGTCAGATCTGTAGCTTCAACATTTTCTTTTTATTTCACTTCATTATTAATCTTCCCTTTGTAAGCTGTTTCTACCGTCCTAAGCCTTTCTTTATTTCCATCCTCGCTTCTCTTCTTCCACAGCATGTTCACAGGCTATTAAGCACTATTAATTGTTCTCTCTAATGGAAAAATAGCCTGGCAAAGCTACCAGTTGTAAATCAGCCACTATGAAACTGGATGAAAAATATGCGATGGGCCAATCACTGGTGACTCAAAAATGTTAATAAAATTGACATGAGGCTCATGCACTACGTTTAGTTGACCGTGAAATGTCCTCCACCAGTATCCGCAGGCTGGTGTCAACATTTGAAAGAGCATCCTCACATAAACGCAATCGCAAGGTAATACATTTCCATCACCATGCCTCACTTGCTGATTATCATCCTTGAGTTGTCCTTTAGTATTGGCAGTGTTCTCGAAGAACCAAGAGATATCTAACTTCACTCTCTGGTCATCACAGCAGTTGATATAACTAAAGATTCTCCATACTAGCTTTTGTTCCCTTCTCCATCATCAACCCTCTACTAAACAAAATTAGACTTGCAAACAGCTGACTCATTTCATATCTCCTCTTCCTCTCCAAATTTCCAATGCATGTTGTAGCCTTCTTAATTTTTATTAAATGTTCATACTTACATTCTATCCAGTCTGGTGTCAATCAGTTACAGTACTGGAACCCTTCTTATCAAATATAAAAATGCAATGAAAAACAGTGTCAAAGAGAGACACAAAATACTGGAGTATCTCAGCAGGTCATGCAGCATCCCTGAAGATAAGGGAATGGGCAACATTTTCTTCAAACTCAAGAAGGATCTGAAGAAGGATTCCGATCCAAAACTTAGCCAATTCCTTTTCTCCAGAGATGCTGCCTGACCTGCTGAGTTACTCCAGCATTTTGTGTCGATCTTCGGTATAAACCAGCATCTGCAGTTCCCTCCTACACATCGGATTTAATGTTTCTGCTTAAAGACCCCATTCATCATTCTCTGGATTCTCGAGGACTCTGCTGATAGTAAAATTTCCTATTAAGGGTGTTTAACCTGAAATATTAACTCTATTTCTATTCACACAACTGTTGCCCGACCTGCAGAGTAATTCCAGTATTCATTATTGAAAGATTTTGGATCTTTGGGTCATTGTCAAAATATCAATTGATGCAGATGACTAAGTTCATAAATCTCTCTTCACCATCCCTGACTCTCTTATTGTGGCATCTGATCATTCCATCCTCCCTTTATCTTCTAGCTGGTTTGTCCATTATTGAAACTGTTCTTATCTATGCATATTTCCACATTTCTTTACGATATAGAAGGAGGCTATTTGGTCCATCAAATCTATACCTGTGCACAGAGCAATTACATTGCTCCCCACCCAATTTTCCCTGTAACTTATTCTACTGAAATTGATATTGACATATTGTTCCTTCTCTTCTTGCCATTATAATCTTTGATCTACGCAAGTGTCTATCCTATTTTTTTTATCAACATTATTAACAACATCATCCATTTTTCACTTGTTTTCTGATAACAATCAGCTTTAAGTAAAGCTACCCCTTTAAGTCACCCCTTCCCTCCCTCTTCCAAAGTTACAAATTAGTCATACTGCCTGTCCATCATACCACAAGGTAACCTCTTTAATTCTCCTCACCACCTTGTCACTGAAATACTTGTATTCTATTATTATCAGTGAGAATGTCATAGTTCTTTGCTCATCTTGATATCTTTCATCTGGAAGCAAAACATTACTATATGTCTGCTAAGCAGAAATGGCTTACAGTTAGATCCCGTTGCCAAGATGTTCCATTGGTCATTAGTATCAATGTAATTGTGTATTAACACAATAACCTTGCAGAACTTCCTGTCACTACTTCATCGCGATCAGTTTGGTGAATGAACTTTAAAGCCATGCCAAGTACCAAATGGCATGCCAGGAGTTGTATCGGGTATATCTCATGGCGCACCATCCTACAAAAGCTACAACACATGGTGACCTTTATGCTAAACACTGAAAACACCAGGGCGCAGTGAAACCAAATCTGTCCTGCATCCAATTAATCAAATCAAAGTCTGCAAGCCCCCATATGCATTGTTGTCACAATGGGCAGCCAGTAGCTGGAAAAGACAGCCAGTGACCAGACTGCCACGTACAGTGGCCAAGTGGTCTTGGAATTGGCCGAGTTAAGCTATTGACATGAATTCAAATCCCTTCATACTAACTGAGAAATGTTAATTTATTCTAGTAAGTATGGACTAGAAATAAAACAACTTGAATCAAGCAGATTGTTGTAAAGCCCTCTGGTCCACAATGTCCTTTATGGATGAAAACTGCCATTATTATCCAGGGTAGACACAAAATGCTGGAGTAACTCAGCGAGACAGGTAGCATCTCTGGAGAGAAGGAATGGTTGAAGTTTCGGGTCGAGACCCTTCTACAGGCAGATGTCAGGGGAGTGCCCGCCCACACCAGGGTGTTGGCTACACCTGACTCCAAAGCCACAGCAGTGCATTTACCTTTTGTTAACCTGAAATACCTGTGTAGCCACTTAATTCCATCAAAACCACAATGAAAGCTGAACAGAAAAGCTTGCATTGATGTGAATTGCCATTCGCAGCTGTAGCTCACCTCAACACATTCTATAGCCCATGAACTATTTTTGAAGTGTAACTACTATTGCATCGTGTAATGCCTGACAACCAATTTGTGTTAAGCAAGCCCCAAATACAAGCAACGTAACAGCATGTTTTTGTGTTGTTGAGGTGCAAGTGCTGTTGAGGACTCTGGAGGTGATTTCCATCCTCAATTGTGAAATAAGGGTCTGGGATCTTACATCCTACTGAAAGAGTAGACATGATCTTATTCTGAAAGACTAGACATGACTTTCATATGAGGAGACTGGATAGGACTTTCATATGAGGAAAGACTGGATAGACTCGGCTTGTACTCGCTAGAATTTAGAAGACTGAGGGGGGATCTTATAGAAACTTACAAAATTCTTAAGGGATTGGACAGGCTAGATGCAGGAAGATTGTTCCCGATGTTGGGGAGTTCCAGAACAAGGGGTCACAGTCTAAGGATAAGGGGGAATTCCTTTAGAACCGAGATGAGGAAAACATTTTTCACACAGAGAGTGGTGAGTTTCTGGAATTCTCTGCAACAGAAGGTAGTGAGGCCAGTTCATAGGCTATATTTAAGAGGGAGTTAGATGTGGCCCTTGTGGCTAAAGGGATCGGGGGTATGGAGAGAAGGCAGGTACAGGATGATCAGCCATGATCATATTGAATGGCGGTGCAGGCTCGAAGGGCTGAATGGCCTACTCCTGCACCTATTTTCTATGTTTCTATGTTTCTATTTTAGCACCATATCTCAAAGGTGCTATTTCCAATTACAATGTATTGCATTTTTTATGCTTGTGGCGCTGGAGTGGGTTGAAACCTATAATGTTGGACTCTGTAACCTTTTGGGGTAACATGGTGATAAAGCTGTTAGTTCTAATCCTTCCGCCCAAGATTTGATCCTGGCTCAGACAAGATTGTGGCAGAGTTTGCACATTTTCTCAAGCAAAACACAAAGTCTGGAGAATCTCAGCTGGTCCAGCAGCATCCGTGGAGGGAATGGACAGGGGACATTTCAGGTCTGGAGCCTTCTTCAGATACATTTTCTCCATCACTGCACGTGTTCTTTCTGGATGCTCTGGCTTCTTTCCCCATTTGAAATATGTGCTGTCTGATTAATCAGTCGCTGTAGTGCACCTCTCATCGTAGGCTGATGTCAAAAAGAATCCAATGAGAGGTGATGGACATGAGTGAGAGAGAATAAGTTATAGGGGTAAAGCAAAATAAACAGAGGGGATTGGGACTAATGAGGTTGCTTCCTTATGAGATAGCATGCATACAATGGGCTGAACAATCTCTTACTCTGTTATTGTTAGATGTGGGAAGCTCCAACCTGAATTATAGATAACTCCACACCTGAAAAAATTGTGCAAATCACAAACAAGCAAAATTGGGCTAAGGTTGTCTTTGAAACAGCTTAGAAAAGTTGTTGTACAGTCTAGAGCCATGGTGTTCCATCAATGTGTAGGATTGTAAACACTTATTCACAGTCAGCATGCCAAACCATAGTCTGCACAGCAGAGATTATAAGGCTAAAGATTAGGTGAGTCTGAATATTCAGACAAGTACTTCACATTTGAGGGAGTTTGTAGGAATTTACTTGAAGCTTTCAAGGTGTTGTCATAGTTGGGGAGGAAGGTGATTGAAGGAATCTGTCTGAATGGACATGAGGTTTGTTATTAGTGAACAAAGCCAATCAGAGGCAGAAGTTGGTTGTTGTAAAAAGTCTTTATCGTTATGACAATAAAACATTTAATATTGGAGACCATCTCCATAAAATTCCACTGTACTCAAAGTATATTAAGTTTTTATATTCTGAAGAACAAAGATAACAGCAGGTGATTCAATACAATTTCAATAGCTAAAATGACATCGTACTGGGAGAAAGGCATTACTGCAATGATAATTCTGGAGACATTTCCAAAAATTCAACCTCTGCAGGACTGAACGGATAAGGGAACTGAGCAGGAATGTGGATTAGGAAAAGATGGTCTGTGAAGAAAGACACTGGTACATACTTTGGAATGCAACATTAGACTCAGTGGTATCTGTTTTTAGATGCTATATTCATGTCACTTTGATCAGACATTAATGTAATGCACATGCAGCAGATCTTTAGTGAAGCTCACACAGTCCCTTGGTTAGGGAACGACTTCGAAAGTTCCAACCGCAGGAGCTTCAATCGCCCCGACGTGGGAGCTTCAATCGCCGGCTGCGGGAGTTTCGATCGCCCCAACTGTGGAAGGTTCAACTGCCCCATCCGCGGGGGAAAAGGAAGGAGAAGATAGTACGTTATTGCCTTCCATCACAGTGTGCTGTAGTGGATGTTTATGTTACATTTTATGTAGTTGTGTGTCTTGTTGCTTTTTTGGTATGACTGTATGGCAAATCAAATTCCTTGTATGTTTTTGCATTCTTGGCTAATAAATTAATCACAATGCAATTACAATACAATATTGTCAGTTCTTATTCAATTCAGATCGACAACCGTCCAACAAAAATGGATTTTGATACACTTTTAATAAATCAGTTTAAATGTTGTATACACATCCCACATGGAAAGCCATTGTTTAGTGATACGTTGGTGGTAATAAGGTCAATCCCTGAGTAGGCTAATTCCTGACACCATTGTAAAACCTGCAAACTGAAGGCTTAGATAACGCGAGACCTGTTGTTACTTGGGCAGTAATTGAGGACATCACCCATACCTTGCATACTTTGCTGTCTGGATCACTTGGCAGGTACCTTGGTTCACTGCAGACCTGTTCTCCACATTTGCTGTTGCATCCCTCTTAACCTGGCAATAATTCAGGTTAACCCATGCCATCCATCAGGTAGCTCGAAAGCAGAGGTGGTGGGTGCAGGAATAGGAAGAAGAGGAGGAGGTAATGGAGAAGAATGGAAAAAAAGAGGAGGAATGCGCATTAGAGGTGCAACCTTCATGTATCTCTGCCTGTTTAGTGTCATGATGGTGCTCCGGAAGTGACAACATCAGGACTGAGTAACAATGGGGGAGAATGCAGATGACAATGGTGGAAAGCCTTAAATTGTTCTTCATTTAAAGGCTCAACATCACACAGTACCATCTTGGCACAAAGAGCTTCAAGGGCTTTAGCTGAATAATGAGATAATGAAAGAGAGAGGGAAAGAGATTGGTAGCAGTCTTGCTTTTTTTTGGATGATGTGCCTGCCTTGATTAAATCACTGACAATGTGTGTAAGTTATTTGGTGCAAGTAATGAGATGTGTGTAAGGGATTGGCAGACATTTGAATGTTAGATTCCAGCACTGATTAACAGGTTCTTTAGATAGGTGATTGGTATTACATGGAGCCATGTCATTAGTACTTGTGAGAGGAAAATGTATTCAGCTTCCAAATATCTACTCAAACAGATATATATAAATGTCTTGATTGTAATCATGTATTGTCGTTCTGCTGACTGGTTAGCATGCAACAAAGGCTTTTCTCCATACCTCGGTACATGTGACAATAAACTAAACTGACTGACTAGCTGGGTGAGGTTATTAAACATCTTGCTGCATTGCATCTATGTCCTTGGAGCTTGAGACCTATATTCACTGCCTCATTTGTTACTTTTCTATCTGTTGTTTAAAATTCACTTCCTTGCCACTTTGTTGACCCAGGCCTTTAAATTCAATAGACAATAGGTGCAGGAGTAGGCCATTCAGCCCTTCGAGCCAGTACCGCCATTCAATGTGACCATGGCTGTTCATCCCCAATCAGCACCCCATTCCTGCCCTCTCCCCATATCCCCTGACTCCACTATCTTTAAGAGCCCTAACTAATTCTCTCTTGAAAGTATCCAGAGAATTGGCCTCCACCGCCCTCTGAGGCAGAGAATTCCACAGACACAACTCTCTGTCTGAAAAAGTGCTTCCTCATCTCCATTCTAAATGGCTTACCCTTTATTCTTAAACTGTGGCCCCTGGTTCTGGACTCCCACAACATTGGGAACATGTTTCATGTTGGAAAATTGGCATTCTTCTTCCCATTTATATGTTCTGCTATCTCTTCCAGCTTTGAATTGACTTCCCCCATGTTACAGCCACAAAATCACAGGCGTTAATAGGGTGCAGGTTGGCTGTAATTTGCAATTGCTAAATGAAACCCATGCTTGCCATTTTTTTAAATTGGCCCTTCCATTCGGTACCAATACAGTACACATTGTTGTTCATGACAAAATAAAAAAAACGCAGATGATGGGAAATCTGAAATAAAACAAAAAGCAATTACTGGAAACATTCAGCAGGTCAGGCAGCATCTGTGGGAGTGAAACAGCATTAATGGTTCAAGTCAACAATTTTTTATCAGCATTAATATTAGCAACTGAAAGTCCTTTATCAGTCCTGACAAAAGGTCCCTGTCCTGAAACTTTAAAACCTTTTTTAGCATTTTCTGTTTATATTTAAAATTATTTGATTACATTTGTCTGATCACAGAAATCATGTAAATGCAAGTTTTTATATTCATCCTGCACAGAGTGGAACTGACCAGGGTTAATCCCACCTCAAAGCTCCAGCGCATGCTCACAATATTATCAGTTCCATTCACCTTGAAGTCTCTGCAGTGTAGTGGTAATATAGACGTGATAAAAAGATGCACTGTCCAAATATGCAAACAGACCTTAAAGACCTGGTACTTCTGCTTTACACACCATATCCAATGTGGAGAGAAGGTTTGTGACTTATTTTCTACATGCTTTGACCTAGATAAGGATTCCACAACCTCTCCCCCTCTCTCCTCCCCCCCCCCCCCCCCCCCCCCCCCCCCCCCCCCCCAAATTCTCCTCGTCTCTTGCATTCCACATTTACAGCACTGACCATTTTAGCAACAACTTATTGGTACTGCATGACTGCTTTAATGCACGTGATTCAAGAAGACAAGCTGAGAGAAGGTATGCGCAGCTCACTCTCACATTTGGGCTGCGGTTGCTGTAGTGATGTTGGGGAGTTGGCAAGTCACCTTCTATTGATCCCCACCAGCCAACATTTAACATTGGAGTCAGAGCTTTGAAAAAATGCAACAAATAGAGCATGTTGGATAGGTTAACGCAGATGAGGACTGTTCTCCCCCCCAAAAAATTACATTTCCCATTCAAAATTGTGTCATTACGACATTCATTACGGATCCAAGTATAATTTAAATAAAAGCCTAACTACTGCACAATAAACAAATTGTCTACCTGAATGATAGTGTGAAAAATCACCTTAACCTTGATTCCCAATCCTATCTGCAAGATGGACACTACCATCTAGTAAGATTGTAATAACATGTCATTCACACATAGCACAACAGGCATTATTAAAAAGCCAAGTAACTGACGTAATCTACACCTGAGGCCACAAATGATGTGACCGTGCCTCACATGTTTTATTAATCACTTGTCTGCACCCCTCTGTTCTTCACAGAGTTCAACGTGTTTGAGGAGCGAGCCAATTACTCAGGCATTGTCCTCACATATGTGAGAAACTTCAAAAGTACCACATCAACAAAATGGCACTGCCTGAAATTAAATATACAACTACTGACAGCAATACCATGGAGGAATATGTTCTGTTATTAGGTAAAAGATTTTTTATTATCACCTGTCTTCAAAGGGATTTACCATGGGCACATTAAACATTCCTAGGAGGGACGGGCACAGGTGTCAGAAGCACCCACAGATTCCAAGTGTCCCACAGTTCTTTCCAAATGGACATATACATTTATAAGCAGTACATCACTGTTAATAGAGCTGCCATCTTTCATGTGCACAGCAGTTTCATCTCCTGCTTTGTTTTGTGTGCTCCAGTGTGTCCCTGTTTGTAGAGCTGCCTGAGGCATTGAGCTTCAGAAAAGATGCTAATTCAAGACCTCAAACTCTCTCTCACCATCCCATGGCATTACTTGGCATTATTCTGATGAAGAGGGTGATTTTCCTTTCTTTTTGTCTCATCTTCCCCTCATGAATTCTGATCCCTCATTCAGCAACACTAAAGCAGATGATCTGATCATTATTACATTGCCATACTTACTGACAGATTGCCAGATATGGCCCATCAGCCCACTGCTTCCATGCCGACCAGTAGTTCCATGTTATCCCATTTTCACATCCACTCCCCTACACAGTAGGATCAATTTACAGAGACCAATTAACTTACAAACCCGCACGTCTTTGCGATTGCGAGGTAATCGGACCACCCGAAGGAAACTCATGAGGTCACGGGGAGAACATGCAAACTCCACACTGACAGCATCCGAGGCCAGGATTGAATCCAGGTCTCTGCCACTGTGAGGCAGCAGATTTATCAGCTGTGCCATTGTGCCACCCACATGTGTAAACTTGCAGTGTAAATTGAGGAATGTCTCTAGTATTTTACAACTTTGACTGGGCAAAGATAATTTAATTAGCTATAACACGTTATAGAATATGCTAAAGAATATAGAATATGCTTGGAAAACATGTCAGATGAAAGGACTATTCCATCTGGTCAGCCAGCCAGTCAACAATGGTTACAAATGGCATTGAAGATGAGCCTGATTTTCATGGGACATCTTACATTGGCTGCAGGTCCAGTTGTTGGATGCATTTTGGAGAACCTTCTACTTCCTCATTCTTAAAACAGAAAATGATGGCAAGAGTCAGCAGCATCTGCGGAAAGAGAAACAGATTCAATTTTTCAGGTCAAAGACCTCTCTAATTCCCAATTCACTGGTTGGCTTCATCACAGTGATCAGCCTTGAACCCACTCCTACGAGCAGAGCAGTCAGGAAAAGCATTTTCCCTGTTATTGGGAAGAACGTGGAATGTATTGAACCTCATTAGTACTGCATTGGAGCTCAAGGCCTCCACCCTGTGGGAGGTAATTTACAGCGGCCAATTAACCCACCAACCTGCGCGGCTTTGGAATGCAGGAGGAAACAGAAGCATCTGGAGATACCCACTCAGTCACAGGGAGAACACGCAAACTCCACATGGACATCACCCAAAGTTAGGACTGAACACGGGTCACTGGTGCTCTGAGACACAGGCTCTACTAACTGCTCCACTGTGCTGCACCATTGTTTTGGAGGGATATTGGGAGTTGAGGGAGCTAAAGTAAAGACATTTCCACAATGCTGTATGGCCCAAGAACACCAGCTGCACAACCTTGCTGACTGCCCTGTGCACACATACCCTCACCCACACAATCACCGATGCTGGCAAGGTTGGACTTTGTTGCCCACCCATAATTGCCTTCTGATACCATTGTCATTCTTCTGGCGAGGGCAGTCCCGAAAGAGACATTCTTGGGTTTTGACCCTGCGACATCAATGCGTTGCAGTATATTTCCAGATCAGGATGGCGCGCGACTTGTTCAGGTTCCCTTGCAGCTGCTGTTCTCTTTCATCTGGAGATTAATCGTTTGTGGGTTTAGAAAGTGCTGCAAAAAGGTTTATCTTATAACTGTTGCATACATCAATGATGGTGGTGAAGGGAGTGATTGTTTAAAGTGGGGGAGCCTTCTGGAAGGCTGCTTTTGTTGCTATTGCTATTGTAGCAGCAATTCATTCAAACAATTGTAAAGCATTCTGTCTTGTTCTTTCTAGATAATGAAAATGGTTTAAGGACTCTTGAAGCAAGTCACTCACGACAAGTTACTCAGCTTCCAGCCTGGAAGGATATTGGCTGTTTCATTAGAGATGATTTCCAAATCCACTGAATATCAAATAGATGCTCAGATTCTCGTTTATTGGACATCGTCTTAACCTGACATTTGTGTGACATAAATATTAATTATCAAAATCAGTCTATGCCTGAATGTCGTCTGCACTTGATACATGTAACTATATTGTTATCTGAGGAATTATCAATGGAACAGTAAACTGTGCAATCAACAGTAAATGTCCTCCCATCCAATCTTTTGGTGGAGAGGTCAATGATGCAGCTGCTGAAGAGATTGGGGTTAGGACCTTGTCCCGCAGTGAAAATTTGAGTCTGAGATAGTTATCTGCTGACAACTAAAGTCACCTTCTTTTGTGCCAGTCATTAGTCCAGCCAGTGAAGAAGGTTCCCTCGAATCCCATTAGTTTAACTTTATAGTCAGTTTCCTTGATGCCAGTAAAACGCTACATCAATACTAGATATGGTACCAGCTCCTTTGAGCATGTTTAAATGGAGGCTTCATGAGGGTTGTGGCCTAACACTCATCATCTTTCCCCAGATTCTTCTACTCACCCACACGCTAGAGGCAATTTATAACAGCCATTTAACCCACAGACCTGCTCGTCTTTGGAATGTGGGAAGAAAGTGTAGCATCTGGTGAAAAGTCATCTGATTCACCACAGATGTGATGTTTCCACGTTGATGGGTACCACACTGATCCTCCTGCTCCAAACACTGTAGGATCCTTGTTTTGTAATTCAAACGAATGAAAGTGCCACTGAGGTAGACAACGTTTCCATTCAAACAAAGAATTTTAATCTGCCAAATTAATACACATTAAATCTCCATAACTAGGATTGTAGTTGCAATAATAATATTCCAGGACCACATTCCAACCAGCCACAATATTTTCCCCAATTTGTATTTTCAGCCCATTGAATACAATCGATCTCAATCTCACGGAAGCTCAGCCACCACTCTTGGGAATCAAATCCTTCAACTGGCAGTTCATTTTCATGAATTTTTTATAAGAGAGAAACTTTGTGACATTATAATTGAATTTAGTTACAGAACAAAGGATTCAATCAAGTGCACATTTGCCAGGCCACTCCGTTTGCTGACACGGTTTGTAGATTTCTTGGTAAGCCAGTTGATGTGGAAGGGGAGAGAGCGACAGCTGTGAAACATTGACTGAACTAACCTGATCATTATAAAGCACAGGATCAGGGGGTCAGAACATCGAGCTGCAAGTTCTGCAGATTGGAAAGCGTTTTTGAACTCCCTGCATTCTTCCAATTTTCTCCTCAAAGTTATGCAGTTCCTTTTGACTGCCTCTCAGGCATTGGGATCACCCAGGTTCAGTACAGGAAAGATGTGGAAAATTTGGAGAGGGTGCAGAGGAGGTTTACCAGAATGCTGCCTGGATTGAAGCATTTCAACTATGGGGAGAGGTTGGATAGACTTGCATTGGTTCCTCTGGAACATCGGAGGCTGGGGGACAGACTTGAAAGAAGTATATAAAATCATGAAAGGTATAGATAGGATAGACAGTAAGAACCTTTTTCCCAGGGTGCAAATGTCCAACACCAGAGGGCATAATTATTTGGTGAGAGAAGGTATGTTTAATGGAGAGGTGTGGCACAAGTCTTTTACATAGAGGCTGGTGGAGGCCTGATATGCATTGGCAAGTGCAGTGGTGGAAGCAGTTACAATTGCGGCATTTAAGAGGCTTTAGGGAAGGCACGTGGAACTGCAGGGAATAAAGGGATATGGATCACGTGCAGCCAGATGATATCACTTTAATTAGGCATCACACTCAGCAGCAACATTGTGGGCTGAAGGGGCTGTGCTTGTGCTGTACTGTTCTGTTCTGTGTTCTGCAGTATGACAGTCGGGGAACTGAGCGATAAAGCCACGTAGTTTTCCAAGCTCTCACTCTCCGGGAATGCTCACTCAACCAATGGTATCTATTAAGGACCCATTCATGAAACTGCCCTTCAACAAATAGGCAGTCAAAAACTATATTGTCCATTACACATGTGATTGTTATCAGAGTATTTGACATGTTGATGACTAATACAGACAAAGAGGTAACAATGTCATATCCTTAGATAGACACGAAAAGTAAGAGTAACTCAGCGGGTTAGGCAGCATCTCTGGAGAAAAGGAATAGGTGATGTTTCGGGTCGAGACCCTTCTTCAGACTTATCCTTTGTCATTTGGCTCTGTCTGACCAGTCTTGTAAAGACGAAGGTAGACCATAATGGTGTAAAAACTCAGCGGTTGAGGCAGCATCTATGGAGTGAAGGAATAGGTGATGTTTCGGGTTGAGACCCTAGTTCAGACCATAGTGATGTCTGCAGAAGGGTCTCGACCCGAAACGTCGCCTATTCCTTCTGTCCCTAGATGCTGCCTCACCCGCTGAGTTCCTCCAGCATTTTTGTCTACCTTTGATTTTTCCAGCATCTGCAGTTCTTTCTTAAACAGTCTTGTAAAGACAATCACATTTAAAAGTAGTGCTCACATTTCTATTAATGGCTGTTGTCTAAAATGGGGACAATGATGACACTGAGAATTACACTAGACAAAGTGGAACAGGCCCTTTGGCCCATGATGTCTATGTCAATCATAATAGCATTTTAAACTGCACATCAGTCTACACCTGGTACATATAAATCTCCATTTCCTACCTGTTCATGTGTTTGTCTAGATGCCTCTTAAATGTTGCTTGTGGATCTACTATCATCATGTCACAAAGAATGAGAGGATTATTGTGATGTTGATGGTGTTCTTTTGGCTACTTAGCTAGACCTGGCAAAGAAAGACCTGACGGAACTTTGTGCAGGCAGTCGATTGTGTCAATGCAGCTGCGGAGGAGCAGGAGTCCTGAGTTTCAGCGGCTTCAGAAGCACATCTGGAAAGCACCGAGAGGTAGAGGAGCCTTGCAGGCCGCAGCAAAGGTCATTAGCCTTTTCCCCAGTCTGGGAATGAACTTCTTTCTGTTGCTAATTCCACAATATTGCCTCTTACCTGCCAGGATTTATGTGCCATTCTTCATCACCCAAGTCACAGAGTGATACAGTGCGGAAACCGGCCCTTCTGCCGTACATGCCCACACCAGCCAACATGTCCCAGCTACACTAGTCCCACCTGCCTGCGTTTGGTCCATTTCCCTTCAAACCTTATCCATGTACCTGACCAACTGTTTCTTAAATGTTGGGATAGTCCCAGCCTCAACTACCTCCTCATGGAGCTTGTTCCATACACCCACCACCCTTTGTGTAAAAAAGTTACCCCTCAGATCCCTCATGCATCTACCCATGATAAGTGATCTTTCCTGAATAGATTAATATTACACAACATTGAATATTGCATAATACAGACAAAGAGGTAACAATGTCATATCCTTAGATAGACACGAAAAGTAAGAGTAACTCAGCGGGTTAGGCAGCATCTCTGGAGAAAAGGAATAGGTGATGTTTCGGGTCGAGACCCTTCTTCAGACTTATCCTTTGTCATTTGGCTCTGTCTGACCAGTCTTGTAAAGACGAAGGTAGACCATAATGGTGTAAAAACTCAGCGGTTGAGGCAGCATCTGTGGAGTGAAGGAATAGGTGATGTTTCGGGTTGAGACCCTTCTTCAGACCATAGTGATCAGTCTGCAGAAGGGTCTCGACCCGAAACGTCGCCTATTCCTTCGGTCCATAGATGCTGCCTCACCCGCTGAGTTCCTCCAGCATTTTTGTCTACCTTCGATTTTTCCAGCATCTGCAGTTCTTTCTTAAACAGTCTTGTAAAGACAATCACATTTAAAAGTAGTGCTCACATTTCTATTAATGGCTGTTGTCTAAAATGGGGACAATGATGACACTGAGAATTACACTAGACAAAGTGGAACAGGCCCTTTGGCCCATGATGTCTATGTCAATCATAATAGCATTTTAAACTGCACATCAGTCTACACCTGGTACATATAAATCTCCATTTCCTACCTGTTCATGTGTTTGTCTAGATGCCTCTTAAATGTTGCTTGTGGATCTACTATCATCATGTCACAAAGAATGAGAGGATTATTGTGATGTTGATGGTGTTCTTTTGGCTACTTAGCCAGACCTGGCAAAGAAAGATCTGACGGAACTTTGTGCAGGCAGTAGATTGTGTCAATGCAGCTGCGGAGAAGCAGGAGTCCTGAGTTTCAGCGGCTTCAGAAGCACATCTGGAAAGCACCGAGAGGTAGAGGAGCCTTGCAGGCCGCAGCAAAGGTCATTAGCCTTTTCCCCAGTCTGGGAATGATCTTCTTTCTGTTGCTAATTCCACAATATTGCCTCTTACCTGCCAGGATTTATGTGCCATTCTTCATCACCCAAGTCACAGAGTGATACAGTGCGGAAACCGGCCCTTCTGCCGAACATGCCCACACCAGCCAACACGTCCCAGCTACACTAGTCCCACCTGCCTGCGTTTGGTCCATTTCCCTTCAAACCTTATCCATGTACCTGACCAACTGTTTCTTAAATGTTGGGATAGTCCCAGCCTCAACTACCTCCTCATGGAGCTTGTTCCATACACCCACCACCCTTTGTGTAAAAAAGTTACCCCTCAGATCCCTCATGCATCTACCCATGATAAGTGATCTTTCCTGAATAGATTAATATTACACAACATTGAATATTGCATAATAGATTGCACCAATGTCTTGGTAATCTTTTTCTTTCATGGTCGAATTTACTTGCTAACTTCACTTGCAGAATTTGTGTAATTTCTGTACACTTTATGTTTTGTGTGTTTGGCAACGATCCTTCTCCAAGGATTCTTCAATTCTATGTCACTTATTTTGCAACATGTGACGGTCTGTAGTTTCTCTAGGTCTAATCTAATGGCCTGAATTATGGGAGGAGGTTGTTCCTCACCTTGTCCAGAAGTGACATATACCTGCAAAATGTCCTGTTGCTCAGTACTTGGCAGTATGAGAATGGTTCCTACACATCACCTTCACATGGGAGGACATACTGCCTTGAGAAGTGAAGGTAGACTTCGACTCAAAAAGGGTCTCAACCAAAACGTAACCTATTCCTTTTCTCCAGCGATGCTGCCTGACCCGCTGAGTTACCCCAGGTTTTGTGTCTGTCTATAACTGCCATTCAGCTGGGTACTGGATCATGGACTCACTGAGTGTTTGGATGGTTAGGCTTATGGCCTAGAACAATGTTGAGATCCCTGAGATGCAAGTATTGATAGCAATACGCAGGCCACACGTTTCCACCATTTCCTCCAGTGCTTCCCTGAAGATAGCTGATCCATGACATTTTCTTCTGTGGAAACTTGTTCTATTATTGTCTGCCAGGATTCAGTCTTTCAGTAAATATGCTGGAAAGGATTCCTCGGGATTCAAAACTGTAGGTGGTGCACAGAGATAAAGTCTGTGCTATGACAGAGGAATTTGTTGAGTTAGAGGAAAGCTGCTGAGGTTGAGGATGTTAATTAAAATGTGAGCAAGTGTGGAAAAAACAGTGCAGGATGTCACAGTGTCATAGTCATAGAGTGATACAAATGGAAACAAGCCCTTCGGCCCATCTTGCCCACACCGGCCGTCATGTCCCAGCTACATTAGTCCCACCTGCCAGCATTTGGTCCATATCCCTCCAAACCTGTCCTATGCATGTACTTATCTAACTGCTTCTTCAATATTGGGATAGTCCCCGACTCAAGTACCTCCTCTGGCAGCTTGTTCCATACTTCCACCAACCTTTGTGTGAAAAAGTTACCCCTCAGATTCCTATTTAATCTTTCCCCCTTCATCTTAAACCTATGCCCACTGGTCTTCGATTCACCTACTCTGAGCAAGAGACTGTGCATCTACCTGATCTATTTCTCTCATGATCATATACACCTCTATAAGATCACATCTCATCCTCCTGCACTCCAAGGAATAAGAGTCACACGTCGATTATAATGTATTATGTCGCTTATAGCTTCTCTTTTCTTGAGCACATTGCAAAGAATTAGTTATTCTAATTTTGCTTTGGGGGTGCGCACAATATGGTTAGAACCAGCATCTGCAGTTCCTTCCTCCACATATTAAGGCCTTAGTTGTGATAAGTAGGGAAAGTCAATGTCTTTCCATGACTAGTTAGATCATTATCATTGTTTTTGCAGTACTAGTCTTCCTTCCTACAGTGACGGAGTTGGCATTTGGTGTCATTTCTACCTTCAACAAGGGCCGAGGAGTATTTAAAGGGCAAAAGATTAATGTTCTGTAAGTGTACAATAAAATATTGTAAACATTCGAACTTAACACAAAGAAAGCCAAACCCTACTTTTAATCTCTATGGCAACAAATTTCAAGAAGCTTATTATCCAGGACAATACAGCCTACTGGATTGCCATTCTAATTGGCACAGTGGCTGCAGTGTGCACCGGCTACAAAATGTGCTGTATTTACTTATCCAGGCTACGCTGACAGTATATCCCAAACCCGCAACCTTATCACCAAGGACATGCACAGCAGGTTCATGCGGACACCACCACCTGCACACTCCCCTCCAAGTTGCACACCATCCTGACTTTGAAATGTATTACTCATCCGTCATCATCACTGGGTTAAAATCCTGGAACTCCCTCTCCAATAGCATCATGAAAAATGACCGCAGCGGTTTAAAAGGGTGCCTCACTAACGTGGTCTCGAGGGCAATTAGGGATGGGTGATAATTTTTTTTTCAAACGAGGGAATATTACCATGGAAAATTATATGTCAGTTAATAGTAAGATTAAACGAGAACTTACCAAGTTCGAAGGTTGATCTTTATTTTATGAGGAGTTGCGGTGAGGGATTTCGTGAAGACCCCGCCAGCACGCATGCGCGACATCCTTCAAAGCAGCGGTGTGGAATCACAGAACGCACCATGACTGGAAATAGTAAGATGAAGAACGTAGAACATACCAGTTGACCTTATGATAGAGGGTGGGAGCGGAGGGCACAAAATCCCTCACCGCAACTCCTCATAAAATAAAGATCAACCTTCGAACTTGGTAAGTTCTCGTTTAATCTTACTATTTTATTTCGGAGTCACATGAGTGACTTCGTGAAGATTTCAAAGCTCTGTGATTTCACGCCCTGGACAATGTCCATGCTATCACACTGCCGCAATCCTGATGGAGGAAGGCTGTTAATGCAGTTCAGTCAGAACAGGCTGAAAAATAATGCATATTTATTGCACAAATAATAATAAACAAATAACCCCTAACTCGGGGACAAACATTCACTGAGCGGCTCCCAGCACGGCTTCTGCGAATGTTGCGGGGGCGACCAGTGGTTTGTTGTAGAACCTTTGGAAGGTTGCTTCACTAGCCCAGCCCGCGGTGGCGAGGATGTGGTCCATGGGCACCTCCATGGCCCTCGCCGCTGATGTGGATGCAGCCCTAGTAGAGTGAGATTTAAAAATATTAGTAGCAACTCCTGCTGCACCCAACACCGCCCAGAGCCACCTGGCGATAGTCTGCACAGTCACCCGGTGATGCGGAGGTTTGTGGCTGATGAATAGCCCCTGCTCCATCTTCCTGATAGTTCGTGTAATGCGGATATAGAGGTGGAGATGGGTGACTATGCAGAGGGTGGCATCAGTGGGGTACGCCCGAAACTCCAACTGCAGCCCATGAGCCCCAGGTCTGTGCTGCTTCAATAGGTCCTGGACAAAGAAAGTCACCTGTGTAGGGGTGGAGACCATGCTATCCAGCCGCAGCTTTTGTAATGCCTGGACTCGTTGAGCTGTAGTCAGTGCCATCAGCATCACCACTTTGAGGGTGAGCTGTTTGAGTGGTAACTTGGTCATAGGAGACCAGCTCCTCAGTAGGGTCAGAATGATCCCTATGTCCCAGGTGAAGTGGGTGGAGGGTTGGTGTTAAACACTCCCCTCATGAATTTAGACACCAGGTGGTTGGAGCCTATTCCTATGTCCAGGTATGAGGACAGTGCACTCCTGGCGCTGTTGATGGCACTGTAGCTAAGGCCACCATCGAAATGAAGGCCCGCTTGGAATTCCAGGACATCAGGGATGTTGCCGAGTTGGAAGTCGTGTTGGTACGGGAGCAGAATGCCTCCCACTTCCTGATCTGTGTGAGGTGCTGCCTCCTGGTTGATGCTCGGCATGATGCTGAGATGAGTTCCATGGCTCGTGGTGAGATGCCGGCCTCGACGAGCGGCCTTTTTAGAACCTGCAGGCCAACATGTTTAGGTGACCATGGCATGGGTGACTGTCCCCCGTAATGCGGTTAGTAATTAATTTGGGGTGTTTACCAATCAGAAGCCATGGATGTTTCAAGATTTTGAGGACCATCGGGTACCGTGGCTGTGTAGGCCAGTCGGGAATGATCAAAATGCCAGTTGCAGAATCCAGACTTTTCTGCAATACCCGACTGATGAGGCAGAATGGGGGAAATGCGTAGCAAAACCATTTCCCCCAATGATAGAAAAAGCATCCATAGCTACTGCCCCAGGGTCTGGTTCCCAAGACACATACGTTGGTATCTGATGGTTCAACCTGGACGCAAAGAGGTCAATATCTGGTGTCCCATAGTGAGCTATAATATCAGCAAAAATTTGGGGGTTCAACATCCACTCGATGTTGTCATTGAACACTCGTGACCTGGTGTCCGCCACTGTATTGAGCTTCTCTGGCAAATAGGTCGCTGTGATCCAAATATTTCTCTCGATGCACCAGTGCCAAATTGTGTTTGCCAATTCATCATAAGATAACAACCTGATACCACCCATATGATTGATATAAGCCACCACCGTTGTGTTATCTATTTGGAGGCGGACATGTAAGTCCAGTGAGTTAATACAGTAAGCCCGTAGTCCATGGAAAGCCCCTAACATCTCCAGCTAATTTATCCCTTGTGACTGGAGGAGGGTAGACTCATGAGAGTCCCATCAGTTGCACCCCAGCCTTGTGCGCTTGCGTCAGTCTGTAGCACGACGGATGGGTTGCTAACAATGATGGGTCTGTGACACTCACTAATATTGTCAATCCCCCATTGTAGTTCAGCTCTAGCCTGTTGTGGCAACCGGATTGGTCGATCAAAGTACCCAGCATTTGCTTTTAATGCTGCGATCTTTGTTCTTTGTAGATTTTGGTAATGTAACGGGCCGAATTGCGCAGCTGAGAATGTAGCTACCAGCTTCCCAATCACCTTTGCCGTTTGCCGGTTAGTCGGAACCCTGGCGCAAGCAAGGCTGTGGCACGCTTCTTTTATGGCGATAGCTTTGTTGGTTGAGATAGTGATCATCATTAAGGTTGTGTCAAGGGTGAAACCCAGGTAATCCATAATTTGAGAGGGGTGCAGTTTGGATTTGTGTGGATGGGTTACAAACTCTAGCTTCTCGAATAAAGATTTAGTCGCTGTAACTGCCTGTGTAGCCAATTGGAGGGTCTGACCCACGAGAAGGATATCATCTAAATACGCCATGACGATATAATTTTGTTGTCGGAGGAGGGCCAATATAGATTTCACTAATTTGGTAAATAGTCTGGGGGCTGTGGTGAGCCCATTAGGTAATGCTTTGTATTCCCACAACTGTCCCTTCCAGACAAATTTCAGAAACTTTCTGTGCGATTCAGAGCGGGCACTGTATAGTATGCATCTTTTAAATCGATACAGGCCATAAAGTACCCCGGGTAAAGCATCTGCTTAGCTGTTTCGAAGGTATCCATTTTAAAGTGGGTATATTGTACAAAAGTGTTCAACTCGGTTAGGTGTATGATAATCCGACACCCCTCCATCTTTTTTGGTTTTTGTGAAGATGTTGGACACAGACTCAAAGGGTTCGTGCGTTGTTTTGCCAATCACCCCTTTGGCTGCGAGCCGTAAGATTTCAGCATGTCCTGCCTCAATCTCATTTTGAGAGAGTGTAAATTTTCGATGAGGTGCTTGCTGGGTAGGGGAATGTTGACCATCAATGAATTCTATGACATAACTTTGAACACTTTGTAGAATAAACGCGTCAGTGGTGATAGTGTCCCAAGCTCCCCTAAATGCCCGCAACCATCCCCCAACTTGTGCAGGAAGAAATGCTACTGCCTGGGAGGAACCAGACCCCCTTACCTCCATAGTTAGCAGCGGGTCCTGGCGTATGGTGTTTTGGGGGGACGTTGCGGTGGTTGTCGGGACGGCGGCTGCATCTTCCATGCGGGCCGTTGCAGGCCTTGCCCTAAAAAAGGCCGCTGTGGTTGTGGAGGGGGATAGGTCCTTGGCGTCCTATCCCGCTGGCGCTGCTTCCGAGTAGTGTGTGGTTGTTGACGGTGATATGGGTGGGGTTTAACCGGAGGAGGTTTCATAAGGCCCACAGTTTTGGCCTCCTCGTCGAGTTCTTTGACTTGTTTGGAGAGATCTTTCCCAACAGTTGATGAGGTGGTGGAGCGGTGGAGGGACGGCACAACCCCACAAATTTCGGGTTGAGAGTGGGCCGGATGGAGCTCTTGCGCAGGCAGTTTATTTCAAACTGGGCGTTGCATAGAAGTGCCAGGGCATCCTGCTGCTCGCTGGATGCATTGTCGCCATCGAGGGTCCTGGCATACGCCGTAATGCCCGTCGAGAGGAGCTTCAGGATGCACTGGAGACGGACGTCCTGCATCTTGGTGGTGTGCTCAAGTGTCTCCAGATCTGGGCATTAACCGTAGGAACTGAGATTGGTACAGTTTTCAGGTGGTTTGAATTTATCCATGGTCTCATTAAGTACCTGACCCTGAAGTTGGTGAGTGGTCAGGTAATTAATGGTGCCCGCCAGTTTGTGGAGCAGGGATTCCCCAGTGTGTGTGGCCGTGGCAAATGTGCCCACCACGTCCAGCATGTCCTCATCGTGCTCTGGCTCTGCGGTCTCCGGCAGTCCCGGGTCGTCTTCGAAGGCAGCGGACGGACAACTGCTGGCACTCCTGGCTGGGGAAGACGAGAGGCTGAGTGGGCTCCTGGCGTGGCTAGTAGTGGCCCGAGAGTCCCGTTCATCCCGGTCCCTGTCCCGCTGGAGGAGTTGCTCCACCAAGAGCTCCAACCGCTCAATGCGACCGTCCCCGCTACTCGCGGCGGACAAGCCGACTTCCCCAGGCCCTGCAAATTCTCTGGGGCTTCCACCAACGGACCACACCTCCGTAAGATGCAGACTAGGGTCCGAAGGCAGGTTGTCGTGGCCTACCGCCCCTGTAGGCTCATACGACTCCCGCACGGACTCTCCGCTAGTCGGCCTTCGAGCAGACTGTGGCGGCCCACCTGCCTGGTAGGAAGGCAGGTGAGTTGGATCGGCGCCGGCCCCCGGAACCTGGCTCCCCGGAGTCCGTGCAGGCTTACCTCCAATGTCGCCCAATGTTCTGCGTGGAGGTGCATGGTCGGCAGCTGCCAGAGCTAAGCTAACCGACCATCTACTGCTGCCACCAATGCCCTTGACCGCAGCCTGACGACGTGTTATGCCGGCAGCACTTGCTCCTGCGGGGCTGCTCGACGCAGCAGTAGTCCTGCCAGACTGCCCTATGGCAGATGTCCCCGGCAGCTGTATGTGGCGGAATGCGGCTGCTGGGCTCCCCTGTAGCACAGCCGTTCCCCGGCCCGGTCCCCGTGGATCCACTGCAACTAGGGGTGAGGTCGCTGGCGACGAGCGAGGCTCCTGTCCACATACCTGTCTGCTCCCCCGCTTCCTGGGGGATGGGGGCACGAAGTCTGGGTCGGCAGTATCCAGCTCCTGTGCGGTGAGCCATTCAGGTGATAAGTCGGGCGCTGGTGTACCGGAAGAGCCCGACTTCCGCACTCTTACCCCCGACCGTCCCGATGCTGCCGGTGGTGCTCGCAGCTCCGGTGACAAAGGCCGCTGGCTGGTCAATGCCCCGTGGCTCCTGGAGAGTGTCGCCTTCCGTTTGCCTTTGGTGTCCATCCTGTTGGAAGTAAAGGTTAGTGGACTTACCTGGACGGCCTTTTGAAGGAGCTGGTGGAGAGAGCGCACTACCCCCCCAGCTTGTCGAGGCTTCACGTGACTCCGAAATAAAATTGCAGTGTTAGCTGCAACAATGTGTTATCATAATGCTCACGCATAATAAATGTGGGATTGAACTGTGTGTTGTTGGTTGCATCACTGTTGTCCATTTAATTTGAACTCAAGGAAGAAGAATGATATCAGTGCTCTAATTTAAAGTATTTCTCACCATTTTTGATCTAGTGCCAGCAAAGAGTTCTTCAAGGTCACCTATAATTCATCTGCCACAGAAATATTAGCTAAGGAATGCTTCATTATTGATTAGAATCAAAGCGTAAATGTGCAGCTCATTTGCCTTTCATGGAGGAAGGCTGCAGGGAATGGGCAGCACTTGCTTTAGTTTCAAAATGCATCAGACTGTAAGGATGTATGCCGGTAATTTGTTTCCTGCATTAATACAGATCATAAGTGTCCCTTTTAATTATCGTGCACCAATTTCTGTTAGCACGAAGGTAAGCCAAAATGTTCAAACATTTTAAATCATGTCTTACCCAAATGGAATCTGCTAAAATTTAAGAGATGTCCTCTGACACACAATAATTCTGATCAACTCTTGCTCCTCCTTCAACCACTTTAAAAATTAAACCTATTACTTTCCACTTAATTTCGCAAATCTACTTTTGACGTCTGTCATATCTACTTCATTTTAAGTGATTATGATCATGATTAGACTTTTCTCTGTCTGAGCCAGCTTTCTCAACAGGATTGATATGTTTCTTCACAGAATAAATGGGCTGGATTCAATATCCATCAATCCACCCATCTCTCCTGCTGCTTTCAATGTCTTTGTTCAGACATTGATCACAAATGCTTCACACGCTGGCCAGTCCAATGCAACAGCTGACGGTTGGATCTGAATAACTAACTCTTCATTCCTTTCTTCCAGGAAGGGAAACCTTTTCTGGCTCCAAATTATAATGATTCAAAGATAGCGAATCATCTTGCCTCAGTTGTTGTCACAGTTGACTTTTGGCCATAGCATTAAGCAATCCAGACCCACTCCAGAGAATACATGATGCAACAGCTCACGCGGCCTCGGCTAGGCCAATAGCATAATCAAGGACGAGTCGCACCCTGGCCACCCCCTCTTCTCCCCCCTCCCATCAGGCAAAAGGTATAAAAGTGTGAAAATGCACCACCAGATTCAGGGACAGTCGTTTTCCAGCTGTTATCAGGCAACTGAATCATCCTACCACAACTAGAGAGCAGTGCTGAACTACTATCTACCTCTTTGGTGACCCTCAGACTATCCTTGATCGGACTTTGCTGGCTTTACCTTGCACTAAGCGTTATTCCCTTATCATGTATCTAAACACTGTAAACGGATCGATTGTAATTATCTATTGTCTTTCTGCTGACTGGTTAGCACGCAACAAAAGCTTTTCACTGTACCTCCGTACCCATAACAATAAACTAAACTGACACCATAGAGATAAACTCGACTCTTCATTTCCAATTCCTGGCATCTGTAGTTTAGTGCTTTTTATCACTAAGGATATTCTGCATTGTCAAAGATGTTAAATTTCACACAAGATACTAAAAAAAGCCCTATAATTTACAAGGGGTATTGAAGCACCCAATACACTGCTTGCAGAGGACAAAGCTCCAATAAGTGTGTATTTCTAAATAATCCTTAATGTATAAAGCTTCATTTCAAAACTATGCTTGAGGGCATTGAATTGTAGCTCTATGGTCCTGACAGATAAGATACTCCTAGCACTCCCTTAGGAGCAGGTGGGATTTGATCCGTCAGCACTTAACCAGCTGCACAGAGCAGGAAATGACATTTGCCCACAGCAGGTCAGATCTTTATATAAGCTCTGATGCAATCAAAACTGAGCTGCAATTTGCTTGTCTGACGCCACCAAATTCCCAAGGATGCCGACATCAGAATTTTCCTGTGTCAAAACTTGGCTAGTTTTGACACAAAATGGAAAGGCTGAAATTGTTGAAACTGTTGAAAGGCTGAAACTGTTGAGTCTTGGGAGCTTTAACACGTTTAGATAGGCAGTGTTCCTTTAGCTTGCTTTGGGCTTCATTAGAAACATGCAGAAGGCCATAGACAGAGACGTCAGTGGAAGATTGATGAAAAACTACAAAGAATGGTTAAGCTCAGAGTTTTACTGACACTGAAGGGAAGTGCTCAACGAAGCAGTGACACAATGTGTCTTTGCATTGCCATTGGAGAGGAGGCCACATTGAATTTGAACTCAACTAAGAAGTGACCTCTAGAAAGGAGTAAAATCAGTTGCGGAACATTTGACTGAATGAAGACAATGTGAATCACTGCTTCACTGGACGTTCTGTTGGTTTCCTAGATGGTGGGACGGGAGGAAGGATTACATCTCCTGTTGTTGCAAGGGAATATGTCATGTAAGTAGAATGGTTATTTGTAAAGATGAAAATGAGAACCTGGAAGTTGCAGAGAGAATGACCCCTTTGAAATGCAGAGAGTTTAAAAGAGGGGAACATGTGTCTGGTCGTAACATCTTGTTGAAGGTGACACCTTCCTTTTACAGTGGCTTGTAAAAGTATTCATACCCCTTGAACGTTCCCACATTTTGTCACGTTACATCCACAAACGTAAATGTATGTTATTGGGATTTTATGTGATAGACCAACACAAAGTGGTGCATAATTGTAAAGTGGAAGGAAAATGATACATGGTTTCCAAATTTTATTACAAATAAAAAACTGAAAAGTGTGGCGTGCAAAAGTATTCAGCCCCCCTGAGTCAATACTTTGTAGAACCACCTTTCGCTGCAATTACAGCTGCAAGTCTTTTGGGGTATGACTCTACCAGCTTTGCACATCTAGAGGCTGACATTTTTGCCCATTCTTCTTTGCAAAATAGCTCAAGCTCAGTCAGATTGGATGGAGAGCGTCTGTGAACAGCAATTTTCAAGTCTTGCCAGAGATTCTCAATTGGATTTAGGTCTGGACTTTGACTGGGCCATTCTAACACATGAATATGCTTTGATCTAAACCATTCCATTGTTGCTCTGGCTGTATGTTAAGGGTCGTTGTCCTGCTGGAAGGTGAACCTCTTCCCCAGTCTCTAGTCTTTTGCAGACTCTAACAGGTTTTCTTCCAAGATTGCCCTGTATTTGGCTCCATCCATCTTCCCATCAACTCTGACCAGCTTCCCTGTCCCTGCTGAAGAAAAGCATCCCCACAGCATGATGCTGCCACCACCATGTTTCACAGTGGGGATGGTGTGTTCAGGGTGGTGTGCAGTGTTAGTTTTCTGCCATACATAGCATTTTGAATTTAGGCCAAAAACTTCAATTTTGGTCTCATCAGACCAGAGCACCTTCCTCCTCATGTTTGCTGTGTCCCCCATATGGCTTGTGGCAAACTGCAAACGGGACTTCTTATGGCTTTGTTTCAACAATGGCTTCCTTCTTGCCACTCTTCCATAAAGGCCCGATTTGTGGAGTACACACCTAATAGTTGTCCTGTGGACAGATTCTCCCACCTGAGCTGTGGATCTCTGCAGCTCCTCCAGAGTTACCATGATCCTCTTGGCTGCTTCTCTGATCAATGCTCTCCTTGCCCGGCCTGTCAGTTTAGGTGGACGGCCATGTCTTGGCAGGTTTGCAGTTGTGCCATACTCTTTTCATTTCCAGATGATGGATTGAACAGTGCTCTAAACTTCTTTAAACTTCTCCACAACTTTATCCCTGACCTGTCTGGTGTGTTCCTTGGGCTTCATGATGCTGTTTGTTTACTAATGTTCTCTAACAAACCTCTGAGGCCTTCACAGAACAGCTGTATTTATACTGAGATTAGATTATGCACAAGTGGACTCTATTTACTAATTAGGTGACTTCTGAAGGCAATTGGTTGCACTGGATTTTATTTACGGGTATCAGAGTAAAGGGGGCTGAATACTTTTGCACGCCACACTTTTCAGTTTTTTATTTGTAAAAACAATTGAAAACCATGTATAATTTTCCTTCCACTTCACAATTATGCGCCACTTTGTGTTGGTCTATCACATAAAATCCCAATAAAATACATTTACGTTTGTGTTTGTAACATGACAAAATGTGGAAAAGCTCAAGGGGTATGAACACTTTTACAAGCCATTGTATATCAGGTTCCACAATATGAAACCTTTTGTTCTCCATCTATCACCTCCTGACCTCTGTTGATGTCTCCAACCTCCCATCCTCCACCTGACTGTTATCAAACCATCAATCCCCCCTCACCTGTATCTGCCTCGTACTTCCTGGCTCTTGCCCAAGTCCTCCTCTACCTCCTTATATTAGCCACTTCTTCACTATTTTTTCAGTCCAGATGAAGGGCCTTTAACCTCAAACGTTAACTGTCCATTTCCCTCCAAATTTGATCCCAAGCAGAAAAAATATCATCAGTCTTATTTTCCCTTGTCATTATACCATGAAGGCCTGCAACTTATTCACCCCACCCACCAACTTCCTCTTTTGTTTTTTTTTTCAAGTAACGGGCTATTTGCAATGGCCAATTGATTGATCAACACCAAGAAAAAACTCCCATGATCACATAGGGAATGTACAAACTCCACACGGGCTCGGCCTCCGGAGTTAAAACCCTTGGCTAAAGAAATGGGTAGATAAGTGGCCGATAATAGAAGTGATGAATGTCAAGCTAGGCACAAAGTGCTAGAGTAACTCAGCAGGGCATGCGGCATTTTCAGAGAACATGAATAGATGATGTTTTGGGTCAGGACTCTCCCTCATCCTGAGACTTTGGAATGCCATTATGTGAGGCTGAGGTCTTGGCTGAGGACTTAGAGGGGTTATGAGGGTACTATTTTCAAATGGAGAGTGGTTGGAATTGGGAACATGCCAACCGAGAAGATCGTGGAGTTAGATATTCTCACAGCACTTTAGAAGTATCTAGGCACATACTGGAATTATCAAGACACAGCAATTGATGGGAAAAGTATAGATAAGTACTTTGTTGGGCATGATTCTGTGCTGTACAACGCTATGACTATGATTGATTGTTTAGGATTAGGCAGCAGAATATCAGAAATATGGTAGGAGTTGGAACTTGCGAAGAGATGTGTAGAGAGGTAAATGATAGGGAGAAAGATCTGAAGGAGTATTAGCATTCAAAAACTAATGAAAGTTGTGATAATTAATAACTGAAAAAAGGCAGAATGTCCTTCATTGAAGCACTGATTAGGACAAAAATTGATGTGGGAATGAAGATTAGGATAGTTTTTGAGGTGATCAAACAATGCTATTGCAATGAGCAGTCCAAAGTGTTCATGTGCCAACATGTGATGGGCTTGTCCCACTTAGGTGGCTTTTTAGGCAAATACAGGAGATTCTGCGCTCATGGTCGCCACATGTTCGCTGGTGGTTTCTGGTGAGTCTCCTTCATGGTCGCGAGGAGTTCCCGCATTCGGGGAACTAGTCGTGGCCTCAGTATGGTCGCCACAAATTTTTCAAAATGTTGAAAATATTTCTGCGACCAAAAATTGGTCGCCATGGAGAAAATCGATAATCCTGTAGTCGTAGGTGCAGTTGTAGTAGCGTTGCCATGTTGTTATGGGTAGTCGAGGTAGTCGTTGGTAGTTTTAGTTAATCGCCTTTGATGATCGGTCATTTTCATTGGCTCATTGGGGGAAAAAAACGTAAGCAGGAGTTTTCAGAACCAAGGAGAACCGACCGGTATTGCTAAATGTCCGCCGAACTTCACAGCTGTGTATCTTTGGCTTAGTAGAAGTTGTCTGGCTTCTTAAAGTTCTCCCCCCTTCCCCCCCCCCCCCCCTTCTCCCCCCCCCCCCCCCCCCCATCCCCTCTTTTAAATGATTTACCATACACTGTGCTAGCCATCTTAATTACAATGCCAACCTTCCTGTTCATCGTGCTGTGTATCTGTATCACCTTGGCTTAGTAGCGTATGAATTTCAAACAGCGCGTCCCCCCGCTCCGCTTGCCCTGGGCTTCGCCTTTGCGATGTGTTTGTGTTTGTGTGTGTGTCGCACTCTGACAGTCGCCGTTCCACTTCCCGGTTTTTCAAGCGACTGCCGGCAACTTGACAGTGGGACAGGCCCATGACATTAACAATGGACCTCAGGAAACAATGTGAATAACTGATTATCTTGTTTAAATTCAAAGAGTGAAGGGTGGAATTTTAGTTGAAATCCACGTGGAAGATCTCAGGTATTTGGAAAGGAAAGTTGCGGCTGTGAGATTTGGTCAGGATCATAACAAAACAACAACAAGCAAGATAAAAATCGCATTAGAGAGATTCAACAATGATGCAACAGGATTAGAATGATTGCATGTATAGTGTGATTTGAGTGGGGAAACAGAGCGGAATGGGGCCTTCATTCAAAAGTCGCATCAAATAATATCAGTCTGTAAATATCTGAGTGCCTTGCTAATAATAGATCCATAACCATTAAAAAAGGATTGCAGACCAATGGTAAAGAATAGTTATATGTGCATCACGAGGCACTGGTACAAACTGTCCAAAGAGGCACTGGAGATTTGCAAGTGCCCTTCGGGGCTTAGAAGGTACAAAGAGATAGATATCCTGAAGAATGCCCCATGGAATCAATCAATGGCACACAGAAAAGAAGTTCCCTTTGAACAAAGCCTTGTTCTTCAGAAATTCCATTAACTGGCTCACAAGCTATGTGTTTCATTTAGAGAAACTTGAAGGATCCTGAACTGCGACCAGGGTGTATTCACACATTTAACTTGATACATTTGGCACATGGAGATGTGTGAAAGCTATCCTATCCCATGTAGGATAGAAACTGGGCTGAACAATAAACACCATTTGGGCAGCAGACATTGAGAAATGCATGTGAAGAACAGATTTTCACTTAACAAAGACATACCGTTAAAAATGGAAGCAGCAGAAATCAGGTTGCCTTCAAATTGGTTTGTTCAGCAATGGTTCCATTTTCAAGGCGTTAATTTGAACGGAATTAGTGCTGAAACCAACCCAGTAAAATCTGGAACGTGTGTGTCTGATTGAAAGCACAAGAAATGAGTTTGGGCATGTGACTGCTTTTCAGCTAAAGATGTTTGACATGTATTGAATCCTAGATATTATTGTAGGCTTCGATGTCCTGACAATAAAAGCATGGATCTAATGTTATATGTGGAATCTTTGTTCATCATTGTGCATTTTCATTGCTATTGTGTTTCATATGCATATATCAATTACTTTAGCATCACCACAAGAGCTGGAAAAGCTTATTGTGACACAGTTCAGAGTTTTTCAAATAGCTTCTGTCAGCTATTTCTGCACAATTTAATCTAGTGTATATTGGTCTCTCATGTGCATTAATAACTACTGTACACACATGGTAAAATGGAGTCAATTCACAGAACTGTCCTTTATTTTAACTGAGATGTGATTGAAAGCAGCTTACACCCCGTTTATCAATGAGAAAAATAAACCAGCCAGCCCTATAACCAGGCAGCAACCAAGTGTTAATCTGACTTTCCTTCTCAGGTCTGAGCTAGGAATGCTGATCCAAAACGTTGACAGGTGCTACTTGACTGGCTGAGTCCCTTCAGCATTACTGTTTCTCTGTGTGCTTTCTCTGGTTTTGTTTCACTCTTTCTATAGTCATATGACCTTCTTTTCCTTTCTCTCTGTCATCTGCGTTAGTTTGAACTTCTACATTCTCTTGCTACCTCACTTCCATTACTACATTTCCACTAACTGATTATATTTTTGCAATATTCTTCTCTCTTTTCTTGCTTCTGACCTGTCATTCTCTGGATATGCCCTCATCCTTGTTCTTTCTTTATTCCTCTCTTGTCTCTTTGTTGTTTATGCATTTTCTCGCCTCTTTCCTTCTGCTTTCTGGTTCTTTGTCTTTCTTGCTGTACCCTTTCCCTCTCCTTAATAGCTTCTTAAAACAGTTATAAGGTTGTAAAAAAGTAGCAGCCGGATTAGGTAATTTGTGGTTCTTTGAGCCAATTTCATCATATAATGAGTTTGTGTCTGCCTTTGTGCCTGAGGTGAACATTCCCATCCGATCATTTCATTCGTTGCTTTAGTGCCACCAATCTCAGCCTTGAATAGCCTAGTTTCATTAAGTATGTCAAACAGTTACAAATCCCTGTACTATTAATGTTTCTCTTTTCCCAACCACAATCCATTATTCTGAGGCATCGACGCATGGTTCTGGTCCTTCCACACATGGGGGAATGGACATTGGTCTCTATCCTATCAATCCTTCTCAAACTCTTATATCTTAATGGGATCACTTCCCATTCTACAAAACTCCAATCATAGGCCAATCTTAATCATTCTTTACAGAACAAGTTAATCCCGGGAATTAACCCTATTTGAATCGATTCCTCATAGGTATAGAGACCAAAACTGTACAAATGAGGTCTCACCCTAATCATGCACATTCTCATAAAACCTTTCACTTCTGTGTTCCAACAGCATCTACAATAAAGCTAAATATACTATTTGCCTTCCACAAGCCTCACTTGCAGAACCAGCACATCAATAAATGCCTACGCTAGCTTTTACTAGGTTTTCACTGTTTAAAAAGTAAGCTGGTTTCCTGTTAGAATCGTAGATTCATAGACCCACCGAATCCATAGTGAAAATCAACCATGCATTTCCCCAAATTTTATATTAATCCCAGTTTAAACCTCCCACATTCATGTCAACTCCCCGCAGATTTTACTACTGACCGACATACAAGGGACAATTTACAGGGACAAATTAAAGTGGCCAATTAACCAACCAGATAATTTTTGGGGGGGAAGCGGAAGGAAACCGGAGCACCTGGAGGAAACACATGTGGTCACTGGGAAAACATGCAAGCTCCAAACTGAAGATCAGGATTGAACCAGAGTCTCTGGTGCAGAGAGGCAGGGCCTCTACTTATTGTGTCACTATGCTGCTCTATCCTGCTGACCTATTCTTCCTATTAAGGTGTTTGATCTCCCTGTTTTATAATGCTCTCCATCTACAGCGGCTTGCAAAAGTTTTCATACCCCTTGAACTTTTCCACATTTTGTCACGTTACAACCACAAACGTATTTTATTGGGATTTTATGTGATAGACCAACACAAAGTGGCACATAATTGTGAGTGGAAAGAAAATGATACATGGTTTTCAAATGTTTTTACAAAATAAAAAACTGAAAAGTGTGGCATGCAAAAGTATTCAGCCCCCTTTACTCTGATACCCCTAAATAAAATCCAGTGCAACCAATTGCCTTCAGAAGTCACCTAATTAATAAATAGAGTCCACTTGTGTGTAATCTAATCTCAGTATAAATACAGCAGTTCGGTGAAGGCCTCAGAGGTTTGTTAGAGAACATTTGTGAACAAACAGCATCATGAAGCCCAAGGAACACACCAGACAGGTCAGGGATAAAGTTGTGGAGGGGTTTAAAGCAGTGTTAGGTTATAAAAAAATATCCCAAGCTTCGAACATCTCACAGAGCACTGTTCAATCCATCATCCGAAAATAGAAAGAGTGTGGCACAACTGCAAACCTACCAAATACATGGCCATCCACCTAAACTGACAGGCCGGGCAAGGAGAGCATTGATCAGAGAAGCAGCCAAGAGGCCCATGGTAAATCTGGAGGAGCTGCAGCGATCCACAGCTCAGGTGGGAGAATCTGTCCACAGGACATCTATTAGTTGTGCACTCCACAAATCGGGCCTTTATGGAAGAGTGGCAAGAAGAAAGCATTGTCAAACCAAAGCCATACGAAGTCACATTTGCAGTTTGCCACAAGCCATGTGGGGACACAGCAAACATGTGGAGGAAGGTGCTCTGGTCTGATGAGACCAAAATTGAAGTTTTTGGCCTAAATGCAAAACGCTATGTGTGGCAGAAAACTAACAATGCACATCACCCTGAACACACCATCCACACTGTGAAACATGGTGGTGGCAGCATCATGCTGAGGGGATGCTTTTCTTCAGCAGGGACAGGGAAGCTGGTCAGAGTTGATGGGAAGATGGATGGAGCCAAATACAGGGCAATCTTGGAAGAAAACCTGTTAGAGTCTGCAAAAGACTTGAGACTGGGGCGGTGGTTCACCTTCCAGCAGGACAACGACCCTAACCATACAGCCAGAGCTACAATGGAATGGTTTAGATCAAAGCATATTCATGTGTTAGAATAGCCCAGTCAAAGTCCAGACCTAAATCCAATTGAGAACTTCTGGCAAGACTTGAAAATTGCTGTTCACAGACACTCTCCATCCAATCTGACTGAGCTTGAGCGATTTTGCAAAGAAGAATGGGCAAAAATGTCAATCTCTTAATGTGCAAAGCTGGTAGAGACATACCCCAAAAGACTTGCAGCTGTAATTGCAGCGAAAGGTGGTTCTACAAACTATTGACTCGGGGGCTGAACACTTTTGCATGCCACACTTTTCAGTTTTTTATTTGTAATAAAATTTGGAAACCATGTACCATTTTCCTTCCACTTCACATTTATGCACCACTATCACATAAAATCCCAATAAAATACATTTACGTTTGTGGTTGTAACGTGACAAAATGTGGAAAAGATCAAGGGGTATGAAAACTTTTGCAAGCCACTGTACCTCCTCTTCCCCATCCACCACCCATCTTTAGCCCTTTGCAGCCACTTTACATCATCCCGACAAATCATTTACCCACCTTACTCAAGTTATCCGGCAAACTGGGAACTGTTGCTCTGTCATTGCACCTAATGTAAATTGTTAATAGACGAGGCCCAGCGTTGATGCCTGCAGACTTAGTTTACACTAAATACTGAAAACAACCTGTTTACTGCATTGCCAAGAGCAAAATACTGCAGACATTGGGAATCTCAATTTTTTTTTTAATCAGAAAATGCTGGTCTTTGGAGAGAGAAACAAAATAAATGTAGAAACAAGAAATTGAAGATCCTGGTTTACACTAAAGGACACAAAGTGCTGGACTAACTCAGCAGGCCAGGCAGCATCTCTGGAGAACATGGGTTGATGACGTTTCAGGTTGGGACCTCCTTCTTCAGACTGCCCACAGGCCCCATAGCAGAAGCGTCCACGTCGCGGGGCTGGAAACTGGAAGTATCCCGTACAAATTCTGCTACCGCCATCATCCATTGCAACAAGTGATGGCTCCCACTGATTGTCGCTGGAAGCTTGCGTCCTTTTCAGGTGAGACGATGACAGCGATGTCAACATTTGAAACATGGAGGATGGACACGGAAGAAGAAGACTGCCTACAAAATAAATATTTTGAATTGATGCCGTTTCAATAGATCTTTGAACTCAAATAAAGGTCATTAAGCTGAAACTTCCATTATTTTATTTTGTCCATTATTTGCACCCAGCTCATGATTCACCAAAACATTGGTTCCAGCTCAGTTTGTGTGCTTCCCATTCCCATTCCCAAGCCCAAAATTCACTCTTGTCTCTATGCGTCCCTGACTTCCTGTTTCTTTCTACTTTCTTGTTTGATGTTTCTTCATTTCTTTATCAATATTCCACTCAAAATAAATTAGCCATGATAATATAATTAGCAATGTAACACATTTTTGAGATTTTAAAAATCAAGCCGGCAATTTATCCCATCAGATAAAGCATAAAAAGAGGTTTAATAGTAAGATTAAACGCGAACTTACCAGTTCGAAGTTTGATCGTTATTTTATGAGGAGTAACGATGAGGGATTACGTGAAGAAGCCCCGCCTGGCGCTGGAACGGCATACCTCAAAGCAGCGGCATGAAAAACACAGAACATAATAGCCTGAGTAAGATAGTAAGGCTCAACATCGATTTAGAACTACCAGATGATCATTTATTTTATGAGGGTCGGGAGTGGAGGGCACGTAATCCCTCATCGTTACTCCTCATAAAATAACGATCGAACTTCGAACTGGTAAGTTCTCGTTTAATCTTACTATTTTACTTCGGAGTCACGTGAGTGACTACGTGAAGAGTTTGAAGCTTCTGTGTTTTTCATGTCCTAGAATTTATTCCATACAACAGTCCAGCTCATTCAACACAGTAACGAGCGAATAACACATTTTTCCCCAAACATTGCCAAAAGTTATGTGATAAATTATTTCACATTATAAAGAATAAAAGTAATGCCCTTTCCATTGAAAGGCAAGTTTATCACAAAATATCAATTGATATGTATATTTTGATGGTATGAACAAAGCAACAATTATAGAGAACCCAACACTCCGTGTCCAAACCTAATAACATGACTGGTTCCTTTTACTTTAACATTTAATTTACACCCTCCTGCGGCCTTGCATCTTTGCTCGAGCGGCTCATCCTGTGCCATTCCTGTGAATGTATCTACCTCATTAACAGTGATTTTCCACATTTCCACTGAGTGTTATTCAATTTCTAACCATCTAGAACATTAATACATTCCTCTAGAACCATCAGTTTTTACTGAAACCTAATGTGGTTATTTGTGTGTAATAAGTAGTGCTGTCTCATCACCACAGAGACTCTTACCTACTTCAACATATTTCATCAATGTTCACACACACACACACAACGTAAGGCCGACAGGATATGCTTATAGGTTTACCTTGGTTTCAGCTCTTCTTGGTGTGCTTTGTTTGGTAAATTCATAAACATATATGATAATGTAATCTGTATCCACATGCAATTATAACGTAATATTTGCAATGTTTGCACTCTTATGTTGATACTCAAGTCATCAGCATTATTACTTTTAATGTTAACTTTTTTGAATCATTGATAGAATTTAGAGTCCATTGCCTAAGGCAATTCAGGACTATTGATCTCCCGACTTATGTATTACAATTTTGGACAGATTATATATACATATATAATTTATATTTATATCTACATATATATCCCTTTCCATATCGGGATATTACGAATGCACCCGATAACTTCTTGGTTAGTATATTGTCCGTTAATAGGACGATAACACTCTGAGCCCTATTATTGGCTCTATCAATTAGATACTCAGAAAAATGCAATCCACAAGGAACTCACATATATCTAATATGACAAAATAACTTTACTGTATACACAGACTTCCAATTTCTTATAGCAAAATATTGTTTTTTAAAACTTATTTCTGTAAATTGCAGGTATAACACTTCTTTTATACATAATTATTTTATTGTTATGTTGTTATATTAGTTAAACATTCCTAGACTTCTTTGACCATCAAACTGTTGTAATGGTCTGGTCAACCTGCAGATAGTCAAATTCATATTTTCATGTCATGGATGCCTTTGTACAACAATAAATCACTGCAGAGTTACACAAAGACTGAAGAACCCAGCGGGTGCAGCAGCATCCAAGGAGTGAAGGAGACAGGCGACGCCCTGGGTCGAGACCCCTCCTCAGACTTTAATAAATTACTGCAACTATGAATCATCACAAGTGGTTCAACATCACTCAATATTTATGAAAACCATGAAGGATCCGTTTTGGGCCACCAAAATGCCTCTGGCAGTGTCCTCCTACATTTTCATCAGACACTGTCCTATCAAACAAAAATGAGGAACATAAAAGAACATCTTTCCTCATGTAACTGAAAGAAAAGCATCCACCTTTCCTGTTCTTGGTTTACCCACGAGAACATTTGAAAGATCGGTGATTTAATCTGTATGCAACCAGATTAATCGTAAGTAATCCATATTAATGACAATGTGTTTTCCTCCCTTAATTTGTTGTCTCCGATACCATTGTCTCTTCCTTAGAGATATGCCACATCTGTTTACTCAGATAATCCCATGATTATTATTTTACTTATCTTGCGTGTTTTAACATATGCCACAGCCGTGGTATTGTTCACCTTGATATGACATGGACACTTCCATAATAGAACAATCGATAATTAATCCATAACTCCTTATACTTCAATAATTAATACAAATGTTTGGAGAAATTTCTTAGGACAATCCATTTATGCTCACCTGGTATTATTGTCCGTAGTCCCAACAAGAGACGTATCAATTATTTTTATAAGAATAGATAATATTCTTATCTTTACCCAAATATTCACAGAAGCTGTCCATCATCTGTAACACTTGCTTCAGTTTGCAACAGCTGCTAAGCTTATAGTTGAAGCAGTTTGTGAACTTTTTTTTTTTACATTACTTTAATAATGATAATATATCATTTGATATTTGCATAAGCCTCTCACAAAGGCATACATATTCTTATAAGCTTCTGTATTCCTTCTTTTGGAATTCCTTCTTCCTTACTCCTTTCCTAATGGAGGGACAGAGTATGTCAACAAAACAATGAGACATATTTGTATCATGGAACAATTTTCCCCCTCTTATGGTGCTGAATTACTCCTAAATTCAGAATAGTAATTTATGAATATTTTATTAATGCCTAAGCATACGCTTTATGTGAAGGGTCAGGTCCTTGCCTTCCAACAGGTTTGTACTTGCAGCACTAATTTGCAGCTGACTCTTTATAACCTTCCAATTTAAATGTGATCAAGATAACCCATGACCATGTCCTCATTAGTGCAAGTGCTGATCTTTGTATCAGCACAATTGTTCTTCCAGTATTCTGTTTAGCAGCCTTGAACTGGTTTTAATCCTTTAGACAATGTTTTAACTTGCACAACTTGACCCATTTTAATTAATTTCAAGCACCTGTAATATTGATTAACAATTTGTTAATAACAACTGTATTTCAATGTTCAAGATGTTTCCATTTTAATAAAATGTTCTTACACTGTGAAAGTGTATATAAAATGATGTTTTGTATGGTTTATACCATCAAATCTTTAAACTGAGGTAATTTTATAATATATATATGTGCGTACCCCTTCTTTATTGGAGTTACTTTTGGGTGCAAACCTAAAATCAATTTTTAAGGTTTTCTTATACAGCTGAACCAATCCTTTCTTAGTTATATTAAATTAATGATCATGATACACCTGTAATCCCCCACATTGGAGATTTCATGAACTTATTTTGTAACAAGTTGTTTGCACCTCTTCAACGTACTTCAAGCCTTCTTTTCCCAATTATATGGGTTTGGATAAGGCTATGTTGGATTATACCATACTTCTGCCTTTGTTTTGATCCATTATCAAATCTTTCATTGGATCATAGTTTTCCCCCAAAGCTTAAAGATCAGTAGTCTGTTCTTTTGTAATCAATATTTTTGGTTTATCATAAGGCAGGTTTTATTCCATAATAATCAGGAGTTTAACATAACCTGATTTGTAATGATCTGCAAATCTAGAGTGCAGATTTGGTAAATTAATATTATTTATTTCTTCCCATTGAGCTCCACAAACTGATGGCAATTTATTTGATTTTAAATGTATTGGTTATTTGCACAATATTTTATTTGTTTTCCATTGAATGGAAATGCCATGCACCAGTTTGAAATACTTTTAAAATCGTATTTCATTATATCTCATCTAATTGAGACATGGATATCATAACCGGATTCACCGTTGATATCTTTATAAACTTAAAGGTTTTATCATATTCTGCTGTTTCACCATAACAGCTTTGGTGAGGCCAATTAATTTTTTTTTTCTTTTTTTTTTCCTTTTCCATATTTACTTTTCATGGCCTCACTCATACATTCAGGTATCAAACCCAGTACACTTCTATATATATTTTGTGCTGAAGTGTACTTAAATAAAACATAAAAAGTTTTATTATTATTCTGCTGTTTTAATCATAACAGCTTTAGTGAGAGACCAATTAATTTTGGTTTCCATGGTTATTTTCCATGGCCTCACTTCTTATTCAGGTGTTATACTTACACCTGTATATATATATATATATATATATATATATATATATATATTTTACTGGTGCTGTGGTGGGTACTTCATGACCAGCCACCACTATCAGTGCATTTTTAGGGTCAGTTTTCCATTTTACTGCCCTTGTTACTCCTGAGCTTTTCCTCAAGGAGACTACCTTCAAATATATCTGAGGTAGATATTCCCACCATATTTCATCATATATATTAATATATGAAACCCCTTTAGGGTAGGTTAGGGAATGTTTTGGGGCCATTTAACCCTTTTTGGCTTGAATTCTTTATTTACTTTATTTTTATTTTTTGGAATCTTTTTTCCATTATTTGTCCAAGCCATAAAACTTTTTTAGTCTGAAGGCCTTTTATTAAATTTTTTAAATTATGGCCTCTCTGACTTTATAAAATCCCCCCCCCCTGCCAAGAGTTTGTGGAGCGACTAAAAAATCTTTCTAACGTAATTTTAACGGTCACCAGTATCGGAACCGGCTCCGTAATTAATCTCCCGTCCCGATCGCTGGGTATTCCCCCGGGACGTTCTTTTTTAAACTCCGTTGTTTTATACAGAGTATTTTTGTTCTATTTTAACTTTTATTTATTTTTTGTTTTTAAATTCATTTTAAAACCTGGTTCAATACACCAGGCACGGAGTTTTCCAGACCCTAAATGTTTTTCAACTGCACTTACCTGCCGGTTCCGTACCTACCGCTGTGGAGGAGCTAGCCTCTGCAGCTCTCGCTTCTGCCGTCAGCGTCGACGTAATGCCGTTCCAGCGCCAGGCGGGGCTTCTTCACGTAGTCACTCACGTGACTCCGAAGTAAAATTTGACACCTAATTCACTTTCATATCTTCAGTATTCAAAAGGTTATGGCCATATTCATACTCGGAAATCAGCATCTTGTTCCCTATTGCATTTCCATTGACTTAACTCAAAAGCTGTGATCAAGGACAGTCAAAACCCCATAACTTTCTTAAAAATTAAGAGAACTGAATGACATTTTCAGTTTCATGCATGCAAATTTGAAGCATTCTGAAACAAATATGAACCAATCTTACTTGGATGACCTGAAATTAAAGCATATAATTAGTTAGTTACCTAACTAGATCTAAACATCTATCAATTTCTTAAGAAAAGGTTAACATTTTTAAATAGACTAAGTGTCCAAATAACATTCACACAATAAAACATGGTTTTCAAATTCATTGCATTAATTTATAGGCCAAATGGAAGGAATTTATAAATTAATAAATTCATAAATTCATAAATTAATGCCCATTTAAATCATCTTGCGAGTGGAATTTTGTGGAACATGATCGATTGGAACGTTGCATTTGCGGTGAATTTATATCCCATGTTGGCAGGAAAAACGCTGCCGGTTCGTACGGGGCACAAGTCACCTTCTCGCAAAGTGAAATTCTGATTAAAGGCATCTTAAGAAGCACATTTTAATGTAAAAATAAACAGCATACCTTGTTTTGTCCCGTACGTGAGATCCGTCCCGTTGTCGGCGTTCACGGCTTTAGAAGATGATTTTTAATTTACTCTAGCAATTAAATTATCCAGCGTAGTTTAAAAAAAAAACTTCAGAGAACGAATGTCGGAGCGATTTTTCTTCAGCAACTAAACAGCCTGACAAACATTGATTTGAATAGTCTGGAGAAAAATGGCATTTTAAACCCGCCCCCTCTCAAAGGCGCCAAAGTCGCGCACACGGGCAGTGACAGAACTACAGCGCCGCTGAAGCTAAGTTTTATAACATACCTAATATAATTGCTTTGACTGTCCATTCACTTCCTAATGGCTATAATCCCATATAACATTGTTAATGCTTAATGTTTTATGTGTCATTCCTAACTGTCACTGACTGTCATGTTGTCACTTGCGGGCAGAGCACCAAGGCAAATTCATTGTACGTGAATACTTGGCCAATAAACTTATTCATTCATTCATACTGTGCTCTCATCAGCATGGGCGTGCAATTTGAACAACATGGACCCTACCATGTTCCAAGATAGCAATTACTGGCCAACAATTATTCACCGCCTTCTCTTCTGTGAAACGCAGACACATGCAGACTTTGGTTTAAAGACAATGCATTCTCAATGTTGAGCTGGAATATCTGTCCAAATTAAACCATTCAATGTGCAAGGAATGAGGGTTGAGAGTGCGGCAGTGGATGCAGGGCTAGAATATCATACATATCCTATTCCCCGAGAAGAGGAGGAAGTTCTTTGTCAACGTTACAGAGGAGGAATTGCAAGTGGTGGCGGCAGAAGATAAAACCAATTGTACAGTCCACTCTCCAGGATTTGGTTCTGTAAATAACCTCATCAGGCCAGGAAAGGTCAACACAGCGCAACATTCACTTTCCTATCAACCCAATCTGCCCTCCACAATAGCTTATGTGTGTATCTGCCGAAACACTGTAAGCTTAAGCTGAATACGCACACTGTCCTCTTTGTACTTCATACTATCCAGAGGCATATAACCATTTGTGTCAGCTGTATGTTCTGCTATAGATGCCCCTCATGGCCACTGTTTAAAAATACATTGGCATCCATCAATACTAGCCTTGCCATTGTTCCTTTGCTCACATCTCTCCCTCCTAGGATGCTAGAGAGAAGCAGATAACTGGAGATGACCCACTACTCAATAACCATTTGAGATCTGTGTAGGAAGGATCTGCAGATGCTGGTCCAAACCGAAAATAGACACAAAAAGCTGGAGAAAGATCTCAACCCGAAATGTCACCTATTTCTTTTCTCCAGAGATGTTGTCTGACCCGTTGAGTTACTCCAGGTTTTTGCGTCAACAAATTTGACATCTGCTGGGGCGGTGGCTCTGGAGATACTGGATGGAAGCTCCTTGACTACCCAGTTAAAGAGGTCAATTATATCTGTCGATTTGGCATACGACACCTGCTCATGTGAACTCGAAGACAGCAGGTTGTAAACAATGTTCCAGTGCATAATGATAACTTTAAGTGATCCAGCCTGTCAGTTCCAATTCATGTGGTTAATCTCCCATGGGGCTTTCATCATACCAGCAGCAGGACAATACTTTCTCCCCTGCAGAAAAGGTCAGTAACTCTGAAGGTGCTTGACTCATGGCAACCATGGAACAACACAGATTTGCAATCTCTGCTGGGGTTCCATTAGTTGGATTTTCACCTGGTGACTCACATGTCAAAGTGGTGGAGGCAGGAAGAAGACTGGCAAGTCTGTATTAGACAGCGGACGCGCTCAGTTCAGCTGAAAGCAGAAGTTTAGCAATGAAGAGCAAGGCTTGTATTTTGATATTGGTCGCCATTGTAATGACTTTGGCCTAACTGCCTCAGTGAGGCCAAACACAAACTCGAAAAACAACACCTCAACGGGAAGAATATTTAATTTTCCGATTTTGAAAAATTTTTGGTCAGGTGGGTCCCTTTTAAACAGCTGTGAAGCAGATTTAATGCGCACTATGAAGGCCAGTTTTGCCGTGTTACCTGTGGACCAGGCACCCGCACGAGGTGACATATAGCAATGTTTTGTACATCCTTGTTTGCCACAGTCCACATCTCAGCTCCTCACATTAAAAATGTGTCAACTGCACTGGAATTAAGGATAAATTTTACGAGGTCTATGCGAGTCCAGATTTTCAATTTTTTTTAACATTTCGTTGTTCCTGGTAGCCACAGCCCACAACAAATATAAACCTCTGCAATCCAGTTGCTAAGCAAATGCAGTTAAAATAATGAAAACTTGTGCTTTTTTGAAAAGTTTATTCAATTTCACTTTCAACCTTAATCTGTGATTTATTTTCCAATATTTACCAATCTCTAAAATGTCAGCTGGAAATGTTTTTCCTTTTCTGGATGTATTTTTCTTTTGTGCGAATTCCTCAGTTTGATGCGAAGCTCAATGGCTCTTCTGCTGCTGTACATCAACAATGTTCTTACTCATTACAACACAGGAAGCCACTCAGCCCACTGGGTCCATGCTGACTCCCAACAGAGCAATCCCATCAGTCCCATTCCCTGCAGCACCCCAACCTACACCCTCTGACAAGTCCCATTTGATTCTGTCACCATTTACCTACACTAGGGGTAACGTTGAATGGCCATTCAACCTGCCAGCATGTCTCTCAGATGTGAAATTAAAATGGAACATAAGAACATTAGAAAGAGAAGCAGGAATAGGCCTTTGAACCCTTCGTGCCTGCTCCACAATTCATTCAGCATGTGGATGATACACGACCTCAACTCCATTCTCCCGCTCCTTCCTCATATCCCACGATTACTTGATGTTGAAAAATCTATCATCCTCCCCTCTGGAGGAACTCAATGACTGAATTTCTATAGCTTTTTGGGGTGGAGAATTCCAAATGTTCATCAGCCTCTGAGTGAAGAAATTCTCATAAATTCTGCTCTGAATGACCTCCCAAACTATGTCCATTGGTCACTGGAAATGTCCTCTCAGTTTGTAACCTGTCATGAATTGTGCAGCCTTTGATGAGATCACCTCTCATTCTTATAAATCGTACCAGAATGCCATCTGTGGAACCAGCCTGACTGAATTTGTTACCCTCTCTATGACGAGAACATCCTTTCTTACATAAGCACCAGTAGTGTCGGAGGGACTGGCATAGAAGGTGGGACTACTGTAGATGAGGCATCTTGGCCAGCATGTTTAAATTGGACCGAAGGACCTGTTTCTGTGCTGTATATGGCTCTAAAGGAAGACCTAGATTGACTTGACCTAGACCAATATTTGATTCAATAAACCAAATCAAATTGAGTCAGGTTTATTGTCAAATGCACATTTAGGGTAAGGTACAGATATAATGAAAATCTGCTTGTACCAGCATCACAGGTAAATAGGCCAAGATGGCACACAAAAACAAAAAAAAGACATAAAATATATGCATACTGCTAGGTAGCGAAAATAAAAAGATTGTGTAGGAATAAACTGAAGATAGAAACAAAATGCTGGAGTAACTCAGCGGGACAGGCAGCATTACTGGATAGAAGAAATGGTGGCGTTTCGCGTCAAGACCCTTCTTCAGACTGGTCAGGGGAGAGGGAGATACATAGATAAGGAAGTGTAAGGAGTGAAAACAGGACAAGGGGATGGACATCAAAGGTAATGTAGAGTAGATCAGCTGAGAGAAGGTAACAACAAAGTAAGCAGAGATAAAATGTAGACGAAGACAGTCAGACTGATCGGAGAGCTGGGAAGGGGAGGGATGGAGAGAGAGGGAAATCAAGGGTTATGTGAAATTAGAGAAGTCAATGTTCATACTGCTGGGGTGTAAGCTGCCCAAGCGAAATATGAGGTGCTGTTCCTCCAAGTTGCACTGGGCCTCATTCTGACAATGGAGGAGGCCAAGGATAGTAAGGTCAGTGTGGGAATTGGAGGGGTGTTAAAGTGATTAACAACCAGGAGATGAGGTAGGTTCAGGCGGACTGAGTGGAGGTGTTCAGCAAAACGATCATCGAGCCTGTGCTTACTCGCCGATATACAAGAGTCCACACCTGGAACAGTGGATGCAGTAGACAGAGTCGAGGCGGTAAGGGGCAGATGTTGCATCTCCCGCGGTTGCAGGAGAAGGTACCTGGGAAGGAGGTGGTTTGGGTGGGAAGGGACGAAACCAAGTCCATTGGAATGCAAGAAGTGGCCCATAGTGTTCTGTTACTGAAGTAGGCTTAGGGTTGTGCAGGTCGGTTCAAGAACCTGATAGTTGTCAGAAAGTAGCTGTTCCTGAACTTGGTGGCTTGGGACTTCAGGCATCTGCCCATTGTTAGCAGAGAGGAGAGGGCATGCCATGGATAGTGGATAGTTGGATCCTTAATGATAGACATTGCTTCTTGAGGCAGCGCCACTTGTTGATCCTTTCGCACCAAGGCCTGATAAAATTCCTCACACATGACACTGCAAATGCTGAAATCTTGAGCAGAAAACAAATGGCTAGAGGATCTCAAACAATCAGACATCATCTGTGGAGTGAAATGGACTGAAGGAGGATCCTGATTATAAATATTGTTTGTCCATTTCCCTCTTTAGACGCTGCCCTACCTGTTAAGTTCCTCCAAACAATTTGCTTCTTCGGTCATAGAATTGCTTTGAGACTTTAATGCTCATTTATTGAATCGCAACCATAATAAAGGCTAACATACTATTTGGCCACTTAATTACTTGGTACATTAGGCAGGAATCCACAATAAGAACATTACATCTCTACACAGACAGTAGCAGAGATTGGTACCGAATCTTGATCCTGGAGCCATGAAGCAGCAGAACTAACTGCCGCACCACCATACCAGCTTTTTAGAAGGCACCTTTCAACAGAGCAACATCAGAAAATGTGAGCCCATCAAAATACTCCAGATGATGGAAATATGATTTTAAAACAGGAAATAGTGGAAATACTCAGCAGCTCAGGTGGCACCAGTGGAGAGAGAAACAGAGTTGATGTGTGGGATAAATGACCAATCAACAGAACGGACTTTGTCCCATCCAGTCCACAGATGTGCCCTGACATACTGAGTATTTTATGTTTTCATTTCAGAATAAAGCAGATTCATGTTCTAGAGATTGACAGAACGTTAGGCTCCTGTCTACCAAGTCACCCACTACCTTAAATCTCTTCGTGCCTTGGGCCTTTTTGATCTCGGTAGCCTCTCCCTCCATTAAAGGCCTGGGTGGTCTTTTCATCTTATCTTCTTCCTCCTTGAGCACTAAGGTGTTTATTACCCTTGAATGAATGGTCAGCCCTATTCCATAACATTAACACTGTTTTCCCCTCGATAGTTACTGCCTGATCTACTGGTCATTTCCACATTCCACTTTACTTCAGATTTCTAGCAATTTCTGGGTTTCATATTTCATGGTTCCAGTATTTATATTTTTCCTCTTTCCTCTGTTCTCTTTATCTCCTCTACTTACACCTCATTCACACAGATTAGTTGTGACTGCCATCCGATCTCAGCCAACACCATGTCCTTTAGTGTAACTCAGTCTCTCCTGGTCTAATCCTGTCAAAGACACCCTTCGTTCTTTCCACTCCCAACTCCTCTCTTAGGTCATAAGGTCATGGAGGATAGGAATAGGATTAGGCCATTCGACCTATCAAGTCTACTCCGCCATTCAATCATGGCTGATCTATCTCTCCCTCCTAACCCCATTCTTCTTCCTTCTCCCTATAACCTCTGACACCTGCACTAAATCAAGAATCTTATCAATCTCTGCCTTAAAAATATCCACTGTGGCTTCACAGCCTTCCGTGGCAAAGAATTCCACAGATTCACCACCCTCTGACTGAAGAAATTTCTCCTCATCTCCTTCCTAAAAAAAAGTCCTTTCATTCTGAGGCTTTGACCTCGAGTCCCAGACTCTCCCACTAGTGAAAAAACCCTCTCCACATCCACACGGTCTACTTAAAACCTGCTCATTTTCAATTCTTCCTATTAATGAAAGGTCATCAATGTGAACCATTAAGCCTGTCTCTCTTCAAAAATATCACCTGATCTGTCCAGCATGTTCTGCTTTTATTTCGGATTTTCAGCACCTGCAATCTTTTACTCCTGAGCAGCAATCTATACAGGTTGTCTGAAGGATATCAGCCCAGTATCTGGACATTAATAATAGTTGCTGGAGTCTGAAGTACTGAGCAAATCTGTCAACTTTGACTTGAGGGAAATTAAATCTAAATCACGTTATATTAAGAACTGCAAAGATCAACAAAAATATTATTCTCTGCATAAAGAAATTGCCAAGTTATCCTTCATGCTTGATTAGCTTAGAGTTTAAAGACACTTCCTTATGTGTTTCTCTTTTGCCATTTTCTACAAAATAATCTGTTGGAGAAAGAGAGGTGTTACACATGACTTAATCGCACTTTCTCCTTGAAATGCTGATCCTGAATTTGCTACTTCAATAGTGTGCCTCTTTCAAGTGTTAAAGATAAATTACTGAACTGAGGCCCGTACCTTAATAAAGTTAGCAAATGATTTGCACACCTTGTCAATAGTTCAACTCTTAAATGTTTACCTTGACCTTCTATGAAATTAATGAGGTGATTAATTCTTCCACAGTTGGTCACCTCTCTTGAAAGGTTGATACAGCTATCCAAGGGTATCTATACTTCACTTACCATCAACAACTCACTTGAGGTCTTTCCGTGATCTGAGGGAAATCCTGAGTTTCACTCCTTCCTAATGCATTACAATTTTGGATCAACAATGTCAGACTTCTCAGGACAGCCTGCCTATTCCTCGCCTGAGGGATCTCACTCTTTAATCCATCATATCTTTGGTCACTTCACTATTTTTCCCCAAAGGGATCTCTGGTTGTTTCTCACCCTACTGTCTCACACTGGTCCCACTTTGCACAGCAGATCAGAATCTCATTTTGAAATATGAAAGGAATTCAGACACACCTTTCTTAATCTGAAATCTACTTTTGCTCTTGCAATGTGCGGTCAGTTTCTGCAGATTGATTCACTTTTAACAATGTTGCTTATATTGTAAATATCGTTTATTACAATATGAACCCGACTCAATCACAACATTTGATAATGTTGATTAATTTTGATTGATTTACTTTGTTGATTAATTAATCGGTAATAAAGAAAAAAGCTAGTTTTCCTTCTAAGGTAACATTGTTTTCACATCCCTTCTATTAGTGGTGTCCACTGGCAACAGCAAATGTGAGCATCTTCACCAGTGCTTGGCACCACTTGTATCATAAGTCAAAAGGGCATGTGCTCAATTAATCCAAAGAGCAGACAATTCTCAAACAAAACAGTGTCCTTGCATTCCTTCCAATGTTGGAGACCCAGAAGCAAATGTAAAGGATTTTCTCTACTTTTATGGCCCCTAAGAATCACTCACAATCCCAGTTGCAAGGAAGGAGTTTTCTTAACAGTGGAAAATCTTCTTTTGTACACATGACCGATCAACTTCCTGTCAAGTGACTAATTCATTTCCTGCCACATGACACTTACTTTGTGTCATGTGACAGATCACAGCAGAGACCAGTTTTAATCAAAGTATTTACCACATTCTTGACACAATAACAAATACTATACCAGTGTTTTATAACAATGTTAGTTGCACATCTCAGCATTGTTACTAAACTAAGTAGGAACTAAAATATTACTATTCTAATCTGATTATAAAATTGGCTTCCACATCATGCCATAAACACCTACTACAACAAAGCAGGTCTTTCCTGGTGGATGAACAATATACAGAACATATTATGAGCTGGCATAATTATATATATTTAATGGCTCTGTGCAATAGCATAGTAGTTAAGTTATTGGACTAGCCACCAGAGTTCGAGAGCATTGATCCAGAGACACATGTTCACATCCTGCCATGGCAGCTGGGAGTTTAAATTCAAGTAATTAAATACATCTGAAATTTAATCAAAATGTCGCTGTAACTGCAGCTACCAGACTGTTATAAAAACCCATCTGGTTTGCTAATGACCTTCAGAGAAGGAAATCTGCCCTCTTTGCCTCATCTGGCCTGTACTTGAGTCCCAGTGCATCTTACTATCTCCAGTTCAGAGGAAATTATCACAGTACAGTACAATACAGTACAGTACAGGAAGAGGTCCTTTGGACAACGACGTCTGTGCCAAACATAATGGCAAAAGCAACCCTTTCCTGACTGCACGTAATCCGTATCCCATCATCCCCTGCATATCCATATACTTGTCCAAAAGTCTCTGAAATGTCACTATCATATATGCCTCCACCACCACCCTTGGCAGTGCGTTCCAGGCACTCACCACCCTCAGTGTAGAACACTTGCCCCGCATATACACAAAATTCTGGAGTGATTCAGTGGGTCCGGCACCATCTCTGGAGAAAATGGATAAGTGACGTTTTTGGGACTGGGACCCTTCTTCAGACTGATTATAATGGGAAGAGTGTGGGGAAAAATTCAAAGTGAAGAAAGGCAGGACAAATCAGGCAACAAATAACATCAACAGAGGAGTACTTGGCAACCGTTTCGTTGTACACCCACGCTCGGTCCACCAAGGCCTAGTACATCTCTGAGTTGCAAACTACTTTCACCCCTCCTTCCCATTCCCACACAGACCTTTCAGTCCTGGGCCTCCTCCATTGGCAGAGTGAGGCCACACACAAACTGGAGGAATAGCACCTCATATTCGGCTAGGTTTCGACTGTACAGCCCAACAGTATGAACATTAAATTCTCCAATTTCAGATTTCTTCTACAAACACCTCCCCTCCTCCTCCCCTTACTCCTTTCCCCTGAACCTTGGCTGACCTTGCACTAGTTTCTCCCCACATAACCCCCACCTTACCTTCACCCAAACCTTTTCACCCAGGAGTTGTGAATCTGTGGAATTCTCTGCCACAGAAGGCAGTGGAGGCCAATTCTTTTGACATTTTCAAGAGTGTGATATAGCTCTTCGGGCTAACGGAATCAAGGGATATGGGGAGAAAGCAGGAAAGGAGTACTGATTTTGTATGATCAGCCTACTCCTGCATCTCTTTTCTATGTTTCTATGTTTCCTTGCTTGAGGTTATCTTGTCGGCCCTGATTTGTTCTGCCTTTTTTCACTTCCAGTTCTTTCTCCCCACTCTTTCGGCAACAACCAGTCTGAAGAAGGGTCCTGACCCAAAACGTCACCTATCCATTTTCTCTCGAAATACTGCCTGACCTGTTAAGTTACTCTAGCATTTTGTGTCTAATGTATCCTTGTTATAAATCAGCATCTGCAGTTCCTTTTTATTATATTTCCTTTAAATGTTGGCCCTCTCACCTTAAAGCTATGCCCACTAGTATTTGATAGTTTTATCCTGGGAAATAGAATCTGACTGTCTACACATTGAGTGCCTGTCATAATGTTACATACTTCTATCAGGTCTCTCATCAACGGCGTTCCAGAGAAAATCGACGGACAACACATGCTGGTGTTCACAGTGATGCCCACATCCCGTGAACAGATCAATAAAAAGCAGTGAACTTCATACAGTTCCACATACATACAATGTATTCATCTGTGTGCGCTGGAAGATTTAGGGTCACCTGAAGCAATTATGCAATTGGAAGGAGTTAGTATGGAGCACGACAAAGCAGGATAGATAGATTAACAATGAATCCCCAGGACAGAACCAAACTATCTGCTTCAGCTGGTCTGTAGTGACATTTTTTCACTCCTTTGAATCTCACGGTAACCACATTACCTTCTATTCCTTTTGCCCCTTATACGCATATAAGCTTCAATGTCTGATGGGCCTGTCCCACTTACGCGACTTTTTCGGCGACGGCCGGCACCCGTCATAGGTTGTTTCAGGTCTTAGAAAAGTTTCAATGTTGAAAATCCAGCGGCGACCAGAACAAGGTACGACTCTTTGGGCGACTACTCACGACCATCCAGGCTTCACCCCGCGACATGTCTCCTCAGTCACCCAGAGTCGCAGCGTCTTCTGTTGAAAATGTTGAAAATTTTCGGCGACCTGCAACGACCTATGATGGGTGCCGGCAGTCGTCGAAAAAGTCGCGTAAGTGGGACAGGCCCATGATAATTTCAACCACTCCTTATACACACAAAATGTTGGAGTAACTCAGGGGGTCAGGCAGCATCTCTGGAGAAAAGGAATAGATGATGTTTCTGGTCGCAACCCTTTGTCAGACTGTCTGAAGAAGGATCTCGAGCAGAAGTGTCACCTATTCCTTTTCTCCAGAGATGCTGCCTGACCCGCTGAGTTCCTCCAGCATTTTGCGTCTTTCTTCAGTGTAAACTAGCATCTGCAGTTCCTTCCTACGCTCCTTATAAACAGTTCCACTGCCTCACCATTGTCTAGCTAAAGACGTGTTCTCCTGAATTCCACTTGGTTTATTTGTGACTGGCATCTAGTTTAATGCCAATTTACTGGATTCCAATCTGGGATGAAATCAGGGATGCAGAGAGTGGTCGGCACATGGGACTGCCTTCTGGAAGGAAGTATACTGGATAGGAAAACACGTTATCTCACAAGATGAATTTCACATGAGTTTTTTAACAGGCAGATGGTTGAATGAGGACCAAATTGCTTTGTCATCTGTATTAATTATCCTATGACAAACTAATGTATAATTGATGTTGCTCAGAGAATTAAGCTGTCCTGAATCTTGTGTAAAGCCCATCCTTTGTAGATGTCACCCAAGTGAACCTGATTACCACAGCTGCAAACCATACACTGACAAACATCATCTGGACAGATTGGAAACCTCACAATAAAAAATTAATATCAGAGTTTTTTCTTGTCACTTTGATGGCATAACATTTCCTAAATTCAGATCAGATGTTAAGTCACATTCACACTGCAGCCAATCTAGGCATACATTTCTCCCCATTACCACATTTAGTCACAAGCTGATTCTAGGAAAGTTTGACTTATACCACTTAGAATTTATTGTTTTCAAAGAATGAACTACAGAATACACAGATAAATACCTCTCCTTGTTTATCGTGATAGCAGATAATCTGTATAGATATATGCAGATAGTTATAGCAGATAAATCTGCTAGTTACAGCAGATAATATAGCAGATTACAGCAGATAAGAGAATTATAGCAGATTCTACTACACATGAATGTTGTGTTTTAAGAGGGACCCGGCATGGGGGCTTCACCGGGAACTAAAAGTGACCTTTGGGGACTGTAATGAATACTTTGTAACTTTAGTTTAGTTTCGCTTAGTTTAGAGGTACAGCATGGAAACAGGCCTTTAGGCTCACTGAATCTGCGCCGACCAGTGATCCATGCACATTAACACTATCCTACACACACTTGGGACATTTTTTACATTTGCCAAGCCAATTAACCTACAAACCTGTACGTCTTTGGAGCCTGGAGGAAACCGAAGATCTCAGAGAAAACCCACGCAGTCACGGGGAGAAGATACAAACCCTGGACAGACAGCACCCGTAGTCGGGATCAAACACGGGTCTCCGACGCTGTGAGCGCTGTAAGGCAGCAACTCTTCCGCAGCGCCACCGTGCCACCCATCGTTGGTGACGACTCCTTTGCATACCTTGTGTATTTTATGCAAAACAAAGAATTTCACCGCGATTTGTCACTTGTGATAATAAAGTATCAATCAATAAAGTATCTATCAATCAATCAATCCAGATTGCCGCTACACACTTTACACCATCCACCTGATCCCAGCAGAGATCTATTGGGATAATATGACAGAAGGCTCATCTGGAAAATGTTTCAGTTGAAAAGCATTTGGCAGATTGGCTGGGAAAATTGAAGAGGTTCGGATGAGACACCCTGGAGGTGGAGAAAAATGGAAGATCAGTGTCTCCACTTATGGAAGATGGATAGCGTTTCCATGATAAGAGGAGACAGGATGAAGTGATAATGCCCAGCAGTTCAGCAGACGTTGCTGACAGATATCGGTTGATGTTGCAGTGAAAACAGATTAATTTCCGGTTGTAACACAGATCTTATCAACCAGTCAAAATGCACTGAGGTATCCATTTAGAAATGAATGTACTCTAGATTCTGCTTGGTGAAGATTGTACAGAGGTTAAAATTTCTATTGCCAACATTATCGCCAGATCCCTGACATGACTGTGTCTAATTACCCTCTGCTATTTTTAGGTTGCTTTTACATCATTGCCTAGCTCTCAAAAGGGAATACAAAGCATCTTGTAGTTGTGTCATATTTTGTACAGTTATAGAAAATTTTACTTCGGAGTCACGTGAGTGACTACGTGAGGAACCCCGTACAGCCGTTCATGCGTCTTGCGGGATGGTCGCGAGGCCGACGAGTGAACCAGCCTAGGGCTTTGGTGGGAAAACCCTGGTCCGACCGCAGGAGCGGGGAGCTGGCGAATGTCGGGTTTGCGATCGGAGTCACTGATAACGCGGTCAGTGACTCCACATGTTGGGTTCCCGGGGAGGGGATACCCGAGAATAATGCGGTTCCAGACCACAGTAGTCCCTAGGGGATGGGGCTTAACGGACCTGAACGGTCGGCCTGGGTTCCCGGTGGAGGGGAAACTCAAGTGTATGCGGTCTCCAGACTGCAGTAGTCCCCAAGAAATGGGGTTTAATTCACGTAAATGAGTAGCCCGGGTGCCCGGGGATTGATTCCCGGGGAGGGGAAATTCACTTATGGGGTTCCCTAACCACAATAATCCCCAGGATATGGGGACAGCTGCCAAAATAGTTAGAGTAATTAAGAAAGATTTGGTAGGTTCACCTCTGGGAATGAATTTAGAGAAACTCCTTTAGGCAGGAGGTGGATCAGTAGTAAAGTTTATGGCAATGGCAGCCTATGGCAGAGGCTGAGCCAGCAGCAACTTTGGGAAGGGCTGCATCATGGGAATGCCAAGTCATGGCAGTGCCAACCTATGGGAGAGGTTGTGCCAACAGTACCTTTGGGAAGGGCTGCATCATGGGAATGCCAAGTTATGGCAGCGCCAGCCAATGGGAAAGGTTGTGCCAGCAATACCTTTGTTCAAGGACTGCTCATGGGGATGCCAATCTATGGCAGGCTAGCCTTTTGGAGAGGCTGTGCCGGCAGTACCTTTGCTCAGGACTGCTCATGGGAATGCCAAGCTATGGCAGACTAGCCTATTGGAGAGGTTATGCCAGCAGCACCTTTGCTCAGGGCTGCTTCATGAGAACGCCAAATCTATGGCAAATACTGGTCTATGGGAAAGGCCGCGCCAGCAGCACCTTTCTTCAGGGCTGCTTTATGGGCGCCAGCGGTACCTTCTTCAGGGCTGCTTTATGGGAATAGCGGCTTAGTAGGGTATTCCCATTTACAGTGATCATGAGGGATGAGGGGTCATTGTTAGGATAAGGCAATATAACAGAATCTGTTAAGTCTTAAACTATATTTGAGAAATTGGGCTCCTCCATCCAGCTAGATTAAGTCTATCAAATAGACTTGTAGCATGTTGGGATTCACTTTTAGGTTTCAATTGGCTGTGATGCCGGCCTGGGCAACAGATGGCAGTCAATAAACTCTGGTAACAGGTTTACTAGTCATTAGATTAATTGTTAATAGTATAGATGTGATTCAGCTGTGCAAGTAAGACAAATTATCTTGTTAAATGGTTAACTATTAAGTGCCTCTATAGGTCATTGTTAACACACCTTGTTTCTCCAGGTGAAATTAATAAAGTCTTAAGGATGAACAAACAGTATTAATTACTGCTCCAGTTGTTGTTAAGTAAATCTTTAATTATATTACAAAATGGTCTAATGGCCCTAAATAGGAAATTTTGTCAGCAGCGCTTTTAGCAGGCCTGCTTAAGGTGTCCCTCAAGTAGGAGGAGAGCATGCTGCGTCAATATTGTTCTGACGCTGGGGCCATGGCAAAGTCGGTGTATTGCTGAAGCTGCGCCAGCAGCACCTTGTATCAGGGCTGCTTAATGGCTCCCTCATGTAAGAGGAGAGCATGTGGGATCGGTATAGTCTAATGCCGAGTCTGAGGGTATAGCCATAGAGCATGCCCAAGGGATTCAGGGCATATGCCCAGAGGTCTATGCCTGGCCAGAAAGTTACCATCCCAAACACCTATGCAGTGAATACCGCTCTAAGGGGAACATTACAGTTGGCCGTCGAATCTTCTATTCAGGTAAGACTTTTCCATAGGCAAAACCTGGAGGGCAAAGCACAAGCTACTGGAACGAGCAAGGTTTCATAGTTTTGGTGATAATGCACCCCATGTCTTTATTGGCAGTAAGCGGATCACTGAAGTTGGTGGCAGTATGAAGGCTGACCAGAGGTTCCACGCACTGTACCTGTGCTACTCTACAATTAAGGGACCACTTACAGCTTGGTAAGGTGTACACTTAGTTATACATTACAAATGATTGAGACATTATAAGCAAATTTGAGGGGTCTAATCATGTAAAATGGTCTGCTCTAGCTTTTCAAGCAGGTTAGAATTGCACAGGTTCAGTAGAAGGACCAAGATTGTCTTATAGTTGCTGTTTACAGCAGATACCAAGTTGCAAATATCATCTCGAGTTTGGAGGTGGAGCAGATTTGCATGATTTGCAAATAAATATGTCTGTTGTGGGTATCAACTATCTATAGACCCTACGGGCATCGTATGGGTTAAAGAGTGATTGGACAAATGTGCATATTGTGAAGCTCGGGTTGATACATTATGATGATGGCATATGTTAGTCATGAGGATGCAATCAGTTAAAGACCCATGGAATGGTTACATATCTTGTTGTCACAGGAGAATCGTCAAGTATAGGTTAATGGCAACACAGAATTGGTGTTGAATTACACTATATTATGAAATTCTGGTTAATGGAACACCTAACATGGTTTCATGTTAATTTCACTGGTTGCAAAATATGTGGCGAAACATACATTTTCGCTAAAAGGAGTAGGAAGGACTATTATGGCTCCCTCCATTTTGTTTATCAATTGAGGTTTCAAATAGTCATTAAGAGGCCACTTAAGGTTCCTATTGAGTGATTATGCAAATTGATTCCTGATTTGTCGCAAATAATATGACCTTTATTTGGTTATTTTAAACATAATTTGCTGGTTCAGCCTGAGGCTTGGGAAATCAGTAGTTGCATGATAAACTCAAATTATGTTCTGCAGGTTTAATGAACTGCCCTAAGGTTTGGGTTGTTACATCTATCCTTCAATGTGTTCAAAGTGTTTGCATAGCACCAAACCGCAGAATTTTCTTTTCCAGGAGATGAAAGAGTTTGTTATGCTTATATTCCATGGAAAATGTTATTGATTGCTAATGCTTTAGAAACATAGAAAAACATAGAAATTAGGTGCAGGAGCAGGCCATTCGGCCCTTTGAGCCTGCACCGCCATTCAATATGATCATCCAACTCAGTATCCTGTACCTGCCTTCTCTCCATACCCCCTGATCCCTTCAGCCACAAGGGCCACATCCAACTCCCTCTTAAATATGGCCAATGAACTGGCCTCAACTACCTTCTGTGGCAGAGAATTCCACTGATTCACCACTCTCTGTGTGAAAAACGTAAACTCATTTAGCATGAGTTCATGCTAAATGATCGTTTGTTAATTATGGAGTTATACGGCCATTAATTGGGTTATCAAGGGGTAGGATATCATCAACATAGGTCCCAGGACCAATATAATGCCATATACGATGTTGACATTTGAGAACACTATTTCACCAGGAGGCTGCAGCTATATCCTTATATTTGGCTGGAGTTTATTAGTTAGTTATCCTTCTGGCACTGGTTTAGTGCAGCAGGTTCAGTCGCTACATAATTGTGATGCTACAGGATGATAATGTCTGTAAATTATAATATTTAATATTATGTTATAAATACTTGAGCAGACCAGAAGGGGGTCAGGTCTCAAAATAGGCATACCAGGGGACCTTTGATAAGGTAAGCACACATATATACAACAATATGTCAAGGTCATCAAGAGCCTTACAGTTCTGGACTAACAATGTTGTTGTCACAAAAAATAAATAAATAAATAGACACATAAATAAGTAAATAAATAATTAAATAATGTGGGAGAACTTATTGTTCAGGCCATTCCAGATGAGAAAAACAGAGTTGTGATATGTACTTATGGATTCTATTTCCAGATCTCATTACACCAGGGCTGCTACAACATCAGCAGCAAGGGTATTTATGTTCCGCTGGGTCGCATTGTTACGGCTGCAGCATGGTCCAACGAACGAATCTCCAAACATCTGTAATGACCCATTGCTGAACCAGGGTTATTCGTTAACTCTATTTATGTTCTGGTTATATTTTCCATCTGGGTGAGAGATGGAAATATTATTGTTTCATTTAAACAGCATCAGCATGCTTTACATCTATGTTATGACTGTATGCATTATGAATGTTTCCCTTCATTTGTCAATGAAGCAGGTGTGGTTGTGTACACTTGTTTCACATGGCATGAAATCACAGAGCTTTGAAGTCTTCATGTAGTCACTCGCGTGACTCCGAAGTAAAATAGTAAGATTAAATGAGAACTTACCAGTTTGAAGTTTGATCTTTATTTTATGAGGAGTCGAGTTGAGGAACCAGCCCTCATAGATCTCATCTGGTAGTTCTAGTCTTTGTTATCTTACCATTATACTTCAGTCATTATTATCTGTGATTTCACACCGTTGCTTTGAAGATTGACGTACGAACGGCTGTACAGGGTTCTTCACGTAGTCCCTCAACTCGACTATTCATAAAATAAAGATCAAACTTCAAACTGGTAAGTTCTCATTTAATCTTACTATTATAGCATAGATGGGAGAGCATGTGTCTCTGCCATTTAAAAAAAAAATAAATCATGCCTGGTCCCACAGAATTTTGTGTGCAAACCCTGTCAAATCAATATAAGACACACCTCCCTTTCTGTCAAGTAAAAGTTTATATCTTGCATCAGTGTACAGTGACTCCGGAAAGGACAAGTCCTGTTCACGGCACTGTTTAGACGCTTCTTTAGAAGAGTTCTGACTCAAAACGCTGGTCTGAAATAGGGTTACAAACTGAAATATAGTCTGTCTGCTCCATCTACAGATGCTGCCTTGCTCACTGACCTCCTCCAATGCTCTGTTTGTTGCTCAGGATTGTAGCATTTGCAGTTTCTCATGTGTCCACTTTCTGAGATGTTGCCCATAGTCATTTAGAGAATTTGTTGTTTTTTCGCAACACGAGTATTAATGCCACGTAGGAGGCAATGTCAGAGTTTTCTTTTTAAATTTGTATACTTAGATTTTTCTTGAGCAATACATTTATAATGTCATAACTATTTACTTACAGACCCATCAAGTTCAATAACCTCAGGGGTTTGCTTATACAGTGAGTAGCCATTGTATTATAAATATTCCTTTCCCTTTATATTAAATTACTTTTCCTGAACAGTTTAGATGCTGGGACTGTCCTTCAGAGTGCTACATAACGTGCTACAAATGGGTATCTTGACTGAATTGAGGAGGACTGTAAAAAGGACCTGGGTATTTTAGGGCTGAAGCTTGTCTCTTTACAGAATGCACACAGAAATCATGCTGGGCCCTCACAATCATGATTGCAGTGATCATTCAGCAGTAACTGCACTGTTCATTGCTTCAACACATACTGTAACTTCAAGTGCCAAGTTTGGGAGCAGCCAGTATTAGCTCAAGGAAGCTTGCTACTGAAGTTATGGTCTCGCATGTTAATAGTGTTAATGTTAGTCCGTGGGGATCACTGGGTGGTGCGGACTCGGTGGGCCGAAGGGCCTGTTTCTGCGTTGCATCTCTAAGCTAAACTTGATGGAATAAAGCACCCAGCATTTCTGGAGTGCCTGCAGTGGATTTAGTTGGCCAGTAACTCTTCCACAATGGTAGACCTTACCATGGATCAGTGGCTTTTGCCCAATACCATAGCATGTGTGAGGAAGCTGATGGAGCTTAACCTTTAGTAGCTGCACGGAATAGCGATGGAAGGAGCCAACAGCATCACCCTTTACCCCACCCAACAGCACCACCCCACTCTGCATTCTGTAATGAGTGGTGTTGAGTCAGAAGAAGGGTTCCGACCAGAGTCGTCGCCCTGCCTTTTTCTCCGGGGCTGCTGCATGACCGGCTGAGTTACTCCCGCACTTTATATCTATCAACAGTCTCACAGTGGGTCAGGCTGACTTGGACTTCAAGAACCACCAGAAAATCGGGCCTAAAGAGAGCATATAAGAAATTGCATATCTGCTTGGGCAAATTCAGAGAGTTGAAAGTTGCAAAATGGCACTGCAATCGGTGATTCCCTACATTCTGTCCCAGATGAGGATATATGTACTCGTGTGTAGTACATTTGACTGGATATTACGCAGAACCAGCAGTTCACTGTGCCACTGTACACATGACAATAAATTGATCATTGACGTGGGCAACATCTGATTGTGACCATCCTAGTTCTGAATACCAATGTTTGAAGGAAGTCTGCACTCTAGTAATCTGGAGATAAGCTTTTGCAGAATTCAAAACAGTGATTATTGGTAATTGTGTCATTTTGTCATGATTAGATTTATGAAAATAGGTTTGATTGAGGAGTGGGTTTGGTCTATCATTCTGTCTTTGTGGTCGTATTTACTCCAAGATGGTTAGCAAAGGAACAGGAATGTTAGTGGAATACGAATTAAGGTGCATTTATAGGAATCACATATGTGGTATCCTGATAGTTCAAGTTCACATTTATTGCCACATGCACCAGTTGAGGTACAGTGGAATTTGACTTACCATGAAGCCACACAATCAAAAAGAGCACAATATACAGTAGAATATAACATGAACATCGACCACAGTGGAATCAACATTCTTCACTGTGGTGGAAGGCAATAACTTTCAGTCAGTCCTCCTCCTTTGTTCATCCGTGTTCGGGGCCATGAACCCTCCGCAGTCACTGCTGCGGTGGGCCCGATGTACAAGCCCTCTCTTCGGGATGCTCGAAACTCCGACGTCAGGACGGACGGACATTCCGCGGCTTGGAGGTCCTGAATCGGCTGCTTCCTAACGGAGACCGGGGCTTCACAGGCCGGCGGTCAGAGCTCTTCTCCGGCGATCCCTGACAAGGGATCCCAGGCTCCGCGATGGAAAGTCCATGCTGCGCCCGCGGCTTGTAGCTCTGCCGACCACGGCTCCGGGATGTTGTAGTCCGTGGGCCAGCGATCGGAACACTTCTTCTGGCGACCCCCGGCAAGGGATCGGCTGGCTCCACAAAGGAAAGTCCGCGCTGTGCCTGCTGCTGAAGCTCTGGGCCTGACTCCGGGAGAGGCCGCACCAGTCCAAACTGTTAGGTGAGGGAGAGTAAAAATGTGACTAGGAGAAAAGTCGCATTCCACCGGGGTAAATGACTAAAAAACTGTTTCCCCCTATTCCTGCCCCCACCCCCCCCACACTAAAGCACACTTTTAGACGTACTAAAAACAAAAAAAAGTCAAAAGGCCGAACAGCTGCTGGCAATGGCTGGTGGCTTGCGGCGGCACATGTCGAAAACTCATGATAATCAACTAGATGCCAGTGGGGCACTCTGTTGTCACTACTCTCCACTCTTTCACCCAATGTCTCTGGGTCTAGGTCTATGACTGTATTTGCCATTTTCTGTCTCATAATCACAGACTATCCTATTGTAGTTGCTGTTGTCAGGCACCAGACTGACTCTCTCTGTCAGCTTATCAGAGATGTTTAAAAACAGTTGATAAAAATGAATGCCCACTAATACAATTAACTGATGCAAACTAAGTTAGATGTTATTATTAATTAAAATAATTTAGGAAGAAAAATGTCACCACCAAAATTTCAGCCCTTCAGCTCAGAAATTTACAGGGTTGTGGAATCAGTCAAATGAGACATTAGATGTGGGTGCATCTGACATTCAACTGCACTGGGAATGTGCAACCAATAAGTTATAGAGTCCTAGAGTTATAGAATGATACAGTGTGGAAACAGCCCTTCAGCCCAACTTGTCCACACCAGCCAACATGTCCCAGCTATACTCGTCCCACCTGCCTATGCTTAGTCCACATTCCTCCAAACGTGTCCTATCCATGTAGCTGTCTGACTGTTTCTTAAACATTGGGATAATCCCTGCCTCAACTACCTCCTCTGGCTGCTTGTTCCATACACCCACCATCCTTTGTGTGGAAAACATTACCCCTCAGATTCCTATTACATCTTTTTCCCTTCGCCTTGAACCTATGTCCTCTGGTCCTCGATTCCCCTCCTCTGGGCAAGAGATTCTGTACATCAACCCGATTTATTCCTCTCATGATTTTATACATCTCAAAAAAATCACCCCCCATATCCTCCTGCGCTCCAAGGAACAGAGACCCAGCCGACTCAACTTCTCTGAGGTTCTGAAACCGCAAAAAGAAAGCAGCCAATATCAGGATAGAACCCAGGTCTCTGGCACTGTGTTGCTGCTTATTGACCAACTCCACATTTAGGGATTGAAATCTCTTGTGATTGGTGAGTATTTCATAATTGCCATGGCACAGTCTTGCGTCAATGTGAGTGCAGTAATCATAATATTTTAATACAGAAGATAGGATTGCATCTTGACCTCAAAACCTCAGTGAAACATATTGCTGCTACACTGAAAATAGATCAGTGTTGATAGTTGATTTGTCAGAACCACGTCCGGATTAATAGTGACAAATTATAACTACAATTTTTAACAAATGTTTATTAAAAAAGTATTTCAAGATGTAGTCTAATTAAAGTTGCACTTTAAATTTAAGGAGCTGCCATTTAAGAGAGATTATGTGATTTTTTTTTTTTTGTTTATCTTTCACTCTTCCTCAAATAGCAGTGGTAACAGAATATTTGAATATGTTTAAGGCAGAGATTAGATTAATATTTAATAAGCAAGGGGGTGAAAGTTGCTAGGATGCCGCAGGAATGTGGAGTCAGATCACCCATGAATGGTGGCGCAGGTTGAAGAGACTGTGAGACCTGCTCCTGATCCAAAGTAGAATGTTAGTAATTGCCAAATTAATAAACGTTTGACAGTGTACTTTTGGGGGCAATGTTTCTCTCCAAAATGTGGACACAGAATAAGGTGACGGTATCATAGTATTTTGTCTAGTTCAGTTTAGAGATAGACCACGCACCAACCAGCGATCCCTGCACATTAACACTATCCTACACACACGAGATAATTTACACTTAGACCAAGCCATTTAACCTACAAACCTTTGCGTCTTTGGAGTGTGGGAGGAAACTGAAGATCTTGGAGAAAAGCCATGCAGGGCACAGGGAGAACGTACCGTACAAACTGTATACAGACAGAACCTGTGTCTCTGGTGCTGTAAAGCCCCTGTCCCACTTTCCCGAGTTACTCACAAATTCTCCCGAGTTTTCCCCTTGATTCTAACTCGGAGATGCCAGCCATAGGTACTCGGGGCTATTTTTTTTACTCGTGGACATTTTTCAACATGCTGAAAAAACGTCCCGACTTACCTGATGCCCCGAGTACCTACGGCTGGCATTACAAGCAGCTACAAAATATCTATGGACTCCTGCGGACTCGCTACGGAGAATCTCCGAGTTTGAATCAAGGGGAAAACACGGGAGAATTTGTGAGTAACTCGGGAAAGTGGGACAGGGGCTTAAGGCAGCAACTCTACTGCTGAGCCACCATGTCACATCGTAGTCATATGAAACTGGTTAAAAGGCATACTGAAAAGCAGTTATTGATATGAAACAGATTCACAGTATCTAAAGATTTTCTCCAGATGATGAACACATTAAAAGGGAATTAGATGCTTGGGATGTTGGTAAGTAGAGACTGAGTAATTGGATTTTAAAGGATTAAGAACTATCACAGATAACAATAGCTACTTTTATATTGTAGCTACCCTCTTGGGAAAGCATGTTTACTGTTGCAACCTCCCATATTTCCCCTTTCTATTTCAGCTTCTCAGTAGGCCTTTGATTCCAGTGTTCTCAGACTAGGCATCACATTACCTAACACATAAATATGCATCAAGTAGCGACTTCATTACTAAAGTATACTGAGACTGCTGGAGTGTCATGTTTGTCAGTCCAGGTAGGAAAACAGCAGCAGGGAAAAGCTAGTAAAATATTCCGGAAATTGAAACTTCTGACCTCATCTGCAAAGTTCCCTTGCCATGCAACAATTAAACTCCAATTGGCCTCAGGAGCTAGTTTGAGCACCGAACCACAGGGAAATACTGAAGCAGCGGCCTTAAAAGAACAAGACAGGTTAACAGCTAAATATCACAACTATGCTCCAGAGTAGGTTTGAGTATCACCACAGGAGATCTATTAGTGAATGGAAAAAAATACATCTCCTTGTAAATCCAGTCAGCATGGCTAAATATTCCGTTATAATATTTTAGCAACTTCTTCTGAAAGCAGATTCCAAAGTTCAACTAGTAATGGGTTATAAATTGCTCTCGACAGTGGTAGCTCAACCTATCTTTGCACAAATTGTTTAATCTGCTCCCTGAAAACTATTTCCTATTCTCATTGTAATTCCTAATGACCAAAATAAACATTTTTAAACAATTACATATTTCACAGCAGAGTGCTAAATTGTCCCCTTTGAGTTCTGATCTGTAGATCTCAAAACTTTAATTGTGAGTTGTGCTTGGAGACCAAATCGTTTCCCAGAAACTTGCGCATAGATTTTATTTATTAATCAGCCTGTGATGATGCGGGCAAATTTGAGATTGTGCCATCTCAGCATGTGTGGTGAAACTAATTTCCCAAGATGGATCAGTTGATGCATTGGTGGAATCATTTTATTTCTTTTCATGAATTTCCTGCTCATTAGTTTTCCCCTCAATGAAGTTTAAAAACTGAAGAGACTAATTTCAAAAGCTTTACCGAGATGTAATTTGCATAAAGTGAAAAGAAATCAACAGTGATTAGGATTGCAATCCTGAATATGCTGAGGAAGACAGAGGTAAGGTCAGATGGTAAACCCAGATCTAGTCCTAATCGGACAGCAAGGGAAAGACAACGGCATGTGCTGGAAGAAGATGCAATCGGAAGGTAGAATATTTCTTGACTAGCCCTACTCAAATTTCAAATAAAACAATTAGATTTTGCAGCTAATTTAATTTTATGAGAAATTAGAAAAGATCATTGTTAATTGTTTACAACGAGGAAGCAAAGACTTGCATTTAGAATTTATGAAACAGAAGGCCGAGAGAAACTGAGAGAAAAATACAAAAGTGCAAAGAAGCACACGGTTTATTTTCAATTTATATTTTACTTTATATTTTAATGCATAGGTTTACTAGGGAGTCGAAAATCCAATTACATTGTGATGAGCAGAGACCCAGTTCTGTGAGTTTGATAATAAATTTAGACAGGACGATGCTGTTGAAAGCTGAGCTGTGTTTGATGAACAACAGCCTGGCGTACATGTTCTTACTGCCCAAGAGGCTGAATCCAGAGTTGAAACTCAGTGATAATGCATCCCCTGTTGATCTGTTGTGGCGGTTGGCGAATTGTACGTGTGGACCTTGGATGTTAGTAATGTGATGTAGTAGATTTCGACAAAAGCTTCGTGCAGTTGTACATTGCGGGTTTAATGATGCGGCTCCACACATTATCAGGGCTCGCAAGCTTTCCTAGGGTTCATTACATGGTCTAGTATTTCTGATTTTCCAAAATAAAAATCAACCAATTTATTTTGAGTAACAATATAGGAGGTCCACTTAAATTATAATAAGAACCAAACCATTTCAGGTCAAAGACCGCTCATCAAAAATATAAAGGGATCTGGTCCTGAAACATTAACTCTGTTTCTCTTTCCACAGACGCTTCCTAACCTGCTGAGTGCTTCCAGCATTTTCTCTTTTCTTTCAGATTTCCACCATCTGCAGTATTTTATTCTTATTTTCAATAACTACATTTGTAGTATTTGATGGCACCAGTGTTAATGACATGGGGTGGCCAATAAAAGTGAGGTCAATGTCATCCAAAAAAGCAAAGAAATAGAAACAGTAACTGATTTCATATTGCCATGCATCATCCTAATTCTTCCAGTCCAGTTTGGTTTAGAGATACTTGCCCCACCAAGTTCACACTGATCATCGGACACCTAGTCACACCACTGTAGTTCTATGTCATCCCACTTTCACACTCCTTCATTGCACTAAATGTTGTACCCTTTACCCTTTATCTACACACAAAGTGAATGCCTTGATTGTATTTGTGTATAGTCTTTACTTTGACTGGATAGCATGCAAACAAAATCCTTTCACTGTACCTTGGTACATGTGACAATAATAAATTAAATTAAACTAAGCTTGTAACTTGCTTCCTTGATTCATGCAATTCAGTCTATCTTCGGTTTAAACCAGCATCTGCAGTTCCTTCCGACAGCAGTGAGCTATGCAGGAACCTTGCTAAATTATTGAAAGCTGTCAGCTATATTGCCATTTAGGACAATTCTAAACTAGGCACCAGTACAAAATGTAAAGATAACAGAAGAGGCCAAAAGAATGGGGACCGCTGATAGCAATGAGAAGAGACAACTTCTATCAGCGCAGCTAATCAGTGCTCCGTGTCACTTGATTACCAAAAAATGCACAAGCCGCTCCATGACACCTGGGTTCATGGAATGAAAATGCAAGTGGACATGGAGTAATAGCACCAAGAAATGATTACAATAAAAATAGGCTCAGACCACAGGCCTGGATTTAACTTTAAAATCCAATTGTATGGGAACGGGATACACAAATGTCGCCATCAGTCAAGGAGCGCTTGTGATTGATTTTTTAGAGTTGTTGTAATGGGCTATAAAAAAGAAAGAATGTGCATTTAACTGTGTCCTCAGGAGATCCCAGAACACTTCACATCCAATCACTGATACTGTGTAGGCAAACACAACAGTTAGTTAAGGGCCTGTCCCACTTGGGCGACCTAATTGGCGAGTTTAGAAGAGCTCAGGAGAGTTTGAAAAAATGTTACGTTGAAGACCTCCTTCGACTATGTAGAAGACCTCACTTCGACTAGCTATGACTACCTTCGGGAAAATTGGACGCCGAATAGTGGAGAGTGAAGATGACCTCCTTCGATCTCCTACGACCTCCCTTCGACTATGCTGAAGACCACCTACGACTAGCTTTGACTGTCTCGACTACCCACGAATAACATGCCGACCTACTACAACTAAACCTATGAGTAAAAAAAGTATCCATTTTTTTTACTCGCAACCTTTTTTTACTTGCGGGCATTTGTTAACATTTTGAAAAAAGCGCTGTGACCTAGCTGAGACCTCGAGTATGCGGAGACCGTTCTCAAGCATGAAGGAGAGTTATGAAAACCTCCTACGACCTCGCGGTGACCATGCTGCCAGTATGGGTGGAGGGCAAACTTGCCAGAACTCGCGGTAGAGGTCGCCCAAGTGGGACAGGCACTTTAGAAGTTGTAAGATTCAGTCAATAGTTAACCAATGAATTATTGGAAGGCATATTTTCCTGGTGGTAGTGCTTGAGGAATAAGAAATCACTAGGATACGTGCTCTTCGACCAATGGGGCCGAGAGAGCTTTTAAAGACACCCAAATTGTGGAGGTTAACTTGGATAACTGTGTGCCACCCTGATAAGGAGATCATAATAACCTCACCTTGATAAACATTCCTCTATTTTATCACTTGAAGTACTCAAGAACTGTCATCGGACCAGGCAGCAGAGGATGGCCAAGAAGCAAATGACAATGAAAGGACAAGGTCGATTGATTACACAGTTGTAGATACCTCCTCAGATACAGAGACTGTGTGTAATTTTGTGGATAGCACAGAAGTGACATCTGCCTATGGTACTCTGGACAAATGTTCTGGAGAAAGTCCTGGCTTCCACATTGATGGAGGGGGGGGGGGAGTTGGAGGTCGGGGGAGGTGGGGAAAAAAAAAAAAAAAAAAAAAAAAAAAAATCACACCTCAGTTCTGCATTTAGCTGAGGACAATGATGGTAAGGCTGCAGAAAAAGGATAGAAACATTGAACACCAATCTATTGCCCAATCTCATACGGCAGTGTTTTTACCACTCGCGTTGATTAGGACTTGGAGTCATACAGCACAGAAACGGGCCCTTCAGCACAACTTGCCCATGCTAAACAAGATACCCTATCCACACAGGTCCCACCTGCCCATGTTTGGCCCACATACCTCCAACTTGAGGGGCAACTTTTTCACACAGAAGATGGCGGGCATATGGAACTCAGTGGTCAGGCAGCATGGACTGGAAATGGCCACATTGCACACCACTTTTAGTTTCAGAGAAGCAGCATGGAAACAGCCCCTTAGGTCCACCGAGTCCACACTGACCCCTGATCATCCGTACGCTAGTTCTACGTTATCCCACTTTCACATTCTACACACTGAGGGCAATTTACAGAAGCCAATTAACCTACCAACCTGCACGTCTTTGGAATGTGGGAGAAAACCAGTGCACTCGGAGAAAACCTTCACGGTCACAAGGAGAATGTACAAACTCCATACAGAAACCACTCAGTCAGGATTGAACCCGGCCCTCTGGCACTGTAAGGCAACCACTCTACAGCTGCGCCACTGTGCTTCCCCCTGAGTCCATCACTGTCCATACTATCCCTATCCCGAGCATGAGTCAGACCAATGGAATCTGCAACGTCACAACCTTATTAATAATGTGCAACAACCACATTTAGCAAATATATTTCTACTTTGAAAAGTATGTGGTATTCCAATTCAGGTAAGGTTGAATGGAAGGTCACATATTATTTGGAAAATAAATATCCAAATGGAGTTAAAAAAAAGGGACCAGCCAAGTGCAATCTTTAATTTGAAAAAGGGTAGAACTGGAAAGAAGAGGAGTTATGATAAACTTGCATTAAACATTCATTGTCCTACCCCTGCAATTCAGCTCACTGGTCCACAGCATATCAGTCCGGTGCCTGTGAGATTGGAGCAGACCCAAAACATTTTGCAGGTTTCACCACATAACATTGTACATAATGCATTGTTCGAAACTCTTTTTAATGACCTTTAAGGGAACTATTTAATGCTAAATCTTCCTTTATTCAACTGAAACTTTAAAAATGAATGTTTATATCCAATAAGCCAACAAGTTGTGCATCACAAGAGTAATCCATGTAGCAGCAGTGGTTGAAACACCATTAACTCTGGATCAAGTTAACAAAAAAAGCACATTTTGGAAACATTCACCAGGTCAGGTAGCAACTGTGGTGAAAGCAAAAGAGTTAATGCTTTAATTTAGGGAAGAATTGCAGATGCTGGTTTAAATCGAAGATAGACACAAAATGCTGGAGTAACTCAGAGGGACAGGCAGCATCTCTGGAGAGAAGGAATGGGTAATGTTTCGGGTTGAGACCCTTCTTCAGACTGATGTCAGGGTCCGAAAAAGTTGTCTTGACCCGAAACGTCACCCTTTCATTCTCTCCAGAGATGCTACCTGTCCCGCTGAGTTACTCCAGCATTTTGTGTCTATCTTCGAGCTAATACTTTGGGGTTTTATTTCATCAGAATCCTTCATCACTCAAATTGTGGGTTGTTGAAGTTGTGAAATATCTGCTGATGTCATTCAGCTTAATAACAATGGAAGGATTTACTTTTGGTATCCCCATATATCATGACTTCTATAATAGCCCGAAACTACCAATCTCCATTTTTACTTCAATCAAAAACTGCTCCTCAGGATCCTATTCAAATTTTCCTCCCTCATCTTAAACCTATGTCCTTTAGTTCTTAATTCCTCATCCTAATAAAAAGCTTATGTGCATTCACCCTTTCTATGCCCCTCAGTCTCCTGCACACCAAGGAATAAAGTCCCAGTCAGCCCAACCTCTGCCTCGTAACATCCTCCTGGATTTGCCTGATGCTGAGATTACGTTTTATTGGCATTTTAATATCCCCCATATAATCATCACCAAATGCCTGCGTATACATTCTTGTTTCTCAAATGTTTAACCTTGGTAATGATCCCATTCTCAAACTGACTTTGCTCTGGATTAAAAATCTCAGACCCAGATAACCCATTGACCTGATCCATCTGGGTGTAATTTGTTAAATGTTGATCACCAAGTTTCTGCTAAGTAGTTCACAGAGGCAGTGCAGTGTTTATTATTCTGTGGCTGCCATGGGTTCTTACAAATAATTTTCAAATGCAGCCAAAGCTACATTGTTAATTCGGAGACATTTAACTTGAAAATGAATGTCCATTACTGATACTACCAGCAGTTAGTGACCCCATTCACCTTTGTCTTGGATGGGATCTGGAAGACTATTTTCTAAAGCTGTTGTCTTACAGTCACAAGTTCCTCCATTTTTTTGAAAAATATTGTATTCATGAGAAATGGCAGAATGTGGCATCTGTTTTGTTGAAAGCATTTTATTTTTATTTTTCTAATGAAGCCTAAAGGGACGTAATAATAAGCTCCCAGCTCCATCTCTCTGTGCATCACCATTTCTTTAATGTTTTCAAGTAACTTGTATATTTGGGAAATAATTGGCAGTGTAACGTTCCATGGAGAATGTTCCGAATTTGTAAATTTTGCATTCATTTATGGAGCATGACTATTGGCGATAAGGCCAGCATTTATTACCTATCCCTAATTGCCCTTGGGAAAGGAGATGTGAGCTGGCTTCTTAACCTGCTGCATTCCCTCTGGTGAAGCTACTATTCCCACACTCGTAGTCACAGAGTCATAGAGTGATACAGTGTGGAAACTGGCCCTTCAGCCCAACTTGCCCACACCGGCCGACATGTTCTAGCTACACTAGTCCCATTTGCCTGCGCTTGCTCCATATACCTCCAAACCTGTCCTATCCATGTACCTGTCTCACTGTTTCTTAAATGATAGGATAGTCCCAGCCTCAACTACCTCCTCTGGCAGCTTGTTTCATGCAAACCCCCCCCCCCTTTGTGTGAAAAGGTTACCACTCGGATTCCTACTAAATCTTTTCCCCTTCACCTTGAACCTGTCCTCTGGTCCTCGATTCCCCTAATCTGGGCAAGAGACTGTGCATCTACCCGATCTATTCCGATCATGATTTTGTACACTTCTATAATCTCCCCTCATCCTCCTGCGCTCCATGGAATAGACGCCCAGCCTATTCAACCTCTCCCTGTAGCTCACACCTTGTAGTTCTGCCAATATCCTTGTAAATCTTTTCGGAACCATTTCAAGCTTGACGATATCTTTCCTATAACATGGTACCTAGAACCGAACACAATATTCTAAATGCGGTCTCACCAATGTGTTATACAACTGCAACATGACCTCCCAACTTCTATACTCAATACTCTGACTGATGAAGAGTCTGTTTGTCCACCTTATCTACCGGTGTCTCGACCTTCAAGGAACCATGCACCTGTACTCCTAGATCCCTCCAATCTACAACACTACCCAGAGGCCTACCATTTAGGAATACTTTATTGTCACATGTGACTAGGCATAATGAGATTCTTTGCTTGCATACACAAAGTATACAAATAGTAGCCACCTACGCTTCTGACAAAGTTATAAAGTGCGCCGGCTCCCCCTTTTGTTCCCCCCACCGCCCCACCCCCTTATGTAGTCCACCCAGGCCGGGCCATCCATTGGTCTTCCCCTCCCACCTCACGGTGGCAGACCCATGCCGGGTCCTCCATTTACTGTGTAGGTCCTGCCCTTAGTCGACATCCTAAAATGCGACACCTCACACTTCTCTGTATTATATTCCATCAACGATTCCTCCGCCCACCAGCCAATCGATCCAGATCCTGCTGCAATTGTTCACAACCATCTTCACTATCTGCAAAACCACTCACTTTTGTATCATCAGCAAACTTGCTAATCTTGCTCTGTATGTTCTCATCCAAATCGTTTATGTCGATGACAAACAGTAATGGGCCCAGCACCGAACCCTGATGTATTCCACTAGTCACAGGCCTCCAGTCTGAGAAGCAACCTTCCAGCATCATCCTCTGCTTCCTCCCATGGAGCCAATTTGCTATCCATTCAGCTCTCTCTACTTGGATCCCATGCGATTGTGTGCTGTTGATGGAGTTCTGGGATTAAGCCCAGCTATGATGAAGGATCAGTGTCATGTGTCCCACTAGGATGGTGCGCAACTTCTTGTTAGTGATATATGTAGCATGTTTCGAAAACATGTCAGCTTAGCCTGGGCAAGTAAGTGAAGTCCACTTAGAAGAAGCTTCTCCTGAATTACAACAAATTTGCCAATTGTAGATAACCTTTAACAATGCCCTCTCTCCCCCATCCCCTTTCTCACCCCCACCAACAGGATTTGTGCCTATTTCTCCCATCACCCTCCACCTATATTCCTTCCTCTGACTTCACATTTTGTAGCTCTTCAATCCTTCCATCTCACACCTTCTGGTTTAATCTATGGCCTTTGTTCCAACCATCTGCCCATCAAAACCCCGCCTCGCCTGTGTCCACTTCTCCTGCCAAGCTGTTTCCTGCTTTACCTCTCTCCCAGCTTTCTCCCTCTCTCCCACTGTCCCCACTGCCCTACAATCAGTTTGAAGGAGGGTCCTGACCTGAAACGTCATCCATCCATGATCTTCGGAGTGCTGCCTGACCCATTGAGTTACTCCAGCACGTTGTGTCCTTTTGTATTTTCTTGAGGGTTATTGGAGCTGCTCCCATCCAGGCAAGTAAATAACTTTTTACCAATTACACCAAGATAGGAGCCTTGTGGATGATGTCATGACGTTGGGGTATCATGGAGAGAGTTACTTGCCACAACATACCCAGAGACTATGAACTGCTCTTGTAGATGGATTATTTATGTAACTGGCCAAGTTGAGTTTCTGATTTATTGTGACCCTCACAATGTTGATGTGGTAGTAATCCCATTGAATGTCAATGGTAGGTAGTTAAACTCTCTAATGTTGTTTGGTGTGGCACAAATGCTACCAGTGGTTTATCCATCCTTGCCTGAATTAGGGGCCTGAAAATCACTGCTTGGATTGAGGGTCCAGACAGAAGTCCTCATCATGTTCACACAAAGTTTATGTTTGTGGGGGGGGCACAGTAGCCCAGCGATAGAGTTGCTGCCTTATTGCGCTTATAGCGCCAGAGACCCGGGTTCGATCCTGGCCACGGGTGCTTGATGGTATAGAGTTTGCATGGGTTTTCTCTGAGTACTTCAGTTTCCTCCCACGCTCCAAAGACATACAGGTTAGTAGTTAATTGGCTTGGTACAAAAATGTAAAAATTATTCCTTGTGTGGGATAGTGTTTTGGTGTGGGGATCGCTGGTTGGTGCCGACTCGATGGGCTGAAGGGCCTGTTTCCGTGCTGCAACTCTAAACCAATCTCGACCCGAAACGTCGCCTATCTCCTTCACTCCTTAGATGCTGCTGCACCCGCTGAGTTTCTCCAGCCTTTTGTGTACCCTAAAATTAAATTAAACTGTGATCTATTGATCTATGGACCTGATGCTGGTAGGTTGAATCTGTAGGTGGTCACAGACATGATGGGCTAGATGGCTTCCTATGCCTTTGATCTTCCAGGATTCCGAGGCAAATCTAACATATTACCAGAGTAACAGCCTCTAACTGGAACAAAAGGCAGATCTAACAGAATATGTCAGGGTAGGGATGATGTGGTACTGAGATGGGAGACTGCAGAAACAGAACAGGAAGATGAGTTGCAGAGAAGAAGAGCAAGGGAAAGGAGAAGGTCAGAATGAGATAATTGGATAATGAGAACAGAAAGATTGAGAAGAAAGAAACGGGGGAGAAAATAAAAAGCATTAAATATAGACAGATCTTTTTTGACCAGGGAAAGGACGAAAGGCAAAGATGAAATGCGATACAGAGACACCCCTCCCATGCATTGGGCCTATTTAACCTTAAGCTAGCTGCAGAGTATTCCTTCATTATCATCATTGTGGGACGAATTACAGATGGTGATGAGTCAGAGAATAGAAATGAGATCGACCGACTGACCATATGGTGCCAGCACAACAACCTGGCTCTCAATATCAACAAAACCAAAGAACTGATTGTGGACTTTGGAAGAGGAAGGTTGATGACCCACACTCCTGTTTACATCAATGGGACGATGGTGGAGAGAGTCAAAAACTTCAAATTCCTGATCGTGCATATTTCCAACGGTCTTTCCTGGACCCAGCACACTGATTCAATCATAAAGAAAGCACATCAGCACCTCTACTTCCTAAGAAGATTACGGAGATTCGGTATGTCAAAGAGGATTCTCTTGAACTTCTACAGGTGGACAGTAGAAAGCATATTGACTGGTTGCATCGTGGCCTGGTTCGGTAACTTGAACGTCCAGGAGCGGAAAAGACTGCAAAAAGTAGTTAAAACTGCCCAGGCCATCACCAGCTCCGACCACCTTATCATCAAAGGGATCTACCGTAGTCGCTGCCTCAAAGGCAGCCAACATCATCAAAGACCCTCACCATCCTGGCCACACACTCATCTCACCACTGCCATCGGGAAGAAGGTACAGGAGCCTGAGAGCTGTAATGTCCAAGTTCAGTAACAGCTTCTTCCCTACAACCATCAGGCTATTAAACACTACAACCTCATAAGTTCAGAACTACAATAGATTATTATTATTATTATTATTATTGCACTGTTATTGTTTTTTTTTTTTTCCTGAGTTTTTGTTATTATTTATTATGATTACATATTCTGTTGTGCTGCAGCAAATAAGAATTTCATTGTTCTATCTGGAACATGTGACAAAACATTCTTGACTCTCTTCCCCAGCCAACAGTGGGCCATTATGGGCTCCACCCTTCCATGGTCATTTGTTGCCAGCCCTGCTTTGTTCCAGCCTTATCTTACCTCCAGTTCCCTCCCCTCTGCTTCCAGTCTGAATATTGGTCCCGACCCAATACTTCATCCATCCTTCTTCTCCAGAGATGCTGCCTAACCCATTGAGTTACTCCAGCATTTTGTGTCTAGCTACAGGAACAGACTTCCACATAGACCAAAAATAAGGAAGCATGACTCAGACTCTTGGATATAGCGTCTGTTTACCTGGTATTGATCCAGTTTTGTATACCTACACAGTAACTAAAAGCTGTAGGTAAGGTTGTTTTATAGCCTGCAATAGGTTGAGAAGGAAAATAAAGATGTAAATCTGTATTTTAATGTTTGACATCTTTATTTCATGATCAGATATCGCTGAACACAGAAAAAAGTTTGTTTTGTCAATCTCTTCCCTGGAGTAAAAACATCTGATAACATGAAATATCAAATGTTATGGCTTTCAACTAGTATGTAGCCAATACTGAGATCACGAGATTGATACCAATGTTAAATGGGCAAAATGACTTTTTTTGCATGTAAAATGTTTCTGCTGGGAAACCTAGGGGGGCGCCGTCCAGTTAAATAGTGTTTTGTTTTGGAGGTCTAGTCTTTTTATGTGGGAGGGGGAGAAAGGGGAAACTGCTTTTCTTAGTCCCTAACTGGTCGGAGAGGCGGCTTTCCTCCGAGCAGCGTCTTCAACCCGTCATCACTGCCTACAATCGGGTCTGGAGCGGCTTTTCCTGAAGGGACCGGCCAGAACCACGGCTGCGGCGGTGGTACAGTGCTGGAGCGCTATCGCGGAGCAGAGCAGGCGATGCCTTGCCCAGGTCGCTGCGCTGGAGCTCCGGTGTGATGGGTCCGCCAATTGAACATCACGGAGCTGTGGTACAGCCAGCTGCGGGCGGCAGCGCTAACATTAACACTGCGGAGCCTGGGATCACTCGCCAAGATCGTCATTTGAGGAGCTCCGTCCAGCTTCGGAAGCCGCGGTCTCCGGTAAAGAAACGGCCGTTCCAGGTATCCCAAGCAGCGAAGTCGGAGCACCTTCACCCGGCGAGGTGCCTGAAACATCGGGCCACGTAGCGGCGACTGCGGGGGCCTCAATAGGTCTGACTATGGGTGGACAAGGGGATGGGGACTGGACTTTGTGCCTTCCCTCACAGTGGGAACCATTGTGGGGGGATGTTTTTTATGTTTTATGTTAAATTTCTTTATAATGTTATGTTGTATTCTTATTAATGTGCTGCAATGACAACTCGAATTTCACTACACCAATTGGTGTATGTGACAATAAACGAACCTTTGAACCTTCACCATAACATATGGCCACAGGATATGTGCAGAAAAGACCGATTATGACCAATTCGCATACAACAGAATCTACTGGAGTCCAATATTTCAGCCAATATCTCTCCATTAACCCTGCAGGCCTTCACCAGCTGATTTTCTCTCTGGTTGTTATTATGGTACTGTAAGTATTTAGTGATTTCTATATTTCTTTTAAGTTGCAGATATCTGCAGGAAAAGACAAGCATGAGTGAAGAACTGACGAGATATTGTACACAAACAATCAAAGGGACATCGCCTGGCATTCTGCTTGTACTACCCAGGTCGAAATTCCAATAGAAACCAGTAGTGCTAAAACCAGTAGAGTCTTACTGGTTTCTACTGTCCAATTCTCTACTGGTTTTAATATGGAAAGTGAAATAATACCAGTAGAAACCAATAGGGATTTCCTACTGGAGCCATGTAGCAGACCAGTACAAATTCTTCTTGGAACCAGTAGAAACCAGTACAAATCTTCATGGAACCAGTAGAAACCAGTACAAATTATTCATGGAACCAGTAGAAACCAGATGGAATTCCTACTGGAACCAGTAGAAACCAGTACAAATCTTCATGGAACCAGTACAAATTATTCATGGAACCAGTAGAAACCAGATGGAATTCCTACTGGAACCAGTAGAAACCAGTACAAATCTTCATGGAACCAGTAGAAACCAGTACAAATTATTCATGGAACCAGTAGAAACCAGATGGAATTCCTACTGGAACCAGTAGAAACCAGTTGGATTTCCTACTGGAACCAGTAAAGACCAATTAAAATTCCCATTGGAACCAGTAGAAACCAGTTGGAATTCCTACTGAAACCAGTAAAGACCAATTTAAGTTCCCATATGAACCAGTAGAAACCAGTAGGAATTTTTACAACAACCAGTAGAAGACCAGTGTAGCTAATCACACTGGAACCAGTACAAACCAGTAGAAACCAGGAGGAATCCCTACTGGATCCAGTAGAAGAGTTCCAGTAAAGAGCAGTTTCAGAGTATTTGGATGCTTCACTGGACTGTTAGAATGCACATCGGCAGGACATTGGTAGGAAAAGTAGATTTGGAATGATGCCACCAGAAGTCCAGCAGGTCGAATGAGACATAAACATATCTGAATGCTAAAAACCAATGGAGGCTTACGTACAACAACACATTCCACAAACAATCACACAAACTCATGCTATATAAATTGCATACACACAAACATTTTTTTTTTTTACATGTTCAATATCTGTGACTTCAGATGATGAACCTTTAATACAGATACAGTAGGTGGATCATAAATCAACTCCGTTGCTTGGCACCACGAAGAATATTACTTTAGTGAGCACACCAATATGTATGCACTTTTAACGGGGTGCATCTTTGCCAGTTCAAAATTCTTACTTTACATCCATAGCAAATAATTTTTCTAGTTCTATGACGTAGTAAATACCTGTAGCGAACACATGCATTTATTAGTACTACAATGGATTCTCATTCTCACTTGCTCTTTAGTTACTTGACATTTTAGGTGATTGCTCTTGTAAGACACTCAATGAAATTTCAGTGACTTCAAATGAAAGGAAAACAGGAATTTCATGACATAACAATATGATATTGACTTATGACAGCAATAGAAAGAGTTGTTCAAAAAATATACACTCTTTGTGTTGTTTGGCAAGTGATAATCTGTGAGGTAGCATTAAAACAATCAAATAATTCTTTGGTTTACAATGAGAGAGATCACATGGCAAGAAATATACATGTATAATACATAGAAAGACATAAGAAAAAGCTACTGGTAACAGTAAAAACAAAGAACACCATGATGCCACAGTCCACATTTGAATTATCAAATGGTCATGAATACTCTATCTACATTTTAGGTGACTGGTTTTATAGCGCACTCAACTACTTTCCCTATCGACAACATACCAAGTAAACAGCTTTTTCTCGACATCATGGGGAAATAAATTGAATTCTATGAGGTAGTGTTAAAACAATTGCCATTATTTGGTTTAGAATGAGAAGGATCATGTGGCAAGAAACATGTATAATACTCTGAAAGACATGAAAAAGAAGATACTGGTAACATTAAAAACAAAGAACATCATGACGCCATGAATACAGTAGACATTTGAATTATCAAATGCTCATGCATACACTCTATTTACATTTTAGGTGACTGCTTTTGGTGCTTAGTGCACTCAACTACTTTCCCTGACTATTGACAAAACATCCCCTGTTTGACATAGTGGGAAAATAAGTTTGAATTTCCAAACAATTTCCATGTCTCATTTCTTTGTGCTACAGATTACATGATTGTTCTACTCGTATACATTATACAAATGTTCATCAAAATGGAGGCAGCTGCTGTAATCATCGATTGAAGAGTAATAACAGAAATTGAAGGGGCATACAGGTCTAGATCTCTATACGTAAGTTAGTCTAGAAGAATCGAAATATTTTAAACAGTACATATTATCGTGACAGAAAAAGCTACATACAAGGTGCTACATAAGCACTTGCTTGATTGCTCAGGGTAAGTGAAAATCAAAGTCAGGCAAGTGTTTTGGAACAATGACTAAAAAATGTCTGCCCGATTCGGGCGAGCAAAAAGTTTTGAAGCCACCTTTTTTTCACATTTTTATGATGAGAGTATGCATGAAATATTACACATTTCCTCAGTGTCTCACAATCAATGTTACATTGTAGCTAACATTTCTAATTTCTAATACATTTCTAATACCATTGTAGTATTAGTACGAGAAGTAGACCAACAAAACTGCCATTTCCCGCCATTTTTTATTCTCGGTCTGCTCCCTCTGAGACTGAAGTCTATTGCCTAGTATATATTTTGCCCCAGTTGTGGAATGGATCTTCGAATGTTATAAATAAATGACTTGACAACAATGAAGTTTCTAGTTCCATTAGTATAAACAGTTTTCCGCGGCTATAATGGTTATTAAACCATCAAAAACTACTGAGTCAAGCACTTGTGCAACAAATCTTTATTTTGACAAAACACAATTACAGTTCCCACTACAGTACCTAACCACCGCAGGTTCGACCTCGTATCTGCCTGCTCAAGCCCTCCTGGCCTTGCTCAAACAGAAACACTCCAGAAGGTCACGCAGTCCTAAGTGCTCTCCCAGAAGATCGACTATTATAGGTCCCCGAACCTCGAGGGGCCGAACCACATGGGGGGTGGTCGCTTTACAATCCAATTGCAGATATCAATTAATCCCGTACATGACAGACATTTCCTAACCCAATCATACAGTGGCTAATGCATTGTATTCAAACAGTGTTTCTCAAAGAAAACGAACATCGCAACATGTGCCCTGATATGCAAGAAAAACCAGACAAGGCTCAATACTTAATCCAATCACCATCCAGCAAAGTAAAGTTTTGCAACATTATTTACAACGTGTATATCTGGTTTGCATTCATCCAATCCATTCTATGCATTTTGCACATAATTGTCATTCCTGCAGATGTTCAATTTTTTTCCAGCAGCTCTGAACTAGGCTCTAGACAAACTGGCACCATTCTGCAGCTTGTCCCATTTCCACAGAAGGCACTTTTAAATTGAACAAATGGTCTAGCAGCCCAGAAGCCTTTACTCAATTTTAGGGTCCTGGCCCCTCCAATTTGGCCAGGATTAACATTCCGATATACAATGAAAATACTTGTTTGCATGCTATCTGGTCAAATCATATAATGCATGAGTACAATCGAGCAGTATATAAGTATGACAGGTAGTGCAAGAAGAAAAATACCAGAGTGCAGAATGTAGTATTGGCAGTAGCATCAGAGTGGGTAGACCAGGACAAATTGATTGTGATATTTATGCCTAGGAAGTTGACGCAAGCGTATACCCCACCTCGTTTCCTTCGGTCTGAATTATGGTCCCGACATGAAACATCACCTATCCATCTTCTTCAGCGATGCTGCCTGACCTGAGTTACTCTGCACTCTGTGTGGTTTTTTTCAATAACTTTGCCTTGCTGACATTGAGGGAGAGGTTGTTGGCTTGACACCATGTTACTCTCTATCTTCATGTACTCCATCTCATCATTGTTTGAGATCTGGCCCGCTACGGTGGTGTCATCTGCAAACTTGTAGATGAAGTTATAGCAGAAGATAGAGACACAAGAAACTGCAAACCTTCAGCCATACAACCATAAGTCATAATAGTTTCTACAGACACTGCTGGTTTCTATTACTATTTTCTACGTCAACAAATACAATCAATCATTCAGACATTAAAATCCACATGTTTGCTTTGATAGTACACAATACCCACTGGCTTCATCGAACTTCACAATATCACTGGTTCGAACAATGGCTTAATGGACATTGTCGTCTCTGAAACGCACGTAAGCGTACGAGAATTTTGGCTGTGCCATTGCTCGAAGTTGCGACATGAACATCAACTGGTAGTGATGGCTTGAATAATGATGCTGACACTTCGAGAGAGACGCGTGGACGATACTTATAATAACGTTATGGGCTATTACATAAAGAATGAAAGTAAACGCTAGCTAGACTATTGTGTAGAAATATGCGGAGCTCATCGATTTTAACACTCAACGGTACAGGATAATTCAGAAATATCGTTGTGTTCGTTCCCACGGTTTGCACGTACATACGCTGGCCGGATGTATGTGTCACGTCGCACGCCACGCACGCATGTCGTATACCTTGAAAATCAAATTGTCAAACTTGAAAATCTTTGTTGTCTCGCTTGAACTCAAGGGCCGAATTGTATGACGTAGTATTGCAACCAATTGCCGTAACTCCGTGGTTTGTTATAATATTGATGCATCGAAAAAAATTAAGATTTCTTAAAATCATGTAATAATTTTTTTCAAGTGTGTTTATATTTTTGTTGTTTGAATTGCATATTTAATGTTGTACTGCATTATTTACAATCTCTTTGAACCAGTAGACTCTACTGGATTCTACTGGTTTGACTTCATATTTTTTTCCACCCTATAAAATCTCTTATACCAGTAGACTTCTGGTTTCTAATGGTCTCTGCTGTTTTTGACATGGCGTTTTCCACCCAATTCAAACCAGTAGACTCTAATTGCTTCTAGTGGTTTCTACTGGTCTGACTTCATGTTTTTTCCAATCTCTTTGAACCAGTAGACTCTACTGGACTCTACTGGTTTGACTTAACATTATTGCCACCCTACTCTTAAACCAGTAGACTCTACTGGTTTATATTGGTCTCAAGTGGTTTGACTTGTTTATTTTTACATGCAAAATTGTAGTGGTCTTCACTGGTTTTTCTACTGGTTTAACTTTGTATGTAACACACCATTTCAAACCAGTAGACTCTACAGGTTTCTACTGTTTTTCTACAGGTTTGACTCCCTACTTGAAACCATGACACTGTACTGGTTTTCTAATGGTTTCTACTGGTTTGACTTTGGAAATTTTATACCCCTCTTAAAACCAATAGAATCTACTGGTTTCTATTGGCTTCTTCTGGTCTTCGTTCCAGTTGGATCTACTGGTTTCTAATGGAATCATATATTGAACCACTGGAAATTCCCATAGAAAACCACTAGGATCCTGAAACCAGTATAAACCAGTAGAAGGCCTCTACTGGTTTCTACTGGTTTCTATGGGAATTTCGACCTGGGTAGACAGCACCAGGAGAGTGAGCGGGGACACACAGAAAAAGATGAGCTGTTGGAATATGGAGGAAAAGGATGAGGAGAGAAGCTCTCAGCAGGAGAACAATTCCACCCAGGCCCTGAACATTTGCCAACAGTTCTGAATGTCAAGTGAAGACATACTCATTGAAATTTTGAGCAAATGGGAATCAAGGGTTGCGAGAAACAGAATGGGATGTAGAGTTGAGCCTGAGATAAATCAGCTCTGCTCTCAATAAATAGAAGAACAGGTTCAAGGAGGTATAGGGCATTCTTCGGCTTCTAAAGCTTTTTACAATTTTTTATGAAACCTCCCACATACTGCAGCCCCAGATGAAAATGCAAAACAAAGCAAAAATCTCAGTGCTCCAGTATTGTGTTGGAACGATTCCAAAGGTGTTTTAATCACGAAGGCAAGCTAAAGAGTGGACATTGCACATTGTGTGTTATCTACACATGCATGTACAGTACGCTGATTAACAGATGCATCTTAACACATGAAAAATGGTATAGCAGACCACCATGAAGAATCAATGATTCAATTGCCTGGTACATTCTCTAATTGCTGGTAAATAAGTTGCAATCAGAGGACATAGGATGTATTACTATCTAATTACTACATATGAGTATTGGGCGCAGATAGAGTTAGATAACTGTTATTGCAAGCGGAACACACCAGTTGCAAGATCGAAGGTTCATCTTCGGGTAAATTTCAGAGGAGCCCGACAAAGGATAGCTTTGTAGATTTTAAAAGATAACACTTCCACTTCTGTCCTTGTGACGGAGGTAAAATCATTGATGAAGCAGCTGAAGCTGATTGGGACTTGGATACTGCCCCAAGAGACTCCTGGACCGGTGGCCTTCGTCTGGGATGATTAATCTATGGCAAGCACAACCATCTTCCTCTGGGTGAGTATGGTCCCATTGATTGGAGTCATCTCCTTTTGATGCCCACTGATTTCACTTTCATCAGAGCACATTAATCAGTCAAAAGCTGCATTGATGTCACCACTCCATTAGAGCTCACCTCATTTCCTTTATGGGCAAAAAACATGAATGCAATTCAATAATACTTTACTGTCACATGCACCTAGGTACAGTAAAATGTTTTGTTTTGGATACAACCTGATAAAATCGTACAGCAGACTTCACCTATGCAGTATGCAAGAGTTGCCGCATTTCTGGCACCAAAGGTTTGGATAGAGTGAATGTGGAAAGGATGTTTCCACTAGTGGGAGAGTCCAGGACTAGAGGTCATAGACTGAGAATTAAAGGACATTCTTTTGCGAAAGAGATGAGGAGAAATTTATTTAGTCAGAGGGTGGTGAATCTGTGGAATTCTTTGTCACAAAGCTGTGGAGGCCAAGTCAGTGGGTATTTTTAAGGTACAGATAGATAGATTCTTGATTAGCACAGGTGTCAGAAATGATGGGGAGAAGGCAGGAGAATGGGTTTAGGAGGGAGAAATAGATCAGCCATGATTGAATGGCAGAGTAGACGATGGGCCGAATGGCCTAATTCTACACCTATCACATATGACGCTATGATCTTATGACCTTAACAAAGTTACAAAAAGTTAATCGAACATCGCACTTCACAAAGTGTGAAGTTCATCCCACCTGGGAGCTCTAAAGCTCCTTTTGTCTTTCTCTAGTACTGTACTGGTGCATTTGAGCCCCAGGCTTGTTAGCATATAACCACAACCTCCTGTGATTTCTGCTACCTTTTGGACGCTGGTGGTGCCAGGCAAGTAGATTTCCTCAAACTATTGGATGTTATTAAACAAACACATTTATTTCTTTTTTACAAGTTACAGTGTTATAATAAAAAAAAATCAGTGAATGAGTGCAAAGGGAGTAGGAAATACATAAGCATTCTTAACCCCAGCACTGGCCACAAACCTACCCAATGTTCCTGCACCCCAGAGTTCTGAGCCCAGCACCAGCATTAGCACATATTATCCCCAAGTCTGCACTCCAGCTGTGGCCACAGCAGCATCCTGGACCCCAGCTTCCAACCACACATTCCTGTTAGCACTCAGGACCACACACCCATCACCAGGAATTCCAACCAATTAGATGCCAGATTATTGAAGTTTTACTGTACTTCTTCACTCATAGTCACACGGTGAGGAAACGGGCCCTTCGGCCCAATTTGCCCACACCGGCCAACAATGTCCCATCTACACTAGTCCCACCTGCCTGCGTTTGGCCCATATCCCTCTAAACCTGTCCTGTCCATGTACCTGCTTAAATGTTTCCTGAACATTAGGATATTACCTGCCCCAACTACTTCGTCTGGCAGCTCGTTCCATGCACCCGCCACCCTTTGTGTGAAGAATTTACTCCTGTTATTTAATATTTTATCGCAATGCACCAGGGACCTTGGTCCTTCACAATATGGACCCAACACACTTGTTTTGGCTACACAGATCAAAATGTTGATCACCATAAAACATGACATTATTGGGAAGCAGAAGAACTACCAAACATGGACCATAGAGTCCAATCTGATAATTGGACAGAAATCTTGGCAAACCACATATGAAATTGAAAACCATAATAGCAACACCTGAACTCAGTATATGTTTCAGTGTGCCATTCTCACTTTCACCCTAACTCTCAGATTTTTCTGAACTACCAACTTTCTGAAAAAATACTCTGATCATGCTAATTTGACATTGTCACCCAATAATTATCTGCTCCCACCTACTGCCACTCTGTTAGACATCTATTTCCATATCAATATGGGTTCATTGTCATTAGCTGTCAAGACCAGCTAGATAAAGGTGGTAGCTGCATCCACTGAATGAAAAACCTACTCAATATCTCCACGCAACCACTCAATCTGTCAAAGAAAGGCGGCTTCGCTTCAACTTGGAATTCATGCAAAACTGATCATCACAAATATTCCTTACAGGAGAGCCATATCATTTCTCAGTTCCTTACAGAAGAACCATATCATCTGCCACCAGGACAACGGGTCTCTAAACCTGCCTAACAACTTTGAAACTTGAATGTTACAAGATGGTGCCGGGTAGGTGGCAGCTCTTGTGTAATGCCTTGGTGTAATCAACTATTCTTACACTTGCATGATTATGCTGTAGTAGAGTAAGATTTCACTGACTATATGCAAAAAAAAAGGAACTTTACTGTAACTTGGTGACAATAAAGTACCATGGAATAGAATAATTGAACCATTTCATTTGGAATCTCTTCAAACTACCCCTTTGAAAGCTTGAGAGTAGTCCTGAGCGACTATCTACCTCAATGGAGATGCTCGGACTACCTTTAATCAGACTTTACTGGACTTTATCTTGCACCGAACATTATTCATGTTATTCCCTTTATCACAGTGGATGGCTCGTTTGTAATCATGTATTGTCTTTTCGTTGATTGGTTAGCACACAACAAAAGCTTTTCACTGTACCTCAGTACACATGACAATAAACTAAACCAAACTCCATTTCTGATGTGCTGAATATCTTAACCCTTCTGCAACCTTCAAGGTAGACTTTTCCAAATGACCTCCTCCCAAACATATTTCTCACACCTTGTACCTCTTCTCACCTGCTGAAGCTGCAGCAAAGAGTTGGAGGGTGTAAGAGTTTGTGAGTTAAGAGATTTTAAAATGGAAGTGAGGTTTTCCACTTTAACAATCCATGAAAGATTCTGCAGCGTACACAAGAATATTTTGACAAACTCTAAGCATTTGAAAAATGCCAAAGTAGTAAGTAAAATGTTTTTCTTTCTACTCTCCAAGATTTTTTCAGTCTTGTGTATGCAATTAGCCGTTTACTGTCGATGAATTTCCAGTAATTAATTTGACTAGTCATTGCGTTCTCTTTTTCACACTTTGATTCTGTTTCAGTGACTGAACATGGTAGATTATATCTTTGCAGTTCATTTTCACGATGAATTGTTGGCAAGATTGGCATTAATTAGTCTGGGGAGATGGTGGTAAGCCATATAAAACAGCTTGGTTAAATTTGATGGCTTGCTATGACTTTTAAGAGGCTAATCAGAAGGATGTGGGCCTGAAGAGAGGTTGCCAACATTTCCACATTGTACAAGACCTCCCTTATCTGAAAGGAAAGGTCTTTGCCCTTTTTGAGTGATAAGACATGCCAATTTTTCTCATAACATCACCAGAAGGCATGGGAAGTGAGGCTAGAAATCCTCAGCACAGCCACAACTCAACTAAAAAATGAGCTAAGATCAACCTGTTAATCACTCGATGAGGAGATGCAGTGCTCCAGACACTACAGCTGAACACTGCAACTCAAGATTACTTACCCCTATCACCCTGGGGACCAAGCGAACCTTTGTCCTTGAATATCATCGAATATTAAATTCCTAGCTGAACCTAGAACCATGGCAGCCCTGGTGACAAGGGACCAGCTTGGGCCCAGACATTAGGGTCCAAATGACTTGGGCAAGTGAACATTGATGTTAACCTCAATGTTAAAAAACATATTTGAAGAGCTATCAAAGGCAAAATGATCTGTATGATGCTTTGAACTATAATCTTGTCCCAGCCAGTTTTTTTTTTCCTTGTTGGAACTGGCACATATATGAACTTGAGGGATTCCAAAAAAAGCAGATGCAGCCAAGAACACTGGTATTTGAGGATGGATGGAGAACAAACATGTCCATCTTCAGGTCATAAGATAGCAGTAAATGTCTGCCTCTGAGATTGATTTTTTGAAATAAAGAGAAATTTCATGTGTTTTTTTCCAGTGGCCTGGAGTGTTTCCTTTGCGGTTGAATGATCAGATTTCAGGAATGGGTAGCTGAGAGATTCTACTTTTTTTACTCTGCTTTCAGCTTAGAGATACAGCATGGAAACTGGCTTTTCAACCCTATGAGTCCTGTCGACCATCGATCACTCGTACACTAATTCAACGTTATCCCATTTTCGCAATTTACAGAGACCAATGAATCACATATTTGGTATATTGGAGGAAACTGGAGCACCCTGAGAAAACCCATGTGGGCACATCGAGAATGTACAACCTCTGACAATATATAGTCAGGATTAAACCTGGATCTCTGGCACTACAAGGCAGCTTACTCTACTGTTGCGCCACTGTGCCACCCAACAATTAGTTGTTTACTATCTTTTCATACTACTTTCGAGACTCTGGAAGATATTTTGATCCTATATGCCTGTGCTGTACCAGGGACTGCCCATGGAAAACCGTATCGAGGATGGCAGATGGAGTTGAATTCGTCATACACCACTGATGCAGGTATGTAGTTCCAGAACTTGTTTTTTGGTACATTTGCCATACATTAGTCAAGATAAGAGTACAGAGATGAGATGTCATGTTAATAGGTTGTTCAAAATGTTGGCCACATTTGGTGTACTGTGTGCATTCTGGTCTCCTGATATAAAGAATGTCATTAAAGTGGAAGGATTACCAGATAGGGAAGTTTGAGCTATAAGAAAGGTTGGATTGATGACCTTACATGAGGTATACAAAATAGTAAAGATTATTTACCAGTTTAAAGTTTGATCTTTATTTTTAAGAGGAGTTTATGGTGAGCGATTATGTGAAGAAGCCCCGCCAGTGCGCATGTGCATCACAGTGTCGAAGTGAATAGTAAGACTCAGAAACTAGAACTACCAGATGATCTTTGCCTCACCGTAAAGTAAAGTGATCAATAATGTTTTTAATAATAAAATAACAGTAATAACCCCTCTCTCCAGGGGAAATTACAAAATAGAACCCAAAACAGAACCCAATACAGCATGCTCAAATCCCTGCGTTGTGAACAGGTTTGTCATAAAATCGTGAAAAAGTTCCTTCACTTGCCCGAGGATGGGCAGATGTTGAGTTGAGATTTTCAGTCTACTCCAGCACAATCCAAAACCTGAGCCATCTAGAAATTGTTTGTACTGATGATTGGCAGAACTTCTTGGTGACCTTGACAGCTTTAAAATTTTGGGTTCCAGACGTCCCTGGCCTGCTTTGTGATTAGATCATATACAAAACGTATATCTACAGATGAATGCATGCTGCGTACTTTTGCAATGTCTGGAGGCATCACACCATTTATAGGACAGCCCATTGCCGAAGCGGTGTGAGAACTATGCTCACATCCCAGATTTCCCTATATATAGGTCTGGGAGGGTTTTTGTTAAAAAAATACCTTTCATGAATCGGGACACTAATGGATGAGATCCGACAGAGCGTTGTCCTGACCCCTGCCATAAATAAGAGGACAAAGCACTTTGAGCACTATTAATGGCACCATAGTTCAATTGCTTGTCAAAATGCAATGTAGCAAGGAACTCCAATACATCAGGTATGCCTGCAGTACGATAAGATATATTTGACTAAGCAGAACATCTCCCATTTCTTAATATGAGATACATTTTGTTTTTTAGTACTATCTCTCCAGGCCGCAGTAATCACATCCACGGTCCTACTCGATAGCCAGAGCCCCTGGAACGGTCTGGTCAGAATCTGCAAATCAACAGATTAATACGATCATGTAAAGGATGATTCTCTCCTGTCACAGGGTGAACCAACAAGTTGCTGTATTTGGGGATAGTCATGAATGGCTGTGTCATCAGTCTCAGGACCAATGGGAACCATGACTGTGTGGGCCAGTCCGGAACTACTAAAATGCCTGAAGCGGAGTCCTGCTCTATTTTGGTGAGACACTGACTGATGAGGCAGAATGGGGGGAAAGCGTAAAAGAACGTACCTCCCCAATGTAGCGAGAATGCATCCACCACTACTGCCCCTGGATCCGGTTCCCATGAGACGTATTTAGGTAACTGGTGATTTAACCTGGCTGCACACAGATCTATTTCTGGCAATCCATACTGGATGACAATCTTTTAGAAAACTTTTGGATTCAGCATCCATTCTGTGTTGTCATTAAATTTACGTAACCTGGTGTCTGCCACTACGTTATCTCTACCTGGTAGCTGAGACCCAGATGTTTCTCGTAATACACCAGTGCCAGATGAGGTTAGCCAGATTATCACATGATAATGACTTAATTTACCCATGTGATTGATATATGCAACAGCTGTGGTATTGTCAATCTGGAGCTGAACATGTAAATCATGCATTGTGGAACAGTATGCTTTTACGCCATAGAATGCCCCCAGCAATTCTAAGTAGTTTATCCCATGCATCTGCAGGATTAATGCCTCTTGCATACTCCATTTGCCGCCACAGCTAGACACGTTATCAGTGGCTCCCCATCCAGAAGCACTCATATCAGTTTGTAAAATAACTGAAGGTTGTTTAGTCAGAATGTCTCTAGTACATCGTGAGACATTAGTTATCCACCAATGCAACTCGGTGATAGCTTCGATGGCAACTGCATTGGTCTATCGAAACGACTTGCACGTTTTTTGAGTGCTTGTTCTTTAGCTCATTGCACATTCTGATAGTGCAGAGGCCCAAACTGCACTCCAGGGAGAGCCGCCACTAATTTACCAATAACACTGGCTACTCGTCGGATGGAGGGCTGCTGTTCATCTACTAGATTGCTACAGGCCTTCATAATTTCTAACGTTTTGGCCGTAGGCAAAGTCACTGACATGTTAGTTAAATCAATGATGAACCCCAAATAGTCAATCATTCTAGATGGTACTAATTTGGATTTAGTTGGATGGATGAGGAAACCTAACCTCTCAAACATGTGTTTGGTAACTGAAACCGACAATTCAGTTGCTTCCTGGGTTTTGCCTATGATCAGAACATCATCCAAGTATGCCATCACAATGTGGTTCTGAGCGCAGAGTAGTCCTAATACTGGTTTCAACAATTTTGTAAATAACCTGGGGGCTGAGGTTAACCCATTGGGCAAAGCTTTAAATTGCCTCAGCTGTCTCATCCAACTAAATTTTAAGTATCTACGGTATTGGTGATGAATTGGTACTGAATAATATGCATCATTCAGATCTATGCTCGCCATATAACACCCCTTGGATACCAGTTGCTTAGCAGTATTGAACGTTTCCATTTTAAAATGTTTATACTGGACATAAGAATACAGTCGGGTTAGATCCAGAATGACTCGACACCCACCATCCTTCTTTTGCCTGGGGAATATATTGGACACAAATTGATGAGGCTGAAATGCTGTCCTTTCAACTACCCCTTTTTTTGAATAATATTTCAATTTCATCATTCACCTGTAGAGTTTCTGGTTTTGAAAACACCAATACCCGACTTGGATGGATCCGGGTGGATGTACTTCAGAGATAAACTCTATTCGAGACCCCCGGATGCTGTCCAGTGTAAATGGATCTGATGTTATGCAGCACCATTCATCATAGAACAATTGCAACCTACCACCCACTGGTGACTGATCTCTAGAGGATATGTTCTCGACAAGTCCAGTTACTTGTACCTCCATAGTTGCTGGATTCCTCTGTCTCCTGGTCCTGTTGGGGGGATGCATTGGTGTGTGCCAGGTTTTCATCCATCTCCTCACCAGTTCCAGCCGGTATGGCAAATTTACTTGCCACATCCGGCACACCTGGAGCAAAGCTCCTGTGCTTTGGTGTATGCTCCTCCGCTATATCACCAACTTCAGGGTCAGAGTCATACTGCCCTGGCTGTCCCTGCTCATGCACAAGGGAAGTATCATGCAGCCCTTGGCGCTGCAGGTATGGGTCCCCATGCAGATTCATAGGCATATGGTTCTTCCTGCAGGTATAGCTCTTCTCTATATGGACCTCTGCTAGAGGTTGCTGCTGAGAGCTGCTGGGGACCCCCGGGGGTATAAAACCCTGGCTGGAACACCTCATGGTTAAGTATTTTCTCTAGGAGGTCCTAGAGAAAATACTTATCCATTTTATCCAGATGTCCCCATTTTATCCAGATGTCCCCAAACCTTTTTGTTGGTAGAAGGGGGAGTCTTCCTGGCCTGACTCATCAGAGTCGACAGGCCTTGATGATTTCCTCTTGGCCTTCCTCCCAACAGGAATGGTCACAGTGCTCTGGGGCACCAGAGTTGCTGCCGCTGGCTGTACTGACGGCGCTCTCCAGCCCGTCACTGCGCCATGCGTCTGACGTAATGACGCGCATGCGCACTGGCGGGGCTTCTTCACGGAATCACTCACGTGACTCCGAAGTAAAATCATGAAATGCATAAGTAAGGTGAACAACCAGTCTTCTCCCCCAAGTTTGGGGAATGTAAAACTAGAGGGCATAGTTTCAAGGCGAGAGGGGAAAATATTTAAAAGGGAACTGAGTGGTAACTTCATTCACAGAGAGTGAGGAGTGTTTATGGAATGAGCTGCCAGAGGAAGTGATAGAAATGGGTACAATGGGTACAATTATGACATTTAAAAGACACTTGAACAGATACAAGGATAGGAAAGATTTGGAGGAATATTAGCATAAATGAGAGGGACCTGCGTGGTTGAGCATCTTCGTCAGCATGGACATGTTGGCCTAAAGGGCCCGTTTGCGTGCTGTATAGCTCTATGCCTACACAACTTTAATTGACACAGGAGAGCTGGGAGAGACCACCCATAATCATATTAAATGATGGCACAGGCTTGAAGGGCAGAGTAGCCTACTCTGGCCCCTTTATGCATAAAAAAGGAACAGATTGATTGCAATGGATTTGGAGAGACGATGGTGCCTGTAACTGTCACATAATGGGTTTGTTAGAACCAGATCAATTTTGCTGATAAAATAATAAAAAATCTTGCAAGATACCTCTAAGGCACATTGCACTTCTTCAATATTGGATTTACCCAAACCAGTGTGTAATCACAAAGAGCTTTGTGCTTCCCTTTGGTTGGGAAATACGGTTCAAGCAAGGGCAGCACAAACAATTAAGCCAAGTGTCACATCTGAAATAATTGCCACAGAAAGGATTGCTAGTCATCTTCTGGTGTGATCGCTCATAAGTGGTGGTCGCTGACTGCCACAATCTTGTTTGCATTTCCCTAATCTAATGCACAACCTTTGCCTGCTGAGTCAGTTGGGAAGCCAATGCAAGAACATCTTCCTATTTTTGCTTGTGCGCACATTGTAATTGGCATGACCCACTTACCTCCACTCGCATTTGAGCTTTCCATTTCACCTCTTGAAGGCAAGCAAAATATTCCATCAATATTTTGTGATGTGTCCCTCTTGCACCAGATTTTAAAAGTATATGAAATTGAAACTTCTCACTTTGAAATTTTATTTAACTGTTGGGGGAAAAAAAGCCTTTATGAAAATTTAGCTTATTCCTCAAGAAGCTGAACACCGCCATCTCTAATTTTCTGACAAGTTGCTAAAATCATTCGCGTCTAAGTCGGAAAATAGCATGTTCAAATTATTGCTGAAGACTGCTCCCAAAATGTTGTGTGCATTTATTTATGTGGGAATCGCTTGGGCCTTCGGGTTCTTCATCACAAGAAAATAGGGAATCTCGAAAAATGTCCTCAAAGTATATGAAAAATTATCTTCAAATTAAACCATGGAAATTGGCTGTGAAGACCCATGGGCAAGTGTTGGCTTTTTTGGGGTAAAATAATTCAGATTCAGATGCAGTTGCTCACAAGTTAATTGGGGACTTTTAGATGAGCTGAGCTTTGTTCGATATCGGTCCCCATGCGTGACCCTCTGCAAGCAATAATCATATTATGTCCTCTGATCACATAATTCAAATTCAGAGTCATCGAGAGATACGGCATGGAAACAGGTCCAGCCTGTTGGATCCTCAGCATCCTACATTAATCCCATTTGTTATTCTCCCCACATTCATATCTGCTCCCACCAGATTCCACTACTCATCTACGCACTAGATGCAATTGGCCCACACAGTGGCCAATTAACCTACCAACATGCACATTTTTGGGAAGAAACCAGAGCACCCTGGGGAAAATCTCATGGTCACAGGGAGAACGTTTAATCTTCCGATAATCAAAAACCTTCTGGAGATGGATTCACAACTCAGGGTCAACTGACCTAGATTAAAAATTGACCGTAAAGTCTATCTCAGCATGACAGAAGGAACCAAGGATTCCTGTAATTACATTTTCAGCCAGCTTGTGAGTTCAGAGGAAAGACTGAGGCTGCTTACACAAACACAACCAGGCTTCATCGAACCCCTGCAGTGTGCTTATCCTCAAAGATATATAGATGTTGACATAAGTGAGAAGATTAAAACAGTGAGAGGGAAGAGAAAGAATGGCAAATATTAAATTAATTATTTCATAACTTCCAAATGTAAATTCCATTGTGAAGTAAAAGCTCCACAGAAAATATGGTCTAACTGTGGCTAACGACAGAGGTTGAGGAGGGTGGTACGTTAAAACAAAACATGTGTTTCAGTGCAGTGTTACCAACAAGAATAATGTAGTTTGTGAAACTCCCAAACATTGCCTTTTCCCTCCTATGTTGCAAATCTATGATTTTGAGAACAAGAAGGTTTTGCTGAAGTCCTACAATGAAGGTACACCATCCTTCCAGCCAGTTGTTCATGTAGACTTCACAAACTGTGGTCAGATCTGGAAACTCAACTGAGACCACACTCTCTAGATTAATCAGCATTTAACCTGCAAGGTTAAGAAAGGTTTTCCTACTGCTGTACACACATCCCTCCAAGGGACCTGCACACATTGCTTCAGCTGCATCAATAAGAGCCAATTTAATTGTGTTGCTATCAAATCAACATTGCATACTGATGAACTATGACAGTCATGGAGTTGTGCAGCACAGAAATGTGCCCTTTGGCTAAACTTGTCCATGCTGATTCTGATGTCTAGCTACGTTCATCTCATTTGTTTTCATTAGGCCTGTATACCACTGTTGATCAAAGGCTCACTGCATGTAATTGCCTGGCTTATCCCTACTGCCCTTTTTTGAATAAGAGAATCACATTAACGATCCTCCACTGTCTCATCTGTGGGTCATGAAGGTGCAAACAATCTCCGTTAGAGCCCCAGCAATCTCCTTCCTTGGATCCCTGAGTGTCCTGGATAAATTCCATCAGCCACTGAGATTTCTCCACCATAATGCAAGCCAACCCTTCCTGGCACATACATGTTCCAGAATATCAGTGTAGTGCACTCATGAGGTCATAAGTAATAGGTGCAGAATTAGGCCATTTGGCCCACCCAGTCTACTCCACCATTCAATCATGGCTGATCTATCGCTCTCTCCTCACCCCATTCTCCTGTCTTCTCCCCATAACCTGCAATGCTCATTCCCTAACCCTCCATCTTCCACATCCTTCTCCCTGGTGAATACCAATGGGAAGTATTCGTTTATGATTTGCCTATATTGTGCACTTCATCATTGCAAAATGAATTGTATGCTTTAACACCCTTACCACTTTGAATAGATACATATATCCATGGGTCATATTCACCTTAGGTATCATATTGAAACCAACTGCACAGCCATTGTGCCCAGCAATCAGTGTTTTGCAACTGAGTTACATGACTATGGCATATGTTGGAAATCTGTGTTAATGGATCATATTAATGAAAAACAAGCTATAATTTCACTGTCAAGCATTCATCGGACATATCTAACCAAAGCAATTTGGACTACAGTAAAGATTTTCTGTCTAAAGACCTTTTAACTGTGTCCCGTAAATAGTATTTATTTAATATACTCTTGGTATCAAAGACAGAATGTCAATGCTACTTCAACTCCATTTATTCAGTTGTAACAAACTATGTATTTTACTATAATTTGTGAATTACTGTTATCATGGGAAAAAGTTATATATAGATATTTTTCAGATGTTAAAATAGAACTGATTTTTTTCTGACTGCCCTGAAAGGAACTTACGTACTGCGAATTGTAAGTTAACTCTAGGCCCGAGCTGTATTATTGCGTAGAATTGGTTTATTGCTCCATAAGTAAGTAAGTTTATTGGCCAAGTATTCACATACAAGGAATTTGCCTTGGTGCTCTGCCCACAAGTAACAACATGACATACAGTAACAGTTACGAATGACTCAGAAAACACTAAACATTAATAATAATAAAACATTAATGATAAAACACCATTGATCAAGCATGTGCAACAACAAAATATCAGATCAAAGGGAGGCTACAGATTTTTGGCTGTTGAGTAGAGCAACTACTCGTGGATAAAAACTGTTTTTATGTCTGGCTGTGGCAGAGGGAAGTGATTCAAAGAGTTTGTGGCCAGGGTGAGAGGGGTCAGAGATGATCTTGCCTGCTCGCTTTTGGCCCTTGCAGTGTACAGTTCATCAATGGAGGGAAGGTTGCAGCTAATAACCTTCGCTGCTGATCGGACGATTCGCTGCAGTCTCCAGGTGTTGTGCTTGGAGGCTGAGCCAAACCAGACCATGATAGAGAAGGTGAGAACAGTCTCCACAATGGCCGTGTAGAATTGGACCATCATTACCTGCGACAGATTGTGCTTCCTCAGCTTCCTTAAGAAGTACATCCTCTGGGGGTACACAAAAAGCTGGAGAAACTCAGCGGGGTGCAGCAGCATCTAAGGAGCGAAGGAGATAGGCGACGTTTCGGGTCGAGACCCTTCTTCAGACTGGTCAGGGATCAGGGAAACGAGAGATATAGACGGTGATGTGGAGAGATAAGGAACAATGAGTGAAAGATATGCAAAAAAGTATCGGTGATAAAGGGAACAAGCCATTGTAAGCTGTTTGTGGTGTGAAAATGAGAAGCTGGTGCGACTTGGGTGGGGGAGGGAGATAGAGATAGAGGGAATGCCAGGGCCCGAGGGCTGAGGGAGAGGTGGGAAGGGGAGGAGACAGCAAGGTTAACAGAATTGAGAAAATTCAATATTCAAGCCCAAAGGATGCAGACTCCCCAAGCGGAATATGAGGTGCTGTTCCTCCAGCTTGCGGTGTTGCTCACTCTGGCCGTGGAGGAGGCCCAGGACCGAGAGGTCGGATGTGGAATGGGAGGGGGAGTTGAAGTGCTGAGCCACCGGGAGGTCGGGTTGGTTATTGCGGACCGAGCGGAGGTGTTCGGCGAAGCGATCGCCAAGCCTCCGCTTGGTCTCACCGATATAGATCATCTGGCATCTGGAGCAACGGATGCAGTAGATGAGGTTGGAGGAGGTGCAGGTGAACCTCTGTCGGACCTGGAAGGACTGCTTGGGTCCCTGAAAGGAGTGGAGGGGGGAGGTGAAGGGACAAGTGTTGCATTTCTTGCGGTTGCAAGGGAAAGTGCCCGGGGAAGGGGTAGAGTGGGAGGGGAGGGAAGAATTGACAAGGGAGTTGCGGAGGGAGCGGTCTTTGCGGAAGGCAGACAGGGGGGGAGATGGGAAGATGTGGCGGGTGGAGGGGTCACGTTGGAGGTGGCGAAACTGGCGGAGGACTATATGTTGTATTTGCCGGCTGGTGGGGTGAAAGGTGAGGACCAGGGGGACTCTGCCCTGTTTGCGAGTGGGGGAATGGGGAGCGAGGGCAGTGTTGCGGGGTATGGAGGAGACCCTGGTGCGAGCCTCATCAAATAGTGGGGAGGGGAATCCCCGTTCTCTGAAGAATGAGGCCATTTTGTGATGACCTGGTGTGGAACACCTCATCCTGGGAGCAGATGCGGCGTAGACGGAGGAATTGGGAATAGGGGATGGAGTCCTTACAGGAAGCAGGGTGGGAGGAGGAGTAGTCCAGGTAGCTGTGGGAGTCAGTAGGTTTGTAGTGGATGTCGGTCAGGAGTGTATCACCTGCAATAGAGATGGTGAGGTCAAGGAATGGTAGGGAAGTGTCGGAAATGGTCCAAGTGTATTTGAGTGCCGGATGGAAGTTGGTGGTGAAATGAATGAAGTCAGTCAGTTGTGTGTGGGTGCAGGAGGTGACACCAAAGCAGTCGTCGATGTAACGGAGGTAGAGGTCGGGGATGGGGCCCTGGTACGCCGAGAACAAGGATTGTTCGACATACCCAACAAAGAGGCAAGCGTAGCTGGGGCCCATGCGTGTGCCCATAGCTACGCCTTGTGTTTGGAGGAAATGGGAGGAATCAAAAGAGAAGTTATTGAGGGTGAGGACCAACTCTGCTAGGCGGAGGAGGGTGTCAGTGGACGGGTATGGGTTGCTCCTCTGGTCGAGGAAGAACCGGAGGGCTTTGAGACCGTCCTGGTGGGGGATGGAGGTGTAGAGTGACTGGACGTCCATGGTAAAGATGAGAGGATGGGGGCCTGGGGAATGGAATGCACGGAGCCGACGGAGAGTGTCTGAGGTGTCTTGAACATAGGTGGGGAGGGATTTAACAAAGGGGGATAGGATGGCGTCAAGGTATGTGGAAATGTGTTCGGTGGGGCACGAACAGGCAGAGACAATGGGTCTGCCAGGGCAGTCGGGTTTGTGGATTTTGGGGAGAAGGTAAAATCGGGCCGTGCGGGGCTGGGAAACGATGAGGTCGGAGGCTCGGGGGGGTAGGGAGCCGGAGCTGATGAAGTCAGTTATGGTGCTCGAGATGGCGGCCTGGTGTTCGTCAGTGGCGTCATTGGTCCAGGGGTAAGTAGGAGGAGGTGTCCGAGAGTTGGCGCGCGGCCTCCGCTTTGTAGAGATCGACGCGCCAGACTACCACGGCACCTCCCTTGTCGGCGGGTTTGATAACCCAGTCTGGGTTGTTACGGAGTGAGTCGATGGCAGCACGTTCAGGGCTGGAGAGATTGGAGTGAGACAGGGGGGGTGGAGAAGTCGAGGCGGTTGATGTCCCGACGGCAGTTCTGGATAAATAGTTCTACAGCCGGAAGACTACGAGGGGGGTTCCAAGTGGAGGCGGTACGTGGGAGACAGGAAAAAGGATCATCAGTGGGGGGCGAGGGCTTCTTCCCGTGGAAGAACGCTGTGAGGCGGAGGCGACGGTAGAAGAGCTCCAAGTCGTGGTGGGCGCGGAACTCATTGAGGTGGGGACGGAGGGGGACAAAGGTGAGACCTCTGCTGAGGACAGACCGTTCGATGTCGGAGAGGGGGAGGTCCGGGGGGATGGTGAACACGCGGCAAGGATGGGGGTTGTGGCCGGAGGAAGGCAGGTGAGTGGACTGAGGACGAAGCGTTGTGTGGTGGGGGGGTGGAGGGTGGTCAGGGGGTGGGGGGGGTATGGGGGCTGTGGTGTGGGTGGGGAAGAGCAGGGGTTACATGGTAGGGGGGGGATGAGGAAGACCTAATGGAATAGCCACTAAGGTTACTGGGGCTGGGGAGACGGGCACTAGGACCCAGTGCCGTTAAAGACAGAGCGGTGGGAGGAGTTAGCAATGTGGAGGCTTCAGACCCACTGCAGAGTCCAGTGTGCAGGTGAGGCGACGGCTGTGGGCTGCTGGAGGGCGGTGGAGTGTCGTGGGTCGGCGGGCCCGGAGGTAGGAGTCCACGGGCAGTAGATACGGGGTCGGCGGGCGATGCGTTGGAGGTCCCGGTGGGCGGGTGGTCGGTCCGACCGGTGAGGCGGCGAGATGAGTGGGGTGCGGTGCGGCGGCCGTGTTCGGGTAGCCCCGGTCCGGCGGCGATGCAAGGTGAGGCGGGTGCGGCTGTGGTCTTCGGCGGGCCCAGTACACTGGCGATGCTGGATGGGCCCGGTGCAGCGATGGAGTTGGGTGGTCCCGGGGGGCGGCGAGGTTCGGCAGTCGCGTTGCGCTGGTGATGGGCGGTGGAATCGGGGAGGGGGAGATAAACAGAGTTACCGGGCAGGCAGCGGGGCTGGGCATCATCGGTCGGCAGGTGGAGGTCGGCGGCAGCATCGGCGTGGAGGTCGGTGAAGGCGGCGTCCTGGTGAGTCCTGGAGGTGCTCCTCGTGGCCAAAGATGGCGTCGGGGGACTCAGGCCGGCGGCTCGGGCCAGAGTTGGGGGCCCGGGGCCTGCGGGCGGTCGAGTCGGGGATTGTCGGTGGCTGGAACGGCCTGGAGGCGGGCTAATTTCAGGTCCTTGGTGGCGGTAAGGTGGGACAGGAATTGTTGATTGAAGCGGTGGATCTTCCGGAGGATGTAGTGTAGTTGGGGTCCGTTGCAGGTCTGGGTGAGTGAGGCCCGAAGTTTCGGGAGAGTCAATGCGAGGTCCTGCTGGTGTCGGCGCATTAGCAACCAGGGTGGATCTTAGTGCCCGGTTGGAGAATTGTACAGTGTGGCGGCAGATGGCCCGTCGGTACCGATAGTCTGGCTGGGGTCCGAACTGGGACGCAGGGAATTGGAGCTGGAATCCACGGGGTATGAGATGGAGGCGCAGACAAGCCCCGAGGAAGCAGATGTGGCTGTGGTATCGAGTCTGGGTGAGGATGTGGTCGTAGAGTTGGAGGGAAGGGGGTATCACAGAGGGGGAGCAGTTAGAGAGGAGGTTGTGAAACTGTCTCCGTAGGGAGGAGGAGAACTTCTTCAAAGTAGGCATACCTTGAGGAGATGTCGCAGTGGAGTAGACAAAGTTTTAAAGAAGGAACTGCAGATGCTGGAGAATCGAGGGTACACAAAAAGCTGGAGAAACTCAGCGGGTGCAGCAGCATCTAAGGAGCGAAGGAGATAGGCGACGTTTCGGGTCGAGACCCTTCTTCAGACTGGTCAGGGATCAGGGAAACGAGAGATATAGACGGTGATGTGGAGAGATAAGGAACAATGAGTGAAAGATATGCAAAAAAGTATCGGTGATAAAGGGAACAAGCCATTGTAAGCTGTTTGTGGTGTGAAAATGAGAAGCTGGTGCGACTTGGGTGGGGGAGGGAGATAGAGATAGAGGGAATGCCAGGGCCCGAGGGCTGAGGGAGAGGTGGGAAGGGGAGGAGACAGCAAGGTTAACAGAATTGAGAAAATTCAATATTCAAGCCCAAAGGATGCAGACTCCCCAAGCGGAATATGAGGTGCTGTTCCTCCAGCTTGCGGTGTTGCTCACTCTGGCCGTGGAGGAGGCCCAGGACCGAGAGGTCGGATGTGGAATGGGAGGGGGAGTTGAAGTGCTGAGCCACCGGGAGGTCGGGTTGGTTATTGCGGACCGAGCGGAGGTGTTCGGCGAAGCGATCGCCAAGCCTCCGCTTGGTCTCACCGATATAGATCATCTGGCATCTGGAGCAACGGATGCAGTAGATGAGGTTGGAGGAGGTGCAGGTGAACCTCTGTCGGACCTGGAAGGACTGCTTGGGTCCCTGAAAGGAGTGGAGGGGGGAGGTGAAGGGACAAGTGTTGCATTTCTTGCGGTTGCAAGGGAAAGTGCCCGGGGAAGGGGTAGAGTGGGAGGGGAGGGAAGAATTGACAAGGGAGTTGTGGAGGGAGCGGTCTTTGCGGAAGGCAGACAGGGGGGGAGATGGGAAGATGTGGCGGGTGGAGGGGTCACGTTGGAGGTGGCGAAACTGGCGGAGGACTATATGTTGTATTTGCCGGCTGGTGGGGTGAAAGGTGAGGACCAGGGGGACTCTGCCCTGTTTGCGAGTGGGGGAATGGGGAGCGAGGGCAGTGTTGCGGGGTATGGAGGAGACCCTGGTGCGAGCCTCATCAATAGTGGGGGAGGGGAATCCCCGTTCTCTGAAGAATGAGGCCATTTGTGATGACCTGGTGTGGAACACCTCATCCTGGGAGCAGATGCGGCGTAGACGGAGGAATTGGGAATAGGGGATGGAGTCCTTACAGGAAGCAGGGTGGGAGGAGGAGTAGTCCAGGTAGCTGTGGGAGTCAGTAGGTTTGTAGTGGATGTCGGTCAGGAGTGTATCACCTGCAATAGAGATGGTGAGGTCAAGGAATGGTAGGGAAGTGTCGGAAATGGTCCAAGTGTATTTGAGTGCCGGATGGAAGTTGGTGGTGAAATGAATGAAGTCAGTCAGTTGTGTGTGGGTGCAGGAGGTGACACCAAAGCAGTCGTCGATGTAACGGAGGTAGAGGTCGGGGGATGGGGCCCTGGTACGCCGAGAACAAGGATTGTTCGACATACCCAACAAAGAGGCAAGCGTAGCTGGGGCCCATGCGTGTGCCCATAGCTACGCCTTGTGTTTGGAGGAAATGGGAGGAGGAATCAAAAGAGAAGTTATTGAGGGTGAGGACCAACTCTGCTAGGCGGAGGAGGGTGTCAGTGGACGGGTATGGGTTGCTCCTCTGGTCGAGGAAGAACCGGAGGGCTTTGAGACCGTCCTGGTGGGGGATGGAGGTGTAGAGTGACTGGACGTCCATGGTAAAGATGAGAGGATGGGGGCCTGGGGAATGGAATGCACGGGAGCCGACGGAGAGTGTCTGAGGTGTCTTGAACATAGGTGGGGAGGGATTTAACAAAGGGGGATAGGATGGCGTCAAGGTATGTGGAAAATGTGTTCGGTGGGGCACGAGAAGTACATCCTCTGTTGTGCCTTTTTGACTGTGTCTTGTAGCCCCCCACTTAAGGTCCTTGGAGATAGTGGCTCCCAGGAACATAAAATACTCCACAGATGTGACTGTGGTGTTGTTGATGGTGAGTGGGGTGAGGGGAGGGGGAGCTCTCCTAAAGTCTACAATCAATGCCACTGTCTTAAGAGCATTGATCTCTAGGTTTTTGCGACAGCACCAGGACGCCAGCTGTGACACTTCCTGTCTGTAGGCAGATTCCTCCCCATCCTGGATCAGTCCAATCAGGGTTGTGTCATCTGCAAACTTGAGAAGCTTGACAGAGGTGTCTGTTGAGGTGCATTCATAGGTGTAGAGGAGAGGAGAGAGTACGCAGCCTTGCCTCGTACAGTGGGACAGGGGCTTTACTCCCTCATTGTTCTCCCGAGTTTTCCCCTGATTCGAACTTGGAGAATGTCCATTGTCCGTAGCGGGTCCGTAGGAGTTCGTGGATGTCTCATAGCGGCTCGTAATGATCTAACTACGGGTAAAAAGTAACCATTTTTTTCATCATGAGTATTTCTTTACTCGTGGACATTTTTTATAGGGATGAAAAAACGTAACGAGTTACCCGATGTTCCGAGTACCTACCGTTAGCATTACGAGCTGCCACGAACTCCTACGGACCCGCTACGGACATTCTCCGAGTTTGAATCGGGGGAAAACTCGGGAGAACTCGTGAATTACCTTGTACAGTGGGACAGGGGCTTTAAGTAAATTGTACTGTCATGGTTTTTGTAGATGGTTTATACGCAACCAATAATATAGTTACCTCAGTACCATTAACCCCGCCTAGTTAACATCAATTATAACTCCTTCCCCTTCCTGGGTACAGTTCAGTAGAAGAATGTAGCCAGTGCTTGAGGATGTATGTAATACCTTGTGCTATCATTAAAAGATGGTGCACACTTTAAGAGTTTGTGAATTGCTTATTTACATGGTGTCAGAAGCTGGAAGACACTTGCGTTTCCTGTCTATCGGGTTTTATTTCTTTTTTTTTTGATTTGTGATTTTGTGCTTAATCTCTCTGACCATGGCGTCCTCTTGCAGAAAGCCCACGCAGCTCGTCTTTGACGCTGACATCTCCGAGCGCTGGGCCACGTTTGAATTTGATTTCACACACTTTGTCAACGTCGCACACCGCGCTGATCCTGACTCCCTTAAAGCCTCCCTCCTACTCAACCTTGTCGGACCTGATGCCATGAAGAGAGCCAGAACTTTCACCTACGCTCCAGCGGTCCTGGACGACAACAATGTGGTGACTACTCCTGCAGAATCTGCCAGTGACCCCGCTTGCCTGCTACGTAAGTTCAGGGAGATTTGTGACCTGCCCTCGAACCGCATTCTAGAGAGGGCACGGTTCTTTACAAGGAAACAGTTGCCGGATGAACCTGTTGAATGTTTTATTGCTGATTTGCGCTATCTCGCCCAGCGGTGCCGTTTTGGTGACATGACAGACCAGCTCACTAGAGACATTTTAGTAACTGGCATGCGTGACCAGAAGCTGCGATGTGAGCTTCTAAGGGATCCGGATCTAACATTGAAGCAGATTGTCTGAGGTCGTTGTATTGCCAGATGACCACCGGGACTCGGGCAATAAATCTGTCAACCTGGCTGGGTTTAGGAGACCACAGCCTCGGATGGAAAACAATGCTTTTCTGCCGCGTGACAACCCAGGTCCTGGTGAAGTGCCCCAAAAAAGGTGCCCAAACTGTAACTACATGCACCACAGACTGTCGACGTGCCCCACCTATGGCAAGGCCTGTAACTTTTGTACAAAACTAAATCACTTCTCTGCCGCCTGACGTTTATTCCGTTGCCGTGGGAGACAGGCACAGATTTCCAGACCCAGTCTAAATATGCTAAGACAATCTGATGTCTGTTACGACTCACAGCCCAACATAGCTGAATCCTATGATGCAGATCCAATTAATCCTCCCGAGGACTCGCATGTGTTTCCCTCCTACAGACACCCGCCCACCGTTCTGATCCCTCCGTATCTGTGACTGTCAATGATGTAACCTTCCTTGCAAAGTTAGACACAGGTGCGAAGGTCAACGTTTTGTCAATAAATCTTTTTAACAAGATAAGGAATAATGAGCCCCTGGTTGCTGACAATGCCACCCTGCACACCAATGGTGGAGAAATTCTAAGGCCCGCGGGGAGGGCCACTTTAACTTGCGTGCTGCAAAAGGCCACGAGAAACCTGGTTTTCTATGTTTTGAACTCTGACTGTGTAACCCTGCTGGGCAACCGTGCGTGCCAAGATCTTGGCCTGGTGTCCTTCGACCGCACGGTCCACAAAGTGCAACTGTCGTTTAACCCGGTTGCAGAATACCAGGACCTGTTCAACGATGACCTGGGAAAGTTACCACTGACATACCATATTTCCATTGACCCAAATATGCAACCCGTGGTCCGCGCACCTCACAGAGTGTCTCACGCCATGAAAGACAGGGTCGAGGCGATACTTAACAACATGGTTGAAAACGGGGTGCTAGAAGCGGTTAGCGAGCCCACCGATTGGGTCTCCACCATGGTTGCCACGATAAAGAAAGACAAGAACGAAATACGTGTGTGTATCAACCCGTAGGACTTAAACCTTGCCATCAGGCGGCCGCACTACCCCATGCGGTCTGTTGAGGATGATGCGGCTCAGGTCGTGCATGCCACCATCTTTTCGGTCCTAGACGCTAAAAACTCGTTTTGGCAGATCCCGTTGGACAAAGCGTCTTCTGACCTGACGATCTTCGCCACACCGTTTGGCAGATTCAAGTTCCTGCGAATGCCGTTCGGCATCAATTCCGCAACGAGGTGTTCCAGCGAACGACGGAGCAGATATTCTCGGACCTGCCATGTGCAATCATCATGGATGATATCCTGGTTTATGGGAAGGACATTGCCGAGCACGACCTAAACCTCCGTCGTGTCCTGGATCGGGCGCGGAAGGCGAACCTGAAGCTGAGTCCCAAGAAGTGCCGGTTTCGTGTCTCAGGTATGTTGGACATGTTTTCACCTCTAACGGACTAAAACCCGACCCCTTGAAGGCAGCTGCCATTTCCGAGATGGCAGCCCCCACCGACGTGCCAGGTCTACAATGATTCTTGGGCACGGTGAACTACCTTGGGAAGTTTGTACCAAACCTCAGTGAGCTGAGTGCTCCCCTGCGGCAGCTGACAAAAAAGGATATGGCCTGGGTCTGGCTCCCACATCACCAGCAGGCCTTTGACTGCCTCAAGTCGAAACTGATTAACACTCCGACGTTGCGGTTCTTCGACGTGAGTCGCCCCATCACCGTCACCTGTGACGCTTCCAAGTTCGGCCTGGGTGCGGCTTGCCTTCAGTCTGTCGATGGATCGTTACATCCTATCTCCTATGCCTCCCGCACCATGACGGACACCGAGCAGCGGTACGCTCAGATCGAGAAGGAGCTGCTCGCGGTGGTGTTCGCCTGCTCCAAGTTCAGAGACTTCCTGTTCAGCAGCAGATTTACAGTCAAAACTTTTTGGGTCCCCTGTCAGGCTGCAGACTGACAACGGCAGGCAGTTTACCAGCCGAGAATTCAAAAGTTTTGCCGACAAGTGGAATTTCGTGCATTTCACCAGCAGCCCAGAGTACCCACAGAGCAACGGCCTTGCAGAACGGGCCATCCGCAGCGCCAAGCTTCTGATGGAACAGGCGAGACTATCCAACTCTGATTTGTATTTGGACCTCCTGAACCTCAGGAATGTTTCCAGGGATCCGGCCATGGGATCACCTGCTCAGCGTCTGATGTCCAGAACTACCAGACCTACTATCCCGATTGCCCCAGCGCCAGCTGCAACCTCGGGTGCTGGAGCCTGCCTCCGTGCAGAGGCAAATTCAGAGAAACATGACAGCCAGCGGCGTTCCCACGATCGGTCGTGCAGACCACTCGATCCCCTGTTGCCTGGACAGGTTGTTCGGTTGCAGACCGCCGGTGGTCACTCCCGTCTGGCTACCGTGGTTGGGGTGGCCGACTCGCCTCGTTCGTATCTGGTCGACTATGAGGGTACAAATCTACCGAAGAAGCCAACAACAAACTGCTTGCGGTTAATGAGCCGAAGCCGCAGCCTCCGGGGCCCTATGCCCCGCCACTCTCAGACCAGCAGCCAGCTGCCATCCCAGCCAATGTTCCCTGCCTGCCTCGATCCCCATATCGAGCGCCTGGTTCCCCTCTGCGCGGGTCCCCTGTTGCCGGTCGCGGTTCTCACTCTCCTGTTTCTCCCACTCCACCACCCTTCCCTGGATCCCCAGCTGGCCTCGTGTCCTCCTGTTTCTTCTGCTCTTTCGTGGGAAGGGGGAGACATCAGTACGCGCTCGGGCCGGGTCAGCAAGCCACCTGTTCGTTATGGCGATTTTGTTTAATTCTGCTGTTTAATTCTGTTGTCGTGACAACAATCTGTTTTGATTTTCTAAGGGGACGGATGTAGATGGTTTATATGCAACCAATAATATAGTTACCTCAGTACCATTAACCCCACCTAGTTAACATCAATTATAACGCCTTCCCCTTCCTGGGTACAGTTCAGTAGAAGAATGTAGCCAGTGCTTGAGGATGTATGTAATACCTAGTGCACACTTTAAGAGTTTGTGAATTGCTTATTGATGGTGATGGTGATTGAGAATTTCTCCTAGCCGACCTGGTTTGAATCTTTGTTTGAATTCTCCTGGCCATAATGGTTTGAATCTTTTCAATTGGAGTAATATGAGCCTCCTTTAAAAATTATTAAAATGGGACCTATGATAAAGACTAATAAATGTTGAAAGTTTCCAAGATGGTTTGATGCCAATTCTCTGTAAGAGCATATTATAGCCCACAAATAACTGTGTGCGGATATCAAATTCCTTGTGAGTCCCTCTTCAATACACATTGTTTAATAACTTACATTAGGCAAACTAATACGCAAATGCATTCCTCCTGGATTTGTTTGAAATTACTGCATATGCTATGGCTCTCTTAATAAATAAGACATTTGATGTTTTAACTATTGTCTAAACAAGGCAGAAATTTTAACTGCCATCTTACCTTATCTGGTCTTCCCAGTGGGAAATTACTGCAATATTAAATGAGTAGTTCCAGGGATTTGTGTAGCATCAACCATTTAGTGGTGGCATAAAGTAAAGGGCCTGTCCTACCAGCATCCGACTCCATGTGGTGAGCGCGATCAAACTAGAAGCGGGGGCCGTGCGGATGTCGGGTGATCCCTGTACAGGGCCGTTCCCAACAGCATGCGCCTGCGTGCGAAGAGCGCGACCAAACCGGCAGCGGGGGCCGTGTGGAGGTCGGGTGAGTGGCGCAACGCGGCGCAAAGTGAGGCGAACTTGGAGCGAAGTCTTAAAGGTAAGTTCGCCAGGACAGAGAGGGGCACACGGAGAGGGGCACAGAGGCACACACAGAGACGGCCACGGAGCCACACACAGAGAGGGTCACGGAGGCACCTACAGAGAGGGTCACGGAGGCACGACGTCGAGGCAGTGTGTAATGCGTCGAGGCGACTGCGAGCCGACAAGCCGTTGCTGCGCGGAATTTTTGAACATGGTCAGTTTTTCGGAGCCACGCGCGATGTCGGGACGAACTCCGCACAATTCCGCACGGCTCCGGCGATCTAAGTGGGACCGGCCCCGCGACGCCGGACGGCTCAAGCGACCACGTTAGGTCGCGCTCATCGCATGGAGTTGCATGCTGATGGGACAGGCCCTTAAGTCACATCCATTAAACTGTTCAAAACCATTAACCATTGATTAAGCCACACACCCTGATTTAGCCACTTGGCAGAACTGGCAAACATTAAGACTGAGGTGAGAAAAAACTTTTTTACGCAGAGAGTTGTGAGTTTATGGGATTCCCTGCCACAGAGGGCAGTGGAAGCCAAATCACTGGATGGATTTAAGAGAGAGTTGGATAGAGCTCTAGGGGCTAGTGGAGTCAAGGGACACGGGGAGAAGGCACGGGTTATTGATAGCCATGATCACAATGAATGGCAGTGCTGGCTCGAAGGGCCGAATGGCCTCCTCCTGCACCTATTTTCTATGCTTCTATGTTTCTATATTAATGTAAGAATTTAGGAAGATTAATAGAATATTGTTTTCTATTGCAAAAGACACAAAGTATAATGTAGAGTCCTAATGCCACCTTACAGCAAACTAGTCCTGTACCAAGTCCTGGAGAACCATATGCAGTTTTTATTTCCATTTTAAAGGGCCTGTCCCACTTACGCGATCTTTACAGGCAACTGCCGGCACCCGTCGTAGGTCGCCGAAATTTTCAACATGTTAAAAATTCAGCGGTGACCAGAAAGACGCTACGACTCTTTGGAGACCTCTCACGACCATAAGAGACCTCTCACGACCATACAGGCAACCCCTGGCGACATGTCGCGAGTGACCTCTCACGACCATAGGAGACCTCTCACGACCATACAGCCTGTATGATTGTGAGAGGTCTCCAAAGAGTTGTAGCGTCTTTCTGGTCGCCGCAGAATTTTCAATATGTTAAAAATTTCAGCAACCTTTGAGCAAGTTAAGCCAATACTCAATGGAATGTAGAAGCAGAATTTGCTGAGAAGATTTTTTTGCCCTTGCAGAATACCCTGAACTACAGGTTCAGAATAGGGGTTACCGTTTCAAACGGAGGTGAGGAGAACTTTATTCTCTGAAGGGCCATGACTCTTTGAAATTCCTTATTCCTGGGTGCTGAGGAGGCAGACTCAAATGTTTAATGTGAAGGTGACAGACAATTAGCTATAAGAGAATCAAAGGGTATGGGGAAAAAGGGGAAAGTGGTGTTAAGCCCAAGACTGGATCGGCTACATCTTATAGTATGTCTGAGCAGGCCAACTGACCCACTCCTGCTCCTGGTGTTATCTCATTCTATACAGGACATTAGTGAGCGAAGATGGATTTTTGCAAGTATCCATTGGTTTCACAGTAGCCAATACAAAAATCCAGTGAGTGCTTGTTTTAATTACAGATTTTAACCAAATTAAAAAAATGCCATATTTGCCACAATGGGACTTTAGTTCATATCTCTAGATTACTTGTCCAATAGTACTAGTTCAGTAAATTAACTATTGTGACACAATTATGCAATCAAAGATGTAATCTTTGCTATTTTATTCAGTGAGCTAGAATAAAATAGAGTAAATGTTATGCAAGGATACTAAAATTCATAAATTAGACCACATTTGAAGTATTGGAAACAACTGTGGGTGTTACACTTTGGGAAGGATGCCTATCTACTAGAATGATATCTGGAGGTAATTTAAAAGGAAAGATTATACTAAGCGTGATTGTATTCCCTGGAATCCAGAGTATGAAGGGTCAATTAAAGTGCTCCATTACAGGAAAGATGTGGTGGCTTTGGAGAGGGTGAGGATGAGTTTTACCAGAATGCTGCCTGGATTAGAGAGCTTCAACTACAGAGGGAGATTAGATAGACTTGGGTTGTTTTCTCTGGAATGTCAGAGGTTAAAGAGAGACTTCACGTTCACAATTTATAGGACCAGTATTAGGCCATTCGGCCCATTGAGACACTGCCATTCAATCATGGCTGATCTCTGCCTCCTAATCCCATTTTCCTGCCTTCTCCCCATAACTCTTGGCACCCGTTCTAATCAAGAATTTGCCTACCTTAAAAAAAATTCACTGACGGTCTCCACAGCCCTCTGTGGCAATGACTTGATCAACGTGTGTACAATTATAAGAGGCATCAATATGGTCTTCTTCTTACTTCTTAAGCCCTTTGCTCCTCTAAGGAGCGTAGGCCATTGACAAATGTCCTCCACCTCACTCGGTTGTTGGCAGTTCAATAGGGTAGGCAGTCAAAACGTTGTTTCCCAGGATGGAAATGTCCAACACTGGAGTGTATGGCTTTAAGATGAGAGGGAGAAATGTTAATGGAGATATGTGGGTCAAGTTTATTTTATGATGGGGACCTGTAATACATTGCCTGTGGTGGTGGTGGTGAAGGCAGATAGGATAGTGACATTTAAGAGGCTTTTAAATAGATACATGGAAGTGCAAGGAATAAAGGGATATGGATCATGTACTGGTAGATGAGATCAGTTTAACTTAGCATCATGTATTGGCACAATCATTCACAATCAGGGCCCGTTCCTATGCTACATTGTTCTATGTTCTATGTTCTAAGATATTAAGGGGAACAGATTTGTTACATGTCTAACACTACATATTTCCACTCCTCCTGACCTTTTAAGAACATAGTTAGGAAAAATTGGTTTAGGTGTTGGTATCATGTTACTAATTGTTTATATTGTCACGTGTACCGAGGAATAGCGCAAAAAATATTCTACATACAGAGAATGTTGGAAGTCAAGTAGTTTCTTCCACAAAATAGCAATCGATTACAAGTCATTTTGAGTCACAAAGTCATCCTTAGGTCCAACAAGTTCATGCTAACCCATTTACACTCATTCCATTTTATTGCCCGCACATTTACAACAGCCGTTTAACCACCAACCTGCACGTCTTTGGGATGTTGGGGGAAAACTGGAGAACTCAGGGTAAAGCCACATTGTCACAGGGACAACATGCACACTCCACGCAGACAGTGCAGGAGGTTGGAATGTGCCACCCATTATTAATATAAAACTGGGTGCCTTTTGGTTAATTAAATATAATGTGCGAGATCTTGTTTGACTGCCTGCCCTAATTAAAAGATCTTGCCAACTGCTAATCGCTTATAAAGAAAATAGCTTTAATGGACGAAACAAACCTGAATCGACCCGGCCTACTTAGAAACAAACCTGATTGTTTCAGAGACCAGCTGGATACAAGTACTGAGTATTTGTACTGTGTTATGTTTTGTGAGAAGAACAAATTAAATCATTGTAATTTGAGATTATGTAAATTCTAATCCCACCAAAATCTCAACAAAACTCAAAGACTTGCTGCAATGCATTGTGCAGATGTGTGCATTCAAATTCTTTAATGATTTTTCAAGGTGCTTCTTTCTTCCTCTTCAATTAACTTCTTCATCTCTTCTATGACACACTATTGCCTTATTGCGTCAGATGAACTCCTCTTCCAATTCGGTGCGACAGATTCCTTTCTTCATCGCCAGAGGCCTGTTTCCTTCGACAAGTGACACAGAGCAGCAAAAAGACTGAGAAAAGCAACACAAAGCAACAAAAGACTTTGAAGAATAAAATCAGCGAAGAAAGGGAATGTCAAAGCTAACTGTCAAGGCTTTTATAAATAAGTAACAAAGTAGAAATTAAGTGGGTCTCCTAAAATCAAAATTGCATGGGAAATAAGGAAATTTAAGTTTTGCTAAATTAAGAAATTGATGTTGCTTTGTAATTGGTCAAAAAACAGTGGCTGAAGAGAAAAACAAAAAGTAAAAAGAAAAAGATTGAATAGAATTGAAGCAAAAGTGAAAAAATAATGCAGACAATAATTTGGATTATAATTAGATCTCGGGGTTGATGATTTCCACTCCATCTTTTCAAAGATATATGGCCATTATTTTCCATGATTTTCCAGATTTTGGAATTAGAATACTGCAATTTTCATAATTAAATATAGGGTAAATTTCCTCGAACTCAACATTGGCTCCTCCATCAACAAACCTGTTCTCCCACCATCTCTTTCAATTATCTGTAACTGCACACGATTCTAGGTGTGTTACCTGACAGAGAGTTGTAGATGTATCCAAGTCCATCATACAGACCAGACTTCCCACCACTAACTCCATCTACATTCACACCGCCTTAGGAAAGTAACTAACATAATCTAACTTGTACCACTCTAGTAATTCCTCTTCTCCCTGCTCTCAATCCCCATAGGTACAAAAGCGTGAAAGTGCACACAACCAGAATCAGGGACAGCTTCCTCCCCTCCATTATCAGTCTTCTCAACAGTCCTTCCATAAGCTAGGGTACTGTTTGATTCACCTCAGCCCCATTGAGGTAGTTAAACTTTGTCTAAGGAACTGATGCGTTGCAATAGTGAGAACTATATTCTGCACTCTGCATCTTCCTCTTTGCTCTATTTATTGTAATTGAGTTGAACTGATTGTATCTATGTGTGGTGCTGTATATCTGATTTGATTGGATAGCAAAGCTTTTGGTACTTTACCTCGGCTACTAACCTAAACCTAAACTTAAATTTGACCGCAATTGAGCTTCAGATTATAGAATGGATTAATTCATCCCGGATAATCTTAGCTCTTTGACAGAACATAAGAAAACAGGAGCAGAAGTAGCCTTTTAGCCTTCTCCACTATGATCATGGCTGATAAGCCCCAGGCCTCAGCTCCTCTACTACCATCTAATGAGGTTCAGTGTCAGTGTTTGGGAATACTACTGTGACATTCTTCAATATGTTTAGTTGTGTTAAAGACAATCTTACAGTGCAAGTTGATGTGAATGATGATGGGTACTTTAGAAGAGAGGACTGCAAAAACTAGAAAACTATGGATTGCTCACTGAACATTGGTAAAGGAGAAGATACTGAAATATATTTTTACAGCATTGCAAAAATTAATTTAGGAGATAGCTTGTCTTGGCAGAAAAAACAGATCAATTTTTCAAGACATGGACACCCTTCAACAAATTCTTACAAGTATAGTATGGCGCAATCACAATTTTGGATTTAAATCCGATTCTGGGTTGGGTGAGGTGGGTGTTCGTGTCAAGGGGCAGGTATATCTTCACTTTCTTTTTTTACTTTTTTTTCTTTTTTTTTCTTTCTCTTATATCTTTATTCACTTTTTGTCCACACTACTTTGGTAGTCTAGGGGTCTTTTCCATGTGCTTTTTCGAGCTATCTTTTCACGTCTCACTTTTTCCCTCTCGTTCTTTTTCTCTCATTTTCAGGTTAAAAGGTTAACATTGAAGCTGTACAATTATTGTATAATTCTAGATGCCAAATGTTTTATCCTTGTACAATTGCTTCTAATAAAAATATATATTTTTTAATTATTTAAAAAAAAAAAGATACTGGACTTTAATTGTAGACAGAATGGTTGAGCACATGAACAATGATCCAATCAAAATAAGATGGCATAGATTTAAGAAGGGTCGGTCATGTCTGATTAATCTAGTTAAATGTTCTGAGGTCACCAGCAAGATGGATTGGGGGATATCAATGAATGCAGTTTATATGGTAATTAACTGGAAGGTAGGACACTAATTATGATAAGAGTACACTTAACAGCATGATTGCAAAAACGGATTTTTTCCTAGGATTGCTGCTAGGGGCTTCTGAATAAGCTATTTTAAAACAGTAAAGGGGGACTATCGGTGAGACACAGAGAAACATTCCTCTGATAGAGAGCAATTAGAACATGAGGGCACAATGTTAAAATTTGTGGCACCCATTTATGACTAATCGGTAAGCGCATTTTTTTTTTTTGCAATGAGGTTAATGGATAGGCTACGTTTACTAAAGTAATTCTCAAGACTAAATCCCATAGGTTTTAGTTAAGTGGGAATATTAAGAGGTATGAATCAATACCAGATAAATGGTGCTGAAGTACAGATCAGTCTAATGGATTGTCTGTAATGATTCAAGAGGTTGATTGTTCCGACTCTTGTGTAGTATTGGTTGTGCATGCTCTGGTTGCTTTCCTGGTCTAATGGTTCTTCTTGAGTACTTAAGATAAGTCACACCCATCCCTCACTCATTTGGAAGGATGGAAGGCAGAATAAAAGGTGCCATTTATATTATTTGCCTTTATGTCTGGAAGCTAACTGCACTACCCGGTCCTTTAAATGAACAACTGTGAAAGCCTCTGGTTTGATATGATGTAATATGTTGATATGATATCAAGCATTGTTTGATCATGAACTGGGTGGGCACAACCTGCTTCGTAGAAACATAGAAAAATAGGTGCAGGAGTAGGCCATTCGGCCCTTCGAGCCAGCATCGCCATTCAATATGATCATGGTTTCATTCCTGTCCTTGCTTCTCTGCAGAGAGCCAATTATCCTGCATTCATTCATATGGTGGCCTTGTCAGCTCAGCAAACATATCACCTATAGCTTCAATAACATTTCCAACATCGACCCATTCTCCATTCCCTTCCCACTCCAACACACCAAAATCGTTTGCAGTCCTATTTCGAAAAATGTTTGCAGAATACAAACATCTATCTGGCACTCATACTTTTGAGGAAGGGAAACAGATGGAATGGCAGTGCACATCAAGCTGTTCCTATTGTCAACTTAGTCTAAATTTAAATGATATTCACTGGCTATTGAAATGTCACCAACTTAAAACCACTTCTGGATTTGGTAATAAAATCTCATTGTTGCTTCATTCCCTTTGACACAAATAGGAAAATGTAAACTATTCACTGCAAGGGAAAGCCGGGGTTGTCACCCAGGGCAGCTGAGAGTTGAAGTGCATTAAGGATGCTTAGTATTCAGCAGCGATTCATACTAGGGCAGTCCCTCTATCCTCATTCATAGTGTCCTGTGCATTAACAAAAGAAAATAAACATAATAAATGCTCGCATGTGAGCTGCAATTCCTTTCTGCGGCATTCTGCTATTTGACATGTTCACCATTGTTCAAGCTCAAAATGTCCTACAGACTCAAGTCCAGAGTGCATTCAACAATGCTGGTGTGAAGTGGCATCTGAGAGGATGCTCGTGCTGCTTCTGAAAGAGAGAGTGAAACCTATTGAATTCCGGCAGGAATACACAGCCTCACTCCTGGACTGAATCAATTTGTTACTGTGCTTTGTAATAAGCAAGAAAGTAGTGGTTGTAGAGTGAACTGGCGAGACTGGAATCGCAGCAGAAGGGTTAGGAGTAACAATGAACATAGCAGTTGAAGGTCGTAAGATCATGTGATAGGAGTAGAATTAGGCCATCGGCCGATCAAGTTTACGCCGCCATTCAATCATGGCTGATCTATCTCTTCCTCCAAACCACATTATCCTGCCTTCTCCCAAGATCTGTCTTTTTACTTATCATTGGTCTTAATAAAATGTATGTTGAAGTTGTCGCAATCCTTAGTGAGTAAATATCCTCCCTGATGTGTTAATGTCAGCATGCAATCCCTGACCAAGTTCTCTGAGCAAGTCGAAGACAGCCATTAAATAATCTATAGGAAGGCATCTTATGGGCTTATTGTGGCCATAGATATTTTTAACTGTCGTGTTCACAATTGTAAGACTGATACCGACCAGGCGTCAGAGGAAGGATGGAAGAGAAGGATTGTCCATTAGTCTATTAAATTTTCTGGTGCTATCCAACCAAATCCACCATCTTGCTTCTCCAGATGAAAATGTTTGCTGAAGCTGACTGTATGAGCAAGCAGATTAAAACTGGCCCATGTAGACACAAGACGCTGGTTTACAAAAAAAGGCAAAAATTGCTGGAGTAACACAGCAGGTCAAGCAACATCGCTGGAGAACATGGACTGGTGACGCCTTGGGTCGCAACTCCTTTTCAGACTGGTTGTTGTGAGAGGGGGAGGAGAAAGTTGGAAGAGCGGAACGGGCAAGACGAAGCCTGGCAAGTGATAGGTAGATGCAGGTGAGGGGAGATTTCTGATAAGTGGATGGTTGTAACTAAGGCCCGAGATGAAGGGACAAAAAGTGTGAAATAAGGATGGAAGTGGTGCGAAGGTGACAGCAAGTGGGGGAGAAGAATGGTTCTAAATCGAGGGGGGCACAGGGAAGAGAGGGGTGGGGGAAATGGTGGAATTGTTGTTATGAGAATAGTTACCTGATATTGGAGAATTTAATGTTCATATCTTTAGATTGTAAGCTATCCAAACGGAATATGATGGTCCTCCAGTTTGCGTGTGGCCCCACTCTGGCAATATAGGAAGCCCAGGCCAGAAAGGTCGGTTTAGGTATGGGAAGGGGAGAGAAAATAGTTTGGCACTGGGAGATCCAGTGAGCCTTTGCTCTATAACCCTAGCCTTCATTATTCCAAACAGCAAAGGTTTGAAAATCTGCCAATCTGGTGGTGCCGGACTAGTAGATGTTTTGGTCCATTGAATGTTATTTCTATCACCACCCCAATACACTCTTTGTTGGGGTTAGGGTTGTGCAATGTGGTTTATGAGCCTGATGGTTAATGGAAAGAAGTTGTTCTTGAACCTAGAGATAATGGTTCTCTGGCTCCCGTACTTTTTTTTCCTGATGGCAGCAGTGAGGTCAGGGAAGGTAGTGCATCCGTGGATAACAAGGGAAATCAGGGATAGTATCAAAACTAATGATGAAGCTTACAAATTAGGCAGAAAAAAAAAGCCTACCAGAGGACTGGGAGAAATTCAGAGTCCAGCAGATGAGGACTAAGTGCTTAATTAGGAAAGGGAAAATAGATTATGAAAGAAAACTGGCAGGGAACATAAAAACGGACTGCAATAGTTTTAATAGATATGTGAAGAGAAAAAGGTTAGTTGAAACAAATGTAGGTCCCTTGCAGTCAGAAACTGGTGAATTGATCATGGGGAACAAGGACATGGCAGACCAATTGAATAACCACTTTGGTTCTGTCTTCACTAAGGAAGACATAAATAATCTGCCGGATATAGCAGGGGACCAGATGGTCAAATGAGATGGAGGAACTGAGTGAAATCCAGGTTAGTCGGGAAGTGGTGTTAGGTAAATTGAATGGATTAAAGGCAGATAAATCCCCAGGGCCAGATAGTCTGCATCCCAGAGTACTTAAGAAAGTAGCCCCAGAAATAGTGGATGCATTAGTGATAATTTTTCAAAACTCTTTAGATTCTGGAGTAGTTACTGAGGATTGGAGGGTAGCTAATGTAACCCCACTTTTTAAAAAGGGAGGGAGAGAGAAAACGGGGAATTACAGACCAGTCAGTCTAACATTAGTGTTAGTGGGGAAAATGTTAGAGTCAGTTATTAAAGATGGGATAGCAGCACATTTGGAAAGTGGTGAAATCATTGGACAAAGTCAGCATGGATTTATGGAAGGTAAATCATGTCTGACAAATCTTTTTTTCGAGGATGTAACTGGAAGAGTGGATAAGGGAGAACCTGTGGATGTGTTATATCTGGACTTTTAGAAGGCTTTTGACAAGGTCCCATGTAAGAGATTAGCATACAAACTTAAAGCACATGGTATTGGGGGTTCAGTATTGATGTGGATAGAGAACTGACTGGCAGACAGGAAGCAAAGAGTAGGAGTAAACGGGTCATTTTCAGAATGGCAGGCAGTGACTAGTGGGGTACCGCAAGGCTCAGTGCTGGGACCCCAGCTATTTACAATATATATATTAATTATCTAGATGAGGGAATTGAATGCAACATCTCCAGGTTTGCGGATGACACGAAGCTGGGGAGCAGTGTTAACTGTGAGGCGGATGCTAAGAGGCTGCAAGGTAACTTGGATAGGTTGGGTGAGTGGGCAAATGCATGGCAGATGCAGTATAATGTGGATAAATGTGAGGTTATCCACTTTTGCGGCAAAAACAGGAGGGTTGACTATTATGTGAATGGTGGCCGATTAGGAAAAGGGGAGATGCAACGAGACCTGGATGTCATGGTACACCAGTCATTGAAAGTAGGCATGTAGGTGCAGCAGGCTGTGAGGAAAACGAATGGTATGTTGGCATTCATAGCAAAAGGATTTGAGTACAAGAGCAGGGAGGTTCTACTGCAGTTGTACAGGGTCTTGGTGAGGCCACAACACACCTGGAGTATTGCGTACAGTTTTGCTCTCCTAATCTGAGGAGAGACATTCTTGCCATAGAGGGATACAGAGAAGGTTCACCAGACTGATTCCTGGGATGGCAGGACTTGCATATGAAGAAAGACTGGATAGACTTGGCTTGTACTCGCTGGAATTTAGGAGATTGAGGGGGGATCTTATAGAGACTTACAAAGTTCTTAAGGGGTTAACAGACTAAATGCAGGAAGATTGTTCCCAATGTTGGGGAAGTCCAGAACAAGGCGTCACTGTTTAAGGATAAGGGGGAAATCTTTTAGGACCGAGATGAGAAGATCATTTTTCACACAGAGAGTGGTGAGTCTGTGGAATTCTCAGCCACAGAAGGTAGTTGAGGCCAGTTCATTGGCTATATTTAAGAGGGAATTAGATGTGGCCCTTGTGGCTAAAGGGATCAGGGGGTATGGAGAGAAGGCAGGTACAGGATACTGAGTTGGATGGTCAGCCATGATCATATTGAATGGCAGTGCAGGCTCAAAGGGCCGAATGGCCTACTCCTGCACCTATTTTCTATGATTCTATGAGATGAGAGCACGGTCAGTATGGCGTGGGTCTTTGATGATGTAGTTGCCTTCTTAAGCCATCGCTTCCTGCAGACCCTATCAGTTGGTTGGATATTCCAGAATACTCCTGGTGCAGATTGGTGGCAGGATAATCGGTAGGGATATACATAGAGAAAATAATCTACAGGACAGAAGTAGAGATGCAAAACCGATGTGGTTGCTCTTCTGGGAACCAGGATAGATCCAATGGACTGAAAAGCCTCTTATGTGATAAGAAAATACAGCTTTTGTGAACTGCCATCTGCAATCCATTGAGCCTATAATCTTATTAATTCCACATTACCCAGTAACGGGGTACCCAGTAACCAGTTAGAGGTTACTTCTTAAGTTGGCAACCCTTTCATTTATATAGAGGTGTGCATTTAATACGCACAAAAAGAAATGTCGCACGTTCAACCATGTAGAAAGGTTATGCCAAATGACAGGCATTGCAACCATTATGTACAGGAAGATAACTGGCCAATAAATGTTTGGGCATTCCAGTCATTTGGACCCTGAGCTCCCTATTAACTTTTGACTTTAGAGATTCAGAGTGGAAACAGGCCCTTCGACCCACCGAGTCCACACCAACCAGCAATCACCCCTTACAATATCTTGCACACAAGGGACAATTTTACAATTTTAATGAACCCAATTAACCTAAAAACCTGTACGTCTTTGGAGCACTCGGTGAATGCTCCAGCCACACGGAGAATGTACAAACTCTGTATTGACAGCACCAGTAATCAAAATCGAGCCCAGGTCTCTGGAACTGTAAGGCAGCAAATCTACTGCTGCGCCACTGTGCTGCCCTGCCATCTGGTTATGTTGTCAAAAAACTTGAGCTTTTTGATTAATGCCTGGTTACTACCATCGCTGCATGAATTCTGGATGGACCTAGTCCAACATTGTTGCTCAAACCACAAAGAAGGAAGACATTGGGAACACAGTGGGTGTGGCAGCATCTGTGGAGAGAAGTGGACTGATGATGTTTCAGGTCAGGACCCTTCTACATATGGAAGAAAGATGTAAAGAAGGGTACCTATTCGAAATGTCATCTGTCCATTTCCCTCCACAAATGCAGCCTGATCTGCTGAGTTTGCCCAGCGGCTTGTTTTTATGACAAGTATTGATTCCATCACTGTGTGTTTACAGTTTAGTTACATTGCAAAGCTGTTCCTTCCACAAATAGCTGTCTCCAACATGGAGGGCTGTTTATGTTGTCAAGGTAGAAAGAGTTTGATATAACAATTCAAAATCTGTCACCTCTTTGTTTTGATATTCAACAACAATAATATATTTTCTTCCCTATTCAGTAGCAATAAAGAGAGAACATATTGTATTTCTTTGTTGCCCTTGATGAGTCCAGCACAGTTCAAACACTGAAGACAATTAAACATTTTAAGAGAATAGACACTGTTGGAATATAACACATCCACAGGTTCTCCCGTATCCATTCTACTAGTTACATCCTCGCAAAATTCTATAAAAATCATCAAACATGACTTACCTTTCATAAATCCATGCTGACTTTGTCCAATGATTTCACCACTTTCCAAATGTGCTGCTATCCCATCTTTAATAACTGACTCTAGCATTTTCCCCACTAACACTAATGTTAGACTAACTGGTCTATAATTCCCCGTTTTCTCTCTCCCTCCCTTTTTAAAATAGTGGGGTTATATTAGCTACCCTCCAATCCTCAGCAACTACTTCAGAATCTAAAGAGTTTTGAAAATTATCACTAATGCATCCACTATTTCTGGGGCTACTTCCTTATGTACGCTGGGATGCAGCCTATCTGGCCCTGGGGATTTATCGGCCTTTAATTCATTCAATTTACCTAACACCACTTCCTGACTAACCTGGATTTCACTCAGTTCCTCCATCTCATGTGATCCCCGGTCCCCTGCTATTTCCGGCAAATTATTTATGTCTTCCTTAGTGAAGACAGAACCAAAGTAATTATTCAATTGGTCTGCCATGTCCTTGTTCCCCATGATTAATTCACCTGTTTCTGACTGCAAGGGACCAACATTTGTTTTAACTAAACGTTTTCTCTTCACATATCTATAAAAGCCTTTACAGTCAGTTTTTATGTTCCCTGCCAGTTTTCTTTCATAATCTATTTTCCCTTTCCTAATTAAGCCCTTTGACCTCCTCTGAATTTCTCCCATTCTTCTGGTAGGCTGCTTTTTCTGGCTAATTTGTAAGCTTCATCTTTTGATTTGATACTATCCCTGATTTCCCTTATTATCCACAGATGCACTACCTTCCCTGATTTATTCTTTTGCCAAACTGGGATGAACAATTGTTGTAGTTGATCCATGCGGTCTTTAAATGCCTTCCATTGTATATCCACCGTCAACCATTTAAGAATCAATTGCCAGTCTATTTTGGCCAATTTACGTCTCATACCCTCAAAGTTACCTTTCTTTAAGTTCAGAACCCTTGTTTCTGAATTAACTATGTCACTCTTCATCCTAATGAAGAACTCAACCATATTATGGTCACTCTTGCCCAAGGGGCCATGCACAACAAGACTACTAACTAACCCTTCCCCATTACTCAACACCCAGTCTAGAATAGCCTGATCTCTCGTTGGTTCCTCTACATGTTGATTTAGAAAACTATCCCGCATACATTCCAAGAAATCCTCTTCCTCAGCACCCCTGCCAATTTGATGCACCAAATCTATTTGTAGATTGAAGTCACCCATTATAACTGTTTTACTTTGTTGCACACATTTCTAATTTCCTGTTTGATGCCATCCCCAACTCCACTACTACTGTTCGATGGCCTGTACACAACTTCCACTAGCGTTTTCTGCCCCTTAGTGTTTCGCAGCTCTACCCATATCAATTCCACATCCTCCAAGCTAATGTCCTTCCTTTCCATTGTTTAATCTCTTCTATGACCAGCAACACTACCCCACCTCATTTTCCTTTCTGTCTATCCCTCCTGAATATTGACTATCCCTGGATGTTCAGCTCCCAGCCTTGGTCACCCTGGAGCCATGTCTCCGTGATCCCAACTATATCATATTCATTAACAACTATCTTATATATTACAAACTTAAAGCATACGGTATTAGGGGTTCAGTATTGATGTGGATAGAGAACTGGCTGGCAAACAGGAAGCAAAGAGTAGGAGTAAACGGGTCCTTTTCACAATGGCAGGCAGTAACTAGTGGGGTACCGCAGGGCTCAGTGCTGGGACCCCAGCTATTTACAATATATATTAATGATCTGGATGAGGGAATTGAAGGCAATATCTCCAAGTTTGCGGATGACACTAAGCTGGGGGGCAGTGTACGCTGTGAGGAGGATGCTAGGAGACTGCAAGGTGACTTGGATAGGCTGGGTGAGTGGGCAAATGTTTGGCAGATGCAGTATAATGTGGATAAATGTGAGGTTATCCACTTTGGTACTATTATTTAAATGGTGGCCGATTATGAAAAGGGGAGATGCAGCGAGACCTGGGTGTCATGGTACACCAGTCATTAAAAGTAGGCATGCACGTGCAGCAGGCAGTGAAAAAAGCGAATGGTATGTTAGCTTTCATAGCAAAAGGATTTGAGTACAGGAGCAGGGAGGTTCTACTTCAGTTGTACGGGGTTTTGGTGAGACCACACCTGGAGTATTGCGTACAGTTTTGGTCTCCAAATATGAGGAAGGACATTATTGCCATAGAGGGAGTGCAGAGAAGGTTCACCAGACTGATTCTGGGATGTCAGGACTGTCTTATGAAGAAAGATGGATAGACTCGGTTTATACCTCTGGAATTAGGAGAGAGGGGATCTTATAGAAACTACAAAATTCTTTGATGCAGACAGGAAGGATTGTTCCCGATGTTGGGGAAGACCAGGACAAGGGGGTCCAGCTTAAGGATAAGGGGAAATCCTTTAAGACCGAGATGAGAAAGACTTTTTTCACACAGAGAGTGGTGAGTCTCTGGAACTCTCTGCCACAGAGGGTAGTTGAGGCAGTTCATTCTATATTTAAGAGTGAGTTGGATGTGGCCCTTGTGGCTAAGGGGATCAGAGGGTATGGAGAGAAGGCAGGTACGGGATACTGAGTTGGATGATCAGCCATGATCATATTGAATGGCGGTGCAGGCTCGAAGGGCTGAATGGCCTACTCCTGCACCTAATTTCTATGTTTCTATGTTTCTATCTGCACGTTCAACTCATCTACCTTATTATGAATTCTCCTTGCATTGAGACACAAATCCCTCAGGCTTGCTTTTACAACACTCTTACCCCTTATACAGTTATGTTGAAAAGTGGCCCTTTTTGATTTTTGCCCTGGATTTCTCTGCCTGCCACTTTTCACCTTGCTACCTATTGCTTCTACCCTCATTTTACACCCCTCTGTCTCTCTGCTCATGGTCCCATCCCCCTGCCACATTAGTTTAAATCCTCCCTGACAGCACTAGCAAACACTCCCCCAAGGACATTGATTCCATTCTAGGTCAGGTGCAGACCGTCCTGTTTGTACTGGTCCCACCTTCCCCAGAACTGGTTCCAATGCCCTAAATATTTGAATCCCTCCCCCTTGCACCATTTTTCAAGCCACGTGTTCATCTGCAATATTCTCCTATTTCTATTCTGATTTGCACGTGGCACTAGTAGTAATCCAGAGATTATTACCTTTGAGGTCCTACTTTTAAGTTTGTCTCCTAGCTCCCTAAATTCACCTTGTAGGACCTCATCCCATTTTTTACCTATATCGTTGGTGCCAATGTCCACCACGACAACTGGCTGTTCACCCTCCCCCTCTAGAATGTTCCGCAGCCGCTCAGTGACATCCCTGACCCTTGCACCAGAGAGGCAGCATACCATCCTGGAGTCTCGTTTGTGGCCGCAGAAACACCTATCTATTCCCCTTACAATTGAATCCCCTATTACTATAGCCCTTCCACTCTTTTCCTCCGTGCCATAGAGCCACCCATGGTACCATGAACCTGGCTGTTGCTGCCATCTCCTGATGAGCCATCTCCCCCAACAGTATCCAAAATGGTATACCTGTTTAGGAGGAAGATGACTGCAGGGGACTTCTGCACTACCTGCCTACTGCTACACTGGATAGTGGCCACCCGTTCCCTTTCTGTCCGCTTAATTTTTACCTGCGATGTGGCCAACTCACTGTACGTGCTATTCACGACTTCTCAGCATCGTATGAATCCATCCGCAGCTCCAATCATTCAATGCGGTCTGCCCGGAGCTGCAGCTGGGCACACTTCCTGCACACGTAGTCACCAGGGACACCGACAATATCCCTGATCTCCCACATGTTGCAGGATGAGTAATGCATGGGGTCGATCTTAACTGACATGACTTACCCCCAAATTAAATCAACTCACTCCCACTATAAAAATCGTAATTCGTTAAATTGTACCTTTACTAAAATGCATTGGTCCCTTAACTCACTGAACCCTTAACTCACTGAACCCTTAACTCACTGAACCCTTAACTCACTGTACCCTTAACTCACTGAACCCTTAACTCACTGAACCCTAACTCACTGTACCCTTAACTCACTGTACCCTTAACTCACTGTACCCTTAACTCACTGTACCCTTAACTCACTGTACCCTCAACTCGCTGAACCCTCAACTCGCTGAACCCTTAACTCACTGTACCCTTAACTCACTGTACCCTTAACTCACTGTACCCTTAACTCACTGAACCCTTAACTCACTGAACCCTTAACTCACTGAACCCTTAACTCACTGAACCCTTAACTCACTGAACCCTTAACTCACTGAACCCTTAACTCACTGTACCCTTAACTCACTGTACCCTTAACTCACTGTACCCTTAACTCACTGTACCCTTAACTCACTGTACCCTTAACTCACTGAACCCTTAACTCACTGAACCCTTAACTCACTGAACCCTTAACTCACTGAACCCTTAACTCACTGTACCCTTAACTCACTGAACCCTTAACTCACTGAACCCTTAACTCACTGAACCCTTAACTCACTGTACCCTTAACTCACTGTACCCTTAACTCACTGAACCCTTAACTCACTGAACCCTTAACTCACTGAACCCTTAACTCACTGAACCCTTAACTCACTGTACCCTTAACTCACTGTACCCTTAACTCACTGAACCCTTAACTCACTGTACCCTTAACTCACTGAACCCTTAACTCACTGTACCCTTAACTCACTGTACCCTTAACTAAAAAAGTACAAGCAGAAGCAGAAATAAAAACCTGGGGTTACTCCCAATCGGCTGCTTTCTCTAGTCCGCTTCCACCAATCAGCCGCTTCCTCTGGACCACTTCTTTTGAAGTGATGGAACGTTGCAGAGTGGGCAACACTGCACCCGCCGCTCCAACTGCTCCTGGGCCTCTGTGGAACAAAGCCCCGCGCCTGATTTTTAAACTCACCGCCCGGACGCTGCACCCGCCACTCCAACTGCTCCTGGGCCTCTGTCTTCTGAGCATGAGAGCAGGAGAGACAAAATACATTTTCTAAATTGCATCTATGTTTAAGAACTAGTGAGTATCACATGTATGACTTTTGTTGCACTGCTCAACCCAGACATTGCAGTTTAAGTTGAGATTTTACTACAGACAATAAAGGCTGTTCTGTTCTTAGCTCTACTTCAGTTTCTTTACTAATGCATGCAGCAACATCAAGGAACTTCACACATCGCTTGGACCAAGACAATTACAAAGCCATAAGGCTTACCATGAATTCCTACCCTCATCTGCTACTTCTTTCCACATCTAGGACAATGACAGGGAAGGTAAAGTTAAGATGGTTCCGATTGCAGCAGTACTATTCCTGAGCTGTAACATTGTGGACCTGGATCACACATGTATTTCAGGGCAAATCTTCGAGGGAAGCATTTATGCAGCAATGGAAGACCGCTGCATGTCTTTCTGTAGGAAGGAACCGCAGATGCTGGTTTAGACCGAAGATAGACAAACAGCCGGAGCAACTCAGCAGTTCAGTCATCATGTGTGTGAAGGAACTGCAGATGCTTGTTTAAACTGAAGATAGACACAAAAAGCAGGAGTAACTCAGCGGGACAGGCAGCATCTCTGGAGAGAAGGAATGGGTGACGTTTCGGGTTGAGACCCTTCTTCAGACTGAATTCTGCAGTCCGAAGAAGGGTCTCAAGCAGAAATGTCACCTATTCCTTTTCTCCAGAGATGCTGTCTGACCCGCTGAGTTACTCCAGTTTTTTGTGTCTATCTCTGCTGTATGTCTTTGCCCCTTTTGTGACTGAGATATCAAGCAGTTGTCAAATTAAGTGAGCTTCAAAAATTCCATGGATTTGGTTAAAGTAAAATCACACATAATGCTTGCTGGTTATCCAAGCTTAACGCTACCAGATATATCTGATTATCTGATTACTCATCATATCGTTGTTTGCTGCATGCCAAGGTAGGAAATTAGTTGTTACATTTTTCCAACAAAACAACAGTGATCTCACACCAGTTGAAATTCATTGAGTGTCTGGTGACTCTGAGGATATGATGAAGCAGAGTGTTACTCCAGGGAAATGGATCCAAGGGGAAATTTCAAAAGAGAGTTGCATAAACATTTGAAGGATGAAAATTGCAGACCTGTGGGGAAAGAGGGGGAATGGAATTAAATGGACACTTTTTTCCCAAAAGACTTGGTTGTGTTACAAAATTTTATTTAATGTAAGTTTTTTTAAATTGTTAACAGAAGCCTCAGTCAAGGTAAATGGATATTTGAACCTGATATGATTGCGGAAAAATTGTTGAGGTGCATTGGACAAATGCAGATTGACCTAAAAATGGCCAGAAAATGATACATTCATAACTGACAAAATGCACTGTAGTTCCTCTGACCGCCATTGCCCAACACAGGAACTCAGATTGACTCAAGAGCGGCAGACACAAGGAAATGCTGCTACTTGCAGATTCAACCTCCAATTCGTACATCACCCTGACTCGGAAATATATCTAAGAAGGAACTGCAGATGCTGGAAAATCGAAGGTAGACAAAAATGCTGGAGAAACTCAACAGGTTAGTTTCTCCAGCATTTTTGCCTGCCTCGGAAATATGTTGTTGTTTTAGCATCGCTGTCCAAATTCTGGAACACCCTCCCAAACAACACTCCACCACAAGGATCAAAGTGATTCAGGGATGCAGCTCGTTCAACAACTTCTCAAGGACATTTGCACGTACTCCAAGCGACTGCATGGATTTCCTCCAGGGGTTCCAGTTTCCTCCCACATCCCAAAGAAATAGAGTCATACAGCATGCAAATGGGCCCTTTGGCCGATTGACCAAGCTGCTGCTCCATCGTTACTAGTCCTACCTGTCAACATTTGGCCCATATCCCTCTAAACCTTTCCTGTCCATGTACTGTCCAAATGTCTTTTAAATGTTGTCACGTCATACTGATGTGTAGGTTAATTGGTCTCTGTGAATTGCCCCCAATGTGCAGCGAGTGGATGGGAAAATGAGATAGCATTGAGCTGGTGGAATTGATGGTCAGCATGGGGCCGAAGGGTTTGTTTCCATGCTGTATCTCCAAACTAAACTAAAAACGAAACCATTTTCCCTTGTTGAAATGAAGATGACACATGCTCACAGAGACAGATGACCACAAATCACTCTCTCTTACCATAATTATACATTGATTTTGTTGTTTAAGGCTCCTTTCATATCAGGAACAAGGCACGCAAAAAAAATCTCATTTTCATGCCTTTCGCTTTGGCACACTTTGTGCATAACCTCACAGAGTCAATGTATGTGTGTGCATGTGACATTCAAACTCATTTTCAAATTACAGTTTCATGGAGAAGATTTTGAGGAATGATTTGCAGCTGATTTGTTACGTTCCTTACAAACTTTGCTCTGTTTTCTGACCACTGAATATTCCCATTAGAACTGCTAATAGAGTGGTGCCATTGAATCAGGTCATTGATTTGATGTCATAGAGATATAGAAATCTACCTTCAAAAGGAATATTTCCTGCCACTCTACATATCCATTCATCCCTGGATTCCCATTTGTCCCCCACACAACTTCATATATGTCCTTACATACAGAAGAAGCATGTTCAGCCCATCGTGCCCATGCTAGCTCTCTTATTATGAATCACTTAAAATGTGTAATCTTTTTATATTTGTTATAGGGAAAAGAACAGAAAAGGCTGAAAACACACTCAACAGGTCAGGCAGCATCAGCAGAAAGAGAAGCAGAGCTAATGTTTCAGATTGGAGAGCCTTCATCGGTTCTGCTTAGTTCTAAACGAGGAAACATAGAAAGGTGCAGGAGTAGGCCATTCGGCCCTTCGAGCCAACACCGCCATTCAATATGATAATGTCTGATCATCCCAAATCAGTACCCCGTTCCAGCTTTCACCCCATATCCCTTGATTCCATTAGCCCGGAGAGCTATATCTAACTCGCTCTTAAATACATCCAGTGAATTGGCCTCCACTGCCCTTTGTGGCAGAGAATTCCACAGATTCATAACTCTCTGGGTGGAAAAGTTTTTCTTCATCTCAGTCCTAAATGGCCTATATCCTATTCTCAAACTGTGACCCCTGGTTCTGGACTCCCCCAACATCGGGAACATTTTTCCTGCATCTAGCCTGTCCAATCCCTTAATAATGTTATATGTTTCTATGTTCCCTTCTCATCCCACTAAATTCCAGTGAATATATGCCCAATCAATCCATTCTTTCATCATATATCAGTCCCGCCAACCCTGGAATTAACCTGGTGAACCTATGCTGCACTTCCTCAATAGCAAGAATGTCGTTCCTCAAATTAGGAGAACAAAACCGTCCACAATACTCCAGGTTTGGTTTCATCAGGGCCCTGTACAACTGCAGTAGGACTCCTTGCTCCTATACTCAAATCCTCTTGCTATGAAGGCTAAGCAATGGCTGCCTCGCCAACGGTCAATTTGCCCTTTCCTTCTTTGTGTTTTCATTGTATGTGTTAAATGTTAGTTTTTTTGGTGTTCTTTAAAAAAACTTTTCCCAATCTCTTACCTCGACGGAGATGCGATTTTTTCTGTATCGTCCCTCCATCTGCACTGCGGCCTAACATTGAGGAGTTAGTGTCCTTTGCTGGAGACCGACCGGGAGCTCCATCACAGTCGCCTGCGGACTTACCATCGCAGAGCTCACGATCCCTTTGCCAGGGGTCGCCCTCGGAGCTCCAATCGTGGGAGCTTGTGGACTTAACATCACGGAGCCCGACCTCAGGAACTCCAAGCCGCAGGAGTTTCGACTGCCCCGACGCGGGAGTTTCGCTCGCCCCTATGCAGAAGTTTAAATCGCCCTGACGCAGGGGCATCGATCACCGGCTGCGGAAGCTTTGATTGCTCCGACGGATGGTTCGACTGCCCCAATAAAGAGGAAGAAGTTTGGACTTTTTTGCCTTCCATCACAGTGAGGAAATCCGCTTTGGTGGATGTTTATGTTAACTTTTATGTAGTTGTGTGTCTTGTTGCATTTTTTTTCGTATGGCTGTATGGTAATTTGCATATCACTGTACCTTTAATTGGTACATGTGACAATTAAAAAACATTGAAACCTTTGAAACCTTTGAACATGCCATTTGCTTTCTTCACTGCCTGCTGTACCACCTGCATGCTTACTTTCAGTGACTGATGGACAAGGACACCCAGATCTTATTGCACCTCCCCTTTTCCTAATCTGACACCATTCAGATAATAATCTGTCTTCTTGTTCTTGCCACAAAATCAGATAACCTCACCTTTATCCACATTATACTGCATCTGCCATGCATCTGCCCACTCACCCAACCTATCCATGACACCCAGCAGCCTCACAGCATCCTCCTCGCAGCTCATACTGCCACCCAGCTTTGTGTCATCTGCAAACGTGGAGATTTTACATTTAATTCCTTTGTCTAAATCGTTAATATATATTGTGAATAACTGGGGTCCCTGCACTGAGCTTTGCGGCACCCCACTAGTCACTGCCTGCCATTCTGAATTTGTACGTTCTCTCCGAGACCTGCATGGGTTTCGGTTTCTTCCCACACTCCAAAGGCATACGGGCTTGGATGTTGATTGACTTGGTGTAAATGTAAAATTGTCCCTAGTGTGTGAAGGGTAGTGTTAATTTCGCGGTCAGTGAGGCCTCGGTGGGCTGAAAGGCCTGTTTCCATGCTGTATCTCTAAACTAAACTAAACTTAAGGCTGAGATATTACAGTATCTTTAATGTAACAGCTTCTCTTCCTCTCTATCTGTCAACACTATCATTCAAACAAAGCACACGGTCAACCTGTCAACAACGAGCTGGTCATGGCTTCTGGGACTGGCCTGATCAGCCTTTCTTCTACAGCCTTTGTGTCAGGGGTCTACTTGCTGATATCTACTAGGAACTGTCAGGTAACCTTTTGTGGATTCCAGTGCCCTTGTGGCTGAGAGGTCTTTAGGGTATACATCGTTCAACATTAAGAGGTATTATTGCAGTTTTCCCTTTGATGTAAGACTAACCTTTGCACTAACCTTTCTTTTCAGGCTCGAATAGACAGAGCTTCAGTTCTCCCCACATCTCCCATCAAGTATTTCTCTCGGCTTCTTAGTACAATTCTAATATAGGACAATATCACAACTTTGAATTACATTCCAGGTGATCAAACTAAACTTTAGTAGTTACAGCAGAGTCACAATTACAATGACGTTTAGACTTAGTTTAGTTTAGAGATACAGCGCGGAAACATGACCCATCGAAGTCATGCCGACCAGTGATTCCCGAACACTTACATTATCCTCGGACCAATTTACAATTTACAATTATATCAAGCCAATTAACCTACAAACCTGTATGGCTTTGGAGTGTGGGAGGAAACCGAAGATCACGCAGAAAACCTACTCAGTCCACAGGGAGAACGTACAAACTTCGTACAGACAAGCACCTATAGTCAGCATCAAACCCGGATCTCTGGTGCTGTAAGGCATCAAACCCAGCAGTTTTCTAAACCAACATGTAGAGGAACCAATGAGAGAGCAGGCTGTTCTAGACTGGGTATTGAGTAATGAGGAAGGGTTAGTTAACAATCTTATTGTGCGTGGCCCCTTGGGCAAGAGTGACCATAATGAGGTTGAGTTCTTCATTAGGATGGAGAGTGACATAGTTAATTCAGAAACAAGGGTTCTGAACTTAAAGAAAGGTAACTTTGAGGGTATGAGACGTGAATTAGCCAAGATAAACTAGCAATAATCTTAAAGAGTTGACGGTGGATAATAATGGAAGGCATTTAAAGACTTCATGGATGAACTACAACAATTGTTCATCCCAGTTTGGCAAACGAATAAATCAGGGAAGGATGCTAGGAGGCTGCAAGGTGACTTGGATAGGTTTGGTGAGTGGGCAAATGCATGGCAGATGCAGTATAATGTGGATAAATGTGAGGTTATCCACTTTGGTGGCACAAACAGGAAAGTAGACTATTATCTGAATGGTAGCTGATTAGGAAAAGGGGAGATGCAATGAGACCTGGGTGTCATGGTACACCAGTCATTGAAAGTAGGCATGCAGGTGCAACAGGCAGTGAAGAAAGCGAATATAACCATATAACAATTATAGCACGGAAACAGGCCCTCTCGTCCCTTCCAGTCCGTGCCGACCATTTGTTTTCCCCTAGTCCCATCTACCTGCACTCAGACCATACCCCTCCATTCCCTTCCCGTCCATATACATATCCACTTTACTTTTAAATGTTAAAATCGATCCTGCCTCCACCACTTCTGCTGGAAGCTCATTCCACACAGCCACCACCCTCTGAGTAAAGAAGTTCCCCCTCACGTTACCCCTAAACTTCCGTCCCTTAATTCGCATGTCATGCCCTCTTGTTTGAATCTTCCCTACCCTTAATGGGAAAAGCTTATCCATGTCAACTCTGGTGTGTCAGCATTCATAGCAAAAGGATATGAGTATAAGAGCAGGGAGGTTCTACTGCAGTTGTACAGGGTCTTGGTGAGGCCACACCTGGAGTATTGCGTACAGTTTTGGTCTCCTAATCTGAGGAAAGACATTCTTGCCATAGAGGGAGTACAGAGAAGGTTCACCAGACTGATTCCTAGGATGGCAGGACTTTCATATGAAGAAAGACTGGATAGACTCAGCTTGTACTCACTAAAATTATGAAGATTGAGGGGGGATCTTAAAGAGACTTACAAAATTCTTAAGGGGTTGCACAGGCTAGATGCAGGAAGATTGTTCCCGAAGTTGGGGAAGTCCAGAACAAAGGGTCACAGTTTAAGGATAAGGGGGAAGTCTTTTAGGACCGAGATGAGAAAATCATTTTTCACACAGAGAGTGGTGAATCTGTGGAATTCTCTGCCACAGAAGGTAGTTGAGGCCAGTTCATTGGCTAAATTTAAGCGTGAGTTAGATGTGGCCCTTGTGGCTAAAGGGATCATGGGGTATGAATAGAAGGCAGGTACAGGATACTGAGTTGGATGATCAGCCATGATCATATTGAATGGCGGTGTGATCTATGTTTCTATGTTTCTATGTTTCTATCTCTGCGCCACCGAGAAACCCACAACAATGAAGTTTTAGGTGGGGAAAGAGGTTCCATTGAATGACATTTTTGTAAATTGAAGATTCACTTTAAATAGAAAGATACAAACCAAAACTTTCTCTTTTACACGTTAACTGCATATTTTCAAGAAATTACATGTGTAAACAAATAACACCTTCAAGTACACAGTGGGATTTTTTTCTTTTCTTGACTCGCTGAAGCATTCTCTTCAATAACTTCCAACTCAATATCTACTGACAATTAGCATTGTTAAAGGTTCTGGATGCAGAAATCAAATGTTTGGAGACTATTTATTTCTATGTCATGAATATTATAGATAAAATAAAATGGAGTTGCTGGAAATCTGAAATGGAATATGAAAACAGAATATGCTCGGAATTGCTGGAATATGAAAACAGAAATCACAGAAAATGCTCGGCAGGTCTAACAGCATTTGTAGATGAAGAAAAAGATTTGATGTGTTTGATGTGACAGGCTGGGAATCTCAACTTTCTGATTTATTATTTCTACTATGTCTTCTGATTTTTTTTTCTGAATATTAGACTTGCAAACAGTTAAAGCCTCACTGATTCAGAGAAGAAAAGACTGTGTTAAATTGTAGCAAATCTCTCTCTCATATATTTACAGAGCTCTTGGTTCTCTCACGATGCATGGCAATACTAAATTTTTGGTCAATAATTTTGAGATATGCTGTCTACAAATTGCCTTGATTATATAGTTGGCTGGCCTCATTAACTTCCTCAGCCACTCTTCCTCACAGCCTCAAAAGTCATCGAAACATATAGTTTGGAAACAGGCCCTTCAGCCCTCTTAGTCTGCACCAAACATCAACCACCCATTTTACACTTATGCTACATTAATCCAATTTTTTTATTCTCCCCATATTCACAACAACTTCCTACAGTTTCTACCACTCACCTACACACGAGGGGCAATTAACCTAACATCTTTGGATGTGGGAGGAATCTGCAGAAACAGGCACAAGCATGTCCACAGCAAGTACCAGCGTACTCCACGCAGACAGCACCAGAGATCAGGAACGACCCCAGTCTTGTGCTGTGAGGTAATTGTGCCGGATGCACTGCATTTCTTGAAATAAAGATCACACTTTGAAAATGGAAATGAAACCAAGGACTAAACTATTATTACCTATAAAGTTTTACTATCTATAAACAAAATTAATTAACATATGTTTGGAAATTTGACCAGGTATGAATTAACTTGATCTTTTGATCTCTTAATGTCACCAAATGCTTTACTACAAGCTGTACGGCATCTCTGAAGAATTCACTCTCGGCATTAGTAATTCCAATGGATCATTTCCCTAAGTAGGCCTCATACCCATCTGTTTTTTGCCTATTCGATAATGGTTGCCTTGAAGTAATGGACCACATGGACTTGAAAAGTTTGCAGTCCATATTTTACATCACTGTCTTCCACTGTTCACATAATATTGAACACACTCTTCCAAGATGGCGTCCAACATAGGCGACTATTTGCATGCTAGCCACAGAAGCAGATCTACAAACCTCAGGCCACGGTTGGAGCAATCCCAGGCAAGGGATCCGCTCCGATATTAAGTCCGCGCCCTGTGGTGGGGCCCAAGGTCAGTCTGAGGAGGCCTTCACGTCCATCGATGATAGGCCGCAAAATGACCGAAGACGCGACCCAGAAACATCGCGTCACCGGCAAAGTAAGAAACTGAAAAAAAAAAAACGTTTTCCTGCCCACCACCTCCCCCGCATAAAACAAACCGGAGAACATTTACACAAACTTATCAAACGCACTCAAAATTTTAAAAAGAAATATACTCACTCAAAATTTTAAAAAGACGAAAAAACAGACTGTTGGCGGGGGCTGTCAATCGTTCAGCGCCCCTGGTGGTTTACTGTGCTTTTGTATGTAATTTATTGTGCCTTTATATGTAATTTATTCTAGTTAATGTCTTGTCTTCTATCCGGACCTTGAGTCTGTAATAAAAAGTAAGTAAGTAATCGCACCACACTCATAAATCTGTATTCCTACAGCAACATTTCCTACCTTCCTTGACTCGACTTTGCTGACTTTACCTTGCACTAAATGTTATTCCCATATTATGTATCTACACACTGTAAATGTATTGATAGTATTGTCATGTATTGACTTTCTGCTGACTGGTTAGCACGTAACAAAAAGCTGTTCACTGTACCTCGGTACAAGTGACAATAAACTAAATTTAACTGAACTCTGCAGTCTTTGTGTTTGGTGCATTACTGGGTTATATAATGTACATTTTACTTTTTTTTTCATTTATCAAAAAATGTATTCTATTATTAAAAAATAATATTTACACTGCAATAAAACAAACCAGAATCCACCACCATAATATAATACAAACAAATATCCTAAATAAACTACTATACAACTATGTTACAATCCTTATTGAGGATGCATTCAACCCCCCTGCGGTGCCCAGCGGTCCTGGAAAACCCCCAGGGTGAACGTCCATTTTACTTGGTCTTCTACCTTTGTGTCTTTACTTTCACACTGTTTTGCATCCTGACTCTCACGCTGACAATGCAACATCAGGCCTCTCCTCTTTCCTGCTGTCATCTTTGAAGTCACAAGATCATCTCCTCTGACTTGCATTTTTCTAAATCATCTCCAAGGCATTAAAATCTGATGTGACATTGTTCTGTTTGCCCTGTCATGCTGAGGCTTAAGTATTGAGGTTGACATTCATAAGTCCAATGGTATTCTTCAGAAAATCTTCAGAGAACAGAAAACGTAGAACAGAACAGCACAGGAACAGGCTGTCAGCCCACAACATTGGTGCCGAACATGATGCCAAGTTAAACTAAACACGTCTGCCTGTATGTGATCCATATCCCTTGCATGTCCATGTGCCTATCTCAAAGTCTCTTATTCCCCCATTATCGTATCTGCTTCCACCACCACTACTGACAACATGTTCCAGGCACCCGTAACTCTGTGTAAATCGCACAAAACACATCTCCTTTAAACTCACCCCTCATCATTCCTTTTAATCGTTGACACTTCCCATCTGGGGAAAAGGGTTCAGACTGTCTACCATATCCTTGCCTGTCATAAATTTCAATACTTCTATTAGCTATCCTCTCAGCTTCTGACGCTCCAGAAAATGCAATCCAGGTTTGTCTAATCTTTACTTATGGTTAATATCCTCCAGTCCAGGCAGCAGACTGGTAAATCCCTTCCACATCCCTTCCTCACTTCTTGAGTTGAGCAGTTCTATATCAAGCTGCAATGCATCGTGATAGAGTGTTTTCCATCGTGCATCTGCGAAAGCACCAGATAAATCATGCTGCCCCATGAAGCCATATATCAAGTTATCACATTCTCATTTGTTGCCACAATAAATTTTCTTTGCCCGCCCTGCACACACACCATTGCTAAATCACAAGCCTGTCCCACTTTGGCGACACTTTAGGCGACTGCCAGGGACTAGTTTTAATGGAATTCACTTACCACACCTGGCAACAACCTACGACACCACCTACGACAACCTACGACATCCAACGACAGCAAAATTGTCGCCATCGTCTCCGAAAAGTTTTCAACATGTTGAAAATTTTGCTGCAGTCGCCTGAAGTCACACAAACAAATCGCCTAAGTGGGACAGGCCCACTACGTTTCCTGCAGCAGCACGATAAAAATGGAACTGCAGCACCTATGTCGTGCTGACCCGGAGTAGTCATTCATCCCAAATGGAGCTCTCTCCATGGTAATCATAGGTCAACTGCTTTCTCTGGAGCAGAGGCTGAGAGGACACCTGATAGAAGTATGTAAAGTTATGAGAGGGATGGATAAGGTAGACAGTCAGAAACATTTTCCCCGGGTTGGAAATGTCAAAGATTAGAGGTCCTCCTGTGCACGTAGGCTGACCGGACTTTGGACTTTGAATAATGGCGTCAATAATGGCTGCGCCCGCATGTGTAATATAGGCAAAAATAATCGTTGTTATATGTGACAAATAAAGTACTATTGACACCACTGACTATTGACCCTCCTCTGCCCAGCATAGAGATGTGGCCCTCACCCACTTAGGGCTGATCAGTCTGCAAACATCATAGCTCACTGCACTCAGTGCAGAACACAAAAGTCTTCCACCCATTGAGAGGACTCACAATGAATGCTGAAAAATTGGTATGTCAGAGGCACAATATCCCAATGATATGTAATTGACCTCTATAAATCTCCCCGAGTGTGAACTTTTAGACTTCAGAGATACAGTGTGAAAATGAGTCCTTCGGCTTACCAGGTCTGCGTCGACCAGAGATCACCCCGTACTCTGGCACTATCTTACACACTAAGGACAAGTTACAATTTGCAGAAGCCAATTAACCTACAAATCTGCATGTCTGTGTTAATTCCGGCCAAATTGGAGATGCCAGGACACTAAAATTGAGTAAAGGCTTCTGGGCTGCTAGACCATTTGGTCAATTTAAATGTGCTTTCTCCAGAAATGGAACAAGCTGCAGAATGGTGCCAGTTTGTCTGGAGCCTAGATAAGAGTAGTAGGTAGAGAATGGAACATCTGCAGATTTTTAAAATTAGCTGTAAATTGCATGAAACGGATTGGGTGAATGCAAACCAGACATACACATTGTAAATATTGTTGCAAAGCTTTACTTTGCTCGATGTTGATTGGGTTAAGTGTTGAGCCTTGTCTGGGTTTCTTGAATATCCAGGCACATGTTGCATAATACATCTCTGTTAACTTGCATCTAGAAAGTTTGTCGGATACATTGTATTAGTCACTGTATTATTGGGTTAGGGAAATATCTATCATGTACCGTGTTAATCGATATCTGTTATTGGACTGTATAGAGACCACCCACATGTGGTTCTGCCCCTCAAGGTTCGGGGATCTATAAAAGGCTGCTCCCTTGTATACTTAAATTGTGGAAAAAGATAAGTCCCCACAGTGAAGATGTGGATCACAAAAATGACCGAGACACTATCCTTAGATAAAATAAGACTTGTTTTGTCTGACAAATCAGATCAATTTTCCAAAATATGGTCTCCTTTCATTGAATTTCTTCAACAACATAATGGCTGAACACAAATTCTAAACCGACGCTAGGGTCGGGTGAGCAGGCGTAGGGAAGGGTAGTGGGATATATCTCCGCTTTTCACTATGTCGTTAGTTCAGAGGTTTTTCATTTTTTCTTTTTCGTATCTTTTTCTAAATTCTTTATTTTCTTTTTCCTTTCCTCTTCCTTCCCCTTCTTTCCTTATTTCTTTTTTCCGATTTATTTATTAGTTTATAAAATGTTAAAACTGAAGCTGTACGGAAATTGTATAATTGTTATATCGATTACTTTCTCCTTGTACAATTGCTTCTAAGAAAATAAATATTTTTAAAAAAACATGGCTGATTCCACAGGCCTTTCCAGCCCGAAAAACCCCGCACATGCGCACACTCTGGAAGAGCCCCGCACATGCGCACATGTGCCCATTTCAGCTAGGCAGATACAAGGATTGACCCGTGGTGGTTAAGTATAGTAGTGGGGTACTGTTATTGTGTTTTTCCAAAATAAAGTATAGATGCACAAATGCTTGACTCAGTATTTTATTAACTGAAACTAGACTGGGGGAAGCTTAGAACGAGCTATTTACATTTGGAGTGTGGTAGGAAACCCGAGCACCTAGAGAAAACCCACGTGGTCATAGGGAGAATGTACAAACTCTACAGTCAGGAACAAACCCAGGTCCCTGGCACTGTATAACAACAAATCAAATGTTAAGCCACTGTGCCGCCATATACAAAAAATATTAAAGCAGGTGAGGGGTGAGTGGGGATAATAAAATAGAATTAATATAGATGGGTGCTTCATGGTCAGAATAGACTTAGTGGGCTGATGGGCATATTTTCATTATGTATGAGTATGAGTCTTATTCCGATTCTTTTTCCAGGAAGCAAAATCATCGCTCCAAGTCCTTTTGGGTGTTTTCTGACACCCAAATGATTAGCAAAAGGCATTTTGGTAGTCGAGCTTTCACGCACCTGATTCAGAGACAGTTTCTTCCCAGCTGTTATCAGCTAACTGACCCATCCTACCACAAACTAGAGAGCGGTCCTGAACTATCACCTACCTCATTGGAGACCCTCCTACTATCTTTAGTCGAACTTTACTGTATCTTGCATTACACGTCATTTCCTTTATCATGTATCTGTACGCTACGGACGGCTAGATTGTAATCATGTATAGTTCTTTACGCTGACTGGACAGCTTGCAACAAAAAAGATTTTCACTGTACCTCGGTACACATGCGATAATAAACTAAACTAAAGTTTCTGGTATACACTGCATGATGCACCGCTCACCAGGTTCCTGTTACTTGAAAAAGCTAGACGATTTTGATAGTTGCAACCTTGTTGCTGGCGTCAGCACTCTTGTTTCCTCCTGAATGTTTGACAGGTGGCCCAGCCAAGGGCGACCCAGAGCTTGCGGAACAGCCTCAGTCCATTTCCAAGGCATACACAGACGTTACTTCCTCAAAGTAGCTTCTCCTTGGGTGTTGAGCGAGAAAATAAACTTCCCTCTGTTTTGATTCATCTCAAATCACACCCACCCTTTTCAATCTCAACCATTGAGTTGGGCATTTACTAACGTCTTCAAGGTACGGAAATAATGGTTAGTCACTTTACAAAGGTACACCATGCTGCTAAGGATCTGATTGTGTGCAAAATGTCACAGAACTGGAGGTTCCCAAGGCAATTACTCCCACTCCGAAAATCAAACTATTTAACAGTCGACTTTAAATACGTAAATTCCCACTCGCAGCGAAATCACTTTACTACTGACAATGTATGATGGATGATGCTTTCTGCATCAGTACAGAGGGAATCCCAACTAGTTAACAGGATATGTGGAGGAGAACAGGAGCATGGGCCAAGGAGCCAGCCTTCAAAACAGGTGGATTTTGTCACCTGTCTCATTACAAATATAAAGTATCGATCTTCTTTTAGATTTCACCCTGGATGTGAATCCGTGTTGACCAGAACGAAAATTACCTGGGTGAATGTTAAGTTGTCTGGGATTGAGCATTAGTGCCACATGGAAACCCATATGGAATGCAAAAACAACTGTCAATGGCTGTTCAACCCAGATACTGCACCATATCCAAGTTTCCCAACCATTGAGCCCAATGCTGATGACTTACATGAGCCATTTGTCCAGTTACCTGAAGTACATCCTGAACATATCGAAGTTTTGTTTAATGGTGCATCTACCTGTCGTACAGCTCTTGTTATATAGCAAAGCATTGAATTAAAACAATGTCAATTAACCAGCCTTGCCAATTCATGTTGGAACTGTCTGGCCCTGACATAAAATCAGTAACCCTTTTTATTTTCTTTCACTCTACGGCTGCTGGTGGTAATTCCAGCACTCACCTTCATTTCAGATTTCCAGGAACGATTAGGTTCTGCATCTGCTGTGTTTTGTCTCAGCTTTCATTTCTCTGCCTCAGCTGACATCAAGACTGTCTGAGTCAGTCAGTCTCCACCCCAACTGAGACATTTCCTTTGTTCTTTCCACCTCTTCCTCTATTTACAACTGAAAACATGTGTGTTTATCTCACTTAGAAAAGGTCATTGATCTGAACCATTAACTTTGTTCCTTTCTCCAAAGATGCTGCCTGACCTGTACTTCTGTGTGACTGAGTTTCTGGAGGAAAGAAACTGCCACCAAATTCCCTATAGTATCAGACTTTGTTGATTTCTGGATCTTGTCCTCCAACAAGTGGAATAATGATCTGTTCACTCTATCAAAAACCTTTCCAAAATGCAAAGACCTCTGCTGGGTCAGCCAACAATCTTCCTTTCTCAAGGGTAGACTGATCCTGTCTATTCATCCCTTACTAATAAATGTAGACTCACATTTCTGGTATTATCGTTGCAAATCTTTTCCACACCCTTCCCAATGCCTGTACATTCCTGGTGACCAGGCTGCACATAGAAATGGGGTTGAACCAAGATTAGATACAGGTGTAGTATAACTTCCTGAATTCTCAATTCCATCCCTCTGGAAATAAACCCCAATGCTTGCTAATAGTGTAGGGGGCTCCTATGCTCAGGAGTGGTAACTCTTTTTGATTAATGGCCACATTGGCTAATTTAATTGTCAGAATCAGGCAAAAGGAGAGCAGATGTTTGTTGACACTGGGCCTGTACTCGGTGGAGTTTAGAAGAATGAGGAGGGTGGGGGGGGGGGGGGGGGGCAAATTGAAACTTACTGAATAGCAAAAGGCTTGGATAGAGTAGATGTGGAGTTTAGGACTAGAGGTCATAGTCTCAGAATAAAAGGACGTTCTGTTAGGAAGGAGATGAGGATAAATTTATTTAGAGGGTGGTGAATCTGTGGAATTCTTTGCCACAGAAGGTTGTGGAGGCCATCAATGGATATTTTTAAGGCAGAGCCAGATAGATTCTTGATTAGCACAGGTGTCAGAGGATATGGGGAGAAGGCAGCAGAATGGGATTAGGAGGGAGAGATAGATCAGCCATGATTGAATGGCGGAGTAGACTTGATGGGCCGAATGGCCTAATTCTACTCCTTTTCCTTATAAACTTATGATGCTGAATATCTGAAACCAGAACCAGAATGTGTGGAGATACTCAGCAGGTAAGGCGGCATCTGCGGAGTGGGAAAACAGCGATAATCTATCGTTAACTCTGAGAGGTCATCAACCTGAAATTCACTCTCTCCACAGGTGCTGCCTGACCTGACACGCTAATTGTACTTTCTGATTGAATTGCCAGTTCTGGAAAATGAGGAACTGGTTACCTGCCTCATGGATTTACGGGGAGGTGTCAATGGGATCCTGTGCCTGTACCTAATAGAGATCCAGAAGGATGTGGAGGCAAAGAAGTTGAAGGCAGTGTTGAATTTGACAGCCACTGGATAACATGTCCACCAGGAATGGGATACGTGGGTAGCAACATGACAGATGATTAGGTTATCTCGTCTTGAGCTTCTGTACAGGGCCGTGGTGCAAACCCCAGCCATCTATCTTGGAATCAAGGTGCATTCCTCATCATTTCTCTTTTAAAATATGAATTACTGTCTGAACATCTTGTTTAAGTAAACATTAGACAACTCCCAATGACATGCCTGTTTGTTAATTATAAATGAAGTATTGAAATTGACTTCCCAACTACTGACACCTCTCGGAGATGATGATTGTAATGATTTCCTGCCCATTCTCCCATCTTTCAAGCTCCGTTGACTGCAGCTCACTGTATCCCAGTGCTCACCAATTTTCACATCTCCATTACTCCTGCCCTAATTGACGGCTGACATTTCAACACTCAAAGAATTTAAACTTCTTTCTCCATCAGCTTACCATTAGTTTAGAGGTACAGCTTGGAAACAGGCCCTTCGGCCCACCGAGTCCGCACTGACCTGCAATCCCCGCACATTAACATTGTCCTACAGACATTAGGGACAATTTACACTTATACCAAGCCAATAAACCTACTGACCTGTATGTCTTTGGAGTGTGTGGGAAGAAACCGAATATCTCGGAGAAAACCCACACGGTCACGGGGAGAACGTACAAACTCTGAACAGACAGCACCCGTAGTCGGGATCGAACCCTGGTCGCTGGTGCTGCAAACGCTGTAGGGCAGCAACTCTACCGCTGTGCCACCGTGCCGCCCTATACCTGTACATGTTTGAATTAAAGCAGAATGGGAAGAATGATGGAAGGAGTAACTGTGCAGTGAGAACAATGTGCACAGCCCCGATAATCCAGATTTATCCCCTGTATGCAGCCCAATAAGAAACATGTCTGGTGAGACACAGTGGCCATTGTCCCTCATCAGCCCTCAAAGTCAGTGCCCACTGTGCAAGACATCACAGGAAATCCTTTCTGTTCTTCAAGCCTGTGCCGCTGTTTATCGTTGAATGAACCACTGTCTAATCCTTGTCTTTTGCTGCTGCCTTACATCTTTCAATCTTCTCCCTTTCAGTTGACTATTAAAGGGCCTTAACAGGCTTTCACATTACTAACACCTGACAAGCAAAGATTATTCATAATCCTCCTTTTGTTCTGTGATTGCTTTAACTGTGTCCTTGTTCTGCAGTGTTAGTGTAATTTATTTCTGTTGTAAACTTTGAGATGTCTATTTGCTTCATTCCTCAATCATTTTAGGACTATAGTGAAAAGATTCTAACTCATCAAATTTCTTTTCAAAATGACTGCTCTACACTAATAGAATTGTAAATGTAACCACTTCTATGGCTTCCTCAGCTCATTCAAGATTCAGACTACCCCCTTTGTGAAATAGTTGCCCTTGAGGTCCTTTTAAAATCTCTTTCCACTCACCTTCGTAGGCCTATGCCCTTTAGTTTTAGAATACTCTATCTTGGGATACAGACTGTGAGCATTCACTTTATCCATTTCCTTCATGATTGTGAACACTTCAATAAGGACACTCTTCAGCCTGCCAAACAGCAACAAAATAAATCCCAGCGTATCTAACAGGTATTATGCCACAATGTCAACTTGCATTGTGTGCAAGTTTTAACCTTGAATCCCAGTTGAAACAACCAAACTTTTTCATAGCATGGTTGGCTCCAGTTTAGACTTCAACATCACTTTCTGCTTTTCCTCCAGCTTTCTCTGCAATTATCTCATGTATCAGGGACTAAGAGTGCTTATTCCTTGAAGATTGTTTCAAATACTCTTGTCCCATTTTGAAATGTTCACTGTCCCATGTTGCTCTCCCTTTTCTAAAGTAACCATAAATATATAATTAGCATTGTGAACGAAAAGGAATACAAAACTCCACAATGTGACGCTCTTAAATGAAAGTTGTCTTCGCACAGTCGCTTGCACCCTGTTGTCATGACAACCATGCCGTCCCTGATCCCACTTCACTTCATCCATCCGGTCCTGCTTGGTTCCCTGCACAGTGCTGTCTCTCAGTGGGTGGGTTGCAGTGCAAATTAATGCAGCTTAGATGAGATTCAAGCCTGTTTGTCTATTAAACAACATTAGGAAGAGTCCTCTCTGGTCAGCAGTAGTGGAGAACTTCGATAATCCAACCCCACAACCCTGGTTGTGCTGTTACCATGCGAGGAACACATGTAATCAATTTGTTAATTCTGCATTGAAACTCTCTCTCAGTTGGTGGAATGGTGAACCTAAAACATGGTGATGATGCTCGTTTTTGGTTTTGTTTAGTCTAGACATACAGGCCTTCGCGCTCACCGAGTCCATATCGTGGTTTATCTTAGTGTCCTCGTGACGTGGGAACTTTAATAAGTTCTTTTGCTCGAAAAGACTGAACCAAAGATAGACACAAAATCTAACTGATCTCGAAACGAAATCACCCATTCCTTCTTTCCAGAGACTGCTGCCTGTCCCGTTAGTTGCTCCACATTTTGTGTCTATCTTCAGGTATCGATCACCCACGAAGATCACACTCTGCAATTTTAATGTTATCCTACTTTTCTATGCCATCTGACTGGGCAATGTTCACCAGTTTTTTTGCAATCTTCACATCCAATGGGCAATGGAGCACTCAAACAGCCTGGCCGGCTAGAGATCGTGGAAGCAGAGGGTGGGGTGGGGTTTTGGAACAACAGCCAGAATATTGAAATGGCAGGTGAGGCCCAACAGTTGCCCTTTGTGTTGGCTGGAGGGGGAGGGGGCTTTTATCATCCAGTTGTCTTCTTAACATCAGCGTAAACTCCTGGTGCCCACCACCTGTTCTCATAGTACTGACAGAATGGGCCAAATATGCAGCCAATCACAATTACCCATTTCTTCACTACAAAAGCTTCAGCTTCATCTCATAATGAACTTGAAAGCACGCCTCATAAATTCATTATGACACTGGACCTGTTGAGCCCATCCAGTCTATTTGTGTGTATCAAGTCACTCCTGTTAGAAACACTGTGTCACATTTCAGGAGATGTTGTCAGCTCAAGAGTTTAACGGGAGACGAACTTTGTCAGCTCAAGAGTAAACGGGAGACGAACTTGGAACATCGCAGTATACCATACCCGTGGGAACTCGGTTCAAACACTTGAACATCAACTTGGGATATCGTGCACAACCACGTGTCTCTCACTCGGGGTACCTCGTGGGTCAGGTCGCACATTGAGACAGGGCCATTACACCTAGATACTAAGGTAGAGAAGTGGGAAAACCCACACCTCCAGATTCAAGATGGCTTCTTCCCAGCTCTTACCAGGCAACTAGATCATCTTACCACAACTAGAGAGCAGCCCTGAACTACTATCTACCTCATTGGTGTCCCTTGGACTATCTTTGATCGGACTTTATTGACTTTACCCTGAACAAAATGTTATTCCCTTATCATGTATCTATACACTGCAAATGGTTCGATTATGATTATGTATTGTCTTTCCACTGACCGGTTAGCATGCATCGTAAGCTTTTCACTGTACCTCGGTACTCGTGACAATTAACTAAATTGAACAATAGTATGGTTGTGCCTAATGTATAGTAGGATTGTCACTGAACTGTATGCAAAAAATAGTAATTTAATTGTACTTGGAGACGCGTGACAATAAAGCACCATTGAATCATTGAATCATTTGCATTCGTAAGTGGCAATTTACAGAGGCTAATGAACTTACAGGTGTCAGAGGTTATAGGGAGAAGGCAGGAGAATGGGGTTAGGAGGGAGAGATAGACCAGCCATGATTGAATGGCGGAGTAGACTTGATGGGTCAAATGTCCTAATTCTACTCCCATCACTTATGATCTTATGACCTAAACCATAGGTCTTTGGGATATAGGTTATGTGAGCTTTACCAGCTGGTCACTACATGAAACAGAATGCCACAGAGAAGTGTCAATTTGCTAGCCTCTCCAGTCACTTGTTAAAATGAACATTATCTTATCTATTTTACTGTTTGTCCCATATATTTTTCACTTAATCTTCCTACATTTTGGGTTTGTTTAAATCCTACTCTTCACCCCCCCGCCCAACTACCTCCACCACCACTACCCCCTTTCTCTTGCACATGTACACCTTCACTTTTCCAGTTTTCCAAGGTTCCAGAGCCTTGCTGGATTATTAATTTTGCTGGACCGCCAAAGGTCACATAATAATAATTCAACAATGTAGCTCAGGCCCACTAATTATATCCCTCCCCTACCTATAAAGCACCATGGACTGCTAGAAACTAAAATAAACTTAAAAAATTAACAAATAAGAAAATAATTAACTCTGTAGGAAGGAACTGCAGGTGCTGGTTTAAACCGAAGATAAACACAAAATGCCGGTGTAAATCAGCAGGACAGGCAGCATCTCTGGAGAGAAAGAATGGGTGTCGTTTCGGGTCGAGACCTTCTTCAGACTCAGTTAAAGGGGCTGTCCCACTGTACGAGCTAATTCAAGAGTTCTCCCGAGTTTCCCCTGATTCGAACTCGGAGAATTACGGTAATAGCGCTTCGTAGGTATTCGGGGCTCTTGTGGACATTTTTCAACATGTTGAAAAATCTTCACGAGTCTTCAGGAGCTTACCGCATTTCTGGAGTACCTGCCGTTAGCGTTACGAGCCGCTAAGAGACATCCCAAGCTCCGACGTACCTGCTACGCACATTCTACGTGCTTACCACGAGTTTGATTTTTCTTTTAACTTCGGTAGATCTCTTGAATTAGCTCATACAGTGGGACAGGCCCTTTATTCTTGAATTAATTACCAAGTTAGGATTAACCCAAAAACTGACTTAACCGCAAACTGAATTAATCAAACTCGATCAACTCTTTCAGGACAAAAGCACCCGCAATACTCTTGTAATTATGTCCAGATTAAAGGGGTGCCGGACCATCAGTTGCCGGTAAATCGGTGGTGGACTTGCATTTATTGCTTCACTAAAATCTTAGGTTTAAATTTGTTACAACCTCGGACCCCAATGTCTAGCTTTATGATCGGATCCCGATGTCTAGCTTCACGTGTATGTTCAATTTGTTTTAGGTAACGTTTAAGTAACGTTTGCCCCATCACCACCAGCAGGTTGTTTGTGTAATCTGGCACCACATGGTGATGGGACCTGGATCTTCGGGTCACTACGCACATTTCCGATGTGTCACCGCAGGAGGTGTCCGAGCAGAGACCCGCAGGAGGGAATCACAGGCTGGGCAGGTGGCGGTCGCCAATAGGGATAATCTGTGCCAAAGGCAAGGGGGTGGACCTGCTGTTGGTCAGCCTCCTGCTGAAGGTGCCACTACAATTCAAGCTCAAAGGTCCATCAAGCGCAGGTTCTGCCGATGGGTACAGCTGCCCCAGAAGAAAATGTACGCAGAGCCACACTCCGGAGACATAATAAATTACTCAATGACGATTTAAAAGCAGTTGAGAAAGCCAGTGCAATTTTCTGGTTATTTCTGTGTGTGTGTATGTGCATGTATGCTTGTCGTTGCAATTGCAGAGGCACTTCATTGTGTCAGTGCTCAGCAGTAATAGAACGCAACCGCAGTGTCTCAAAGCATGTCAGGGCTGTTGACATTAAACCCACAGCTGGATGGGACAAATTCTCCACATTGAATGGTCATTAAGGCTTCGTTGTGGTGTTTACAGGAGCGTAGAAGCCAGAGAACATGTTTCATCCTCTTATCTGCTGTCAGTCCGTTGTCCTCCTTCCTCCTTGTCATCGCCAAGAGCCCTGACATGGTTTGAAATAACATAGTCACGTTTTATTACTGCCGTAATTCTGAACTGCCCACCGCAAGACATCATTAACAACCCCCCCCCCCCCCCCCCCCCCCCCCCCCCCCCCCCCACCCCCCCCCCCCACTTCTCTCTCCATCACACACAAACACAAACTACACACCGCTCAGGGCACCCAAACTGCTTTTAATATTCTCACTGAATATTTCTGCTACTTGGCAATTCCTTGTGTTTGTCAAAGAGAATAATGTCACAACACAGTAGAGAGATTAATGATCAGAGTTTTGTCCGAGCCAGGTTTAATAGCCTGATGCCTGCGGGGAAGTAACTATTCCTGAACCTGGTTGTCGCAGTCTTCAGGCTCCTGTACCTTCTACCTAAAGGTAGCAGGGAGATGAGTGTGTGGCCAGGGTGGTGTGGGTCTTTGATGATACTGCCAGCCTTTTTGAGACAGCGACTGCGGTAAATCCCTCTTGATGGAAGGAAGGTCAGAGGCGATGATGGACTGGGCAGTGTTTTCTACTTTTTGTAGTCTTTTCCTCTCCAGGGCGCTCAAGTTGACGAACCACGATGCAACCGGTCAGCAAGCTCTCTACTGTGCACCTGTAGAAGTTAGAGAGAATCCACCTTGACAAACTGACTCTCCGTAATCTTCTCAGGAAGTAGAGGTGCTAATGAGCGTTCTTGATAATTGCATCAATCGGACCAAGAAAGATCTTCAGAGATGTGCACGCCCGGAATTTTAAGCTCTTGACCCTTTCAACCATCGACCCATTGATATAAACGGGACTATGGGTCCCAATCCTACTCCTTCCAAAGTCCACAATCAGTTCCTTGGTTTTGCTGGTGTTGAGGGCCAGGTTATTGTGCTGGCACCATATGGACAGTTGCTCGATCTCTCTTCTGTACTCCAACTCATCCCCATCAGTGATACTTCCCACAACAGCGGTGTCGTCAGCGAACTTGATGATGGAGTTTGCGCTGTGACCGGCTACGCAGTCATGAGTATAGAGTGAGTACAGCAGAGGGCTGAGCACGCAGCCTTGAGGTGCTCCCGTGCTGATTGTTATCGAGTCTGACACATTTCCACCTGTATCCTGACTCTATCCCCTACTCCCAATTCCTCTGTCTACGCTGCATCTGCGCCCAAGATGAGGTGTTCCATACTAGAACATTCGAGATGTCCATATTCTTTAGGGAACGGGGGTTTGCCCCTCCCATCATAGATCACTCGTGTCTCCTCACTACCTCAGTACCTCCTCAGTACCCCGCAGCTCAGCCCTTGCTCCCCCTCCCCCTAGTCACAACAGAGACAAAATCCCTAGTCCTTACCTTCCACCCCGTCAGCCGTCACATACAACACATAATCCTCTGTAATTTCCGCCATCTCCGACGGGAACCCACCACTAACAACATTTGCCCACCTCCACCCTTTTCCACCATCCACAGAGACCGTTCCCTCCGCAACTACCTGGTTAACTCATCCCTTCCCACCCAGACCTCCCTCTCCCAAAGGTACCTCCCCCTGCAACTGCAGAAGATGCAACATCTGTCACTATACCTCGACTCTGTCCAGGGACCCCGACAGTCCTTTCCGGTTGGGCAGAGGTTCACTTGCACCTCCTCCTACCTCATCTACTGTATCTGTTGTTCAAGATGTGGACTCTTATATATCGGTGAGACCAAAGGAAGACTGCACAATCGTTTCGCGGAACACCTTCGTTGGACACTTTCATTCTCCTTCCCATTCCCACACGGACCTTTCTGTCCTCAGTCTCTCTATTGTCAGGGTGAAACTAAATGCAAATTGGAGGAACAACATCTCATATTTCGCTTGGGCCTCATCATCATTACTTTTTGCATTATCTTTCATTAGTTGATCGTTATCTCTCCACGTCACCGTCTATGTCTCTCATTTTCCTTATCACTAACCAGTCTGAAGAATTGTCTAGACCTGAAATGTCACCCATTCTTTCTCTCCAGAGATGCTGCCTGTACCGCTGAGTTACTCCAGCTTTTTGTGTCTATCTTCGGATTAAACCAGCATCTGCAGTTCCTTCGTAAGGGCCTGTCCTACTTGGGCGTCATTTGCGCATCACGCAAGTTGCGCACGAAGATTTTGTGAATCCCAAAATCCTGGGGCGCGTCACTGCCTACGCCAACACGCCATGCGTGCATCATGATGCGCAAATGATGCCCAAGTGGGACAGACATTCTTCTGAGGATGTACCATAGCCAAAACCTGTATCACAGGAACTTAGGAATAGAAGTTGGGTGTTTAACTCCACTAGCCTGTTCAATCTATGAGATAATGGCCAGTCCAACCATTGACCCAGACTTTATACCTAGTCAAGTAAACTCTCTCCATCTCAGTTACTTTTCCCAATTAAGTTTCAGAGTGTGAACATTGTTGATAAGAGCAGTATTTATTACGTATTTTAATTACCAGTGGGAAGGTGGTGGTGATGAGTCACCTGCTTGAATAGTGACAGTGGTTTGTTTAGTTTGGTTTAGCGATACAACAGGAAAACAGGCCCTTCGTCCCACCAAGTCCGCATCGACCAGCGATCCCCGCACATTAACACTATCCTACACTTACTGGTGGACAATTTTCACTTATACCCAGTGCACAAACTCAAGCCAATTAACCTACAAACCTGCACGTCTTTGGAGTGTGGGAGAAAACCATAGATCTCAGAGTAAATCCACGCGGTCACGGGGAGAACGTACAAACTCTGTACAGACAGCACCCATAGTTGGGATCGAACCTTCGTCTCTGACGCCGCAAGCGCTGTAAGGCAGCAACTCTACCGCTGCGCTACCGTGTTGCCCCTGCAACTAGTTGTTTGTTGCAACGAGATGGGTTTTTTTAAGGCGCTGTTCAGCTGTGCTCTGGTCAGATGTATTTGCAGCGTTGTCTGTCCGGAGTCACATGCAGGCCAAAGTTCATAAAGGCAGCAGATTAATTCAGGTGAAGGGGATTAGTAAAGCAGGCAGTTTTTAGCACCGTTCAGTGGTTTCACGGTCATCATCAGTGACGCAGCATGTTTCCTATTCCAATTCTCAGATTGTTCAATTAACAATTTATCACACAGCTGCCACAACGAGATTTGAACTCGTATCTCCAGACTGTTGGCCCAGCCTGGTGTAGTTTTGCTACACAGGCCTCTGAACAGCTGCTGTTTCTTTGTGCAGGGAAATGTTTCTTAAGCTCAATCCTCAATGGCCTGGCACTGGACTGAAGATCGCGTTCCTTTGCCGTGGAGGCACAAGGAACTGCTATTGCTGGAATCAGAAGCAAAAAAAGGGAGTAATTTGGAATAAGGGTGTGTGTGGGAGGACCAGGCTAGACAGCAGGAAACAGACAGGGGCAGAAGTACAAGTTACCAGAAACTGGAAAAGTCAATGTTTGTGCCATTGGGTTGTAGACTTTCCAGGTGGACTATGAGGTGGTGTTTCTCTACTTTGTCCCACTTTAACCCTGATCCCCATCACTCCCCCATGCTTTTCTCTACTCCTGATCCCTATTGCTCCCCAGTGCTCAACTCTATCTCTGATCCCCTCACTCCACCCCTGATCCCCACCACTCATTTGTGATCCTCTCTACTCCTGATCCCTGCCATTCCTCAATGCTCCTGGTAATCCCTGTTTTCTCTATTCAGTGTCAAACTGTAGCAATGTGGAAACAGGGAACTGTAGATGCTGGTTTACAAAAAAAGACGCAAAGTGCTGGAGTAACTCAACGAGTCAGGCAGCATCTCTGGAGAACATAGATAAGGTGGCCTTTCGGGTCGGGACTCTTCTTTGGACTGATTGTGGCGTGGGGGTGGGGTGAGTAACTGTAGCAAGTTTATGTATTGGACTAGTCATCACACATTTGATTCACATCATACATCGTGCATCGGAAAGTGTGGAGTTAAAATGAACGTTTTAACCAGTTTGGTTAAAACTTCGGTTTTAACCAGCATCTGCAGTTCCTTCCTACAAACAGTGTCAGGACTCAAGCAGAATAGATGTACACCTGCCACTATTGTGTTTGCGACCAGAATCTAAAGAATAATGTGCCCGGTCCAGTTTGTTCAGTCATTTCCAATTTATTCTTAAAATTTATTTCATTATACGTTCATGATCATCATTGGGCATCGATACGTATATTGCCTGGCCCAAGATAGATACAAAATGCTGGAGTAACTCAGTGGGTTAGGCAGCATCTCTGGAGAGAAGGAATGGGCGACGTTTCCAGTCTCGTCACCTATACCTTTTCTACAGAGATGCTGCCTGTCCTGCCGAGTTACTCCAGCATTGTGTATTTATCTTTGGTGAAAACCAGCATCTGCAGTTTCTTCCGACACATATTGCATGGCCCCCAACTGCTTTAGAGGAGGCAATAGTGAGCCACATTCTTCAACAACTCCTCTCAGCTATTTCAGAGGGACATTAGAACCTAGCACATTGCGGAGGGTTTGGTGTCAGATCTTAGAACAGCAATGATCCAGATTGGTTTTAGTCTGGTGGTTTTATGGTCACCATTAAAGATAGGCACATTAAAAAAAAATGTTTCAGATTTATTTAATTGAGTGTTTTTAAATTCCGCAGCTGTTGTGGTGGGATTTGAACACAAACTCTGATTTATTAATGCGGGTGACCAATCCAATTGTTTCACCTTTAAAAAGAGAAGCATTCTCACAAACATGTGTATGAAGGGATTACAGTTGCTGGTTTAAACCGAATATAGACACAAAATGCTGGAGTAACTCAGCGAGACAGGCAGCATCTCTGGAAAGAAGGAATGGGTGACGTTTCGGGTCAAGACTCTTCTTGCAGTCTGAAGAAGGATCTCGACCCGAAAGGTCACCCATTCCTTCTCGCCAGTGATGCTGCCTGTCCCGCTGAGGTAGTCTATAGTGTTCCAATGCTGATGCACGATAAGGGTTGTGCAGATTGATTCAAGAAAATAATAGTTGTATCCGTTCCTGATTAAAGTGATGTGAGACTTCTATATCTCCTACCCAGTGGGTGAGTCTAGGACCAGAGGCCATAGCCTCAGAATGAAAGGTACCTTTGGAAAGGAAATGAGAAGGAATATCTTCAGTCAGAGGGTGACAAATCTGTGGAAATCATTGCCACAGACTGCTGTGGAAGCTGACAATGGATATTTTTTTAAGGAAGACAGATTCTTGATTACAGAAAACATAGAAAACATAGGAAATAGGTGCAGGAGGAGGCCATTCAGCCCTTTGAGCCAGCACCTCCATTCATTGCGATCATGGCTGATCATCCACAATCTGCAATTAATAAGGGAGTCAGGGGTTATGGGGCAAAGTCAGGAGAATTGGGGTTAAGAGAAAAAGATAGATCGACCAGGATGGAATGGCAGAGTAGACTTCATAGGCCAAATGGCCAAATTCTGCTCCTAGACCTCATGAATTTATGAATGGTAGCTGTGAGAAGATGGCATTACCCTGATGGCAGCGGTCCCTGATGATAGATGCTGCCTTCACGTGGCAGAACCTCATGTAGATGTTTTCAATGTTGGGGAGAAATGTACCTGTGATGGAGCAGATAGAGTCCACTACTTGCTAGAGCCTCTTGTGGTTCCTGTGCGTTGGAATTGCTGTAACAGGCCGTGATGCAACTAGTCAGGATAATTTATTTAGTCCATCTCTGGAAGTTGTTTGAATATCCTGTGACATGTTGAATCTCTTTAAAGTTCTCAGAAGGTAGAGGTGCTGGCAAGCAGTTATCATGATTACATCCATGTGCTGGGCCAGGACAGGTCATAGAGCCATGGTGTCACACAGCCAGGAAACATTGTCTGTCGGCCCAACTCCTCCATGCTGAGCAAAATGCTCAATCTAAGTTCGCCCCATTTGCCCGCAATTGGCCAATATCCCTCTAAACCTTTCGTATCCATGTATCCGTCTAAGTGCCTATTAAATATTGTTATTGTACCTACATCAAGTACCTCCACTGGCAGCTTATTCCATATACCCATCACCCTCTGAGTGAGAAAGATGTCACTCAGGTTCCTTATATCTTCCCCTCTCTCACCTTAAACCCATGTCCTCTGGTTCTTGATTCCCCATACCCTGGGTAAAAGATTCTGGGCATTCACCCTACTATTACCTCCTGATTTTATATGCCTCTATAAGAGAACCCCCTTAGCCTCCTGCTCTCCAATGAATAAAGACCTAGTCTGCCCAATCTCCCTCTATAGCTCAGGAACTCGGGTTGTGGCAACATCCTCATAAATCTTGTCTGCACTCTGCACCAGGTCATCAGAAATATTAACCCCCAGAAATTTGATATTGCAATCTATCACTGACCCACTCAATGTCCTGACTCAAATCCATCGATGATTTGGCCAACAACAGTGGTTTAGATTAGTAAAGTTTAGAGATACAGCGCGGAAACATGTCCTTTGGCCCACTGAGTCCGCATCGACCAGTGATTCCTGCACATTAACACTGTCCTACCCACACTAGGGACAATTTACATATACACCAAACTAATTAACCTACATACCTTGGAGTGTATGTCCTTGGAGTGTGGAAGGAAACCGAAGATCTCGGAGAAAACCTACGGGGTCACAGGGAGAACGTACAAACTCCATACAGACATCACCCGTAGTTAGGATTGAACCTGAGTCTCCGGTGCTGCAAGCGCTGTAAGGTGGCGACTCTACCGCTGTGTCACTGTGGCCGCCCCAAGTGGTGTCGTCAGCAAATTGTAGATGGCAGTCCAGCTGAGCTGAGCCACAAGGCCATGGTTAGAAGATAGAACAGGAGGCTAATCGCAAAACCCTGAGGTGCACCTGTGTTGGTGATAATGAGGAGGATGCTTCATGTTGTTTCTTATCATGAACCAGAGACAGCCAAGGACTGACTTACTCTTTGCAAGTCATCCTGTGAAGAAGTAATTCATAAAGCAATATAGAACAGTGTGTAGAAAAGCACAATAAGTCTATGTGCGGCAACAACCAACTTCCTTCCTTGCACTATATTTGTTATTTATTGAGCTTGAGTATGTGTGCATGTATATACATACACTGAACATTTTTCCCCCCCATTATGTACTATGTTTACATATTCTGTTGTGCTGCAGCAAGCAAGAATTTCATTGTCCTATCTGGGATGTATGACAATAGAACACTCTTGACTCTTGGCTCTCCCTCTCTTCACTCCCACTTAAATAGGTTCTAAATGCACCCACTCACCCAGAACATTCCTTGTGTGTTACGCATAGTATCATGAAGTTTCTTTACAATTTGCTAATGTATTTATTAAAGATTCTTTAATATTTATTATTACTATTTTGCATGCCTCTCTCACAGTGTGCAAATCCGTCGAAGGATTCCAGAGAAATTCACATGGTGGTGAAGAGAACGTGCATAAAACTAGCTAGTAGGCAGCCAGGATTGATAAGAAGCCATTGTTCTGTCACAGCCTGGCATGCTCTTACATCTCAAACAGTGGACTTGGCTTCAAAAATAGATGGGTTATTGTTCAATGTTCAGGTGTCATTCAGAGCTGGAATACTTGGATTAAAGAGAAAAAAAACTTCAAAATGAAGAAACCACAAAAATATTGTTTACCTTTGATAAATGTTGATAGATAAATTTCGTGACGCAGCCACCTGCATGAAAATAGAAAAGAAATCTGACAGCAACTTCTGAGATTCACTCTGAGGTAGAAAGAGGAAAAGTCCAGAGATTGCGGTCAATGCTTCCCTCTTCTTCTACTGAGGTTGCATCTTTATCGCAGGCAAAGAACAAACTGCTGAGGGAACCCAGCAAACTAGCTGGAGCATTTGGGGAGCAAAATGGACAGATGGGTCTGAGTCACAGTGGGGAAAGGTAACGTCAGGCAGAGGTAGGAGGGACGGACAGGAGATTCTGTGGCAACAATCGAGATTCCAGGATGATATGTTGCCTTCCCAGTGCAAGGGCACAGGATCTCAGAGCGGAACTTTGACATTCTCAAGGGGGAGGGGGAGCAGGCAGAAGTCATTGGAATGAGGTCCTGCAAAATTAACATGGAGTTAGTCAAAAGATTAAAACGCAGGACCTCCAAGGGAAGTTATCTGCAGATTATTCCCTGTGCCACGTGCTAGTGAGGGAAGGAAAAGGAGGTTAGTGTAATGAGTCGATGAATGTGTGGCTGAGGAGTTGGTGCAGGGGGCAGGGATTAAGATTTTTCGACCATTGGGATCTTTTCTGGGCCAGAAGTGAACTGTACAAGACGGTTGCACTGAAGGGACACCAATATCCTGGCAGGCAGGTTTGCTTGTGCTAGTTCAGAGGGTTTAAACTAAATTGGCAGGGGGCAGGATCCAATGTAGGATTGATGCAGGTGAGAGACTGGAAGTTGGTTTGGAAGGTGATGAAATAAAGTTCCGTGGACAGGATAGGCAGGAGCATGCAGGGAGCAAGGAAGGACTGTTGGATTGAATTACATTTATTTTAATGCAAGAGGCCTAACGGGCAAGGTGAACAAACACAGGGCATGAATAGGTACATGCAACTGGGACGTTGTAGCTGTTACGTAAACCTGGCTAAGAGAGGGTCAGGCAGTTTAATTTGAGGCTCTGCTCGGGAAAAAGGAGGAAGCATGGTACAGGTACAGGCTGCTGAGTTCAAATGTATCCTTGGAGGAGTTTTGTGAACTGAGGAGCATACTTAAGAAGGAAATCAGGAGGACAAAAGAGGGGCAGGAGATACCTCTGGCAGATAATATTAAGGAAAATCCTGAGATTTTACTGGAAAGTGGGTAACTGGAGAATGAATAGGGGCCCTCAGAAACCAAAGTGGTCACATCTGTGTGGAGGTACAGGCAATGGGCAATGTGCTCAATGAGAAGGTAGACAAAAATGCTGGAGAAACTCAGCATGTGAGGCAGCATCTATGGAGAGAAGGAAATAGGCAACGTTTCGGGCCGAAACCCTTTTTCAGACCTCGCAGACCTTCAGACCATATGCTCAATGAGAATTTCTCTCCTGTTTTTTACCGTGGAGAAAGATATGAGGACTGGGGAATTGGGACAGTTAATGGTGATGTCTTGAGAATAGCTAGAGAACAAATTCCATGCACCTTGGCTGAGATATATGATTCATTGTTAGACACGGGTGAGGTGCCAGAAGACAGGAGATTAGCTAATGTTTCGCCTCTATTTAAGAAGAGCTCCAAGAAAAAGTCTAATAGTTAAAGACCAGCGAGACTAACACTGGTAGGCATGTTACTGGAGAGGATTCTGAGATGTATATGCATTTGAATAGACATGGGGCTGATTAGGGATAGTCAGCATGGTTTTGTACGTGGGAGATCATGTATTACAAATCTGATTGAATCTTTTGAATAAGTAACTGAAAAGGTTGATGAGAGCAAAGCTGTAGAAGTTGTTATATGAACTTAAGCAAGGTATTTTATAAGGTTCCGCATGGTAAGTACTCTGGAAGATTAGATCACATGGGATCCAGAGGGAACACGCGGACTGGAAAGTCTGAAGAAGGGTCTCAACCCGAAATGTCACCTATTCCATTTCTCCGGAGATACTGTCTGACCCGATGAGTCACTGCAGCTTTTTGGTCTATCTTCGGACTGGATAGAGAATTTGCTTCATGGAAGGAAGCAGAGGGTGATGGTGGAAGGATTATTTTTGGACTGGAAGCCTGTGACTAAGTAGGATCTGTAGATGCTGGTATGCAAAAAAGGTCACTAAGTCCTGGAGTAATTTATCAGGTCAGGCAACATCTCTGGAGAACATGGATAGGTAATGTTTCTCGTCCCAATCCAACATGTTCTCCAGAGATGCAGCCTGCCTAGCACAGTTACTCCCGGATTTTGAATCCTCTTTATAAATGAAATTGAATGTTCGTGAACTTTAATCACAGCACTCTTCCTGTATGGTCAGAAAGCTCAAAGTAATATGGCTTGACCGTGGTAAACTCTCCCCCATCAAATGTTCTGCAGAAAGTCATGTTCTCTCTCCTATCCATTGGGAAATTCCCTAGTCCTAGCATGCTGGGTAATTAAAATCCACACTTTCCTCCACTTACACGTGTCAGACCAAGGCAGGTGGCAAGCCAAGGGCAAGTCTTTGGTGGCTGTACAACATGAGACCATCTTGAGATAACACCAATCAAGTATCAAGCATGTGGCTTGCATGACAAAGTCACCCTGTAGACTTGAAGAAAAAGCTACAAAAAAAAAGATAGACACAAAATGCTGGATTAACTCAGCGGATCAGGCAGCGTCTCTGGAGAGAAGGAATGGGTGACATTTTGGGCCGAAACCCTTCTTCGGAATCGGTTGGCTGAGGGAAATGGTCCTTGAAATTTGCATGTAACTTACATGAAAGGAACAAAGAAAAGCTAATTAATATCTGACTTTCTTGTTCCTCTAATCACCCATAGCAGTTGGGATCCGGTCTAACACATCGAAGGATTCAATATCAATGTGATTGCAAACTTAGTCCACTGGGATGTTCAAGACTGCAGGACAGGTGTAGCTGTATATATTGCTTGATCCTTGAATTTACAGTTAAATAAAGATAACCCCTGAGAATGTACGCGTATGTTTCTGTCAAAGCAAATTCAACTCCATGAACCTCACAGTGGGAGTGCGAAAGTCATAAATAATTATTTAATAGCAAGTGCAGTTTTGAAGTTTGCAGATTTTTTTTTTTAATGGCAATGTGGCAGCAGTCAGCAGGATAGTGGCAAACGTCTGGAGACAGCATAGGCACTCTGTGGAAATGGGGAGACATATGGCAGATGGAGTTTGATGTAGCTGAGGTTGAACAAGATGGAAAAGTTACAATGGCGCCACTTGTAGAGCTGGGGTAATTCAGGTTCAATCTCAACCTTGGATGCTGACTCTGAGGAACTTGCAAGTTCTCCCAGCAGCCATGTGGATTTCTCTTGGTTCCACCCACCACCCCCCCCCCCCCCCCCCCCCCCTTCCCCACATCCCAATGTAATTATTGAAAATTTCCCCTGATCTGTAGGTGGGTGGATAGGACTTAAGGAGAATCCAAATGGAATTAGCGTATAATTAATGTAAATGGGTCAGCTGGGACACATAGGCCAAAGAGCCTGTTTCTGGGATATATCACTTTGGGATACTAAGTGAAATATTAAGATATATATGGGTCAAATAGGGGCAGGTGGGACTAGTGTTGATGGGGCATGTTGGCAGCATGGGCAAGTTGGACCAAAGGGCCTTTTTCCATGCTTAATGCCTCTAGGACCCTAGATCAGTTTTCAGGATGTGCACCAACAGTGGGATCTCAGTGTAGATATTCAACACTCAGGCTAAGTTGAGAGGGAAATTGAATGTGATACCTGCTGTTGATAACAATCAACACCTCAGGCTAAGTTGAGAGGGGAAGCTCATTCCACACAGCCACCATGAGTGACTTCTGTCCCTTAATTCTCATGTCATGCCCTTGTTGTCTTGTCGGCAACAAATAGAAAAATAATGATGATGTGGTATATCTTTAAATATCCTTGGCCAAATCTCTGCCATCAAATACAATCCTGGGTAAGGATAATGCAGGGGAAGCTTGTCCGCATGATGAAGAGACATAAATTGGGAGAGTTTGGAGTGGGCTATGTCTGTATCATTCAGCGGGTGGCAAGAGGAGCAGACTTTCAAAACAATGAGGGTTTTTTATCGTGGTGACAAGAGGAAGTTTCTCCCAATGGCAAGTGGGATGGTAATCATCATTTCCAGTTGATGATTGTCAAAAGAACTCTTGTGAAAATGACCAATGCCTTTTTCATAGAGAGGTTGTCATTGTCTAAAACACATTCCCTGAATGACTGGCGAAATAAAATGTCTTTGCAAGCCACAATTTGCAGGATTATGGGACAGAAGCTGTGATGTTGGCTTATATTGGACAGATAGTTAAAGAAGCAGCATGATCATTTGGGCCAAGTATACCCTTTGCATGCTGTAAGGTTCTTTGATTCATGACTGTTATTGTGTACTTTCCCAATTACCACTGTTGCAGTATTGCTGATAAAAAGTAACCAAAAGTGAAACACTTATCCACCATCTGATATGCTCATTCTTCTCTCTGGGGTGAACTGATCGATCCATAACTTGCAGGAAAGACCTTACCCACTTAATCACCAATTCCCAAATTTCTTAATTAACTGTGCCCTCCTATGTAAACACTACTTACATTCACTGCACTTTAGCCTGAAGCAGCTCGGGGACTAATTGCAGGCTGATTAACTTGATATCGGTAATTATAAAAATAATTCTGAAGAGAGGCGAGGGAATAATCGCACTCATCCGATTCAAACTTAGCAGACATTACACAATATTAGCAACAGAATGGAGAGATGAGAAAGAGATTTGCCAGAGTTGGGTGGGTGGGTGAGTGGATGGGTGGGTGGGTGGGTGAGTGGGTGCATGGGTGAGTGGGTGGGTGAGTGGATGTGGGGGTGTGGAGTGTGTGGGGGGGGGGAGGATTGAAATAAACATTGGATTTCATTACACAGTGAAGTCTAACGATAAGGGTTTCAGAAAATTATTTGTCTTACTCAGGACACAGTTGGACAATTTTCCTCAACACTGGGTAAATCTCTATGGTAGCTTCTATGAGTTCTCATCGAGAGCAAGGCAAGAAAAATATGCTACACATGCATACTAATTGGAAATAAAATATAAAGAAAATGCTGGAAATACTCATCAGGTCAAGCAGCATCTGTGGAAAGAGGCACAAATTTAATGTCTCAGTTCACTGTAATTTCTTCAGAGATATAGAACCCACACCTCCTGATGCACATACAGTTTCTTACGAGGTGTTATCAGGCAACTAAATCATCCTACTCTTCCTTAAAGATATGAAATGACTGCTTCCGCCATTATTTCAGGACGTGTTTCAAAGATTCACAATCTTCTGGTGAGAAAAATATTCACAATTTCTGTTTTGAAGGATGATTCCCTATTTTTGAACTGTGACCCATGATTCTAGTCTCTCCTCCCGAAGGAAACATAATTTCCTTACCCAACTTGTTGAGATTCACTCTTTTATACTCCAGCACATACAATCTTAGTCTGTCCATTTCTCATGAGATAGTGTTCTCATTCCAGTTGAGGCCTCTGTAAAGCTTCTGTAAGCAAGGGCCTGTCCCACTTAGGTGATTTTTTCGGTGACAGCCGGAAAATAGGCTGTCGCCACATGGTCGCGGGGTGACGCGGGGAGATGCGGGGTGACGCCCGTATTGTCATGAGTTGTCTCCTCAAATGTCATAACTTTTTTCTTGTCGCCGATGGATTTTGAAATGTTCAAAAACTTTCAGCAATAATGGGCTTGACGTTGCCTGTCTTCTCCTGTCATAGGTGCTGTCGTAGATTGTCGCCAGGATGACGCCAGGTGACGTTGGTTGTCATCGGGTGCTGACCTCGGTGAATTCCATTGGCGACTACCTATGTCAACCTACGTAAACCGGCGACTGAATTGTCTTCAGTTGTATTCAGTTGTCACCGACAGGGTCATTGCTTGTCGTAGCTTGTCTCGGGTGGATGTAGGTTGACTTCAGTTGTCGTAGTTGTCACTTGTGTGGTGGTCGGTTGCCGTAGGTGCGGTCGTAGGTGGACGCCCTAAGCCACCATGATTGGGTCGCTGGTTGTCGGTAGCTTGATGTCAACTAGGTGGCAGGTTGTCGTAGACATTGTCGTAGGGGGGAGAATGAGGTTTGGAGAGAGAGATAGATCAGCCATGATTGAATGGCAGAGTAGACTTGATGGCCCAAACCACAGGTCTTTGGGATATAGGTTATGTGAGCTTTACCAGCTGGTCACTAGAATGCAACAAAGAAGTGTCAATTTGCTTCTCAAGTGATCACACTAGACATAACCTCTCCAGTCACTCGTTAAGATGAACGTCATCTCATCTATTTTGCTGCTTGTCCCATATGACCATCCTCTGCCTCCACAGATGCTGCCTGTCCCTTTGAGTACCGAAAAAGGGACAGGCAGCATCTTTCAGTGGTGCTATGGAGATCTGAAAGGGGATAGAAAGATAATGTGCCTGGTCTTCGCATGATACTAAAGGGGCTGTCCCACTGCGGCGACCTAATGTGCAAGTTTAGAAGAGTTTGCCCTCGACTCATACTCGCAGCATGGTCGACACGTGGTCCTAGGAGGTCCTATGAGGTCACTGAAACTCTCCTTCATGCTCGAGGGAAGTTTCTGCATACTCACGGCCTCAGCTAGGTCGCAGAAAAAATTTCAGCATGTTGAAATATTTTCCGCGAGTATAAATTGGTCGGCATGGTTCTTTTTAACTCGCCTTGCAGTGGAGTGGGGTCGCTATTTAGTTACAGGCAGTCGAGGGCAACCGTAGACAATCTCATTGCAGTTTTCAGGACCAAGGAAAGCCGACTGATAGGTAAAATGCCCACTAAACTTTATTAAACATTGTCTGACTTCTTAAAAGTGTCTCCACTCCTTCTCCTCCCCTTCTCTCCCCTCTCTCCTTCTCTATCACAGCGCTCCCTGGCCACCGCCTTTGCGAGGTGTGTGTGTGTGTGTGTGTGTGTGTGTGTGTGTGTGTGTGTGTGTGTGTGTGTGTGTGTGTGTGTGTGTGTGTGTGTGTGTGTGTGTGGTCGGTCGATCCAGCTCGCGGTTTCATCGCTGACGGTCCATGCAGCTTGAGATTTTCCAGGCAAGTGCCCTCGAGCTTGAAGGTCGAAGACACTCTTCTGAACTCGCAGATTAGGTTGCTGCAGTGGGACAGCCCTTTAAAGATGGTAAAAAAAATGCAGAGAGTGATCAGCTGAATGTGGAGGCTGGTGGCGTGCAGGGGCGGAAAACACGGGGGGCCCAGATGGGGCCCGTCCCCCCATGTTTTTAGAGGTGGGGGACATACCCCCCAGACCTGCGCCTCATCCGCAGCCAAGGTCGATCCCGGCTGGGTCACCGGCGCTGTCCCGTCCCACCCGAGTGCCCCCCCCCACGGGTAGCCAGAGAGGTCGGGAGTCAGGCGCGAGCTGTATCCCCAGGCCCACAGCCAGCGCGGTATCTTTGTTTAGTGCTGGATTGAGCCTACGAGGCCTCGAGAATGTGTGTGTGTGTGTGTGTGTGTGTGTGTGTGTGTGTGTGTGTGTGTGTGTGTGTGTGTGTGTGTGTGTGTGTGTGTGTGTGTGTGTGTGTGTGTGTGTGCGCATGCGCGAGCCGCCGCCAAAATATTGTGTCCCCCGTCCCCTTCATGTTTTTATAGCGAGTTCTGCTCTTGGTGGGGTGGAAGGTGAGGAAAATGGGAACAGTATTCTTGCTTGGATTGCAGTAGAGGAGGTGAGCTGAGCAGTGAAGGGAAGACAATGGACATTATAAAGCACAAAAACTATGGTTAAGGTAAAAGAAAGGTATCTTGGCAAGATAGACAACAAAACTGAGAAGACTGGGAAAAACAATAAAATCATAGATCATGGAAGAATCCACAATGTCAATGCCAAACACGATACGGAGTTAAACTGATCTTCCTTGTGTGCACGTGACTCATATTCTTCCATTCCCTGCATATTTAGTTTCAGTTTCGTTTTGAGAAACAGGGCCTTCGGCCCACTGAGTTCGCGTCGACCATCAATCCCCACACGCTTACATTATCCTACACACACTGGGGCCAATTTACAATTGTACCAAGCCAATTAACCTACACACCTACACATCTTTGGAGTGTGGGAGGAAACCGGATATTTTGGTGAAAACCCATGCAGGTAACGGGGAGAACGTACAAACTCTGTACAGACAGCACCCGTAGTCAGGATCGAACCCGGGTCTCTGGCGTTCTCAGGCAGCAACTCTACTGCTGCGCCATCATGCTGCCACCACATATCCATGTGCTTATCATAGTATTTATGGAAAATAGGATGGGTGAGAGTGTAGTGGCAGCGGATGCCAGATTTGTCATTAGTATAAATAGCATGGAGCTGGACTAGAGGAGAAAAAAAAGTCAAGGCAGGAAATAAGTTCTGTATGACATGAACAGGCTAAAACAATATCAATTTTACCTTTATTGAATTTGGTTAGTACTGAACAAAAAGCAATGGCTCATAAAACAAGTGTATTAAAAGACAAGCCATGTGTTACACTTATTTCTAACATTCAATCTGTACTGCATTGCATTCCATTTTGGAAAAAGTATCATGCCAACAAAATCACACATATATATATATAATTATTCAGTCAATTAATTAACATATGTAAAAGTATGCATTTAACCATTTATCTGCAGACCCTTGTAATTCTATTTTTGGATTTAACTAAGCAAAACATTCCATTCCTATCCACTCAACTATAACCTGAAACTATAAACTAAACCTAACACCTCCACATCAGCCTCCCCCAGGACTAATAATCTCACCGGATCATTCTCTAGTAGGTTGCATTTGTAATTGCATATACTGTGCTATAATTGTTACCTTGACTACACGCAATCAGAATACATTGTGTTCCATACATTTTCTAATCATGACTTAATAAGCACAAATTAACACAGACTAATAAACCCATTATCATAGCATTGCAGAAACCCAGGTGATTACAACACAACAAGAGGCCTTTCAGCCCATTGTGTCTACCCAGCTCTTTGGGAGAACAATTTGCTCGTTCTACAACCAGGTCTTTCTCTGCGGCCTTGCAAATTTCTCTTCCGCGTGCATTTATCCAATTCCCTCTGAGGGTCACATTAGAGCCTGTCTCCACCCAATCTTCAGACACTGCATTCGCCAACTGTGTAATATTTCCAATCTACTTTCATCCATCGTCATGGGTGCGTTGACCATCGAGTTCGGCAATATCAGTTGCAGTCTTTGTAAGTGAGCATGAGTGAATCAGGCAACACCAGCCCTGGAGACACACACTCGGAAACAATGAGGGACATGAGAAAGGTGCTGTGCAAGTGCAGATGCTGATATCTTACTTTCTTCCCTGACTCCGGTGACTCGGCCCTGCTAGTTGCCTTTCACGTTGACAGGCTCTTTTGGTCAGAGCCCAGCCAGTTCTATCATGAGCACCAGACCCCTGTTCTCTTGCAGGAAAGCCACTGTGTTTGATGGTGTATTTGATACAATCCTGGCATAATTTTCTTGGATGTCCTTGGTTCCGATGCCCCAGTGCAAGAACTGAGCTGATGTGGCATATGGGAGCTGCTGGTACAGATCGAGAGGCCTGCCCAGAACTACTGTGCCCTCAGGATCAAGGCCTTGCTGTGACTGGGCTGGCCCTGTCCAGCACCTCCAGGTTTGTCACCCAGTCCAGCCATTTAAAAACATAGAAAACTAGGTGAAGGTGTAGGCCATTTGGCCCTTTGAGCCAGCACTGCCATTCAATATGATCATGGCTGATCATCTAAAATCAGTACCCCTTTCCTGCTTTTTCCCCATATCCATCGATTCCTTTAGCCCTAAGAGCTAAATCTAACTCCCTTGAAAACATCCAGTGAATTGGCCACCACTGCCTTCTGTGGCAGCGAATTCCACAGATTCACAACTCTCTTGGTGAAAAGGTTTTTCCTCATCTCAGTCCTAAATAGCCTACACCTTATTCTTAAATGTTCTGGACTCCGCCAACATCAGGAACATTTTCCTGCATCTCTCCTGTCCAATCCTTTAACAATTTTATATGTTTTTATAAGATCCTCTCTCATGCTTTTAAATTCCAGTGAATACAAGCCCAGCGGACCCATTATTTCTTCTTATGTCAGTCCCACCATCCTGGGAATTAACCTGGTGAACCTACGCTGGACTCCCGCAATAGCACTAATGTCCTTTCTCAAATTAGGAGACCATAATTGCACACAATACTCCAGGTGCAGTCTCACCAGGGCCCATGGGTAACCACAGAGATCTCATTTGGAAACACTCAGCCTCTTTAATTTAGACTTTAGAGTTCAGAGATACGGCATGGAAAAACCCTTCGGCCCACCAAATCTGCACTGACCAGCAATCACCCCATACACTAGCACTATCCTCCACACGAAGGACACCTTACAATTTACAGAAACCGTTTACCTACAAACCTGCACGTCTTTGTGGAGTGGGAGGAAACCAGAGCACCTGGAGAAAACTCATGCGGTCACTGGGAGAATGTACAAACTCCACACACAGCAACAGTAGTCAGGATTGAAATGGGGTCTCTGGCACTGAGAGGCAGCAAATCTACCACTGCGCCACCATGCCGCCCTCTTTGATGTGTCCAAGTTTCAAAGATAAAAAGGTCTTGTGAGCACCACTTTTAAGTGCACTCTTCTTTCCATAAATCAGGGCAGAGTTCAGGACACACATGAAAAACATGTTGTACAAGACTGGAATAAGTACACGGCCCTGTTTCATGCCATTGGCAATGTCAAATACCCTTCTGCAACACAAGTTCATTGATGATATTGTCCGATATGAATTTTTCTTTAGACTTCCTGCTTTATACTGTTTGACACCCAGACTATCATTTGGCTATTCCTGTGTCTTTGTTATCCAGAGACACAAAATGCTGGAAAGAAGGGTCTCGACCCAAAACGTCACCCATTTCTTCTATCCAGAGATGCTGCCTATCCCACTGAGTTACTCCAGTATTTTGTGTTTATCTTTGCTTTAAACCAGCATCTGCAGTTCCTACACTCTTTGTTATCCACGTTGAACTTCTCTGTATTGTTTCTAATGCTCCAGTGTTGCATGTGTAGGTAGTATGTTCCTGTTTTCTCCTGTGTACCATAGACATGCAGATTGATAGATTAATTGGACACTGTAAATTACCCCTAATGTAGGTATGTGGGGGGAATATGATCCCAATGTGGGGTGTATGCATCACAGGGAAAATTAGTGGGGAATGGGATTTTTTCTGAGTGCCAAAGTAGATTCAATGGGTTGAATGGCACATTTCTTTGTTTAAAATAAATATGGGGGTAATCTTTAACCAATGAATGTCACAAACACCCTTTTTTACCTAATGTCAGACACATGAATAATCTCACTCTTTCCATGTGTAGAAAATGGCTCAGACCTCTCCTACTCCCCCAGCTCACCAACATATCCACTGTTTTTCATCATCAATGTTCTTACTGGAGTGTGCCTTTCTCTTTTACCTCACATTTAATTACTTCTTTGCTACTTCCTCAAGCAGAACATTTCCAAACTCATCAATGGCATAGTGTCCATGGGTACTATTGTATCGCTGTTCAGTAAGGCAAGTGACAAGGACAGAACTACTAAACGAATGTCCTTTATTGAAGGCAGTCGACATTTAATTAATAACATTGGCTGGTGCAACAAAATACCAAATGTCGGACAAAATGTTGCATTCAGTTCTATTTACACATTCAATAGCTAGCACACATCGGAATTAATCAATTGGATTACCTTAGGGTAGATCAGTGGCTCACTCTGGAGTACGAATCTTCAGCACTACAGCGAATGTCAAGGCACATTAATTCCACACTCCGCTCAGACAGTTCTTGATATCAAGGAGGTCTTATCTGGGAGATCCCCAGCACTGCCCGAGGTGATCACAACAGGCTGTGTTTTTTACGTCAGTTTGACATTTTCGCTACTCACTGTAAATGAATCCAGGCAAAAACTAATCCCAAAATATATTCGTCAATCTGATTGAATTGAATTCTATAAAGAGCGATAACTGTTCTTCTAAGATCTCAAATGCTCTGTTTGAATCAAGAGACTGTAGATGCTGGAATCTTGAGCCACGGGAACACAGCAGGTCAGGCATCATCTTTCAGGTCCAGAACCTTTCATCAATCTGAAGCCCTTAAACGTCATCTTCCATTTGCTTCCACAGATGTTCCCTGGACTTTTGGCAGCACACTGCCTCATAAGAGGCAGCCAACATGTTCAAGAACTACATGCATCCTACACATTCTCTCATCTCCTCTCTGCCATTGGGCAGAAGATACAAAAGCTTGAAAAGCACATATTACCAGCTCTTATCAGACTATGAACAGACCTCACATAAGGTAAGGATGTGGTTCCAATCTCCCAACCTACCTCTTTGCAGTCCTTGCACTTTTTTTATCTGCAATTTCTCTGTATCTCTAACACTATATTCTGTACCGTGGTTATTTTTCCGTGTATGACATGTACTCATGCATGGTATTATTTGACTGGATAACATGCAAAACAAAGATTTTTGATGTCACTTTGGTACACATGACAATAATAAACCAACACCATTACAAAGTGCTTTTCTTCAAGACCAAAAGTTGCTGCTATGCACATCGTTGCTTGGTGTTGGTGTCCATGGCAGATCATCATCCTATAAGCTGCTTAAACTGATTAAAGATCTGACCACCTAATTTAGTTTTTTTTTTTTTTAATTTAATAAACATTTTGTAATATTAAAAAAAAATTAAAAATGTAAATCTAGTTTTTAACTTTTTAGAGGTGCCAATATGCCGTAGACTAGAGGCATGTAAATTCACGAGAGATAAACACGGCCCTTTACCACTGAATACCTGCTGAAATCCCCACCTGGTTTCATGCTGTTCCACCTCTCTCGACTACTTCAAAGATGCTCCTCAAAGCCCTCAGCCTTTCTACGAAAATGCTAATTATCTATGCAGGTATCTCTTTAGGTGGCTTCACATCAGTTTAGAGTCATAGGATCATAGAGTCGTACAGCACGGATATGGCATCTATACTAGTTGCACGTATCTGCATTTGGCCCACATCCCTCTTAAACTATTCCCACCCAAGTACTTGTCCAAATGTGTTTTAAATGCTGCTTATAGTACATGCATCAACTACATCTTCTTTCGCAAAGTGGGCGATGGGTATTTGGAATGAGCTGCAAAAGTTGCCGCTCATGTTCCTATTAAATCTTTCTCTTCTCACCTTGATCCTATGTCCCCTACTCTGGGTATTTATTTTATCTAGTCCCCTCATGATCTTATACATCTCTATAAGATCACCCTTCATCCTCCGGCAATGAATAGTGCTAGCCTGCGCAAACTCACCATGTAGCTCAGGGTCTAAAGTCATGGCAACATCCTTGTAAATCCTCTCTGCACCCTTTCCAGCTTAACAATATCCTTCCGACAGCAGGGTTTCTGTGATTACAATTCCAGGATGCATTGTGGACCATTTTCCCCTTACATGGTTATTCCCAAGCAGAAGGTTCAGCCATGTAACCCACCTCTCCAACCACTCACATCCACTTGAAATGCCCTGTATATTGTGGAGTTAAGCAACGAGGAGAGAATTAATGGACCAGAATTGTATTAGTTTTAATACAATAGACTCAGGAGTAATCCCAATGAGGCACTGAAAATTATTAAAGTATGTTAATCATCACAGATGTAGGAATAAAAATATTTCTTATAGTGGAAAAGTTCACAAGAAATGGGTATTATTAGGAAAAAATAGGCACTACTTTCAACTTTGAAGTCGAGAAGCACTTCTTCGCATTTTTGACTCTCTTCCTAAAAGGAGGTTGAAGTAATGAAAATAGCTGTTAAAATCTGTTGGGAAGATGGTAGTTAACAATAACAAATGAATTTTTAAGATATCAGACTAGTTAAATTATGATAAGGTACCATCATCCATTATCTAATCAAATATCCTACTTCAGAATCTTGCCATTATTTTATGTCTCCCATTATCCTCCAGTTACTCTGTCCAAAAACACCATCTTTACAATGCATAGGAAGGAACTGCAGATGCTGGTTTAAACCAAAGATAGACACAAAAAGCTGGAGTAACTCTGCGGGTCAGACATCATCTCTGGAGAAAAAGAATAGGTGATGTTAACTATTCCTATTCGTTACCTATTCCTTTTCTTCAGAGATGCTGTCAGACCCTCTGAGTTACTCTAGCTTTTTTGTGTCTATCTTTACGATACATGTCATTCACACGCTTCAGTATTTTTGTTGTACGTTTTAGAGATGCAGCGTGGAAACAGGCCCTTCGTCCCACTGAGTCCGTGCTGATGAGTGATCCCCGCACGTTAACATTATCCTACATACACTAGGGATACTTTACGCATTCACCAAGCCAATTACAACTTACAAACCTATACATATTTAGAATGTGGGAGGAAATCGAAGATCTCGGAGAATACCCACGCGGTCACGGGGAGAATGTACAAACTCCGTACAGACAGCACCCGTAGTCGGGATGTGCCACCATGCCACCATTTTGTCTCCTATTTTCAGCGCTATCACAATCTATGAACTGTCACCGGTAACAGGAAACTTTGTTACAAGCTGAAAACTTATCAGAATATTAAGATGCTACTGGATCTGAAAGGGATTAGTGATTTTTGCATGGAGCTGCTTTGATCAGCTTTATGCTGAGTGAAGCCTACAATGTTAGGTGAAGCACATAATTGATTCTAATGACCTGTTAGGGCACTAAGGGCACACTTAGTCTCAATCAATTATTTTTATTTCATACACCCCTGTTCAGCATCCCATATACAAAGAGAGAAACAATCCAAAAAACTGCAAGATCTTCATTACAATGGTGACATCCTAGTGCACCCTAAGGCACTTCCATTATCTAAAGGGGCCTCCCCTTGCCTTCTGGCTGCATTTCTCACCCACCATCCTCATCTTCGGTCACCCTGTGCGTCGGGGAGAGGGTAGGTCCGAGGATGTCCTGGTTGGGTTGCTCCTGGGCCTGGCCAAGCTGGCCATCCGCGAGTCACAGCGCCAGGCGGAAGAGGGCTCTGCCCGAACTGGCTGCCTGCCCCTTTTCCAGGGTTACGTCCGTGCCCGGCTGGTATTAGAGCGGACGCCCTGGGGGATTTCCGGGACTGCTGGGCATTGCGGGGGGTTGAATGCATCCTTGATAAGGAGTGTAAGATAGTTTTATAATAGTTTATCATTTTTGGTGTGTATTATGGTGGTGGGTTCTGTTTTGTTTTTTGCTGTATTGTATATATTATTTTAATATTTGAATAAATAATTTTGATCAACATTTTTTTTTAAAAGGCGCTGAATGATGCTCATTTATTACTTTAGCATTATAATGACAGTGGCAATTGCCAAAATGTGTGTGCTCAGTGCAGGGCCAGATTTACGTATAAGCTTCACATGCTTAAGCTTAAGGCATCGAGATCTAGGGGGGCCTTGGCAGGGCCGGATTTACCTACAGGCCTCATAGGTTGAAGCCTATGGCCTCAAAATCTGGGGGGCCTCCGGCCAAGGTGTTTTTTTCCCCAGATGTAAAGAAATCCCAAGAATGAAAAATTGGAAAAAAGTGGAAATTTCAGTCAAATTTCCACTTTGACTGAAATTACTCTGAATTCAGGTTCTGGACCGCTGGAGGTTTTGGGGAAAGAAATTGAGACCATCCGCGCCCGCGTAGTTGGGGGAAACCGGTGACGCAGTAGCAACGCAAAATGACGATGTCTCTCAGCGCAGGCGCAGTGGGCCTGGGCGGGTTCAGATCTCCACACAATCACCTCGGTGCCTCGTGTCTACTCCAGGTAAGTAGTGGAATATTGTGTTGCAGGAGTGCCCGTTTCACCGGGCCGGGTGGGGGGGGGGGGGGGCTGCGGTGTCTGCAGCGCGGTCAGAACCTCGCTGCGTGGGAGGGAGGGAGAGGGGGAGGGAGGGAGAGAGTGGGGGGGGGATGTGAGAGGGGGAAAGGGGGGGGAGAGAGAGGGGGAGGGGAGAGAGAGAGAGGGCAGGGGAGAGAGAGAGGGGAGGGTGGGAGGGGGAGAGAGAGAGATGGGGAGGGAGAGAGAGGCGGAAGGAGAGGGAGGGGGAGGAGGAGGGGGAGGGAAAGGGGGATATCTTTAGTGAGATTGCAAAATTAAGGTAGGTTTTAGAGCAATTATATTTTCTCCTCCATATGAATAATATCAATCAATTGGAACTGCTTTCTTTTCCTTGATAACAATACTGAAAAATACGAATTCCATAGTTTGCGACTTTCATTTTGCATCATATTTTAATGTGCACACACTAACACAGTCGAACAGAACAGGCAATCAAATCAACAGACTAAAGATTTTCTAAAAAAACTTACAGTATTTTATTTGCAGTGTTTGCATGCCCCTTTATAACATTTTACAGTACAACTTGATTATTAAAACAAGGACAGCTTCAATTCTAGATTTAACAAAATGTATACAACAATGACCCCAATCATCCCATTCCAACCACCCATTACTCTTGACTCAACCAAATTTATTTTTGAAATATTGGTCATAAAGTTGGTGCAAAAATGCTCCAAAATAAGGCTCAGAATGCACCAGAGAGCATCTAAAACCCCAAAGCTTCCTGGGCACTTAAGCAGGCCCTGGACCCCAGCCGCAAGGAACTTTCAGCTTCATGCTTGTGATATCCGCTGCGTGCACTTATTTCACATAAATTTTTGTAATCCTGTTATGCCACCCCCCTTTTTGAAAAGCTTCATACAGGCCTGGTGTACAATATTTTTGACACTGTCATGGGCATTTCTTACATATGCTGTCACAATGCACTGTAGTCTCTAAACAACACTTCAGTAATTTTCCTTGCCCTCCATTTCAGAATAATAGTGTTTTAAGCTGATAACTCAACACTAGCACTGGCAATAAATAAAAAGCGCAGCTTTCCAGCCCTTATCTCATTGGCCACGTTCGGCTGCACATCGGTGTCAATCTGGTGGATTCTTCCATCTTCCTCTCATCGTGGGACTGGGGGATTGGGAGGGGCCTCACAAGTGGAAAAGCCTAGGGCCTCTCTTCATCTAAATCCGGCCCTGGCTCAGTGAGTTCCTTGTAGCCCATTGCAAAGTTTATATGCTTTTGGGCCATTCTTTGAAAAGTGAACCAAAATGTCACACACGTTACCAAATGGCATCTCACAAAGTAAAACATTAAAAAATTCTTGTAAGAGAATAACTTTATTCATTGCTATTTTCCGACCTACAGAACTATAATGCATGTCTGTGAAATATATGAATATTCTAGCTTTTTTAAATTCACAAGAGTTTGGAAGATAAAACTGAGATACGAAAAATAATGCTTCCGTGTGAGGTCACAAAAATGACCAGTCATATTTGACCTCTGACCCTAAACAAACATTGTCAGCATAACATAAATATTTCATTTGATAAACTTCGAAAAAAATATGAATCATATATACAGTATAAAACAATATACCTGTAATGCTTTCAGAATTAGAAGAGATGTATTCCACAATTTTTCACATTTTTGGTCACACACGTGACTAAGAATGGGCCTTTTACATATTCTCCAGCTCAGAGGAAATGTTGAGTCAGTGTTTCTTTGAGTTTTTAGTTGACCTGTTTCTCAGTGCCTCCAGATCTTTCTGCTTCATTTATGAAGTTGAGTAGTAAAGAGAAAGGAAATGGTGATTTATCCAATTATCTTCTTCGTTCCTGCTCTAGTAGGGGGTAGTTGTGCTGGGACACGCTTTATTTTGGCCATGCAGACATATTCCTGCTTGAAAGTGATCCGTTCCACCCGAGCCTGTGCTTGGGAGGTCAGTCACAGATGGAATGTGCTTCACCTGGAGGTCGGGGTCATTAACGTTCCTGTGGAAGGTGAGGGGCAGAGGGGGAATGTGGACACCAGTACTCTGAGTGAAGTCTAGGGACATTGGAGTCTTCCTGTGGAGGCCAAGAGATTGACTATATACGCCACAGAGACAGGGAAGGGGAAATGGATTGGGAAGCGAGGTCTCGGGACAACACTTCCGGATCAAGGAATGGTCGCGGGTTATTTCTCTGTGAGTGAGGCTGGGAATTGCAAAGTAATTTCTTTCAGCATTTTGCTCCTTTAAACCTCAGCCAATGTACACAGCAATGGAAGACTATGCTGCCTTGAAGGTTTCCAAGGCAGGTGCCCTACAGAACAACCAAAAGAAACATTGCACAGGGAACTATATCATCCTGTGCATTCCCCATGTGAAAATCATGTTGCATTCATTTATCCAATCGAATTTTCCAAGCAATACAAAACGATTCGACATGTTTCATTCGGGAAAAATCGATTTTCAATTGCACGACACAAAAGACAGCATTGTGCGATTCAATTTCCAGCAGAATTGTCTCTCCGAGGACGTTCAGTGCGATATTTGTTTTCATTTATTATGTTAGATCTCTGATGGCTGAGGGTAGTTATAAATTATGTGCACTCACTAGGTTCTCAACATCTAACAAAGTACCATGCAGAGTTTGTAGACACGTATGAGAAACACGGAGCTTAAACAAAGTGTGTGTATTTTATTCGAGCACAGCTGCCGATGCAGCATATTATTAAACTTTTTAAACCTCTTTAAACCATTGCTGTGACCCAATTTGAGAACAAAGGGAGTTTAGCAAGTGTGAACAGAAGTGTCCCACTCATGGTGAACCAACCACCCTGCGACACTAGTTAGAGAGTTTTAGCCCAAAGGATGCAAACTCCCCAAGCGGAATATGAGGTGCTGTTCCTCCAACTTGCGGTGTTGCTCACTCTGGCCATGGAGGAGGCCCAGGACCGAGAGGTCAGATACGGAATGGGAGGGGGAGTTGAAGTGCTGAGCGACCGGGAGGTCGGGTTGGTCTTTGCGGACCGAGCGGAGGTGTTCGGCGAAACGATCGCCAAGCCTCCGCTTGGTCCTGCGACACTAGTTTGACTGCCCCCAGGAGCCATAGGGCTGCTATAGCATTGCTGCAGGCCAGAGAGATGTTAGACATGTGCCACAAACCTCAAGAGAATAACATTCTTTAAATAGCATTTAGTGTTCACAAGCAATGTTACATGCTACACCTCTTCCCCTTTACTAAAACAAAATGAACAAATTTCACATTGAACAAGTTTAGAAGGATGAGGGGATATCTCATTGAGAAAGATCGATCAGCCGTGATTGAATGACGGAGTAAACGTGATGGGCTGGATAGCCTAATTCTGCTCCTATCACTTATGAACTTACGAACATATTTGCAAATTTACCAGTCACAATTTTTCAAATTCTGACCATAAAGGTCCTGGAGGTAATCTTTCTTAGGCTCTTGTACTTTCTTCCCAATGGTAGCTCCTTACATTCAGGCTTAAGTTCTGCTTAACCCTCCAGGGAAGCAGGAGAAAGAACATTAATATTTTTAAAACATTTTAAACTAGGGTCACGATAAAAGGTGAGTTCTTACCTTAAAAGAAGATGTCTGAACTGTGAGGGCATTGCAACTAGGAAGGGTGACTTGATCAGTCATAAGGTTATAAGATCATAAAGAATAGGAGTAGAATAAGGCCATTAGGCCCATCAAGTCTATTCCGCCATTCAATCATGGCTGATCTATCTCTCCATCCTAACCCCATTCTCCTGCATTCTCCCCATAACCTCTGACATGTGTACTAATCAAGAATCTACCTATCTCTGCCTTAATAATATCCACTGACTTGGCCTCTACAGCCTTCTCTGGCAAATAATTCCACAAATTCACCACCCTCCGACTAAAGAAATGTCTCCTCATTTCCTTCCGTAAGAACATCCTTTAATTCTGAGGCTATGGGCTCTAGTTCTAGGTTCTCCCATTAATTGAAACATCCTCCCCACATCTCTAGTCATCAGAAGTTATGGTTCATTGATGGATTGACCTCTAAGATGGTTGTGAGTGTGCAGTGTTAATCTTGTAACATAAAGGGGCAAAGAGAGCAGGTCCCATAGAATCAGCTCTTACATTAATATTTTTGAAATGTCTCTACTTCAAGTAAAAATAGATCAGGAAATTTTGGTCTGTTATTTATTAAATTCCAATGTCAAACTCCTGCTTGACCGATGGAAGTTCATTCCAAGCCTATTACACATATATAGGTAGGAAATTAAATGTATCAGACAGAGAACTCAACAGATGTGGACCGAAGAAGCTTCAGGTGGGGGACTTTCAGTCTTTAGACTGAAGCAGGATCCCAATCCAAAACATCATCTATCCATTCCCTCCACAGATTCTGCCTGCCCAGAGTTCCTCCAGCAGTTTGTTTTTAGGTCACATTTCCAGCATCAGCCATTTCTTATGTCTCCATGAACATGGGTAGATACTGGGGAAGCTCTTGTCCTACACCACATATGCTTTTTCGAGCTTGATATCATGCAGGTTAATGTAGGATTAGTGCAAATGGGCAGTTGTTAGTCAGTGCGGTTTTGACAGGCCAAGAGCCTATTTCTGTGCTGTATCTCTCTACGACTCTACGTAAAGAAGTTAATCTTAATGAAGATCCTATAACTCTATGTAATCTTGTTTTCTGAAAACTCTCTCAAGCACGCAAAGTTTGTGATTATAGACATGCAAAATACAGTTATCCAATCCATTCTCTACTCTTTCTACATATCTCACCCTAATAGAATTGGTTTGTTCACATAATTGTCCACTCCAATTATTAGCTTTATCTTTTGCCCATTGTAGAGAGCATATTGGAAACACATGTGACTGCAGATGCTGGAATCTGGAGCGAAGGGATGTGGGAGGAACTCAACGGGTCAGACACCATCTGTGGAGTCAAATTGAGAATCAATTTTTTTGGATTGAGTCTCTGTTGCCGAGTTTTAACATTAAACATTCTCCATTTGTCTTGTTCTCAGTTTTAATGCACTTCTTGCCCATGGCATCTTCCCAACCCATTGGCCATATGTATCTCTTCCCCTGATAGAAATGTGTTCATTTTCATATCAATCTTGATTATTAATCTTCAGTTCTGAAATGGCTCATTATTTTCTTTGTCACCAGACCCCAATGTTCATCCTCCTCAACGTCATGTAAACGTCTCATTAGTAATTTTCTACTGCAGTTGTTCGACTTCCACAGTAACGTTGCTTGACTGCCTTCACTTTGCCTTGCATTGTTTAGCCCTGCAGACAATGGCTTCTCTGAATTTACAAACTCGTGCTGATTAAGTCCATTTGCCACTCATGTGACCTGGCCTTGACTTGAATTTGAATTTAGAATTTAGAATTTGAATTTATTTTATTGTCATTCAAACAATAGTTTGAACGAAATTGCCTACCTTGCAGTCATGACAAAAAAAAAGCAACAAAACACACAATTAACACAAATTAACATAAACATCCGTCACAGTGAATCTCCAAGCACCTCCTCACTGTGATGGAAGGCAAAAAGTCTTATCTCTTCCTTGCTTGTTCTCCCGCTGCGACTAGGCGATCGGGATCCTGCCATTACTCTTCGCATGGTTTTGAATTCATGCTAACATTCTGCATTGGTGGGAATTTCTCCTCATTTTAAGATAGTTTCCTTAAATGCGACTCCATTGCTTGTACAGTTGCTCAGCTGATAGACCAGGTTTCTATCTTGATGTTAGGTTCTGGCTGTGTGGAGTTTGAAAATAGATCATAGAACAGTACAGCACAGGAACAGTCCTACAGCCCACAATGTCTATGCTGAACATGATGCCAAGGTAACTGATCAACTAATCTCCTCTGCTTTCACCTGATCCATAACCACTAACCTCCCCCTCTCCCCCCCTCCAATCACCCCCACTGCAAACCCCCATATACATATGCCTATCTAAAAGCTTCTTAAAAAGCAATTATCACACCTACCACCACTGCATCCCAGGCAGAACATTCTCGGTAGATACCACTCTCTTAGTGCAAAACCTTGCTCTACACATCTCCCTTAAATGTTGCCCCTTCTAACCTTAAAGCTATGCTCTCTAGTCTTTGACATTTCCTCCCTGGGAGAATGTAGAAGTCCTGACTATCTACCCTATCTGTGTCGCATTGAGCTCACCATTGGCCGGAGACTTACATGGACCACCATAAAAATACCATGGCTGCAAAAGCATGTCTAACGATTGGTATCCATGTGACTCATTCTCCCTGTGACTACATGGATTTCCACCAGTTGGTCTGGTTTTCTCCCACATCCCACATTCCTATGAAGTATCTTCCTGCTTGCTGGCACTGCATAGATTCTCTGATTTTGGTGCATGTACCAGAATCCCATCCTCCAGGGCGCTCCATGACATTTGCTATCTTGCCATTATGTCAGTGCTCAGCTGCATAGTTAGAGAGCACACTGGTGTACACAACTATGGCAGTGAAGGACCCTCCAGGATAACTGGAAAGGTCAGGTGTACCAAAGACCATTGCAGATACAAATGTCCAAACCAATTTAATTGACACAGTTTCACACAGTATAACACAGGCCGGCACGGTGGTGCAGCGGTAGAGTTGCTGCCTTACAGCCTTGATGGTTATCCTTAATCTGTTGAAGGCATTCAGTAGTTCATGTCGCCAACTTGGTTAAAGGTAATGCACATGATTCTTCATGTCAACATCCAGTGTTTAACACCTTTCACAATTCTCCCTCTGGCCCTGAATATATTTGGTACAAAGGTTGTTGACGGTTCAAAATTATAATCCTGACAAGTTGAATAAACCGTGTACATGATCAGTGAAGATATAAGACAGCGTACACTATCATCTTCTATATTGCTCCTTACACAATCCTGGCAGTTCTCATTTATGGTGAATTAATCAAAAATGAAAAATAGGCAATGGTGCAAAATAAACTGCCAAGTGCCAGTGTGACAGAACTCTGGGGATATGTGGTTTTGGGTTTCCTTTCACTTTTCCTTGAACTCTTCTGAAGTATTCATCGTGTAAATCTTTGTTCAGTGGTAACTGTTTTGGCCACTCCGAGGATTGTACCCTTATGGGATTTGTAAGGTTGTTACCAAAAAGAGCAAGAAGCAGTGGCTGACAGTGAAAATAAGTTGTATTTTTCAAAAGAGATGTCCAAAACATCAGTTCTGAACAAACGTCTAGCTGTGAATCGGCAAGGTGAGACAAAAAGTGAACATTCATATCAGTTGGAAATGGATGCAAGAGTCAGCAAGCCTGTCCCTCTTTGAAAGAACAATTCTATCTACAATAGTGATTTTCTCATCATCTTCGTCAATCAACTTTGCTAAAATGCCACCAGCCAATACTTGTTGCCGACTTCAATAGCCTTCTTTCAGAATTTATTGCCAACTTTATTACACGTTGAGTGAAGTGACACTTTATGCTGTAAAATGACGGAAGGGATAGCTCCTCATTCTCAAGATCCCTGTAGAGAAGTTATGTTCAAATGGCAACCAAGGTCAAAGATAAGACTGCAATATTTTTGTCTCTGTTTCTGACTCACACACTCTTCCAGTTGCTGGTCTTTAAGCTTGTGAACCTGGAGATTGAATAAAACGATAGCAAAGGATTAACAGAGTGAGTGAAGAATGAGTATTTTAGTCTTTGGATAGATACACACAGGAGACGTATAGGCTGTGTTTGTTTTTGTGCTGAGAGGATATATTGGACACGAGTACAAAGTTCCAGCCAGGCAAAGCATAAGGTTATTTCCACAGTCCATTGGTCGTTAAGCATCATGGGAATTTTGACAGAAAATGTTTGAAGGTCAATTAATTCATGGAAATTATAAGAAAGTTCACACTTCCTCATTAGCATTGCTTCTGGCAAATGTCAATCTAGACATGGAATTCCATAATGCTTAATCTTTAAGGCTCTTAATGACATGTCATACAACATGGAAACAGGCCCTTCAGCCCAATTTTTCCATGTGGACCAAGATGCCCCATGTAAGCTAGTCCCATTTGCTTGCATTTGAACATGACCACCGGGGGCACCATATGATGGCTGCCTTGCCAACGGACTGTCTCGTCTTTTTCCTTCTTTGTGTTTTTAGTTTGTTGTAAAATGTATGTTTTAGAATATCTTTAGTTTTGTATTATGTGGGGGGTGGTGGGGAAACTTTTTAAAATCTCTTTCCTCGATGGAGATAACAACTTTTTGCATGTCATATCTCCGTCTGCACTGAGGCCTAACATCATGGAGCTGGCGGCCTCTTTCTGGGACCACGGGAGCTCCAACTGCAGGAACCTGCGGACTTAACATCTTGGAGCTGGCGATCCCTTTGCCAGGGATCGACCTCAGAGCTCCAACCGTGGGGGCCTGCAGACTTTAACAACGCGGAGATCGCGGTCTCATTTCCTCAGAATCAAAATACCTATTCTTTTGTTCACATCACGATGTACTCACTCCTCCATATCTGTGACTTTCATGCCTACAACCACCAACTACTTGAAAATACCATTTGGCTGGCTCTGAATACTCGAGGGACCTTTCCCCACCACACCAGTAGTGGTGGTCCTGTTGTTAATCACATCCACAAACACCTCTATCTTTTTATTCTTCCATTAAGGTCATACCAAAAACTTTCCTCCCAGACCAATCTTTGGACAACTTCTCATCACCTCCCCTTTCTTTCAGTTTCCGTCATATTCTGTCTCACTGTGTCGTTACATGAACATAAGTATTTTGGGTATTGTTAAATGCTTGTATGTCTTTGAAACCAAGATTGTGTGGTCTTGTAGAGCCAAATCCAATGGCGAACTACAAGATTCCCAACTGATTGAGCTCAAAGAGGGAAAGGATTCCATCTGGCTGGATACCGCCTGGTTGGAAGATAAAAAGGCAGCTGGCTCCTTCTAGATGATCTATGCATCGTAATGCTGCTCATCGCAAAGCTCAGAGGCCTCCTTATTCTTCCAGTCAGATGCATTGACATAGAAAATAAGACAAAAATATTCAGGATTCTGTGAGCAGTGTCAGCTTCATAATTGGAACGTCCTGCCGAAATATTCAATTCATGTGTTGACTGAACGCAACCAATAACTACTGCACCTGGGGACAGATTTCCAACCTGTGGTTGCTTTAATTGATACCACAGATCATCCATTAGCACAGGACCTCAATAAGGATAAATCGAGCAGTGGGCACTGAGTCAGAAAGTTGCATTGCTATTTATTGCTAATGCTACACCTGACAAGTTGCATAATGTACAGTCCCAAATCAATGAGGACATAAGACACAGTGCATTACCACTTAGTAATACAACACCTTAGGCACATCTGACAGGACATATTTCTCTTAAATTGTATCATTATGCAAAGGACAAACAATGGTGAACTCCCGGGCAGATATCTCAGAGGTTCCAGTCACTGAACCCATGGGAACCCGTGGTAAACCCGCAGTTAATTGTCTGCAGTATTTGGCTCCAAATGTGCAAATGAGTGGTAGCATCTGGTGAAAGTTATAGAGTCATGTAGCAGATAGTCCAACCCCAGTCGCCAATGCAACCAACATGACAATCTGCGCTAATCCCATCTAAGCTAATCCCATTTGCCCATATCCTTCTAAACCCTTATAAAAAACATAGCTATCCAAATCTATTTTAATGGTGGTTATTGTGCCTACCTCAACCACTTCCTCTGGCAGATTATTTCACATACATACCACATATGAGAATGTGGTGGAAATAAATAAAGTGGCATTATTATAATATTCATGCAAATGGTTATGGCAACTCCTTTACCCGCTGTGACGACAGGTGAAACTCCCTTATGGCCGCTCCGATCGCTATCAACGGCAGACAGGCTAGAGGAAGCCTACGATCAACACCAGTAACAATGCCTGGCTGCTGGAAAACAGCGGCACTCTGGAGTTAAACCGATGGCTACAGCCAAACAGGCTGCAGCTGGGTCCAATTAGTGGCTATTGATTGGATCAGCACCTTGTCAGCCCAAATGAGAAAGAAAGATTTGATAGGAACTTGAGGGGTACCGCACAAAGGGTGGTGGGAGTATGGAACGAGCTGCTGGAGGAGGTGGTTGAGGAATGTACTATCGCAATGTTCAAGAAACATTTAGACTGGCACATGGATAGGACAGGTTTGGCGAGATATGGGCAAAATGCAGGCAGGTGGGACTTGTGTAGATGGGACATGTTGGTCGGTATGGGCAAGTTGGGCTGAAGGGCCTGTTTCCACCACACTGTTAGAGGAAAAGGGTGAGTGGAGGACAGGAAAAGTGGGAGGGGAGGGAGGACAGGAAAAGTGGGAGGGGAGGGAGGACTGGAAAATGGAGGAGGGTCAGGAAAAGGGAGAGGGTGTGGAAGAATCCATGCTAACTTTGTTTCTGTTTTACCAGGCTCAGAAGAAGACTGAGCCACCCAGACAAACCTGAGACTGTCAGCACTCCCTCTTGATGCCAGGGGAAGTTGCTGGGATGAATCCAAGTTGCCTGTGCCTCCTCAATGATGACAAAGGTCTGAGCCCTAGAATGGACCTGGACCTTAGGCCTTATTGTTCAACTTTGGAAATAAAGCCTATTGAGTGAGTTCACCTTGCTGTGAGTGCCAGTGTAGTTATTACTGATCGGGTGGCATCTCTGACCCCACACTCCACACCACGTTACTCTCACCACAAAGGTCCACCGGCAGATTGTTGCTGCTTGGTGTAAATGGGTGCTTGATGGTTGGCATGGACTCAGTGGGCTGAAGGGCCTGTTTCTCTGCTGTGTGATTACATGACTCGATGATTAATTGGAGGAAATGTATGCCTTGGGTCTCTTCAATCTTTTATAACAGTATGTCCATTTAACCAATGGTCGAATATCATTTAATCCCCATTCAGGAATACTCTAATCAGATATACAGGCGGATCTAACATATTGGTGTTACCTCACCACCTGAGAACTCATAATGAGAATGTGTACTCTCAGTTCAGAAACCTTTTATTGGAGTAGGGAATAACCACTTGTCCATATAATAGGATACTTGAAAAAAATCAGTGCAGCATTGAGAACACTGCATGAATGTCCTGACTTCTATTGTATGAGTGAAGATTAAGACTCCCTCTTCACTGCTAGTTCTGGTGGTTCGGTTTGGAATAATGGAACAGGGCTGCCATGGAGAATTTGTTAAAATGTAATGGTGCAACCAACTCTCATCTCGTCATCCTATCATTTATGCGATGACCTAATGGCCGCACTTTCTTATTTCGCTGTGCGCAAGTGTCAAATATTGTGTGAGGACTGAGAACTGGGTCCCCAGCAGATTTATCTTCCCCCAATGACCACAGTAGCTAGACTTGGTCAGGTAGTAAAACAGAGATGTTGCCCAATCAAGGATTTGTCTCCCTGAATGTTGGCTCGATGGCTTCAAAGGTTTCCTCTCCTGGTACAGTATGTCTTACTTTTGCAGCCCTGAAAGGTTAGTGTTAGGTTTATTATTGTCACGTACCAAGGTGGTCAAAAACTTTGTTTTGCATACCATCCAAACTGATCAGATATACCATACATCGATACAATCAATTCCAACTCAAGTACAATAGATAGAGCAACATTTTGTGTGCAGAATATTGTTCTCAGTATTGTAGCCTGTCAGTTCTCTAGACAAAGACCAATGTCCTCAATGGTGTAGAGGTGAATCTAACTATCCTCTTGCTTATAGAAGGACTGTTCAGAAGCCTGATAACAGAGGGAATCAGGGGACAGGTGTCAGGAGTTATGGGGAGAAGGTAGGAGAGTGGGGTTAGGAGGAAGAGATAGATTAGCCATGATTGGATGGCGGAGTAGACTTGATGGGCCAAATGACCTAATTCTGTTCGTATCCCTTATTACCTAGTGGAAAGTAGTTGTCCCTGAACCTGTAGGTGTGTGCTTTCAAGGTTCTGTATCATCTGCTGGTTAGGAGCAGGGAGAAGGAGGAATGACTGGAGTGGGTCTTCTACTTGACAGAATCTAATTGGGATTCCACACTATGATTTAAAGACTCCTCAGCTCAGGGAACTGTATAAGGTTTGGAAGGAGACTAGGACATGGGAATGCCATTGTTTGGCTCCAAAGGAGGAAGTTGTGCCCAAGATCCCCCCCTAAGTATTTTTGAGAGCAGAGATTTCTCCCAATTACTGAACTTTCCTCACTTAGGTTGAAAGGGGCAATTTATCACATTTGATGATCATGCTGTGCATAGCTTGCTCATTGGCCGCCATTTTTGTCTACTTGATAACTGAGCTCCGAGTAATAATGATGAAAGTTGTAGGACATGAAATAAATAAAAGTTCTCTCTCTATCATACTGGAATGGTGATCCGAGAGCATATAAGAGAAAGCGGATGAAAAATGGAACAAATTAGGAGCAACTGAGAACACAAGCGAAAACCTCTCTTGAATCACGGATGGATACAAGTGCACGTGTTACTTTGAAGACTCCAGAGTCAGATGTTTGGCCATGCGGAACCCAGCAGAAAGTTCCCCCTACCACTTCCCATTAGTCGTTCTGTCATAAAGTCCAGTGGCAGTCGAGTGTGCTACACTTCACTTCAACAATGACGGAGGAAACTATGGCCAAGCTGTTCATTCCCTGTCACTGAGCAATGGTTCCCAGCAGGATACTGCATGCACACAGAAGTTTTACTTTAACAGGCACTTGAAATTATAAAAGGACACAAAGTGCTGGGGTAACACAGTAGGTCTCTGGAGAACATGAAAAGGTGACGTTTTGGGTTGAGACCTTTCTTCAGACTGAACGTTTCATGTCGAGACACTTCTTCAGACTGATTGTAAGAAAATCTTAAGACCCTTTTAACCTAGAATATTGGTTTTCAAAGAAGGCATCAACACGCCCAGTTCGGGTAAAATAATGGGTCTCCAAGATTAATTTTACTCCTGGTTTAACCTTGCACACACACAGGCAGTGTCAGTGTCTACTGTGCAACACCTCACCTGCTGTTTTAACAGGGAGCAAACTTTAATCACATCGTTGCACCTTATGACAACGCATTCAATGCAAGTAGTTTGAAGACTTGTTCTTGCATGTATCAATGGTTTGATAGCTATTATTATTGGATCACAATGGAGAACTTTTGGATTAAAGAGAGTTTGAAAACCATTGACCCAGATCAGCTCAATGTAACTCATTGGATTGCTATCCTGAGCACAAGGAGATATTGAGCCAAAACCTGCTGCCCGCTACCAAACTCTCTGCTGATAGAAATACTAAAAATGGGCTGAATGTTTTTTGGTCCTTTAATGTTGACTTGTTGGCAAGCACATACATTGCATGGCAAGCACCTGTCCATACAGTTGTATTCATCGCACAAGGCTTTGTACGATCAATACAACTGTGTGGACAGATGAAACAAGCTCTCACGTTACCTGGTTGACATAACTGAGACATTGCTCCTCGGCTTTTAAAGGTGCCTAAAAATTGAAATCTTCCAAATGCCTCTAACATTCAGGAAGATTCCAAAAATGTATGAAAATCAGAACTTTATTTAACATTTTAAAAGATACTAAAGCATTTAACAACACTTCCTCATCCTTTTCCCGTGTTGCCATTCCTCTCATTTTAGTCGAACGGCTTTACTATTCCTGTTCAGATCCAACCTGCCACAAGTTCAGAGAGCAGATTCCACAAGGCAACAGCTGGAAATCTGGCAAGTTTGCGTTCCACTGCTGGACACATAAGGAGACAATTGTAGGTGCGGAGCCCAGATGTCACCCAGTGGAGATCAGCCAGATTTTGTTTGTTTTTTTTGGATTTTTGTGGAATTCCTGAAATGTTCACTCACCATAGTGGTTATGGCCACCATTGTGCACTGATCAGCCAGCATTTCTCCAAGACAGTCATTTTGTGACAACATTGTATTAGCCAGCGACTTGGAAGAAAGGTAAGTGGAACAGTAAATAAAGCCAGAAAAGCAGTGGCATCCAAAAGTAGAAGAAAAGAACTTGTCCAGAAAATAAAATGGGATGAAGATATGTATGTATAAATCGTAGCATAAAATCAATCTGTCATTTATTTGTGTGATTAGTAAAGTTAGATAGACACAAAAAGCTGGAGTAACTCAGCGGGACAGGCCGCATCTCTGGAGAGAAGGGATGGGTGACGTTTCGGGTCGAGACCCTTCTTCGGACTGAAAGTCACGGGAAAGGGAAACAAGAGATATAGACGATGATGTAGAGAGATAAAGAACGGTAAATGAAAGATATGTACAAAAGTAACAATGATAAATGAAACAGGCCATTGTTAGCTGTTGTTGGAAGAGGGAGGGATAGAGAGAGAGGGAATGCCGGGGTTACTTGAAGTTAGAGAAATCAATATTCATACTACTGGGCTGTAAGCTGCCCAAGCAAAATATGGATGCTGTTCCTCCAATTTACAACCAGGAGATCAGGTAGGCTCGGGCAGACTGAGGAAAGGTGTTCAATAAAAAGATTGCCCAGTCTATTGTTGGTCTCGCCGATGTATAAAGGTCCACATCTTGAACAACGGATACAGTAGATGAGGTCGGAGGAGGTGCAAGTGAACCTCTGCCTAACCTGAAAGAACTATCGGGGTCCCTGGACAGAGCCGAGGGGGAGGTATAGGGACAGGTGTTGCATCTTCTGCAGTTGCAGGGGAAGGTACAGTTGATTGACAAGGGAATTACTGAATTATCTCCACTTTGTCATTAGATTCACCTTTCCTAATAGTTACTTATTCATTAATACAGGTATATTAAAACTCTGTCAAATATTAATAGCATGTGAATTACATTAAACAAGAGGGAGACCAAGAGATATAGCAACGGGGGGTTACAAATAAGGATCAAATTCAATGTCCAGATATGTAAGAGTCTGGAGGTGGAATGATGAAGTGAAAAGGTAAAGCTGCAGCCTAAACTGGTGTCCAGCCTTAATTTAGTGTGAATACATCTCAGGGTATAAAAAGTATGTACATTTTGTAGTTAATGTACACTGGAGGGCATGATAATATAAAAGTAAATCACACCGTACTGCATCCAGTTTGGTATTATGGTAACCCTGCTTCTATAACTATCACTTCTGAAACTCACATGTTAAGATTGGCTATTCAATCAAGTCCATACGAACAAAAAGGTCAGAAGAAGCAATGCCTGTAGAAAAGAAAAATAACTTGGGGGGGAAAAAATAAGTGATTATAACAGCTCGGCTTGGCAGGCAAGGCTGATGTGCTTACAAAATGAATCATGGCAGGAAGTATCTAGCAGAGATCAGTGTGACCCTTGTCTTGAACACACATGCAGTACTGAAATCCCCTGCTAGTTGATACAATAAAGGCAGAGGTATTTATGGAAATACTGAGAGAAGCTGGAGGCTATGATAAAACTGATGATGATGAAAAATAACCAAGGAGACAAGTGTGTGTGTGTGTGTGTGTGTGTGTGTGTGTGTGTGTGTGTGTGTGTGTGTGTGTGTGTGTGTGTGTGTGTGTGTGTGTGTGTGTGTGTGTGTGTGTGTGTGTGTGTGTGTGTGTGTGTGTGTGATGCAGGCAGCAAACATTCAATTAACGGTGACTCTTTGCCATAGGTCAGTACGCGACCGTACAGGGCTTCAAGGTGCATTGTCTTCACAACTCATGGGTTAGTGCAGCAGGTGTCTGGTGACCGGTACTTCATACGTCCAGCACATTTGTGCTGTAAACTTGTCTGTTTGATGAGCACTGCAGAGGAGCTGATATCGAAGAGCAGGGCAAGCTGTGTTGGTGATGGGGAAAGCCCAGGAACCATTTATCTGACATCTCAGGAGCTGGATACAAGGAATCAATATTTGAATGATTTAGAACTCCTGTTAAAATGCATGCAGTTCCTGTATGTTGTGCGAGAGCTGCACAAAGCCAGCATTTGTAGCACGTACAGGGTGTCATTGTGACATGGGAAAGGATTGCCGTTAACAGCATAATGATGACTAGGACATTTCAGATCCATTTATTTTCCTCCACTGTGCAAGGGAGTCATGCTTGCATGAGATAATATTGCTCAGCGAGTGTCAGCCACTGGACATCTCATTTATCAATATTCTCATCCTCATATGAACTGGCTCATCTCCTGTGACAGAGAAGATGCCTTCCCAAGCCACAAGAACATATACATTTTGAATATCTGACCATGAGATAGCCCTTTGCTAAATGTTCGTGCTGGCTTTGAAAGGGTGCTTTCGTGCTGGCAAGCGAAAGGTCAGTTCAAAGGCATTGTTCTTACACAAATACATTTTGATTGCAAAGCGTGCAGAAGTCACTTAGAATTACAACAACTTGCCTTTGTGTTGCCTTTAAGGTATGAAAACATCTTAAGGCACTTCACGGAGTTGCAAAGATTAACAGATGCAGAGCATAAGCTGATAATAGTCAGGATGACCAGGGGACATTAGGATCTGAGGAGAGATGAGGTATTTAAAAGGAGAGGGGTGTGGAGAGGTGGAATATTCTGGGAGAGAATTGCAGGAAATAATTATGAATGCCATTGATGGGCCATAAGTGGAGATATGATACAGAAGATCTCAGTTAGCCATGAAGCATCCAGGGACATGGGTGCAGAGACTACAAAGGAATTTCAACACAGAATGCTTGCTTCTCTTGAAGTACAGCACTTAGTACAGCTTTGGCAGCCCTGCAGCAAGTTAAAGTTACCCAGGACTGAAATCCAAGCTTACAAGTCCGCTTTCTTTTTCAGTATAGTTACACTCAGCCCTGCCATCTTCAACTAAAAGCTTGATCATTCTATTTGTTCTGCTAAAATCTGCTTAGGCAGTATGTATAAGAGTAAATATCCACTGGAAGTACAAGGAACACCTGCAAGGAAGGAGTATTATGATTGACAAGGATGTGTAGGCCTTGTTTGCTGGACCCAGGCCAATGCTTGAAGCCAGTTGTGCTACTGTTCTTCTTCAAAAGCTGGAAAAAACTAAACAGTCAGTTCACCTGCTCAGGGCCCAGTAATTATGCTGCATCGAAGGTTGTTCTCCAGTTGTTGATTGGCAGCTGAAGAGGACAGAAGAAAGTTAAGTTGATAAACAATGTCAGTTAACATTTCCAAAGTTATTTTAATAATGGGGCAATATGAGTTGCAGGGACACACAAACTTTTCACTTGAACTATACACACACTGAGCTTTTTTATTTCTCATTTATTATATTGTTTACAGTGTACTGTATTTATATATTTAGTTGTGATGCCGCAAGTAAGAATTGCATTATTCTATTAGGGACATATGACAATAAAACACTATTGACTATTGAGAAGCAGATTCCTGTGGCCTATACTCTTTGAAAAGATACAGGCATTCAAACAGGAGTTGGCAGTGAAAAAGGAAACAAACGTTCTAAAAGGTTTCTACCATAATTTTAGCAGGCGGTCCTCCATACACAGGCAGCAAGTTTACCCAAGAAATGGCCGCTCTTCATCCTGGACAATTTGCACTAAACACATCAGATCATGGACTTGTGTTCGCGGGATGTACATTGGCCATTATCCCTACTCCTGATTGTCAGGCTGCTTGCAAATATATATGTGGGCAGGAATACATTCTAGGTGGGTGTATGGAACAAGCTGCCATAGGAGGTAGTTGAGGCATTAACTATCCCAACATTTAGGAAACAGTTACATGGACCAGGCAGGTTTGGAGGGACATGAACCAAATGCTGGCATTTGGGAGCAGTGTAGCTGGGACATGTTGGCCGGTGTGGGCAAGTTGTGCAAAGGACCTGTTTCCACGCTGTATGACTCTAGTCCAGCTGCAATGTTCAGCTTTTGAATAGGATCCAAACAAATGATTTTCAGACTGGAAATCATAACTCTGCTTCTCTCTCCACAGATGCGGCCCGACCCGACCTGGTGAGTATTCCCTGCACTGCCTGTTTTTTTTTTTCAGATTCCCAACATCTGCATTTACAGTTGAATAACCTGGCACTCACTGTTTGTGGGATCCATTTTCACTTGAGGAAGTACGGAGGGTAGAATGCATACCCTTCCAGGAGAGGACCAATGCAATGCTGGCAAGGAGGACAGAAAACCAATGAGAAAAGGAAAAGATGATGAAAAGGAAAATGATTTCAACGGCAATCCAGTCATGGACAATTAGGTGCAGCTATTCCCCTTCAGATGGACCTGTAAGTCTGATCCAAATACAATCCAGAACCATACATGGACTTTCAACATTTTTGGACCTTTTCGCACTCTTTTCTTGTGTTTACATATCTTTGTGCAAGTAAAGGTGGTCAAATCTTGAAATCCAGTTATAAAATGATTCCTACTTTAGCACTAAATTGGCAATCACAATCATTGAACACAGGGATGGTGTGGGAACTAGGACAGCACAGTGGCGCAACGGTAGAGTTGCTGCCTTACAGCGGCAGAGACCCGGGTTTCAGGGAGGGAGGGAGGGAGGACTCCATCTATGAACCCGACAGTACTTTCAGATGAGGCAGAGGTTCATTGGGCATGTCTTTCAACCTCATCTACTGTATCCATTATTCTTGGTGTGGACTCCGATATACCGACGAGATCAAGCACAAATGGGCGGTTGCTTTGCTCAACACCTATGCTCAGTCCGCCTTGGCATACGCGATCTTCCAGTTGCCAAACATTTCACTTCCCCAATCCATTTCCATACTGACCTTTCTGTCCTCCTCCACTGTAAGAGCGAGACCACATGCAAATTGGAGCAACAGCACCTCTTAATTTGCTTGGGCAGCTTACAACCCAACCATATGAAAATTGATTTCTCTAATTTCAAATAACTGTTGCATTTCCTCTTTCTCCAGCGCTCCCCGCCCTAGTCATCCTGCTAGTTTCATTGTTTGTATCACTTCATTATCACGTCTTCCACATCCAACAATGGACCATCGTGGGTTCCACCTTTCTTGAGTCATCGGTGCAGCTCTTTAGAAACATAGAAAATAGGTGCAGGAGTAGGCCATTCGGCCCTTTGAGCATGCACCGCCATTCAATATGATCATGGCTGATCATCCAACTCAGTATCCCGTCCCTGCCTTCTCTCCATACCCCCAGATCCCTCTAGCCACAAGGGCCACATCTAACTTCCTCTTAAATATAGCCAATGAACTGGCCTCAACTACCTTCTGTGGCAGAGAATTCCAGAGACTCACCACTCTCTGTGTGAAAAATGTTTTTTTCCTCTCGGTCCTAAAAGATTTCCCCCTTATTCTTAAACTGTGACCCCTTGTTCTGGACCTCCCCAACAACGGGAACAATCTTCCTGCATCTATCCTGTCCAACCCCTTAAGAATTTTGTAAGTTTCTATAAGATCCCTCCTCAATCTTCTAAATTCTAGCGGGTACAAGCCGAGTCTATCCAGTCTTTCTTCATATGAAAGTCCTGCCATCCCAGGAATCAGTCTGGTGAACCTTCTCTGTACTCCCTCTATGGCAAGAATGTCTTTCCTCAGATTTGGAGACCAAAACTGTACGCAATACTCCAGGTGTGGTCTCACCAAGACCCTGTACAACTGCAGTAGAATCTCCATGCTCCTACACTCAAATCCTTTTGCTATGAATGCTAATATACCATTCGCTTTCTTCAATGCCTGCTGCACCTGCATGCCTACTTTCAATGACTGGTGTACCATGACACCCAGGTCTCGTTGCATCTGCCCTTTTCCTAATCGGCCACCATTCAGATAATAGTCTACTTTCCTGTTTTTGCCACCAAAGTGGATAACCTCACAGTTATCCACATTATACTGCATCTGCCATGCATTTGCCCACTCACCCAGCCTATCCAAGTCACCTTGCAGCCTCCTAGCATCCTCCTAGCATCCTCCTCACAGCTAACACTGCCCCCCAGCTTCGTGTCATCCGCAAACGGAGATGTTGCATTCAATTCCCTCATCCAAATCATTAATATATATTGTAAATAGCTGGGGTCCCACCACTGAGCCTTGCGGTACCCCACTAGTCACTCCCTGCCATTCTGAATAGGACCCAATTACTCCTACACTTTGCTTCCTGTCTGCCAGCCAGTTCTCTATCCACATCAATACTGAACCCCCAATACCGTGTGCTTTAAGTTTGTATACTAATCTCTTATGTGGGACCTTGTCGAAAGCCTTCCGAAAGTCCAGATATAACACATCCACAGGTTCTCCCTTATCCACTCTACTAGTTACATCCTCGAAAAATTCTATAAGATTCGTCAGACATGATTTACCTTTCGTAAATCCATGCTGACTTTGTCCAATGATTTCACCACTTTCCAAATGTGCTGCTATCTCATCTTTAATAACTGACTCTAGCAGTTTCTCCACTACCAATGTTAGACTAACTGGTCTGTAATTCCCCATTTTCTCTCTCCCTCCCTTTTTAAAAAGAGGGGTTACATTAGCTACCCTCCAATCCTCAGCAACTACACCAGAATCTAAAGAGTTTTGAAAATTATCACTAATGCATCCACTATTTCTGGGGCTACTTCCTTAAGTACTCTGGGATGCAGCCTATCTGGCCCTGGGGATTTATCAGCCTTTAATCTATTCAATTTACCTAACACCACTTCCCAGCTAACCTGGATTTCACTCAGTTCCTCCATCTCATTTGACCCCCGATCCCTTGCTATTTCCAGCAGATTATGTATGTCTTCCTTAGTGAAGACAGAACCAAAGTAGTTATTCAATTGATCTGCCATGTCCTTGTTCCCCATGATCAATTCACCTGTTTCTGACTGCAAGGGACCTACATTTGTTTAACTAATCCTTTTTCTCTTCACATATCCCTAAAAACATTTGCAGTCAGTTTTTATGTTCCCTGCCAGTTTTTCTTTCATAATCTATTTTCCCTTTCCTAATTAAGCCCTTTGCCCTCCTCTGCTGGACTCTGAATTTCTCCCAGTCCTCTGGTAGGCTGCTTTTTCTGGCTAATTTGTATGCAATGTATTGTTTGTTCTGTACCTTTTCATACCTCTAGTTTCCCTCTCCCCTGACTCTCAGTCTGAAGAAGGGTCTCAACCCAAAACGGCACCTATTCTTTCTCTCCAGAGATGCTGCCGGACCCGCTGAGTTATTCCAGCATTTTGTGTCTATCTTAGAGGCAGGACAAAGCCTGACAAGTGCAAGGTGGATATAGGTGAGGGGTTATTTTTAATGGCTAGGTGGTTGGCTAGAATTGAAAGACAAAATGTGTGAGATACACATCGAAGAGACGCAAATTGTGAAGCCAGGGAGAGCAATGTAGGTGGTAGGTGAGGGGAGTGGAAAGAAATGGGTGCATGTCCAGGAAGAGAGGGAAGCGGAGAGGTTTCAGTTAAAACTGGACATTTCAATGTTTATACTGTTGGATTGAGTCGTTTTGTTTGTAAACAGGCATTTGCAGTTCCTTGTTTCTCAATAATTTATATCTAATATACCTCGGCCTGTGTCATCTTCATGAAATATCCCAAAGCTCTTGAGAGCCAACAGTAATTTTCAACTTAGACAATCTCAACAAACATTGCCAATGTGATCAAATGTCATGTTGACTGAGAAATAATGTTCATGAGCTCACCCTCTCTGTATGATGTTACGTTATTATTTTGTTATATAATGATACCCATTTTAAGAATATTGTGTGCTTTCCCTGAAAGGACGTCCATTGTGTGTGGCTGTAAGCAAAGCAAAAAGGAAGTAACTGGGTGGACTCCAATCTACTGAGCAGCTGTGTGAACGTAACCATTAAAACCGGGATTAAATCATCAGAGTTTATAGGCACCACAGATGGATATTTATGCCTATGATTCCACTGCAATTGGAATGAAAGGGTCACAAACATCAAACATATACAGGTTGGAAGTTATAGCCAAGGCATTAATATTTTCCACAATCCTTTATATTGTTTTAAAATTTGATTCACCTAGATCAGGCCCACTCACAAAACTGACCAAGGCCTTATTCACAACTGTGAGAGTCTACCAGTCGTGTTGGTTTGGGAAAAGTCATCAAACCTGGTTCCCTTTCATGGTTCCAGCATGGCCGTAACACTATATTCAGATTGAAAAGTAAATCATGGCTGGAATGCATAAATGTGAATAATAATTGAGCCAGTATAAATTATTTTGCAATTTTTGTTAATTTTATATCAGCTCCCTCACAGGAGGTCATCTGCATTTTAATATTGAAAACGCTTACTTATTGCAAAACCTGTTTTCAGCTCCACTAATGAAAGAGGGTGATCTTTCCACTCTGAGATACATTAATGAAGGAGATTAATGAACATTTACTGTATGGTCCATTACACTACAAATTCGCACATGCTAAAGGAAGATTTTACATTTGAGAAAATGCCAATTATTTTTATTAGGCACTTGAACTCTAACCTCATCAACACAAATTTGTGTGCGTTTTGGGCATCACCCTGATAATGCCCAAAGAGTAAACTCTCTCCCTGATCCTTTGCATCCATTAGAGTTGAAGGTCATGTTGCATCTTATACAAGAGATTGCATCTTCAATATAGCTGTGCTCATGGAGACACACAGCATGGAAACAGGCCCGTCAGCCCACCAAGCCTGCATCAACAATTAGGCACCGAAATTTACATTTTACTTCGGAGTCACGTGAGTGACTACGTGAAGACCCCGCCAACACGCATGCGTGACCAGTGGTAACCATGTAGGTAGGTGGGTCTGGTTGCCTCAAAAACATTGCATGTCCGATTCATCAAAAGTTGGTGGACAGTTGCACTTGTTCATCATATGTGCTGCACTTTTACCTCTGATCTTTTACATACTCGGAAGTATTCAGAGTTACAAAATTGAATTTGTATACGGACTCCCCGTCCCAGTTCAGCATACGCCTAGCAGGAGGTTCATACTTCACAAAAAGAGAGAACAGCAGGCTATGCTGAACTGTTAAGACTAAACACAAAAGGGGTAATTGAGAAGACAATCAGAGAATTTCAAAAGTTCATCTCAAATATATTTACAAAAAAACTAAAAAGATGGCGGTTGCCGCATCATTATAGATTTGACCGAACTAAATACTTCTGTTCAGTATGCCCATTTCAAAATGGACACGCTTGTCACACACAAGGATCATCGTAAATACCTGAAATTTATCTGGATGGGACAGCTATGGCAGTACAAGGCCTTACCCAATGGGTTGTCATCAGCACCCAGGCTGTTACAAAATTATTAAAACCAGCTTTAGCATACTTAAGGAAACATAACCATATCGTCATGGTTTACCTTGATGATATTCTCATTGTAGGTGAGAATTTGGAGATGGCTACATTGAAAGTATCAGCCACAAAACATCTTTTTTAAAAGCTGGGATTTAACATACATCCAGATAAATCAAAATTGGAACCCACCACTACCATGGATTATTTGGGGTTCACTATTGACTCTGTTCATATGTCTATCACCTTGCCACCAAACAAAGTGACAGACTTAATGGGAGCATGCAAAAGCCTCACTGGCATCAGGGAACCATCCATTTGGCAAGGAGCCAGAGTGATTGGGAAATTGGTGGCTGCGTTCCCAGCAGCACAATTTGGACCACTCCATTATTAAAACCTGTAAGAGCGAAATTTTAGCTCTCAAAAATCATGCAGGCCATTTCGATAGGCCTATGAAACTACCAGGGAAAGCAAAATCAGAATTAAACTGGTGGATAGAAATGCTCAGCATTGTTCTAACCCCATCACTATCATATATCCCTAGGTTACATTACAGACTGATGCCAGTGCTAAAGGTTGGGGAGCAACTAATACCACAACAAGTTGTGGTGGCAGATGAAGTGCACAAAATTAACCCTGTTTAAAGCAGTAGGGATTAATTATCTAGAAATGCTGGGAGCATTTCATGGACTCAGGGCCTACTGCTCAGATATGCACCAGTTGCATGTACGGTTACAAATTGATAATACCACAGTGGTGGCCTATATTAATCATATGGGTGGAATAAAGTCAATATCATGTGATGAATTGGCTAATAATATCTGGCACTGGTGTCAGGGAGAGAGATTTGGATTTCAACCACTTACCTTCCAGGTAAGCTAAATACAGTGGCAGACACCAGGTCACGTGAATTCAACGACAACATTAAATGGATGTTGGATCGGAAAGTCACCAGATATCGACCTTTTTCCATCCAGACTAATTCACCAACTACCAACATATGTTGCTTGGGAACCAGACCCAGGGGCAGCAGCGATGGTCGCTTTCTCGCTGCATTGGGGGGGGATTTGTTTTGCTATGCATTTCCCCCTTCTGCCTCATCAGGCGGGTCTTACAATAATTAAACAAGACTCCGCAACGGGTACCATGGTTCCCAACAGTACAAAGATGGCCTCAGAACCCTGCATCCGGATCAACAACGGCCAAGTTTGTTGGTACACCCCGTGACAGGGGAAGGTTATCCATGCCATGGCCGTATGAACTTGTTGATTTGCAGATTCTGAACAGGCCATTTCTGAGATACGGACTCTCCGACAGGACGATCAATGCCATCTCAGCATCGTGCAGTGAGTCCACGAGAAGACAGTACCTGACATATGTCAGGAAATGGGAAGTGTTCTGCACCAGGACAAACACTACATATGACTCAGCCACCAACACTGAAGTGCTGGAGTTCTGGCCACCTTCATTTCGATGAAGGATTGAGTTACAGTGCCATTATTGTGCAAGGAGTGCCCTATCTAATACCTGGGCAGAGGGAGTGATCGCCTGGCTATAGGATCACAGCCACTAGTACCTAAACGAATGAGGGGTATTTTTACTCTATCCCCCCAGGCCCAGATACACCCATACATGGGACATAGGTATAGTATAAACCATGTTACGAGGATGGACACCCATATTGGGGCTCACTCTGGACAAACCAATATTCTAGATGGGAATGATTATGGCACTTGGATCAGCACAACGGTTCCAGTCCTTACACAAGCTAGTATAGGACGCCATGTATGGCACAAATAGCAGATAACCTGCTACATACAGGGGTACTTAAACAAGACCGACCCGGTTTCTCTGGCCAATATTAGAGTTCTGGCCTATCCTGCAGATAGTCGGGCCTGCATAGTGACACATAATTTGCAATATATAGAGTCACCAAGACACTTAGGGGCACGGAGAGAGCTTTTCTCATAAGCCATAAACGCCCTCACCTAAGGTCACAGTGCAAACCATATTCAGATGGTTAGGGTGGTATTACGTGCAGCAGTGGATACTAATGTTCAAATCTCACTCCACCAGGGCTGCATCTACATCGGACGCTAGGATGATGGGAGTTCCTATGGACCACATCCTTGCCACAGCGGGTTGGAGCAATGAACAAATTTCAATGCTTTATAATAAACCTGTGGCCGCTCCCTGAGACGTTTGCAGGGAAAATTTAAGTTCTGTAAAATAAATTACCCAATGTGGGGCATATTATTTTAGGTATGAATAATACCTTTATTGTTTATCAGCACAGTGTTGTGTGTGAAATACGTTCATCCTCCTTCCCAGAATGGCAGTGTGTGAGCATGGACTCGTTCCAGGGCATGAAATCATGTGAAAATGTTGCCCCACAGGTTCCTATTAAACCTTGTCCCTCTCCCCATAAATTGATATATAAATGAATGTGGAAGTCACCCACAGGACAGGAGAATATACTTCATTCCAACATCTCTGTTATCTTCTGTATCACTACCCACGCCCCTTGTAATTCTGTGCACCTCAATCTCGTCTCTAATCAGCCGTCACCTCTCCAAGGAATAAAAAATAAAATTGGTGGCTTTGTTGATTGTGGGGAAGATAATATTCAGCAGCTAAATGCTATTGGTTTTGTAAAATGGGAAGAGCAATGACAGAAATGTTATTCTGAAAAATGTGAGCCGATGTGCTTTGAAAGGACTAATAAGGTTGGAATGTAGAGAATCAGAATCAGAATAGTTCTTTATTTGGTATGTTTTGCAACATATGAGGAATTTCATTTGCCAAGTCAGTCAAACAAATAAAAATGAGTGGCGAGACCCTGGGGAGTACTGATTAACAGTGTGATCTTGGTGTACATGTCCAAGGATCCTGTACACAAAGAGTGCAAGAACATTACAGCACAGACTCAGGCTCTTCAGCCCACCTTGTCCATGCCGATCAAGTTAGCATTCTGGGCTAGTTCCATTTGCTGCATTTGGCCCATATTCCACAAAGCCTATACACCTGTCCAAATATCTTTTGAATGTCAGAATTGTATCCGCTTCTATCACGTCCTCTGGCAGCTCATTCAAGATGCGGACTACCATCTGAATGAAAATGTTGCCCCTGAGCTCCCTCTTAATTTTTTCTCCTCTCACCTAAACCCCATGCCCTCTAGTTTTAGAATCCTGTCCCCAGGGGAAAAATAACTGAGTATTCACTTTATCCATGTTCCTCGTGATCTTGTAAACCTCAGCAGAGGTAAACAATGTGGTTAAGAAGGCATACTGGATGCTTGCTTTCATTAGCCTGGGTATCAAATGGAAGAGCTTGGAGGTTAAGGTACAACAATATTAAACATTCATTAATTGGAACACAGCTAGAATACTATGTGCAGCTCCAGTGGTGAATCAGCAGAATTCATTGCTACAGACGGCTGTGAAGGCCAAGTCTTTGAGTATTTATAAGGCGCAGATTGACAGATTCTTGGTTAGTAAGGGTTTCAGTCGTTGTGGGAAGAAGGCAGGGAAAGATAGATCAGCCATGATTGAGTGGTGGATTGGACTTGATGGGCCGAATGGCCTAATTCTGCTCTTACATCTTATGAAGATGCGGAGGAGAGGGATGGAGCATTTCAGCTTTGAGGCTGCGTTCATTTTTCTGGAAGGGGAGCACACCGAGGGATGGCCTTTCTGAGACGCAATAAATTATAAGGGGCATATATAGGGTAGGTGTGAAAAACACACAGTCTGAAGGGGCGGGGGGGACAAGGGCTCGCAGACATTTAGGAAGTCTTTTGATGAACACCTGAACATCTAGGTATTAATAGCTCTGGGCCAACTGCTGGAAAGTGGGAACAGTATGGAAAGGTGCTTGGTCAACCAGGACATGGTGGGGTGGAGGACCAGAAGCTAGGCTGTGTATTTCTGCGACTATGTGACATATATCATCCTCACACCTGCCGAAATGTATTTGACTGTGTGAGAATATTGATATTGGCACTGGTTTATGATTGTCTCATGTACAGGGATACAGTGAAAAAAAAATCCATCCTCTCATCTTTACCATGGACGTCCAGTCACTCTACACCTCCATCCCCCACCAGGACGGTCTCAAAGCCCTCCGGTTCTTCCTCGACCAGAGGAGCAACCCATACCCGTCCACTGACACCCTCCTCCGCCTAGCAGAGTTGGTCCTCACCCTCAATAACTTATCTGTTGATTCCTCCCATTTCCTCCAAACACAAGGCGTAGCTATGGGCACACGCATGGGCCCCAGCTACGCTTGCCTCTTTGTTGGGTACGTCGAACAATCCTTGTTCTCGGCATACCAGGGCCCCATCCCCGACCTCTACCTCCGTTACATCGACGACTGCTTTGGTGTCACCTCCTGCACCCACACACAACTGACTGACTTCATTAATTTCACCACCAACTTCCTTCCGGCACTCAAATACACTTGGACCATTTCCGACACTTCCCTACCATTCCTTGACCTCACCATCTCTATTGCAGGTGATACGCTCCTGACCGACATCCACTACAAACCTACTGACTCCCACAGCTACCTGGACTACTCTTCCTCCCACCCTGCTTCCTGTAAGGACTCCATCCCCTATTCCCAATTCCTCCCTCTACGCCGCATCTGCTCCCAGGATGAGGTGTTCCACACCAGGTCATCACAAATGGCCTCATTCTTCAGAGAACGGGGATTCCCCTCCCCCACTATTGATGAGGCTCGCACCATCTCCTCCATGCCCCGCAACACTGCCCTCGCTCCCCATTCCCCCACTCGCAAACAGGGCAGAGTCCCCCTGGTCCTCACCTTTCACCCCACCAGCCGGCAAATACAACATATAGTCCTCCGCCAGTTTCGCCACCTCCAACGTGACCCCTCCACCCGCCACATCTTCCCATCTCCCCCCCTGTCTGCCTTCCGCAAAGACCGCTCCCTCCGCAACTCCCTTGTCAATTCTTCCCTCCCCTCCCACTCTACCCCTTCCCCGGGCACTTTTCCCTTGCAACCGCAAGATATGCAACACTTGTCCCTTCACCTCCCCCCTCCACTCCTTTCAGGGACCCAAGCAGTCCTTCCAGGTCCGACAGAGATTCACCTGCACCTCCTCCAACCTCATCTACTGCATCCGCTGCTCCAGATGCCAGATGATCTATATCGGTGAGACCAAGCGGAGGCTTGGCGATCGCTTCGCCGAACACCTCCGCTCGGTTCGCAATAACCAACCTGATCTCCCGGTGGCTCAGCACATCAACTCCCCCTCCCATTCCACATCCGACCTCTCGCTCCTGGGCCTCCTCCACGGCCAGAGTGAGCAACACCGCAAGCTGGAGGAACAGCACCTCATATTCCGCTTGGGGAGTCTTTTTTTTTTTTTTTTTTTTTTTTTTTTTTTTTTAATTTATTTATTATAGAAACAAAATAACAACCAGTTACATTATATTTCAGTAGTAAATATACATAGTCCTAATAACTGATTCATACTAATAATATTATTTATACTGTATTATCCTTAGTTATAGATTTCAGAATTATGTATTTTATATAATTAAAGATACATAATACTACTAATACATTCACAATATTAGCATTATACTCGTACTATTAGTAATTATCATTTTATTTCTAATTTTATTAAGTATAAGACCAAATTTTATGATATTATTGATACAAAAAGTTAGTACATCTTATATAATTCTTATTATTTCTTCCTAATGTTTAACAATATTTATTTTATCGCTAAATTTAAAATTATTGTACCATTAAAAGCATATAATTTTATATAATTAAAAATATAAAATACTAGGAAATGCTAATAATACTAACAATGTTCTTATAAATCTAATGATATTTATATTCATTCTAATATTAAGCTAGTGTGTTTCTATATTATTTTTTTATTTTTTATTTAGATATAAGAAAATAGAGAAATTAGGAAATAGAATAAAGAATAAGAAGAGGTTTGATGGAGAATAAAATATTCGTCAATAATCCGTCCTTATAGATATAATTCATGATTTATTATACGTAATCTCTTCATCCACTCAAATGTCCAGGCCTCAGTCAGGTTCCCGCGCCGAACCATTACGACCCTGCAAATATTTAATATATGGAGACCAAATACATCTGAAGAGATCTAACCTATCCATAAGGACAAGCCTCAATCTCTCCAAATGAAGTGTCTCCGACATTTCTATATTCCACATTTTGATTGTTGGGAATGCAGGGCCCTTTCCAAAATTTTAATATTAATTTTTTCCCAATTATTAAACCATAATCAATAAAAGTTCTTTGATTCGTTGTATTAATTGGTCAGTTTCAATTATTCCAAGTATAATCAGCTTTGGGTCAGGGATTATATTTATATTAATAACAGTCGAGATTATTTTAAATATTTCCTTCCAGTATTCTACAATTTTTATGCAGTTAGTGAATGAATGTGTCAAATTTGCTTCTGAAATTTGACATTTGTCACATGTTGGAGATATTTTTGGAAAAATATTATGTAATTTAGATTTAGAGTAATGTAATCTATGTAATATTTTAAACTGTATAAGAGAATGTTTAGCGTTTAATGAACAATAATGTATATGTTGTAAACTTTCATCCCATATTTCTGGTCTTATTATTTGGCCTAATTCCTTTTCCCAAGATTCTCTGTATATTTCTGTTGATGGAGTATCGTTTTCCAGTAAAATATTATATATATATGATATCATTTTTTCCATATTTGGATGTTTATTCAAACATTCATCTAAAATTTCTATTTTTCTATTTCTAAATTCATATATATTTACAGAGGCATAGTTTCTAATTTGTAAATATCTGAAATATTCTTTATTATGTAGCCCATAAATTTTGTTGCAACTCTTGAAATGAAAGAAAAGTATTTTCCTTATAAAGATCACCCATCTTAGAAATTCCTTTATTTTTCCATTGTAAAAAAAGCCTTATCCAAAATCGAAGGTTTAAACATAAAATTATAACAATCTTAAGACTTATTGGTATAGATTTTAGTTTTAATGCTTTTCTTTATTTGTTTCCATATGCGGATTCCATTTTCTATTATCGGATTTTCACTATAAACTTTTCTTAGCTACATTAATATTAGCAAATATTATAGAGCTAATTTCTAATGGAGAACAATCTTCTTCTTCCATACTTAACCAATTTGGTTTATTATCTATTTCTCCTAACCAAAAATTCATGTTTTTAATATTAACTGCCCCAGTAATAAAACATCAAGTTTGGTAACGCTAATCCTCCATTTATTTTAGACTTACATAAATCGGTTTTTTATTTATTCTATGAATCTTTATAATCCCAAATAAAATTCGTAATTAAAGAATCTACTTTTTTAAAAAAAAAAAAATTTTTGAAGATATATCGGGATTAATTGAAATAAATATAATAATTGTGGAAGAAAAATCATTTTTATTGCATTAATTTTCCCTATCATCGAAATAGGTAAACTTTTCCAGTATGAAATATTCTTATTTAATTTATCTAGTAATGGGGGGAAAATTAGATTTAAATAGAGAATTAAATCTTTTTGTAACAAAAATCCCAAGATATTTAATATTTTTCATTTGTTATCTTAAAAGGAAATTGTTGTAATATATGTAACTTATTCATTGTTATAGGCATAAGTTCACTTTTTATTCCAATTAATACTGTATCCTGAAAGTGATCCGAATTCCGTTATTAGTTTTAAAAACAAATTTCGAATACTTATTTCTGGTTGAGTGATATAAAGTAATACATCATCTGCATATAAGGAAATTTTATTCTTAGTATTTGCGGTATCATATCCATATATTTCCGGTGTAGTCTTACCCTCTGAGCAAGTGGTTCTATTGCTAATGCAAACAATAAAGGTGATAAAGGGCAACCTTGCCTACAACCTCGTGATAAAAATTAAATTTAATTGATAACATTCGATTTGTTGTTATTCTAGCTATTGGATTTGCATATAATAATTTAATCCAAGTAATAAACTCCTCTCCTAATTTAAAAGCTTCCATCACCGAAAATAAATAGGGCCATTCCACTTGGTCAAAAGCCTTTTCTGCATCAAGCGAAATAACTACTAAATCTTTTTTATCACTTCTTTTCGAATATATAATATTAAACAATCGTCTTAGATTATATGAAAGAATATCGTTTTGGTATAAATCCATTTTGATCCGGATGTATTAATTCATCAACAATTGAACTCAATCTTTTTGCTAATATGTTTGTTAATATCTTTTGATCTGTATTTAATAGAGCTATTGCTCTATATGATCCTGGTTCGTCTAAGTCTTTATTTATTTTAGGTATGAGTGTTATAATCGATTCGTTCAATGTATCTGGAAGCTTCTGTTCTGTATATATCTGTTCATATAGTGATTTTAAATATGGAACTATATATTCATGAAATGTTTTATAAAATTCCGAACCTATACCATCAGGTCCTGGTGTTTTTACCGTTTTTTAATGATCTAATAGATTCTTTAATTTCATTTATTGAAATATCAGCATTTAATAATTTTCTATTTTGTAAATCCAGTCCTTTCAAGTTACATTTTTTTATAAATGCATCTATTTCTATTTTACTTACTGTTGTTTTAGCAGTGTATAAATTTTTATAATATTGCATAAATCTTTCATTAATATCTTTAGGTTGTATTAATAAATCACCATTTTGTGATTTATCCAATGTATAATTTTTTTCCGCTTCAATTTTCCTTAATTGTCGAGCCAGCAGTTTTGGGGCTTATCCCCTAATTCAAACTGTAATTGTTTAGTATGTTGGTAAAATTTTTATCACTTGATCTGTATAATATTTTTATTTAATTTATATTTCAATATAACAATTTTATTATGTAATGTCGTATCTGGTTTTATTGCATTCTGTATATCTAATTCCTTAATCTCCTTTTCTAGATCTTGTTGTTCTTTCCGAGTCTTTTATTGTCAAATGCTTGTGAAGAAATCATTATTCCTCGAAGATATGCCTTAAATGTTTCCCACAATAAAGAACCGATATCTCTGGTTGATCATTTATTTCAAAAAAAGTTTTAATTTTGATTTATGATATATTCCTGAGTGGCTTTGTTTTTTAAAATTTGTGGGTTAAATTTCCACTGTCTTAAATTTCTATTTTATTATTAATTTTAATTTTAAACGTTACTGGAGCGTGATCTGAGATTATTATATTATCATATTAGCTTCATAAGTAAGTGAGATAAGTTTTGCATCCACCAAAAAATAATCTATTCTTGAGTAAGTTTTATTACTGGGGAGTAAAAAGATATTCTCGTCCTGTAGGATTTTCTGTTCTCCAACATCTTTAATGGTGGTTGTTTGCATATATGCATTTAGCAAATCACTAGAACGTGATTTGTTTTTTCTTTGTTTTGTAGATCTGTCTAAGTAAGGGTCTAATGTACAGTTGAAATCTCCACCAATTATCAAATTATATTGATTAATTTCCGGAATATTATTAAATACTTTTTTAAAAAACAATGGACTATCAAAAATTTGGTCCATATATATTAACAAGAATTACTTTTTCTGTATTTAATTCTCCTATCACAATAATATATCTACCATCTTTATCATCTATGTTAATGTATGCTTAAATAATAGTACCTTTACGAAATAATATTGCTACGCCTCTTGATTTATGTGTAAAAAGAAGAGTGATAATATTTTATCTATCCATTTAGCTTTCAACCTGTTTTCCGCCTCTTTTTTAGATGGGTCTCTTGAATGTAAATTACATCAGCTTTACTTGCCTTTAAGTATGTCAATACTTTTCCTCTCTTATCGGTTCATTAATACCTTTAACATTCCAACTGCAGAATTTTAATCCCTCATTCCCCGTATTCTTTTTTAAGTCTTGCATTTTAGATTTATGGGGATCTGCAGGATCTAAGGATCAGCGCGATAAACCCAACCTTACACCTGAACCCCGAGTGGATGTAGTTTAAATCTCTTTTTTGCCCCTCATGAATATATCTCCCTTGGTACATTATATTACTCCAATCAAACCAAAAATTACTATAGATATTAAAAGATAGAAAGAAAATAAATAGAAGTACTGGTGTAAAGGAAAAAAGAACTACATCTAGAATCGAGTAGTTTGTGCCAGCCATATAAGATGACTATATATCTAACGACTTTCCGTCATCGATGTTATCAACACGACCAGCTCCTGGAATTAGGGAATTACTATTCCTTAACAATATTTTAACGGGGGTATAATATATAAAATGTAAAAAAAAAGGGGGGGAGGGGAATAATAATATTAAAAAAAAAAAAACCCAGGAAGGGGAGAGAAAAAGAGAAAAAAGGAAGAATAAAAAAAAAAAGGTTCTTCCTTTAAAAATATCAATATCTAAAGCTAACTTAGAAATCTAACTAATATTAGACATAAAAAATACAAAGGCTATATAAAAAGATGAATAACATACAATTAATTCAGTTCAGAAAAGGAAAATTAATTATTAATTATTAGTAAATAGTGATTAGTAATAATAGACATTCCTAATTAATAAAAAAATAGGGTGGGAAAAACTGATAATAAAACCGTATTATAATCTTTAATGTGTGTATTAATTATTTTTGTTAGTTATATGTTAGAACTAATTATCCAATGTCCAGATATCCTGATGACGTTGTCAAATCTTGTTTTATTTCCCTCCATTCCATTCGACATTGTCTATTCCATCAAGTCCAATATCCTCTTGAAGAGTCTCAGTAAATATTAAAAGTTCATGTTGAGTATCTGAAGATGGTAAAAGTCAGTATAACTTGCTTGTAGGTATTCTTCAAGTCTTGAACTGCTGAGGCAAACTCCAATGCTGTGTTTGGGGTCTTAAAAAAGTACTCCACTTTCTTATAAGAAACTCGTAAAGTCGCTGGGTAGTTCAAACCGTATCTCAGATTTTCTACTCCACGCATAAGACTTTTGGCTTCATTGAATGCTTTCGTTTCCTGGCGACCTCTGGTGGATAGTCTCGATAAATACTAATCCTTTGACCTTCAAATGTCAAGTTTTTTAGTTTCGAAGCTTTCCGCATAATCTCATCCAGAACAAAATCAAACTGTACTTTAAAGATCATTTGCCTGGGAGGAGCGCCGGGTCTGGTCTGACGTTCTACTGACTCTGTGAGCACGAGCTAATAAAGGGCATCTCTTCCAGAGATAAGACTTCTTTGAGTAATTAGCAGTGAAACTCTCGAGGGCCGTCGATATTCTCTCGACCCTCAGGAATCCCTACAATTCTCAGATTTGCCGCTTGGGGAGTCTGCATCCTTTGGGCTTGAATATTGAATTTTCTCAATTCTTTAACCCTTGCTGTCTCCTCCCCTTCCCACCTCTCCCTCAGCCCTCGGGCCCTGGCATTCCCTCTATCTCTATCTCCCTCCCCCACACCAGTCGCACCAGCTTCTCATTTTCACACCACAAACAGCTTACAATGGCTTGTTCCCTTTATCACCGATACTTTTTTGCATATCTTTCACTCATTGTTCCTTATCTCTCCACATCACCGTCTATATCTCTCGTTTCCCTGATCCCTGACCAGTCTGAAGAAGGGTCTCGACCCGAAACGTCGCCTATCTCCTTCGCTCCTTAGATGCTGCTGCACCCGCTGAGTTTCTCCAGCTTTTTGTGTAACCCCAGTGAAAAAAAAAAGTTTGCTTTGCGTGCTGTTCAAGGAATCATAACATACATGGGTATATGAGACGAGTGTAAGGATTAATTGGCTAATTGGAAGACAGATAATATCCTTCTGAGCCCGAGTAATGTTGAATGATGCCTTCCCTTCACTGAAATGTACTCGGTCTCAGCAGAAACATAACCGATTCAACATGAGTGAATGTAAATTGCTCGATCTAAGCTTCCCCCCAGTCTAGTTTCAGTCAAAATTCACTGAATCAAGCACTCGAACAACAAATCTTTATTTTAACAAAACACAATTACAGTTCAACTACTGTACCTATCCCACCGCGGGTTCGAACCTTGTATCTGCCTGATCAAGCCCTCTAGGCCTCGCTCAACAGAGACACTCCAGAAGGTCACACAGTCCCAAGCGCTCTCCCAGAAGATCGGCGCGACTGAGACCAATCCTCGTGGCAGCAAACCTTTATATAGTCACGAGGACCTCGAGGGCCGAACCACCTGGAGGTGGTCTCTTATTATTCCCAATATACAGTTATCGATTAACCCCATAGATATAAAGACATTTCCGTCCAATAATAACAGCAGCTCAAATACATTATATTCGAAAGAAAGCTCTCGATGGAAGCAAACAAGAACATGTGCCCTGAAATTCAACAATTTCTCCATGACTCAACATTCAACCAATCATCAATTTACAGGATGACCATCTTGCAACATTATTTATACCTTATTTACAATGCATTTGAGCTATGCGAAAGAAATGAATGCATTTTAAGGTTAGTTTTTGCAAAAATGCTATACATGTTATCCAAGTCCAAGTGAAACAGGGAGAACACCGGGACTCCCATCACTGCTGCATATCTGTTTTGAGCCTAGACTGGGCTGGCCAATCAAACCTGTAAAGTTCATCAGCTGTCAAGGGTTAAGCAGTAATTCTGACAATGCAGGGATCCTCCATTTTATGGTGTTTTTAATTTAGCCAATATTAACAAGATGAATATTGTTGGAAGTTAGAACAGGCAGCAAATCAAGCATCACTCACCGATGAGGCCTGCGCATAGAACACACAGCACAGGAACAGGTCCATCCGCCTACATTGTCTATACCGAACATGAAGCCAAGACCAATTCTTATTGACCTGCACATAATCCATATCCCTCCAGTCCCTGCTTATCAATATGCCTATCCAAAAGTCTCTTAAATGCCACTATCATTTCTGCCTCCACCACCATTGGCAGCGGGTTCCAACACTCACACCCTTTACATTAAAAAAAACATACCCTGCATATACCCGTTAAACTTTGCTCCTCTCATGGTACACTGTGCCCTCTAGTATTTGATACTTTCATCTGACTGGATCCATCTTATCTATATGCCTCTCATAATTGTATATACCTCTATCGGGTCTCCCCTCAGCCATCGGTGTTCCAGAGAAAACCATCCAAGTGTCCAACGGGTCCCTGCAGCTAATACCCCCCCTAATACAAGCATCATTCTGGTAAACCTCCCTTTCCAAATACTCCACTTCCTTCCTGTAATAGGGCAACCAGACTGCGCAATCCTCCAAATGTGGCAGAACCAAAGTCCTACAAATCTGCATGGTGACTTCCTGACTCTTATACTCAATGCCCGACCTGTGAAGGCAAGCATAGCATATGCCTTCTTTAATATACTTTTTTGTATATCTTTCATTCATTTGTTCTATATCTCTCTATATCACCATCTATATCTCTTGTTTCCCATTCCCCTGACTCATTAGTGAATGAATACATTAATGAATAAGTTTATTGGCCAAGTATTCACACACAAGGAATTTGCCTTGGTGCTCCGCCCGCAAGTGACAAAATATGACCTTACATAAAACATTAAACATTAATAAACATTAGTCCCTGACCGAAAAGGTCCCGACCCAAAACGTCACCTATGCATTTTCTCTAGGGATGCTGTCTGACCCGCTGAGTTACTCCAACATTTTGTGCCTATCTACAACTGGGAAGGACTGGCTTCTCCTGCAGGAAGGTTTTATCGAGTTGGTTCTATCAAAACTCCTTTGTTTATATCAAAAGGGAATTTCCATCTATACTTCCGCAAAACATTAGGATCTTCTTTAAACCTCCTCCACAACTAAAAATAAGAATTGTTGAATTTTCACTCTTTATTTTTATATCTATGCAATTTCCATTGAAATGTGGCACTCAGTAAACCACTGTGAGCATATTATACTGTTCAAGTGAATTATTCAAAGCCTTTACTTGCACTGAACACTCTGTTCCACACATCCTCCCATGCATTAGTATCATGTAAATGATATCTGGTGCCTGGCCAGATAGGCTGATAAACAGAACACTGATTAAAAGAACACTGAGAACTCCACTAATAGCCTCTTCCACTAAAAAACACCATATCAAGCTAATTTAAGATAGAAGTGAAAAAAAAAAAAACAAGGGATTGGATATGGAACAGGTTTATTATTGTTTATTCTGTGGGATAAACACATTCTGTCGTAGCCGTTGTTGAACGTGGTTGTGACAGGGACAGGATTGGAAGCTCAATTATCTGGTGTTTCGATATTTCAGACGTGATCGAGAGGGGGGCAAAAGGAATGTGGGAGTACTGTTATTAAATCAGGAAAGCTGCCACAGTGGCACTCAGAAAGGAGATGCTGGTGCGTCTGTCTATTGAGGCGATCTAAGTAGAGCTTAGAAATAAGAAGGATGCAAGCATTCTAAATCGGATTGTAATATAGCTCCCCATTGGCAAGTGGAAGATAAAGGAACAGATATGTAAAAGGATTACATAAAAACGTCAAATCAACAGAGTTGTCCAAGTGGATGATTTCTCTAATATTGACTGGGACTTGCTTAGTGCTAAGGGCTTAGACAGGGCAGATTTTGTGAGGTGTATCAAGGCAAGGGTTGTAGGTTAAGTCTACATTTGCTATGTGAGAGTCATTTAAAGACAAGTTGATGTAAATTCATAGTTGACGTGTTCCATGGGGGAGGAGGGATAAAGATGGCAAAGGACAGCTTGGTTGACCAAAGAGGTTGTAATTTTGCATGCAAATGTTAAGAGGATGGAATCAGACAGGCCTTTGAGGAATATAAAGAAAGGAGGAAAGAACTTGTGGGCGATTAGATAGGTCAAAAGATACGAGGAAATGGCTTTGGCAATCAGATTAGAAATGAGAATCCCACAAAGGTTTTAAAAAGATACCTATATTTAAAAACAAGAAAGGTAACCAATGAGAACTAGGACTTGGACAATGAATTAGAAGAGAATACAGAGCCTTTAACAAACGTTCTTTGCAACTTCTCTAGCCTCTGGCAAGGTCCCAGAAAACTGGAGATGACTTAGCGTCTTAAATAAAGGTACGACATTCGCTATAGAAAATTCCAGGAAAATATAAGACGGTACCCCATATCAGTGTGCTGGGAAGCATTGAAGAGATACTAGGATGGGTTAACTCCCAATTGGCGATAATGGGTAAATTAGGGGCAGTCAGGCGTAGTTTGTACACAGCAGTTTTGCCAACTAACTTGAGTCGAGTTTTGAGGGTGAACGCAGGTGACTGATAAAGGGTAGGCAGTGAAGTTGTCCACATCGGATTTTTATGAAGGCATTTGATGAATCGCCCATGGTAAAACCTGATCCCATAAAGATTATTGATTACGGGACTATCATGTCTCTGTATGGATACGAACTGCCTTATGTTGATAGAAGACATTGTGTTATGGTGGAAGGAACAATTTCAGGCTGGAGTCTGTGCGCATGGGATCCACAAGGATTTCTGCTTGTCATCTCTGTTGTTTGTGACTACAGTATATAAATGAACTAAACATATAACATAGGACGTGGTTAGTAAGTTTGCAGATGACACAAAGATTGCTGTGCTCGTAGACAATGAAAAAGGCGTGTAATGATAAAGCTAGGAAGTAGAATCAGCTTACACAAATGGGTGAAAAATGATGGAGTTTTAACTCTGAGCAAACATGTGTGATGCGCTTGGAAAGGTCAAAAGTAATGGGAGGAAATAACAATTAATGGTTTGGCCCTTAACAGCATTCAGATGCAGATGAATTCTTGGGGGTTCAAGTCCATAACTTCCCTGAAAATAGCAACCCCCGTAAAAAAGTGCATAATGATAAAAAGCAAATGGCATTCTTCCCATCCACAGGTCATGGCACTGTATAAAGAATCATGATGCGCTTTATAATTTGGTTAGGCCGCTATGGGAGTACTGTGTGCAGTTCTGGTCACCCCATGTACAAGGCCGGAATGTGGAGGCTTTGAAAAGGGTGCCGAAGTGGCGATACCAGATGATGAGTATTAACTATAGGGAGAAAATGCTTTGTATCTCTGATTGCCGAGGCTACGAGGGAACTGACAGAAGTATGTAAAATTATGATAGGCATGACCAGTGAACCACTATGTGAATGAGCGTTGTCAGCACTGCGCCCTGTACTACGCTGGAGTTTAGAAACATACAGAGTATAGTAAAGCTTGGATAGAATCGAATATGGAGAGGAAATTTTCCATTAGTGGGAGAGTCCTCTAGGACTAGAGGTCATAAGCCTAAGATAAAGATGTTCTTTTAGGAAGGAATGAGAGAATATCTTTCTTTGTCCAGAGGGTGATGATTCGTTGAATTCTTGCCACGGAGTGCTGTGGATGGCCAAGTCAATGGATATTTTTAAGGCAGAGATAGATAGATTTGTGATTAGTACAGGTATCATAGGGAGAGGGCAGGAGAATGGGATTAGGAGGGAGAGATAGATCAACCATGATTGAATGGTGGAGTAGACTTGATGGGCCAAATGGCCTAATTTTACTCCTATTCCTTATGACCTTATGATCGGATAGACAGTCAGAACCTTTTTTCCCAGGATGGAAAAATCAAATACCAGAGGGCATAGCTTTTAGGTGAAGGGAGCTAGATTTAAAACAGATGCGCGGTGCAACTTTATTTTGCACAGATGGTGGTGAGTGCTTGGAACTTACTGCCAAGGATCGGCATAAAGATATGTGGGGAATAAAGCAATATGGGTTATGTGCAGAAAAATAAGAGATTATCTTAGTATCATGTTCAGCACAGATGTTGTGGGCCAAAGGGCCTGTTCTTGTGCCATAATTTTTTGTTTTATGTTCTGTTATCTTCAAAGATTAATTTCTCCCCAATGCATCTGCATCACAAAAATGCCAATGAAATCCTGCAAGGAAGTAAGAGTAAAAAAATGCTAGAGGAAATGAGCAGGCAAGGCTGCATCTGTGGAGAGAGAAATAGAGTAAATGATTCAGGGAGAAACCTCCATCAAAATACCAACAGTTCCATTAATAGCTACTTTGGATGCAGCTTTGATGGAATGTTTTTAAGTGATAGGCGTAGAGCTCAGTCGTTCTCAGACTAGGTGGTGAGCTCCCATTCATGCCCCCCCTATAGTTTTGTGATGTATGTTAAGGGCCTGTCCCACTTAGGAGACCTAAACAGCAACCTCTGGTGACCTCGCCCGCCACCCAAAAAAATATCGTGGAGGTGACCTGCAACCTCCTACCTCCTCCCACCTCCTTGACTATGAAGAAAACCAGCTTTGACTAGGCCTGCAACTAATTTATTGATTTATTAAAACGACAACCTATTTTTAGTCGAGGCCAGTTTTAATCATGATGAAAAAATAGCAGCAACCCAGATGAAGCCTCGACCATGCGGAAACCACTTTCGACCATTAGGGAGAGTGACCAAAGCCTCCTGTGACCTTATGGAAACCTTGGGTGGCGGGGAGGTCACCAGAGGTTGCTGTTTAGGTCTCCTAAGTGGGACAGGCCCTTTAGAAAACAAATTGAACTGTGTGTTGAAATTAGCTCCAAATAGACATCAATAACTGGCAGCCCTCTTCACACTTGGTTTTGATGTCCGTTAAGCGGAAAATGAAATAATTTGGGAAGTAAACCAGATGCTATTTTGATTTTAGGGAAGTCCCCTTATTTTTACTGCCATTCCTGCTTAAAGCAATCTAGATGTTTAGTTTAGTTTAGAGATACAGCGCGGAAACAGGCCCTTTGGCCCACCGGGTCCGCACCGACCAGCAATCCCAGTACGTTAACATCACCCTAGACACGCTAGGGACAATTGATACTTATGCCAAGCCAATTAACCTACAAACCTGTACGTCTTTGGAGTTGGTGAGGAAACCGAAGATTTCAGAGAAAACCCATGTGGTTACGGGAAGAACGTACAAACTCCGTACAGACAGCACCCGTAGTTGGGATTGAACCCAGTTATCTGGCACTGCAAGTGCTGCGAGGCAGCAACTCCACCGCTGTGCAACCATGCCACCTCGGTGATTGGAATAAATAGTGCAAGGTGCAAGAATTAAACAAGAGGTCTGTGCACATCCCAAAGGCGATGGCAGCAAATGGAAGGAAACACCTGAATTGATTTTCAGTTTGGATGACAGTTCTCTCTTGACACTCCAGGTCAAGCTTCCCTCTTTAAGGTGCTCATTGACCTTTGAGCATTTCCACTTTTTATTGTTTTTCCTTCAAATCTCCAGCTCTTCTATTTTATCTAGAAACCAACAGGAGAGAAAAAACAAATACAGAAGGAAATCAAGTAAACAATACTGCCCAGGATATGCTGATAGTTAAAAAAAGATATAGGAACCTTCATTGGCAATATTTGCAAGGTGTGTATGTGTTTGTTCTACGTGTTTCCTGGGTTTTGTGTGCGTGCGTGCGTAGGAGCGTGTGTGCACATGTGCATGATGATGCATGGGTGTGTCTGAGTTTTGGTGCACTGGTGGTTCAGTGGCATGTGTAGGAAAGAATTGCAGGTGCTAGTTTATACTGATGAGAGACACAAATGCTGGAGTAACTCAGTGGGTCAGGCAGCATCTCTGGAGAGAAGGAAAGAGGTGACATTTTGGGTCGAGACCAATTCCGTCTCTTCAGTGATGCTCTCTGTCCCACTGATTTATTTCAGCACTTTGTGTCTACTTTGGTTCTGTGGCACAGCAGGTTGAGCCATTGCCTCATAGTTCCAGTAACTCGGGTTCAACCCCAGCTGGTCTACTGCCTGTGTGGAGTTTGCATATTCTCCCCGAGACTGCATGCATTCCTGCATGTGCTCCACATTTCAAAAAGTATGCAGGCAGCTCGGTTAATAGCGCCTCCAGGATGTAGATAGAGTCTGAGAGTTGGACATCACAGCTGTCGGTCCTCATCCTACTATATGAATGAGTAGCTGAGTGGCAGATTCTAGTGGGAGATTGTGGGTTGAGTAAAATGGGACAGGAAAGGATGTTTTTACACTCCATGGGCTCCACTGTCCTATGTGAATCTATGAATACCCTGGCCTGTGTTCTGTGACTGCCACTGCACTGTCCCTTTTGGGATGTGTTCCTATCAGCAATGTGGTCTGGCCAGGCAAATAGAGAAGTGACCAGCTGCAGAAGGTTGCAGCTGCAATGGGGCATGAAACCCTTTAATCAGGGGGAGGGGAGAGAGGAGTAGGTAGAGATGAGTGATCTGGTTGTTGCAGGGCAAAGGTTGGACATCAATGCCGAGCAAGGATTAGGGGAGGCTTCCAGTTGGTAAGGCAAAGGCGAAGGGCTGCGACTGGGGCTAACAGGGATGGCTTCAGGTCAAGTTAAGGCAAGTTGTGTTTATTGACATATGCCCAAGTACAGTGAGGTGCATGTACAATATTGCTTGCAGCAGCGCCACAGGCACAGGCCCAGACAAACTCACAAAAGCAAACACATAAATCATGCATAAATAAAACATAACAATTCTAAAAGAAAGACGGTGCAAAAAAATAGACATTGCTGCAAAACTCACTGCATTTTTAAAAAAATCATTGAGAGTCCTGGTATGGGAGGCTGATGAGGGACAGCGGATGGGATGCAAGCAGCCAGCGGGTTAAGCTTCTCCACATTGCTCGTTACTAAACATTTGAATGGAGCACTGACAACTGCTGTCTGTTGGCAGATAAGATGATGAGAAGGTGCATTCCTATTAAAACTACCACATCTTCGGACCCCTGAAACCCGCCAGGTCCCCGTTTCTCATGCTCCCTTCAAATTCACAAAACATTTTATGAACTTTTCAATGAACAATGACATTTTCATTGTAGTTTAGTATAGAGATTCAACATGGAAACAGGCCCTTCTTCCCACTGAGTCCATGTCAACCATTGATCACTTGTTCCCACTAGTTCTATGTTAACTCACTTTTTCATCCATTCACTACACATTGGAGCAATTTCCGAGACCAATTAACCAACAACCCCACACATCTTTGGGATGTGAAAGGCAACTGAACCAGCTAGAGAGTGGTCCTGATTTATCAGCTACTTCATTGAAGACAGTTGGACTATCTTTAATCAGACTTTATCTTGCACTAAACATTATTCCCTTTATCCTGTATCGGTACTCTGTAGATGGCTAGATTGCAATCATGCTCAGTCTTTCAGCTGACTGGATGGCATGCACAAATAAAGCTTTTCACTCCACCGCAGTACACGTGACAATAAACTAATCTAAACTGGTGCACCGGGAGAAAACGCACGCAATCACAGGCAAAATGTGCAAACACTGCACGGGCATCACCTGAGGTCAGGATCAAACTTGATCTCTGGTGCAGCTACACCAACTGCACCACTGTGTCCCCCTTGCGCCTCTCAAGTACTGTGCAACTTCTAAAAGAATCAAACTTTAAATCAGTTGGAGTATTATTTGCAACAGTATTCAAAGGTCCAGAGAATTAACCAGACCGGCACAACTCATGTCCTGCATCATCGGAGTTTTATTCTGCATCAAATGTCTGTGCTCGTCAAAGTAAAATGCTCATTTTTCAGCTGGCTGGAGACATGGGCTTCCAGCGCCCACACCATGACTGTTCATCTCCCCCCCCCCCCCCCCCCCCCCCGCCACTGACAATTTCCCTCCAAGAAGTCTCAATGTGCAAAAGATTCCACAAATCTAGCATGCAATGATACAGCAAAATGGCAGAAGATATTCTCCAAAAAACTGAGTACAATTCAGGAGAATAAGCAGTGAATAAATGGATTGGCCACATATTTAGCTTCTGTGCACAGAAAATTTGTGGTTTGCTTCCTGTTCCTTTTATGGCTATATTTTGTAGCTCTTACTTTCCCTTGCCAACTTTCCACATTTCTGGAAGAGTTTGATGCATATTCAAATATTATCCGTTCAGATCATCTCCCTTGCCTTTCAAAGCTGCCCAATATACGTCAGGCCTTGGAGATGACCAACTTTGAGTCTGGCTCAGTCACATAATACCTCCTTTTAATGCTAACATGTTATGGAATTTCACCACCACTCTCCTTGAATTCTCCAACTACCATGTCCTTCTATCGAATAAAAAGAGATGAGCAGTATTCACTTACAGTAAGATCCCGTGTTTTTATGTTTATTGTTAAATTGGTGTATGTGATAATAAATGTCCTTTATTTGTAACTCCTTGGGGCCAATGCAGGAGAATGGGGTTAGTAGGGAGAGACAGATCAGCCATGATTGAATGCAGAGTAGACTTGATGTGCCAAATGGTCTAACTCTGCTCCTATCAACTTATGACCTTAATACTGTATGTAAATAAAATAATGTTAAATTCAAGTAGATTAGATAGAACAAAGGGGAAGGTACAGAATACTGAATTTATGTTTTCAGCATTATAGCACATCAGTTCCACAGACAAAATCTAATGTCCCTAGTGGGGCAGAGATGAATTGGACAGTACCTTCGCTTATGGAAGGACCGTTTAGAAACCTGATAGCAAAGGGAAAGAAGCTTGCCATTAACGTACTTAAAAACAGCTTTGGGATTTTCCTTGATTCTGCCAGACAGTGATATTTCATGCTCCCTCTTTGACTTTCTGATCTCTTTTATAAGTACCCTTGTTCACTTTAAAGAGAATCCCCTATTTTCAATACTCTATATCTTTCACATGGTTCCTTTTGTTCTTTATTCAGTTCTAATATCCCTTGACACCCAGGGTTTCCTGAATTTGCAGCCATTTCCTTTCACACTTACAGGATCACATTGACCCTGAACTCTCATTATTTCACGTTCAAATGCTTCCCACATGTTGGTTGTAGACCTGTCTGCAAATTGCTGCCCCCAGTCTGCTTTATTGCTGGAGGATTTGTGGATAAAAGATTACTTATTTAAATGACTAGGGCCTTGGTGAAACCACATCTAAAGGACTGTTTACTGCATTGGTGTCCTTATCTAAAAAGAAAATTATTGACAAAGAAACTGTCACACAAACATTCACACAACTGATCCCTAGGTTGGAATGTCTGTGCAATAAGAAACAGATTGAATAATTTACGAGAAACGTGCAAAAGAAAAGTCCTAAAATGCTCAACAAATATAGGTAGCATATTTCCTCAGACCTCTCTCATCAGAATTAGAGATCAGAGTCTCAACTGAAGAGGAAGACCATTTAAGACTGACCCAATGTGAGATTTATTCACTCCGAGGGCAATGAATCTTTGGAATTAGAGTTTTAGAGCCATGGAGTCGTACAGCATGGGATCAGGCCCTTCGGCCCATCATATCCATGCCAGCCATCAACCACCCATTTCCGTTAATCCATATTTTATATTCCTCACATTCTCATCAACTTCATCTAGATTCCACCACCCTACCTGCACATTTGGGGCAATTTGCAGTGGTCAATTAACCTTCCAACCCACACATCTTCGGGATTTGAACTTTAGACATACAGTGCGGAAACAGGCCCTTTGGCCCACTGAGACAACTGGCGATCACCCAGGATGCTAGCACTATCCTACACACTATGGACAATTTACAATTTACAAAATGAACCTACAAACCTGCCCGTCTTTGGAAAGTGAGAGGAAATTGGAGCACTTGAAGAAAACCCATGCTGTCACAGGAAGAACATAAAAACTATGTACAGACAGCACATGTGGTCAGGATCATACCCGGGTCTCTGGTGCTGTAAGGCAGCAACTCTACCGCCCCACCCCATACTTCTATATCTGCTTTGGATTAATTTTTTATCTACACTTTATACAATATTCTACATTATTTATTTTCTCTTTTGCACAGTCTGATGTACTTATGTATGGTGTGATTTGCCTGGATAACATACAAAACATTTATTTTCATTGTATCTCAGTATATGTGACAGTAAACCAATACCAGCTCCAATTGTGGAATAAAACGTAATTGCAGATACTGGTTTGTACCAAACACAGACACAAAACACTAGAATAGCTCAGCAGGTGTCAGACAGCATCTCTGGAGAAAATGGAGAGGAGACGCTTCGGGTCGGGCCCCATCTTCAGACATACGGAACATTGACTAACATCCACATAGATGTGAACAAATGTGGGGATTATATCACTCCTGTGCCTCATCAGTTAATGGTTCAATGGTACTTTGTTGTCACATGCACCGAAGTACAGTGAAATTCAGGTTCTAAGTGGATAAACGCATTGAACTAAGCAGAAGAAAACAGAGGAAAGTATTTTTTTTCTAATTACGGATCGGTAACGGAAAACAAAAACTTGCAGTTAAAAAAAACGAATACTTTGTCTAAAGCTTCTGAGGCATTCTTGTTTTCACAAAGGAGGTAACTTTCACTCCCATATGGTTAATGTGTATTTATTCCGTGACCTTTGTCATGCTTGGCTTCCATTACAGTGAAAGACAGTTCCAAAGTGAAGGAGCAGATGTGTCGTGTCAGTCGACCTCTGTGCAAAAGCCTGAACATCTTCAGCAGGAAATCATGCCACAAAAAGTGAAGATTTTTAAATCCTAAACATGTGGGACATGAACGATTCTGGTTGAGGGGGTCGGCTAAAGGTGCAAGTTGAATATTCATAGCGAAATTGATATATGATCCTATGACTCTTTGGCCTAAAAGTGGCTGGTGGAGGAATGGTCAGGTTGCATGGCAACACTTGAAGGAGAGAAACATTGTCTTGATGAGGCATAAGAACACGTTGGAATGCTAACACATTTCATTAAGATTTAATCCAGTAAATGCAAACCATGTCAAAGAAGTGATGGTACAGTATGTTGTGAAGAATAATTCATGTTTCAAAGTGTCTCAAAATTGTGTAAATTGAATCTAAATAGATTCTATTAAAGAAGATTAAGGAGTGTTGCTGGAGGGTATTGGTTAGTAAATGGTGAGTGAGAGCATGCTGGAAGCAGTAGACAGTGATGGGTGAGCGGGAAGACTGTTGAGGAGTAGTGATAGAAACATAGAAACATAGGAAATAGGTGCAGGAATAGGCCATTGAAGCCCTTCTGTGGTAGAGAGCCATTCTCACATATGAATCATGGATGATCATACCCCCAAAATCAGTACCCCGTTCCTTGCTTTTTCCCCCCATATCCCTTGATTCCGTTAGCCAGAATCTGGAACTAACAAAGCTCTCTCTTGAATACACCTCTGCAGAGTGAATTGGAGCCTCCAGCGGTGCCTTCGGGTAGAGACTAATTCCACAGATTCTAACTCTCTGGGTGAAAATGTTTTTCCACATCTCAGTCCTAAATGGCCTATCCCGAGTGGCTTATTCTTAAACTGTGAGCCTAGTGGCTGAGGCGGCGGTTTTTCTGGACTCCCTAGCCGTGTGGAGGGTGCATGCGGCCGGTCGGGAATATTTTTCCTGCATCTGGTCTATTCACTATCCCTTAATTTGCGGTGGCGGTGACTATGTTAACTGATATCCCCTCGGTCATCCTTCTAAATTGGCCCAGTGAAGCTAGTTAAGACCCCAGTCAACCCTGGCGGGATCTTTCATCATTAGGCGGCGGTGTCAGGTCCGGTGCGGGTGACTATGCCGGGAATTAACCTGGTGAACACTAGGCCCGGGTCAATAGCAAAAATGTGGCCAAGATGACTAGTAGGAGCGTTGGTGGTGATAATTAACAGGTGGCGGCAAAGTAAAACCTGCGGGCTGTGTTTGTTTTGTTTTGTTCATTTGGTCCGGTGAAGGCGCTCTGCACACGGCAGCCAGCCAACAGTCGCTTGTCTTTTTCTTTTTGTTTTCACTTTTAATTTCAAGATTTTGTGTCCCTCGTGCTGCGACTGTCAGCTGACCAATTTTCTCTCCGGGGATGAATAAAGTTTATCGTATCGTACTGTATCACTTCGTATCGCATCGTATCGTAATTGGAAGAGATGTAATTGAAAGAGACAAAGAATTCCCTTGGCATGAAGAGGAGAAGGAGAGTGTACACACTAGTGATAATGGAGGCAAAAGCTGTATGTCTTTTTAAAGGAGTTGTGGTAAAGATTTGAAATAGTTTGGGGGAATGATATTTTAGTTTAGTTTAGTTTATAGATACAGCATGGAAACATGATCTTCGGCTGACTGAGTCTGCACCGACCAGCAATCCCCATACATTAGCACTATCCTACACACATTAGGGACAATTTGCCATCTTTACCAAAGCCAATTAACTTACAAGCCTGTATGTCTTTGGAGTTTGGCAGGAAACCGGGGAAAATCCACGCAGTCACGGGGGGAATGTGAATACTCCATACAGAGGGTTCCCGCAGTCAGGATCATACCAGGGTCGCTGACGCTGTAAAGCAGCAACTCTACCGCTGAGCCACTGTGCCGCCACTCAGGGGAGTGTCGGGATTCTCGAGCACTCAGCTGCCCATTTAGAAGAAGCTCCTGGAGTGAATTTACATTTTGCCCTCGTGTCAAAGCCGGACATGCAAGATTCTTGAGCCTTCAGCATCCACAAATACCAGAACTTCTCAACCCTCCCATCATCACCATTTGGTATTTTGTTGTAATTGTGAAGCCAAACAGTAGAGGCACTGTACTCAGAGGATTTTGAGCAAGCCACACCAAGAAACAATGGGAACACTCAAACAACTAGTGTTTCAAGTTGAAGGAATGGATAGAGTGGATGTGGAGAGGATGTTTGCCACTAGTGGGGGAGTCTAGGACCAGAGGGAACAACCCCAGAATAAAAGGACGTACCTTTAGAATGGAGATGAGGATGAATTTGTTTAGCCAGAAGACAATGAATCTGTGGAATTCATTGTCACAGAAGGTTGTGGAGGCCAAGTCTTTGGGCATTTTTAAAGCGGAAATGGACAGGTTCTTGATTAGTACGGGTGTCAAACATTAGGGGGAGAAGGCAGGAGAATGGGGTTGAAAGGAAAAGATAAATCAGCCATGATTGAATGGAGGAGAAGATTGATGGGCCGAATGGCCTAATTCTGCTCCTACGACTTGTGAACTTATGAATCTTCCATCAAAACGCAGTTCCGGCAAAGAGAGTTCAACCTAAATGTTAACTGTTTTTCTTTCCACAGATGCTGCCTGACTGCTGATCATTTCAAGCATTTTCTGCTGTTATTACACATTTCAGGCTTGGAAATTTCTGATCCAGAGATAACTGCATCTCCAGCTGTGTTAACTGATATCCATGTGCCATACTGAAGACTTCCCAGACTGTATAACGAAACAGCACATTACTTTAAGCGTGCTCGGAGGCACTGCAATGAGCATTAACGTGTTTTCATTTCAATCAGATGTGCAAAATTCCGCCTTTAATTCACGACTGGCAGTGAGAAGTAGGAGGGCCGGTGTTATTAATTTTTTCTCTCAGATTTATGACAGAATGAATTAGTAGCCAAGAGTGTGAGCACGCCATCAACCTCATCAGATTTATAGATGAGAAAACCGACCTTCAGATTTCATTACAATTCACTTTAAACCATTGAGCTTTCCAAAATTTTGTAAAATATTAACAATAGGGCATCCAAATGCCTCATCCCAGTCTCTTACTTTTGAGTGGATTTGTAGACAAATACATCAGCCCCGATGTGGGGCCCCTTAAAGGGTTTTGATACCTCCTAGAACATTAAAATGGGTCTACTAAGCTCATTAGTCTGAAGAACAGTCCCAACCCAAAACATCACCTATTCATGACTTGTTGAGTTAACCCAGGACTTGATGTCCTTTTTTTTGTAAACCAGCATCTGCAGTTCTTTGTTTCTATTTAGTTTAGTTTAGTTTAGTTTAGTTTAGTTTAGTTTAGGAATAGGCCCACACACTCGGGACAATTTACAATTTTACCAAAACCAATTAACCTGTACGCCTTTGGAATGTAGGAGTCTTCCAGAGCACCTGGAGAAAATCCAGGCAAACTCCATACAGACAGCACCCATAGTCCAGATCGAACCCAGATCCTGCACCATTTTTCTCTATTAAACTTATGTTACAATGTAAGTTCCGAGATTTGATCAGGCTCTGGGAATCGGAATACTATGCTCACCTTCTGCTGATAGTTTATATTACAATGACTGAATAATTGTTGATTCAAGGCCGTCATCCCTTCAAAGATTGTGACTAACTGTTCCCTGAGCTGCAACAATGTACGTTGAAAGTTTCAGAGGCCGTGTCTGAAGAGTCAATGTCGGATCTATTTATTTTTTAGGTTTAGGTTTATCGTTGTCGCTAGTACTGAGATGCAGTGAACAGCTCATTTGTGCATTCTATCCCATCAAACCTGATAATACTATACATAAATACAATCTAGTCAAACTCAAGAACAATAGGTAGAGGAAAGGCAAATATGTAGAATGCAGAATATAGTTTCATAGTTATGGAAGTGCATCGGTCCCAGAGACAAAAATCCAATATCTACAATGGGATAAAGGTAAATTGGACAGTGCCCTCGCTTGCAGTCGGACCGTTCCAAAGCCAGATAGCAGAGAGGAAGAAGCTTTCCCAGAGTCTGGTGGAGCAAAATTCCATGTTTCTGTATCTTCTGTTAAACGGGAGCAGGGAGAAGGAGGAATGACCGAGGTGGGATAAGTCTTTGATTATGTTGGCTATTTTTCGGAGGCACTGTGAAGAGGAGATGGATTCAATGGTGGGGAGTCTGACCTATATGATGGACAAGGGCTACATCACGGCTCTCTGCAATTTCTTGTTGTCTTGGGCAGAGCTACTGGACTCGCGCCTATTTCTCCCCTCCCCCCCCCCCCCCCCCCCCCCCCCCCCCCCCCCCCGCCTGTCCCTCCATTTACTGATGATCTAGAATGAAGAAAACATGTCTGCCAGAATCCAACAAAGTCATCTCAATGTTTATGGTCACCACCAAGATCTTTCTGGTATTTCCAAAATGTAGAATACGAAGTAAGTAGTTCCTCCAGTTTGCATGTGGCCTCACTCTGGCAATGGTGAACGCTCGGGACAGGAAGGTCAGTATGGGAATAGGAAAGGGGGTTTAAAATAGTTACCAACCAGTAGATCAAGTAAGCCTTGGAAGATGAGCCCGGTTTGGCTTTGGCTGCTATCTTGTATCATCTTCCACTTTACTGACTTTAGTTTAATTTAGTTTAAAGTTACAGCACGGAAACATGCCCTTCATCCCACCGAGTCTGCACTGACCAGCGATCCCCGCAAATTAACGCTACCTCACACACACTAGGGGCAATTTTACATTTACACTAAGTTAATTAACCTACAAACCTGTACGTCTTTTGAGCGCGGGACGAAATCGAAGATCTCGACGAAAACCCACGCAGGTCTCGGGGAGAACGTACAATCTCTGTACAGACTTTGCCTTTTTATTCACAACTTGCCACAATATTGTAGCAAACCCAGAGAGTGTACAGGCTCTTTGAATGGTTAACAGCCGTAAAGCATCAGTTATCCATTTGCAAGCCATATAGGCATCGAATGTACAGACCAATGCATGTGAGACAGAGGGAATTCTAACACAGTCATTCAAACCCACTATGCCTGTGGAAGTTCCTGTGCATGTTACAGAAACCCACAGATACTATCCTTCAGGGGATGATAGAATTACTATTGTTTGCATCCAATATTACTGCAGACATCCGTGTCCCATACAGATGAGATTGCTATCAGACTTATTTGGAAGCTTGAACAGTGAAAGATGTAAAATCCAAATGTAGAAACAAGGTGCTGGTTTTGAAAAAAAAACAATGTGCTGGAGTAACTCAGCAAGTCAAGAACTATCTCAGGAGAATATGGATAAGTGACATCTTGGATAAGAACAACTTCTTCAGACTATTGCGGATGGGGGGGGTGTGGGGGGGGGGGGGGGTGGGAGGCGAAGCTGGAAGAGAGGAAAGGAGGGGCAGGACAACGGATTGCAGGTAATAAGTAAACATGGGTGAGGGGTGCATTTGATGGGCAGGTGGTTGGACAAAGGCAGAGATGATAATACAGAAGATGCGAGACAAAAGGATGGAATAGTTGCAAATTGTGAAGCCAGATGAAGGAATATAGATGAAGGGAGAGGGAGAGGGAGAGGAGAGAAATATATGAGAGGCCAGTAGGGTCGCAGGGGAGGGAACGGGGGGAGGGGAGATAAGGGTGTCTGGAGGAGAAAAATGAGTAGGAGAGGAGAATTTCCAAGATATGTTACCTTAAACTGGAGAATTTCATGTTCATACCATTGGGTTGGAAGCTGCCCAAGTGGAATATATGGTGCTGTTCCTCCAGTTTGTCTGTGACTTCACTCTTGCAAAAGAGACTGCTCAGGACAGAAAGGTTCAGTATCGGAATGGGAAGTGGGTTGTTAAAATGTTAGTTGCCACACATTGACCCTCAGGTTCCTATGAAATCTTTCCCCCCTCACCTTAAACCTACGTCCTCTGGTTCTTGATTCCGAAAGTAGGCATCGGTGAGACCGAACGTAGACTCTGCGACCGTTTCGCACAACACTTGCACTTGGTCCACCAAGGCTAACTGGATCTCCCGGTGGCTGTCCACTTTAACTCCCAGTCCCATTACGATCTTTCTGCCCTGGGTCGCCTTGCATTGACAGCGTGAGGCCACACATTAAAAAAAACAAGACCTCATATTCCGACTTGGGTATCTCCCAACCCAATGGCACAAACACTGAATTCTCCAATTTTAGGGAACCTCTAACAACCCCTCTCCCCATACTCCCCCACCTCCACAATCTCCAGAGTTGTTGCCTGACCCACTGAGTTACTCCAGCAGTTTGTGTGGTTTTATAAAAATCTTAATGTGTTAGGCAGGTGCCTACACCCACTCCATTTTAACTTCCTCAGCCCGGCTCTGGTTTCGGACTAGCAGGAAAGAAACATTTCCTCAGTGGTCAACCTTGATTATGAGTTAAGTTGATATGTGAAACCTGAACCCGCAGCCTCCAGAAACTGGTGAGACTGCTGCTAACTGGCTGAAGCAGCGAGACTAATACTGGGAGAGATATTGTGGCAAGACATCTGTGTAACGCAGGTGTCAAAAGCAAAAGCAGATAAATTAGGATTCCAGCTGTTTGTCCAGCAACGATAGTTAAACGTCAATTGTATTTGTGTCAGAGATCGACTCCTTTACTGATTGAACAGAGAACTGACTTCAAATGCTGCTCTCACTAATCATGGATGGGCTATGATCTAATTAAATGGGAAAGCCTGATTGAGCAGCTAAGTACTCTCTTCCCGTTCATGAATTTATTTCAGAAATATTCTGCATTGGGTGGCATATTCTATCATTTCATTTCCTGAGCGGAGAGTTAGAGTTAATGATTATATTTACCTCCAATTTCATGATCTTTCATGGCAGTGGCTAGGGTGTATGCAAGGGCTATTAAAGGGGATCTTAGAATTCAAGCATTAGGGGACGAACATCATTTGATAGCTGGAAACCTGCTCGTCAAGCCTTTGTCTGGGAATTTCGGCTGGAATTAAAATTAGCCGTGGCTTCAATTTGCAGCTTTATTAAAGTAATGAGATCAAGGCTCCCTTGATAACACAGAATAACCTCTCCGAGGTGTTAATGAAACTCAGTTGAACAGTTCAAATAACTATTGTTCACCTTGGGACTTTTAGAAAGATGCATTGATTGAAAAAGTGGATGAAGGAAATGAACCTAGTCAACCAACAAATGCAATGTAGAAGAAAATAAGCACTTTCTAAAATGGATTTATATCAGACAGGGAGGAATTCTAAGCAGAATTTGCCTGCTTGAATCTACAAAGCCAATCCCAGATCTCAGTCTTGGGAAGAGAATGAAAGAACTGTACTCTCAGTCTGCAGCTCATTATTTCTCCATTGAAAACACTGAGGTAATCTCACTTTCTTCAGATGATCGCATATTCAGTGTTGCAGTATACAGATTGCGTGTTAGAAACTGTGTCAATTAGTCGTCACACTCGATAAAAGATTCTAAGAATTGTTGGTGCAGAAAATGGATGTTCACCCGATTTTTTGGTCAAAAGGTTTTCCCTTGATCAGACAGTGTAGAGACAAGTGTTTACAACAGGTTGGAAGGGGCTCTCTGTTCCCCTGATCCCAGTTAGAAAATGCATGACGTAGGAAGGTGGAGACATTGGACTTGCCTGCAAATCTGCCCTTGGTCCAATCCCCAATGAGATTCCAATGCCTGGCCACTTGGGAGAGATACAACATAGCAATCAATAGTTATGAATGCAAACCAGGTGTAGTCTTGTCCACCATGTGAAAGCAACCACTATCACCCCTCCACTGCTGGCTTTTCCCACCGGACATGTGTTTGAGACTGATAAAAGGACTCAGACATCAGACGTAGCAGTAGAACTACTGCCTTACAGCACCAGAGACCCGAGTACGATCCTGACTTAGGGTGCTGTCTGTATGGAGTTTTAACGTTCTCTCGCTGTGATCTTTGGTTTCCTCGCACACTCCAAAGACATACAGGTTTGTAGATTAATTGGGGGCTACACAAAAAGCTGGAGAAACTCAGCGGGTGCAGCAGCATCTAAGGAGCTACACAAAAATCTGGAGAAACTCAGCGGGTGCAGCAGCATCTAAGGAGCTTACACAAAAAGCTGGAGAAACTCAGCGGTTACACAAAAAGCTGGAGAAAAACCTACGGAGACAGTTTGTAGATTAATTGCCTTGATATAAATTTAAAATTGTCCCTCCTGCATGTAAGGTAGTGTTAATATGCGGGAATTATTGGTCTGTGCGGACTCAGTGGGCCGAAGGGCCTTTTCCCGCTGTATCTCTAAATGAAACTAAACATCACTCTGCAGAAGAGTGAACAAATTCCAGACGTTTAAAATCCATCTCCTGCCTCAGTTAAAATCAAGCATAACTCTGAAGAAGAAGGAAGCATTTCAGAGAATCTTTTACCAAGTAGTGATTACGTTGGAACTTGCCATGAGAAAGAAAAGAATGCAAGTGTACAATGATCGATCTGGATAAAATTAGGTACAAGCAGAAGTGTAGTAGAAGCAACAGCTGAATGACTCTTTGCTCTGCTGTAAATGTATTCTAGTTCTAGTTCTATGTCCTCTGATGAGCGAGAATGTTCCAATATACATTATTGGTAATATCTGCAAATTCACATGTCCAAGCCTCCAGTTTTAAGCCTTACCCAACAAGATGTATCAAGATAGACACAAAATGCTGGAGTCTCAGCGGGACAGGCAGCATCTTTGGATAGAAAGAGTAGGTGATGTTTCGGGTCAGATCCTTCCTACACAAGACATATCAAGAACTTGGAATGGGAACTTCAACAACAATTTGCATTCATCTTCCAATCATTTCATAAAAGGGCAATCAAAATATGCCCCACAAATTTCCAATGCCTTGTTTGAATGGGAGAAGGATCTTGGCTTTGAAAATTGAAAGCAATGATTTGCAATGTGGGAATTCAGCTCCAGGGTTAAACTGGAGAAGCTGCTGCTGCTCCTCTTAGAGGATGAGATGAGATTGGATAGAAATTTAAAATATCAGACAGTGTAGAGGCAAAAGGGCATGGAAACTAAGCCCTGGAGCCCCAGGAGACCGCACTACCATTAAACACTCAGTCTGAAGAAGGGTGCTGACCCAAAACATCACCTACCCATGTTCTTCAGATATGCTACCCGACCCCTTTGATTTAATCCAGCACTGTATGTCTTGTTTTGTAAACCAGCATCTGCAGTTCCTTGTATCCACATTGACATTAATAATCTATTTCATTCTCCCCATTGTTCCATCATCTCAAGGGCCTGTCCCACTTACACGACTTTTCAGCAAACAGTCTGCGACCTTCAAGCTCGGGGCCACTCGCCTGAAAAACCGCGAGATGGAACGATCGTCAGCGCGGAACACACACACACACACACACACACACACACACACACACACACACACACACACACACACACACACACACACACACACACACACACACATCGTAAAGGCGGGGGCCAGGGAAAGCGGGGGAGCACTGTCTGAAATTCACATGGTGCAAAGCCAAGGTGATACCCGCGATGAAAAGGAAGGTTAAAGACGGTTAGCACAGTGTACGGTCAGTCCTTTAAAAGAGTGGGGGGGGAGGGGGGGAGGGGAGTAGAAGTGGGTAGAAGGGTGGAGAAGGAGTTTAAGAAGCCAGACAACTGTTAATAAGCCAGAGATGCACAGCTGTGAAGTTTAGCGGGCATTTAACATTACAGGTCGGTTTTTCTTGGTTCTGATAAATCGTGCTGACGTTTTTTTTTCCCAGTGAGACAATTAAAATGCCCGGTCAGCAAAGGAGATTACCTACGGCTACCTCGACTACCTACAACGACCTGGCGATCCCACTACCACTGCACTATGACTTCAAAAGTATCGATTTGCTCCATGCCGACCAATTTTTGGTGGCAGAAAATGTTTCAACATTTTGACCAAAGTGAAGCTGCGAGCAGTAACCACTATGCGGGAACTCCTCTCGACCATGAAGGAAACTTACCAGAGACCACCTACGACCATGTGTCGACCATGCTCGAGCTTGTGGCGAGCGCAGGGTCTCCTAAACTCGCCAATAAGGTCGCCTTGTGGGATAGGCCCTTCACTCTAGATTCTACCACTCACCAACACTCAAGGCACAATTTATATCAACCAACTAACCAACCAATCTGCAATTCTTGCAGACGAGGGAGAAAGTCAGAGCCCCCTAGGAAAACCCATGCAGTTATAGCGAGAACTTGCAAACTACAGGTAGACAGCATCCATGTTCAGATTTGAATCCAGGCTGAATTTAAAACCCACGCATTTATGGGGAGAACTCCAGGCCAACTCTATGCAGATGATATGATACGATAGAACTTTATTCATCCCCGGAGGAAAATTGGTTTGCCAGCAGTCATAACACACAAGGTACACGAAAACTTAAACTTAAAAAATGAAAAAAATAAAAATAAAAAGGCAAACATCAGTGACTGGCTGCCGTGTGCACGACGCCTTAACTTGAACGAACAAACAATCAAAGGCATATCCCCTGGGCAGAGGATTCTAAAACTAAAGTGCCCCCCCTCCCCCACACCGGGTCCCCCTTTATTTCCCCACTGTCCCTCATGGCGGGCCCCCCACGCCGGATCCACAATGTTCTTCACGACAGTCCCACCACGCCAGGTCCGCATTGTCTTCCCCTCCCCCCCCCACCCCCCCCCACTGATCGACCACTGATCGACAGTAACAAGGTTCAGATTTGAAGCCAGTCTAAAGGGGCTGTGAGGCAGTGGCTTTACGAGCTGTGCCACTGTGCTACTTGGCACAGAGGAAACCTTTTCTCATTAGCAAATGGCTTGACGTCTGGGGGAGGGTGTCAATTTAAAATATGAGGCAAAATATGCAGACGGGAATATGAAGGAAACTCAGAAGGTAGTTCTAGTCTGGAATTTACTTCCTATCCTGGTTGTGAATAACAAAACAATCTGGAACTTGGAAAGGAAATTAGAAAGGTGATGCAGTGTGTTTGGGAGAGATGGAGGAAAGGTTAAAAAATTCAAACACAAATCTTTCATTCTTTGAAAGGTTTTATTCGGTTGTAGGAATAAGTTTCAACCCACTGAGTCCCGGGTTACTGATCACCATCAGCCATTGTGATTCCTGCTAAGATCATTCGATCGTTTGCGCCTTTTCTGAGCTACATCAACATCTCTCCTGTACTGAATTTTTAATGAAAAACACAATGGCATGTTGGGGAATTGATACTTGGTAGAATTTTACTTTAATCAAAAAAGAGGTTCCTGCCCCTCAGTAATTCACCTCATAAGTACCCCCATACCATCACCTGCTAGTTAAACCAGGTAGTAACCTCAGACAGTGTACCAAGCATTCTCATTTCTACAAAAATTCAGAGCAAATAGATTTTTTCTCAAATCGGCAAGAATGGTCCCGACCCTAAATGCCACCTGTAATGTATGCAAGAAAGGCACTTCACTGTACCTAGGCACGTGAGAATTAGGGGGTGGCATGGTGGGGCAGTAGTAGTTGCTGCCTTACAGAGCCAAAGCCCTGGGTTTGATTCTGACTGCAGGTGTTGTCTGTACGGGGTTTGTACGTTCTCCCAGTGACCTGCATGGGTTTCCTCCAGGGAGCTCCGGTTTCCTCCCACGCTCCAAAGACGTACAGGTTTGTCGACTAATTTGCTTGGTATAATTGTAAATAGTCATTAGTGTGTGTAGAATAGTGTTAATATATGGAAATTGATGGTCGGTGCAGGCTCGGTGGGATAAAGGGCCTGTTTCCACGCTGTATCTCTAAACGAACTAAGCTAAAAGTGCTATTGAACTTTTGACGTTCTGCCCAATGTTGCTATCTCAGTCAATACATTTTGGCAGCTGCTTCAAAACTCCAGCCTGGGTTCAATCTTGGCCACTAATACTGACTGTGTGGAGCTCGCATGTTCTCCCTGTGACGATCTAGTAATCTGATTTAATTCCTGTACATTGTATATTGTACCTAGTGCATAGACCGGTGTAGTATCTAGGAGGTAGGGAAAAGTTGATGGGAACGTGAGAATAATTAAATGGGATAAGTGTAAATAGAATAAATGGTCAGCATTAACTCATTGGGTCAAAGTGTCTGTTTCTGTTCTGTATCAGTCTGTTGAAGACTGGTAAGCCAGTCATAATAAGCCTGCTTTGAGCAGCTTCTAAATTCCTACTCTACAAAACCGGACTTTTACATTTATTTGCCTCACAACGCTGTGCTAATTCAAAGGAATTCATTATCCATGTAGCTCAGTAACACACTTCTGAAATAGGATGACCAGAGAGATAATAACAATCATTATTTCTGTCCTTTCATGAACGTTAGCTCACTTATTTCATCTCCTAAGGCAAATGGTAGTTTGCAATCAAGAACTTTATCTTAGACACACAAAGCAAACCTATTTATTTCTCTTCAAGAGCATCTTTGTTTCTCTTACCCCCTTCTCTGACCAGCAATGGTCCGTTTAATAATAGTAAGATTAAATGAGAACTTACCAGTTTGAAGTTTGATCTTTATGTTATGAGGAGTTACGATGAGGGATTACGTGAAGAACCCCGTACAGCCGTTGGTGCGTCAATCTTCAAAGCAACGGAGCGAAATCACAGGTAATAATGACTGAAGTATAATAAGTAAGATAACAGAGACTAGAACTACCAGATGACATTTATGAGGGTTGGGAGCGGAGGGCACGTAATCCCTCATTGTAACTCCTCATAAAATAAAGATCAAAATTCAAACTGGTACGGTCTCGTTTAATCTTACTATTTTACTTCGGAGTCACGTCAGTGACTACGTGAAGATTTCAAAGCTCTGTGATTTCATGCCGCAGACCCAAATCCAGCGTTCACACTGCATTGATTGACTCAAAAAGTCGTTAATAATCAATAATGCATCAATCATAACATTGTTAAATGAATAACGGTTTATTTACAAACAAAACAATAACAACCCCTCTAACTCAGGGGGAAACTATAACAGAACTCAAAACAGAATCAGTAAACACCCTCAGCCTTGTAATTGGCTTATGATAAAATTTTTGGAAGGTCAGCTCACTGGACCATCCTGTGGCCTCGAGGATATGGTCTATAGGCACGTCCATCGCCCTTGCCGCGGAAGTTGATGCCGCCCTGGTGGAATGAGATTTGAATTTATCAGTATTAATCCCAGCACTTCCCAGAACCTGCTTTAGCCACCTTGAACTGGTTTGCACCGACACCTTACTGTGTGTTTTTTTGTGGCGAATAAATAATGCAGACTCTGTTCCTCGTAGGACTCTGGTGACCTCAATGTAATGAGTCTAATGTGATACTACACACAGGCAAGCATCTGTGGGGTAAGCTGAAAACACAATCCTACATCTTGTCATGCCTATTCTACTATGTTTGAGCAAATCATAGACATTAAAAGTAATGGCATCTGTCGATACCTGCATTCTGTCGTATTGTATTGTAGCTTTTACAATGTATGCACACAATGGGCTGATACCAACGCCATAAGCATGACTACCTTCATGGTTAGTTTGGCTAGAGATAGGCTTGCAACAGGTCCACTGGCGAAGAAGCATAAGAACTTCACTCACATTCCAAATACTGGCATACCTGGGATTAGGAGGATTAGAATTGAAAACTCCCTTCATAAATCGAGAAACTAACGGATGTGTCCCTACTGAATGTAACTCAGAACTCATGGGTAAATAAGAAGACAGAGCACTTCTGGCCGTATTGATTGCACTATAGCTTAATTTTTGATCAAAATAAAGAGTGGACAAGAACTCCAGTACGTCTGTGATGCCTGCAGTTTGATATGTGATATTCTGCTGTAGACAGAAAACCTCCCACTTCCTTATTGAGGTGATGTACTGCTTCTGAGTACTACCCCTGCAGGCCAACGTGAGAACATCCACAGTACGATCAGACAGTCCTCTCCCCAGGTATGGCCTCCTTAAAATCTGCAAATTAACAGATCAATATGATCATGTAAAGAATGTTGATCGCCAGTTACTGGATTTACCAGTATCGCGCACCAACCACCAACCTGGACAAACTGAAGCCGCTGCCGATTTTATTTTTATTTCTATTTATTTTTTACCGCACACTGAATGGACACTGGTTGAGCAACGTTTTTTCATTTCCTCTGGGTATGTAAGTACTCAGGAAAAATGATAATAAAGATAAACAATACAATACAATACAATTTTTATGTTTTGGAATAATCATGTGAGGCTGACTAGCCATTTGTAATATGATAGGAAACCATGGTTGTGTAGGCCAATCCAGCACTACCAATATTCCTGAAGCGGAGTCCTGCTTGATCTTTTGCAAGCATCGACTGATAAGACAGAATGGAGGAAATGCATAAACAAACATTCCACCCCAATGATGCGAGAATGCGTCCACTGCTGCTGCTGATTCCCTTGAAACATATCTGGGCAACTGATGGCTTAGTCTAGATGCAAACAAGTCAATATCTGGCATTCCATACTGAGCAACCACTTGATTAAATATGTCCTGATTTAACATCCATTCTATGTTATCATTGAATTGGCGTGACCTAATGTCAGCTACTGTGTTGAATCTACCTGGTAAATATATTGCTGAATGCCAGATATTTTGGTCAATGCACCAGCTCCAGATCTGATTAGCCAGTCTATCACAAGACTGTGACTTGACTCCACCCATGTGGTTTACATATGCCACTGCTGTAGTTTTGTCAATTTGAACCTACACATGCAAGTCACTCCTGGCAGAGCAATAAGCTTTAAGCCCATACCAGGTTCCCAACAGCTCTAAATAATTGATCCCTCTTAATTGAAGAAGGGATGTCTCATCAGTATTCCATCTGCCTCCACAACTGGAAGATACATCTGTAGCACCCCAACCCAGCGCACTGACATCCGTCTGTAATATTATGGAAGGTGGTTCAACCAAAACCTCCCTAGAGTTTTTTGAAACATTTATGATCCACCATTGAATGTCTGAAATTGCCCCAGATGACAATTGCATAGGCCTATCAAAATGACCCGCTTGTGTCCTCAGTGCCTGTTCTTTTGCTCATTGTAATTGTTGATAATGCAGAGGTCCAAACTGCACAGCTGGAAAAGCAGCCACCAATTTACCAATTAGACTGGCTACTTGTCTAATTGAAGGTCATTGTTCACTAAGGAGATTAACACAATCCTCAATTAACTGCTGCCATTTGTCCCTAGGCAAAGTTACTAACATGTGATTTGAATTAATGGTAAAGCCCAACTAATCAATGATTTGAACTGGTGATAATTTGGATTTATCTGGATGAATGACGAACCCTAATTGTTCAAAAGTGAGTTCAACAATTGAAACAGATGATTCAGCTACAGCCCGAGTCTTCCCAACAATAAAAAATATTGTCTAAGTAGGCCATTACAACATGCACCTGACCTTGGAGTAATCCTAGAACAGGTTTTAACAATTTAGTAAATAATCTAGGAACTGAATTTAACCCATTAGGCAATGCTTTGAATTGCCACAACTGACTCATCCAGATAAATTTTAAATACCTCCTATCATCACCATGAATAGACACTGAGTAATATGCATCCTTTAAATCAATGCTGGCCATATAACACCCTTTGGAGACCAAATGCTTAGCCGTAGAAAATGTTTCCATTTTGAAATGCCTATAACAAACAAAGGAGTTCAAGCTCGTCAGGTCCAGAATGATTCTACATCCCCCAGTATGTTTAGACCTAGGAAAACAACTTGACACAAACTGACGGTTTTGATGAACTGACCTCAATAACCCCCTTTTTACGTAATGTGTTAAGTTCTGCTTGTATGAACACATTCTCTTCCTCTGAAAATATAAGTTTCCGATTTGGAACATGCTGATTAGGTGGACACACAGTAGAGTAAAATTCAATTTTAACCCCCTCTATACTGCTAAGTATAAATGAATCTGATGTTATCACCTGCCATTGTTTGAGAAACAAATGTAATCTGCCCCCAATTTGAACATCTATTTCACTTGATTCATTCTCTTTAAGAGGAATTTTTCTCATCTGCATACGTCTTGGCTGCCCTTGTTGCCCCGGCTCTTTGTAGGGAAAGTCATCCTTCCCCTCACACCTGTGGCAGGCTGCCAGCTCCGAGACTGTGAAGCTGAGTGGCTGGTTCCTTCCCCGGCGTCCGAACTGGTACCCCGCCGGTAAGGAAAACCCCTCTTTCCTTGTTTGCCACCCGGCTTGATGAGGCCCATAGTTTTAGCGTCCTCATGGAGCTCTTTAACTCGCTTTGCGAGATCTCCTCCAAATAAAAGATTGGGCAGTTGTACGCTGGGCTGTTTACACAAAGATGCCAGATTGGGATTAATAACTGGCCGAATAATGATATTATTGATTTCAAAATAAGCACTACACAGATGTCCCAGTGCATCTTGATGAGCTTCCAACATATGCCCCTTGTCTACTGTAATAGCAAATGCCGTAAGCCCTGCTGAAAGTAATTTCAATACCTTTTGGAATTTTAATTCTTGGGCTCTTGCTGACACCCCCAACTGTGTCCATATGAGATGGTTTACCATAGGTACCTTTAGTAAACCGCAATTGATAGGGGCTTCATACATTTTAGCCGTCTCATCCATGGCCAATTCTTTCAGCTGGTGAGAGAGCATATATTGGATGGCTGATGCCAATTCATCCCTTAACGACTCTCCTGCCTCTCTCGGCACTGCAAATTTACTTTGCTATATTCGGGATAATTTCAAGCTCCACTCCCTTGTGGCTCTCTCCAGCCACTGACTCGTCGTCAGTAAACTGCACCGGTATACCCTCCTCCTCAAAGGTTGGGGTATTCTTGCAGCCCTATTATAGGCGCTGCTAGCACAGGTTCTCCACTAGCCTGGCGTGGGCACCACTCCCCCTCACGGAGTTCGTCCCTGTCGAGCATCTTCTGCAATAAGACCTCGACCTGGGAGAGCCGTGAGCAAACGGTCTCTCCTTTTGAGGATAAAACCTCCAGGCCCGACTCTGGGGCCAAGGGCCTTTTTGATTTTACAGTAGCCTTATGCCCTACCGGCATGGCTACGCTACTCACGGGCAGCGGGTCCGGTGTCCCTAGCTCTATTGCTGACGTCGGACAATACTAACAATACTAACAATACTATCCTGGTCATCGACCCTTTTTGCTGCGGATCGCCTCGCTGACACCTTCTTCACTTTCTGTAACATTTTTAACGGTGTATCCACTACCGTTGAAACAGTAAATGAACGCAAGAAAAGTTGAAACTTACCTTGTGTTTTAAACTTACCGCTTGGAGGAGCTCTGCTGCTCCAACTGGCCGACTGCACCAATGCGTCTGACGTAATGATGCACCAACGGCTGTACAGGGTTCTTCACGTAGTCACTCACGTGACTCCGAAGTAAAATTTGGTATTCTAGGTACAACTTTGGCATCCAGCTGGATAATATTCTCTGGAAAAATAGCATTGGATCATATGTATTAGTATAATAGATGTTCGGCCTATTTTTGTGAGAAATTCCCGACTCTGATGCAAACCCGAAGTATCGAAAGATAATGAGGGTATGTTGAGTTTAGAATCAGTTTTGTTTATTGTCACATATACCGAGGTACAGTGAAAGACTTTTGTTGCGTGCTAGCCAGTCAGTAGAAAGACAATGCATGATTACAATCGATCCAATACAATGTAGAAACAAGGAACTGCAGATGGTTTACAAAGGAGGATGCAAACTGCTGGCGTAACTCAGCAGGTCACGCAGCATCACTGGAGAACATGGATAGGTGAAGTTTAAGATTACGCACCTTTCTTGGTCAGTTTAGACCTTGTTATCCTTTCTTCCTTCTGGATTTTAACGTCTAATGCGGGACGCCACAGTGATGCAGCAAAATAACTGCTGCCTCAGAGTGTGAGAGACCCTGGCTCAACCGTAACCTCGGGTGTTGTCTGTGCAGAGTTTGCATGTTCTCCCTGTGACAACACAGGTTTCCTCTGGGTCCTCCAGTTTCATCCAACATCCCAAACACAAGCTGGTTGGTAAGTTAATTGGTCACAGTAAATTTCCCTTAGTGTGTGGATAAACGGTGGAATCTGAGGGACAGTGGATGAGAATGTGGGGAGAACAGAGAAATATGGGATTAAAGTAGGATGATTGCAAATTGAAAATGGATGGTTAGTGTGGCCCCTGCAGACCAAAGGACCTACTTGTATGCTGTATCTCCCAGTGCATCACGACCTGCATTTGTCTACAATGAGGTTGACATGATGTAAAACAAAACTTCCAAAACGAGCAAATGGCTGCGATTAAAACAAACTCTCTAAGCATATTGATTCCACGAATGTGACCTGCTCCCTACACAACCAAAAGGCCATTTTTGGCCAAAATCTAAATCTGCAGATGCTAGAATTCAGAAATTAAAACTGAAAACGTGGGAAATTCTTAAAAGGTTATGCAGCATTAAGCCACATTTTCCCTAATTAGATATTAGACATAAGCAACCAATATTATAATAATAAGATAATAATATAATCATAATAATAAGATGCCAATGTTGTACCTTGAATACAAAAGTATTTGAAAGAGCATTGCTGGTCGGTAAAAGAGATAAGAGAAAGAAAGATATTTTTCAAATGAAAATAAAATAAGACATAGAGACCTCTGATCAGGGCAGCGCGGAGGCGCAGCAGTAGAGTTGCTGCCTTACAGCGTTGGAGACCCAGGTTCGATCCCGAATCCAGGTGCTATCTGTACAGAGTTTGTATGTTCTCCCCGTGACCTGTGTGGGTTTTCTCTGAGATCTTTGGTTTCTTCCCACATTCCAAAGATGTACAGGTTTGTAGGTTAATTGGCTTGGTATAAGTGTAAAATTGACCCTTCTGTGTGGGGAATAGCATAAATATGCGGGGTTCGCTGGTCAGTGCAGACTCGGTGGGCCAAAGGGCCTGTTTCCAAGCTGTATCTCTAAACTAAACTAAATCAGAACTAGGAAAGGGAAAATACAAGTTACTGTAATTTTCAGCAAAAACATAGCAGGAAGGAGAGGTATGGGCAGAGCAAAGTGAATATCTCTCATAAGGTGAAACTGGGAGGTTTAATGTGCTAGTTAGAGGCAGATTGTGCTTCCCTGCCTGTGCTATGTGTTGCTATTAGTATGTCCAGTGCATCAGACTATGTTAATGGAGAAAGAGGAAAAACAAAGCTAAAATCACAAATGGATGGCTAACAGAAATGGTTACCTTGGATGCGGATGCAAGAGTTACCAAAAATTGGAGAGTTTGATACTGAGACTGGAAAGCTGCATAGAAAAAAACAAAAATCTGGAGTAGCTCAGCAGGTCAGACAGCATTTCTGGAGAAAAGGAATGCGTGACTTTTCAGGTCAAGACCCTTCTTCAGGCAGCAGCAATGCACACAGGCAGAAACTAAGGTGTTGTTCCTCAAGTTTGCATGGGACTTCATTGTAACAGTGCAGGAGGCCCTAGGCATTCAGGCCAGTTGGGAGTTAGAGGGCTATTTTTCTCAATATCTTTTCATAAGGGGAAAAAGTAGAGTAGCTATGGAAACTATGAGATTCAAAGAGGAGGAAGTACTGACACATTTGAAAAATATAAAAGTGGATAAGTCTCCAGGTCCTGACAGGATATTCCCTAGGACATTGAGGGAAGTTAGTGTAGAAATAGCAGGAGCTATGACAGAAATATTTCAAATGTCATTAGAAACGGGAACCGTGCCGGAGGATTGGCGTACTGTGCATGTTGTTCCATTGTTTAAAAAGGGTTCAAAGAATAAACCTAGCAATTATAGACCTAATTAGTTTGACGTCAGTGGTGGGCAAATTAATGGAAAGGATACTTAGAGATAATATATATAAGCATCTGGATAAACAGGGTCTGATCAGGAACAGTCAACATGGATTTGTGCCTGGAAGGTCATGTTTGACAAACCTTCTTGAATTTTGTGAAGCGGTTACTAGGGAAATTGATGAGGGTAAAGCGGTGGATGTTGTCTATATGGATTTCAGTAAGGCCTTTGACAAGGTTCCCCATGGAAGGTTGGTTAAGAAGGTTCAATCTTTGGGTGTTAATGGCGGAGTAGCAAGATGGATTAAACAGTGGCTGAATGGGAGATGTCAGAGAGTAATGGTGGATGGCTGTTTGTCAGGTTGGAAGCCGGTGAGCAGTGGGGTGCCTCAGGGATCTGTGTTGGGTCCACTGTTGTTTGTCATGTACATCAATGATCTGGATGATGGGGTGGAAAATTGGATAAGTAAGTGTGCAGATGATACTAAGATAGGTGGTGTTGTGGATAATGAGGTAGATTTTCAAAGTCTACAGAGAGATTTGGGCCATTTGGAAAAGTGGGCTGAAAGATGGCAGATGGAGTTTAATGCTGTTAAGTGTGAAGTGCTGCATCTTGGCAGGGACAAATCAAAATAGGACGTACATGGTAAATGGTAGCGAATTGAGGAATGCTGTGGAACAGAGGGAATCTAGGAATAACTGTGCATAGTTTCCTGAAGGTGGAATCGCATGTAGATAGGGTGGTAAAGAAAGCCTTTGGTGTGCTGGCCTTTATAAATCAGAGCATTGAATATAGGAGTATGGAAGTAATGATAAAATTGTACAAGGCATTGGTAAGACCAATTCTGGAGTATGGTGTGCAATTTTGGTCGCCTAATTATAGGAAGGATGTCAACAAAATAGAGAGAGTACAGAGGAGATTTACTAGAATGTTGCCAGGGTTCCAGCAACTATGTTACAGAGAAAGGTTGAACAAGTTAGGTCTTTATTCTTTGGAGCGCAGAAGGTTAAGGGGGATTTGATTGAGGTCTTTAAAATGATGAAAGGCATAGACAGAGTTGACGTGGATACGTTTTTCCATTGAGGGTAGGGAAGATTCAAACAAGAGGGCATGACATGAGAATTAAGGGACAGAAGTTTAGGGGTTAAAGTGAGGGGGAACTTCTTTACTCAGAGGGTGGTGGCTGTGTGGAATGAGCTTCCAGCAGAAGTGGTGGAGGCAGGATCGATTTTAACATTTAAAAGTAAAGTGGATAGGTATATGGACGTGAAGGGAATGGAGGGGTATGGTCTGAGTGCAGGTAGATGGGACTAGGGGAAAACAAATGGTCGGCACGGACTGGAAGGGCCGAGAGGGCCTGTTTCCGTGCTGTAATTGTTATATGGTTATATGGTTATATGGTTATCTATTTCTGGCCAGTTAGATCTTTTCATAGAACAATGCTTTCGTCTTTTTGTCTTACTATTCCACACAAGTATAGGATGCCCGCTATTGTTATATTTTGCTTCGATTTGTTTGTTCAATGTCTTCAGTGTCTCAAAATATTCTTGGGTTAAAAACAGCAGAACTTTGCTTTTCCATGTCAATGGTGAGCCAAAAGGGCTGAAAGTTTCCTTGCAGACCGTCTTTTAGCAAAACAACGTGATTGAAAGATTTAACATAGCATCGCCATGGTAACCTGCCAACTTTTGAAGAAGCGTGACAGAGTTGGCTTGTCGCAACAAATCACTGCAGTCTGTTCATGCATAGAGACAGGTGAGGGGACTGCTGCCGACACAGATCTACCTTTCACGAGAGCTCAGAGATGCGCACAGTTCTGCTTGGTGTGAAATCTTACCAGCCCTCCTATATCTGTGTCCCCCGTCAATAAAGGCTGAGTATGTGCACTTGCTCAAATCTGACAATTTGCATGCCATATTTTAACTGAATATAAACAGAGAAACATAGAAAATTTACCAATACAGTAAATTCAGGACCAATACAGTCAGTGAGTCCCAGCTCACTTTATATAATTTCCCTTGTTGCTCTCCACATGTGCCTTCTTTTGCTAGCAATAATCAATTTATTCTTTCTTTGTTTATTCTTCTTGCCTATACATCATCAATTTAAGCTCCAAGGCAGAATTCCAATGCATTATTTGGGAGGCTGTATTCCAATGCTGGAGTGTTTTAATGTCAGAAGAGTTGACCTAGAAGTTCTGTGTGTGAAAATGCAGGATAAGCTAACCTGAAGACCTGAGGTACACCTAAGGACTGAAAGCTGTTTCAAGAAGAAGCAACAGCCGAGTGATATTCTAACACTTAAGACATATAATGCTTCTCATTTATTAGGATTTAATATCCAAGGCCTTTGGTGCAATTAGGACGAGCACAAACATTGAAGTGTCATCGAAGATAGACACGAAATGCTGGAGTAACTCAGCGGGACAGGCAGCATCTCTGGAGAGAATGAATGGGTTTGGGTCGAGGCCCTTCTTCAGAGAGACAAGGGAGAGGGAGTCCAGATATATGGAAGGGTGAGGTGTGAAAAAGGATAGATCAAAGCAGATGATATCGAAATGAAGAATGGGTCATTGTTCGCTGAGGGGAAGGTAACAATGAGGCATACAATCAGTAATATTTAATCAGGAACTAGTCTGAGAACTAGGACGGGGGAGGGATGGAGAGAGAGGGAAAGCAATAATTAATTGAAGTTGGAGAAATTAATATTCATACCGCTGGGTTGTAAGCTGCCCATATGACATGCTGTTCCATCCCCTGAAATGGCAGAAGCTCTTAAGCTTTATGGGATCCATCACATCAGTCAGTGGGCTGCTTTAGGATGCATTACTAAGTGATGTGGGTGATAGGGTGGGTGTCACTTGCATCCAGCAGCATCCATAGGGTTGGGTTGGATCAGGTTGGGTTTAGTTTAGGGACACAGCATAAATACAGGTCATTCAGTGCATCTTTGGGATGCGGGAGGAGACCGGAACACCTTGAAGAAGCCCACATGATCACAGGGCGAATGTGCAAACTCCGCACAGACAGCAGCCAAGGTCAGGGTAAAACCCGGGTCCCTGGCACTGTGAGGCAACGGCTCAACCAGCTGTGCCACTGTGCCACCCCTTAGGCTGTCATCGATCTAGGCACGAGTTGTGGAGAGGGATCATTCTCGTCAGCCTCCCTGCTAAGATTAAAGGAGAATTTACTAATGACAGGAACCATACCTGAAGACCGGACACTTCAATCCTTTGCTGGGTTTATGAGTGGGCACATTAACAAAAACAGGTAACAGTTTCTCTGCCTTAATTGAAAATTTGGTCCCACGTTTAAGCTATTTGCAAAATACAGTTCAACCCCCCCACCCAATAATACCTATAGTGAAGTCAGTCACCCACAGCACTGAGGTCTCTGTGCATAAACAAGTCAACTCACGACTACCTGGTGTCCTTTATATTGTAAGCCAGCATCTGCAGTTCCTTCTTTCTTCAAATCACACAGTATAATGCACTAATCTCTCAAGTACACAGTCATCAATTGCATTTAATAACTAATTTTCAGGTTTAAACTAAAAAACTATCACCTCGATTTTAACCTGAAGCATAAAGCAATAGAATCTTCAGCCAACCATCTTTCAAGTTGGATGATTCTTTCTTCTGGTGGAAATTTAAAAAAAAACCTGTGGCAGTTATCTTGAAGAACTGCTGAGAGAAGTTAGTGACAAAGGCTCGGGTTCGATCCTGACTACGGGTGTTATCTGTATGGAGTTTGTACGCTCTCCCCGTGACCTGCGTAGGTTTTCTGTGAGATCTTCTATTTCCTCCCACACTCCAAAGACATACAGGTTTGTAAGTTAATTGGCATGGCATAAATGTAAATTGTCCCCAGTGTGTAGGATAGCATTAATGTGCGGGGATCACTGGTCGGCATGATCACTCAGTGGCCAAAGGACCTGTTTCCACTCTGTATCTAAAAGGGGATCTTGTTTCAAATTTGGCTAATATTAATGCAGACTGGCTGGTCAACATATAAGAGACATAAAGAAAAAAAATAATGAGAATAGATAGACAAAGTAGATAGTAAGAATCATTTTGTTCCTATGTTGAGATGTCCAATGCAAGAGGCAAGAGGTCTAAGGCGAGCGGAAGATGGTTTAGATATTTTTTTTTCACATGGAGTTCTGGAATGCGGATCGCGCTGATGAAAGCATAGAAAAGTACAGGACAGAAACAGGCCCATCATGGAGTAATACAGCGTGGAAACAAGCTCTTCAGCCCAACTTGCCAACTGACCAACATGCCCCATCTACACTAGACCTATCTGCCTGCATTTGGCCCACATCACCTCTTAATCTATCCTAACCATGTACCTGTCTAAATGTTTATTAAACATTGCCATAGTACCTGCCTCAACTACCCCCTCTGGCAACTCTTTCCATATACCTACCATTCTTTGTGTTAAAAAGTTGCCCCTCAGGTTCCTATTAAATCTTTCCTTTGGTCAGATTTGTGCCAAACATGATGCCGAGACTAACTCTTATGTCCCTGCAAGATAATCCATATCCTGTGAAGAGCTTGTGGAAGAAGATACTCCCACAACATTTAAGAAGCATCTGGACAGGTGCTTGAATCGCAAAGACATGGGCGGCAATGGACCTCATGCGGATAAACGTGATTAAGGTGGATGCGTGCAATGGTTGGCACTGACATGGTGGACTGAAGCAATGGTTTCTGTGCTGTAACTCTTGATAACTTTGTAATTTTACTTCGGAGTCACGTGAGTGACTACGTGAAAAACCCCGCCTCACGCTGGCAAACGGCATTACGTCGACGCTGACGGTGGAAGGAGGAGCTGCAGTAAGGAGCAGCTCCTCGCAGCGGTCGGAACGGCCCCGCAGGTAAGTGCAGCAAAGTCGGGATGTTTTTTAGCTTACGCTGGGTGGGTCCAGCAGTAAAAATAAAGTAAAATAAAAAGTCAGAGTCACGTTAAAGTGCTGTTTAGCACAGATTAAATGAAAGAAATGGAGAAATCGGCAAAGAAAATTCGCGGGTAAAAAGAGCTTCCCGGGGTGAAAATAAAAATACGGGAAAAAAGCTAGTGTGGATCCGGTTCCGATACCGGTGGCCGCTGATATACCCGTTAGTGAGTTCTAGATTCTCCAGAAGTTATAACCACGGAGAGAAATGCTCCTAAAAATGTAAAAGAAATCGAGGCCCGTGGTTCTGATGACTCTGATACTGAAAGTCCTCCAGATAATTAAACTATATGGAACTAATAATGGAGCATATGGAGAAAGTTCTCCAAAAATTATGAGACTAGGGTCACAGTACCCAGAAGGTTCCCAAAAAAGCCCTGAGGGGTTTAATTATTCTGATATGGCTGTGGGCCTAATTGGGAGTTGGAACTCCGGACCCAGGATTTGGGCCGAAGGAAGTCTCATGGGATGAAATCCCAATTGATTTAGGGGTGCAGAAGGCAGACCCTGCTGATGGTGATTTGCATTTGAAAACACACCCCAAAATAAAAGAAAGGCCAAATGTGCTGAGATAGCAAAAGAATTTGCTATATATAAAGGAAATGGTGAGGCTATGGAAGAAAACCTAGCTGCCAATATTAATATATGATATCTCACCAACTTCATGATTCTGATGATGATTGAAACATCAGAATTATAAATGCACAGGAAATTGTGCCTCATTGAAAGTGCCTACGGTTTATCCGTTGATATGGGTATCCATGACCCCAAATATGAGAGCTCAAGAAGGGAGGTTCAAAATCCTCACAAATTATTCTGCTACAATTATGGTTTGGGGAGATGGATAAGTTTAAAAAAAGAGGGCCTATTGTGCACAATTCTTTCTATGAAATTATTGTATGAGGAAAATGGCTATTCGGCCCATATTTCACCAAGGTTTTGCAAGCTTGTGTGTTCAAGCAAGTGATGTTCAAGCTCCTGGTTATCTGTTTGGAGTAAATCTGCCTAAATTATTAAAAATTGGATGAAGAAGCTAAAAATTTTAACTGCATGAAACCTTCGTCTTAGGACAAAAAAGGTATTTTTTCGCCCAGAAGGGGATTTGATTTTGGAAATAAAGGCAGAAATATGTCAAGGAAAAATATTATTGTACTGCACAGGCCAATACTTACCCGTATACAGGGAAAAGGGAGACCACCACGCTCATATGGAGAGGTATTAAAGACTTGTTCTATCTTTAAAGAAACTGCGGTATTAATCTCCAGTTGGAGGGAGATTACAAAAGTTTTATAAAGACTGGCTTACTATTATTTCTGATCGGTTTATTTTTACAAGCAGTTTCAGGAGCCACTATTACATTTAAAGAAGGGGGTTAATCCTCCAGTACAGATAAACCTGCCTATGCTTTCGTGTTTACTGCAATTGAAAAGCAGAGATTAATGTGGAAATTGACAAATTTCTGAAAAGATGTTATTGGGAAAAAACTTATGAACACGAGCATCAATTGTGTCTAAGATATTTCAAAAGACATAAAAAGATGGGTGTTTGCAGAAATTATTCTGGACCTTACAGATCTAAATAAGTGGTAGAATACAATTTTTTAAATGGAAAACATTTAAATACTGCAAGATATTTAATATCAGCAGGTTGTTATATGGTACGATTGATTTGAGAAATGCCTATTATTCTGTACCAATACATCAGTTTCTGGAGGTACTTAAAATTTAATTGGCTGGGACAATTATGGCAGTTTAAAGCTTTGCCAAATGGATGAGTTCAGCTTCCAGGCTCTTTACTAAACTGTTTGAAACCAGTTTTAGCCCAATTAAGAGTACAAAAACACATCGTTATGGCTTATCTCGATGACATTCTAATCATTATGGCAATCAAGAGTCAGCTGAGAATTAGTTTCAGTACAAAAGCATTGTTAAGCTAGGGTTCTTGAATTCATCCAATTAATTCCAGCTGCAGCCAGCACAATCAATTAACTATTTGGAGTTTGTAATTAACTCAGAAAACTATGTTAATACTTTACCAACAAAGATAAAGTTGATGATTTTTGGTGACTTGTAATAATCTCATTCACAAAACTTATCCTTCCATCCGAAAAAGTAGTTGAAAACTATTGGTAAACTAGTAGCAGCATTTCCTGCAGTGAATTTGGTCCATTACATAATCAAAAATCTTCAAAGGGACAAAATAAGAGCTCTCAAAGAGAGGGCAGGCCACTTTGATAGGCCTATGCAATTAACAAAATAGGTTTTGTTGGAATTACCATGGTGGGTTAAAATATCCCACAAGCTGCTAAAAAACATTCTGATTAAACAGCCTGAAATTGTTTATAAAATAGATGCTAATTCTCTCGGATGGGGGGGGTAACAGATTCATCCTCCAGTTGTGGAGGTAGATGGAAAGTCCAAGAAGAAACGTTTCTTCAAACTTATGGTATTAACTATTTAGAGTTATTGGGTGCTTTCTATGGTCTAAAAGCATATTGCTGTTCAAAAAAGGGTCTACATGTATTAATACAGTTAGACATAAAACGGCTGTTGCATATATTAATCACATGGGGGAGTAGATCAGTATCATGTGATTGTCTGGTCAATGAAATATGGCAATGGTGTATTGATCGCCCAATTTGGATTTCAGCAAACTACATTCCAGGTAAAGACAATGTAGTGGCAGATAAAAGATCAAGGATATTTAAAGATAACACAGAATGGATGCTTATCCAGCAATATTTAAGAATATTGTAACTCAAATTTTGGTTTACCAGAAATTGATTTGTTTGCATCAAGGCTTAATCATCAATTGCCTAAATATGTGTCTTGGGAACACGATCCAGTTGCAGATGCTTTTTCATTGAACTGGGGAATATGTTCTTTTATGCTTTTCCACCTTTTGCTTTGGTTCAGCAATGTCTGAAGGGGAAATAGAACAAGATTCTGCCACAGGATTGTTGGTAGTTCCAAATTGGCCAACACAAAACTTGGTTCCCATTAATGCTGAATATGATTAAAGAACCATATATTCAATTCCTAACTGTAGTGATATTTTAAATTAATCAGTAACCAAAGAAATTTATGCATTATATGCATATATGAATTTATTAATCTGCAGGTTTGACAGACCACTACAGGAGCTTGGATTGTGGGACAAAACTATGGAGGTTATAGTCGCATCATGGCGAGATAACACACAAAAACAATATATGACACGTGTTAAGAAATGGGAAGAATTTGCACACAGTCAAATATTTCTTATGATGCGGTGAATATTGCATGTTTGATATTGTGATACTGTGATATTGCATGGAAAATGTATTGAGCTCCTTGCTAAAATTGCATTTTGAGCAGCATTTAAGTTACAGTGCTTACTAACACTGCACGCAGTGCCTTATCTTATTTAGGACTTATGTCTGACCAGAAATCAATTGGATCGCATCCACTAATTATCTAGATTCATGAAAGGAATCTTTAATATTATCCACCCAAACCTAGATACACAGAGATTTGGGATGTGAGCATTGTACTTACCTTACTTAGACAGTGACTCCAATTGTAGGATTGTCATTGGAAAGATTAAACATGCAAATTAATAATGTTAATATCATTGGTTTCAGCTCAAAGAGTGCAAACTTTACAAATGTTGCGTTTAGACTGTATGCATGTGACTACAGATAACATTGTGTTCTATGTTTACGATCTGATCAAACAAAGCAGACCAGGGAGATCTGGAGCTAAGGTAACCTTTCAAGCTTATCCTATTTGATCCTACTTTGTGTGTGGTTAAACATTTGAATCAATATGTTAAAGTTACTGAAACACTTCGAGGAAATGAAAAAACGTTGATGATTACGCATAAAAAGCCACACACAAAAGCTTCAGTTCAAACTATCTCAAAATGGTTGAAACAGGTGTTGCTTTTAGCAGGAGTAGACACTGATGTGTTCAAATCTCACTCCACCAGAGCTGCAGCTACGTCCGCGGCGAAGGTGCGGGACGTACCACTCGAGCATATTTTTAAAAATCGCAGGGTGGAGTAAAGAAGAAACTTTTTCAAAGTTCTACAATAAACTGTTCACACTATGACAAGTTTTGGCCACGCGGTGTGTTGGGATCAATATAATTACCTGCTTTGTATACTATTGATTACTATAACCAAGTTATGTAGTCACTTATATCATTTATCACTTGTAATCATTCCCTCGGATATAAGGAGGGTTATTATATGTTCTTTTAAACCATTAAAAAAGTTAATTATTGGAAAGAACTAATATTAGTCTGGTTTCTCATGTATGTATTTACGTTAGACCGGACTGTCGTACTAATTAAATACTACGACATAAAAAAACACAGAAAGCTTTAAAATCTTCAGTAGTCACTCACGTGACTCCGAAGTAAAATAGTAAGATTAAACGAGAACTTACCAGTTCGAAGTTTGATCGTTATTTTATGAGGAGTTTACGATGAGGGATTAACGTGCCCTCCACTCCCACCCTCATAAAATAAATGATCAATCTGGTAGTTCTAAGTCTTTTATGAGCCTTACTATGTTACTTCGGCTATTTGGTGTTCTGTGTTTTTCATGCCGCTGCTTTGAAGTATGCCGTTTGCCAGCGTGAGGCGGGGTTCTTCACGTAATCCCTCATCGTAACTCCTCATAAAATAACGATCAAACTTCGAACTGGTAAGTTCTCATTTAATCTTACTATTCTATTGCACTCTCTGTATGCAAAAATCAAATAAACTACTTTTATCCCACATGTTATGCCTTTGATAAAAATCAGATATGGGTTTGTACGTTCGCCCTATGACCTCTTGGGTTTTCACGGGATACTCCAGTTTCCTCCCACATTCCAAAGGCCATGTAGGTTTTGAGGTTATTTGTCTTCTGCTGATTGCTCCTAGTGTGTTATGATGCGAAAGTGGGTAACATAGAAATAGTATATGGGTGATCGTTGGTCTGCGTGGTCTCGATGGGCTGAAGGACCTGTTTCCACATTGTCTGACTCTATGACAGGCCTGTATCTCTAAACTAAACATTAGAGTTCTTATGCTATTTAAACAAACGTGTCAGTTTTCATAATCTTGAGATTAATCTGTTGGACCAACTAGTATTTTCACTCTCTGTCCAATTATTGGTTAATTGCAAAAGGTAAATCTAGGATCACTGAAGAAGGCTTTCGACCCGAAACATTGCCTATTTTCCTCGCTCCATAGATGCTGCCTCACCCGCTGAGTTTATTCAGCATTTATGTCTACCTTCGAGTATCACTGTACCTTAAATGGTGCATGTGACTATAAACAGACCTTTGAAACCTTTGAAACAATTGAAACCTTTGAAAACTGTTCTATGTGGGTTTCTCTTTGAGAATGACCCCATGTTATCCCACAAGCAGCTTCTAATTGCATCTTAAATGTCTCATTGATCTTTGCCTGCAGTGTTCTTAACTGAAAGTCCATTCCATGTTTTAAGGGTTACACCAAGAGTTTCATTTACAGCAGCTTGACTCTGCCTCGCAAATTGTATTTTAAAGTAATTTTCCAAATTTATCCTCACCGTACTATTATATTTCTATCAGATCACTTCTTGAGCAGCTCCATGCCCTCCAAGCTGCAGAGCCTAATTTTAGCCATTCCTTCATTATAACTCAGGCTTTTTGTACAAGACATCATTAGCTTTTATCTCTCCCTTGCTCTGCTGCCATTGCGTGTGAGCAGATAAATGGAAAATGAAATTTAATGCAGACAAATGCTGCTGATAGGAAATAAAATTGTGTTATATGACTACAACTGAAATTGAAAGCAGCCTTAAAGAACAAAAAAATGGATGCAGTATTACAGGAAGGTCTGGAATCTAAGTCGTGCAAGGTTGTCATTACTTTCCATTAGGTTTTGGAGATTATCAGCAGGATGCTAGGACTTGCAAGACCGCATTGCATTGACTCACTTCATAGCATAGGTCAGATAGGCCAAGTTTAGTTTAGTTTAGTTTCGTAATACAGTGAAGAAATGGGCCCTAACCTAATTAACCTACGTGCTTCAGCACATATTGGGGGGGGGGGGGGGGGGGGGGGAGGGGGGGGGGGGGGGGGAGGGGCGGGGGGGGGGGGGGGGGGGGGGGGGGGGGGGGGGGGGGGGGGGGGGGGGGGGGGGGGGGGGGGAAACCAGAATACCCAGAGAAAATCCATGCGGTCACAGGGAGAATGTACAAACTCCCTACAGACAACACCCGTAGTCAGGATCAAACCTGGGTCTCTGGCGCTGCACCACTGTGCTGCCCCCACTTGAGTTAAAAACAGAAATGCTGGAAACATTGAGCAGATTAGAACAAATAGATTAATGTTGCAACTTGAAGCAGATAGTAGCTGGGCTGTGGGGGCAATTCCAGCAGGGAATGTTATACTGATGGAAAGAAAAAGGCTAGGTCTAAATCACACATGGCCAATGTGTAAGGATGACAGATGTTGATACAGACAGAATTTACCACAGATTCTGCAATTAATTGTGCCAAATACACTGTTCAATTGACCACTTTACATTTACACCTTTGGTCTGAACCATTCAAAGATATGCCCTGTGTTCTACCAGCACACCCCCACCTTCTCTGCCATTGAAAAACCATTAATTTCTGCCCTTTCTCAGTTCGAGCAAAGGGTCTCGGACCTTAATGTTTAACTGTGCTGCTCTTTCTATGGATGCTACTGAATGTTAGTCAGAGTTTCTGCTTTAATTTCAGAGTTTTATTCCAGCACCTGCAGTTCCCCTTTTGAGTTTCAAATGATGTTAGTTTCTGCGTCTGTTTCCGCTGAAATAAACGGTGGAAAGAGAAGATTAAATCACAGCTTTATAACAAAGGGTTTCTGTGCCACGAATAAGGATTTCATTTGGTTGTGGAATGAGATTAGAAACGTTTTAATGCACAAACAACCAGAGCAAAAAGTGTTCTGCATAGCCACACGCTGCAATGTTAGCCAAGTGTATCTGCTCGAGTACCGGATTGGTGCTTGGACTAATTGTGCCTAGCCATCTGTAAAACACCTCTGCTAATTTACTGTGTGGTCCACTACGTGCCGTTACTAATAGATATTTTAAATCTATGAAAATACAAGGAGCAATTGACTTCCCTGGCTGTTCCAGTTATCCATGCCTGATGACAAGTTTATCAATGCATCCCAAGTTACGAGCATTTAATGCAATCTTATCAGTCATTCAGTGCCCACTTGATCCCCATCTAATGAATCACGTAACCTAGACGGAGTGGGAAAAGGAATGAACAGTGAGTTTATAGATTATCATTATATCGATGTGTATGGATTTAGAACCTACTCCAGCCAAGGCAAAGCAGCTGAAGTTAGTTGGATAATTTGGAGTTGATAGTGCAGAGTTTGGATGGGAGAATGCAGAAATCCAGTCATCTGATGCAGCAGCACAGTTCTGATGTATCTGGGCCAGGATAATGATCCAGAACTGGGAATTCAAATCCCACCATGGTAGCTGAGGAATTTAAATTCAGCCACTTAAATAAATCCTGAATTCAACAACTAGTATCAACAAAGGTGCCCAAATTACAGCACTGTCATAAAGACCCATCTGCCTAGTTGTTGGGTGATTTCATTTGGTTTGTCCTATAGGGAAGGAAGTGTCATTCTATGTGTGACTCAAGGCCAACGGCTATCTAGTTGACGCTGAAATACAGTAGGCTAGCAAGTCACTCAGTCATAGCAAACCTGCACAAATACCAATGATGAATAAAACTAAAACAATATCTCAACATCTGGCCAAACAACAGGCATCATATCCGATACAGATAAAACTTCAAAGTTTTTCACTAACGGCCAGGGATGCAGAGAATTAAGAAATATGTCTGCACTTTATTCAAGCAACAGCAGACATGGTCATGCCCAAAGAATCATTACATTCAGCCAAAATCTCAGAATTCTCAATGGCATTCCCTGAGGAGCACTGACACACTTAGCAGAGGTAGTGGTACAATGGTAAATGGGCTGGAGAGGTGTCGGATCTCAGTCATAAGAGGTGTCGGATCTCAGTCATAGAGTGATACAGCGCGGAAACAGGCCCTTCAGCCCAACTTGCCCTACATGTCCCAGCTACATTAATCCCACCTGCCTGCCTTTGGTCCATATCTGTCCAAACCTGTCCTATCCATGTAAAACCTGTCCTATGCATGTAGGATATCCATCTCAGTAACATTGACTCTGGAAACTATGTAGATAGTAACATAGGTCAAGAAGTCCACCCCTCTCTCGGCTGAGAGATAAATACTCTTCCTTTTTTACATGTTCCATGGCAAACAAACATAAATGCCCACCACCAAGGGAACCCAAAGGACACAGTTGTGCAGAACCATCTGTACAACTACGTTTGCATATGTATCAATGCTGAGTGGTCCAATATGTGGCAGGACTAATAGAGATTTAAAATCTATGAAAACAGCCTGCGGAGGCAAGTGGAAAAAAAACTCCATGAGACAAAAACTTGTCTTCGATTCATCTGTGCATTGTTGAAGTGACCTTTTCACAATCCTTGTGAAGGCAAAATCTAGTCTTTGTATTGAGAGGAGCATCCATCATGATCTGTGCACTGTGTCTTAAATGGACCAGTTCTGTCAACTGAAACCTAGCATCCAAAAGGTGCATGCGACAACAATAGCGGAAAAATATTTTATCACAATCTTTTAACTTTTGGCTCAACATAACATATCCTTTATAATCAACACCAAGCCAGGATAGTTAATACATCAAAGGCAATGGGATCCGACTGCCTGAATATAGAATTACAATTCGACTACATTCAAGATGAGTCTGAGGACATACAAATTTTACCACCCCTGACCTGATCATCTCCATAAATCTAACAAACTTAAAGACGTTATTGATCTGTTTGAGGATATAGCATTAAACATTAATGAAGAACAGAGCTTCCATGCATGAATGATAAACAAGCCATCCTCACCCAGATGAAGCACTGAACTGAGTCAGTCTGGCAGAGGCTGACCTGAGCTAACCCGACTATTTTATTGGAATACTGGCCCAGTCCAAACCTGGCATTATGCAGTTGTACATGTGATCGGTGAGAATGGACTTGGAGCACTGTGTGCCTTTATGGTCACCGAGCTACAGGAAAGATGTCATTAAGATGGAAAGGGTGCAGAAGAAATTCACCATGATGTTGAAACAAGGAAATGCAGATGCTGGTTTACACACGAGGGTACAAAGTGTTAGCGGGTCAGCGTGATGTCCTATCCATGTGGGCCCAAGGCGTCACCTCTCTGTGTTGAATATTGCTACATTGCCACAGAAGGCTGTTAAGGCCAAGTCAATGAATATTTTTAAGGCAGTGATCGATAGATTCGTGATTAGTACGGGTGTGAGGGGCTATGGGGAAAAGACAGGATAATGGGATTTGGTGGGATAGATAGATAGGTCAGCCATGATTGAATGGCAGAATAGACTTGATGGGCTGATTGGACTAATTTTTCTCCTATAACTTATGAACTTATGTATATGATACTCTGCCGGATCACCGAGGCAGTGCTGTAATGACCTGCTATTAAATTCAATAGTGGCCCAGAATTCCATTGGACCACTTCATGAATGTAGGGGATCCAATGAGTCTCTTTGAGAAGCGATGTTTTCCTAGCGGTTTGAACAAGCAAGCCACACTCACCAACTTCTGCAAGCTCAAGTTGTCTGCTTGTCCATCGATATACAGTCTGTACATATGGCTTGATTTGCTGCCTGCAAGTTGACCGTCACACTTGCCTACACAACAATAGCAGGCATATTTCATATGTAGACTTCATGGGCTGTAAAGCTGGTCCTGACGTCTGAAGGATTGGATGGAATAATAAGTAAAGTAAGTTCTCTGTCCCATTATTTCCGAATGATACTAACATATGCTGTATTTTGGCTCGAGGAATGGCAATAGGATGTGTTCCAGACCAATATAGGACATGACAGCTGATTCCATTTCGTTCTTCCTGTGCACTTTCCAACAAACGTTGATGATTAACGATATGTTCTATTTTTTTTCCCACCTCGCCGATTGCACCATCCCAATTAAGGTACACTTAAAACATTAAACAGCAAACACCAATGTCTGACCCAAGATGTTAGCTGCATTCCTCTCCACACAGATGCTGCCTGACTCGCTCCTATCTCCATCACGTTTTAATTTGAGTTCTCTGGTATGTGAACTTTTTTTTTGCCTGGGAACACTCAATATCTGCCTGGGCTTTGTTATATTGTTGCACGCTGAGCAAAGACCGAAGGATTTTGCCGCCTGTTGTGTTAAACTGAACATTACTCTGCTCAAGGCCATTCTCTAACTTTCAGTATCCCAGCCGAGGTACAGAATTTTAGATTATTTTTCCAATAATCAACATCATTATTATTTATGGCCTGGTCACCGTGGCATTGGTGTTTGTAGGATCATGGTCAGCACCTGTTTGTTGTGTTGCCTGATCGCTCTTTTGTTTTAATTGACCCTTAAGGCAAGGTGAAGCTTCAGGCATTAAAGGTGCGATAGTTTGGGAAAATAGTTAGTGAATCCTGAGCATCGCCATGACTCAGAAGCAGGTGGAAAGTGACAAGAGCTGGAGATATTCCCTCCCTGCATTGGATTTAATCAAATTCAAACATTGTCATTTCTAAAACACTTAAATTTCAATTGGAGCTAGATTCAAAACTAATAATATTAGGAATGTCAGAGGGCTGCCCTAATCTAACGATATCTCAAAGACGCTTCCTTGACTATGGTTTAATAACTGCTAAAAAACTTATACTTAAATTCTGGAAAAAGATAACAGTCCCCACAGTGAAGATGTGGATCACAGAAATAACCGAGCACTACATCTAGAAAAAATAAGGCTTGTGTTGACTGACAAACCAGATCAATTTTCCAATATACGGTCTCCTTTTATTGAATTTCTTCAACAACATAATGGTTGAACACAAACTCAAAACCGATGCTAGGTTCAGGTGAGCGGGCGTAGGGAAGGGTAGTAGGATATATCTCCGCTTCTTTCACTTCTTCATTAGTTCTGAGGTTTTTCTTTTTTTTTTCGTGTCTTCCTCGAAATTCTTTCTTCTCTTTTTCTTTTCTTCTTTCTTTCTCATTTTTCCTCTTTCCTTTTGTCCGATTTAGTTATTAGTTTATAAAATGTTAAAATTGAAGCAGTACGAAAATTGTATAACTGTTATGTCAATTACTTTCTTTTTGTACAATTGCTTCTAAAAAATAAAATAACTTTGCCACATGTTTCAATTGTGTCCTCTCCCACTGAGCCCTCTCAATGCATCTGGCATCAGCCCTCTAGGTTGTAACTATGTGATGACATTTCAATAATCACAGCACCAGGAATCCTAGGTTCATTCCTGACCTCGGTTCATTCCTGACCTCGGGCGCTGTCCGTGTGGAGTTTGCATGTTCTCCATGTGACCATTGTAAATTGCCCCCTCCCGGTGTGAAGGTAAATGGTGTAACCTGGGAGTGGGGATGGGGCAGGAAGTGGGGTTGTTGAGAGTATAGAGAGAATAAAAAAAACAGGATTAATGTAGGATTAGTTTAAACGAGAGGTCGATAGCCAGCCTGCACTCAATGGACTGAATGGCTTGTTTCTGTGTTGTATTTCCCTACGACTACGACATACACTCTGAGGCCTCACAGTTCTCTAAGAACATCCCATGGCATTGTTCAAAACAGAGCAGGGAAGTCTCTTTGATGTCTTAACCAATATTTATCCCTAAACCAATGTCACTGCCATCTGGTCAACATCACATCAACATTTAGGGTGGAAAAGTGGCGCAGCTGGTAAAGCCGCTGCTTCACATCACCAGAGAACCAGGTTCGATCCTAACCTCGTCCTGATCGTAAAGACGTGCGGGTTTGCTGGATAATTGTCTGTAGACTGCCCCCTAGTTTGTCGGGAATAGGAAAATGTAGAACTAGAATGAACGGATGATGGATAGTCAGCATGGACTTAGTGTGCCGAAGGGCCTGTTTCCATGCTGTATCTTTAACATAAACCTGTGGGAGTTTGCTCTGCAGCAAATGGCTGCCTCCCTTAAACATCACAGAGTTACTTCATTGTCTTTGGAGCTTCTCACACTCAGGAAATGTGCTAAAGAAAAGCAAGCCTTCTTTTACTGTTGAGTGTCACCCTAATCTGAAGTGGGTGGTGGGGATCTGCAACTCCCCGTCATGTGTAGGGATAACAGATTCTGCAGGAGCACTCCATGATGAACAGGGATCTCTTCAAGTTGACTTTTGTGGTGACAGAGAGTCTAGAAGCAGGTCTGGTCACGTGGGTTGAATTTGTGGCTCTTTGAATTGTAGGAAGTCCTGCCACTCTGTAAAATTGTAGTGCTCCGTCATGCTGACACCAGTTGTCTACGGAGAAGGTGATTAATTTACTTGCTCCAGAAAGCCATGCATCAGTGACTTGCTTAATGCATCTGTTCCCAGCTGATTGGGTAATGGTGGAGATGTCCTCAGCCACTGCCTCGAATGATCTGCAGCATGAAAGCATGACATTTGGCATCTATGGTGACATGGTGAAATAAAATAGAAAGACTGAAAGCGCTGAAGATCTGCAGCTGAAGCACATAAGCCTGGACAGACACAGCAAGCTGATCAGCACATCAACAGATAATAGCCAGGTGACAGGCTTTCCAATTGACTAGTACGGGTGTAAAGGGTAATGGGGAGAAGGCAGGAGAATGAGAGGGCTAGTTAAATCAGCCACGATTGAATGAACTTGATGGGTGGAATTGCCTAATTCTTCTCCTACAACTTATGAACTTCTGCGTGATCACCAGTGGGTGTTAGTCAGAGCTAAGGTCTTGACGTTCTCACCTCTGAGTCAGACATTTGTGGTCCGAGACCTGTTATAGACATCAGAACATAACATGTGTGCCTTAAGCACCATCGCTCCCCTCTCAGGGTAAATGGGCACGGTCCTGTAACACCACTTTGAAAAGGAGCAGGGTGCTTTCCTAGTTTTTACAAAAAGTAATGTCTTTGCTGTTGTTTATGTGAGTTGTGGCGCATGAAAGGCTGAAGATATAGGGCAGAACTTTGATGCATTTTACGGAGCTGGAGACTTGAGGTTAAGTTGCGGCGTGCGGTACAGCTCAGTAATGGCTTTCGTCATGAAGCAAGCTTATGCATACCCACTCCTTGGTCAAAGGCTGACAGATCCTGAGAAGCCACATCAGTGGGTGAGTGCAGGTACCTTCAGCAGAACAGGATCATCATGCCAATAAAAATACAGGTCTGATTGAAGGCCATGAATCAGGATGGGAGGGAAAGGCACAAAGACAAATGGAAAAACACTTAGGGTTGATGAAAAATAATCAGCAATTCACGTCTGGAAAATATTTCTGGAAAAAACATTAATATCTACGGCAAACACATGCAATTTAAATAAATGTTTCCCTTCACTTTGTACTGCACCAGTTTAATGTTATCTTTTTGCATCATGTCTAGGAATATTGTGCAGATGCTATGTGCTTGCTACCTTACTCTAGGAGAGGACCTGTTGCATAAGATGGAAATGAGCTAAAAGGTAACGTGAACATGATCTGGGATCATGTCCTACAGAAGATGACACGGGAACATATCTTGGAGCATAACTGGAACATGATATGATGCAAAGGCCTGGAACAAATGGAAATGTCTTGTTGGACCAAGCATTCGATCATTCCTCGGAGCATGACCTGCAAACTTGACTTGGATATAACCCAAGAATATTAACAGGAACATGTGCAGAATATGAATTGAAACATGAAATGGAACATAACCTAAAAACATGACTGGGGAGCAACAATGGGAACATGACCTGGAAAATGATTGAGGTACATAACCTACACACATGACCTAAACATGGCCTGGTAAATGTATCTTAATACAGAATAGGAGCAGAGACATGATTTCGGACCATGACCTAAGAACAAGACTTTGCACATGAACTACAAGCATGGGAAAGAAATATCACCTGGAACAACAACCAGGAGCAAATCCCAGAAACAAACAACAGGAACATGAAATATGAGCAGGACGAACAGCATGATCTTGAACATATGATCAGGAATATAACATTGCAAAATGACCAACAGCCTGATTCAGGCTAGTTCTACCAGGAAATTGGGAGTTCAGAGAAGGTTCACCAGATTCATTCCTGAAATGGTGGATTACCTTTTGTGGAAAGATTCAACACATTGTTCTTATATTGTTCAGAGTTTAAAAGAATAAGTACTTTCATGACCTAGGAACATGAAATAAGTATATAAACTGAAAGATGGCCTGGGAATGTTGTGTGAAAACTGTATGGAGCAAACATATCCTTTGGTCAACTCACTCCCTGCCATCCTTCAAGGGTCCATTTTTACAAATCCAATTCTCCCCACATTGTCCTCAACTCTCTAGATTCTACCACTCATCTTCATACAAGAGGCAATTCACAGTGGAAAAGTAATCTATCAATTCATATGTTGATGTGGCGGCACAGTGGCGCAGCGGTAGAGTTGCTTCCTTACAGCGCTTGTAGCACCGGAGACCCGGGTTCAATCCTGACTCCGGGTGCTGTATGGAGTTTGTATGTTCTCCCCGTGACCTATGTGTGTTTTCTCCGAGATCTTCTGTTTCCTCCCACACTCCAAAGACGTACAGGTTTGTAGGTTAATTGGCTTTGTATAAGTGTAAAATTGTCCCTAGTGCGTGTAGGATAGTGTTAATGTACGGGGATCGCTGGTCAGCACGGATTCGGTGGGCCAAAGGGCCTGTTTCCATGCTGTATCTCTAAACTAAACTAAAAAATGTCTTTAGGATGTGGAGGAAACTGAAAGAATTCTGCATGGTCACAGGAAGAAACTCAGCACAGATAGCATTGGGGACGAGGATTGAATCTGGTTTGATGGAAATGTGTGGTAGGTGTGAACACAAATGTTGCCCAGAGACATGAATGAGGATCAAAACCTGACAGATGACTAACGAGCATAAAGAAAACGTTACTAAGAACATGAGCTGTCAACTTAACCTCAGAGAATGATTGGGGAACGTAATCAAGGAACATGAACTGGGATTCTAAACTGCAGCATGGCATAGAAACATGATCTTGATACATCATGTGGAGTATAAGTATAAGACATTGCTTTGAGACATGACCCTTGGTATATTCCAATAACTTCACAGAAAATGATCTATGATCACAATTAAATAACATGACCTGAAACTTAATCTTGGAACAAATCCTAGAAACATTGTAAAATCCCATAAAGAATGGAAGTAGGATTAGGTCATTTAACCTTACGTGCTTGCTCTACCATTCAATAAGATCATGGATGGGGAACGTTAATGCGAATCTGGGGAGAATTTAATTAGCAATATTTAGTTGGGGAGGGGGGAGGGTGAAATGCAATTGCTCTGTGAGCTGACATAGACTTGAAGGACCAAATGCCTTCCTTCTACATCAGGAGGCAACATGGAAATATGGAAATATGAGAAAAATTGGAAATTATGAGGAATATGCCAGCACTGGGCAGTCATCAGGGATGTAAGCTCTGAATCTCTTCACTTGATCCATGCCCAGAAATCAACTTGGTAGCATCCCACTCTGCCATGCTTCATTAGTGAACCTTACATTGATAGAATTTCACGGTCTACATGGTGCAGCTACTCGAGAGCTAAGTGGGTGATTGGAAAATCTTTTAATGAGAAAGTAGGGCAAATTGCCACGGCACAATCTGAGACCAGAGTGTCTGAGGGAAGATAATATCTCCAGCATTGCAGTAACGTCACATTGAAGTCGCGTTGTGTTAATTCAGAATATCACAGGAGAAAGAGAAATTGGTGAAGGAACAGAAGAAATAAAGGAGTCTGGTAGTATTAAATATGATAAACAGTCAGTACGTTTCTCTCAGGCTAGAAATGTCAAAGATCAGAAGGCATAGCTTTAAGGTCAGATGAGTAATGTTTAAAGATCTGCAGGACAAGTTTTCTTTTTGCATAGAGAGTGATGGGTGCCTGGAATGCACTGCCAGGTGGAGGAGACAGATACAATAGCGGCGTTTAAGAAGCTTTTAGATACGCAGACTTCGTGGGCCGAAGAGCCTATTTCCACGCTGTATCTCTAAAGTCTAAAGTAAAGCCTAAATCAAAGGTGAATCTCTCACCCTCAGTATGGTATATACCTCAAACACATAAGCAATCAGTAGCTTACTAATCTTCATCCCCATTGCTCTGTTGGAACTAGCAGCCAGCAGCTCATTATCAAAATTATGCAGTTACTGGTTATTAAGGGAATGCCACTTAAATTAAGCATTTAAACTAAACGGAACATTAAAACTCACCAAAATAAGAGAGAGTGTATGAATGTTCATTTTATATAATTACATAAAATGCTGGGAAACAGTGAGTTAATGCTGTTAGTTTAACAGATAGGTAATAATATTTCCACTTAAATAGATGAGATAATATTACTCGGAGGATGCGAGCTAAAATTGAGCAAATGAATCACGATTAACAACAGGAAACAGTCCTCTTGACTTTCTCTGTCACGCAGCCAAAGACAAGAAGCAGAAATATCACTGGCAACGCCTAGCAACCAAAATCTCTGCTAAAATGAAAGCTGAGATAGATTGGCCATCTAGGACCATTGGAAGAAAAGGCAGGTGCTCCAAATGCATTCATGCAAATTGTTTGTTGCATCCAATGTCCCTGCTCGTCTGCAACAGAATTACATGTCTTCCACCACTGGAATATATTGATACATGGAGTTGGGGCAACCTGCCCATACTAAGGAATCTGCACGAGATATTCTTTCTACAACAACTCACGGAGCTTAAATGTCAAAGCATCTCTGGGCAACCATTGCCAATGGATAACAATGTCAAGCCACTCTACACTCAGTGAAGGACACAAAGGACTCCAAGCCTTTATTTGAAACAGGTGCAATCCTTCAGAGGTAATGACTGCTCTTCAAAAGATGATCCGGCCATCATGTCATCGCTATTTGTGGGATTAAACGTTGCTCAAATTGAATACATACTGTATTAATGTATAACATAACCATATCTCAAGTTGATTTAAGGGTATGTGTATATAAATTCAATTTATTTTCTTATTCACAATATAGTCTCGAACTGTTCAATAATCAGGTAGGCAGAACCTGGGCGTAAACTTCAGAAACCTCTCTGAAGGATCATTGCTTGAAAGACAATTTCTCATTAAAGTACTGTATGTGGGAACTCATACTTCCCTTTGGCCACCCTCCTATAATCTGCCCTGTACAAAAGCCCTGAAGAATCATGTAATAGCAATAAGTCTGGCGGCTAAAGTATTCTTCACATTACTGAAAATATGTTTGAGGATATCAGACCTTTCCAACACAATGTAAACTCTTAGAAGGATTTGTTGAAAGTGGATTCTAAACCTGGCCTGACAAGTGCATCACAATACTCCATGAAAGGCAGATCACGCAGTGAGTATAGATTTCCTACAGTTGGTTAAAAAGAAGCTGAGAAGAGAGGGCATTTTGATTCTAAAAGGTCAGTAGGATAAAGGTGAGTAACGGGCTATCATAATACCCTGCAGTTTGCTTGATTGTCCTGGGGTCAGAAAGGATTACTGAAAGATTTTCCACAACTGGTAAACTTTGTCTCTTTGGATAGACAAAAATGCTGGAGAAACTCAGCGGGTGAGGCAGCATCTATGGAGCGAAGGAAATAGGCAACGTTTCGGGCCGAAACCCTTCTTCAGACCCGAAACATTGCCTATTTCCTTCACTCCATAGATGCTGCCTCATCCGCTGAGTTTCTCCAGCATTTTTGTCTACCTTCGATTTTCCAGCATCTGCAGTTCCTTCTTAAACATGTTGTCTCTTTTATTGTTTTCTCTCCCCCAGGAGTTTATTTGCTTTAGGATTGTGTAAGTAGTATTTGTACTTGTTCCCATTGCGTCATAGAGCCAGTCGCCTCAGCCCACCAATTCTATCACCCACCAGGTCAAATACCCGTTTACATTCATCCCATGGAACATAGAACAGTATAGCACAAGACTAGGCTCTTCAGCCCACATGTCTGTGCCGAACATGATGCCAAGACCAACTCTTACGGGTTTGAAGATAATCCATTTCTCTCCATTCCCTGCATATCCATATGCCCATCCACAAGTCTTTTAACTGACACTATCGTATCTGCCTCAACCATCCTCCCAGCAGTGTGTTCCAGGCACCCATCACCCTCTGTGTAAAAATAAAATTGCCCTGCACATCTCCTTTATACTGGTCACCTCTAACTTTAAAATCCCACCGTTTTTTTTTTTTAATTCTCCACATATTCTCACAAATCCAGACAGATTCTTCTGCTCACATACACACTAGGAATGACTTACAGAGGCCAATGTATCTATCAACCCTCATGATTTTATGATGTGGAACACCTGGGGAAAACCCACAAGGCCACAGGGAGAACGTGCAAACACTACACAGGCCGCACCCAGGGTCTGTGTTAAAATCATATCTCCAGCACTTTAAGGCAGCAGCTCCACCAATTGTGCCATGTGCCACCTGCACATTTATGATAGGATGGTATCATTGTGGTAATCATTGCCTTTGTTTCCAGATTTTGATGAATTGCTTGAATTTAGGTGTCCCAGATGCTCGGGATTGAGAGCCTGAGCTCCGGGATTGATGTAATAGCTGGAACCAGGCCTCAAACTACTAGCTGAATAACTTAAGCCACCACGCAACTGAACCCACACTACCTCACAGCAACTGAGCAAGCGTTCGTACTAAATAAGATGAATTAGCCAAGCTTCATTGGAAACATGCCATGATAAAACACAACCACGTTTCAGTGAAGGGAAACCTGAGAGATGAGGTGTGATGAGATGCTGAGTTGAGAGGATGCGTTTGAAATTATGAATGGGTTGATAGAGCGGACAATGTTTCGATTGAATCATAAAGTACATACCAACAATATGCTACGGCCATTAATGAATCAATTAAGGATTTGAGGAGAAACAACTTTGTCAAAGGGGAACTGAACTTTGTAACTTACTGCTGTATACAACAGCTTTAATAAATATCACAGATACATTTGGGCAAAGCTAGAGCAATGAAAAAAAAACATAATTCCTCCTGTAATTAGACAAGAAGGCATAACTTGAAGGTAAGACAGGCAAAATTTTGAGATGTTCGGGGCAGATTCTTAATACAGAGGATGGTGGGTGGTTGGAATGCATTGCCAAAGGTTATGGTGAAGGCAGATACGATAGTGGTGTTTAAGATGCCTTTAGATAGGCACATGGATGTGCAGGGATGGAGGAATATATATCACCTAATATATATATAGGCAGAGGAGATTATTTTAACCTGGCATCATGCTCAGCATGGGCATTGTGGGCCAAAGGATCTGGTCCTGTGCTGTACTGTTCTATGTTCTACCTTCACTGCAGTTGAAAATTAACTTGTTTTTCTTTATTTCACAGTTTTAATTGAGGGCCTCGGATCTGAAAGATTAACTGTTTCTCTTTCCACAGATGTTGCCCGACCTTCTGAACATTTTGTCTTTTTATTTCAGATTTCCAGCATCTGCATTTATTTAATTTTTATCAAAGGGTAAAGGATATTTTAATGAATGAAAGGATCGGAATAGATTCATGGAGAGCTGAAGCACAGAGAGTATTCATTCATTCATTCCCTTACAGCATAGGACATTCCATAGCTATAGATATCTAGTTAAACAGAACTGAAAAATGGTAGGTACATTTTTCAACCTCTCCCTTCTCTCCCAGAATAATGTTAGTGATTTGGTACAGATCAGCACAACTTCCAGTGGGTGTATTTCTATATGTCTACATGGGGCAAAACGCAGTCCCTTAAATACCAGGCTACAAAAACAAAGCTACAGGAACCATCTGGTCCAGGACAAGTCCCGCAAAGGCCAGCGGTCTAATCGAAGTGTACAAAAATGCATTTTCTTCTCACAAAACCAAAGGATGATGTTCTGATTTGAGATCAAAAACATGACTAAAATTTAAATAAAAGTGCTAGAAAGATTCCTCCTTTCTGCATGGAGCATGTGTTCGGGATGAGGGAAGAAGCCGGGGCAACTGGAGGCTTAAGTCTCGATACTTAGGCCAGCTTCTCTTATATTATATGGGCGGCACGGTGGCGCAGTTCTCCCCGTGCTCTGCGTGGGTTTTCTCCGAGAACTTCAGTTTCCTCCCACACTCCGATGACAAACAGGTTTGTAGGTTAATTGGTTTGGTAAATGTAAAAATTGTCCCTAGTGTGTGAAGGATAGTGTTAATATGCAGGGATCGCTGGTGGGCGCGGACCCGTTGGGCTGAAGGGCCTGTTTCTGCGCTGTATCTCTAAACTAAACCAAAACTAAATTGCTCATCATGGCAGATCCTTCTCTGTGAACTTAATGCAGTATTTGATGTTACCTATTCCCACAAACTAAGGGCGTGGACCCCCCAGCACTGTTTTTTTTTGGTCTGAATACCCATATAGGATATTGTGTGATAATTCTACCACTATGCGTTGCCACTCTCACCCTGTGGGTAAAGGCATTGGCCCAGAACCCACACTTGCATCACACTGCCATTTTACCCTACACATTTCACCCACAAGAGAATACAAGCAACTGGAATCTGCACCACGAGATATAATTTGTTTTGTTTACTCTTCTGAAGTGTGTTTTTGGCAAACAGCATCATTGAAATTTCTCAGTTCAATCAGAGAGAAACTTTTTATAGGTACATGCTGAAAAATACACTTCCCACAAATGTGAAAATTGGCAGTTACCATAGAAACTGTGCTGGCTACTGCTAGTAATTATTTGTATGCACTTGACAAAAAGTACAGATTCCATTTTAATTATAGCTGAGAAAATTGCAGCACAGATTACACATTTATTGGGACAAGTCTTTATAAATGTGTTTTTTTTTCATAAAATAGCTCCAGCCCCATCAGGAAGGCCATTGATGGTTTCAACAAGTTAAGTATAATTATAAATTTAGATGTCAACTGACATCCATTTAATTGCAATGTACCAACCAGGTCCAAATAAAACTTGCTTTATATGTTGCAGATGACATGATTGTCCCATCAGTGTGAGTAAAAATAAAAAAAAGATCAAAATAAACCACAGGTCACCACAGCAACAAACTGCACCTGCTGGAGCCATGTGCAGCATCGCTCCAGTTTGAGCCCAAGCTCTTCCCTACTCTAAAATAAATGCAGTGGTGCCAAAGTTTAAAGTGGGTCCATGTGAACAACTTCTTGCCACAGCTGCTGATTTATAACATGGAGCAGAGACCGGCCTTCCCTCCACTCTGTGGCTGACCTGATATTCTATCTCTCCCAGGTTCTTTATTCACAATGGCTTAAGCAAATTGGTCGGGGGTTAACGATGTTCCCGCCCTCTTCCTTGCTGTCCATTCAGAATGGAATTGCAATAAAGTTCAAGCCATGGTCTTCAATAAGAACATTCTTAACTAATGGCAATTCAACAAGGGCTGGAGGTTGCCCATAAATTCTACCCAGTAGTTCCAGTCTGAAGAAGGGTCTTGACCCGAAACGTCACCCATTCCTTCTCTCCAGAGATGCTGCCTGTCCTGCTGAGTTGCTCCAGCTTTTTCTGTCTATCTTCTATTTATATAAAGAACACAGGGATGCTGTAGTTATGTTTTTTCACCAGCAGCCTGGAAGCTGAGGGGAAATACTGAAGAAGTTGTTTAGATAATCACAAACAGGCTTTGCTGAATCCCTGTTTTGATGCTATCAATTAAGAGTCAATACTTAAGTGATAAAGGTGGACAAAAGTGCTGGAGAAACTCAGTGGGTGCAGCAGCATCTATGGAGCGAAGGAAATAGGCAACGTTTCGGGCCGAAACCTTTCTTCTAATGGAGGAGGGGGGCGGCGAGAAGAAAGGAAAAAGGAAGAGGAGGAGCCCGTGGGCTGAAGGAGAGCTGAGAAGCGGAGGAGGCAGCAAGGACTACCGGAAATTGGAGAATTCAATGTTTATGCCGCTAGGGTGCAGACTGCCCAAGTGGAATATAAGGTGCTGCTCCTCCAATTCCGGTGGTGCTCACTCTGGCCATGGAGGAGGCCCAGGACAGAGAGGTCAGATTCAGAATGGGAGGGGGAGTTGAAGTGCTGAGCCACCGGAAGGTCAGGTTGGTTAATGCGGACCGAGCGGAGGTGTTCAGCGAAACGATCGCCAAGCCTACGCTTGGTCTCACCGTTGTAGATCAGCTGACATCTAGAGCAGCGGATGCAATAGATGAGGTTGGAGGAGATGCAGGTGACTGCTTGGGTCTTTGAATGGAGTTGAGATGGGAGATAAAGCGACAAGTGTAGCATCTCTTGCGGTTGCAAGGGAAAGTGCCCGGGGAGGGGGTGGTGCGGGAGGAAAGGGAAGAATTGACAAGGGAGTTACGGAGGGAGCGGACTTTGCGGAAAGCAGACAGAGGGGGGGATGGGAAGATGTGGCGAGGGGTGGGGTCACGTTGGAGGTGACGAAAATGACGGTGGACTATTTGTCGTATGTGACAGCTAGTGGGGTGAAAGGGTGAGGACTGGGGGACTCTGCCTTTGTTATGAGTGGGGGGATGAGGAGAGAGAGCAGTGTTATGGGGTATGGAAGAGACCCTGGTGAGAGCCTCCCTGAAGAATGAGGACATTTCCGATGCCCTGGTGTGGAACACCTCATCCTGGGAGCAGATGCGGCGTAGACTGAGTAATTGGGAGTAGGAAATAGAGTCCTTACAGGAAGCAGGGTGGGAAGAAGAGTAGTGTAGATAGCGATGGGAGTCAGTGGGTTTATAGTGGATGTCGGTCAGATGTCTATCACCTGCGATGGAAATAGTGAGGTCAAGAAATGGTAGGGAAGTGCCGGATGGAAGTTAGTGGTGAAACGGATGAAGTCAATCAGTTGTGTGTGGGTGCAGGAGGTAGCACCAAAGCAGTCGTCGATGTAGCGGAGGTAGAGGTCGGGGATGGGGCCCTGGTTCACCGTGAACAAGGATTGTTTGACGTACCCAGCAAAGAGGCAGGCATAGGTGGGGCCCATGTGCGTGCCCATAGCTACGCCTTGTATTTGGAGGAAATGGGAGGAGTCAAACGAGAAGTTATTGAGGGTAAGTACCAACTCCGCTAGGCGGAGGAGAGTATCAGTGGACGGGTATAGGTTGATTCTCCAGTCAAGGAAGAACCAGAGGGCTTTGAGACCATCCTGGTGGAGGATGGTGGTGTAGAGTGACTGGACGTCCATGAAGATGAGGGGATGGGAGCCTAGAGAATGGAATGCCCGGAGACGACAGAGAGTGTCTGAGGTGTCTTGAACATAGATGGGGAGGGATTTAACCAGGGGGGATAGGATGGAGTCAAGGTATGTGGAAATGAGTTCGGTAGGGCACGAACAGGCAGAGACAATGGGTCTACCAGGACAGTCAGGTTTGTGGATTTTGGGGAGAAGGTAAAATCGGGCTGTGCGGGGCTGGGGAACAATGAGGTTGGAGGCTCGGGGGAGCAGTGAGCCGGAGTGGATGAAGTCGGTGATGGTGCTAGAGATAGTGGCCTGGTGCTCGTCAGTGGGCTCATGGTCCAGGAGTAAGTAGGAGGAGGTGTCCGAGAGTTGGCGCGTGACAAAGGTGGCATCGGTACCTTTGAATTGATAGCTATGTCTGGTTGTGTCTCCAGTAGTCTTTGAAAGTGATAAATATCAGATCCATGTGTAGGAAGGAACTGTGGATGCTGGTTTAAACGAAAGATAGGCATAAAAAGCTGGAGTAACTCAGCAGGACAGGCAGCATCACTGGAGAGAAGGAACGGGTGACGTTTCAGGTTAAGACCCTTCTTAAGACTTCCCCCAGACTTCAGTCTCGACCCGAAATATCACCCATTCCTTCTCTCCAGAGATGCTGCCTGTCCCGTTTGGTTACTTCAGCTTTTTGTGTCTAGTCTCAGATTCATTATTGGAGTAGGACCTATTTCTTCAATTTGCAAAATGCTTTTAAGCTTTCCCATCAACACATTTTAATTGTGTTAATAGTTGAAATTAAACATTTCTAAAATAGACACAAAGTGCTGGATAACTCAAGGGGTCAGGCAGCATAGAAACATAGAAATTAGGTGCAGGAGTAGGCCATTCGGCCCTTCGAGCCTGCACCGCCATTCAATATGATCATGGCTGATCATCCAATTCAGTATCCCGTACCTTGCCTTCTGTCCATACCCGCTGATCCCCTTAGCCACAAGTGCCACATCTAACTTCCTCTTAAATATAGCCAATGGACTGGCCTCAACTACCCTCTGTGGCAGAGAGATCCAGAGACTCGCCACTCTCTGTGTGAAAAAAGTATTTCTCATCTCGGTCTTAAAGGGTTTCCCCCTTATCCTTAAGCTGTGACCCCTTGTCCTGGACTGCCCCAACATCGGGGACAATCTTCCTGCATCTAGCCTGTCCAACCCCTTAAGAATGTTGTAAGTTTCTATAAGATCTCCTCTCAATCTCCTAAATTCTAGAGAGTATAAACCGAGTCTATCCAGTCTTTCTTCATAAGACAGTCCTGACAACTCAGGAATCAGTCTGGTGAACCTTCTCTGCACTCCCTCTATGGCAATAATGTCCTTCCTCAGATTTGGAGACCAAAACTGTACGCAATATTCCAGGCGTGGTCTCACCAAGACCCTGTACAACTGCAGTAGAACCTCCCTGCTCCTATACTCAAATCTTTTTGCTATGAAAGCTAACATACCATTCATTTTCTTCACTGCATGCTGCACCTGCATGCCTACTTTCAATGATTGGTGTACCATGACACCCAGGTCTTGCTGCATCTCTCCTTTTCCTAATCGGCCACCATTTAGATAATAGTCTGCTTTCCTGTTTTTACCACCTCACATTTAACCTCACATTTATCCACATTATACTGCATCTGCCAAACATTTGCCCACTCACCCAGTCTATCCAAGTCACCTTGCAGTCTGCTAGCATCCTCCTCACAGCTAACACTGCCCCGCAGCTTAGTGTCATCCGCAAACTTGGAGATATTGCCTTCAATTCCCTCATCCAGATCATTAATATATATTGTAAATAGCTGGGGTCCCAGCACAGAGCCTTGCGGTACCCCACTAGTCACTGCCTGCCATTGTGAAAAGGACCCGTTTACTCCTACTCTTTGCTTTCTGTTTGCCAGCCAGTTCTCTATCCACATCAATACTGAACCCCCAATGCCGTATGCTTTTGGTTTGTATACTAATCTCTTATGTGGGACCTTGTCAAAAGCCTTCTGGAAGTCCAGATACACCACATCCACGTGTTCTCCCTTATCCACGCTACTAGTTACATCCTCGAAAAATTCCACAAGATTCGTCAGACATGATTTACCTTTCATAAATCCATGCTGACTTTGTCCAGTGATTTCACCACTTTCCAAATGTGCTGCTATCCCATCTTTAATAACTAGCAGTTTCCCCACCACCGATGTTAGACTAACTGGTCTGTAATTCCCTGTTTTTTCCCTCCCTCCCTTCTTAAAAAGAGGGGTTACGTTTGCTACCCGCCAATCCTAAGGAACTACTCCAGAATCAAAAGAGTTTTGAAAGATTATCACTAATGCATCCACTATTTATGGGGCTACTTTCTTAAGTACTCTGGGATGCAGCCTATCTAGCCCTGGGCATTTATCGGCCTTTAATCCATTCAATTTACCCAACACCACTTCCCGACTAACCTGGATTTCACTCAATTCCTCCTTTGACCCGCGGACCCCTGCTATTTCCGGCAGATTATTTATGTCTTCCTTAGTGAAGACGGAACCAAAGTAGTTATTCAATTGGTCCGCCATATCCTTGTTCCCCATGATCAACTCACCTGTTTCTGACTGTAAGGGACCTACATTTGTTTTAACTAATCTCATTCTCTTCACATATCTATAAAAACTTTTGCAGTCAGTTTTTATGTTCCCTGCCAGTTTTCTTTCATAATCTATTTTTCCTTTCCTAATCAACCCCTTAGTCCTCCTCTGCTGGTCTCTGAATTTCTCCCAGTCCTCTGGTATGCTGCTTTTTCTGGCTACTTTGTACGCATCATCCTTTGCTTTGATACTATCCCTGATTTCCCTTGTTATCCACGGATGCACTACCTTCCCTGATTTATTCTTTTGCCAAACTGGGATGAACTATTTTTGTAGTTCATCCATGCAGTCTTTAAATGTCTTCCATTGTATATCCACCGTCAACCCTTTTTGAATTAATTGCCAGTCAATCTTGGCCAATTCACGTCTCATATACTCAAAGTTACCTTTCTTTAAGTTCAGAACCATTGTTTCTCAATGTCACTCTCCATCCTAATGAAGAACTCAACCATATTATGGTCACTCTTGCCCAAGGGGGCACGTACAACAAGACTGCTAACTACCCCTTCCTCATTACTCAAAACCCAGTCTAAAATAGCCTGCTCTCTTGTTGGTTCCTCTACATTTTGATTTAGATAACTATCCCGCGTACATTCCAAAAAATCCTCTTCCTCAGCACCCCTGCCAATTTGATTCACCCAATCTATATGTAGATTGAAGTCACCCATTATAACTGTTTTGCCTTTGTCGCACGCATTTCTAATTTCCTGTTTGATACCATCCCCAACTTCACTACTACTGTTAGGTGGCCTGTACACAACACCCACCAGCGTTTTCTGCCCCTTAGTGTTTCGCAGCTCTACCCATACCGATTTCACATCCTCCAAGCTAATGTCCTTCCTTTCCATTGCGTTCCTTCCTTTCCATCTCCTCTATAACCAGCAATGCTACCCCACATCCTTTTCCTTGCTCTCTATCCCTCCTGAATATTCAATATCCCTGGATGTTCAGCTCCCAGCCTACGTCGCCCTGGAGCCATGTCTCCGTGATCCCAACTATATCATAATCATTAATAGCTATCTGCACGTTCAACTCATCCACCTTATTACGAATACTCCTTGCATTGTGGCACAAATCCTTCAGGCTTGTTTTTACAACACTCTTACCCCTTATACAAATGTTGAAAAGTGGCCCTTTTTGATTTTTGCCCTGGTTTTGTCTGCCTGCCACTTTTACTTTTCACCTTGCTACCTATTGCTTCTACCATCATTTTACACCCACCTGCCTCTCTGCTCTTGTACCCATCCCCCTGCCACATTAGTTTAAATCCTCTCCGACAGCACTAGCAAACACTCCCCCAAGGACATTGGTTCCATTCCAGCCCAGGTGCAGACCGTCCTGTTTGTACTGGTCCCACCTCCCTCAGAAATGGTTCCAGTGCCCTAAAAATGTGAATCCCTCCCCCTTGCACAATTTTTCAAGCCACGTATTAATCTGCAATATCCTCCTATTTCTACTCTGACTGGCCCGTGGTACTGGTAGTAATCCAGAGATTATTACCTTTGAGGTCCCACTTTTAAGTTTATCTCCTAGCTCCCTAAATCACATTGTAGGACCTCATCCCTTTTTTTTACCTATATCGTTGGTGCCAATATGCACCACGACAACTGACTGTTCACCCTCCCCCTCCAGAATGTTCTGCAGCCATTCAGTGACATCCCTGACCCTTGCATCAGGGAGGCAACATACCATCCTGGAGCCTCGTTTGCGGCCGCAGAAACGCCTATCTATTCCCCCGACAATTGAATCCCCTATTACTATTGCCCTTCCCCTCTTTTTTCCCCCCTCATGTGCTGCAGAGCCACCCATGGTGCCATGAACTTGGCTGCTGCTGCATTCCCCTGATGAGCCATCTCCCTCAACAGTATCCAAAATGGTATATCTGTTTAGGAGGGAGATGACCGCAGGGGACCCCTGCACCTCCTGCCTACTGCTTTGCTGGCTATTGGCCACCCGATCCCTTTCTGTCCTCTTACCTTTTACCTGCGGTGTGACCAACTCGCTGTACGTGCTATCCACGACTTTCTCCGCATCGTGGATGCTCCAGTATGAATCCAGCCGCAGTTCCAATCGTTCAATGCGGTCTGCCAGGAGCTGCAGCTGGACACTCTTCCTGCAAACGTAGTCACCAGGGACTCCGACCATATCCCTGATCTCCCACATGTTGCAGGCTGAGCAAACCATGGGGCCAATCTCTACTGGCATATCTTACTCCCAAATTACTCTGTATTAAATATTAGAAAACACAAAAACTTATCCTTTAAACTTTACTAATAAATACTGAATCCTTAACTCCCAGAATCCTTAACTCCCAGAATCCTTAAACCTGAAGGCAGAAATGTAAAAATTGTAAACCCGGGGTTGCACTCAATCAGCTGCTTCCTCTGGTCCTCTTCCACCAATCAGAGACTTCACCAGATTCCTTCTCTGGAAGTGAGATGGAACGTTGCAGAATTCGGTCTCACAGTTCCAGGTACTCCCCCCTCGCTCACCAACGGCTCCCTGGGCCTCTGGGAGAGGCCCCAGCATCTCTGGAGAACATGGGTAGGTGATGTTTCAAGTTAAGAAGGTTCCGAAGGAAGGTGCCGACATAAAAGCAAAATTGTTTCGCTACTGCTAATTTTCCACCTAGTGGTGAGAAATAAAATCAATCCCCATGCCTCATCTGTAAAAAGTGAAAAATAAATGCTTTAACAGCAAGGATCATATGACATAACAATTAGGGAAAAGCGTAAAATGCTGGAGTAACTCGAAATGTCACCTGTCCATGTTCTCTGGGGATCCTGCCTGACCAGCTGAGTTACTCCCAGCACTTTGTGTCTTTTTTTTAAATAAATCAGCATCTGCAGTTCCTTGTTTCTACATCAATATTGAGCAGAGACACAAAATACTGGAGTAACACAGCAGCATAGGCAGTAGCTCTGTAGAGAAGGAATGAGCGGCGTTTGGGTCAAGACCCTTCATCAGACTGAAAGTCACGGGAAAGGAAAATGAGAGATATAACGATGATGTAGCGAGATAAAGAACAATGAATGAAAGATATGCAAAAAAGTAACAATGATACAAGAGACATGCCAGTGTTAGCTGTTGGCTAGGTGAGAACAAAAAGCTGGTGTGACTTAGGGGGGGGGGGGGGGGGGGGGGGGGGGATGGAGAGAGAGGGAATGCAGGGGTTATTTGAAATTATAGAAATCGATATTCATACCCCAATATTGAGCAGTTCATGACCGTAAAGTTATAGAAAAATGTAATATGGAGCACATTACTAACAAACAGCCATATTTGTTAATTCTACATTAATCCCATTTACACATCAACTCCCCTGGATTCTATCACTCACCTGCAAACACAAGGGACAAGTTACAGCAGTCAGGAAGGAAACCCAGAACATCACAGAAAATCACTCCATCAAGAAGAGATGGAGAAAGTGCCACAAAATCTTTCCCATCATCTTAAGTGGGCTGAGAATGTTAGAAGGGAGAGATAAATAGAAAAGCTTTGAAAATCGTGAAACAATTCTTTAAAGCCTTAATGAAGGAATGTTAGCTGTACCCTAAGGTTAATTTATACAGGTACATACCTCCCGTGCACTCAGTCTAACTAATGCTGTCAGACAATACCCAGAACTGCAAGAGGAGCAGCTTTCCTATTGATTGTACGTTTCTCAGCCCTGGTTTCCTCAGCCCAGCAGCCACAGCTCTCACCACCACAATGGCACAGCACAGGATGTGTAAATGGGTGCTTGATGGACCCAGTGAGACCCCACCCAGCGAGTCAAAAGATCTGTTTCCATGCTCCCTACCTCTGCCACTAGGACAGGGAAACACACTTCGCCCTCACTGTGATCTTTCTGGGAGAGGCAAGAAAAATGCATACCCATGAGTACAGGAGTCGGGACGTCAGGTTACAACTGTACAAGGTGTCGCTAAGGCCATGTTTGGAGTCTTGTGTATAGTTTCGGTCACCCTGCCCTAGGAAGGATGACATTAAACTTGAAAAGGTGCAAAAACGATTTACAAGAAAGTTACCAGAGGTGGAGGGTTTGAGTTATAAGCAGCAGGTGAATAGGCAAGGACTGCATAACTTCATTTGAGTCTTGAGTTTGAGTTTAGTTTATTGTCAATGTACAGTTAAAACCTTTTTTGTTGCATGCTCTCCAGTCAGCAGAAAGACTATACATGATTGCAATCAAACAATCCATGGAGTTCAAATACATGATTAAGGGTAAAACGTAAATAACATTTAGTGTAAGATAAAGTCCAGTAAAGTCCAATCAAAGATAGTCCAAATCTCTCCATTGAGTAGATAGTAGCACTCTCGTTGTTGGGTGGATGGTGCAGTTGCCTGATAACACAGAGACTTGCTGATAGACAAGGCACATGCACATTTTAAAAACTGGTACGGTAAGCAGGGATTTCAATTCATGGTTTGATAAATGAATAAATTCTGCTTTATGTTATTCGATAATATGTAATAGCTGGGTGTTGCTTATAATTCAATTTCCTCTCTGTTTTCTGCCCATCGGTGAGTGGGTTGTCAGTGTATGGAATGGAACACATCCTAGTGGCTGCACTGGGTACTGCAGGGACTGGTGATGATGAGGAGTTTAAGAAGGAACTGCAGATGCTGGAAAATCGAAGGTAGACAAAAGTGCTGGAGAAACTCAGCGGGTGCAGCAGCATCTATGGAGCGAAGGAATAATGGTGAGGAGTTTATCAGTGCTGAGGAACCTGCACAAAATGCAAAACAATTGGAGATCAAGCAAAGCATTCATAAGGATGCAATTTCTAATTTATTTTTTTGCCAGTAATGCGTATACTCTTCTTGAGGATCAGTCTCCTGCAGCAGTCTGTGTCCGTGCATCAGCCCTGCTGGGTTCTGTGTTCTGCGGACTCATCTCATGCTGTGGTCTATGTCCTGTGGACTAGCCTTCTGCTGTGTTCACTGGTCCTACTTCCTGCTGGGGTTTGTGATCACAGGTCCAGCCTTCTGCTGGGGTCTGTGTCCGGAAGTCTGGTCTTCTGCTGGAGTTCCTGTCTTGTGGTGTGTCCTCCTCCTGGGATCTGCTGGTGCAGAACTGCAGGAGAGACAGGAACAGGTTTGACAAGGCAGATGGAGAGAGGACTGAAGGAGGGTCCTGACCTGAAATGTCATCAATCTCTGTTTTCCAGAGATTTTGCCTGACCTGTTGAGTTACTCTAGCACTTTGTGTATTTTTCCTGCTGGAGTCTGTCCTATGGAGCCTTCAGCCTTCAGCTGGTGTCTTCCATGTGATGTGGCCTTCAGCAAGAGCCTGTGCCCTGTGGTCTGGCCTTCTGCTGGGGTCCGTGTCCTGTGGTGTGAACTCCTGTTGAGGTCCATAGTGTGACTTCCTGCAACTGCCTGTGACCACTGATCTGGCTTTCTGCTGGGGTCAATACCCATAGCTCCAGTAGGGATCTTAATGATCTGCCTTTTATTAGGATATGTGCCCAGAAGTGGGCAGCACGGTGGTGCAGCGGAAGTTGCCTTACAGCGCTAAAGGCCTGGCTTCGATCCTGATTACGGGTGCTGTCTGTACAGAGTTTGTCCATTCTCGCTGTGACCGCATGGGTTTTCTCCGGGTGCTCCAGTTTCCTCCCACACCCCAAAGACTTACAGGATTGTAGGTTAATTGGCTTCAGTAAAACTGTAAATTATCGCTAGTGTTGGATAGTGGTACAGGGTGATCGTTGGTCATCGGTGGACCGAAGGGCCTGTTTCCACGCTGTATCTCCAAAGTCTAAAGGGCCTGTCCCACTTACGTGTCCTTGGCACGCAAATTACGCGACCTCGTAGTCGCGTTGAGGCGCACGGGCATCGTATGGCCACGCGGGGCCGGTCCCACTGAGAAACGCAGAGGAGTATGTAGTTGTGCGCGACATCGCGCGGGGATAGCCTGTCCACCAGTTTCTTTGGGTTTTCATAGATGCCGTTTATGGATTCTATGTGTTTTATAATCCAAAATAAAGTTTGTAATCAGAGAATCAAGTTTTTTTTTTTAAATTTAGGAAGGTATATCAGTATTGATTGAAATAAGTACGGGATTTGTGGTAGGAAGATCATCTTTATGGCATTTATTTTGCCTATTAAAGACATCGGAAGTGTTTTCCAAAATTGAGTAAGGGCATTTAATTGAGTAACTAAAGGAGGAAAGTTTGCATTAAATAGAGAAGTGTATTTTCTGGTTACACCGAGATATTTGAATTTTTCCGTAGCAATTCTGAAAGGGAATTTTAGGAGGTGTGTTGGCTCTTGAGGTTTTATTGACATAATTTCACTTTTGTTCCAGAAAAGGAACCGAATCCCTCAATAAGATTTAATATACTTGGAATGCTAACTTGGGAATTGGTGATATTGAGTAATACATCATCTGCATATAATGATATTTTATTATTGGAGTATTCAGTGTTATAGCCGTGAATATTCGGATGTACTCTTATACTTTCTGGCAAAGGTTACTCCAGCTTAGTGTCCATCTTCAAATGACGTCACGCACTCCAGGCGGCTGTGCGGTCGAATGAAGTCGCGCGCGACCTTCGCGGGACCGTCGCAGCTCAACGCGACCACGAGGTCGCGTCATTTGCATGCCAGGGACAGGCCCTCAAAGTATCAACCTCTACTGAGTCATTGTTGCTCAGTCTTTGAACTGTGGAGGTATGGAACTGTGCAGAGCTGTGATTTGGGTCTCTGGATACTCCTGGGTGACTTTTCATTTCTGTCCCTCAACTAAATGACGGGGTGGGAGATTGCAACCTTCACGTGGTCTGCCCTGTTTCGACGAATGCAATCAACCTGGCGTGCACAATCAAATAAGATCAAATAGAACAAGTTGTCCTACAACTTTAGGCTGTACACGTCAAATGCAAGAGGAACTGAATGATACTGCAGATAGACACAAAATGCTGGAGTAGCTCAGCAGCTCAGGCAGAGAAGGAATGGGTGACTTTTCAGGTCAAGAACTTTCTTCAGACAAATGATACTGCAGCGATTTGTTTCATTGGCTTAGATCAGTCATAAGGTTCATAAGGGATAGTAAGAGAATGGGGCCATTCGGCCCATCAAGTCTACGCCATTCAATCATGGTTGATCTAGCTCTCCCTCCTGACCCCATTCTCCTGCCTTCTCTCCATAGCCTCTGACACCTGTACTAATCAAGAATCTATATATCTCTGCCTCAAAAATAACCACTGACTTGGCCTCCACAGCCTTCTGTGGCAAATAATTACATCTGACCATCTCAGCACTTGCCTGGTGATGCACTAGGACAGTCTTGTGATTACGCTAAGCATTGGTATGTGAACAATTAATCTGGCAGGAAAATAATAAGAATATTTTTTCTCATTTCTTTGCATCGTTCCTATTAAACCAATTACTTCACACAACAGCACACAACATCTCAACACATGAGAAGATGAGGCAATAAAAAGTGCTACACATTTTATTATGGTAGCTCTATTCCCTAGATCTTTGAGCGCATGACGTAACCAATGCCGACTGTCAGTACTAGCTTTATAGGCAATATCTCTGGTGAACTTAAAAAGCAAGCCAGCGCATATAACAAGAACATACTCTGTGAATCCACAGCACTAAAATACGAGGAAGACATTGATTTTATGTTTAAGCTGTCCTGTGTTTCCTCCATAGTTATTTCACTCTGTCCCACTGCTTATTCTGCATCTATATCTGTTGTCTATGTACATTATACCATTCCCAACTCCTGTAATGACAGCCCAACAAGTTTAACTTATTCACAGCAATTTTAGTTATTTTATATTTGTGTTTCAGACTGTTCCAACCCAGAATTAATATTCTGCAAAATTATTCATTCCTATGGGTTGGCCTATACTGTTGTACTTGTCAAGAAAGCTTTGTTCCTAATGGTGACCTTCGCAAATCTAATACAACCAAGCCATTGCTACATTGTTATGGAAAGAAGATAAGACCCAGGATGTTATTTTTATGTAAATATTTTTGCTGATTAAATTGATATATCTGACCATATTTAATCTATAAACTCCAGCAGATGTTTCTACTTCACAGATATGTAGACCAGTGAAAATGCTTGTTACCGATATGCCCTTGAAAACTACCAAATGACTTAAAAATAGACAATACTGGAAACATTCTGCCGCTGAGGAAAGAGAACACTAAGAGAACTACTGTAGGAAGGAACTGCAGGTGCTGGTTTAAACCAAAGATACACACAAAAAGCTGGAGTAACTCAGCAGGGCAGGGTGAATCTCTGGATAGAAGGGGGTACACAAAAAGCTGGAGAAACTCAGCGGGTGCAGCAGCATCTAAGGAGCGAAGGAGTAGGCGACGTTTCGGGTCGAGACCCTTCTTCAGACTGGTCAGGGATCAGGGAAACGAGAGATATAGACGGTGATGTGGAGAGATAAGGAACAATGAGTGAAAGATATGCAAAAAAGTATCGGTGATAAAGGGAACAAGCCATTGTAAGCTGTTTGTGGTGTGAAAATGAGAAGCTGGTGCGACTGGGGTGGGGGAGGGAGATAGAGATAGAGGGAATGCCAGGGCCCGAGTGCTGAGGGAGAGGTGGGAAGGGGAGGAGACAGCAAGGGTTAACAGAATTGAGAAAATTCAATATTCAAGCCCAAAGGATGCAGACTCCCAAGCGGAATATGAGGTGCTGTTCCTCCAGCTTGCGGGTGTTGCTCACTCTGGCCGTGGAGGAGGCCCAGGACGAGAGGTCGGATGTGGAATGGGGGGGAGTTGAAGTGCTGAGCCACCGGGAGGTCGGGTTGGTTATTGCGGACCGAGCGGAGGTGTTCGGCGAAGCGATCGCCAAGCCTCCGCTTGGTCTCACCGATATAGATCATCTGGCATCTGGAGCAGCGGATGCAGTAGATGAGGTTGGAGGAGGTGCAGGTGAACCTCTGTCGGACCTGGAAGGACTGCTTGGGTCCCTGAAAGGAGTGGAGGGGGGAGGTGAAGGGACAAGTGTTGCATTTCTTGCGGTTGCAAGGGAAAGTGCCCGGGGAAGGGGTAGAGTGGGAGGGGAGGGGAAGAATGGACAGGGAGTTGCGGAGGGAGCGGTCTTTACGGAAGGCAGACAGGGGGGGAGATGGGAAGATGTGGCGGGTGGAGGGGTCACGTTGGAGGTGGCGAAACTGGCGGAGGACTATTGTTGTATTTGCCGGCTGGTGGGGTGAAAGGTGAGGACCAGGGGGACTCTGCCCTGTTTGCGAGTGGGGGAATGGGGAGCGAGGGCAGTGTTGCGGGATATGGAGGAGACCCTGGTGCGAGCCTCATCAATAGTGGGGGAGGGGAATCCCCGTTCTCTGAAGAATGAGGCCATTTGTGATGACCTGGTGTGGAACACCTCATCCTGGGAGCAGATGTGGTGTAGACGGAGGAATTGGGAATAGGGGATGGAGTCCTTACAGGAAGCAGGGTGGGAGGAAGAGTAGTCCAGGTAGCTGTGGGAGTCAGTAGGTTTGTAGTGGATGTCGGTCAGGAGCGTATCACCTGCAATAGAGATGGTGAGGTCAAGGAATGGTAGGGAAGTGTCGGAAATGGTCCAAGTGTATTTGAGTGCCGGATGGAAGTTGGTGGTGAAATGAATGAAGTCAGTCAGTTGTGTGTGGGTGCAGGAGGTGACACCAAAGCAGTCGTCGATGTAACGGAGGTAGAGGTCGGGGATGGGGCCCTGGTACGCCGAGAACAAGGATTGTTCGACGTACCCAACAAAGAGGCAAGCGTAGCTGGGGCCCATGCGTGTCCCCATAGCTACGCCTTGTGTTTGGAGGAAATGGGAGGAATCAAAAGAGAAGTTATTGAGGGTGAGGACCAACTCTGCTAGGCGGAGGAGGGTGTCCACAAACAGCTTACAATGGCTTGTTCCCTTTATCACCGATACTTTTTTGCATATCTTTCACTCATTGTTCCTTATCTCTCCACATCACCGTCTATATCTCTCGTTTCCCTGATCCCTGACCAGTCTGAAGAAGGGTCTCGACCCGAAAACGTCGCCTATCTCCTTCGCTCCTTAGATGCTGCTGCACCCGCTGAGTTTCTCCAGCTTTTTGTGTACCCTCGATTCTCCAGCATCTGCAGTTCCTTCTTTAAAACTCTGGATAGAAGGAATGGGTGATGTTTAGGGTCAAGACCCTTCTTCAGTCTGAGAACCAGGTGAGAGGGAGATACAGAGAAAAGGAAGTGTAAGGTGTGAAAACGAGACATCAAAGAGGGTGGAATTGAAAGAAAATGTAGAATAGATCATTGTTAGCTGGTACAAGGTAACAAAAAAGCATACAGAAATAAAATGTAATTGGGGACAGTCAGACTGGTCAGAGAACTGGGGAGGGGGAGGGATGGAGAGAGGAGGAAAGCAAGGATTACTTGAAGTTATATAAATCAATATTCATACCGCTGGGGTGTAAGGGTGTAAGCACATTACAAAATATCTGGACCAGTACTTACATCACCGAGGCATATGAGGTAATGGAACAAGTGCTGGCAAATAACATTTGTATAAATGGGCAGGTTGGACATGGTGAACCATAAGGCATATTTCTGTACTGCATGAGACTATTTTGCAATGAAAAATAGAATTAATGGATTTAGATTGAAGACCCTCCGTCAGAATTGGAGAAAAGAGAAAACACATTAATGTTACAGAGGCCAAATTAAACAAAAGCCAGATATGAACAAATAATTATTATGTCAGAAACAAGGTACTGCAGATGCTGGTTTACCAAAGAAAGAAACAAAGAAAGAAAGGTTAATTGGTATCAGAGATTATGAGGAGAAGGCAGGAGAATGGGGTTAGGATGGAGAGATAGATCAGCAATGATTGAATAGCAGAGTAGACTTGATGGGCCGAACGGTCTAATTCTATCTCATATGATGATCTTATGAAAATGCTGGAGTAACTCAGCAGGTTAGGCAGCATCCCCAGAGAACATGGATAGGTGTCGTTTTGGGTCAGCCAGAAATATCACCTATCCATGTTCTCCAGGGTTGCTGCTTGACCTGTTGAGTAACTCCAGCACTTTGATTCTTGCCATAATTATCTTGTCCAATGAGCCTCTCTGATCAAGTATTTATTTTTCACTTTTTACAGGTAAAGCGTGGAGATTGATTTTAATTCCCGCCACTAGGGGGGAAATTGGCAGTATGGAAACAATTGCGCTTTCTGTCAGGATTAATAAAAAGCTGGTGACTTGCTCCTGCAATCTCACAATGTGCAAAAAGCTGACTTCAGATTTATTTATATCCACTAACAATTCCATTATCGCCTTTTTCACTCTTCCCCTTTGAGTACAATGACTCATAACGTGATGGCATCTGCACAGCCAAGTGTCCTCGAGTTCCTTGCCCAAGCAATGTTCCATCACAAGGCTTGTCAAAACAATAGAGTTGCACAGTTTTGCAGCACTTGTCATTTTTTGCAAACAAATCACATCTTTTCCCTTGAGTGAATTACTTTGATGTGCTGATACACTGTAAAATATGATAGCCATTTTGCAGGCAGCGTCTAACAAATTATTTAAAAGAGTACCTGGTTGATTTGTTCCCTTGGAGTCGAGGTGAAACATGGACCATATTCCAATAACCGGAAACGGTGGCTCTTTCCTAACTCAGGGATGGTCTTATAGAGGTGTATCAGTTCATGACAGGAATAGATCGGGTCGATTCACAGAGTCTCTTGCCCAGAATAGGTGAATAGAGGACCAAAGGGCATAGGTTTAAGGTGAAGGGGGAAAAGATTGAATAGGAATCTGAGGGGTACCTTTTTCACACAAAGGATGGTGGATGTATGGAATGAGCTGCCAGAATAGGAGGTTTGAGGCAGGGACTATCCCAACATTTAATAAGCAGTTAGACAAGTACATGGATAGGGCAAGTTTGGCGGGATATGGACCACGTGCAGGCAGGTGGGACTAGTGTAGCTGGGACATGTTGGCCGGTGTGGGCAAGTTGGGCCAAAGGGCCAGTTTCCACACTGTATCACTCTATGATTCTATGACTCTTACCAGAAGACACTTGCCCCCTGTGCTCACTTATACACTCTGTCCAAATCCTTTCTGGTATAATTTTAACATTCTCAGCCTCAATGCAATCTCTTGCATCTGCCTCAGCCTCAAGTCAAGTCCAGTCAAGTTGAGTTGTCGTATGCGTAAGTACAGAGAGGTACAGGTATAATTCAAGTCTTGCTTGCAGCAGCATCACAGGCACATAGATGCAGATAGCACACAAAAACAACAAATAAACATAAATTAGACATAGGTTCTAAGACACAGTGAAAAGGGAAAGACTGTACGAAAACCTAAGCATTTGTGCAAATCACAATAAGAAAATAAGTCCACAGTAATGCAAGAGGTAGTCCATAGTGTCCCATTGCTGTGGTAGGATTAGGAGTGTGCAAGTCAGTTCAAGGACCCAATGGTTGTAGGAATGCAGCTGTTCCTGGTCCTGGTGGTGTAGCATTTGAGGCTTCTGTATCTCCTGTACAACAGTAGCAGTGAGAAGAGGACATGGCCTAGACGGCGGGAATCGTTGATGATAGATAATGTCTCCTTGATGCGACATGTCGTGTAGATGCTTTCATGGCGGGAAAACGTGTGTCCATGATGCACTAGGCTGAGTCCTCCCTTACAAACTTCCTAGAACCTAGATAGATAGATAGATTCTTAATTAGTACAGACGTCAGCGTTTATGGGGAGAAGGCAGGAGAATGGGGTTAGGAGTGAGATAGATCAGCCATGATTGAATGGCGGAGTAGAGTTGATGGGCCGAATTGCTTAATTCTACTCCTATCATATGATCTTATGATGTTATGAATGCTACCATTATTCTGACCTTTTGTGCATTTCAAACTTAGTTGTCCTTCCATTGGAAGCCAAGCTTTTCATTGTTTTCATCCTCAGTTCTGGAATTCCTCCTTTAAGACATTCCGACCCACTTCCGTCCATTTTCTCTCCACCTTCAAAATGCTTCATAAAATGTAACAAGGGTGGCCAAGTGGTGCAATGGTAGATATAGTGACAATCTCTACGACTTCACAGGGGTTTAGCCCTCAACAGTCACATTAACTGATGACTGTGGATCAGAAGGTAATCTAGACGCACCCACGAGCCCTCCACGAGACAGTTAATGCCGTCGAATGATAAATATTCTGGAAACAGTCTCTTGATTAATAGTTTCTTTATAGCAGTACAAAGCAGTAAGATAATTCATAAAAGCTTCTTCTTGTATAAGTATGTTTCAATCATACTCATGGTCATGCTCATGCATGGTCGAAAACTATGTCTCTCCCACGATCTTCATCAAACTAAACTAAGCTCCTAGAGAGTCTGCGCCAGAATCCCAGCCGCAAACCACGCCCCAGACTATGTATAAATCTCACCCACATAATTACAGGCAGATAAAATTAAAGGTAACTGATTATAATTATAACATACTGAGTTAAGCTAAATGGCTACTGCAGTAGAGTTGTTGCCTTACAGCACCAGAGACCCGAGTTTGATTCTGACTATGGGAGCTGTGCTTACGGAGTTTGTACGTTCTCGCTGTGGCCACGTGGGTTCTCTCCAGGTGCTCCGGTTTCCTCCCACACTCCAAAGATGAAAGCATTGTAGGTTAATTTGCTTTGGTAATATTGTTAAAATTGCCCTTGTGTGTAGGATAGTGTTAGTGTACAGGCGGGGTGGGAGATTGCAACCTTCACATGGTCCGCCCTGTTTCAACCAATGCAATCAACCTGGCGTGCACAATCAAATAAGATCAATTAGAACAAGTTGTCCTCCAACCTTAGGCTGTGCACGTCATACGCAAGAAGAAGTGTACAGGCATCGCTGGTGGCACGGACATGGTGGGCCAAAAGGCTTGTTTCTGTTCTGTTTCTCTAAAGTCTAAGGTCTAAACTTGTCCTATCTTCCATATATGATTGGATACAATCCTGTATTTGGTGATGCGCATGAGGCAATTTGGAATGCACAATATTAAAGACAGAAATCCAAATTGTTCTTGCAGGACAGCAGAATACATGACTAATGTCCCTATGCCAAATATTCCTCTGTTCAGTAGACAAGCAAATTTGGCTGACTATCTGCAGTGTGGGGTCAGATGCAATATTGGGGGGCAACTGAGATAGAGCGTTACCCTTCCAGAGAACTGCCAACTTTGGAGCACTTGATGCTCATAATGAATGCAGTATTTGGTAATGATCAGATTGTCTGGTACAAGCATTGAATGTGCACAAAAGTTAAGAGGCAGAGTCTTAAGAAGAGTCTTGAGCCGAAACATCACCCATTCCTTCTCCCTAGAGGTGCTGAGTTAGTGCAGCATTTTGTGTCTATCGTCAATATGAACAAGAAAAATAAATTTCCTGGAAAAGGTTTACTTTTATTTCAGAATACCAATGTTTCTTTTCTCTCTGTCAAAGGTAGTGCAGAAATATCTCTGACCAGCAGAGATAGCAGCCTCCATTCATATAATGTAAGAATCTGTTATCATTAACAGTTAAAACCATACAACACAGACTCATTACCCATGGACTTTGAAGAATATTAATCTGATCCAGCCTGCGTACCTGATACTGAATCTGGTAAACGTGGCCCATTCTACATTATATCTCGCCTCTCATCAAGGCTGGTCGACTTCGCATAAACTGAATTTCACAACATTAATAATTTGTTTTTCAGTCGTGACTTGCTGCTATTTTATTACTATAATGAGATCACATTCTCAGGAATGATGTGTTCCTGTAATAATACTGTAATGAATTATAATTTTCTGTGCCTCTCTCAACTTGCCAATTATTAATTACTGGGGGATTTTGGCACATAAGGGTATTCGTGTATCTTGAGGACACGATGTGAAGCTGAGTTGATGTTGTAAGAGAGATCTCACAATAGGAGATGGGTACAGTTATGTGGTTCTCTGCATAAGGATGCCTACTGATGGCACCCAATAACTCTTGTTAGCGGGCTACCTGGTATACCTGTTCCCATCCCATTTGATACCATGATTCAGAGATCCAAAGGAACAAATCACTCCCATTAATTCCCATTGTATGCTCATCTCTTTTTACAATCCATTCCATTGGGCTAAAAAAAAAAAAAAAAAACAGACTGCGGGTGGAAACCAAAGGGACAGGCAGCATCTGTGGAGGCAGAGGATGGTCTTAACGTTATAAGTTACAAGGTTCGAGGTTTAAAAGTCAGTTTATTGCCACATGCACCGTCAGTTTATTGCCACATAAGGCACAGTGACATTTGAGTTACCATACAGCCATACCAAGTGAAAAGCAACAAGACACAAAACCACATAAGTTAACATAAACATCCACCAGTAGGAGCAGACTTAGGCCCTTCAGCCCATCAAGTCTACTCCACCATTCAATCATGGCTGATCTACCTCTTCCTCCTAACCCCAATCTCCTGCCTCCTCCCCAAAACCACTGACTCCCATAATAACCATGAATCTATCTATCTCTGCCTTCAAAATGTCCATTGGCCTGGCCGCCACAACCTTCGGTGGCAAAAGAATTCCACAGATTCACCACCCTCTGACTAAAGATGTTTGGTGTTTCGGATCGAGACTCTGCACCAGGGTTGAGAGTGTGGAGGGGAGAAAGGGGGTATAAAAGACCCACTAAGTAAATGGAAGATGTGTAGATAGAACCAGTTGGGGAGAGGGGAACAAATCTGGGTAACATGTCTGGGGAATGGGATGTTGGAAAAGGGGAGGGGGTGACATAGCCTGACTGGATCGATAGGAGAAAGACCCACGGGGGCTGTGGGTTACCTGCAGTGGAGAAGGTCAAGGACAGACATGTCTGAGTGGGGAAGAGAAGGGGGGCAGGGGTTGAAATGGCTTCCATCAGGGAGCTCGGTATGAGCTGTATCTGTGTTGGCCATCACAATCTCTCAGTATCACCCACTCACTTCACCTGCTGCCTCCTTCACTCTTCTGTTCCAGAACTCAGCTGCATCTGGCCACCCACCCCTTTTTCTTCTCTCCTTAGCTGTCTCTGCCTCACCCAGCAGCCACTCTCTCCCAACAACACCATTCCTCAATTCTTCTATCTCCCCCCATCTACCCAACCACACCTCACCTAGTTCCACCTCTCACCTTCCTGCCCCTAACTCACGCCTCCCTCTCATCTCTTTAAACTGGCTTTCTCCCCTCTGCAATATTAGTCCTAATGCAGGTTCTAAACCCAGAACGCCAACCATCGCTCAGTATCATTTGCTGCCTGTCCCCTGATCTTTCTACCAGTAGTTTTTTTTAATTGCTCTTGAGAATACATCATCCATAGCTTTATGTGCCTCTGTGGACCAATTCTATTGCTCCAAGCTCGTCACTTTACAGGTTTGCATTCTTTTCTCATTGTGCATTGTTGAACATTACAGGCTACTCACCATTTACGTTGATCGCATTGAATTTCTGGTCCACAGTGAAAGAAAGGGTTCCCCATTATATCTTGCAGATGCCCTATGAGTCAGCTCACCAGATACTTCCAATCTGCAGCCAAGTTCCAGCTACAGAAGCAGCACACATTTGATTATTTTGTTTGAAATGTGTTCCCATTCAGTGTTCTCTGTTATTTTTGTTGAGATTGAATTGCTGAATCGATGATTAAATGGGCTGCACTGTAGGATTTGCCAACTGGCCACTTCCATCTGCAGTTTATAGAAATACTGATCCAAGCATAATATTTATTGGCAAACTGTATGCTTATCCAGATTTAGCAGTCGCTGCTGCGGCTATTGTGTTAACTTAGAATCACTGAGACTTCACTCAGCTTTTAACTGAAAACTCGATAAAGAAATAGTGTTAAGCCTACTGAAACTGAGCATCCAAAATTATTTTATGTCTGCTCCTGTTCCACTCAATCCTGTTAAGGAAACATTAGCTGTAGATATTGACTGAAAATATATGAATAGTTTCTCCCTGGCATGCACCAATTAAATTTATTGTCTGATATTTCATGCATTGGACGTCACATAGCATATTTCAGCATGTCCATTTTTTTATTTTAGAAAGAGCAGCATTCATGATGATTTATTGAAACTGCAGACAGATATTCAGAAGTAGTCATTCTGTAACTAATTAACCTTCACTTCTTTTACCACTTTCTTATAATATTAAGGGACAAGCCCAGTGGAGGCTGTTAGTTTAATGAGTGAGTGACCTGTCCCAAACTCATCCTGAAGTCCTCTTTTACAGAAGCCTATTTTCATTGTAGAAACAAAGAACTGCAGATGCTGGTTAATACACAAAAGGGCACAAAGTGCTGGAGGAACTCAGCAGGTCAGGCATTATCTCTGGAGAACATGGATAGGTGACGTTTCGGGTCTCGACCCAAAAAGAACTGCAGATGCTGGTTAATACACAAAAGGACACAAGGTGTTGGAGTAACTCAGCATGTTGGGCAGCGTCTCTGGAGACATGGATAGATGACGTTTCGGATCCCGACCAAAAATACCATCTATCCATGTTTTTCAGAGATGCTGCCTGACCTGCTGAGTTACTCAAACACTTGGTGTCCAACCTTCACTGATTTGATGCATTGTGGAGACCAGGGTCCCATTACAATATGGATGTCATGCTGACCTGCTCCACAACTGGAGGCACCATGAGCCAAGCTGTAACCCACAGCACAACAAGAGTTCGGCAAGGCTGGGACTCTATTCACTGGAGCGCAAGAGGATGAGGGGTGATCTTGTAGAGGTGTATAAAATTATAAGAGGAATAGATCATGTACATGCACAGAGTTTCTTGCCCGGAGTCGATGAATCAAGGACCAGGGGACACAGGTTTAAGGTGAAGGGGAAATGATTTAATAGGAATCTGAAGGATAAGTTTTTCATACAAAGGATGGTGGGTGTATGAAACAAGGTAGTTGAGGCTGGGATTATCCCAACACTTAAGAAACAGTTAGACAGGTACATGGAGAGGACAGGTTTGGAGGGATATGGATCAAATGTAGGCAGGTGAGACTGCAGGACTAGTGTTGCTGGGACATGTTGGCTGGTGTTAGCAGGTTGGGCCGAAGGGCCTGTTTCCACACGGTATCACTCTATGCCTCCATGCCTCCATAACTATAACAAAAAGATGAATGATGCTGATAGATGTTCTCTCCACTAACAGCAGGACACAATGAATTTGAACAGTTGCCACTTCACCAGCCTGTCCTTGCTTATTGGCAAAGGATACCAACAATGAAACTGTAGTTAAAATGATGGTGCACTTATTCATAAATAAGCTACTCAGCAAAACTCATTCACCAAGGCCATTCAGCTTTAGACTGCATTACAGCCTTAGTCAACATATGGACTCCAAAGGAGAATGAAAGTGACGGATCTTGCCATTCAGCCAGCATTTGACTGTGCAGTATCAAAAAAGCCTGCCAGTACTGAAGTTAATGGGAATCAGGGGAGACTCTGCACCAGTTGGATTGTCGCCAGTACAGTGAGTTCAATGCAAATCAATGAATTTAGGACCATTTGTCATGAATGGGAAAATGGACAGAACATTGGTATCTTAAGTTTCAACAAACAGTATAAATCGATCCTTATCCTGAAGATAGACACAAAAAATCTGGAGTAACTTCAGTGGGTCAGGCAGCATCTCTGGAGAAAAGGAATAGGTGATGTTTCAGGTCAAGACTCTTCTTTAGGCAGTCAGGGGAGAAGTAACCAAGAGAAATGGAAGGGTACATAGGACAAATTATGCAAAATGACAGATCAAAGCCAGCAACAGTGATCAAGGAAAGGTGGAGCCCACAATGGTCCATTGTTGGTTGTAGGGAAGGTGACAATGGGTAATACAACCAGTGAAACTCAGCAGGACGACAGTGAAACTAGTATGATGACAAGGATGGGGGGGGGGGAGGTGGCAGAGAGAGAGGATGCCATGGTTATTTGAAGTTAGATAAATCAATATTCATACCACTGGGTTGTAAGCTGCCAAAGTGATCCTTATCCTGACTGGATATGTCCTTCAATAATTCTCCCCACTTCCAATACACAATGTATGTTGAAGGAACTGGGAAAGCGGTTTGTGATTTTGAACATTCAAAATAAGAATCACTCAGGTTAATTATAACTGTATAAATAAAATGAAGCTAGTAAAATAAGACAGGAAGGAGAGAGACAATCGGCATGACGTGTATTGTATTTTTAACATTTAATTCACCAGCTCAGGTTAATATTTCAATAATGCAGCAAATGTATTTCCATCAGTATTATGTTGTGTATGCTTCTCTTGCTATAACACAGTCCAAGGTAAAAGATTACCCAATGAGTAATCCCTAGAGCGAGACTTCTGAGGAAAGACTGTCAATCTGAAATATTAACTCTACTTTCCCCTCCATGGTGGCTGCCTGACCTGCCGAGTAGTTCCAGAACGTTGTGCTTTTATTCTGGAGAGGCAGCTGTTCCAAAGGACCAGATATTGCTTCCTATCCTTCCAGGCAAAGTTCACAACCATTTAAAGACACCAAGTGCTGGAGTAAATCAATGGGTCATGCAGCATTCCTGAAGAGCATGGGCAGGTGATATTTCAGGTCGGGACCTTTCTTCAGACTGATTGCAGTGGGGTTGACGGGGGGCGTGGGGGGGGGGGGGGGGGAACGAAAGCTGGAAGAGAGGAGGGACAGGTCAAATTGTGGCAGGTCATAGGTGAACAGAGGTCAGTAGCTTTTTTAAAAATATAGATAGATGGTTGTCCAAAGGCTAGAGTTGAAAATACAGAAGGTGTGAAACAAAGGTCTTGAAGAGTGGCGTATTGTGAAGCCAGAGGAAGGAATGTAGGGGGAGGGGGAGAGGAGAAATATATTTGTCCAGATGGGCAGAGGGGTGGAGGGAAGGAAAGCGGGGAGGGGGAGGGGGGGGGGGGTTGGAGGGTTTGCTACATCTTCACGGCCATTTACCTCACTTGGAATTATGCTTAATGAGACCTACCACACCGGTCAATGGATAATCTTGAACGCTTGCTGGCAGTTCTAGAAAAACTACTTGCCTCGGCCCATGCTCCAGTAGTGAAGTCCTCAAGCTGGGATCTAATAAAGCATTTCCTTGCTTTGCCTCGATAGGTCGTTACTCTTTTTCGACAGAATCTGTTTAAACAAAACTTAGTAACTGACTGCAGATTTCAAGTCCAAGCCTCCGAGCCATACATGGTTAGAGGATATATCAAGATATACATCAGCAAACACTGAGCACTTTTAAAAGATGTAGATTTTCAAACTGTCTGGCTGTCCTGGAAATTAATGGTTGACCCTGAGTTTCTTTACTGGGACAAACAGTATCATGAATTGTTTACCGATACCATCTGAGCGACGGACAGATTTATGTGAATAAATACGCAAGTGTCCATTTCCTCGTGCCATATTTTATCAGCATTGTTAGAGCCACGGGTTGTTGAAGCTGAAACACCTGCTACAAATATCTTGTCAATTATCTGCATTCAAACATGTTACAATTGGACTGGCCCATGTGGCTCAATAAATATAACCTGCCTTCACTACCTACTGGGTTCAACAGTACAGGGTAGTTGTGTTTCCCTCAGATACTTCACACTAGGTTCCCGTGTGTCCCATTTGCAAATTCTGCGATGGGCTGTCCTATGGAGGAAGCTTACCAAATGAAGGTTGACTCCAAGAGCAGCTAAAATGAATTCTCAGTGTAGTCAACTTTTCAGCAGAAATATGTATTTATGTATTTAGACATACAGCGTGGAGACAGGCCCTTTGGCCCACCAGGTGCACGGCAACCATCAATCACCATTTCACACTAGATCTAAGTTATCCCACTTTCTCATCCACTCCCTGCACACTGGGGATCAATTTACAGCAGCCGATTAACTGACAAACCTGACAAATCTTTGTGATTTGGGAGGAAACCGGAGCATCGGGAGGGGAACACGCAGTTACAGGGAGAACGTATCTGTTCGTTCTTGGTGCACTCTATCAAATCTCCTCTGCATATTCTCTGCACCATAGGGAACCCTAGTTTCTCCACGCTAATGCTGGTCCCTCAGAACCATTCCAGTCAATATTTCCTGAACCCTTTCTGTGGTCTTCACTTCTGTCTTAAATTAAGACCAAAATTGGAGAATTATTCCATTTGTGGCCTAATCAGTGCATTATAACAGGTTCCATATATCCAACGGCAGCGCAGCTGTTGGAGCTGCTGCCTCACCGTGCCAGAGACCCCGGTTCGATCCTGACCTTGGATGCTGCCTATGTGGAGTTTGCACCTACTCCCTGTGATCACCTGGGTTTTGTCCGGGATCTCCAGTTTTCTCCCATGTCCCAAGCACTTGCAGGTTTGTAGATTAATTAACCTTTATAAATTGCCCTGTAGTAACCCGCTGAGTTACTCTAGCTTTTTGTGTCTATCTTCGGAGTAGCTGCCTCGCAGTTCCAGTGACATGCGTTCCAGTGACGTCCTGATCTTAGACACTCTCTGTGTGGTGTTTTCACTTTCTCCTGAGATGGCGTGGTTTTTCCCAGGTTCTCCGGTTTTCTCCCACTTCCTAAAGATGCACAGGTAGTTTAATTGCCTTTGGTAATTATAACTTGATGAAGGTGAGTGAGAAAGCAATCAAAGAAGTGTTGATGGCACATCATGGAACATATATCACAGCAAATGGCAAAATGAAATGGCGGGATGGGGGGAGGGGAGAAAGATGGATGGGGCCTGCACTGTGGGGAGCCAGCCTGACTCTAATGGCCTCCTTCTCTGGTTGTAGTTTAATTCTCCTTCCCACTGCCTCTATAATATCTCAATTTAAAAAAAAAGACTGATCAAATCACCAACAACATTATCAGGAATGACAGATGATATAATGTTGGGATTCCTCCAATGTGATGATTACTAATTAACTTCCCTCTACTTACATACAGTAATATTAAAAACAATCCAGCATTGTTGGGACTTTAATGTTGCCAAACTACCAGATTTTCAGAACATTTGGGTGTTACTCCTATTAATCCTCAAACAAATATTGTTTTAGCATAATACAATGGCTTAATCAATTTTCCAGTGAGCCCGAAGAGTTTGAAAGCACTCCAGGCCCCAGTTCTGGGCACAAAACCTGTCGACAAACCTGGCCTCTGATGTTCCAGAACCCAACTGAGCTCAAAGTCTGAACTGTGCATCTGGCCATACAACCCCCTCACATCTCTCCATCCTACCCCCATCCTAGTTCTCCAGCCAGTCTGACTGTCCTCCTGATTACATTTTATCTTTGTATGCTTCCTTGTTTCCTTTCCCCAGCTAACAATGACTTATTCTACATTTTCCGTGAGCTTCATCCCTTTGATGACTCGCTTTCACACCTTACCCTTCCATATCTCCGTCTCCTTCTCCCCTCAGTCTGAAGAAGGGTCTCGACCCGAAACGTCACCCATTCCTTCTATCCAGAGATGCTGGTGTCCCGCTGAGTTACTCCAGCTTTTTGTGTCTATCTTCAGCACCGTCACATTCGGGACCCCTGCAACTCACACCCCACTCTAATGAGTGAAGCAGAGCAGGATAAACAGGATATCTGAACAATTGGATACCGGATTACTAGAGATTCACTTTGTTCTTAATTTATGCAAACTCAACCAGTCTTTATAAATCCTGTACCAAATCCCACCTCTTCATCAGCTGAAACTACTGACCTTCCTGAGCTAAGAGCAATGAGCTTAAAATTCCTCAGCAGCATCGAAAATATTATTCACTGGCTTCGCCCTACCAGTCCCAGCCCCATAGCTCTGGAGTTAACCATGCATCAATTAGTCGAAGGCTGCTTGGTGTGACAAATACTCTAACTCCTACAAGATATTTAGAATCTGCTTGTGTGCATCCCCTGTTTAGCCATGGCTAGCTCTCCTCCGCAAAGAAGAAAATTCACTCCTCCAGGTTGTTAAACAAAGTTAGCAAGTTTGTTGGTCTTATACCAGGCAAAACGGCTGCTCTGTTTGCATTGCTCAGCCAACGCACTACAAATTACGTTTTTAGCGCAGTCAAAGCAAAGTGCTTTGACAAATTAAAGCCTTGCATGGTTATTAATTTTTTTTGACACCGATACCTCAACGTGAGAAGTTTACACATGCACTGTTTCTGGCGGCTGTCGGATGACAGATTCTTTTTAAAATAGTTTTTTTCCCTGTTCCAGGGATGTGATTGTGTGTGAACATCCCTGCTTTCATTGTCAGCAGCAGAAACAGATACAACTTATCTCCAACTCAAGATATAAACATCAGGTGCTTCGGATTGACCTTATTTTTGTGGTGAAAAGAATCTTTCTTTTCAATTGCCCTTTCGAGCAGGCCTGGTTTCAGTGAGGTGAGGCCATTAATGCTAATGGAACACATTTGTCATGTTAGAGGATTTTCCAAAACAATCTGTTTCCATCAAACCCAAAGTTTGGCAAGTCACCCTTTTATAAAAATAATCATGCACTGAAAGAAATCCTTGCAGACTTATGGCGGCTCCTGTCAGTTCCTCTTCAGACCCCTTTCCTCTGGGCTTTGTCTTGTCACGTTCTTTCTCCAGGGCTGATCAGATTTGGCTGGGTTCCTGCCTTTCTTATGTACTGGAGCTCAGGCTTTATGAGCTGGCATGTTGTAAAGCTGTAAGCCCATTGTTTTTGCTCAATGATTTATTCACCCTTCCACACGGTACAGAACAGATCTCGCATTCAGCAGCCTCAGCGCATCCTGGCTATCGCACCTTTGGATTCCAGAGAGACCAACAAGCTGGGACAGATGTAGCACAAACAGAACCTGTCATAACATCCCATTTTGTGGAGGGATAAGAAGCACATGAAGGATGAATAAGCATACCCTGAAGACAAAATTCCTGAAGGGTATTGTACTGGAGACAACAGGACCTTGTATGTACAGTGGCACGGGCCATGCTTCCTGCACCAACGTCTGTGTCCAATTTCACCTGTTTAGTCATTTTCACAGTAAAGGCTGGCAACCACCTCGCCCATCTGTTGTGAATGGAACTGGATGGGCCTGAACATTACATGACATTCAGACATCTACAAGCTAAAGTTGGAGTCTATGAATCATCGGCCTGTGAACCAATTCCTTGGTTGTAGGGCAAAAAAACTGCTCTCCCTCTGGTCCTCAACACCCTTTCACACAGGTGTCAGGTAGACTTAGAGGCAAGGAACTACAGATGCTGGAATCTTGAGTAAAACACAAAGTACTGGAGTAACTCAGCGAGTCAGACAGCATCTCTGGACGTCATTTTTGGATAGAAGACATTTCAATTCGGGAGATTTCTTCAGTCTGAAGGATCTCACCTATCCTTGTCCTCCAGAGATGCTACCAGACCCAATGAACTGTGTAGGGAGGAATTGCAGATGCTGGTTTAAATGGAAAAGTTGGAGTAACTCAGCGGGTCAGGCAGCATCACTGAAGAACAGGAATAGGTGATGTTTTGCATCTAAAGAAGGGTCTCGACCCGAAATGTCACCTATTCCTTTTCTCCAGAGATGCTGCTTGACCTGCTGAGTTACTCCAGCTTTTTGTGGCTGTTTTCAATTCAGACCCTATGAGTTACTCCAGAACTTTGTGTGTTACATCTTATGGACTTTCCATCCTCTCTTTGTCCCCAGCCTTTCACATTTGCAACTTACTCTCATTCTATTTCAGGAATTTCCATCACCATCTGCCTCAGATAACACAAGGACCAGGAGAGAGACATAGCTTTGGGCTTGACAACATGAGTAGACAGCGATGCATAGGGAATGTGAGACCTCAGTAACAAAGTAACATGTGAAGCAGTCTGCATGAAATGCGCACAAGTTGATTGCAATGTGTAAACATTTTCCAAATTGGCGGCCTGATGTGACAAGCCGGAGGGTGTACTTGAAGGATAGAACCTGTATAGCAAAACATCTTAAGTAAATTGCTTTTCTTTTTGTTACAGTGTGTGCCTTGGACTCTACCCAAACCTACAGCTTCAGACAAGGTTGTTTCCTAACATCAGTGTGTTTCCAGTTGATTACATTTTGCAGAAGACACAATCCATTACGAAACAAGAAAGTTACTATCAGAAGAAATTGAATAGGCTGAAACTCGTTTCTCTGGAAAAGAGGAAGCTGAGGGGTAGCCCATTTGAAGTCTTTAAATTTATGAAGAGGTTTGATAGGTTAGATATAGAGAAGATATCTTCACTTATTGGGGAGACCAGGCACTCAAGATAATAAATATCTAACTGTCACTAATAAATCTGTAAGATAATTCAGTAGAAGTTCCTTAACTCAGAACGATGCATATTTAGAACCAGTTCCTACATGATCAGGCTGATAACTCTCATTTCATTTCTCTTCATAATAAATAAATGTACCTCTTCATAAATTGAATGAGGGCGATAACAGAATTGTTTTGGGAAAAGCTAAATAAGCATACGAGGGGCCAAGGAACAGAAAAGTGTGAGTTAGATAAAATACAGTAGCTGTTACTCCAGCACTTTGGGTCCTTTTTTGTTTCTTATGTCTGAATAGAATAGGTAAGTTGTGGAACTTAGGGAATCAAGGATGTGGAGAAACGGAAAGGCAAATAAGCTGATGCAATTACATCAAAGTAAATTAGGAATAAGTGCGTAAGTGACTGTACATCGATCGAGGCTAGACACCAGAATCAGACAAGACATGGACAATACCAGCAAAGCAGCCTTGAAACATCTCTCTCACAAGCATGTGGAGCCAGAATGGGAAACCTACCTCACAATCTTGGAGAACAAAAATCTTTCATCTTCAGCCATATGCTGGACCCCTCCATTACCATCCTTATGTACTTCCAGTCTAACCAGCAAGGCAGATTCACCAGAATTGACTGCATAGTGGTGGATACACTGGGTGGAAAAGTCCCGGGAGTTGTTCATCACTGATTAGACAATAAACAATAGTTGCAGGAGTAAGCCATTCAGCCCTTCGAGCCAGCACCGCCATTCACTGTGATCATGCCTGATCATCCATATTCAGTACCCCATTCCTGCCTTCTCACCATATCCCCTGACTCTGCTATTTTTAAGAGCTCTATCTAACTCTCTCTTGAAAGCATCCAGAGAATTGGCCTCCACTGCCTTCTGAGGCAGAGAATTCCACAGATTCACAATTCTCTGGGTAAAAATGTTTTTCCTCATCTCCGTTCTAAATGGCCTACCCGTTATTCTTAAACTGTGGTCCCTGGTTCTGGACTCACCCAACATCGGGAACATTTCCTGCCTCTGGCATGTCCAATCCCTTAATAATTTTATATGTTTAAATAAGACTCCCTCTCATCCTTCTAAATTCCAGTATACAAGCTCAGCCGCTCCATTCTATCAACATATGACAGTCCCGCCATCCCGGGAATTAACCTTATAAACCTACGCTGCACTCCCTCAATAGCAAGAATGTCCTTCCTCAAATTTGGAGACCAAAACTGCACACAATACTCCAGGTGTGGTCTCACTATGGCCCTGTACAACAGCAGATGGACATCTTTACTCCTGTACCCAACTCCTTTTGTTATGAAGGCCAACATGCCATTCGCTTTCTTCACTGCCTGCCAACATTAAGATTGCATTAAGATTCACAAGATCAGGCCAAACACATGTAAGAAAGAGTCCTTTTGATTATCACCTAGTTATCCTCAACAGTTTTCCTCCCTCCCCAAGATCAAATGCCATGAGTAACAATGGCTCAGATTCTACTCTAGATGGAGGATTTCACCGTGTATCCCACAGGTTGGCTTGGTAATACTGCCACTGACCAAGCTGGCTGGGCCCTGAATGAGTGGAGACCATACTGGGTCTCTGGCAGGCAGTAAGCACAATGCAACACAAGGGTTAAAGCTGTTTGAACTTCTTTCTCAACTATCTACCTGCAGCAGATGCACGTCAATGACAGTGTTGGTAAGCAGAACCACATAGGATCAACAGGCCCTTCAGCCTTTCGAGCCCATGCTGGTCTTCACCATGATCCTATATTAATTGCACCTTGTTCGTTCCACAGTTGTCAACACCCCCCAGATTCGACCACTCACCCTCACACTGTGGGCAACTTTAATTTGCCAATAAACATATCATGTCTCTCTTCTATACATGGCAACTACCAAGATCCATGTTAAGAATGAAACTTGGGTAAAATGTATTTGCTGCAGAGTTGTGAATAATACCCAAAGTAATTAATTGAGGACTTCTGGCAATTTAAGGTAAATAATCAATATCAGTCAGGATGTAATTACTTCCTTATGCCTGATTGCCTACAAGAAGATCTGATCTCTGGCGCAATGCCGTTTGTGTTTGGCTTCCTGTATTCTCCACTTAATCCTTTCACTATCCGACCACAAGGAAGGTGTCTTTATTTTAAGGAAATTTTCCAAGTACATTGAAGGAGGGTCAAAATGAAGCAGAGTCTCAATCCTAAATAAAGCAATAAAATGGACAGCGACTCAGTGAGTAACGAGCCTCTTTTTAACTGCTCATTACACAGAAGTAGTCATGCAAGGACCTGCATCTGCCTTCCTCAGTTAACTCTCCAAGTCACCTCTCTCATTTTGGCAGTACCTAAATGACTGAATTCTGGACTTACAGTATCTTATTGCGGAACATAGGATCCCCATTTCCATCCCATTTCTCTCCCAGACACCCTACCACCCCCATCCCCCACCCCCCTTTTCACACAAGCTTCCCAACTGCCTCTCCCCACCCCCCCCCCCCCCCCCCCCCCCCCCCCCCCCCCCCCCCCCCCCCCCCCCCCCCCCCCCCCCCCCCCCCCCCCCCCCCCCCCTCCAGCCATCAACATTACATTCTTTTTTAGGAAGAGTCACTGATGATGCACATTAAGCTCCCAGAAAACCGTTTGCAACCACTTGGCATGGTGGAGCAGTGGTAAAGTTGCTGCCTTACAATGCCAAAGACCCGGGTTTGATCCTGACTATGGGTGCTTGTCTGTACAGAGTTTGTACGTTCTCCCTGTGACCTGTGTGGGTTTTCTCCGGGATCTTCGGTTTGCTCCCCACTTCAAAGACATACAGGTTTGTAGGCCAACTGGCTTGGTATAAATGTAATTTGTCCCAAGAGTGTAGGATAGTGCTAGTGTACGGGGATCACTGGTCAGAGTGGATTCGGTAACTGCCCGAAAGTGGCAACGCAAGTGGGCAGGATGAGAAAGAAAGGCATATGGCATGTTTGCCTTCACCAGTCAATGTGTTGAATATAAAAGTCAGGAAGTTATGTTGCAGCTGTATAAATGTTGGTTAAGCCACATTTGAAGTATTGTGTGCAGTTCTGGTCATCAAGTTACAGGAAGGATGTGGAGGCTGTGGAGAAAGTACATTCTTTAGGATGTTGCCTGAATTAGAGTTATGAGTTATAAGGAGAGGTTGGACAAACTTGGATTGTTACAACTAATGGACAGGGTACATCATCACAGTCTTTATCCCTGGGTGGAAATGCAAGAGGACACTGCTTCACGAGTGAGGGGAAGTTTAAAAGAGATTTACAACTCAAGTGTTTGACAGGGAGTGCATATGCCTGTAGTAAAGCCGGTGGAAATGGTGGAAGCAGATATAATGGCAACATTTAAGAACCATTTCAACTGAAACATGAGCAGACAGAAAAGGGAAGAATATAGACCTCCAAGCAGGTAAGCAACATTCAAACATGGGTTGATAAGTGGCAAGTAACATTCCTGCCATAAAAGTGGCAATGATCATCCCAACAAAAGATAGACTATCCATGTACTTATCTCATTTAATGACATTGTAAAGGCATCAATATTGTGGGATATGAGTTGACTAGAAACTTAACCCACAGCTATATAAATACCATGAACAAAAGAGCAGGTCAAGGGCTGAGTATCTGCCATGAGCAATTTATAAAAGGATACGAAGTGCTGGATTTTCCGGTTGGGAACCTTCTTCAGACACTCATATGAGCGAGAATATAGACAGGTGACGTTTTGGGTTGGGTCCTTTCTTCAGATACCCACACTCACACCCTGACACCCCAAACCCCACTGCTCAACTACCTCCTCTGGCAGCATGATCCACATACCCACCTCCCTCTGAGTGCACGATTTGCCCCTCTGGTTCCTATTAAATCTTTCTCCTCTCACTTTAAACCTATATCCTCTGGTTCTTGATCCCTATCCCTGGATAAAAGACACTGTACCATCACCCTATCAATTCCCCTCATGAATTTATACACATCCATAAGATCACCCATTCGCCTTCAGTCCTAGTTTGCCCAATCTCTCCCTGTAGCTCAAGTCCTGGCATCACCCTCATCCTATCTTTAGGTATTTGCATTTCTTTGATTTTCGTGCCAGTAACTTCGTAAATAACTTAGTAATTTTGTCCACGAATGACTAATCACTCAAGTTGAGTCCAAGCACTGATGTACCCAAAATAACAAACTGCCGGAGGAACACAGTGGGTCAGGCAGCATTTTGTGGAGGCAGAGGGGTGGTTGATGTTCCGGGTCGCAACCCTGCATCAGGACTAACCGATGAAACACCTCTCACAGGCTTCTTCCCACCAGACCTTTGCCTTTGGGTGGGGTGCTTTGACACGCTTTGTTCCATTGCCTCTTTAACAAGCCTCCCTTAACAATCACTGACAAAAATATATTTTTTAATTTTCTGTACCGTGGCGTGGTCAAAACAAAGTTTGATAAAAACACTCCCAGAACCATTATCAATGTCCAGCAGTGAACAGATCAGCACCGCCAAACCCAGCTTCACAAAAAGACAGAAACTGGTCAAATCAAGACAAACCTGAATTAGCAAAACAAATTCACTTCAAAGTCTAAATATATTTGCGCTTTTCAGTGTAAACACATTCCCTTCTGGTCAGATTGTCAGCTTGTCAGGTAACTGAGGAGAACAAATTCAAGTCTGTCTTCCCGCTGCTTGCATGTACATACGCATTGTTTTGTTAGCCTGATTTAATTGTTTGATCGTCCTCAGCAGTGCCACACTTAATCCCGTCTCATTTTGAATAAACAGAAAAATAACCAGAGAATGACGCAGAGGCTGTCTAATCAACCCTGGCAAAATGACAATCTCTGCATTTATTAAATAGATAATCAGGTAGATCTTTCCTCTGTTCAATATTGTAACACGTGGGATAACAAATGGAGTGAGTGTTTTGCTTCTCTCCATTTCAATTTCTACAGCAGTCGATGCTGTTAAACCCAAATTTTATATCACACTAGTCTGACAATGCTATGCTAACAGTTCCTATAATTTTAACACCACAAATATGATTGTGATCATATATTTGTGCTTCTATTGAGCATTTCATCAATTGTTGTAAATCCTTTAACTTCTTCCTTTGACTTATTTATCAGTAGATTCCCAACAGGGATTAGTCAGTAAAGTAATTGCACAAAAGATAGACACAAAATGCTGGAGTAACTCAGCGGGACAGGCAGCATCCCTGGAGAGAAGGAATGGGTGGCATTTCGGGTCATAGCTGAGTTACTCCAGCATTTTGTGTCTATCTTCAATTTAAATCAGCATCTGCGGTTCCTTCCTACAAGTAATTGCACAAAACTGTTTCAAATTAATTTCACTGGATAAAATTGTTAACCTACTTTGAAGCTAAATAGGGTGGAAAAGAGTCATTTATAAATGTTGAATAGCTAGGAACAATGGAAAAGGCAGGAATTAGGGATCCATTCGCGCTGATCAATAAATTATATGGATGGGAACAGAAGAAAAAAGTACTAATAGATGGTTGTGTTTTATATCTAGAGGGCTTGGTCTGGAGAATGTGGGGTAGATATGGATGTAGGCCAGATCGTTACGCAAACCAACCTCTCGTCCATCTGCAATTCACACTGCCTCAGCAAGACCGTCAGCATAATGAAGAACCAGTCTCACCCCGGTCACTCCCTCGTCTCCCCCCTCCCATCAGGCATGAGGTAGAGACGTTTGCAAATACAATATTCCAGATTCTGGGACAGTTTCCTCCCCGCTGTTATCAGGCAACTGAACCATCCTCTCACCAGTTGGAAAGTGATCCTGACCACCCATCTACCTCATTGGAGATCTTCAACCTATCTTTAATTAGACTCTATCTTGCACTAAACGTTATACACTTTATCCTGCATGTGTCCATTTCTGGAGGTTTGATTGTAATCATGTTTAGCCTTTTAGTTGACTGGAAAGCATGGAACAAAATGCTTCTCACTGTAGCTCCGTGCACATGAGAATAATGAACCAAACTAAATGTACTGGGTAGACCATCATCACAGTAATGTGACCAGATGTTGAAAAGACTACATTGACATCAGAATGAGTGGAGCTGAGATTTATCAGTATATTAAGAAATCCAGTTGTTCAGACCATGCACTAAAACGGTGCCATGAGGAGCGTGCCATTCGTGTAAGCCCTGTGCATGCACCATGCATGTGGGTTTGTGTGACTTAGAGGCACCCAGAATTATTTCCCTTATCTGTTCACAGAAGTTGTGAGTAATTTCAGGTGTCTTATGCCCCAGCTGAAGCTAACCATATTAATCAAAGACAAACTCAGGCCTGTCAGGAGCAGAGTGCAAAAGGTAGTGGAAGTGTTGAACAGAGTGCCACTGGTAGCAGTTGACACTAAATCCGATATGAACCGAGTTTTATTAACCAAACTCTTTAATGGGTATGGAGAAAGGACAAGCATATAGAGTTACTGTAGATCATAGGTCAGCCATGATCTCATTGAAAGATGGAACAGGCCCAAGGGATAAATAACATACATCCGGCCTTTGTATTTTATCTGCCCATTCTTATTCCACAGATTTGACATGATATTGAATCCAATTTTCTCCAGCCACGTTCCCAGCTGAAATCCTCACCTCCCGTAGCAATGTCCTGTGAACCAGGTAAATGGCATTTGGTTGCTGTTCCATTCCACAATAAAAGATATCCTACAAAAACATTATTTAAGAGCTCCAGCAATCAAAACGGACTGAGCAAAACAAACAAAATGACCCTACAGCTCCAATGACAAGGCATCAGGGAGAGACTGCAGACAACATTGATTTTATGCAGCGTCTAGCTTTATGCGTATTAGAAGGACCCGGTGGACAGTTGCCTGCAGGTGGGGAAGCTCTGCTGCTGCCAAGCTTGGCCCCGATGACCGGAGAGCTGAGAAGAAGGGAGTCGCCGTTAGATATGGACACGTTAAGTGGGCCGGTAGGAGAGGGACCGGGTATAGCCTCCAGTGACTTATGGTCAGCTGCAGGAGGTGCCGCCATGACACAAATGTGGCCGGACGAGGAGAGGGATATTGGTCTGTGGGCCGAGCCGGTCGAGGGAGACGATGGAGGCCCTGCAGCTGCCTGGCGCCTACCAGGATTGGGAGCACTACAGTCCATCAAACACGTGGACTGGACTTTGGACTCGTGCATAGGTGAGCTATGCCAAAATAATTTCACTGAGCTTCAGAGAGAGCAGAAATAAAATAAACTGCAATGGCCGCAAAGATTGGGGGGGGGGGGGGGGGGGGGGGGGTCAGGGATGAATGCTTGGCTTGTGAGAGTTCCCTTTTTGAGTCTGATAACAGCAAGGAAGAAACTGGCTTGGAATCTAGCGGTACGTACTTTCAAGTTTTTGTTTCTACTGCCCAACAGGAGGGGGGGGGGGGGGGGGGGGGAATGACTGGGATGACAGTGGTTCATCGTTATGTTGGCTGCTTTCTCAAGGCATCGTGAAGTGTAGATTGAGTCAAAGGGAGGAGGTTGGCTTGCATGATGTAGTGGACTGCATCCACAAGTCCCTGTAATTTCTTGCAGTCTGGGGCAGAGCAGTTATCAAACCAAACCATGATGCATCCTGATTAGGTTCTTTCTATGATGGATCTGTAGAAATTGGTAAGAGTCCGTTGGACATTAGTCAAAAGGCCTGTTTCTGTGCTGCATTTAATTTAAAGAGATTTAACATAAAAACAGGCCCTTCATCCCATCGAGTCCACACCGACCCATTCACACTAGTTCCATGTCATCCCACTTTCACATCCACTCCCAAAATAGTAGAGACAACATTCAGAGGCCAATTAACCGAAGAGCCCACATGTCTTTGAGATGTGGGAGGAAACCAGAGCACCCGGAGGAAACCCATGCAGTCATTGTTAATGTTCTTTCTGAAACTGCTTAGGTTTTCAATACTCTTTGGCCAATTACTAAGGTATGGTCCTTATTGTAACATGACCAAGGTCTGGAACTGTAGAATGGAGCTGACAGAGCTACTGCCCCATTGCGTCAACATGAAGGTTCAATGCTGACCAATGCTGAACACATGTGGTGTTTGTACATTCTCCATGTGGCTGATTGGGTTTCCTCCTACACTCCAAAGACATGCAGGTTTTGTACTCTACCTGACACATTTGGGGCCATCTACAGTGGCCACTTAACCTGCCAAATCCTGTGGTCCCAGGAAGAACATGTAAAGTTCACATAGACCGCATTGGGGGTCAGGATTGAACTCAAATCGCTGAAGCTGTGAGAAAGCAGCTTTACGAGCTGCACCACCATGCCTCCACTTGAAAGGAAAGTGCTGAAAAGATGTAAAGTAAGACCTGGGATTAGAGAGTCTCAGTTGCATTGCCAATCTGTTATAAGAGGCTGGATTTTGTGCATAGATCACAATTTAAATACTGAAATCCTCAATTTCAGGACATTTTGTTAATTCGTTTTTTTTATTAGACTTGGCATTCCACCACCAAGGATGATGAATTAGAGTGAGGTAATGAATGACGACTGCTCATTGCCAATCCATGGCAGAATAAAAGATCTCAAGGAGAGAAAATCATAAAAAAAGAAAATGTAGTCAAAAGATAAACCTAAGGGATGTCTTGAATAGCATCGCAAATATTGACATCGCGATTAATAATATTGCTATTATTTTTTCCCTTTGTTCTTCAGGAGATTTTATAAGTGTGATGACAAGAGTTCAATGCTTGCATGTTCCTGGTAGAGTGAAGGACAAGGCAGCTTGGATGATGAGAGACATTGAAATTCTGGTCAGGAAAAGGAAGAGGCATGGGAAAGGTATAGAGAGCTGGAATCAAGTGTATTCCTGGAGCAGTTTCAGGAACCGAGGAGCTTACTTGAGAAGGAAATCAGGAGGGCAAAAAGGGGGCATAAGATTGCTCTGGCAGATAAATTGAAAGGGAAATCCAAAGAGGTTTTACGTGCAAAAGAAAAAGAGGGTAACTAGAGAGAGAATGTGGCCTAGTTGAGAACTATGACAACATTTAAAAGACATTTGGAAAGGTACATGGATAGGAAAGGTTTAGATATGTGCCAAACTGAGGGAGGTGAGACTAGTGTAGATGGGACATCTTGGACAGCATTGGCAAGCTGGGCCAAAAGGCCTGTTTCTGTGCTGTATGACTCAATGTCTCTATGTGATTCTTTATTATCACAACAGCCTCCCAGGTGTCTTGGACCTTATTTTGGACCTTGACAAAAGGTTCAACAAAGAGGAGGTGGGCAATTTAAATATGGAGAGAGGACATAAGGAGACTGGCTGGATTGTTTCTATGTGGGTTTGACCAACACCCAACAAGCCCAACAGCCTCCTTCTGCATCGTAACCATTTCGTCCTTCTCATGTTGGACTTTTCAGAGAAGGACAGATTTAGTTTAGTTTAGTTCAGTTTAGTTTATTGTCACTTGTACCGAGGTACAGTGAAAAGCTTTTGTTGTGTGCTAACCATTCAGCAGAAAGGCAATACATGATTACAATCGATTTCTTACTGTGTATAGATACATGATAAGGGAATAACGTTTAGTGCGAGGTAATGCCAGCAAAGTCCGATCAAGGATAGTCCGAGGATCACCAAAGAGGTAGAGAGTAGTTCAGCACTGCTCTCTGGTTGTGGTAGGATGATTCAGTTGCCTGATAACAGTTGGGAAGAAACTGTCCGTGAATCTGGTGGTGTGCTTCCATACTTCTATACATTTTGCCCGATGGGAGAGGGGAGAAGAGGGAGTGGCCAGGGTGCGAGTCGTCCTTGATTATGCTACTGGCCTTGCCCAGGCTGCGTGAGGTATAAATGGAGTGAATTGAAGGGAGGCTGGTTTGTGTGACGGCCTGGGCTGCGTCCATAATTCACTGCTATTTCATGCGGTCTTAGAAACATAGAAACATAGAAAATAGGTGCAGGAGTAGGCCATTCGGCCCTTCGAGCCTGCACCGCCATTTAATATGATCATGGCTGATCATCCAACTCAGTATCCTGTACCTGCCTTCTCTCCATACCCCCTGATCCCTTTAGCCACAAGGGCCACATCTAACTCCCTCTTAAATATAGCCAATGAACTGGCCTCAACTACCTTCTGTGGCAGATAATTCCAGAGACTCACCATTCTCTGTGTGAAAAATGTTTTCCTCATCTCGGTCTTAAAGGAATTCCCCCTTATCCTTAGACTGTGACCCCTTGTTCTGGACCTCCCCAACATCGGGAACAATCTTCCTGCAGCTGGCCTATCCAACCCCTTAAGAATTTTGTAAGTTTCTATAAGATCCCCCCTCAGTCTTCTAAATTCTAGCGAGTACAAGCCAAGTCTATCCAGTCTTTCCTCATATGAAAGTCCTGACATCCCAGGAATCAGTCTGGTGAACCTTCTCTGTACCCCTTCTATGGCAAGAATGTATTTTCTCAGATTTGGAGACCAGAACTGTACGCAATACTCCAGGTGTGGTCTCGCCAAAACCCTGTACAAACGCAGTAGAACCTCCCTGCTCCTATACTCAAATCCTTTCACTATGAATGCTAACATACCATTTGCTTTCTTCACTGCATGCCTACTTTCAATGATTGGTGTACCATGACATCTCCCCTTTTCCTAATTTGCCACCATTCAGATAATAGTCTACCCTCCTTTTTTTACATGTGGGGTTACATTAGCTACCCTCCAATCCTCAGGAACTACACCAGGATCTAAGGAGTTTTGAAAAATTATCACTAATGCATCCACTATTTCTGTGGCTACTTCCTTGAGTACTCTGGGATGCAGACTGTTTGGCCCTGGGGATTTATCAGCCTTTAATCCATTCAACTTACCCAACACAACTTCTCGGCTAACCTGGATTTCACTCAGTTCCTCCACCTTATTTGACCCCTGGTCCCCTGCTATTTCTGGCAGATTATTTATGTCTTCCTTAGTGAAGACAGAACCAAAGTAGTTATTCAATTGGTCTGCCATGTCCTTGTTCCCCATGATCAATTCACCTGTTTTTGACTGCAAGGGACCTACATTTGTTTTAACTAATCTCTTTCTCTTCACATATCTATAAAAACGTTTGCATTCAGTTTTTATGTTTCCTGCCAGTTTTCTTTCATAATCTATTTTCCCTTTCCTAATTTAAGCCCTTTGTCCTCCTCTGCTGAACTCTGAATTTCTCCCAGTCCTCTGGTAGGCTGCTTTTTCTGGCTAATTTGTATGCTTCATCTTTTGTTTTTATACTATCCCTGATTTCCCTTGTTATCCATGGATGCACTACCTGCCCTGATTTATTCTTTTGCCAAACTGGGATGAACAATTGTTGTAGTTCATCCATGCAGTCTTTAAATACCTTCCATTGCACATCCACTGTCAACCCTTTAAGAATCACTTGCCAGTCTATCTTGGCCAATTCACTTCTCATACCTTCAAGGTTACCTTTGTTTAAGTTCAGAACCCTTGTTTCTGACTTAATTATGTCACTCTTGGATGCAGCTGTTCCCAAACCAAGCTGTAATGCATCCAGATAAAATACTTTCTATGATGCATCTGCAAAATGGTTTGCAGAAGGGAGGCTGTTTGGCTCGTTGGGTTGTGGTCAACTCTACATAGAAACAATTCTGCCAGCCTCCTGATATCCTAAGATGGACATGACATGCTGGAGTAACTCAGCAGGACAGCAGTCTGAAGAAGGGTCTCGACATAAATCATCACCCATTCCTTCTATGCAGAGATGCTGCCTGCCCTGCTGAGTTTCTCCAGCATTTTGTGTCTATCTTTCATTTAAACCAGCATCTGCAGTTCCTTCCTACATATCTCCTTACATCCTATATTCACATTGCCCACCTCCTCTTTGTTGAGCCTTGTGTCAAGGTCAATGCTGTGATTCTGAGGCCACCTTCCGTTGCTTGCTGCTCTAATTGAGGATTCTGCTCACACTGCCCCGATGTTGCTGTGTTAAGATAAAACTCCAAATTGACCTTTCATTGCTTCTAAGTAGTGATTCACCATGGTGTCAAAGAGGAGCCATTTCACCTTCTCATAAATCCGCACTGAACTTGATTTTATGTTACACAAAACAAAGCAAAGGTATGGGGACTGATTGTAACTGAATTTATTCCATATTAGATTGCACAGCTGTGATGCATGGATATAATATCCCATCTTTTATAAAGCGTTGTACATTGATAATGAATGAATATAATATTCCACACTTCATACCTCATTATACACAGCGATGTAGGTATACAATCCTGTTGGGTAAATCATTCTTCTTTAGAGTTGTTTCAGGATTCTTTGTAATCCAATGTTGAAGGAAAGGGAAAAACACCATTATGCAACTCTGCAAGGTAAATTGAGCAGTCTGAAATAAAAACAGAAAATGCCAAATATATTCAACAGGTCAGGCAGTGTTAATGGTGACAGAAACAATTAACAATCCAGATTTTACTTCGGAGTCACGTGAGTGACTACGTGATGGAGAGCTTGTGCTAGCAGCACCTGTTTCAGGGCTGCAGAACTATCCTGCCTGTGAGGAGGATGTTCCAGCTCCTTGAGGAGGAGTGGTGCCCAAGCCAGGCTGATGGAGAGCTTGTGCTAGCAGCACCTGTTTCAGGGCTGCAGAACTATCCTGCCTGTGAGGAGGATGTTCTATCAGGGCAGTTTGCTGACACTGTTTCTATGCTGGGGGAGAGCAGTAAAGGTGTTCGGCTGGAGGTAATTCCGAACATTGCTGGGAAGTTTGCTGAGTGTAGAGGCAGGAAAGGCGATTGATGTAGAATTGGCCGAAGCCATTCAGTATAAAAACAGAAAATGCCAAATATATTCAACAGGTCAGGCAGTGTTAATGGTGACAGAAACAGTTAACAATCCAGATTAATTACCTTTCTTAAGAATTGAGGATTTTCCTCAGAATGTGTTAACAAAGCAGCCCAATCTTAGATGCCGCCTGAACTGCTGATTGTTATCGCCATTCTTTATATTTACTTCAGATTTCCAGCATCGGCAGTTTTTTGCTTTTTGTAGTTGGCTGGTAATTTTGTTCATAAAGGAATGAAATGCAACTAATTTCATATGAGTTTTAGAGAAGCGGTTCTCGGACAGACCCTACGGCCCACCGAGTCTGCGCCAACCAGTGCATCACCCTGTATATGGCCACTATCCTACACACTAGGGACATTTTACAATTTTACCGCAGCCAATTAAGTTACAAAACTGTATGTTTTTGGAGCATGGGAGGTAACTGGATCACCCAGAGGAAACACACGTGTGGTCACAGGGAAAATGTACAAACTCCGTACAGACAGCACCCGTAGTCAGGGTCGAACCCAGGTCTCTGCCGCTCTAAGTTAACAATTCTACAACTACACCACTGTGCTGCCTCTTGCTGTGTTCTTACTGCATACATTCCAAAGTCCTTGTATTTTTTTCAGTTGCTCTGTGCACATGAGTTACTAATGCATAGTGCACACAAAACACGTGCAGTGGCATCCAATGGCACTCAATCCACATTTCAAACCCACAAACATAAAATTAATTTGTGCAAGGGCCGTGAACAGTCCACGCCTCTCACACACCTTCACAATGCATTTGACTTGCTGATCATGTCTGAGGCAGAGAGGTCCATTGTTTAGTTCCGGACTCTATTCAATTACCTACTCGACTTCTGATCCCACCCAAATGGTTCTTTATGAGTCCTGACCAAATGATGATTGCCAACCACCATCCTAATCTAGGTCCCCTTCCAGGAGCAGCACGGAGGCATGATGGTAGAATTGCTGCCTTACAACGAGATCTGGGGGTCCTTGTCACTGAAAGTAAGCATGCAGGTACAGCAGGCAGTGAAGAAAGTGAATGGCATGTTTCCATTCATAACAAGAGGAGTTGAGTATAGGAGCAAATAGGTCCTTCTGCAGTTGTACAGAGCCCTAGTGAGACCACACCTGGAGTATTGTGTGAAAGTTTTGGTCCCCAAATTTGTGGAAAAACATTCTTGCTATTGAGGGAGTGCAGCGTAGGTTCACGATGTTAATTCCCGGGATGACGGGACTGTCATATGTTGATAGAATGGAGTGGCTAGGCTTGTATATTCTGGAATATAGAAGAATGAGAGAGGATCTTATTGAAACATATAAGATCATTAAGAGTTTGGACACGCTAGGCGCAGGTACATGTTCCCGATGTTGAGGGAGTCCAGAACCAGGAGCCACAGTTTAAGAATAAGGGGCAAGCCATTTAGAACAGAGATGGGGAAAAACTTTTTCACACGGAGGATTGTGAATCATTGGAATTCTCTGCCTCAGAAGGCAGTGGAAGCCAATCCTTTGTATGCTTTCAAGAGAGAGTTGGATAGAGCTCTTAAATATAGCGGAATTGGAGGATATGGGGAAAAGGCAGGAACGGGGTACTGAGTGTGGATGATCAGCCATGATCACAGTGAATGGTGGTGCTGGCTCGAAGGACCGAATGACCTATTCTTGCACCTATTGTCTATTGTCTATTGTCTTACGGTGACAGAGACCCGGGTTTGACCCTGACTACAGGTACTGGCTTTACCTGACAAAATAGGTTTTCCCCAGGCTTCTCCGGTTTCCTCCCACACTCCAAAGATGTACAGGTATGTAGGCTTCAGTAAAAATTGTGAATTATCCCTAGTATGTAGGATAGTGCGGGATCGCTGGTCGGCACCGGCTCGGTGTGCCAAATTGCATGCTTCCATGCTGTACCTCTAAACAGAATGAACTATCGATTATAACCTCAGCCTCACTGGTCCACAACAGATCATCACTCCTTGGAGCACAAGAAAATGTGAGCAGGAGCAAGCCACCAGACCTCTTGCAGGGCTCAAAATTAGCGGTTGTCCGGGTGCCAATGACCACCCAAAGTGCCGCTGGGCAACCTAAACGCCGACTCATTTTGCCCGGCTAGGCAAGCAAATACTGGTTTATACCGATAGACACAAAAAACTGGAGTAACTCCGCGTGTCAGGCAGCGTCTCTGGAGAATAGGAGCGTGACGTTTTGTGTCGACGGCGGCGGCTGTATTCCTCTAGTATCTTTGATCGCGGGGCAAAGATACTAGGAGCGGGGTGACAAAGGGTCGGAGCGAATGACAGGCCCGAACAGCGGCAACAGCGGCCGTGACAGCGGCTCCACCGCCTCCTCCTCCCGCACCCCGCCCGGCGGAAGGAGGCCTCCCTGCCTCCCCCCCTCCTCGCGGCCTCGCCGTGCGAGAGGGGTTGTTTTGAAAGCGCAGTTGGTGGATTTGCAGGCAGCGGCCACTATCGTCCTAATAACGGCCGCTGCCTGCAAATCCGTTAATGGCGCTTTCAAAACAACCCCTCTCACACGCCGAGGCCAGGAGGAGGGAGGGAGGGAGGAGGGGGAGAGAGAGAGGGGGAGGGAGGGAGGCGGAGGTCTCCTTCCGCTGACTGAAGCAGCTGCACCAAAGATCCTATAGCCATAGGATCTTTGAGCTGCACCGCTCGGGCCCGCACCTTCCTGTCGGCTGGCGGAGGATGGGAGGCGGTGGTGACGGGTTCCCAACCGCCTCCCCCTTTGGCGGCGGCACTTTGGCGTTGGACAGGGACGGCCAAGGCAGCAGGGCGATGTTGTCCAAGGAGCGCTGACCTTCCTTTCTTCCCAACTCTTCTGCCGCTTCCCCCCCCTTTCCTCTCTCTCTCTCTCTCTCTCTCTCTCTCGCACGCCCCCCTCCACCCCTCTTATCCTGGGACCCCTCATCTCCATCTCGCACTGATCCCCATTCCCTCCTCTATGCAGTCCTCACTGACATCCCCTGTGCTCCCTCCCCATCTACCCTCCCCCAATCTATTCGCATTGATTCTCCTGCCACCACCCACCCCACCCATCCATCCTACACTGGTCCCCCAATTCATCCTGTACTGACCCCCCTTCCCATCCATCCTACACTTCCCCCCCCCCCCCATTCATACTGCACTGAACCTCCCATTCATCCTGTACTGACCCACCTTCCATTTACCCTGCACCAAACCCCCCATCCATCCTGTAGTGATCTCCCCATTCATCTTTTACTGGTCTCCCATTCATTCTGTACTGATCCCCTCATGCATCCTGTACTGATCCCCTCATTCATCCCATACTGATCTCCCATTCATCCTGCACAGACCCTCCGATCCACACTGTCCTGACCACCCCCCCCATTCATCCTGTACTGATCCCCCCCATTCATCCTGTGCTGATCCCCCCCCCATCCATCCTGTACTGATCTCCCAATTCATGAAGAATGGGGGGAACAGTCTGAAGAAGGGTCTCAGCCCGAAATGTTGCTCATTTCCTTATCTCCATAGATACTGCCTCACCCGCTGAATTTCTCCAGCATTTTTGTCTACCCCATTCATCGTGTACTGATCCCCCACCATTGATCCTGTACTGATCCACCCCCCATCCATCCCTTACTGATCCCCCATTCAACACCACTGATATCCCCTGTGCTCTCCCCTCACAATTTTACATACTCCAACCAACACGTACTAATTCACCTGCTCAATCCATCCATCCGCACAGACTGTCTTCTCAACCCCCCCCCCCCCCCCCACCCCCTCCATCTATCCACCCTACACTGATTCACACGCCCCATGACCCTATTGTGATTAATGGTCTTCAGAGCGAACATTGACTATGTTTGATAACGGAATGCAATAAAATATGTTTTAATTCCCAATGTTATTATTTGTTTTGACACCTTTAAACATATTACCAAACGAACATTTGCTGCAGTTATGTCCTTTGGCCCTCTCTAGTCAGTTAGTGTAATGTTTAACCTGTCAGATGGGTATAGTCGGTTTTAGCAGCTATTATCATAAAATGCCTTTAGAAATTTCCTTGCAACCTGTATATTTTGTTATGGATAATTATGTGGGAAGCCAGAGTGTTTCTGTGCCAATAGCAATAACGACCCATGCTATGGCCATATCATGGTAATTTTCGGTCCTTCACAGAAAATATGCTTGCATCAATCTGTAGTGTGCATGGTCCAGGATTTATTGACACATGTTGATCATTTGCTGAATAATCCAACCACATTTTTGTTTGGACGTGAAAAGGACTAATAGAAATTGCATTAATTGCTATGTGTAAAAAGAGTTGAGATATTGTATTATAATTTTGCTGCATGTCATTGTGGTATATATCATGTCTTGATTGGTGAATATGTTTAGTTTGTGAGTTATTTGAAGCAGAAATAATATGTGAATGTAGACAAAAGTGCTGGAGAATCTCAACAGATGCGGCAGCATCTATGGAGCGATGGAAATGGGCAACGTTTCAGGCCAAAACCCTTCTTCAGACTGATGGGTTTCGGCCTGAAACGTTGCCTATTTCCTTCGCTCCATAGATGCTGCTGCACCCGCTGAGTTTCTCCAGCACTTTTGTCTACCTTCGATCTTCCAGCATCTGCAGTTCCTTCTTGAACATAATATGTGAATGCTTCATTGAGCATAATTCTGACTGGTAACTACGCACGCGTCATGCAAACCATCTTAAATGACCACTTAACTGTCATTTGGCAACCTAAAAAGCTGTCAAGGTTGCCTGGCTGGCAACAGGGAAAAAAAGTTAAGCGAGAGCCCAGTCTTGAGTCCAGCCTGCCATACAATCATATGGCTGATTCCCTTATCCTTAACCTCTCGTTTCCTTTATCCCTAACCAGTTTGAAGAAGGATCTTGACCCGAAACGTCACCCATTCCTTCTCTCCAGAGATGCTGCCTGACCCACTGAGTTACTCCAGCTTTCTGTGTCTATCTTTGGTTTAAACCAGCAACTACAGTTCCTTCCTACACAGGGCTGATTTATGCTGGGCCTCGATGCCTCAACTGTGCCACATACCTTCATCTCTTAATTCCTCGATCTTTCAAATAGTTACTTGTCTCCACCTTCAATATACCTAACGATATGGCATCCACCACCCTTAGCTCTCCTCGTAACCTTACCCTTGATGACGTGAGGGCCAGCCCCCACCCCAAACTGCCCAATCGACTGAAATTCTGCCCCTCAGACTCAAACCTCAGGCTCCTCTCCACTGCCAACCACCCAACCCCTTAGGCAAGACCAGAAATGGGTATCTACCCACATCTACCCAGTATTGCTGCCTTACAGCACTTGCAGTGCCGTAGACCCAGGTTCGATCCCAACTACGGGTGCTGTCTGTACAGAGTTTGTACGTTCTCCCCATGGCAGTGTGGGTTTTCTCTGAGATCTTCGGATTCCTCCAACACTCCAAAGACGTACAGGTATGTAGGTAAATAGGCTTAGTGTGTGTAAATTGTCCCTAGTGTGTGTAGGATAGTGTTAATGTGCGGGGATCGCTGGTCGGTGCGGACTCTGTGGGCCGAAGGGCCTGTTTCCGCGCTGTATCTCTAAATTAAACCTTTGTGTATGGCTATTACTATTGTGATTAACACAATCGTAACACAAATTGTGTTTGAATACTCTTAACTATGGCAGCAGGGACTATCTGAAAACATTTGTCATCCCATCGTGCATTCTTGGTCTCACCTGCCCTGCCCAGGACCAATTCCGAGGTTGCGTCATTTATATATCATATTTCAGAATGACTCCAACAATCAAGGGTTGTAATAATTATTTGCTAATTTGTGCACCTATAGGGCACGCAAAAATTAAATAAAATGAACAACGAGTTAAATAGTTTTTGGAGCTGTTGGTTGAGAGAGGAACATTGCCCAATGCACTTAAGGAGCTCGTATATTCCTGTCTGAATAATGTCAGAAATTTTATTATTAGAATACTCCCACACAAGCCAGCGGCTCAGGAAAATGCTTGTATCTCCTGCAATCGAGCTATATAAAATGACACTGCAAGATGCGTCTGGAGTGTGTAAGGTTGCAAAAATAGTGTCCTTGTTAAGGAAGGGACCTGTTTAATTTGAAACATGTTGGAGTCATTCAGCATGGCAGCAGGTCCTCCAGCCCATATCGCACATGCTGACCAAGATATCTCATCTAAGTCCCATTTGCCTGCATTTGGCCCCTATCCTTCTAAACCTTTCTTATCCAAAAATGTTGTTACTTTACCTGGCCCAACCATTTCCCCTTGTGGCTCCGTTCCATACTCAATCTCATTTGGGGGGAATGCCGTTCAATTCATAATTTGTCTACCATCTGCCTATAAAAATCCTCCCTCATCGGTGTCATCTGGTTACTTGCCGGGCTGTGTCCACCCACTCCACTCTTCCAGCTTCCTCCACTCCCCCCCCCCTACTTCCCACTACAATCATTGTGCATAAGGGTCCTCACCCAAAATGTCATCTATCCTTGTCCTCCAATGGTGCTGCCTGACCCTTTGAATTTAGCACTTTGTGTCTCTTTTTGGTTGTGGAAGATTAGCTATTTTTCTGAATCTGATAGAGTGGGACTTCAGGATTTTGTACCTCCCGTTCGACGGTAGAATCGAGCTCAATACTCTGTCATGGCAAGAGTTTAGGAAGAGTCCGATTCAAACATGTCCACTCACCAATAAAGAAATAAATGACTTAAATCAACTTGCAGCATGGAAATCATGGAACCATCTGAGAGTAATCAAGTATGATCTCCAACACAGGTTAGCTCAGGCGTTTTAACTTTGTTCCTGCAAGCGGGCCCCCACAGTATTCATGAATTGAGAACTTTCAGAAGGGATAAGTAATGATGCTGGAATTCAGAGGTTGATGTTATCAGAAATCGATTTGACCTTTGAAAACAAACTGAATATATGCCAAGCGGTAGAACTGGCAAATATCGACATGCACGACTTTCACTTGAGTCCTGCCTTTCCCTTTAGCACTGTGCATGGGGGAAGAGGCAAAATACATTGCTCCAAACCAAACTGAAGAGCTAAATGGAGGGAGACATGTGACATGTGAATGCTGGTTCAAGCAAGAAAAGTGTCACGTGCGTGTTGTTTCAAAGGTTACATTGCTGGAGGGTGCAGGAATAAGAATTGTTGATCAAACAAAATGAAATAAATTAAAGGAAGACACTCCAAATGTATGGTTTCCACCATGTAAAAGAGTCAAGTAAGGATTGTATTAAAGTGGAAAAAAATAATGTTTAATGAATAAAAATGGAACATGAAATATAGAACAGTGCAGCCAAGCAACGGGCCCCTTGGCCCACAATGTTTCGTGCCGAGCATGATGCCAAGTTAAACCGATCTCATCTGCCTGTACATGATCCACATCCCTCTATTTCTTGCACTTCCATATTCCTATCTAAAAGCCTCATAAATGCTGCTGTCATATTTACCTCCACCACCACCCCTGGCAATGCCTTCTAGGCCCCCACCACTCTCTGTGTAAAAAACGCCCGACACATCTCCATTAAACCTTCCCCCTCTTGCCTCATGCCAATGCCCTCTCGTGTTGGACATTTCCGATCTGGGGCTGATTTAATAAAATTCAACTGTGGTCAAGAAATTGAGGTAAAATTGGGCAATGACTGCAAGTGATTCCCCTGCAAGATCTTTACCATTTCATAGAGAAAGCGGTAAGGTTATGAGGCACAAACCTTTGCTGCTTGCTATTACCTGGACTGATGCACATTGATTCTTTGTATGCAGAGGTCAATAAATTTGTCGCATAAGCAGGGAACATGAAATAACAACAGAATATGCTGTAAACACTCAGCAGGTTAGGCGGGTTAGGCAGAGAGACAAACAGGGTTAATGTTTCAGATCCGAGACCTTCAACATTAGAATCAATCTGAAATGTTAACTGCGCTTTGGTGCCAGGGACCCAGGCTCGGACCTGAGCACAGGTGCTGTATCTACCGGGTTTTCACGTACTCCCTGTGACTGCGTGGGTTTTCTCCAGGTGCTCCAGTTTCCTCCCATTCCCCAACGACGTGCAGGTTTGTAGGTGTAATTGCCGTCAGTAAAGTGTGTGGGATAGAATTAGTAAACAGATGGTTGCTAGTTGGCGCGGACATGGTGTGCCGAAGAGCCTGTTTCTACACTGTATCCCTACACTAAAATAAGCGCTGTTCTCTTTCCACTGCTGAGTGTATCCGCCATTTTCTGTTTACATTTCGACATTTGAGCATCTGCAGTTTATTTTGCGATTTTCATTTGCAGCCACTGATGTTGTTTCTGAAGTGTAGACACCAGTGTAATTTGGCAGCAGAAGGTTATATACAGCAAACTTCTAAAACCTGCTAATGCCCAGTCAATCCATTTTAGTGATATTGATTAAAAGATGAATACTGGACAGGCACGAGGGAGATGTTTCCAGCTCCTCCTCTCTTCCACAGCAGGATTGATGTCCGGCTGAGAGGGCAAAAGCCCCAGAGTGAAACATCTATTGTTCTTCCTCACTAGAGGAGGCAGTGGCAAAGACTCATAGAGTCTGGAAACAGGCACTTTGGCCCAGTTTGACCACACCAACCAACATACCCCATCTAAACTAGTCCCCCCTCCAACGTTTGACCCATATCCCTCTAAACCTGTCCTATCTACGCACTTTTCCAAATGGGGCTTATCTCATTGACTTTTCCAATGTTTGTCTCTCATTCAACACCAGTGAAACAATGACTCAGACCTATCACAACATTGCTTGTGGTCCTCTAATTGCGTACAATCATTAGCACATTTCCTGCGGCGATTACATTCAAAGGTACATTTGACGTGAAAATTTTTTTAAATGGTCCTGACGTTATCAAAGGTACAATATAAATATTATTTTTCCTTTTTCCGTACCCTTACTCCTTGTCAGGTTCCTTTGTCTCTTTGAACTGCTCTACAGTTGTTCCAGTTTTTTTTCTCTACAGCAAATGCCTTGTCCGTCCTCCCGACATAAAGAGCCTCAAGACATCTACCTGAATGTGAAAAAAACTGTGCAGAAACACAAGCTGTTATTGCTGGTATCAGTAAAATGTTTATCAGTCAGATTCAATCAGTTCAGGGCTCAGTAAGATAGGTCAAGGTACAAGTCAAATTGCTTCAGGTTAAACGAAAGTGTGAGAAATGGGTCAATTAAAGCATGCCAGCAGATACAACTAACTGGACACTGGCGCATATCTGAGATCCAGTTAAATAATTAATGGCGTGTTGATAGAAAATGTTATTAGGTCAGTTCACTGGACTAATAGACGCTGTGCTAAAGGACATCTCATTAGGGACAACAAACTTAATGGAGACGGGATCACCGAACATTAGAGCTGTTTGCTTGTATGCTAACAAAGCGACAGAGATTATAGCGAGGAGTCATGTTGTCTGTGAGTTTTTCCAAAGAGATTGTGAGCTCTGCAAGGGTAATCCCAAATTGACAATTAGTTGCGGTATGGAAAATATAATTACCAGTTGACTGGGAATATGGCTCCTCAGGAAGTTGACTAAATTAAAATTGGGCAAAAAAATTATATAAGGAGAGAGTGGGGAAGGACCAAGAGGCACGAGACTGCAGGCATCACGGTGACGTAGCAATCAGTCACGCTGGCTCTCAGCTCAAACGATGCAGGTTCGATCCCGACCTCAGATGCTGTCTATGTGAAGTTGTGAACAAGTGGATTTCCTCGCATATCCAAAATACATGTGGGTTGGTAGGTTAAATGGCTGTTGAAAATTGCCCTGAATGTCAGTGGGCGGGGAGAGAATTAGAGGTGAGCTGATAGACTCATGAGAGAGGATATGGTTTGTTTAGTTTAGTTTAGAGATACAGCGTGCAAACAGGCCTTTCGGTCCACAGAGTCCGCGCAGACCATACATCACCCATTCACACTAGTTCCACGTTATCCCACTTTCCCTAACACTCCCTACGCACTGGGGCAATTTACACAGGGCAATTAACCTACAAGCCTGCATATCTGTGGGATGTGGGAAGAAACTGGAGCACCCAAAGGAAACCCACTAAATGCTGCCGAATAAGTGATGGAATAGGATTGATGGGTGACCTCTGAGAACTGGCATAGTTGACATAGATAGACTGGCAAAGACTGGCAAAGACTGGCATAGACTGGCATAGACAATGACTGTCTTCTGTGTTGCAAGGAAATCTGACTGGTCTACTGGGCTGCGGTATTCTTCGTGCTTTCTGCAGTATTCTACGATTCTGTGAAATTGGCAGGGATTCTGACTCAGGCACCACACGGACACTTTGAACCACTCCTCCCACCATCGCACGTTCCCCGGCTCCACTTCGTGCTCTCAGATGTTGTCTTCACAAGGCTCAGCACAATCCAAAATCCTGCTCAACCCACAATTCTGCACGTATGGATAAATGTATTTTGCGCATGCATGTCCTTGTGTATGTCCAGGCGCGCGCACGTGTGTGCATTTGTGTGTGTATGTGTATGGGTGTGTATGTGTGTAAGTGTATGGGTGTGTGTGTATGTGTGTGGGCGTGTGTGTGAAGGTTTGTGTGTGTGTATGTGTATGCATGCGTGTGTGTCCATGCATGTGCGTGTGTGTCCATGCATGTGCATGTGTGTCTATGTTTTGCTTACGAGGTCAGAGAATACCTGTATGCAGGAACACCATCTGCATGTGATGCCAGGATGTTCTCAGTAAGAAATGTGCTTATTCCACATTGTTAATTCCACAGGCCAAACTTTTCCAACACTGTTCATGCCAACCCTTACAGACACTATCGGAAATATAAAGTCATAAAATCGTACGGCAAAGACACACTTGGCAAGTCGGCCATGCTAACACACTGTATTAATCCTGCCTCTCAGTACTAAATCCTACATTCAATTATCTCCAACAGTTGAACTAAAATATCTAATAATCGATTATATCACTGACACTATTACTAGACCTATTAATGGTAATTAAGCAATTGCCCTTAATTGGTCTAATAACACAATCAATTATCGATAAAAATATAATCAATTACTGGTCAATTGCCAACAGACATCATGGACCACAGGAAGAGGACTAGGAAATCGAAGGGAACTCTGTCCAGTCTAGGATGGGATTGTTTTTGGATCCTGACAAAGAAAATACTTAGAAAATGTTCTGGAGCATTATGCAGATATGTTTGAAGATTTAAACCAGCATCTGCAGTTCTTTCCTACACATATGTTTGAAGATTCATGTACCGGCATGATGGAGCATGGCACCAAGTCAGTTTTCTACTGTCTCTAACCCACACAAGGGTCAAATAAAGAATGAAAGCAAACAGGAGGCTTTGGTCAATACAGCACAGACAAGAGATTCTATCTTAGCAGTGACAATACAGTTGCAGATGTTTAAGAACACACCCACATGTTGTGGGCAAGTTGGGCCGAAGGACCTGTTTCCACACTGTATCACTCTATGGTATAAATCTGTGCACTGAATTGCATGGGTCATGGTCTTACAAAGTTTGACATATGCCAAATATGTGCGCAATTAAACATGACTAAAGAAATCAACAATAACTCGCAATCAAATACCACAAGAGGCTTTGTATAAATGCTCAGATATCCTATTGTGTGACGATGAACAAAATACCTCAGTGCTGCCTGACCTGCTGAGTGTTTCCAGCATGTTCTGATTTTATTTTCTGAATATGACAAAATGTTAATCTCTCTCAGGCCTGCTCCAACATTATGCCAACCTCCACCCAGACCTTGTGATGGTACAGGCATACTGCACAACTGCTGAAGAACCCGTGGCAGTGAGGAAAGGAACAACAGAGGGATGATGACCTCAGTAAGAGAAGTGTTAATAGCGAGCCACTCGTGGGACTGGAGTCGTTCTTGCCGCTTGTCTTTACAATGTGCTGGTAATGTGATTACTGCCAAAGACTGACTGGGGATTGCCAGTTAATGGCCTCGAACCATATAGCGCCTTTAGTTGAGGTTTCTAAACCCAACAGCAATCTGAATGTAACAGCATACAGTAGGATTTCACCTTTTATCTGTACCCTTCTTTGCCATAAACTAAACCCTGCATTACATTCATGACCTTTCTGATGGTGAGTTGGCCAACTATCCCAGGAGAGATGACTTTCTAAAAGTGGCCAGCTTCTTGACTCCTGCCTCATCCACTGTCAATATTTTTTATGACTCTATGACTCTCATAACTTCAAGTCACAGGAGCAGAATTCAGCCATTTGGCCCATCGAGTCTACTCTGCCATTCAATCATGGCTGATCTATCTTTCCCTCTCAACCCCATTCTCCTGCCTTCTCCCCATAACTTTTGACACCCTTACTAACCAAGAACCTGTCAAAATCCACTTTAAAAATACCCAATGACTTGTCCTCCACAGCCGTCTGGGGCACCACCCTCTGACTAAAGAAATTCTTCCTCATCGCCTTTCTAAAGCAATGTCCTTTTCTTCTGAGGCTGTGCCCTCTGGTCCTAGACTCTCCCACTAGTGGAAACATCCTTTGTGCATACTTTGCGACTCTGTGTCCATCAATGACGTTTCCCTTCTCCCGAATGCTCAGAGCTGGCAGAGAAGCCTAAACTTTAAATCAAAATCCAGGTGCGATAAACAATAGACCTATAGGTTTCATTTTGATCTAACCTTGTTTTCACCTTTCTCCTCCACCCTTAGCCCCATTTAACAATACTTCCCCCTCTTTCCCATCTCAGCTGTTAGAGTCATTGTTCCTTACGGCACAAAATGGGTCCTTTGGCCCATCACATCTATGCCGAGCTTTTTGCCCATTTACACTAATTCCATTTGCCCACATTAGGACCTATACAATGAAAAGGAAGCATTCATTGTGGCCATCCATTACAAACCAGTGTTGGATATACTAGTCCCTTTATACCTGGCATGTACAGTCTAACCCATTACTGTAGTTGTTTCTGGCACATCCCAGTGCCACTAACATGGCCACATCAGTCGGGTAGCAGGGCGATTCTTCCAGAGGAAGCTTAACTCCTCCTCCAATGTGATAAGCAGTTCAATAACTCCTGCAGCACCTGAGTACACATCAGGTGATTTAACTGTGCTGCCAACCTGCCTGTGAATCCACTATTCAATGTTAAGGAAACTTACCTGCAGTAAAAACCAAAATGCTACAAAAAATCCTGGCAGGGTTTGTGGGAAGAATCATGTAGATGAAAAGTCCTTGAATTAAAAAATCTTAAAGATGACAGTGTTTTCTTCATAGTCAGGCAGTCAGTGCAGCTGCCTCACAGCAACAGCAACACAATTTCCCAACCTGACTTCCAATGCTGTTTGAGTGGAGTTTGCATGTTTTCCCTGTTCCCTCCCACACCACAACGACAGGTGACTGATGTGCTAATTGCTCCCAGTATGTAACTGAGTAGAGTCAATGGGAATGTGGGCACAAGAAAATACGATCAGTGCAGGAAATTTGTAAATGGTGGTTTGATGGTTGTCACAGACTCAATGTGACAAAAGGCCTGTTTCCATGCTGTGTGACTCCTACATCTCTATGAAAGAATGAAACAAACATTGAATAAATTTGAGCATGTGTGGTGAAGGATGTTGGCACAAAAAGTACTATTTGTTTCAGAACATTCATGCATATTCACCTTCACTAATTCTATTGGGAAAACCGAAAGATAATTCATAATACCTTACACGCTTTTCGCTGTTTCAGAAAATAGCCAAAGACTGTACTTGCAAACATATCCTGCTGCATGTAAATTAAATGCAGGTTCTAACCATAAGAAATGGAAAAAAAAAAAATGAAAGAAAGTTTTCATTAAGAACTTTAATGTTTCACAGCAACAGTAAAACGTCCACGTTATTTTCCTCCATTTTAATACTATAATATATGGAAAAGATTTATGTGGAAGGTTGTTAATCTTATCTCACATGAGTGATTATTCAGCATTGAATAAACATGCAGATAATTACAAATTAGAGAGGAGGCAGAGAGAGAAAGCTGGAGAAACTTTTTTTTTTTAATTGAAATAAATAACTCCAATATAATTAGAACACTTTCAAAGAAGCCAAATTTGTAATGCAGTGCATACTTTAAAAACCATGATGAGGTAGAAGTAGGATCAAAACCTTGTCTCTTATCGAGTCTCCAGGGTTGGTAAATGATTTAAAAATGATTTCAAGCAAATTATGCTCTTGAACACATAAAAGCACCAATCATCGTTCACTTCATCTTAAGTAAGAAACCATTATTGGCTTGTTGCTTGGTAGCAATCAGAACAAAAGCCAGGATACTAATAACTCCAGAGTTTGCGTCTTCACGTCCCTGACTAAAAATACCACTCTCTGGTCTTGCATGGTTAAAATAAATTTCACGTGGGAGTCCAGCAGATGTGATTCACGTTGCCGATCAAACCTTCCCCTGAAAACTATTGCACAACCCAGCTTCCCTCTTCATCTAAAAGTGAGGCAGAGCATCACGAGGCATAAAGGCACAATGGCAAGGAGCACATTGATAAATAAAAGGACAGACAATGACCAATGTGAGACATCCTTCCCTGGAATTCGGTGATAAATCCCTGTGAATGTAAAGGCTCTCCATGGGGACCGAATCTCTCGCTGAAACAAAATAATTAAATATTCAGACACACAAGTCTGTTAGGGCAATGGACAGATGGACAAATGGTGCACGCTGAATTCGGAGTGCTGTAACCTGCTGTCTATATCACCCTGACAGCTGATGGACCTTTTGTGTTCAGTGCAAAACCAGCCCCGCGCACTGCTTGTGCCACAGCCTGAGGTAATGTCTGTCATGTCTCCAGGACCCAAGCAACTGCTGCAGGAAAGCTCCAAACTCACGCTGAGATGATATCCCAATTAAGCTCCTCCAAAGGTGCCAGCTCTTAATAGGCACACCTGTTAAGCGAAGGTCCTTTGTCACCACATTCACTGGAAACAAGGAGCAGGCAGGAATAACACTGCGAAATACCCCGTTTTTCTTGTTTTTAACAGTTTCCCGACCTCGAAATTATGTCATGTTTTAAGAATTGTTAACTCTGGGTTAGAGGTGTATGTTTTGAATCCTCAGTTCATGCAGTCGCACCAGGTTAACAAACAAGGGCTCAGAATGGCCCCCTCCTCCAACCCAGCTTCCATTGAAGTACTCGATCCAGGAAAGAGATACGGGGCAACACAGTGGAGCAACGATTAGTGCTGCTGCCTCACAGCTCCAGATTTGGGTTCAGTCATGACTTGCAGTGCTGTCTGAGTGGAATCTGCACCTTCTCCCTGTGACCGCATGGGTTTCCTCCGGGTGCTCCGATTTCCACCCACATCCCAAAGATGTGCAGGTTGGTAGATCAATTGCTAATGGGGATGCAAGAGGAAAACTATGGTTCGTGCAAACAGGTTGATGGTCGGTTTGATCAAAGGCCCTACTTCTGTACTGGTTGATTCTATGTAATGCTAATATCACTGGAATCAGTGCACCAGATGCAAGGAAGAGACATAAAAACATCTAAAGTCTTTGGATGTGATGCCCTCCAATGTCAAATACTTTAAGGCTACACATGACAGAAGAACTGTTTCCCATCAGGACATGAATACTTAATTTAGTTTAATTTAGAGACACAGCATGAAAACAGACCCTTTTGGCCCACCAAGTCAACGCCAACCGCCAATCGCCCGTTCACACTGGTTCTATGTTATCCCACTTTTGCACCGCTTCCTACGCACTCGTGGCAATTAACCTCCAAACCTGCACATCTTAGGGATGTGGGAGGAAACCAGAGCACTTGGAGGAAACCCACAGGGAGAATGTACAAACTCTACACAGACAGCACCTAAGGTCAGGATTGAACCCAGTGCCTCTAGCGCTGTGATGCAGCAGCTCTGCCAATGCTCTACTGTGCCACCCATTGTCATAATTGGACGACAAGAATTTTCTCTTTGTGTGGCGTAGTTTTGTTAAGCAGGACATTGGGATGAATGGAAATCCTGGCCACAATACTTATGGGGCTTCACACTGGACTAGTATGTGTGGGCGACAATGAGGCAATGCCCTGACAACTCAAAAAAAGAGACTTAGCATCTACAAGATATCTTCTCCTGCTAGCAGGATGATAGAGAGGTGGGTGGGTGATACTTATCATGGGGTGAGGATGGTAGTTGGTTGGGTGCTCTGAATGAATGGTGACTATGGGGTTGAAGGGCCGAGGTTTACCACCTATTCCTACATATATGCATATTTTTCATGAGAAACTAAATATAATAAAACCTCGGGCACACAAAATGTTGGAGAAACTCAGCGGGTGCAGCAGCATCTATGGAGCGAAGGAGATAGGCAACGTTTTGAGCTGAAGCCCTTCTTCAGACCTCATAGGGAGTCACAGATCTCAGAAAATAAAACCTCGTAGGGAGTCACAGATCTCAGAAAAACAATCGTTTAGGTTCCAGCCAGACATTTAACTGGATCAATAATTGATTTTAATAATGACCAGACATGACACTGTCAATTCTGCGAACAAGCTATTCTGGTTCTGGATCATTATTGTGGATGTTGATAATGATCCTTGCAACCCAGCTTATAATAGATCCTCCTTAAACCCCTGTCCCACGGTACGAGTTCATTCCAAGAGCTCTCCCGAGTTTGCCTTGATTTGAACTCGGAGATTTACAGTAATGGCCACTCGTCGGTACTCAGGGCTCTCGTGGACATTTTTCATCGTGTTGAAAAATCTTCACGAGTCTCCCCGTGCTTACCTGCCGTTAGCGAGTCTTCCCGAGTACCTGCCGTTAGCACTAAGAGACGTCCCCGAGCTACGAAATACCCGCTACGTTCATTCTCCGTGCTTACCATGAGTTTGATTTTTTTTTAAACTCGGGAGAGCTCTTGGAATGAATTCATACCGTGGGACAGGGCTACTAACCTATTGGTCTGAAATAGCAATTTTGCTCTTGGTGCTTGATGCTAGAGTTATTGTGATTGGGCGGAAAGTTATCAAAGGCTTGTCTGCCGTTTATTGAGAAAGATTAAGAAGCTGCTTAAAACCACCTCGCCCCACAAATTATATACATACTCAAAGAATGCTCATTAGGATAACGCACTCCTGGAAGAAAAATAAATTGTCACAATATTGAGTTTAACATTTCCAGAGGAAGGATTCAGTTATATGGAGGGATTAGAGAAAGTGGGATTGTTACATTTACAACAGAGGAGATTACGGGAAGAGAAGCATTCAGGCTTTTAAGCTGTCTGCACAAAGCAGTGAGGGAGATACCTTTTCCTGGCAAATGGAGAGAACATAAAAGATATAGATTGGCAAAAAAATAAATCAGAAGGGAAAGAAGAAATGTCGTTCAATGCCAAGGATTATTATAATCTGAAATGCATTGTCTTGAGTGGATGGCAGAATAAGTATTTTGTAAAGGCACGGAATTATAAAGGGCTGATTGTAGTGCGAGGAGAAGACTGGAGTCCTGGACTAAATCAAGCATTGTGCTGCCTTAGACATCATGGGCCCAATATTCCCCCCTCCATCCCCCCCCCCCACCCCCCCCCCCCCCCCCCCCCCCCCTCCCCACCGCTCCAACCCACCCCCAATACTATAGATCTGCATAAAATAGATCTACTGGGTGCTTTTGGCAGTACTGAGACATGAAGGCACTATTGTGACTCCAGTATCCTGCACACACAGAGGAAATTTAGCGAGTATTCCTTTTCCTATTCAATATTCGATTGTCATTCCATGTTCTTCTGAGTTCAATGCTCTCATTTATACCGGAGCAAAGGGAGAAACTCTAAACTAAACTAAACTGCTATTTGAAAGACTCTACTTAACTAATGCCTCATGAGAGAAAACTGGAAAATAAGATGACTGTGTATCAAAGAATCCAACTTAAACAAAACAACCTGGGGCAGCGGTAGGGTTGCTGCCTTACAGTGCCAGGGACCCGGGTTCAATCCTGACTACGGTTGCTGACTGAACGGAGTTTGTACACTCTCCCCGTGACTGCGTGGGTTTTCTTCAGGTGCTCTGGTTTCCTCCCAAACTCCAAAGGCAAGTCTGTGCATTCATTGGCTTTGGTTAAATTGTAAATTGTTCCCAAAGTGCAGGATAGTGCTAGTGTATGGGGATCACTGGTTGGCGCGGACTCGGTGGGCTGAAGGGCTTGTTTCCACGCTGTATCTCTAAACTAAATTAAACTAAACATCTTAATTGTGAACCTAATAACATGTACTTCATGTGTTTTAAAACAAACATGAACTTGTCTGTGGGAACTGGATGATATATTCCAGAATTATTCCGAAGCATTTTACCCGTGCCAACACTGGGAACAGTCTATTTTGGGACATCTTTTCACACGGCAGTTTTTTAAAGATATCAACTTTCAAATGGAAATTTAGATTATTTTTTTTACCAACAATTGTAGACCAGCAAAAATTGCCCACTCTGACAATTGTGAATCCTTACTAAAGAACAGGAAATGCTCGAAACACTCAGCTGGCCAGGTAGCATTTGTGGAAAGTAAAACAGTTAATGTTGCAGATCTTTGTCAGAACTGGGAATGGGAGAAGGCAAGGTGGGGGGGGGGGGGGGGGGGGATTTATCTGATAGAATGAGTTAGTTAGAATAAGAATATTCTTCCATGTCAGCATAATGAGTTATTGATATGGGACATACTCTGCAGGTACAAAAAAATAAAAAAAATTGAACCAAGTAATGGCAGGAAGGACCAATTCTAACACAGACAGAGACAAATTGGGAGTAGCTGTTAATATTGAGGCTTCAATGTGCACCAGCAGAGACGGTTGAATGCGCAGAGGAAATGTTATTCCCTGGGCTTGCCTTATTGTAACAGTACCGAGACCACAGTCAGAGAGGTCAGAACAAGAATGGGATGTGGAATTACACATATTCCTTTTCTCCAGAGATGCTGCCTGACCCATTGAATTACTCCCGTTTTTTAGTGTCTATCTGCAGCATTAATGTGATGATTAACTGAAATTTCAGGATCATTCAGGGGGACTGAATGCGCAAAATGATCACCAAACCAGTATTTATTTATTTTTACCGATATAGCTTTCAGTTTAGTTTAGTTTACAGATACAAGATACATTTATTTGTCACACGTACCAATTGGTACAGTGAAATGTGTGGTCACCATACAGCCATACGTATAATAAAGAGCACAGAACACGATAGTCTTTAACGCAGACATCCCCACACAGTGGAATCCAAGTTTCCCACTGTGAGGGAAGGCTCCAAAATTCAGTCATCCTCCTCTGTTGCTCACCCGTGGTCGGGGGCTCCCAAACCCCCCGCTGTCGCCGCTACGGGCGGCCTGATGTTCAGGCCCTCTCGCCAGTATGATGGAACCCTGACTTCAGAACAGGAGAACCACCTGAACGGCTTGCACATCCGATTCGGCCACTTCCTACCGGAGTCCGCGGCTCCCGAAGTCCACAGGCCGCGCTGGGCAGAGATTCACGCTGGCGGCCCTCGGCATAAGGTCCCAGAACTCCGCAATGTTAAACTCGGCGCCGCTCGCGTTGGGAGCTCTACAAACCCCAGCTCCGCGATGTTGAAGCAGCAGGCCCAGCACTCCGGAGCTTCAAACGGCGATCCAGGTAGGCATCGCCCGCTCCGCAGTGAATCCAGTGCTGCTCCGCCGCCGCTGATGCCTTGGCCGGTCCCCGGCAGGAAAGGCCATGCCAATCCAGTCGGTAGGCCGCGAGGAGGGGGGCGAGGATGCGACTCGGAGAATAGTCGCATCCTCGCCAGGAAGTGACTGGGAAACGGTTTCCCCCTTACCCTACCCGCCCCACCCCCCCCCCACATAGAAAAACTAAAGAAACCTCCAAAACACACTTTTAAAACAGACTAAAAAATGTTTAAAGCTAGAAAAACAGACAGACTGTAGGCAGAGGCTGCCATCCATGCAGCGCCCCTAGGGCACCAGATACAATGAGGGAACAGGTCCTTCAGCCCACCGAGAACACGCCGACCAGCGATCATCCGTACACTCGTTCTATCCTACACACTATGGAAAATTTACAGAAGCCAATTAACGTACAAACCTGCGTGTCTTTGGAATGTGGGAAGAATCCAGAGTATTCGGAGAAAACCCACGCAGTTACAGGGAGAACATACAAACTCCATATAGATAGCACCCATCGAACCCGGGTCTCTGACACTGTAAAGCAGCAACTCTACCGTTGAGCCACTGTGGGGTGGAAGATTGCAACCTTCACGTGGTCCGCCCTGTTTTGACTAATGCAATCAACTCGACGTGCACATACAGAAGATCAAATAGAACTAGTTGTCCAACAACTTTAGGCTGTGCACGCCACACGGAATAAGAAGAAGCGCCACAGTGCTGCCCTTGCGCAGACCACATTGTGATTCTTTCTCTGCACTTTCCATCTCACTTGAAACCATGTCATCCTTTGGAAGAGCCAAAAACATAAAATAAAGGCCCAGGACAAATCTGGGGGAATAAAGTTCTGGGAAATTTATCATTCCATTTTGATGATCAATTCTACCCCCAGCGATGGGTTATGAATCAACACTTGATCCATAACCAGATCAAGGGTTCTCTACAGATTCTCTTGATCTGTAATGTAAATGTCTGCAGAGCAGCAGGGAAGGAGTACCTGTGGAGTAATTACACAGTTCCATCCAAGAGTTGACATAGATGTAGTGAGTAGAATGGCTTCCTTTGCTGCTGTAAGGATGTGCGATAAAACACTTCCCAAGTCTCCTTCAACTTTTCTGAGACATACTTGGGTCAATTTCACAAATCCATGCTTTAGTATATAGCTTGGGAAATTATGTGCAAACATGCATCAGGCACAGAGATCAGCAACTAATTAACTGTAATTAATTAATGCATAATCTATGGTTTGTGGGTGAGAATGAGCAGCTTTGTTCCCTCAAGCCCCTCAAAGAGTCTTCCATCTACCCCTATATCAATTTTCCAGCCTTCACACTTCTGTTCCCCTACCCTTCTAACTGTCACTAGATACCTTAGGGATTGGGTTGGTTTTGAATCAGAGTTCGAAAAGAAATAGTGTACACAGGATCAGTTCCGTAACCCTGGTAACTATACTGGGGCCGTGAGCCAGTGTGCTAAAAGATATATTTAACAAATTAGTGCAATTAGGGAGTGAAGTCCTTCATTTCAGTTGTAGAATTACAAAAGTATTTTCTCATCAGCTGCACTCACAAATAAATCTTTGTCCACTAATGACTTATGGCACAGAATATTGTTGAATCATTTAATGCTTCCATGGACAAATCACTGTCTGCAAATGGAGCACAGAATTGAAGTCATTTGCTCATAATCTTATGTCTTATATCTTTGCAGATGAATCATTCAGAAGCACTTAGAGGACTACAATAAACTACGATCGTTTGGCCGGATTTTGTGGTCAGAAGTAATTGAACAGCATTAGCCATTTATTGCATTTGCATGTGGACTTTTTATGGCATTTTACGCTGAAACATCCTGTCAGCCGAATGATCATGGCACCCTTTACAAGACATCCGGAGTGTACATTTGAGGAAGTGGCGACAGGGCACACAGAAAATAAGAACAGGACTGGACAGTCGACAGATTTATGAAAGGAAAATCACATTTGACAAATCGGTTAGAGTTTTTAAGGTTAGAACTTGGAGAACAGATAAAGGTGATGCAGATGGTGTGATGTATTTAGACTTTGAGAAGGTCTTTGAGAAGAGGTTATCACTTAGAGCGCAAGATTTTGGGGTTAATATACTGGCTCAGAGTGAGGAGTGATTAAAGAGACAAAGAGGTAACACAAAGTGGGAATAAATGGGTGATAGCACATGGGTCTCTCTTGACCAAGGAATCTGAACACTCCTTCCTTCCCCAGTAATATAGACATGAAGCTCATAAACCTCACTAGCAAAGGGCACTGTGAGCAACCAATGATTACTGTTTTTATGTCTTACTCTTTAGTTTCCCCTCTACCTCCAGACACTCTGTGACACGTAGGCAAAAGTGCTGGAGAAACTCAGCGGGTGCAGCAGCATCTATGGAGCGAAGGAAATAGGCAACGTTTCGGCCCGAAACGTTGCCTATTTCCTTCGCTCCATAGATGCTGCTGCACCCGCTGAGTTTCTCCAGCACTTATTTCTACCTTCGATTTTCCAGCATCTGCAGTTCCTTCTTCAACACTCTGTGACACGTTACCCTTTGCTTGTCTATGGAATCCACCTCAACTGTTCTGACCGACCCCCTCCCCCCCTGTTAAACATTCTGTAAATAACCAATGTTGTCTTTACACGGAGAAGCTGGCATGCCATGTGAGAGTGTAGGCCCCTGCAAATTACCCCTCGTGCTTTCGTGAGTGGCAGAAATAGGGTGAAGCTGATGGAAATGTGGGAAGAATGAAATGGGGACACACGGGATTGCAGATGCTGAAATCCTGAGTCAAAGACAAACTGCTGAAACAACTCAGCAGGCCTGGCAGCTTCAGCGGGGTGAAATGCACAAATGGTGTTTCGTGTTGGGATCCTTCAGATTCAAGTGAATGAAATGGCATTAGTGCTGTATTAGTGTAACTGGGTGCCTCATGGTTGGACAAAGCATTCCCGTGCTGTGTGTAATTGTTTAGTTTAGTTTAGAGATACAGCATGGAAACAGGACCATTGGCCCACTGAGTCCACGATGACTATCGATCACCCATTCGCACTATTTCTATCTTATCCTACATTCTCATCCACTCCCTAACACTAGCGACAGTTTACAGAAGTAATTTAATCTACATATCTGCACATCTTTGGAATGTGGGAAGAAACCTGAGCACTCGGAGAAAATCCATGCGGTCACAGGGAGAACGTGCAAACTCCACATAGACAGCACCCGAGGTCGGGATCGAACCCAGGTCTCTGGTGCTGTGAGGTGGCAGTTGGATGAACCAATTGCTCCACTCTGTCACCCTTAACTATGTGATCCAATGACTCACGTGGGTCAATTGGGAACAAGAGCGTCCGTTGTCCGATCACATTCTCTGCGGCAAATGCATTTAAGAAGTCACCTTTCCTTGAATATCGTTACATTTTTGCATATCTTCCATTCATTTGTTTATCTCTCCACATCACTATCTATAACTCTCGTTTCCCTTTCCCCTGACTCTCACTCTGAAGAAGGGTCTTGACACGAAAAACCACCTATTCCTTTTCTCCAGAGATGCTGCCTGAACCGTTGAGTTACTCCAGTTTTTTGAGTCTATCTTCACATTTAAGACTTTGCTGTACCCCCAGGTGTGCACAAGACTTCATTTCCTGTGGGACACTGATAACTTCACTGGTTCACCAGCAGCACTGAAAATTGTGGTGAGTGCGGCACCCCTCCAGTGGGTTCTCAGGACGATTGCCTCGTTCCAGTCTGTCAGATGTCCACCCACTTCCTGCACCCTCTGTATCTGTGGAGTGACCACTACCTGGAATGATGCTCCAGTAACATCTCATGCCCCTGTGTGTTCATTAACTCTGAGGCTACTCCAGCCCCTCTTTAGCTTTGGTTTTTAGTTTTAGAGATACAGCATGGAAACAGGACCTTTGGCCCACTGAGTCCACGTAGACCATGATCACCCATATCCAACACATTTTACAAAAGTGGCAATTCATAGAAGCCAATTAACTTACAAGCCTGCATGTCTTTGGGACGCGGGAGGAAAAGTGGGGTACCAGGCGAAAACCCACCCGGTCACAGGGAGAACATGCAAACTATGTACAGACTGCACTCGTAGTCAGGATCAAACCCGGGGATCTTGTACTGAAAGGCAGCAACTCCATTGCTGCATCACTGTGCTGCCTTCAAATGTTTGTTAAATGTCTAACCTCAGGTACAAGCAACTGGAGCATTTCCTCAGGCAAATTAGGCCGAACAATGCTTCCCAAATACAAGGCACAGGAAACAGGGCGATTAAGAATGGTAGTTCTGCTGCCTGATGGATCCAGCAGCCAGGGTACAATCCTGACATCCAGTGCTGTCTGTCTGGAGTTTGCAAGTTCTCCCTGTGGCACACGCGGGTCTCCTCTGGATGTTCCGGTTTGCATTCACATGGCAAGTGGTTGGTTACCTGAATCGCTTCTCTAAACTTCCACCAGTGTTTGTGGCTGATGGAAGAATATGGGGAAGGTGAGGAGACAGAATAGTTTACTGATAAACTGGGGGCATGGAATGATCTGAGAACCAGCATAGGATCAATCAGCTAAATGTCTCTTTTTACATTGTAAGGAGTAAAATATGGAGTGTATGGAATTCTATAATTTTAGTCTAACATATATCTGTTTTTATGTATATATTTTATTTATTGCTTGCGGATGTACTTCGATTTAATATTATTCTCACTCATATTTATTTGTTTATTGTATTTTGTTTGTTATTAGTATGTGTTAAAAGTATATTTTAGTGTTGCGATCCCTTTGCCGGGGATCGAAGCTCCAACCGCAGAGCCTGTGGATAACATTGTGAAACCTGCGGTCTCTTGTAAGAAGAGGCTGACTCGGGAGCTCCATGCCGCGGAGAGAGTTTCAACTGCCCCGGTGCAGCAGTTTTGATCACTCCGACGGGAGCTTCGATCATCGGCTGCGGGGGCTTTGATCGTCGCGACTGCAGATGGTTTGACTACCCCGACTGCGGGAGAACAAGGAGGAAGAAGATTGAACTTTATTGCCTTCAACCATAGTGAGGAATGTGGAATCCACTGTGATGGATGTTTATGTTAACTGTTATGTGATTGTGCGTCTCATTGCTTTACACTTTATATGGCTGTATGTTAACTGTACCTTAATTGGTACATGTGACAATAAACTGATCTTGAGACTTTGAAACCTTGAGTTGTGCCCCAAATCTTTAGTGTCCTTTGCACAAGGATTGACACTGGTCACTATTTACCTGGTCACAATGATTCACTTCTAGAAAAGTTATTTGGTTTCAGGAACGCGAAGTTGAATTTTACAATTGGAGGATGTCATAGCTCAGTCGGGGACTGCAGTGGGCAGAAGAAGATTTTAAAGTGCCTGTCCCACTTGGCCGTCATTCGCTCCTCATTTACGCGTCATATGTAAAATAGGTCGACACATCGTTATGCGGGATGTCGCGCGCAAATCACGCGTCAGCACATCCATCTGGTATGCGTGACATCATTAGAATACCGTGCGGCACGCGGCAGGACTTTGACGCAAGGACGTAAGGACGTTGACGTACAGTGACGTAACCATGCGTCACCACACGATACACGTGAGACATCGGGATGCCAGCGCACGACGCCAATGCGTCAGCATGTGTACCCAATGCGTAAGTGTGTATACGTGATACATCACGCAGGTGGCGCGTGAGGATTTCGTTCTTGTACTAAATCCTGGAGTGCCACATGATACCGTGCGCCCACATATGATTCCATGCCTCACCATGCGCGACGCATACGCACCCCACGCATCACGATGTGTCGACCTAATTTACATATAACGCGTAAATGAGGCGCAAATGATGGCCAAGTGGGACAGGCCCTTAACTCTGGGAGTTAGTTGTGTGCTGACACCACTAATTTCTTTGTTAAACTTGCTTTCCAAATGATGGCTGAGAAAAACACATTGACCATAAACCCACTCACCTACCCTCTAATGAGGTCCTGATCCTGAATATTGATCTCTACCTCCTACCCCCAAGTCTGGATTTTGAAGGCTGAAGCCTTCCAGGTCCTTAATCCGAAGGCAAATTTTAATTATCCTACCCAGGTCACAGCTCCCACTCCAGACCCAACCATAAGGTCAAATGATACAGTTCCCTTCATGTGCACTGTGGCATTCAAAGGAAATGGAGCTACTCCTGGTTTCTGCAGTCGACAACCTCATGGCCAAAGGGTATCTTCCTCGTAGGCCATTCATCCATCCTGACCAGACCTCAGCGGAAACCTTGTACCAAGTAAGTGAATCCGTGGAAAGAGTGCGAGGTAATTGAAGTCTGAAAGAGTAGAGAATCCCCTGCAAATACCCTGGTAATCTCCCCATTCATTGTTCGAATATTCATTAATTATTATTAAATATGATTCCTAAGTAATGTTTCCAGTGGTCATATACATGTTGAAAGCTTCAAGCCCAGGGCTTTGGATTTTTTAATTAGTAATTTAATTTAGAGTAAACATTGGCAATTGAATTAAATGAACTCTCTCCCACACAGCAAGTTGTGCAATGGGACTTCCTGGTGACCTCTGTACTCAGATAAATCAGTGAGGTCCTACATCACTGTCAACGCTGTGTGTTAAAATAAAATCTCCAACAGCCGGATTTTAATAACCGGTTACTAAACTGAGCCTTGGCAATTATGCAAATACGAAATGCAAGTGCAATTATTTCTAAAAATTGGAAACTAAGTAAGTGAAACAGCGTAGTGACAGTTGTGACTGTCACTGTCATTGGAAATCCTCGTCAGGGTGATTGTGAGCGGCAAACGTTCTCCCACACAGTCGCAACATGAAGGCAAAGAGAATAAAATACTTCTGGGAAGCAAAGACCTCTTAGGGAAATACCAATTAGTGACTCACATATGATCAAGCTGCCTTGAAGGAACCAGCATGATGGTTCATGACACGTTACTTCACAAGTTCACAAGTTCACGTTATAGGAGAAGAATTAGGCCATTGGGCTCATTGAGTCCACTCTGCCATTCAATCATGGCTGATCTCTGCCTCCTAATCCCATTTTCCTGCCATCTCCCCCATAACCCTTGACACCCATTCTAATCAAGAATTTGTCTATCTCTGCCTTTAAAATATCCACTAACCTGTTCTCCACGGGCCTCTGTGGCAATGTTCCACAGATTAACTACCCTCTAACCAAAGATAATCCTCCTCATCTCCTTTGTAAAAGAGCGCTTTTTAATTCTGAGGATAAATCTTCCATTAGGATACAGAAATGGCAACTTGGAGAACTTTTGAGAGGAACCGCACATATGGATTTAAGTGGCACAGTTGCACTGTAGCTGCTTTACAGCATCAGAGACCCTGGTTCGATCTTGACTTGGGGCATTATCTGTATGGATTTTGTACATTCTCCCTGTGTGTTTAGTGGGTTTTCTCCAGGTGCTCAGGTTTCCTCCCACATTCCAAAGACGTGCAGGTTTGTAGGCTAATTGGCTTCTGTAAATTGTTTCTAGTGTGTAGGATAGAACTAGTATATGGGTGGCTGCTGGTCAGAGTGGACTTGGTGGGCCAATGAGCTTGTTTCCATGCTGTATCTTTAAAATTAACAACTAAAGTGGGTAAAATGGAGAACGAGTACTTAAGCATAGGGACTTAAAGTAAATTAGTAGGACACTTGTCTGGAGCACATTCACCAGTAAAGATCAGTGAGGCAAAATGGTTTGTTTCCATTATTTGGGGTAATTCTTAGGGTAGGGAATGTTAACTCATGTGACAATAAAATGAATCAGTTATTCGCTCCACAACACAAATGTTGCTGCATTACCCCCTCAGTTTGCCCACTGTTGTTTGTCGTATTTCCAAGGGCTTCATTCCAGGATAGAGAAACATAACAATTTGAAGCAGAGGACATTTGGTCTTTTGTTCCAATTCCACAATTCAATAAAATCAAGACAGATATTTACCTTAGCCTGACTTAATGTACTAACCCCACTTTCCTTGATTCCCTTAATATCTAATACCTATTATCAAGCCCCATCCTGAATATACTCAGTGACTGACCTTTTGCGTCCTCTTTGGTGGTGAGTTTCTTCTCATCGCTGTTTTGAGAGATTGGCTCTTTATTTTGAGATTGTGACCCCCTCATTCTAGATACCATTGGCATGGGAAGCATCAACTCTGCACTTTGTATCTAAGTGGGTATACAGGGCAATGACCGGGCATCTCTCCACTGATGCTGCCTGACCTGCTGAGTGTTTCTATTAGTCCCCACTTTTGCTTCAACTTTCCAACCACCTGTAATTTTTTAATCCATCTACGCACCAAAACATTTCAGTCTCTCACCATTTAAAGAAATATTCTGCCTTTAACGTGTAACAGTGCAGCACAGGAACAGGCCCATTTGGCCCACAATGTATGTTCATGGAAACATGATTACAATTTAAACTATACTCCTCTCCTGCATGTTACGCATATTGCTCCAGTCCCTGCATATTCGTGTGCCTATCTAAAAGCCCCTTAAATACGGTTATCATATCAGCTTCCACAACCTCCTGGCAGCACGATCTAGGAACCCGACACTCTCCATGTAACAACATTGCACTGGGGACTAATAGGACTAATAGAAACACTCAGCAGGTCAGGCAGCATCAGTGGAGAGATGCCCTGTCATTGCCCTGTATACCCACTTAGATACAAAGTGCAGAGTTGATGCTTCCCATGCCAATGGTATCTAGAATGAGGCGCATCTCCTTTAAAGTTTTCCCTCTCACCTTAAAGCTTTGTCCTCTAGTCTTTGACATTTGTACTCTGAGAACAAAAGTCCTGAATGTCCACTATTTATATGTCACTAAAGTGGATGGGATGCAAGCAGAAGCCTCCACGTGGCACATCCCGGGCAATGCTGACGACAGGAACTGTACCACAGTGACTGACTGATGTAGCCAATTCTGCAAACACCGACCGACAACCGTCACTGACCGACCGGAAAGACGTGATATAGAAGATGGCCGGACACGAGGAAAAAGACCTAAAGTGGATGAGCTCACACCTTCCCCGCGTTATATTCCTGCTTAAACACAGTAAATGGATCACCCCATTCCAATTTGTTATGCTGACGATAACGGGATCTGATTAAATCTAATCTTTTGGGCTTGCATTTTATTTTATTTCACTTCACAAGTATCCAGGAGATGTCTGGCTGAGTAAAGAAGATGCCCCAGACGGTGCCACTTCTCTCTCCATGCTGCTGCACTCCTGAGGTGTGCTTATGATTGTGACTCTTGACACAATGTTAGGCTAAGCCTGGGTCAAACAAACCTCAGTGGAAGTGAAATTGTCCATTTAATGCCCAATAGGAGAACATATTTCTCTCAGTGACACTGATTGCTTATAAATCTGATCCTTATGTTTCAAACTCAACGCACTAACAACTTCATGAATTAAGAACATGCTTCCTTTTTAAAAATTGGATTTTATCCCAGCAAATGAGAGGCAGAACTATTTTACAGCTTGTGCAATGTAAGGCACTGTAATTATTTATTTGTATTGATTTTACATTTACATTCTTCGTGAATTCAAAAGTTACCATATTAACTATTCAGATTTTTATATGACTCTCCTCCATGGTATTAACTCCTGTAAGGGTACATTAGTGTCTATCTATTGACCATGTACCAGTGGGAGAGTCTTACATTTCAACGCTTGAAGGTAGATATTGGAAGTTCTGTTGGAGTAAAACCAAATCTTTTTGGAACTGCAGTCCAGCTAATTCGAAGGTATATTGTAATACTCCAAAAGGAAAGAACTTGCTGGGGTTTAGAGAGAGGTTGGGAGTCCCATGCCTGTTACATAAAGATAGTAAGGACACAATGGGCCAAATGGCCTCCATCCCTGTTGTAATTATTCTGTGATTCCTCACCAATGATTGCGAAGCCAAATTGAAAATAGGTTGAGAAAATGGGGACTGCAATTTGGGGAGGATTAGTATTTAGTTTGAAAACTGTGATGTGGTGAATTTGTCAGTAATTCCTTGTGTCCTGTGTGACTTGTGTATGTATAATTATGGATAATGGCAGTTATCAGTGCAGATGGGTAATTATTGGAGATAATGTTATCATCATCTACTTATTCTCTACGAAATCCAATATATTTCCTTGAACTTAAGTATCTCGTGGGAGAGCCTGCACATTTATAAGAACTATCTTCCCTTAACAGTGTTCAGCAGCAGAAAACACTCTACTGTTGGGGTGGCACAGTGGCGCAGCGGTAGAGTTTCTGCTTTACAGTGCTTGCAGTGCTGGAGACCCGGGTTCGATCCCGACTACGGAGTTCGTACGTTCTCCCCGTGCTCATGTGGGTTTTTTCCAAGATCTTCGGTTTCCTCCCACACTCTAAAGACGTACAGGTTTGTAGGTTAATTGGCTTGGTATAAGTATAAGTTTTCCCTAGTGCATGTAGGATAGAGTTAATGTGCGGGGATCACTGGTCGGTATGGACTCGGTGGGCCGAAGGGCCTGTTTCTGTGCTGTATCTCTAAAAAAAAGTAAGGAAAGTAGCAAGGCAGAAATGTTTAGATTGCAACCTGTTTTTTTCTTGACATAACCTTACTATATTAAAGTGAATTATTCTTCCACAGCTAAACTAGATGAGAATTTACGGAGGCTTATCCTTACACATCAATGTTCACAATTTGCATTGGACACACTTGGACTCAAAAAGGCATTTAAATGGGTGAGAGCTCTCTTTGATGAAAGGTCTAAGCCAAAGCAGTTCATAATGATCCATGGATAATTGGTAGACTACCAAGTCATGAATCAGCGCACATTCGTGTGAAATAAATTCTGGGACGCGTGTAAAATGAGCCAGGATTGCGAGATGGGTTTTGGGCCATAATAGATGAAGTCATTTAGTTACACTAACTACCCATGCATTCTGCTTGACCATAGTGTCCAACAAAAAAAAAAAAAATTAAATGGAGGTGCAAGAGATTACAGATACTGGAATCTGGACCAAAAAAACGAGAGCTGCTGGAAGAACTCTGGATCAACCAGCATCGATGGAGCGAAATGAACAGTTGGCGTTGCAGATCGAGGCATTTAATCTGAAAACCAATAAACATTTCTGTTCCAAAGTAAACAGCTCCAGTCCCATCAATATTTTCTCACAACTAAAACTCTCTGGTCTTGCTAGCAACCCTATTTTGCTCCTTCTCACGCAATCTTGTTTTCCCTATAATGTGAAAAACATAATTTTAGGCTGGATTCATTATTTTTTGCATTGTTTCTTACATGACTTTCTTTGTCATATTTTGATTAATAAAGGCAAATATTTGCAATCATCTTACCTACCTGTTCTTCTCCCTTCTGTGATCTGTAGACATGTGCTCCAAGGTCTGTTCGGAATAATAAATGAGACCACCCACCATCCAATCCATGTTGGTTCTTAGTAGAAAACTCCCATTGACTCATTAGTCCTGCAAGTTATTTTTCTTAAGTGTTTATTCAATTCCTTTTTGACAGCTCTGATTGATTTTGTTTCCACCATGTCTTCAGACAGCAAATTCCACAAGATAATTATTCGCCAGTAAAAATACTTTTCCTCACATTCACCTTGTTTCTTTTGTAAAGGAAGGTAATTAGTCGAAGAACCTTCCACTAATGAGAACAGATATCTTCCATTAACCTTGCATATATCAGGTGATGATCTGAAACACCTCTGTCAAATCTCCTATCCACTGAATTATGTTACATTACCTTGCTTGCTCTTCTTAAAACCATGATCTCACTTTTCTCCAGACTGAGATCCATTTGCAGATCCAGTCAGAAGAAGAGTTCTGACCCGAAACGTCGCCTATTCCTTTTCTCCAGATGTGCTGCTTGACCTGCTGAGATACTCCAGCATTTTGTGTCTACCTTTCATTTGATTCTGTTAGGCCTTGGTACCCAGGCCATGGACCTTCTGCACTCCACAATTTTATTCCTCACTGTCAACTTATACAGCTATTTTTTGAATCACCAGCAACTTCTTAATCATATCCTCAGCAATTATCTGAATCATTGTAAAATACCACAATGTAAGAAAACTCAAAATGACCCTCAAGAGAAATGGCATACTTTACCTCTGTCATTCAGCCTATTCTGCATCTATTTTTCCATCAATGGTAATTTTTTCCGAACCTTGTTAAAACCTTACTACATACCGATAACAAGATCAAATAAGATATCTTCAATATTCCTCCCTACTAAATTTTCCATTCAGATATTTTAACTTTGAAGTAACCTCTACTTTACCCTACAGCAGGTAGATTAGTGAGAACAGGTCAAGTACATTTCTCCTTTGTGTGGTCTCACTCACTACCTGCCACTGACCCTCATCTGTATTTCTTCAGGACATGTCTAACTTGGTGTGAGATGGTGCTACCACACCATGTTTGGGAATAGGCAATGAAGTCCCCCAATCCACAGAATATTCTTTGCCCTTGCTAGTTTCAGATATAGAGTCGTACAGCACAGAAACAGACTTTCATTCCGCCAAAGATAGACACAAAAAGCTGGGGTAACTCAGTGGAACAGGCAGCATCTCTGGAGAGAGGAATGGGTGACGTTTCGTGTCGAGACCTTTCTTCAGACTGGTTAGGGATAAGGGAAACGAGAGATATAGGCGATGATGTAGAGAGATAAAGACCAATGAATGAAAGATATACAAAAAAGTAACGATGATAACAGAAACAGGCCATTGTTAGCTGTTTGTAGGGGGAAATGAGAAGCTAGCGCGACTTGGATGGGGAAGGGATGGAGAGAGAGGGAATGCCGGGGTTACTTGAAGTTCGAGAAATCAATATTCATCCCACTGGGCTGTAAGCTGCCCAAGCGAAATATGAGATGCGGTTCCTCCAATTTGCATTCAGCCTCACTCTGACAATGGAAGAGGCCTAGGACAAAAAGGTCTGTGTGGGAATGAGAAGGAGAATTAAAGGAGATGTTTTCATTCCACCAGACCATTAAGCACCCATCTGCACTAATCTTATGTAAGTCCCATTTTATTCCCTGCAGCGGCCCACCAAAGTTGTCCGACCCCTCCTAGATTTGACTCTCCACCTCTTCAGAGGCAAAGCTCATGGTGACCAATGAACCTGCCAACCGACGGGCCTTATGAATGCGGGAAGAAACCGGAGCTCCAAGAGGAATCCTGCAGAATCATGTGGAGAATGTCAAAACTCCACACAGTCTGCATCAGAGGTCAAGATTGAACTCAGGTCGCTGGAGCCGCAAAGCAGCAGTTCTACCTGCTGCACCACTGAGCCCCTCGCTTCTTCAGTTTTCTTCAGCAGGGGGGAGCACTGATTCATCTGTGTGGGAGGATGGTTAATGGTAATCAGGAGGAGAAGATTCTCTTGGTCATGCTTGGCCTGGCGCAGCAAGACTTCCTATGGTAGAAACATAGAAAATAGGTGCAGGAGTAAGCCATTCGCCCCTTCGATATGTTCATGGCTGATCATCCAAAATCAGTACCCCGTTCCTGCTTTCTCCCCATATCCAATGATTCCAATAGCCCAAAGTACTATATCTAAAGGGCCTGTCCCACCATCATGCGACTCCATGTGGTGAGCGCGACCAAACTGGAAGCGGGGGCCGCGCGGAGGTCGGGTGAGTGGCGCGACGTGGTGCGAAGTTGAAGCGATGTCCACGGTAAGTTCGCAAGGACAGAGAGGGACACAGAGAGAGAGACACAGAGGCACACAGAGAGGGGCACGGAGGCACACAGAGAGAGGGCCACGGAGGCACACACAGAGAGGGTCACGTAGGCACATAAAGAGAGGGTCACGGCGGCACGACGTCGAGGCGGTGCGTAAATGCGTCGCGGCGGCTGCGGGCCGACAGGTCGTTGCCGCGTGGAATTTTTGAACATGGTCAGTTTTTCGGAGCCCCGCGTGATGTCGGGACCAACTCCGCACAACTCCATATGGGTCCGGCGATCGAAGTGGGACCGGCCCCGCGAGGCCAGACAGCTCAAGCGACCACGTTAGGTCGCACTCACCGCATGGAATCGCATGCTGAATGGACAGGCCCTTAATTCTCTCTTGAAAGCGGAGTCAAAGTTGCAGATTTCATTTGTGACTTCTTCCTATCTCAACACCATTATGCCTCTCAATAGTCAATAGTAAATAGTCAGTGAATAGTCAGATTTATTAGTCACATGCGCATAAAGTGCAGTGAAATGAACTTGTCAGCAGCGGTACAATTTTAAAAAAAGCACACAATACACAATAAAGATTTAACACAAACATCCACCACAGCACTCATCGCTGTGGTGGAAGGCACAAAGTTTGGTCAGTCCTCCTTCATTTTCCCCCGTGGTCGGGACCACAACCCTCCGCAGTCACTGCTGCGGGCGGCCAGATGTGCAGACAGGGTAAGTCCTGAATTGGTGCTTCCCTACCGGAGATCACGATGGTGTAGGCCACTGGCCGGCGGTCGAAGATCTAAAGTCCCCGCTGTGCCGCAGTTAGAAGCACCGCAGACTGCGGCTTCAAAAGATGTTGTACTCCACGGGCCGGCGGTCGGAGCTCTTCTCCAGGGATTCCCGGCGAGGGATCTCGATCCGGATGGTAAGTCCCCGGTGTGTCCGCGGTTAGAAGGAGGCCGTAGGCCGGAGGTCAGAGCTCTTCTCCTCTGGGGTCCCCAACGAGGGATGCCAGGCTCCGGATGCCACGCCAGCTGGAGCTCCGCAGACTGCGGCTTCAGGCTGCCGCGGGCCAGCGATTGGAGCGCTCCCTTCGTGCGACCCCCGGCGAGGGCTTGCCCGCTCCACAATGAAAAAGTCTACGCTGCGCCCGCTGCTGAAGCCCCGGGCCCATCTCCGGGAAAGGCAGCACCGATTCTTTTTTGTCACCACTCCCCCTTACCCCCCCCCCCCCACAACATCCCTCACACAAGACGCACCGTGAAACATTAAAAACACACATTGGGACATACTAAAAAAAACAAAAAAAGTAAAAAATGACTAACATGCTGCTGGCAGGGCAGCCGGCTCGCAATGCCCTTACCACCCACTCTACCTCTGGTGGCTCAATTCATCCGTGGGACTAAAGATGTCCAAGGATTTTGATGGGGGAATCCAAAATGTTTGGAGTTACACAAAGATCAAACGATGTAACCTTTGTTCCAACTATTTGCCAATTTTAAAAAAACACTCATCTATGTTGACCTATTACCAGTCATGTGTTTGTGTCCTGACTCTCCCCTTTTGCAGCTCCCTGCCCCCTACAATCAGTCTGAAGAAGTGTCTCGACCTGAAACGTCACCTACCCATGTTATCTAGAGATATTGCCTGACCTTCTGAGTTACTCCAGCACTTTGTGTCCTATCAGATTATACAACAGTCTGATTGTTGCATGTACAGCACTCCTGAGACTAAATTTATTATTTTCAATTCCAATTTAGTTAATTTACAATATTTAAGTTGCACCACAGTCATATCAAATCACATTCTGTGCTGGCTGTTCAGGTCTCATATCTTTCTCCTCCAACCACATAAGCATTGTCCCTCCTTCCTGCACCCTAGTAGTTACCGTAAACATTCATTTCAGGCCATAGCCGTAGATTAGGATTTAACTTATTGCTTTCAAAACCTTGAAAGATTCAAGTAATTCTCTCATTTAATCAACTTGTTTGGACTGAAATGTGCCACTGGTCAATAAATTCACCCTTTAATCTTGTGACTGACTCTGTCAAAGAACAGGGACAACAATAATAAAAACATTGATCACAGGATCTATTGCCATCTCTATGGAAACCACTGGGAGCATGCTTTGATTGGATTGTCAGAAGCGATGTAAGCCTAATCGAGCTGACCGACCACCTAAGGCCAACTGCAGTCAAACCTACAAAATTCAGCACATCTTCGATGTCTGACCATTTGCTTGGCTGAAGGCAGATGTCTGATACCAGCTGGGGGTCAGATGTTGATCCACTGCTCTGACATGGGACCCAATGTTAAACCCAGTGAGGAGCATTGCCAAGGTGTGCAGAGCAGTCAGCTTTACACAAGCAGTGAGGCCGTAGCACAGAGTGTCATTGTCTTAAACATGGGCTCCCTGAACTCCATGCAAAAGCTGTTCAAATATCAATTCACTTAATTGCACTCAATTCAACTTTTTTTTTTAATTACTGGTTAGCTATTAATTAAGCTTTTCATGCTTTCTGATGATTTCTATCTATTTCAACAGTTTAGAAATTTCTCTGTCTATTCTGTGGGGAGAGGTTGGGCAGGTCTGAGCTATTGGGAGTGGATGGGCAGACTAAGACTTTATTCCTTGGAATGGTGGGGGCTGAGGGGTGATCTTTCCATTTTTAGTTATTGTTCGTTCTGATCAATCTTCTGTGCTATAGATGCCAATATTATGGAGGGATTGTTACGACATCAGGTGATTTCTGTGTATTTTCAAATTTATGGACAAATTCCATTTATGCACATCAGTCCAAGTTGTCCCATCAGACACGAGGTACAGAATTGTAAGCCTCCAGTTTCAGGGACAATTTCATCCCAGCTGTTATCAGGCAACTGAACTATCACCAACTAGAGAGCCGTCCTGACCTACCATCTACCTCATTGGAGACCCTCGGATTATCTTTAATCGCACTTTACTGGACTTTATCTTGCACTAAACGTTATTCCCTTTATCCTGTATCGGATTGATTGTAATCATATATAGTCTTTTCGGCAAATGGATAGCACACAGGAAAAATGCTAATCACTGTACCTCAGTACACGTGACAATACTAAACTAATATAAACTATCTGTAAAAATGGAACCTGGATGTTATCCAAGGACAGTTTGTGCAATGTAGATTCAGCTTTTTGTAGCCGTAACCATGTTTTTTTGGAGCGATGGTATAGGGTACATTTTCGACATAGCAGAATTGCAGAATTATAGAGCTACAGTTCATGGTAAAAAATCCACAAATACTACAACAGTAACTGTTGTAAGAAGAGATTGCTCTATTGCGGTGCTGGCTCGAAGGGCCGAATGGCCTCCTCATGCACCTATTTTTTATATATGCGTGTGTGTGTACATGTGGTAATTGTTGTGAGAAGAGGTAGCTCTATTGTTTGCATGTGTATACATGTGTCCAAATATTATTGCACCTGTGTTACACCTGACTAAAAACAGGTTTTTAGCTATTGGGTGGTGAAGCTGTCAAATTCATTGCCACAGACGGCTGTGGAGGTCAAGTCAATGGGTATATTTAAAGCAGAGATTGACAGGTTCTTGATTAGTAAGGGTGTCAAAGCTTATGGGAGAAGGCAGGAGAATGGGGTTGGGAGGGAAAGATAGATCAGTCATGATTGATACTACTAATTTCCATCCTGCACTCAAATTCACTTGGACCATCTCCGACACCTCCCTCCCCTTTCTTAATCTCATCATCTCCATCACAGGAGATAGACTATCGACTGACGTCTATTACAAACCCACTGACTCCCACAGTTATCTCGACTACACTTCTTCCCACCCTGCTTCCTGCAAAGACTCTATCCCCTACTCCCAATTCCTCTGTCTACGCCACATCTGCGCCCAAGATAAGATGTTCCATAACAGGATATCCGAGATGTCCTCATTCTTTAGGGAACAGGGGTTCCTCTTTCCCATCATAGATGAGGACCTCACTCACGTGTCCTTGGTACCCCGTAGCTCCGCCCTTGCTCCCCCTCCCCATAGTCTCAACAGAGACAGTCTCCCCAGTCCTTGTCTTTCACCCCATCAGCCGTCACATACAACACATAATCCTCCTACATTTTCGCCATCTCCAATGGGATCCCAACACTAGTCACATCATCCCATCTCCACCCTTTCTGTCTTCTGCTGAGACCATTCCCTCCGCAACTCCCTGGTTAACTCATCTTCCCACCCAAACCATCCCCTCCCCAGGTACCTTTCCCTGCAACTGCAAGAGATGCGACACCTGTCCTTATACCTCCTCCCTCGACTCTGTCCAGGGTCTCCGACAATCCTTTCAGGGTAGGCAGAGGTTCACTTGCTCCTCCTCCAACCTACAGTATCTGTTGTTCAAGATGCAGATTCTTATACATTGGCAAAATCAAATGTAGACTTGGCGATCATTTCGCTGAACATCTTCACTCAGTCCGCCTGAACCTACCTGATCTCCCGATTGCTGAACACTTTAATTCTCCTTCCCATTCCCACACTGACCTTTCTGGCCTAGGTCTCCTCCATTGTCAGAGTGAGGCTAAATGCAAATTAGATGAACAGCATCTCATATTTTGCTTGGGCAGCTTACAGCCCAGTGGTATGAATATTGATTTCTCTAACTTCAAGTAACCCCGGCATTCTGTCCCTCACTATCGCTCCCCCACCCAAGTCGCACCAGCTTCACGTTTTCACCCAACAAACCTCTAACGATGGCCTGTTTCCTTTATCATCATTATTTTGTTACATATCTTTCATTCATGGTTCTTTATCTCTCATCATCATCATCATCTACTGTATATATCTTGTTTCCCTTTTCCCTTACTGGTCTGAAGAAGGGTCTCAACCCGAAATGTCACCCATTCCTTCTCTCCAGAGATGCTGCCTGTCCCGCTGAGTTACTCCAGCTTTTTGTGTCTAGCCATGGTTGAATGGCAGAGTAGACTCAATGGGCCAAATGGCCAAATTCTGCTCCAATGACTTAGGAACATATGAACATTTTAGCCTACTTAGCTATAAATGATTTTGTGTGAATTTCTGGAACTGAGCCATTGCGAAAAGATAAAGGTACGCAAGAGTATTTGTCGGCATTGGCTGGGTATCATTCACCAGAAAGAACAAACTGGCGTCAATGCACAATCTATTGAATTTGGTTGGCTCAGTTAAGAATAATTAATCCTTTATCTTGAAGATGTTTAAGGCTGTGCCCATACTAGGCTATGCAGGGAAAAATAAAACTGCACAGCATACAAAGAACTACATTTGTTAAAACGTGTCCAGTTAATTATTTGGAGGAGGTGAAAATTTCAAACACACAGCAGATTTCAAATCGTCCAAGGGAAATAAAGCTTAAAAGAACTTGTGTGCTTGAATATTTGAGATTTGCTCAAAATTTAGCCAACAAATCCTCCAATCCGTATTGTGGAGAATTGTCTGGTAATTTGTTTCATTGTCTGAAATACATCAGCAATTATAGATATTAATTATAGATTAATTATAATTTAATAATTTCATGTAACCGTTCTTTATTGTTGCTCTCCAGAGATGTGGCTTTTTTTTTCTCCCATGTTATCAACCGCTTTAAAAAAGAATTATTATTATTACTTTGATAAATGTGGAATGCACCCAATCACAACCCCATCCCAATGTGCACTCCAATGCTGCCGCTCTCTGCCACCCAGACCACACTCACTCTCTCATGTTTCCAGTTCGGATTAAGTCCTTGATACGAATGGTCGACTATTTCTCTCCCTGCAGATGTCGCCTGACCAACTGAATATTTCCAACACTTTTTCTTTAGGTTTCAGATTTCCACTGTCTGCAGTTTATTGCTCCAATTAATCAATCAGTACAATCATTCCCCGTGAAAGTTAGTACAATGCATTAAATTCAAAGTATTTGAATATTCTTATTATCTTGTAGAATAACATATAAATTCACATGAACATTCATGAGTTTGATGCAGATGTCCAGGCAATAGTTTGGTTCAGTTTAGTTTCGAGTCACAGCATGGAAATAGGCCCTACGGCTCAGCGAGTCCACTCTGACCACCAATCACCCGTTCACACTAGTTCTGTGTATTTCACTTTCTCATTCACTCCCTACACATTGGGGTATATTAATCTACGTCCGCAATTTTGGATGTGGGTGGAAACCTGATCACTCGGAGGAACCCCATTCGATCACAGAGAGAACGTAAAAAATCCACAGTTTTGAGCAACAGAGGCCAGGATCGAACCTGGGTCTCTGGTGCTATGAGGCTGCAGCTCTAGCAACTATGCTACTGTGCCATCCTCCCCCCACCCCCCCCCCCCCCCCCCCTCGCAGCCCCCGAACCTTGTACAGTGACGTTTTACCCTCTCTTTTATAATGAGCAAACCAAGCCCATTGTAAGCTGAAGCAGAGTATTAATATATACATATTTTCCAATACTCTTCCCCATTGTAGACTGAATTATCAGCTATCTCATGACATAAAGAGTCAAGAGGCCAAATAAATGATTTATATGTCAAATATTTTAACACATTGATGTGCCTAAAAGACTTTAATATTGGCAAACACCCAGAGAGTAAAATTAATCATTTCATCCCTCTAATATTTTGAAATGTGCCAATCAAGCAAGGACAGGTAAAATTGTTCAGTGGCTTAAGGGAGTGCACTGGAAAAATTGCCGCCAAGTCCTCATTAACCCTGTTCTTATGAATGGATTACTAGATCATTATTGTCACTTTACACAAAATTACAATCCACCCAGCGGAGCGAAGAAATGGAACCGTGCAAACAAGCAGTGGGATTAGCTGAACTCAGTTGCAAGAGCACTGGGCTACTCAGTAGCCTCTGGTTGAAGACAAGGAAACAGAACGCAACTCGTTAAAGCTCATCCTCCTTGTTATTGACACGCGTGTCCGTGAGCCGAAGGTGGATGAAATCCAATAGCCATTGGGAGGTCATGTTACATTGGTACCAAGACATTGGTGAGGTCACATTCGGAGTATGGTCTTCAGTTTTGGTCACCCTGTTGTCTCGACCCAAAACGTCACCCATTCCTTCTATCCAGAGATACTGCCTGTCCTGCTGAGTTACTCCAGCATTTTGTCTCTATCTTCACAAGAAAGATGGTGTTGAGCTGGGAATGGTGCGGTGGAGATTCACGAGGTTGTTGCCAGGACTCGAGGCCCTGAGTTATAGGGAGAGGTTAAGCAGGCGAGGACTTTATTCCTTGGAGCGCATGAGAATGAGGGATGATCTTATAGAGGTGTATAAGACATGTAACAAGCTGTCACAGGTGAGGCAGATACTGTCAAAACATTTAAAAAACATTTGGCCAGGGACATGGATAGGATAGGTTTAGAAGGATATGGACCAAATGCAGTCAGATGTGACTAGTGTAAATGGAGCATGTTGATCCAAATGGGGAAGTTTAGTTTAGTTTTGTTTAATTTAGAGACACAGATGCAAACAGACCCTGCGGTTCTATCCCACAAACTGGGGACAATTTACATTGCCGGAGAACACCCATGCGGTCACAGGGAGAAAGTGCAAACTCGATACAGACAGCACCTTTAGTCAGGATCGAACCTGGGTCCCTGGCGCTACCACTGTGCCAACATGCCACCCATTGGGCAAGTTGGGCAAAAGGGCCTGCTTCCATGCTATGTGACTCTATGACTCAGTAACTTGAGTATTAGGAAGCTAACTCTACCAATGTGATATATAAATAGTGAGGGGGAGGGATTGACAAATTGGGAGTATAAAGATGGAGTTAAAGAGGAAGTGTGTATAAGAAAAGTTACAAAAGACTCCCGAATTAATGGGCAGGAAAGTTTGAGAAGGAATAAGAGAGTAAGGTCAGGGCCAATAGTGAGAGGGGAGATGCATACCGAAGTTAAAGTGTTGTATATGAATGCGTGAAGTATAAGAAATAAAGTGGATGAACTTGAGGATCAGGTAGAAATTAGCAAGTATGATGTTGTGGGAGTTATAGAGACATGGCTGCAAGAGGACCAGGGCTGGGAACTGAATATTCAAGGGTATACATGCTATCGAAAAGGCAGACAGGTGGGCAGAGCGGGTGGGGTAGCTCTGTTGGTGAGGAATGAAATTCAGTCCCTTGCGAGGGGTGACTAGAATCAGGAGATGTACAGTCAGTATCGATAGAACAGAGGAATTGTAAAGGGCCTGTCCCACCAGCATGCGACTCCATGCAGTGAGTGACCAAACTGGAAGCGGGGGCCGCGCGGAGGTCGGGTGATCCCCGTACAGGGCCGGTCCCACCAGCATGTGCCTGCATGCGGCGAGCGCAACCAAACCGGCAGCGGGGGCCACGCGGAGGTCGGGTGAGTGGCGCAATGTATCGCGAAGTTTGAACGAAATTGGTGCGAAGCCCACGGTAAGTTCGCAAGGACAGAGAGGGACACACGGAGGCACATATAAAAAGGGACATGGAGGCACACATAGAGGGTCACGGAGGACCATATAGAGAGGGTCATGGAGGCACACAGAGATAGGGCCACGGAGGCACAGAGAGAGGGTCACGGAGACACACAGAGAGGGTCACGGAGGCACATTTAGAGAGGGACATGGAGGCATGACGTGAGGCGGTGCGTAATGCGCCGAGGCGGCTGCGGGCCGACAGGCCGTTGCCGCGCAGAATTTTTGAACACGGTCAGTTTTTCGGAGCCCCGCGCGATGTCGGGACCAGCTCCGCACAACTCTATACGGCTCCGATCAAAGCGGGACCGGCCCCACGAGGCCGGACGGCTCAAGCGACCACGTTCGGTCGCGCTCACCGCATGGAGTTGCATGCTGGTGGGACAGGCCCTTAAGGGTAAAAATACCCTAATGGGAGTTATCTACAGGCCCCCAAACAGTAGCCTGGATATAGGGTGCAAGTTGAATCAAGAATTAAAATTGGCATGTCATGAAGGGAATGCTACAGTTGTTATGGGAGATTTCAACATGCAGGTAGACTGGGAAAATCAGGTTGGTACTGGACCACAAGAAAGTGGAGTGTGACAAGGGAAGACAAGGGACAGCATAAAAATAAAAGAGAAGAAGTATAACAGCGCTAAGATGAGTGGGATGCCAAAGGTTTGGGAAACTTTTAAAGAGCAACAGAAGATAACTAAAAATAGTAAAGACCAATGTTGGACCCTTGAAGACTGAAACGGGTGAGTTTATTATGAGGAACAAGGAATTGGCAGACGAGTTGAACAGGTACTTTGGATCCGTCTTCACTAAGGAAGACACAAACAATCTCCCTGATGAACTAGTAGCCAGAGGATCTAGGGTGATGGAGGAGCTGAAGGAAATTCACATTAGGCAGGATTTTGTGGAGTGCCTCTGTGATGGATTCTTAGAGCAGCTTGTTCTGGAACCTACCAGGGAGAAGGCAATTCTGGATTTAGCCTGTGTGTAATGAACCAGATTTGTTAAGGGAACTCGAGGTAGTGACCATAACATGATAAGTTTTAATCTAAAATTTGAGAGGGAGAAAGGAAAATCGGAAGTGTCAGTATTACAGTTGAACAGAGGGGACAATGGAGCCATGAGGGAGGAGCTGGCCAAATTTGACTGGAAAGATACCCTAGCAGGAATGACAGTGGAACAACAATGGCAGGTACTTCTAGGAATAATACAGAAGGTGCCGGATCAGTTCATTCCAAAGAGGAAGAAATATTCCAAGGGGCGTAAGGGACGACTGCGGCTGACAAGGGAAGACAGGGACAGCATAAACATAAAAGAGAAGAAGTGTAACATAGCAAAGATGAGTGGGGTGCCAGAGGTTTGGGAAACTTTTAAAGAGCAACAGAAGATAACTTAAAAAGGCAATATAGGGAGAAAAGATGAGGTACGAAGGTAAGCTAGCCAAGAATATAAAGGAGGATAGTAAGGTATGAAGAGGAAAAAAGTAGGTAAGATCAAAGTAGGACCCTTGAAGACTGAAACGGGTGAGTTTATTATGAGGAACAAGGAAATGGCAGATGAGTTGAACAGGTACTTTGGATCCGTCTTTACTAAGGAAGATACAAACAATCTCCCTGATGAACTAGAGGCCAGAGGATCTAGGGTGATGGAGGAACTGAAGGATATTCATATTAGGCAGGAAATGGTGTTGGGTAGACTGATGGGACTGAGGGTTTCAGTCCCATCAGTCTACCCAACACCATTTCCTGCCTAATCCCCAGGGCCTGATGGCCTGCATCCCAGGGTAAGGAAGTGGCTCTAGAAATTGTGGACGCATTGGTGATCATTTTCCAATGTTCCATAGATTCAGGATCAATTCCTGTGGATTGGAGGGTAGCTAATGTTATCCCACTTTTTAAGAAAGGCGGGAGAGAGGAAACTGAATTATAGACCAGTTAGCCTGACATCAGTGGTGGGGAAAATGCTGGAATCAATTATAAAAGATGAAATAGTAGCACATTTGGATAGCAGTAGCAGGATTGGTCCGAGTCAGCATGGATTTGCGATGGGGAGGGCTTAATGGGTCCCTTTCAGAATGGCAGGCAGTGACTAGTGGGATACCACAAGGCTCGGTGCTGGGACCGCAGCTATTTACAATATACATTAATGATTTAGATGAAGGGATTAAAAGTAACATTAGCAAATTTGCAGATGACACAAAGCTGGGTGACAGTGTGAACTGTGAGGAGGATGCTATGAGGATGCAGGGTGATTTGGACAGGTTGGTTGAGTGGGCAGATGCATGGCAGATGCAGTTTAATGTGGATAAATGTGAGGTTATCAACTTTGGTGGCAAAAACAGGAAGACAGATTATTATCAAAATGGTGTCAAGTTGGGACATGGGGAAGTACAACGAGACCTGGGGGTACTTGTTCATCAGTCACTGAAAGTTAGCATGCACGTACAACAGGCAGTGAAGATAGGTCATAACAAGAGGAGTTGAGTATAGGAGCAAAGAGGTCCTTCTGTAGTTGTACGGGACCCTAGTGAGACCACACCTGAAGTATTGTGTGCAGTTTTGGTCTCCCTTGAGAAAGGACATTCTTGCTATTGAGGGAGTGCGGTGTAGGTTCATGAGGTTAATTCTCGGGAGGGCGGGACTGTCGTATGTTGATAGAGTGGAGCGGATGGGCTTGTATACTCTGGAATTTAGAAAGATGAAAGGGGATCTTATTGAAAAATATATGATTATTAAGGGTTTGGACATGCTAGACGCAGGAAACATGTTCCCGATGTCGGTACAGTCCAGAACCAGAGGCAACAGTTTAAGAATAAGGGGTAGGCCATTTAGAACGGAGATGAGGAAAAACATTTTCACACAGAGGGTTGTGAATCTGTGGAATTCTCTGCCTCAGAAGGCAGTGGAGGTCAATTCTCTGTATGCTTTCAAAAGAGAGTTGGATAGAGCTCTTAAAGATAGTGGAGTCAAGGAATATGGGGAAAAGGCAGGAACGGGGTACTGAGTGTGGATGATCAGCCACGATCACAGTGAATGGCGGTGCTGGCTCAAAGGGCCGAATGGCCTACTCCTGCATCTATTGTCTATTGTCTATTGCCTATAAACAACCAATGGACTCTTTCGAAGGAAAATATACATGTGTAATAGTTCTTTCTCCACCTGGAGTTGAAATTGAATCCCTTTCTTAAAATGAGAAAGGGGGGCCAGAGGTCAAAGTCTCACAGCATGGAATACACTAAATCCAGAATGAAAGAATACTGAAATTGAGCACTGAGAGATACTTTCAAGAAAACCAAGAGAATGTGCTTCAACTGAAATTAAAAGACAAAGTATTCCTTTCACCCACTGGATAAAATGCATGCAGAGATACCAAGAATTTTCATTTACAGAGAGACTTTACTCTATTCAGAAGTGCTTCACAGACCAACAAGATAGGGTGATGCAAAAGCTTGGATAAAATAAGGGAAAGTGAAAGTGAGGAGAAATATTTACACAAGCGACTTCAAAGAGAAGAGGAGGTGGCAAAACTTAGTGAGAGACTGTGCAGTAATTGTCAACAAGCCACAAGAATTCAAGAGGAGACGACTACAGTGACTCCCCTTGCAACAGTCAGACATCAGGTTGGACATTGCAATAGGAGGACCTGGTGCCCTTCAAGCTTCCAGCAAGCCCATTGTCGGCTCTACCGTTCCTTGATCATCATTACATTTTTGCATATCCTTGATTCATTTGTTCTCCATCTCTCTCTCTCTCTATCAGCATCTATTTCTCTCATTTCCCTTTCCCCTGACTCTCAGTCTGAAGAAAGGGTCTCGAACCGAAACGTCACCCATTCCTTTTCTCCAGAGATGTTGCCTGACCCACCGAGTTACTCCAGTTTTTTGTGTCCCGCTGCACGCAAGCATTGATTTGGCATCTCCAGGGAAGGAAGTGGAAAGAGGATGAATCTCACTGGGGTGGTATAATTCTAAACACATTTTCCTGAATCCAGTGCAGTTTTTTCCTCACACTTTGACCTTCTTTGTTCAAACACCATTCACTATTTGAGAATCACTAACAAGTATCATGCCTCTGCTTATTTAGGGACCGATCCAACAACTGTGTTCTATCCAATTGCACAGATTGTTATTTTCTGGTTTTTGTATCCACAGGTTCTGTGCTCAAGTATGACGTACAGACTTAAGCCTAAAGGGCCTGTCCCACTGTACGAGGTAATTCAAGAGTTCTCCCGAGTTTTCCCCTGATTCGAGAGCGGGTCCGTAGGAGTTCGTGGATATCTCGTAGCGGCTCGTACGAGTAAAAAGTAACTTTTTTTTTCATCGCAAGTAATTTTTTACTCGTGGACATATTTCACAGTGTTGAAAAAACGTCACGAGTTTACCGGATTTCCCGAGTACCTACTGTTACCCGTACGAGACGCTACGAGACATCCACGAACTCCTACAGATCCTCTACGGACATTTCCGAGTTTGAATCAGGGGAAAACTCGGGAGAACTTGAATTACCTCGTACATTGGGACAGGCCCTTAAGAATGGAATATGGACCTTAAGTTTCCATGATGAGCTGGGTTATCCATTTACCCTGCAGTTCTAAGTCAGTACATAGTTAGACCTCATTGGGAAAGAATTTTGTTTTCAAATCAACAAACAAACAAGACAGATCGGCAGAATAGTCTAGTCAGACAAGGCTACAAATAGGATTTACCAGTAGATTGGTGAGGTGAAAAATTGCCAATAATGACACAAAAAGCCTCTCCCAGAGATGTTTTACTCTAAACCCCAACTGCTTGATAATCTAATTTAGGGCTGAAGTTGTAAAAGAATATCATCCTTCAATGAAAAAATGTACTGAGCTCTCACTGTGCAGCTGAACAGCTGTAATAGAGGCACTAGAGACTGATGGAATGTTGGAGGCTGGAGCAAAAAACAAACAGCTGGAGGAACTCAGCAGGTCCAGCAGTATTTGTGGAGGGAAAGGAATTGTCAGTGTTTTGGGTCCAGATCCTGCATCGGGACTGCTACAGGATCTCTGTCCAAAACATGGATAGGACAAGGTGCACAAAAATGCTGGAGAAACTCAGTGGGTGCAGCAGCATCTATGGAGCGAAGGAAATAGGCAAAGTTTCAGGCCAAAACCCTTCTTCAGACATGTTTGTAGGGATATGGACCAAACGCAGGCAGGTGGGCAAGTGTAGCTGGGCCATGTTGGCCGGTGTGGGCAAGTTGGGCCAAAGTTTCCACACTGTATCACTCTATGACTATGACTCTCTTAATTCCTTTCCTCCCACAGATGCTGCATGATCTACTGAGTTTCTCCAGCAGACAAAATGCGTAGGAAGGAATGGCAGATGCTGGTTTATATGGACACAAAATGCTGGAGTAACGCAGCGGGTCAGGCAGCATCACTGGAAAAAGGAATAGCTGACGCTTCGGGTCGGATCGGTTCAGGTCTGAAGATGGGTTCCGACTGGATACTTCACCTATTCCTTTTCTCCAGAGATGCTGCTTGACCCACTGAGTTACTCCAGCATTTTGTGTCTACCTTCATGTTCCTCCAGCAGTTTTGATTTAATCAAATGTAATTCTTCTGGAGTTGTAATTGTGTTCTACCTTTGCCCTTTGTTGATTTCTTCCGTACCTTCCACCTACTCATCAGATCCAAAGAACGACACTTCTGATAGCACAGCAGTGCTTCACAACTGCATGGGGATTCCATCCAAGGTTGTGTTGTCTCATCTCCAGCCCGGGAGTTAGACCCACAATTGTAATGTGACAACTGAGAGCAAAACCAGTAAGCCTCGCTTTTTTTAGATTTGTGTTTACTGAAGAACTATCCCCTCCCATTCACCTCCCCATTACCTCCAAGTATATCCCTGCTCCCCAACCCCTGAACATTGCCTCCAGTGTTTTGTTCCACACACTGCCTCTTGAATTCCTTTCTGCCTGACTTCAGGTCAGATAAGAGAGCTGTGGCCTAACAAGCTGTATACAAGAGAAATAGTGAAAACCCCCATGCTTTTCTGCTTGGCTTGCTTTAATTTTGAGTGAGAGGCCAGCAAGCAAACACAAATAGATTTAATTTTTTTGTGTCTTCAAAAGCAACTTTGTCAGGCGGTTTATCAACATGATAGGCATCTGGTGTGCAGATGTCAGGTTATATTTTAACAAGCAATCAAAGATCTGATGGTGGTAAGTCTTACAACACACAGGTTATTAAAACATTGCCTTGCATTCGTTGTCCCTTCCCCTGCTCACATGGATCACCAAGGCCACTGGTCTATTTATTTTTCATAGGGAAGACAAAGAAACAGTGGAGAGGAAAAAATAAACGGTGGTGTTCGGGGAATTAAACTGACCTTGGATGTGAAGCATAGGAGCTTAATTCGCAGTACATTTGCTTTTGGGAAAGCACGTATATATATTGGTCATTTTTTCCAAGGGATTTGAAGTATGAGCACTGAGGTTTTTCATCAGCTGTACAGACCTTTGTAAATCACACAGAGATTTCATGCACATTTTCAATCTCCATGCCCACAGAAGGATATGCTTGGTTGAGAGACATGAGCTTAGACAGCCGAGATTGACACCAGGATAGGGAATGGAGCCCCGTGGTCCATTCCTGATTTCTTACATTCTTATATTTTGTTACCTGGGATTAGTTGATTTACCACCTCTAGCTGCAAGATTTAGAGATGAAGTGATAGAATTATACCCAACAATGTTCCTGTCATCTTCTTTTAATGCTGCCACTCTATTGTGGTGCAATGCCACATAACCTTGTGGACATCTTACAGAACTGCTCAAGAATCTTTGCTAAAGAAACAGCAATAATGGGCAGGTAAAAATAAATTAAAAGAGTGACTACATTTTGGAAACTGCCGAGCCAACAGCACTGTAGAAAGACCTTCACTAGAATGACTGCAGCAACCAAAGAATGTGGCTCTCTGCCAGCCACTCGAGGGCAGTTATGAATGTGCAATAAATGCTAGTCTTGCCATCTACACCCAGATCCCAAAGAATGATTAAGAAAAAACATACAGCGGATATTGCGCAGAAACAATTCATTCTGACTGTGATATGCCTTGCTTCTTCTACACCATGCAGACTCTGCTCACTCCAGTTAATCCATCTCTTCCTTTCTCCCTTGCAGTCTAGCTTTGGTAGTGAGCAATTTTACTTTGGAGTCATGTGAGTGACTTCGTGAAGACCCTGCCAGCACGAATGTGCGACATATCGTCGACCGCATGCGAAGCGACAGGCAGGGAGGAGGGTCGCTCCTCCACCAGAACGGACCTGCAGGTAAGGTGAACTAACTTGAGGTTGCTTTTTCTTTCAGGGACTCAGGTACCCCACCAACGGGCCGCCTCGAGAGACTGACTGCGGAACGCGGGACGCGGGCAGTCAGCGGCGGCAGAAACAGAGTCGGGCAAGTCCGTCGCCCCAGGAGGGACAACGGGCTTGCCGTACAACCGGGACAAGCCCGTTGACCGCGGGACTTCGGATAGAAGTCAGCAGCCGCAATCTCCGGAGCTGCCCGCTACACCGGCAGCTCCCATACCACGGGCCGGGAAAAGAGCGCGGAAGTAGGGGAGCCCCGCTCAGTCGGCAGGACCCGACTCTCCAACACAGCAGGCCAGGGAGCTGCACACTGGTAGGAGGTCCGCGCGGGAGCAGGGTAGGCAAGACCCTGACTCTCTACCGCTTCAACCCGAACAGCATCGGGCCAGCGGTAAAAAGGTGCGTAAACCAGTGCCTACTTCAATGGAACGTTCCATTTCCCCTCTATTACAGGTCGCCTGAGGGCGGACCAGGGGGAAACCGCAACCAAGCCGAGTAGCCCCGCTGCAGCGGCCGGCACCGACTCACCACCGTTACAGTCTGCCAGACCGCGGACCGGTGGGAAATCAACACGGAGGTCACGTAGCCCCGAAGGAGCGGCCGCTTCAGTCCGGCAGATCGCGGACCGGTGGTAGTATACACAAGTTGTATAGCCCCGCAGCAGCAGCTGGCAGCGACTTTGCGTCGCATCAGTCCCGTACGACCGGGACTGGCGGCAAGCCCGCGCGGATGTCGTGTAGCCCCGCTGGAGCGGCCGGCACTGACTCATCACCGCCGCAGTCGCAGCAGACAGGCGGATACACCAACAAGAGGTTGAGTAGCCCCGCAGGAGCGGCTGGCACCAATACTCCACCTCTTCAGTCCGGAAGACCGCGGACAAGCGGCAAATCCGCGCGGGAATCGTGTAGCCCCGCAGGAGCGGCAGGCACCGACTACCTACATAGGTTCCTGAGACATCACCTCGACGAGGTGCGGACCGATGGTAGAAGCCCCAATTGTTCATCAGAACTTGGGGAAGTCGACTTGCCGCCCACAGATAGCGGCGCCGGTCGCATGGCTCATATGGAGCGAATGGTCGAGCAGCTGCTCGAAAGGAACCTTCTCCATCAAGAGCGTGTGTCCCTAGGATCTAGAAGACACACAGCAGAATCACCAAATATCTCTCCCTCATCAATAGGGAGTGCCAGAGTCAGCTGTTATCTGACTTTGAAGAGGGGTTGGCACAAGGTCCGATGATGCAAGAGATGCCTGAGGAGGAACTACTGGAAGTAGTGTCAAAGTTCGCCCAACCAGCAATCAGGGCAACCTCTTCAGCCCAGGCTAGCAGCCAGCATCAATTACTTAACCACACACCAGCTGTAGGAACAGGTGCTCACGGAGACTACAAACAAGTACAAAGCTCCGGGTAATTGTGTGCCGCTTGATGTCCCGACCGTCAACACACCCATCTGGGGTAACATCAGTCCTGGGATCAGGGCCCAGGAATTAAAAATACAAAAAATCCTGAAATTGTTGACCTCAGGCATTACTGCCTTTGCCAGGTCCATAGACGGGACGGACATGACGGAGGAGCAGCAGGATGCACTAGCGTTGCTGGGTAATACACGTTAAGAAATAAACTGCTTTTGCAAGAGCTCCATCCGCCCAACTCTCAACCCAAAATTTGCGGGTTTGTGCAAAGCCTCTACTACGCCGCCACCGAGACAGCTGTTCGGTGAAGACCTGGCAAAACAGGTAAAAGACCTGGACGAGGAGGCAAAAGCGGTCGGGTTGATGAAACCACCATCCTCGTGCAGGCCACCAGCGTATCGCAGACAGCATCCTTATGCAACATCTAACAGGCCTCGGGTTCGACCCAACAGAACCTATCCACCGGTCGCACCCTATCAACAAAAGCCTTTTTTAGGACAGGGCCCACAGCGACCAGCGTGGAAGACGCGCCAACCCCACATCCCAGCAACACAACGAACCACAAGAGCCCAGAACATCAAGCCCCGCCGGTAACCATGGAGGTAAGGGGGTCTGGTTCTCTTGGGAGTGCTGCATGTATAACCTCACAAGTAGGAGGGAGGTTGCGTACATTCTGGGATGCAAGGGGTTCTGATTGTCACTGTGCCAGGGAACAAAGCAACAGACATAATAGAGGCATGTAACAGCCTTGCTTGCGCCACGAAACCGACTATTAGACATGCTGCTAAGGTGATTGGGAAGCTTGTAGCTACATTCCCAGCTGCACAATTTGGCCTGTTACACTATCAAAACCTGCAAAGAGCAAAAATCTCAGCATTAAAAGCGAATGCTGGACATTTTGACAGGCCTATGCAGCTGCCAAACAAGGCAAAATTGAGCTATAATGGTGGATTAGCAATGTTTGTGATTGTTTTAATCCCATCATTATAACAAACCCATCAGTCGTGTTACAAACCGACGCAAGCGCCCAGGGCTGGGGAGCTACCGACACCACTTCCAGTTGTGTGCGGCAGATGGGATTTGCATGAGTCTACTCTTCTTCAATCACAAAGTATAAACTATTTGGAAATGCTGGGAGCATTTCACGGGCTGCGGGCTTACTGCACTAATCTGCATCATACGCATGTCCGTCTTCAAATAGATAATACCACTGGGTGGCGTATTTAAACCATATAGGTGAAATCAAGTCAATATCTTGTGATGAATTGGCAAATGTAATTTGGCTCTGGTGTATTGAAAGAAATATTTGGATATCAGCTACGTACCTTACGGGTAAGCTCAATACAGTGGCGGACACCACGTCACAAGTATTTAATGACAACACCGAGTAGATGTTGAACCCCCAAATATTTGCTAAAATTATAGCCAAATATGGAACACCAGATATCGACCTCTTTGCGTCCAGGTTGAACCATCAGATACCAACATATGTCTCTTGGGAACCAGATCATGGGACAGTGGCGATGGACGCGTTCTCGCTACATTGGGGGAAATGGTTTTTCTATGCATTTCCCCCATTCCGCCTCATCAGTCAGGTATTGCAGAAAATTCAATTAGATTCTGCATCACGTATACTGATAATACCCGACTGGCCCACACAACCATGGTACCCGGTGGTCCTCAACATAATAAAGAACCAGGGGCACAGGTTACCAAATGCCTGAATTTGGTGATCAATCCCATAACAGGGGAGAAATCATCCATGCCATGGTCATCTGAACCTGTTGGCTTGCAGGTTCTGAAGAGGCCACTACAGGAATTCGGGCTGTCATCAAGAACCATGGACATCATAACAGCATTGTACAGAGAGTCCACAAGAAAGCAGTACCTCACCCACGTAGGAAATGGGAGGCCTTCTGTAGTGGACCAAGACCACCTACAACTCTGCTACCATCTCCAATGTGCTGGAATTCCTCGCGGGCCTTCATTATGATGAAGCCCTCAGTTACAGTGCCATAAACAGTGCCGGGAGTGCACTGTCATCCTATCTCAACATTGGAGTGGGATCTCACCAGCTGGTATCCAAACTCATGCGGGGTATATTCAATTCAACCCTCCCCGACCATGATATAATATTACCTGGGATATAGGGGTGGTGTTGACCCTACTCGATGCTGGTCGCCGATAATGGATTTACCACTGGACAAACTCACCTACAAAGTGGTGATGTTAAAGGCACTGACCACAGCACAACGGGTCCAGACACTACAGAAACAAAAACTGGATAGAATGGTCTCGACCCCCAATAAAGTGACTTTCTTTATAGATGAGTTACTTAAATAACACAGACCTGGAACTACAGGACTGAAATTGTAATTCCTAGCATATCCCGTTGATGTAAGATTCTGTATAGCTCCGACATTATATCAATGTCACACACACCATCAGGAATATGGAGACGGGTCTGTTTATCAGCCATAAAAACCCACATCACAGGGTGACAGTGCAGACTATCTCCAGGTGGCTCAGGGTGGTATTGGGTGCAGCAGGTATTGACACTAACATTTTTTAATCTAATTCTACCAGGGCTGCATCCACATCAGCGGCGAGGACCATGGAGGTACCCATGGATCATGTCCTCGCAACAGCGGGCTGGGCCAGTGAAACTACATTTCAGCATTTTTATAACAAACCTGCGGCTGCTCCCGCAACGTTTGCGGAGTCAGTTTTAAGTGCTGTTCCCAAAACGTTTGTCCCCGAATTCAGGGGTTTATTGTTTGTATAAACAATACGTTATTATTTTTCAGCTTGTTCAAGTCTGAAAAATGTTAGGATACTTCCTCCATCAGTAATTACGGCAGTGTGAGAGCATGGACGTGGTCCAGGGCATGGAATCGCAGAGCTTCGAAATCTTCACTAAGTCACTCACGTGACTCCGAAGTAAAATAGTAAGAACTTAAAATAAATGAGAACTTCCCAGTTTGAAGTTTGATCTTTATTTTATGAGGAGTTACGATGAGGGATTTCTTGCCCTCCGCTCCCAATCCTCTATCATAAGGTCGACTGGTATATTAGAGTCTCTTAAATCTTACTATCTTCAGTCATTGTTGTTATCTGATTCCACACCACTGCTTTGAAGAACGTCGCACATTCGTGCTGGCGGGGTCTTCACGAAATCCCTCATCGTAACTCCTCATCATAAAATAAGGATCAAACTGGTAAGTTCTCATTTAATCTTACTATTGCTTTAAGTATTGTGCCTTGTGGGTAACCATGCTTGGAGATGCAGCAATATATATAATTTCCAAAGAGGTGGTGTCTGACAAAACTTGCTTGGAAGTTCCTGCCTCTCCTATGGAAATGTCTACACCCATTGCAAATGGACTTTGGTGGGGCGTTAGGACTCAATGGGCTGCATGGTGACGCAGCAGTAGAGTTGTTGCCTTACAGTACTTGCAGCACCGGAGACCGGGGTTTGATCCCGACTACGGGTGCTGTCCGGACGTAGTTTGTACGTTCTCGCCGTGACCGCGTGGGTTTTCTCGGAAATTTTCAGTCTCCTCCCACACTCCAAAGGGTAAAAGTCCAGGTATGTAGGATAATTGGCTTGGTGTAAGTGTAAATTGTCCCTAGTCTGTGTGGGATAGTGTTAATATGGGGGGGATTGCTGGTCGGTGCTGACTCGGTGGGCCGAAGATTCCTCGCTGTATCTCTATAAACTAATAAACTGAACTTAACAGGGCACTCATCCCGTGTCCTACTTGTGTGCAGCTACCTTCATTCAAAAAGAATCCTGACTGTTAACATCAAAGATCATATAGTTTGGTTGCACCGGAAGGTACTCACACAACCTTTCTTCTTGCGTTGTGATAGGGTGGGTGCTAACATGTATCTGTACAATAACAGCCTTGGCATGAATTCCCTGCAGTAGCAACATCAGGAATAAAAAGAGGTTTGCCCTCCATGTCTCTGTTACAAGTCCTAGGTCAATCTCTTGTCATACTTATCCACTCTCAGTTCTTCTCAAGCTACAAGGGGTGGCGAAGCGGCAGAGTTGTTTCCTTACAGCATCAGAGACCTGGGTTCGATCCTGATTACGTGTGCTTTCTGTACGCAATTTGTACGTTCTCCCCGTGACCACGTGGGTTTTCTCTGGGACCTCTGGTTTCCTCCCACACTCCAAAGACATACAGGTTGGTAGGTTAATTGGCTTCAGGAATGAAAAACCATAAAATTGTTGCTAGTGTGTAAGATAATACTAGTATACGGGTATCACAAGTTGGCGCAGACTCAGCGGGCTGTAGGCCTGTTTCTGCGCTGTAGCTCTAAACTAAACTACAACTTTAGGCAGGTTTTACACTTGTTGACAATCATATAAGTATTGCAGATGCTGGAAATCTGAAAGAAAAACTGAAAATACTGGAAAATATCAGCAGGTCAGGCAGCATCTGTAAAAAGAGGAATAATTAACATTTCAATTCTGGATCCTTCATCAGATGAATGGTCCTAGACCTGCAGTGTTTGTGATATTTTGTTCCACAGATACTGCCAGGCCTGCTGAGTTTTTGCCAGCATTTTCTCTAATTATTCTTATTGGAATTATTTTTCCTTCTATCTGCGCTGCTCTAATGGAGATCTCGGCATCAGATGTTTTTGTGTCTGCTGTATTTTAGTGATTCCCATGAAGAATAAAACCTAGTTTAACGCCAAAGAGCACAGTCTATTGTTGTACAAGGTCAATGAGAAACCGAGAATAATCAATGAGCATCAGAGTTCTACTTCAAGCTCTGTTTGGGTCATTGCTTTAAAATGATAGATTTATGGTGAGGGGGTTACTGCACGGATTCCTAAATTCTTGAAAATATTTAGCATCTTTATGACCAACGTACTTCACGGAGGTCAGGTGGATGATGACCAGTAGTGGACAGTGAGAGCTGAAAGACTCAAAGGGGAAAAGGGGAAATATTTGACAAGGAAATTCAGGATTAGACTTGATAGTAAGTGCTGGCTCTCGAGTGATGGGGATGCAATAGTAATGTATTCCTAGGTTCGATCCCGACCATGGCTGTTGTCTGGGTGGAGTTTGCATATTCTTCTGAAGGCCGCAAGGTTTTCTCTGATTGCCCTGGTTTCTTACCACTTCCTAAAGACGTGCAGATCGTTTGGTAAATTGGCCTCTGTAAATTGCCCCTAGTGTACAGGGAGTTGATGCGAGACTAGATTGAATAGATGATAGATAGCTGGCGTGGGCACTGTGGGCTGAAGAGCCTGTTTCCATGTTGCATCTCTGAACTGTAAATTAAATAGGGGATTGTGCCAGTCTTTCATTTCCACCACTTACTGGATATCTCCATTGTGTGGGCGGTGGGAGGAGTTGAAACCAATTTCATTGCTGTCTTTTGGAGAAGTCTTGAGAACTGGCCGATATGTCAGCAAAATATAATCTTGTGTTCAACATAATAAAACCATTACGGAGTCTTCAGGTGTATGCTTCAGTTCAGCAGCTCAGGGGAGATGCTGCGCTCCAAGAGGCTGATCACAATTCTGAGCTGTTACAGTGTGCAAACATTAAAATGGCTCATTGTAATCCATAAATATTATGTCTGAGTATCAGTAATCCTGAGGAAAAATATTCCAGAGCTGCAACTTTTCTCTTTATCTAGTTGTTAATATTTCGATTCAGCTCGCTGAATCAACACCAACCAGCAATCATTCATTCACACAAGTTCTATCTGCTCCCAGGATGAGGTGTTCCACACCAGGGCATCGGAAATGTCCTCATTCTTCAGCAAACGGGGGTTCCCCTCCCCTTTTATAGATGAGGCTCACACCAGGGTCTCTTCCATACTCCGTAACACTGCTCTCTCTCCCCATCCCCCACTCGCAACAAGGGCAGAGTCCCCCTAGTCCTCACCTTTTGCCCCACTAGCCGTCACATACAACAAATAGTCCCCCGTCGGTTTCGCCACCTCCAACGTGACCCCACCACTCGCCACATCTTCTCATCTCCCCCCCTGTCTGCTTTCCACAAAGACCTCTCCCTCCGTAACTCCCTTGTCATTTCTTCCCTTCCCTCCCGCACCACCCCCTCCCCGGGCACTTTCCCTTGCAACCGCAAGAGATGCTACACTTGTCGCTTTACCTCCACCCTCGACTCCATTCAAGGACCCAAGCAGTCGTTCCAGGTGTGACAGAGGTTCACCTGCATCTCCTCCAACCTCATCTATTGCATCCGCTGCTCTAGATGTCAGCTGATCTACATCAGTGAGACCAAGTATAGGCTTGGCGATCGTTTCGCCGAACACCTCCGCCTTGTCCGCATTAACCAACCTGGCCTCCTGGTGGCTCAGCACTTCAACTCCCCCTCCCTTTCAATATCTGACCTCTCTGTCCTGGGCCTCCTCCATGGCCAGAGTGAACAACACCGGAAATTAGAGGAACAGCACCTCATATTCCGCTTGGGCAGTCTGCATCCCGGTGGCCTGAACATTGAATTCTCCCAACTCTGTTAATCCTTGCTGTCTCCTCCCCTTTCTAGCTCTCCCTCAGCCCTCGGGCTCCTCCTCCTCCTTTTTCCTTTCTTCTCCCCGCCCCCCGGTCTGAAGAAGGGTTTCGGCCCAAAACGTTGCCTATTTCCTTCGTTCCATTGATGCTGCTGCTCCCGCTGAGTTTCTCCAGCACTTTTGTCTACCTTCGATTTTCCAGCATCTGCAGTTCCTTCTTACACACTAGTTCTATGTTATCCCACTTTCACATTCACTCTCTAATCACTTGAGGCAATTTACAGAGGCCAATTAGCCTACAAGCCCACACATCTATGAGATGTGGGAGGAAACCAAGAGCACCTGGAGGAAACCCACCTGGTCACAGGAAGAATGTTAAAACTCCACACAGACAGCACCCAAAGTCAGGATCAAACTCAGATCTCTAGCATTGTGAGGCAGCAGTTTCTGCTGTTCCTGCTGTTTCTTTGGCAATTTTCTTCTTCTTCTTGCGTTTGAGTCAGCAGAACTCCGCAGCAGGGGGATGCCATCCAGTTCGACATCCGTAGGTGCCCGCCCTAAAAAGGGTGGATGCTGTGGGTTGGCGCCAAGCTGTGGCGCTGTTGCTGCCTCTGTTTGTTGTCGTTTGCCTGACTGAGGTCAGTTGACAGGACTCTTTGGCAATGATTATTTGAGCAATCTGTAAGACATCTGCAAAGGAATGTGGCTTTGCCCCCAGAATGGAGTGGCATCATTAATTTAAAAAATATTGGGTTAGTGATGCCCAAGAAACTGTGCAGGACTTCAGGAAGGTTAAAGGAAGCTACAAGATAAATAGTTGGATGACTCAAAAATCATGGTTTGGATGTAGAAAAAATGTTATGTTTTTAGACCTGGAACTATTAGGAGGAAGGCAAAATAAAGAAAGATCAGGAAATGCTCAGTATTGAACTCCTGGAATAAATTGAACCTGAAAACTGCAGGAGGACCTGCAGTAAGAAAACCTTAATATATGTATCTAGACGATGAGAATGCAAAAGGAGCCAGGAAAGCTAAGTGATGTTTGGCAGGAACTAGAAAGAAAAAGACAAAATAACAGTTGCAGTCATAAGAAGGAAGACGAGACATGGACAATTATGAAGGAAAAACAGATGAGAAAGACTGGAAGAAGAATAGGTCAAGCCGATGTCCGAAATTCTGAGCTGTGCTCAATGGAATCATGTTCAGGCAATCAGTGCCAGTGTTGTCCCATTTCCAACCTCTTTGAGTACCATCTCCTGCCAGGCGTGGCTGGAGGTAAAAAAAAAAACTACCTTTGTCTTTTGCTGATTTGCTAGAGGCCCGTGTAGTTGAGAATCAAAACTGAGGTGAGGTGGGTACCTCCAGTGATAAACAAGTTATCCCAGTCCAGTCAGTTTGGTTAAAGGAATTTCCCTATTCCCTGTGGAATTACGCTCAGTCACCTTCAAGAGTTTAGTTTAGTTTAGTTTATTGTCACGTGCTCCGAGGTACAGTGAAAAGCTTTTGTTGCGGGCTAACCAGTCAGCGTGAAGACATTACATAATTACAATCAAGCCATTCACAATGTACACATACATGATAGGGAAATAACATTTATTGCAAGATAAAGCCAGTAAAGTCCGATCAAAGATAGTCCGAGGGTCTCCAATGAGCAGAGTGTTAAAGCTAGGAGCAGCACTTTGTTTAAAAGAAAGTATACACAAGTGAACCATAATTCCTGCTAGCTGCATACATTTTTGACACGCTTAGGTGAGACTCTTGCTTAAACATGCTGCATCTAGAAAACTATTTGTGTTTTATATTAAATAGTTTATTTAAAAAATATGTTTCCTTTGGCCTGTCAGAAATAAGCATCAATTTTTGTCATCTTCAGCTGGAAGTTGTCGATTTTGGTTTATAGTACATAAAATAATTTAAAATACATGACACCATTAAAGTATGTACAAGTAATGTAATGTTATTGTTCAGTGCAGTGCAGATTGAAGAACTGCATCTAAAGCTCCTCACAGCTTTAACTCATTGTACATCCTTATTACCGAGGGACACTGCTGTAGCCTTGAAACTTTGTTCTTGGCTACAGCAGCCATTTGGTGTTCCAATGTCCCTCATGCAACCAACCAGGGTCCAATTCCCCATTGTTATTGAAGGTGTTTGCCATTTAGACAAGTTATCCAACTAAGGGCATGAGACACCTGTGTAGCATCAGCATTGAAAGGATTAGTGTTTGCAGCAGAGATAAGGAAAGAAAATCTGATTCTCTATTTACTGTTAGAGTCACAAGGTGGCATGTTCGAGCTTTCACGAGAGATGAAAGAATATGGTAAGGAGGTAGAATTGGTCACTTAGCCATCCTCCTTGCCTTAGCCAACGGTGCTAGGAAGGACATTGAGCAAAGAATGAGGAATACAACCTCAGGGACTTGAGCATTACCTGTTCCTTGTAGCTGGTTGAACTGCTGGCAATGGTTTTAGTGATCACAGGAGCCAAGGACAGGGTGTTGGACCTTCAGCAGATGCGTGCAGTGTAAGAGGCCAGCCATCATTACTTCCTACTTTACCTCCATATTCCTCTTTCCCAGGTTTTCTCATGTTAATAAACATACTTCAGCTCTCTGCAAAGAATGCCCCAAACATAATTCCATGCTGAGTCTGTGATTTGTAAACAATTCCGGTCATAACATTAAGTTCTAATGATCATAATCTCATAAAGCATTAGGAGCTTCAGGACAAGGCACGCACTTTATAGACACAAGGAACTTCATTTGCTGCTTTACAAAAAAAAGACACAAAGTGTTGGGGTAACAGCAGCTCAGACAGCATCTCTGGAGAACATAGATAGGTGACGTTTTAAATCGGGGCCTTTCTTCAGACATGCAATTTATTATCGGTTTAGAACAATTATGATTTGTTCTTATATCACATGTATGATAATATTTTTCATTTCTTAAATATTCACATGATTTATTCACATATTTACACACCACTACATCACAAACTCTAGCCAATTCTACAAAAGCGCGATAATAAACCTTTGACTCTCTGACACCATCCTTTTCTCAATACCAACCACCTGCAGGTATTTGCCCCAGGAATTCAAGAGATCAATATAAACAAAATTATATTTATTGATCTCGGCTATGCACTAACTCCATGTCTCCCAATGTCTCAGTGACCAGGCATGGACCAGTTACAAGTGGTGACTTGTGTCTGATCACTTTGGTTGTACATTTCAACATCTCATCTCCTCTGATAGAAGCTGTCATTTATTAGTTGGCCATGTTGTACCAAGTCTACAAACATCTCATGTTATCTGTTTGTAATTACAGGATCCCACATCTCACCCATTTTTCCTTCCAATGAGCAGTACTTTACATTTTATTAAATGGTATCTGCCAGTTCCTCTGACCTGTACACATTTATGTAACCTCGCCTGTAATTTCTGAACTGCCTACTTGAATTACACTGCCATTCCTCACCTGGAGTCAGCTCGAGACGTGACTAATATACACTGAAGTAGGTTTAAAGTTATCCCAACCATGTGTTTCCTTGGCAGTTGGAAGGCATGCTCACTTAAGGGTGTGACCTGTGTTGCTGAGTTTAGTTTAGAAAATAGACAATAGGTGCAGGAGTAAGCCATTTGGCCCTTAGAGATACAGTGTGGAAACAGGCCCTTTGGCCCACTGAATCCACACCAACCATCAATCACCTATTCACACTAGTTTTATGTTGGATCAACATTGCATCCACTCCCTACACACTCGGGGCAATTTACAGAGGCCATTTAATGTACAAACTTGCATGTCTTTGGGATGTGGGAGGAAATTGGAAATGTAGGAGGAAAACGGAGGAAACCCATGCAGTCACGGGGAGAACGTGCAAATTCCACATAGACAGCACCCAGGATCAGGATTGAATCTGGGTCTCCGGCACTGTGAGGCAGCAACTTTACCATCTGTGCCACTGTGCAGCCCTATGAGAATGAGGTTATGTTAAGGATAAAGGTTGAATAAACCAGCCAAGATACTGGGCAAATATATCACACTGGATGTAACCCTTTCAACAGTGTATCTGTTGGTGCCAGTGAATATGCTGAAGAATCTGCAAGCAAGCTGCAAGGCCCATCACTAAATACAGTGCTGTATGAAAGGTACACAGATATTATAAAATAATGCAGCAGACATAATTTTATATAATTCTCTATTCAAGATGAGCTTCACACCTCTCAGGGACTGCTTTCCAAAGGTGATAGACCGTTGGTGCCAAAAACTATGTAGAGAGGTTTGCTGGCTTCCGTACGACCTGAGAGAGAACAGCTGTTTGTAGAAGGCTTGAGGATCACTGTCCTGGACAGGAACGAACACAAAGGACTTAATACAAAGGTAATTGGATGAGCCCATTCCTGAATACGAGTTGCTGTTTAGATATTGGCTGCAGAAACCAACTGAAACCAACATATACCCAGTAACAGTTGATTACTACACAGCACCACAGAGATCTGTTTAGACACAAATTCCCATGATCAATCTCCACATGCAAAAGTCCATCCTTGCCGATCAGCACTATGACGATTTTCAGTCTGCCCAGATTTATAGGATATCTTCAATTGGCTTCATTATATAAAGGTTCCTCAACAATTAGTCATTGAATCTATAGAGCTCCTTAGCTCATTTGGCTTGTCCACATGCAACAGTCTAAAAAGCTAAGAGATAGGAGGTGTTTAAGAAGGAACTGCAGATGCTGGAAAATCGAAGGTAGGCAAAAGTGCTGGAGAAACTCAGCGGGTGCAGCAGCAGACGCTGGGTTTCTCCAGCACGCTTGTCTACCTAAGAGAAAGGAAGATTGTTCTATGGCACCTGTACCTTTCAAGGATGTTCTCTACCTTTCATGCTCAGTTTCTAGTTTCTGCACGGCAGCGGCTGGAACAAGTCCAGTACAACCAGCAGCTGTAACCTGTTACCTTCACCTGCCTCTTCACAATATGTTCCAACCTGCTTTTTAGTTACTTTGAACACATTTGCAAATTAATCTGGCAGATGCTTCCTGTTGAGGATGGAGCTCTGCAGGATCTCCATCTGTAGTTATCTGTTCCAGTTACTAAAGGTTGACTCACAATTCGCTTTTGTTTTCTTTATTCTCTTATGATACATGGACATGGTTGGAAATGTCCATCTCCCTAATTGCCCCTGAACTGAGGAAGCAATTTAGAGTCAATTATATCAGTAGGTCCAGACACACAGAGATAAGCACAGGTAAAAGAGGCATACTTTCCTCCCTGAATAACATTAATCAACCAGGTTGTTTTTAATGAGAACACAGCAAAAAAAACAAATTACTGGAAGAACTCATCAGGTCAGTAGTAAATGTGAAGGGAAATGGATAGATGATGTTTCAGGTTGAGACGCTTCTTCACTTTAATAGGGTGGTTTCATTTAGTTATTATAATGTGAATAGATTATGTCTTAATTCTTGATCTATTTGATTACTTGAATTTAACTTACAGACGCACAACTGAGATTCAAATCCATCTCTCTCAACTTTCATTCTTCTAAACTCAAGGAAACATAGGTCCAATCTGTTTAATGTCTCCCCATTGAACAAACTCATCAATACAGGTCCCAATCTGATGACCATTCATTACACTCCATTACCTTTGTTGAATGGAGAGACCAGCCATGCTGGTAATATTTCAGATGTCATCAAATTGAATGCTGTGAAGATAATGGAAAGGATTTGGGTTGTTGGAAGTTGGTCACCAAAGGATACCCGCCTCTAACCTGTTCTTTTAGCCACAGTATTAATGTGATCAGTCCAGCCGAGCTTCTAGGCAACGGAGAACAGTGGTGGGGGAGTGTGATAATACCACTGAGCATCCAGGGTAGATAGTTGAAGATGACCACCGCATAGCACTTTTGCGCTAAAAAATTAATTTGCCATTGAACCTGTCACTGTGGTAAGATTGCAATGAGCAATATGAGAGCTGTGATTAGACAAGTTAATGATTGCGTTAAAAAGTGCCATGTTATATGCAGCAAGCAAGCAGAAAATGAGGGGTGGATGAATCGGCTTGGATAAAGGGAATATTGATTAAATGTGTAGAAAGGAACTGCAGATGCTGGTTTACACCGAAGATGGACACAAATAACTGGAGTAACTCAGCGGGTCAGGCAGAATCACTGGTGAATGGGTGAAGTTTCGTGTCGAGACCCTTCTTCAGATTGAGTGTCAGGGGAGAGGGAAATGAGAGGTATGAAAAGGTACAAAGAAACAAATGAATTAAAGGTATGCAAAAGGACAAATCAAAGCCAGCAATGATGATCAAGGAAAAGTGGAGCCCACAATGGCCCATTGTTGGCTGTGGAGAAGGTGAAAATGTGCGATACAAACAGTAAAACTAAGCAGGACCACAGTGAAACTAGTACGACGACAAGGGTGGAGAGGGGGGAGAGGGAGGAGAGAGAGGGGATGGAAGGGTTACTTGAAATTAGAAAAATCAATATTCATACCGCTGACTAAATGGTTTGGCTCCATGATGTTTCCCAATAGTGTGGGTAGGTGAGAAGTCAGAGTCACAGAAAGTACAAAAGTCAACCAGCTGCAAGGTGCGCTTCCACATTCAACACTCCACATACATCAGTCTACATGCCCCAAATTTATTGATAACCATTTCCCTACAATAAAATAGTAAGATTTAATAAGATTTAATCTCGGAGCCAGTCCAGACCAGTTCCTGTTTTTGTTATCTTACGATCCTTTTGTGAAATGTATAGAGGTTGGGGATGGATATTTTTGATTCCCTTCAGGACTAAAAAGTCCAACAGACTTCACACCCCATCGGAACCTCGACTGCTTCCTCCATATGTTTCCTTCAGCAAGCATTATGATTAGAAGCATCCGTTCCTCCGACTGCCAATCACCGTCAAATCAGGCTTCTCAGCTTGCAAGTAATGTTTGACACACATTGTAAAGATTGACACTTGAGAAATGAAGACTGCGATGAGGTCTCTCAGGACCTTTGGAACTCAGTGTTGCAGGTATTGGCAACCTAGGAATTCTAGCACAATGCTTTTTTCCAATACATGACGGGTTTTTTTTTATTTAAACGCAATTAGACTCTTTACACTATGACCACACTTCCTGAAATTAAATCGGGTGCCATCAATTTGATGTAATTTGCACAAATTGTCCAAATCATCTGCCTTCCTTATCCATGGTCACCAGGGTTGTGCATCATCCACAACAACTCACCCACCCCGATCGCCACTATGCTGCCTATGTCCACAGGTATCAGATCATCTCCCAGGTTAAACTGTTCCCTCAGCATCCACCAACCAGAACTGCCAACATGAATTATTGATAATAGAAGGTAGACAAAAAGCTGGAGAAACTCAGCGGCTGAGGCAGCATCTATGGAGCAAAGGAATGGGTGAAATTTTGGGTCGAGACCCATCTTCAGACTGATGTGGGTGTGAGTGTGGGGGTGGGGGGGCGGGAAGAAGAAAGGAAGAGGCGGAGACAGTAGGTTGTGGGAGAGCTGGGAAGGGGAGGGGAAGGAGGGAAAAATTGGAGGTCAATGTTCATACCGCTGGGGTGTAAACTACCCAAGCGAAATATGAGGTGCTGCTCCTCCAATTTGCGGTGGGATAAGTATAAATACTATTGAATTATTGATAAGGTCATAAGTGATTGGCACAGAATTAGGCCATTCGGCCCATGAAGCCTACTCCACCATTCAATAATGGCTGCTCCGAATCAAGGGTGTCAGAGGTTATGGGGAAAAGGCAGGAGAATGGGGTTAGAAGGGAGAGATAGATCAGCCATGATTGAATGGCGGAGTAGACTTGATGGGTCAAATGGCCTACTTCTGCTCCTATCACATGATCTTATGATCTATCTCGTCCTCCTAAACCCATTCTCTTGCCTTCTCCCCATAACCCCTGACACCCGTACTAATCATGAATCTATTTATCATTGCTTTAAAATATACATTGATTTGGCCTCCACAGACGTTGTGGCAAAGAATTCCACAGATTCGCCACCCACTAACTAAAGAAATTCCTCCTTGTCTCCTTCTTCGAGGAATGTCCTTTAATTCTGAGGCTGTGACCTCTAGTCCTACACTCTCCCATTAGTGGAAACATCCACTCCACATCCACTCTATCATCCTTCCCTGGTCATTTCCTGAGGCCCCCCAATCATCTCCTCAAAGGAAGGATTCATCGCAATGAAGTTCTTTATGTTGATCTCTCCAATTGACCTCCAGTCCTATCAACTCCACAGCCAAAACGTCTATGGATTGTCTCCCTGGTCAACCCACCAATATCACCATCTCTTCACCTGAGTGATGTCAATGAAAGAAATATGTAGGAAGGAACTGCAGATGCTGGTTTAAACCGAAGATAGACACAACATGCTGGAGTAACTCAGCGGGACAGGCAGCATATGTGGAGATAAGGAACGAGTGATGTTTTGGGTCGAGACCCTTCTTCAGACAGAGTCAGGAGAGGTGTCTATCCTAGTTCTCTGACCAGCCTGACTGTCCTCCTGATTACATTCTATCTTTGTATACCTTGTTGTCACATTCCCTTTGCTAACAATGATCTATTCTACATTTTCCTTGATCTTCGATCCTTTGGATCTCTCGTTTTCACACCGTACCCTTCCATATCTCTCTCTGTCTCCCTCTCCCCTGACTCTGAAGGAGGGACTCGATCCGAAAAGTGACAAATTCATTCTCTCCAGAGATGCTGCCTGTCCCGCTGAGTTACTCCAGCATTTTGTGTCTATCTCCAATGAAAGAAATGTTGGCTTTGTATCTCTTCTCAAGGTCCGCACTGCCAAGAATGAAGCAATCCGTCAGCACTGCTCTGGTGCATCTAGATCTCATGCTTAATTCCACGGAATGTGTCTTAAATTCATAGTGTTCTGACCCAGAAACAAGAGGGTTGCTACATAGTCAAGGCTAACACCACTGAAATCCAGAGAATTGCCATTTTTCAAATTATAAGAAACTTTAATCTAGCTAGCTGTCCATCGATCTTGGCACTCACACCTACATTACACTTCTGGACGGTGTCAATTTAGTAACTGCTGGAAGTAATTGCATTTTATCCCAACATTGTGTGTGTGCGTGTGTGTGTGTGCGCGCGTGTGTGTGTGTGTGTGTGTGTGTGTGTGTGTGTGTGTGTGTGTGTGTGTGTGTGTGTGTGTGTGTGTGTGTGTGTGTGTGTGTGTGTGTGTGTGTGTGTGTGTGTGTGTGTGTGTGTGTCTGAAGAAAGGTCGCGACCTGAAACGTCACCCATTCATTCTCTCCAGAGATGCAGCCTGTCCGGCTGAGTTACTCCAGCTTTTTGTGTCTATCTTTGAAACCAGCATCTGCAAGTCCTTCTTACACATTGTCTGTGTATTCAACTGGCTGGCTTGGGGCTTTTTATGACTTTTGTACTCTGCTACAGCTTTTTCTATATAAACATAAACCTGAAACCTGGTATATCCGCGCCCTATCCAAATTCTGACCTCCATCCACCCTGCTGGTGGTCCGCTGCTTTTCAATGTTATTTTAGTCATGTACTTTGTGCTCACATTCCAGACCGTGAGGAGCAGTGGTCCTGCTCTGCGGGAACGATGATGGGAAGGCGGCGAAGGCCGAGGGTGTTCTCAGAGTCCCGGCAGCTCATATTGCCAGGCAAAAGAACAGGAATCAGCTGGGTTGAAATGAAATTGTGACAGTCATCAGAAACTCTTTGATGTGGTGCCTTTGATCTTTGTGCCTGAGTTTCTGTAAGGCCCGCAGTTATGTTATTGTCACTAGAATCACACTCGTTCACAGCAAGGTCCCGGAGATTGGCAGAAGTTATTTCAAACCTGTCTGACTGTCCTAAAGTGAACGTGAAAGATGTCAGACTTCCGTTCAAAATTCTTCCAGGCATCTGGACCAACGTTCTTCCCTCAACCAACACCAGCAAAAGAATAGTTTCAACCCCTTGTGTTCGTGTTTGCGAGATGCACAGTGTTACAAATTAATCCGTTGGAATTCAAGAGTTGTGCAGTCAGGTTTGGTGAAAGACCTGTTTCCATGCTGTATAACTCTGTCATGGATGTGTAAAATTGTCATGTAACTGAACATCTACCTTTCAAGCATGGGCCTGGCCTATAGACGGCATATTTAAATCAAATCTCCATTCGCCTCCTCCATCTACCAGGAGGCCAGTGTTAATCAATGTTAATCATCTCCAGAGATGCTACCACAAGCAGCTGTGGAGGCAAAGTCATTGGGTATTTTTAAGGTGGTGATTGACACTTTCCTGATTAGTAAGGAAGTCAAGGGTTATGGCGAGAAGGCAGGAAAGTGGGGTTGAGAGGGAAGGAAAGATCAGCCATGATTGAACGGTGGAGTAGACTCAATGGGCCGAATGGCCTAATTCTGCACCCATGACCTATGAACATATCTGACCCATTGAGTTACTCCAGCACTTGGTGTTTTACACCTATCAGGATGCTAGTTATAGGACGCGACATCTGAGTCTGAAGAAGGATCTCGACCCGAAACATCACCTATTCCTTCTCTCCAGAGATGCTGCCTGTCCTACTGAGTTACTCCATCATTCTGCGTCCATCTCCAGTGTAAACCAGCATCCATTCAGTTCCAGTATTGCACTGCTGTCTGATCTCAGCAGCTCAGCAAAGAAGGAATTCTGAAACTGGACTCGCATGCTGGCAATGGCAGAGCTTACAATATTTTGAACCAAAAGTACAAGAAAATGGGAGCAGGCCATCTGGCCTCGAAAGCATTCAATATAAGCTGCCCCAGGTCTCATTTCCTCTTCTGCACTGGTGCCCGATAGCCGTGAAGTCCCCAAGGAAGGAAAGTGGAGCACCTGGGAAAACCCACAGGGTCACAGTGAGAAGGTGTAAACTTCACATGGTACCAGAGGTGAGAATTGAACCTGAGTCACTGGAGCCTTGAGTCAGCAGCACTAACTGCTACACCACTGTGCCTCCACCCTCCTGTTGTGGGTCCATTCAAAATGGTGTTCTGTCTTTTCTTCTCACTTTTAATATAAAAGGCTTGTGTCACCACCTTTCAAGCCTGAAAGCCACATTTTTCCAGCTTTTGTTCATAACCAAGTCCTATCACCTAGTTAGGGTGATGTATCGTGAATTGAGTTTTACAAGCAATTTGGCCTTAGTATCTAGTGTATTGATAGAATGCCCTAAATAGAGTGCGGCAAATCTTGAGAAGAAGAATAGAGACGTAAATATACTTTAAAATGACCAATGCCTCTATTGTCCTTCAGGTGGAACAATGGCATTTCCTGCTAATCCAGTGTAGGCTGATGTTCAGTTTAGTTTAGTTTAGTTTAGAGATACCATATAACCATATAACCATATAACAATTACAGCACGGAAACAGGCCCTCTCGGCCCTTCCAGTCCGTGCCGACCAATTGTTTTCCCCTAGTCCCATCTACCTGCACTCAGACCATACCCCTCCATTCCCTTCACGTCCATATACCTATCCACTTTACTCTTAAATGTTAAAATCAATCCTGCCTCCACCACTTCTGCTGGAAGCTGATTCCACACAGCCACCACCCTCTGAGTAAAGAAGTTCCCCCTCACGTTACCCCGAAACCTCTGTCCCTTAATACAGCGTGGAAACAGGCCCTTTGGCCCACCACATCTGCACCGACGAGCGACCCCTGCACATTGACACTATCCTACACACACTAGGGAAAATTTACATTTGTACCAAGCCAATTAACCTTGTACAAACTTGTACATCTTTGGAAGTGTGGGAGGAAACCGAAGATCTCTGAGAAAACCCACGCAGATCACGGGGAGAACGTACAAACTCCTTACAGACAGCACCCATGGTCAGGATTGTACCCGGGTCTCTGGCGCTGTAGGGCAGCAACTCTACCACTGCGCCACCGTGCTGCACAAATGTGATGAAAGTCTACTCTTTGAGCTGGCAACGCCAGTTCTAAACCAATCTGCAGTAATGAACCAGGTTAAGGCAATAAGCTGGTCATAACTTCCTGGTGAGCACTTGTGAAACAAAATCATTCAAAAAAGTTGCAAAAGCATACATATAAAGTGGGAGGCACACTGGCACAGCAGTAGAATCGCTGCTTTACAACGCCAGAGACCTAGGTTCGATCCTGACTGCAGGTGTTGTCTATACGGAGTTTGCATGTTCTCCCTGTGACCACATCGGTTTTCTCCGGGTGCTCCGGTTTACACTCCAACGACTTGGAGATTTGCAGGTTAATTGGCTTCTGTAAAAATAATTGTAAATTGTCTCCAGTGCATGTAGGATGGTGCGAGTGTATGGGGTGATCGCTGGTTGGGGAGGATTTGGTGGGCCAAAGGGCCCGTTTCCACGCTGTATCTCTAAAGTCTCAAGTAAATATGAGAACTAAAATTTTTTCATGGTTGTAATGTATCACTATGATTCTAAACCAAAACACAGACTGTTGGAGGAGCTCAGTCTGAAGAAATGTCCTGACCCAATACATCATCTATCCATTTGCATCCATAGATTGCCTGCAGTGATTCTCCAATACTTTTGCTTTCTGTTCAAGATTCCAGCATCCACTGTCTCTTCAGTTTAAATGATTGTAATAGAGCCTGGCTACGATTTTCAGAGATATTCCTGAATTTTCCATCCCCAAAGTGTGGCTTTCCAAGGAAAATTCCAAGTAAGTAAAATTTCCAAGTAAGAATCCCACTCGCCAGGGTATTTCTCATCGGTTTATGAGTTTTTCTTTTGTTTGATGTTTGAAACTTTTGTTGAGACATCAGGAACTTGTGTTGAGAATGCTGTTGCTATTCTGCTTCCTTAGAGCAATACATTAGCTGCTTTAAGTCTGGAACCAATGTGTCGTGCATAATTTTCCATCCATTAAAAAAACTCATGGATCGTAAATAGTACCAGCACCCCGGTGATGTGAAGTTCCTGAGAGGCTGCACTGGTTAGGCTGATAGCATTCTCGGGAGAGTTGACTAAAGTGAGAACTCAACACCAAGTATGGAAAACGTTTCAATTTAATTATTCTAAAAGGACCGATGTTCTCTCTTGCTCAAGGCAGACGAGGCAATCTTAAACCAATCTCAAAAGCAGTGAATGCATGTTCCACAACTTAGCACCGCTCCCGCTTTGATCAATTGTACGGGTCATGGCTCCATTGGTCAGAGTGAGACAGACGTTAGTGCATCACAGAGACTCGAGCATAACATTTAAGTCCAAAACATATTGCTGTAGGTTGTTCTATTAGTTGAAAGATTAAACCAATGTCCTAGTTAGCATCTCAGGTGGATATAATTTCTCCCTTCACACTTTCGAGGATGTCAGGAGAGTTCGCCTCTGTGTCCACGCCAATATTTCGCCAACACAAATCTCATTTAAAAATGACATGACCATTAAACAGATGCTGCAATGTATAATGTGGCTGCCAGACATCCTAACTTAAAAACTGACTACACTTCAATGATATTTTATTGGTTGTATAATGGTTTTTATCCAATGTAATGGAAGGTGCAATGTATATTTTCTTTCTTTGCTTGGAGTTTTCAAATAGAAAATTAGCCGATGTTCCTAACATCAGTGCTACAAACAGAAATCATAAGGTACATAAGGTATTTATGTACTTTTCCAACTGTGAGCAGAGGTTTATTTTATATCACTAGCCTTAGAGGAAAGGCATCCATCATCTTCAGAATAAAGAGAGTGGGTAAAAGACCTTTTTACAGATTAGTGCATTTACTTCAAAAACTAGTCTACAATATCTTATGCCTAGGGCAATTGTGCTGTCCTTACAATACTCTGAAACAAGCAGGTAAGCGAAAACAATACATGATCTGTCCTTATTACTGATCATGATGAGTTCTCAGGAATGGTGGTGCAGTATTAAATTCTTTCGTTTAGTTTAGCTTAGTTTAATTTAGAGATACGGCGCGGAAACAGGCCTTTTGCCCCACGCACCAACCAGTGATCCCTGCACATTAACACTATCTTACATACACTAGGGACAATTTGCAATTTTACCCAGCCAATTAGCCTACAGATCTACACATCTTCAGAGTGGGGGATGAAATTGGAGCTCCCGGAAAAAACCCATGCAGGTCACGACAGCACCCGTAGTCAGGATCGATCCTGGGTCTCTGGCGCTGCAAGGCAGCAACCCCAATTCGGCGCCACCGTGCCACCCTTATATAACTGAAGTTTTGCAGGGGTGTGTGGTTATCTATTTAATGGTTATGAGAACCAAGTGAGGTTGACTTGGAATTGATAGTAGAGTGAGGGGTAGAATCTGGGGGATTTGGTGGGAAAGTGAGGAGAATAAGAGATTCGTGTTACTAAATGCTTGATGGTCAACATGGACCAGGTGGGCGGAAGGGCTTGTTTCGGGGTTCTACGGCTCTAACTGTATAATAGCAGTCTTGTAACATGGTGACATTTTCAATAACTGATAGATTTATTCTTTGTAATAGATTCTCTGTCATTTTTTCTTGACAAAGTTATGACAGTTAGAACCATGCTATATTTGATGGAAGCCATTTTGTCCATAATTCCCGCACTAGATTTTTGTGACAGCTATTCAAAACAAATTCTACTTCACTGCTTCCTATAACTATATAACTATATGTCGTCATGTCCGTGTTTGTCTTCTTTACCCTTGGAAGAACCAAATATCTCTAGCTCCATTATTCTATGTAGGAATATGCTGATTTAAGAATTATTCTTACTCTCCTAGTTCATTCTCTAAATGAGAGGTTTAAATCAATGACTTTTCATCATCAATGCCTCAACCAAAGGAAATTATACTTAATTAGCCAGTGGATCCTACCTCGTTGTACTTTTAGACATCTTTAATACATGCCCCTACGGGCTTCACTCTTCTAATGAAAAAGGCCCGGTATTTAGTATTTTCCTCACATAACTGCCTTTCCTTGGTATTGTCATAGAATCACAGAGATATACAACAGCGAAACAAGCCCTTCGGCCCACCTCATCTCCACCAACCATCAACCAATTATTTACACTAATTTGACATTAATCCCACTTTCTATTCTCCTTTCATTCTTATTCTCCCCAATCACATTCATTCATTCTCCCCAATCTCTACATTCTATCCCCAGATTCTACCACTCATCTGCACATTGGGATAATGTACCAAGGTCAGGCAACCTACCAATCTGCATGATTTAGGATGTGGGAGGAAACTGAGGAAACCAATGTGGCCACAAGAACAATGTGCAAATCCCGCACAGACAGCATCCACAGACAGCATCCAAGGTCATGTTTGAACCTGGGTGTCTGGAGCTGTGAGGCAGCAGCTTCTCGAGTTGTGGCCTGTGCTGTGGTATTCATCTTGAAATGGATGACCTATGTTGTCTTGTGATCCTAGCACCCCTTCCATAATGTGGCAGTCAAACACGTGCATTACAGGCTGTGTCCTCTCCGAATCACAGTCTAGTAGTTAGACGATCGCTGTGAGCCATTTTCCATGTTGTTCCACTGCCTCATCCACTCTCACAACCAAATAAAGAACAAATCCCTTTCTGCACACTTCTTCCACTTGGTTAATACTCAGGATAATTATGTGTGTGTTCTAACGTTACCATTGTGCGTTCTAATATGCATCCTATAACATGATGTAAAATACTACTGAATGAAATTTTTAAGAAAGAACTGCAGATGCTGGAGAAAATCAAAGGTAGACAAAAATGCTGGAGGAACTCAACGGGTGAGGCAGCATCTGTGGTGAGAAGGAACACGCAATGTTTTGGGTCAAGAACCTTCTTCAGACCCTTCTCCAGCATTTTTGACTACTGGATGAAACTTGTACTGACAGGATGGTGTAGAAGAAGAAACTTTATACTTTGCTGACCTTTTCTTATCAGCATAACGTTTTAAATAACAATGAACTAAGAACAGTAACTTGTCAAACCACCTCCTTGAACTTCTATTACACTGTAATATTTCATCATAAATCTACTTCCCTCACATTCCACGACAACTCTCTCTCACTAACCCAATGTTCTCTGATTACCTCAGTGTTCAAAAATGGTCTACGTATAGGCTTAATGAAAAATGCCTCACCTAAGATGGAGATATAGTTGAGGCCACAGACTGCACTAGGTAGTTTAAAATGGCAACCTAATGAGCCCCGTTAGAAACTGATCATAGTTACTAACAGAAGTTTCTTTGTAAAATGATTAAGGATTGTGAATCCCTGTGTTTTAATTCAATCACAGGGGTGCCTAGATAATAGCTCTCACTTTCCTTTGGGATGGCACTGATGAGTAATGTTCTTGACGCGCTGTAATCCCCGTGGTGGGAGACCACCCACAGCACAGTGGGACTGAGAGGTCCAAGGAATAAAGTATGAGCAATAGAGCACAGCATATCAGTGTGTAATTCTGAGGCAGCTGGTTGACAGTAAGTCAAGTCAAGAGAGTTTATTGTCATGAGTCTCAGATAGGACAATGAAATTCTTGCTTGTTGCAGCACAACAGAATATTGTAAGCAAAAATACAGAACAGTTCAGTTCAATATACACATAAACAACAGATAAGGTGCAATAGGCTGTTACAGTTCTGTTTCACTGTCTGTTTGTTGGCGAGTTTAACAGCCTGATGGCTGTGGGGAAGTAGCTGTTCCTGAACCTGGATGTAACAGATCTAAGGCTCCTGTACCTTCTGCCTGATGGTAGCAGAGAGATGAGTGTGTGGCCAGGATGGTGTGGGTCCTTGATGATGTTGGCAGCCTTTTTAAGGCAGCGATAGACCCCTTCGATGGTGGGGAGGTCAGAGCCGATGATGGACTGGGCAGTGGTCACAACGTTCTGCATCCTTTTCCGCTCCTGGACCCTCAAGTTGCCGAACCAAGCCACGATGCAATCAGTCAGCATGCTCTCTACTGTGCACCTGGAGAAGTTTTCCCTTAGACTTGCTGTCCTTTTAAATTGTAAAGGTTAGGATGTTGGGAAGTGCTGCAGAAAACACCTTGCTGGAGCATGATTCAGAATCAGACATAATTCAGCCACCGTGCATCAATGGCAGAGGCGGTAAATGTTTGGGATATTAGCCAGCGAGGAGGGCTGCTTCCTCCTGGATGATGTCAAGTTTCATAAATGTCTTTGGATTATGTTCATCCAGGTAAATGAAATATTTCATCACAAACCCATGAGGTGGTAGAAGTGGTAGTGTGTAGAAGAGAGGGAGTGAGGAGGTGGATGATATATTGTAGGACAGCAAGCTTCTGACCTGTTCTAACCTGGCTTTATATGGCTGGTCCTGTTATGTTTCTGGTCAACGGGAACCTTTGATAACTTGAAGTTGCCAGACCCACTGATGAAGTTGCTGTTAAGTTTGTAAGAATGTCACTATTTGAAGATTGTCCTTGCCTGGCAATTGAGTGACACAGTCTGAGGAAGGGTCTAAACCCGAAACGCCACCTATTCCTTTCCTCCAGAGATGCTGCCTGGCCCGCTGAGTTATTCCAACATTTTGGGTTTATATTTAATTGAGTGTCACAAAAGTTATCACTTCATAAAACCATGTCTGAATGTTTTCCATCTCTCTGCGTGCGAAATTATTTCATTGGTATTAAGGCAGCATTCGACCAAGTGTGACAGCAAGTAACACTGATGAAAATCTACTGTAATTGAGATACAAACTTCTCGTATACAAAGGGAAAATGTTATGGTTGTTGGGGGGGGGGGGGCTAATTATTCCAGCCCTAAGATATCGTAGTGAGTGTTGACCAATGCTACCGCACTGACCTTCGTTCCATTGCAAGGTCTGAAGTGAAGATGTTCACTGATGATTGCACACAGTCCAATTCCATTCAGAACTCCTCAGTAATGGCAACTACAATAGGGAAGCACTATTGAGAAGACTGAAGCAGGCATGTACGGAAATGCTTAGCCAGTGGCGCGGACTGCCAGAAATCCTGCAAGAAGGAGCGTGAAGGAGTTCTTCCACAAACATTCATGGGGCTTAGCACATAATTAACAATCTTGATTGTTGAGCAGAGGGAGGCACTGCAGTCAGTGGTTTATGGGACCGGTGACAACACAGGCAGAAGCCACACAAATTCTCTACAAACTCGTTGAATATCTGACCGCACCCATTAAAATTTGCTCCCAGCCTGGTTCTAACTAGAGAATCATGGTTCTGCAAATGGCAGTTAACATTGCCTTGGGACAATTCAGATGTCCTGACCCAAGGGAGTGTTGATGTCGCTGTGGAGCATTGATGTGGAGCATTCTATGATGACTGCATTTGTATTTCCGGCAGACCCTTTGTACCTGCCTCAGCCAGCTCAGACCACTGCCCTTCATGTTGAGAAGTGCAATCATAAACAGGATTATGATTGATTTAACCAAATCAAGATCCACACTCCAATGTACAAAAGTGAATGTACAATAAGTTTTATGGTGATTCCAGCCAGGAATCTACACAGTTTGCCGGGAAAGCCTTGGTTTCCACAGTATTTGGTCCCAGATTTCCTGTACTTCCCCATTAACTTGGATTAGACAAGAGAGAGCATCAGACAGCAGCAACCTTTGCCCTCAACTGCACGAGATCAGCCAGGCAGTCAGCAGCGATACATGGACTCAGTATGAAGGTGAGGGAGAGTTCTTAAAGTCCAGCGCAAAGCAATGGTCAAACTTCATGTTGCACATCCACTATAATCATCCACCACCACAGGGGAGCACAAAGGTGAATAGTTATTGGTGCTATCAGTGAATAGTTAAAATGTTATTATTGTAGATTGAGGGTGTTTCTGTCACCTTGCAAGATCACCTTCCATCCATTTACAGGTGTGCTCCTCTATGAAATTTACACTATCAAATGTCATTGACTGTGCAGGGGAATGGCTTCTATAATGGGGACATTGCAGTCATTGTTTGCATTTCTTTTTTCCTTTATTCACAGTTTGAGAGTGACCTTGGCCATATTGAGGAGGTGAGCTCACTGCGGCTATTTCTAGATCAGTATGATGATCCTGATCTTTCCCTTCTACAAACGTAGTGTGCTTGTGAGGAAGTTTTCTGTGAGAGAAACAAGAATCTGCAGATGCTGGTTTACAGAAAAGATACTAAGTGCTGGAGTAACTCAGCAGGTCAGGCAGCATCCCTGGTGAACATGGAGAGGTGATGTTTTGGATCGAGAACCACCTTCAGACTGAAACACAATGAACTGTCTGAGGAAGGGTCTCGACACGAAATGTCATCTATTCATGTTCTCCATGGATGCTGTCTGACATAGACACAAAATGCTGGAGAAACTCAGCGGGACAAGGCAGCATCTCTGGAGAGAAGGAATGGGTGACGTTTCAGGTCGAGACCTTTCTTCAGAAGTCTGAAGAAGGGTCTCGATCTGAAATGTCACCTATTCCTTCTCTCCAGAGATGCTGTCTGTCCTGCTGAGTTACTCCAGCATTTTGAGTCTTTCTTCGGTTTAAACCAGCATCCGCAGTTCCTTCCTACACATGCTGCCTGACATGCTAGGTTACTCCAGCAGTGTTCTTCAATGTTCGTACCGTTGGGTTGTAGGCTACCCAAGCGGAATATGAGGTGATGTTCCTCCTGTTCGCGTGAGATGTATCGTTAGTCAACACTGGTGTGTAGATTTCAGAGTGGATGAAAATCCATTTTGTTAGGAGGAATGTGTGATCTGGGGTGATCCTCGAACATCTCATGCAAGCAGACAACAGGCTACGAGCTGCTACTGTTTGCACCCTTTCAAAAGCAGGAGGCACACAGTGCAGGCATGGAGAAAGTGTGAATCCCTTCACAAAGGCCTGGTCTACATGGATGCCTTAATCCTTATGCCCCTGTCGCACTTAAGAAACCTGAACGGAAACCTCTGGAGAAATTGAGCCCCAACCAAGGTTTCCGTGCGGTTCTCAGAGGTTCCCGTAGGTTTTTGTCCTCCGGCAACCACCTTCAACTAGCATTGCAACCGGCTTCAACTAAACAATTACCGATTTTTTTAATGGAAACCACTTTCGACCATTAGGGAGACTGACAAAAACCTCTGGGAACCTCCGGGAACCGCACGGAAACCTTGGGTGGGGTGCAAAGTCTCCAGAGGTTTCCGTTCAGGTTTCCTAAGTGGGACAGGGGCATAAAACTGTTATCGACAGTGGATTGAGATTGAGCAGCACCAAGTAACAGAATCAATAACCATGATTCCCGGACATGGCACCTGATTTGAATGCTGTGGATGCAAATTTATTATAGAACAGAGAAAGTACTACACAGTTTCATTGCCCACGATGTCTATGCCCACAACTGTACAAATTTTAACTGCACAATAGTCTATATCCCTCCCTTCTCTGCCTGTTCATATGAATATTGTATATGCTTCTACACACTACCTGATAGTACTTTCGAGGCATCTACCATGCTCTGTATAAAAAAACTAGCCTTGTAAATCTTTAACCTTGCCACCTCTCACTTTAAACCTATGTTCTACAGTTTTTCTGTGAAAAAATACTCTGACTATCTTCAGTTTGAAGAAGACCGTTTCCGTGCGGTTCCCGCTGAGTTTCTTCAGCTTCAGTTTGAAGAAGGGTCTCGACCCGAAACGTCACCTATTCCATAGATGCTGCCTCACTCGCTGAGTTTCTCCAGCATTTTTGTCCACCTCTGACTATCTAACCTATCGGTACTCTCAAAATTGTATGCATTTAGTTCTATCGGATTGCCCCGCAGCTTCTGATGCCCCTGGGTAAATATTCTGAATTGGACCAAGACCTACTCATGGTTAAATACTCGTTAACTTGTTCTCCTTCTGGAGAACATCTTCTGTGCCTTCTCCAGAGCCTCCACGTCCTAGTTGTACTGATGTGATCAGATCTGCTCACAATACTCCAAAATTGACCTCATCAAGGTTTGCTGCTGCTGCCGCATGACTTCTAGCTTTTGTACTCAGTGCCCCAACCGATAAGGACCAGTATGTTGTTTTCCTTCCTTATCACTATTTCCACTTTTGCTGCCACTTGCAGGGAGCTACACTCAAGATCTCCCTGTACATCAATGCTCTCCAAGGTCCTGCTATTTACTGACTTCCTGAAGGCTTGTGGAGATAAATCAAATGCATTCTCTTCGTCTAAGGCTTCCACTCAGGTTTTGTGGATCCTGTTGTGGTTGATGACAGACACTCAGTGTGAATGTCAAGCAGTGGGATCCTTCTATGCTTCCACAGATGGGGTGGGAATCAGAACGATTGTGAGGTGGTCAATTCTCTCCACCCCTCACACAGGGTGCCTGTGTGCTCCTGATGCATGGTCTAAAGATTCTCAAAATAATCCTGAATGCTCCATCTCCACCTTGATCATCCTTCAGTTACACCCAGAGTTCTCCCATCATCAGGATGTGTGTCCAATGTCATCGGTAGTAATCTGACATCTATGAGGAAACAGAACCAAAGAGGCGGGAGAATGAACCAAGGGGCCAACCTGATGGTTATAAAAATATCTGTGGATTTCTGCAGGCATTTCGCTTCTGCTACCTCACCTGGTTGCATAGACGGTGCCGACACATTACGCTAATGGCTATGCAAGAAAGTGCTGTAATTATGAAGCACTTTTCATAACCGCGGGACTTCTCAAGTGCTTTTCAGGCAATTATGTACTTTGGCTATTGAACTGTACGCACTGACAGGAAAGGACGGGCACAGTGGTGCAGATAGTAGAGTCACTGCCTTGCACCACCAAACACCCAGTTTGTTCCAAGTGCTCTGGTTTCCCTACCATGCCCCAAAGTTGGTCTGTTAATAGGCCACTGTAAGTTGTCCCTGATGTGTAAATGAGTGGTGGAATCTGGGGAGAGTCGATGAGAATGTGGAGACAATGATAAAAGGCATTAATGTAAGGTTATTACAAATGCTGCTTGATGGCTGGTACCGACTTGTTGGGCTGAAGGGTCTACTTCTATACTGTGTATCTCTATGATTCGCACAGAGGGTAGTGGGTACATGGAACGAGCTGTCAGTAGGGTAGTTGAAGCAGGTACTATAACACATTTAAAAGGCATTTAGACAGGGGGATGGATCGGAAATGTTTAGAGGGATACGGACCAGACATGGGCAGGGGGAACTAGTGTAGATGGGGCATCTTGGTCGGCAGGGTCAAGTTTCCATGCTTCATAACTCTGACTCTATGATGGTATGGCAACGTATGGGAAACCCACCAGCAAATATGCACTCAGCAACAATATTGTCAGAATGTCAAGAGAATGGCCCAGAACCTTTTATCGCACAACACAAATTATATGCCTCATGTCATGTAATTTCTCTGAAAAAAGCATTTGGGAAAGATAAATCAGAAAGTTTCCCTCAAGCCGAACATCAGCGGAATGAGCACAGAATAGTGTGCGAAGCAGGACCATGGCAGAGTCATTTGTTGGTCTCTTCCACGCAACATATTTAATGCATCGTGCAGAGGTAAATGAACCAGTAGCAAAGAAAGGAAACTCAATGCCAGCATTTATTTCAAGAGGGCTTGAAAACAAACACAGGGATGTAATGCTGGGGCTCTATTAAGCGCTGCTAAGGCCACATTTGGAATATTGTGAGGAATGAGTAGGTTAACCTTTGATGAGCGTTAGTTGGCTCTGGGCCTGTACTCGCAGGAGTTTAGTAAAATGAGGGGGGACCTCATTGAAACATGTAGAATAGTGAAAGGCTTGGATACAGTGGATGTGGAGAGGATGTTTCCACTAGTGGGAGAGTCTAGGTCTAGAGGTTATTGCCTCAGAATTAAAGGACGTTCTTTTAGAAAGGAGATGAGGAGAAATTTATTTAGTCAGAGGGTGGTGAATCTGTGGAATTCTTTAACACAGAAGGCTATGGAGGCCAAGTCAGTGGATATTTTTAAGGAAGAGATAGATAGATTCTTGATTTGTACAGGTGTCAGAAGTTATGGGGAAAAGGCAGGAGAATGGGGTTAGGAGGGAGAGATAGATCAGCCATGATTGAATGGCAGTAGACTTGATGGGACATACGGCATAATTCTACTCCTATCCTTATGACCTTAATCTGCTTCAGGTTGATTAAATTAATTGATTAAATTAATAAAGAACATGATTAATATTTATTCATGTAAATGGGTGTTTAATGGTCAGCATGGACACGATGGGAAGAAGAGCCTCTATGACTCCATGAGACATCTGCTCTTACATTGAGCCAATGGGTTTCCCTCTTCAGTTATGGAAAAGCTCTCATGGATTCACCAAATTGAGGTACCTAGCATTGACTTGGATTTCATATGGGAGAACAATGGACAAAGGTGTTCCTTGTACTTGCTTACATCTCATGCAGACTGAACAGAGATTCAGTGTGAAGGTCAAGGAGAGGGAGTAAAGTCCATTGCAAAGCAATGGGTAGGTAAAAGGAAACAGAGAGAAATATCCTTATTGTTCCCAAACTTTGGAGTACTTGGTCTTTTGGGGGAATGTGGTGTACCAAAGTCAGACTGGGGACTCAGACATTTGTTTAACCTGTAACATCAACAATGCTCTGATGTGATTTTATCATGGAGTTGCTAGGACAGAAGGAGGCCTTTGCTGTTTCCAACGAAATTTAGTCAGTTTCAGTTCTTCATTCTCAGAGTGAGAGTGTCAGATCTAGATTTGAGTAGTGGACCCATGCTCAGTACCTGACTCATTCAGCCTCACAAATACATCATCTGTCCATTCCCTACGCAGATGCTGCCTGATCCAGTGAGTTCATCCAGCAGTTTGTTTTTTGATATATGAGATTCAATATCTGTGTGTGACTTTGTGTGTCAGATTAAATGTGTGTTTGTGTATGAACCTTATCCATCACTGAGGTGCAACCAAATCCTAGTCCAGTGTTTCCCAATCAAAAGCCTTGGATAAACTGTGAGATCCGCACTCTTCTGAAGACCAGACACCGGGTATTCACGTCTGATGATACAGTGGTCGACAAGAAGTCCAGATACGACCTTGGTAAGGCCATCAAAAAGGCCAAAAGGGACTTCTGCTCCAAGCTGGAGGATGAAACAGATGTTCGGCAGCTGTGGCGGGGCCTGAATGCAATCACCTCCTACAAGGCCAAATCAAGAGTTAGCTCGAATGCCGGCAAAACATCACTCCCTGACGAGCTCAATGCGTTTTACGCACGCTTTGATAGGAGAACACTGATGTGCCTTCTTGAGCCCCCATTCGCTGTGATGGTATTTCAGTCACAGTCACAGAGGCCGACGTCAGAAAATCCTTCAGGGGGTGAAGCCTTGAAAAGCGTCTGGACCTGATGGTATACCCAGTCGTGTTCTATAAACCTGTGCGGACCAACTTGCTGGAGTTTTTTTGAACATTTTCAACCTCTCACCTCTGATGTCTGAGGTTCCCACCTGCTTTAAAGGGGCATCAATTATACTGGTGCCCAAGAAGAACAAGGTGACGTGCCTCATTGACTATCGACCAGTGGCACTAATGTCAGTGGTGATGAAGTGCTTTGAGAGGTTGATCATGGCACAAATCAACTCCTACCTCGACAAAAACATGGACCCACTGCAGTTCGCCTACCGCCACAACAGATCAACGGTGGATGCGATCTCGCTGGCTCTCCACTCCACTCTGGACCACTTGGACAATAAAAACTCAAATGTCAGGCTGTTATTCATTGATTACAGCTTGGCATTTAATACAATCAACCCCTCCAAGCTGGTTACCAAACTCACAGAACTGGGTCTCTGAGCATTCTTCTGCAATTGGATCCTTGACTTCCTCATTCACAGACCACAGACTGTTTGTATTGGTGGAAATGTGTCAGCCTCGATAACAATCAGGACGGGAGCACCTCAAGGCTACGTGTTCAGCCCCCTGCTGTACTCACTCTATACTTATGACTGCGTATCCGGTCATAGTGTGAACTCCATCATCAAGTTTACTGACGACACCACTGTTGTGGAACGTATCACTGATGGGACGAGTCAGAGTATAGAAGATCAACCGACTGACCAATAACCTGGCCCTCAGCACAATAACCTGACCCTCAACACCAGCAAAACCAAGGAACTGATTGTGGACTTTGGAAGGGGTAGAATGGGGACCCGCAGTCCCATTTATATCAACGGGTCGATGGTGGAATGGGTCAAGAGCTTCAAATTCATGGGCGTGCACACCTCTGAAGATCTCTCCTGGTCTGAGAGCACTGATGCAATTATAAAGAAAGCACATCAGCGCCTCTACTTCCTGAGAAGATTACGGAGAGTCGGTATGTCAAGGAGGACTCTCTCTTCTGGTAGAAGGTACAGGTGCCTGAAGACTGCAACGTCCAGGTTCAGAAATAGACTCTTCCCCGCAGCCATCAGGCTATTAAACTCAACTCAAACAAAACTCTGAACATTAATAGACCATTATCTGTTTATTTGCACTTTATCTGTTTATTTATTAATGTGTGTATATATTTATATAATGGTATATGGACACACTGAGCTGTTCTGTATTCATGCCTACTATATTCTGTTGTGCTGAAGCAAAGCAAGAATTTCATTGTCCTATCTGGGACACATGACAATAAACTCTCTTGAATCTTGAATCTTAAATTTTGAAGGAGCATTGTGCTCATATTTTAGTGTCCCCCCATCTGTTTGTTCTGAAATATTTGAGAAAGAACATTACTTTGCTGCTTCTTTTAAACCCACTCCTCTTCCATGCATATTCAAGTTTGATCTTTTTGGCAAAATAAAGTTTTAAATGGCATATTTTACTTCGGAGTCACGTGAGTGACTACGTGAAGAACCCGCCTCACGATGGTAACGGCATGACGTCGACGCTGACGGCAGAAGGTGGAGCTGCAGTAAGGAGCAGCTCCTCGCAGCGGTCGGAACGGCCCGCAGGTAAGAACAGTAAAGTTGGGTTTTTTAGCGGGCGCTGGGTAGGTCCAGCAGTATAGGAAATTTGTTAAAACAGGTCAGAGTCATATTAGTGCTGGATAAGCACAAATGATGAAGTAAATTTATATTCGCGGGTTAAATGCTTCCTGGGGTGAAAAATAAATATACGGAAAGCTAGTGCGGAGCCGGTTCCGATACCGGTGGCCGCAGATATACCCGTTAGCGAATTAGTTTACAAAATGATAACCACGGAGAGAAATGCTCCCGAATATGTAAAAATGGAAAATAAAATAAAATAAAAAATCTGAGAGGTCCGTGGTTCTGATGACTCTGACATTGAAAAATCCTCCACATAAGTAAAACTATGTGGAACTGATTATGGAGCATATGGAGAAAGTTCTCCAAATAATTATGAGACTAGGGTCATAGTACCCTGAAGGTTCCTAAGGTTAGCCCTGAGGGTTTAATTATTCTGAATATGGCCATGGGCCTAATTGGAAGTTGGAACTCCGGACCCAGGATTTGGGCCGGAAGAAGTCTCATGGGATGAAATCCCAATGATTTAGGGCTGCAGAAGGCAGACCCTGTTGATGGTGATTTGCATTTTTGAAAGCACACCACAAAATAAAAATAAAAATAAAATGGAAAAAATATGAAAAGAGGCCAAAGATGCATGGAATAGCAAAAGGTTTTGCTATATATGAAGGAAGTGGTGAGGCTATGGAAGAAATCCTAGCTGCCAACATATATATATGGTATCTCACCAACTTCATGATTCTGTGATGATTGAAATATTAAAATTGCACAGCACAGGAAATTGTGCCTCATTGGAAGAGCCTACGGTTTATCCGTTAAATATGGGCATTCATGACTCCAAATATGAGAGCGTCAAATAGTGAGGTTTAAAAATCCTCACAAATTACTCTGCTGCTATTATGGCTTTGGGCAGATTGAAATGAAAGGAAAACATAAAATAAAGACGCTATTGTGCAATTTTTCTATGAAATTTTGTATAAAATAAATGGCTATTTGGCCCATTTTTCACCCAAGGTTGCATACCTGTGTCAAGCAAGTGGTGTTTAAGCTCTTGGTTATCTGTTTGGAATAATCTGCCTAACTTATTGAAATTGGATGAAAAGCTAAAATATTTTAGCTGCATGAAACCTTCGTCTTTGGACGAAAAGGTATTTTCGCCCAGAAGGGGATTTGATATTGGAAAATAGAGGCAGAAATATGTCAAGGAAGTTTTATTGTATGCACAACCAAATACTTACCCGAATTCAGGGGATAAGGAGACCACCACGCTCATATGCAGAGGAATTAAAGACGTGTTCCCTGCTTAAAGAAACTGCGGATTAATCTCCAGTTAGAGGGAGATTACAAAAAGTTTATTAAAACTGGCTTTACTATTATTTTTGATCAGTATATTACGAGCAGTTTCATTAACTACTATTACTTTTAAAAACAAGAGGTTAATCCTCCTGTACAGAATAAACCTGCTTATGTTTTCGTGTTTCTGCATTGAAAAAGCAGAGTTTTTATGTCCACATTGCCTAATTATCTGGAAAAGGGGTAATGGAAAAGATTTTGAACACGAGCATAAATTTGTCTTTAATGTTAGAGGCATTACAGATGATGGTTGCAGAAGTATTCTGGACCTTACAGGTCTAAATAAGTTTGTAGAATACAAACATGTTCAAATGGAGTCATGGAATACTGCAAAATATTTAATTCAGCAGGTTGTTATATGGCTAAGATTGATGAAAAGACGCCTATTATTCTGTACCTATGTATCAGGTTTCGGTGATACTTAAATTTTAATTGGTTGTGACAATTATGGCAGTTAAGCTTTGCCAAATGGACTGAGTTCAGCTTTTTACTCTTTACGAAACTGTTGAAACCAGTTTAGCCCAATTAGAGCACAAAATGCACATCATTATGGCTTATCTCAATGACATTCTGGTCATTAGTGATTATCAGGAGTCAGCTGAGGACTCAGTTTCAGTTACTAAAGCTTTGTGGTAAGCTAAGGTTCTTAATTATCTAATTAAGCCCCAGCTGCAGCCAGCCCCACAAACAATTTACTTTTGGGGTTTGTAATTAACTCAGTGACTATGTTAATACCTTTACCAACAGTTAAAGTCGATGATATTTTGGTAACTTGTCATTATCTCATTCAAAACCTTATCCTTCCATCCGAGAAATGGTGACAACCATTGGTGAACTGCTAGCAGCATTTTCCTGCATTAGAATTTGGTTCATTACATTTATTGATATCTTCGAAGGTACAAGATACAAGCTCTCAAAGAGAAGGCAGGCCATTTGACAGGCCTATGTAATTAACAAAAGAAGCTGTATTGGAATTTACAATGGTGGGTTAAAAAAGGAAAATGTCCCACAAGCTGCTAAATAAATATTATGATTAAACAGCCTGAAATGGTTTTACATTACAGATGCTAGTGCTCTCGGATGGGGGGCCACAGATTTATCCTCCAGTTGTGGAGGTAGATGGAAAACTGAAGAACAAGTGTTTCTCCAAGAGTATGGTATTAACTATTGGGAGTTATTGGGGCCTTTTATGGGCTTAAAGCATATTTGTTGTGCTAAACAAGGTCTGCAAGTGTTAATACAATTACACAATAAAACAGCTGTGGTTTACATTAATCACATGGGGAGAGTTGGGATCAGTATCATGTGATTGTCTGTCAATGAGATATGGCAATGGTGTATTGGTCGGCAGATATGGATTGCAGTAAGCTATACTCCAGGTAAAGACAATGGTAGCAGATGAAAGGTCCAGGATTTTTAAAGATAATACGAAATGGATGTTTAAGCCACCAATATTTAAGAATATTGTTCGACGATTTGGGTTGCCAGAAATTGATTTTGCATCCAGGCTTAATCATCATTTGCCTCATTATGTGTCTTGGGAACACGATCCGGACGCAGTTGCAGTAGATGCATTTTTATTACACTGGGGAAAAAGTTCTTTTATGCTTTTCACCATTTGCTCTGATCCAGAGATGCTTGAAGAAAATAGAGCAAGATTCAGCTTCCGGATTGTTGGTAGGGCCAAAATTGGCCAACTCAACCTTGGTTCCCAGTTATGCTGAATATGATTAAAGAACCGTATATGCAGATTCTTAACTGTAGTGATATCTTGACTAATCCAGTAACAAATGAAGATTATCCATTATATGCATTATATGAATTTGTTAATCTGCAGGTTTTGACCAGACCACTACAGGAACTGGGATTGTCGGACCAAACTTGACAGTTATTGGCACATCATGACGAGATAGCACACAGAAACAATATATGACACATATTAAGGAAATAGGAAGAATTTTGCACACAGTCAAAATATTTCTGATGATTATGTGAATGTTACTCATGTTTTGGAATTCCTTGCCAATTTGCGCTTTGGCCAACATTTAAGTTACAGTGCCATTAACACTGCACGCAGTGCCTTGTCGTCCTATTTAGGACTTATGACTGGTGAAAAATCAATTGGGTCGCATCCATTAATATCACGATTCATGAAAGGAATTTTTCACATGAATCCGCCAAAACCTAGATATACAGAGATTTGGGATGTGAGCTTTAGTACTTGCTCTACTTAGAGAATGGACGCCAATTGAAGGGTTGTCATTGGATAGGTTAACATTGAAATTGGTCATGTTAATGTCCACTGGTCTCAGCCCAAAGAGTGCAAACTTTACAAATGTTGCGGTTTAGACTGTATGCATGTGACTACAGATAACGTTGTATTCTATGTTTACGATCTGATCAAACAAAGTAGACCAGGGAGATCATGGAACAAAGGTAACCTTTCAAGCTTTTCATATGAGCTTGCTTTGTGTGTGGTTAGACATTTGAACAATGTATTAAAGTGACGGACACTTTTCGAGGAAACGAAAAGACATTGCTGCTTACGCACAAAAAGCCACACACAAAAGCTTCAGTTCAAACTATCTCAAAATGGTTGAAACAGGTGTTGGTTTTAGCGGGAATAGACACTGATGTCTTCAAATCTCACTCCACCAGGGCGGCAGCTACGTCCGCGACGAAGGGGCGGACGTACCTCTTGAGCATATTTTTAAAAAATCGCAGGGTGGAGTAAAGAAGAAACTTTTTCAAAGTTCTACAACTAACCTGTTCACACTATGACAAGCTTTGGACACGCGGTGTTGGGAGCACTATAATCACCTGCTTTGTTTGCTATTAATTGCTATAATCAGTTGTGTAGTCACTGATATTTTTTGTCACTTATAATCATTTTTTCCCTCAAATATAAGGAGGGTATTATATGGTTTTTTCAGCCATTAAAAAACTTGATTGTGAAAAGATCTAACATTTGTGTGCTTTCTCATGTATGTGTTTACTTAGCCGGATTGTCGTACGGATTAATTCTACGACATAAAAGACACAGAAAGCTTTAAAACTCTTCACGTAGTCACTCACGTGACTCCGAAGTAAAATAGTAAGATTAAACGAGAACTCACCTGTTCGAAGTTTGATCGTTATTTTACGAGGAGTTTACGATGAGGGATTACGTGCCCTCCACTCCCACCCTCGTAAATAAATGATCAAATGGTGGTTCTAAGTCTTTTTATGAGCCTTACTATGTTACTCCGGCTTTGGTGTTCTGTGTTTTTCATGCCGTTGCTTTGAAGTATGCCGTTACCAGCGTGAGGCGGGTTCTTCACGTAATCCCTCATCGTAACTCCTCGTAAAATAACGATCAAACTTCGAACAGGTGAGTTCTCGTTTAATCTTACTATTTTGTGTACTTTTAGGGGTGGTAGCAGGGAATTGGCTTGGTTTCATATATCTGCATGGCAGTGTGTGTATGAGTGAGAGAGAATGTCTGAGAGATGGACACAGTCACTCACTCCATAAGATTGTGTGCTAGGAGAGGAAAAGGAAAAGGTATGTTCAAAGCCACATTAAAGAGGTTCAATGTGCCTACTGGCTTCTGGGGACCGCCTGATTATGCCCAATCAAATTGAAGAAGCAGCCTCTAGGATGGTATTGAGAGCCACAAGGCCATGAATTGAGACCACACAGAGACCCTGTACAAATCCCATCTCACAAACTAACCATCCAACCACCCCCTCTGTCCCTGTCATTCTGCAGAAGAGTCTAAGGCTCCCACATGCACCTCATCCACCGTCTCAGAACTCACAAAACCAGAATGAAGAAAGTCACCTTCAATCCTGAAGAACTGAGAGGGAAGAGGAAATGTGTGTATGCATGTGTGCGCACATGCGTGTGTGCGTGTGTGCATGTGTGTGTGCATGTGCTTTTGTGTGTGTTTAGTTTAGTTTAGAGATACGGTGCGGAGACAACGCCAACCAGTGATACTCGCACACTATCACTATCCTACACACACTGGGGACAATTTACCATCATACCAAACCAATTAGCCTACAAACCTGCACATATTTGGAATGTGTGTGTGTGTCTGCCTGTGTGTGTGTGTGTCTGCCTGTGTGTGCGTTTGTGCGTGTCAGTATGTGTGCATATAAATTGAGACACTGAAGACTTCATTTTTTGTCTGGAAATGTTAGAATGTTATGTTGAGCTGATAGATCGTGAAAATGTCCCTGTGGAGAGAAATGGACAACAAACCTTCAAATCTGTCCTCCCTCCACAGATGCTGCCTGACCTGCTGCGTTCCTCCAGCAGTATGCTTTTTAATGAATGAGATTCTGTATTAATGTGTGTTTATTTGATATTAAATGTGTTTGTGCATTTATACATGTGTATATGAGATTGTGAATGTGTGTTTGTATGAACATGAGTGTGTATGAATGTATTTGTGTATATGAGTGTGTGTGCGAGTGCATGTATATGATGTGTGTGAATGAGATTGTGTGCGTGATTGCTTGTATGAGCTTGATTGTGTGTGAGTTTCTCGCTGGGAAGAGTGGGTAGTTAAATGTCATGTGCTTGTAACACATTTCTGCGATGCAGTGACAAGTTTCCATGGAGGCCACATCATCGTCCTGAGTGTTTGCCAAGATCATTTAAATAATGATATTGTCACATTAACTTGTTCACAATACTTTCTTCTTTTTCGCAGCCAGCAATTCCCAACCGCTCCTTTTCTCCAATCTGCCTTAAACTGATGGCTTGTAACGTAACATATGTTTCTTGCGAGTTGTAAAGGCTGTTTCATTTATTTTCCAAGACGGTCATTGACCATGCACCAAGGCTGCGTGCAAACTGGTTCATCAACGACAATCAGAGCTATACATTGCAGTTGGGTCTGAGATTTAACCTCGAGGTGGGAAATAGCTGATCTTTATATGGCTGAATGGGTCTCATGTTTGCTCTACTCCAATACTACCTAACCTGAAACGAACCTTTGTGACCTTGTCCTTCCAAAGCTTAGCTTCAACATTTTTACTGGGTTTATCAGCTCAACATAACATTCTAACACTCCCAGACTAAAAATTATTTTTTTTCTAAATTCCACCCCTCCTATGATTAGTGCTCAGAGAACTGTTCCACTCAGTCTTATTCCCAATTATCACCTACAAACATGATCAGTTTGCATTGCATTTCTCGATGCAAGTAACTCAGAAAATTCAGAACATTTTGAACATAACTTGGGTGACAAACACCCGTTTTATTAAGTAGTTATTTATTTATTTCCAGACTCTGTACATTGCTGGCAAAGTTGGTGTTTATTGTCTAGCCCTAACCTGATTGCGTAAAGCAGTTAGGAATCAATTATGTCATAAGGTCTGGATCACTTATCAGTTAAGACAGCTACAGATGGCAGATTTTTGCCTGAATTTTAACTGTTCAGTCGAAGTGGTGGGATTTGAACCAACCTCTGGATTAATGGTCTGGCTGTCACTCCTGTAACTGACCTGCTATTCTTGTCCACAGTATCAACATTGAATCTTTTCACTTTCACACTTGAGGGAGTATCCATCACCTGCTTTGTGGAACCATCCACCTGCTCAGGTAACCATGCCCGGAGTAAGGTTTGAGTCAAGAGCTTCGACAGTTATCACCTCAGTGATGCCTTCAGCATGACCTATAACTACTTCACCGTCTTCAGCTCAGCATATCCTCCAGTTGCTGCAGTACATCTTTGAACATTTTAGAGTCATAGAGTTATTCAGCATGGAAACTGGTCCTTCAGCCCTACTTGATCAAGCAACTCAAGATGCCCCATCTACACTAGTCCCACCTGCCCGTATTTGGCCTCCAAAATTCTAAACATATTGTATTTATCCAAATGTCCTTTAAATACTGTTATAATACCTGCCACAACACCTCTAGTAACTTGTTCCATATAGCCACTACCCTCTGTGTGATAGTTGCCCCTCAGATTCCTATGAAATATTTCCCCTATCACCTTAAACCTATGCCCTCTGGTTCTTGATTCCTCGATTCTGGGTAAAACACTTTGTGCAATCACCCCATCCATCCTATTTACTCTACTTACATGATCTTATACACCTCTATAACATCACTCCTCATCCTCCTGCGGTCCAAGGAATAGTCCTAGCCTGCCCAACCTCCCTATCGCTCAAACCCTCAAGTCCTGGCAACAGGTTTTTGTCTTGTGAAAGTTATATTACAGATGTAAATTTTTCATTTGAGAAATATTCTCTTAAAATAATACTTGTAAGTTCCTTCAGCGTGGGATGCATAGTGGAAGTTTACATATATGTATATGGAAGATATACACATCAGATACCATGAAATGCTGAAGCAATACATTGGTTAAACTGCTAAGCTACTTAGTGTTTTATTTCTTATAATTGAATTAGAAAGGCACGGTGGCGCAGCCGTAGAGATTGCCTTACAATGCCAGAGACACTGGTTCAATCTTGGCTATGGGTGCCATCTGTATGGAGTTTGTACATTCTTCCAATGACCGCATGGGTTTTCCCCAGGTGCTCCGGTTTCCTCCCACACTCCAAAGATGTACACGTTGGTTGGTTAATTGGCTTTGGTAAAGAAAATTGTCCCTAGTGTGTTGGAACATCCTAGTGTATGGGGTGATCACTGGTCGGTGTGGACTTGGTAGACTGAAGGGCCACTAACTTTATCTCTAAACTAAACTAAACTAACTAATTTACTTGACTTCTGTTAAGTTCATAAGTGATAGAAGCTGTTTTCAAGAGAGTTAAATTTAGCTCTTAGGGCTAAAGGAATCGAGGGATATGGGGGATAAGCCAGAACGGGGTACTGATTTTGGATGCTCAGCCATGATATTGATTGCTGGTGCTGGTTTAGAAACATAGAAACATAGAAAATAGGTGCAGGTGTAGGCCATTCGGTTCTTCGAGCATGCACCACCATTCAATATGATCATGGCTGATCATCCAACTCAGTATCCTGTACCTGCCTTCTCTCCATACCCCCAGATCCCTTTAGCCACAAGTGCCACATCTAACTCCCTCTTAAATATAGCCAATATTTAAGAGGGTGGGCCAAATGGCCTACTCCTGCACCTATTTTCTATGTTTCTAGGCCATTCGACCCATCAAGTCTACCCTGCCATTCTATCATGGCTGATCTATCTCTTCTCCCTCAACCCCATTCTCTTCCCTTCCATAAGTAAAGCAGAAACACTGTTGGATGATGAATTTGCACCCGTGACAACTTTATTAATTCCACCTACAAGGCTTCTTTAAGAACGAGCTATCACTTTAAGAGAGAGCTATCACTTTGAGAGGGAACTATCACTTTAAGAGGGAACTATCACTTTAAGAGGGAGCTGTGACTTTAAGAGGGAGTTATGACTTTAAGAGGGAAACATCACTTTAAGAAAGTATCACTTTAAAAGGGAGCTATCACTAGGTATGTTACAAAACTTACCTTTAGCGGCGCTGCAGTTCTGCCACTGCCCGCGTGCACGACTTTGGCGCCTTTGAGAGGGGCGCGGGTTTAAAATGCAATTTTTCTTCAGACTATTCAAATCAATTTTGAACAGGCCTTTTAGATTCTGAAGAAAAATCGCTTTGACTGCCGTTTTATTAAGCTTATTAAAATTAGCGCTGGAAAAATTAAAAGCAAGAGTAAATTAAAAATCATCTTCTAATGCCGTCAACGCCGACAACGGGACGGATCTTACGTAGGGGACAAAAGAAGATACACCGTTTATTTTCACATAAAAACGTGCTTCTTAGGAAGCCTTTAACCAAAATTTCATGTTGCGAAAAGGTGACTTAAAAAATATACGAACCAGCAGTATTTTTCCTGCCGATATGGGGGTTAAATTCACTGCAAACCGCAACGTTCCAATCCATCGCGTTCCACAAAAACCCACTCTCAATCTCTATAATCTTATAGAGACTTACAAAATTCTTAAGGGGTTGGACAGGCTAGATGCAGGAAGATTGTCCCCGATGTTGGGGAACTCCAGAACAAGGGGTCAAGGTTTAAGGATAAGGGGGAAGTCTTTTAGGACCGAGATGAGAAAATCATTTTTCACACAGAGAGTGGTGAATCTGTGGAATTCTCTGCCACAGTAGGTAGTTGAGGCCAGTTCATTGGCTATATTTAAGAGGCCCTTGTGGCTAAAGGGATCAGGGGGTATGGAGAGAAGGCAGGTACAGGATACTGAGTTGGATGATCAGCCATGATCATATTGAATGGCGGTGCATGCTCAAAGGGCCGAATGGCCTACTCCTGCACCTATTTTCTATGTTTCTATGTTTCTATGCAAGTTGATTTAAATGGCCATTAATTTACGGGAATTAAACACTAAATTCCTTCCATTTGGCCTATAAATTCATGACAATGAGATTTAAAAATCATGTTATATTGTGAATTTTTGTGTGAATGTTATTTGGACACTTGGGCTTTTTTTAAATGATAACCTTTTCTTAAGAAATGGATAGATGTATAGATCTAGTAATTGAATTTTGTAATTAGCTACAATTAGGTAACTAACTAATTATATGCTTTAATTTCAGGTCATCCAAGTAAGATTGTTTCATATTTGTTTCAGAATGCTTCCATCTATAATAACTGAAAATTTTCATTTGGTTCTCTTAATTTTTAAGATAGTTATGGGCTTTTGACTGTCCTTGATCACAGCTTTTGTGTTAAGTCAATGGAAAAGCAATAGGGAACAAGATGCTAATTTCTGAGTATGAAAATGGCCATAACTGTTTTAATACTGAAGATATGAAAGTGAATTAGGTGTCAAATTAAAATTATTTTTATGCTTTATCTGATGGGATAAATTGCAGACTTGATTTATCTGATGGGATAAATTGCAGACACAGTCTCACAATTGTGTAACATTGCTACTATCACTTTAATGAGGTATCACTTTAAGAGGGAGCTATGACTAAGAGGGACCTATCCCTTTAAGCGGGAGTTATGACTTTAAGAGGGAGTTATGACTTTACGTGGGAGTTATGACTTTAAGAGGGACCTAATTACTTTAGGAGGGAGCCATGACTAAGAGTGAGCTATCACTTTAAGAGGGGGCTATCACTTTAAGAGGGAGCTATCACTTTAAGGGGGAGCTATCACTTTAAGGGGGAGCTATCACCTTTAATAGGGGCTTTAAGGGGGAGCTATCACTTTAAGGGGGGGGAAGGCTATCACTTTAAGGAGGTTTTCACTTTAAGGGAAGCTATCACTTTAAGGGGGAAGCTCACTTTAAGGGGGGGGGCTATCACTTTAAGGGGGGCTATCACTTTAAGGGGGGGCTATCACTTTAAGGGGGGCTATCTTTAAGGGGGCTTTACTTTAAGGGGGCTTTCACACTTTAAGGGGCTATCACTTTAAGGGGGCTATCACTTTAAGGGGGCTATCACTTTAAGAGGGGGCTATCACTTTACGGGGGGGCTTTCTATCACTTTAAGGGGGCTATCACTTTAAGTGGGGGGGGGGCTATCCTTTAAGCTATCACTTTAAGGGGGGCTTCACTTTAAGGGAGGCTATCACTTTAAGGGGGGCTATCACATTTAAGGGGGGCTATCACTTTAAGAGGGGGCTATCACTTTAAGAAGGGGCTATCACTTTAAGAGGGGGCTATCACTTTAAGGGGGCTATCACTTTAAGGGGGCTATCACTTTAAGGGGGAGCTATCACTTTAAGGGGGGGCTACCACTTTAAGAGGGGCTTATCACTTTACGGGGTGCTATCACTTTAAGGGTGGCTATCACTTTAAGGGGAGCTATCACTTTAAGGGGTGCTATCACTTATCACTTTAGAGGGAGCTATCACTTTAAGGGGGGGGCTATCACTTTAAGGGGAGCTATCACTTTAGGGGAGCTATAAGGGGGAGCTATCACTTTAAGGGGGGGGATATCTGGGATCACTTTGGGGGGCTCACTTTAAGGGAAGGGGAGTGGGGGCTATCACACTATTCACTTTTAGGGGGGGGATCACTTTAAGGGGAGCTATCACTTAAGGGGGGCTATCACTTTCAGATTCACTTTAAGGGGGGCTATCACTTTAAGGGGGCGCTATCACTTTAAGGGGGGGCTATCCTTTAAGGGGGCTATCACTTTAAGGGGGGGGGGGGCTAACTTTAAGAAGGGAATCACAGGCTATCACTTTAAGGGAGGCTATCATTAAGCTATCACTTTAAGGGGGCTATCACTTTAAGCTAAGGGGCTATCAAAGAGGGGGGCTATCACTTTAAGGAGGGGCTATCACTTTAGAGGGGCTATCACTTTAAGGGGGAGCTATCGAATATCACTTTAGGGGGCTATCACTTTAAGGGGGGCTATCACTTTAAGGGGCTATCACTTTGTGGGGGGGCTATCACTTTAAGGGGGGGAGCTATCACTTTAAGGGGGCTATCACTTTAAGGGGGGGGGGCTATCACTTTAAGGGGGCTATCACTTTAAGGGGGGCTATCACTTTAAGGGTGGCTATCACTTTCAGGGGAGCTATCACTTTAAGAGGGGGCTACTTTAAGGGGGAGTGCACTTTAAGGGGGGAGCTATCACTACCACTTAAGGGGGGGAGCTATCACTTTAAGGGGGGCTATCACTCACTTTAAGGGGAGCTATCACTTTAAGGGGGGCTATCACTTTAAGGGGGGGCTATCACTTTATGGGGGAGCTATTTAAGGGGCTATCACTTTAAGAGGGGGCTATCACTTTAAGGGGGGCTATCACTTTAAGGGGAGCTATCACTTTAAGAGGGGGCTATCACTTTAAGGGGGGGCTATCATTTTAAGGGGGAGCTATCACTTTAAGGGGGGAGGGGCTATCACTTTAAGGGGGGCTATCTTTTAAGGGGGACTTAAAGGGGGGCTATCACATTAAGGGGGGCTAATCACTTTAAGGGGGGAAGCTATCACTTTAAGGGGAGCTATCACTTTAAGGGGGCTATCACTTTAAGGGGGGCTATCACTTTAAGGGGGAGCTATATCACTTTAAGGGCGGGGGGGGGGCTATCACTTTAGGGGAGCTATCACTTTAAGGGGGGCTAATCACTTTAGGGGGCTCACTTTAAGGGGGGGGGATACTTTAAATGCTATTCATTACTTATAAGGGGGCTATCACTTTCACTTAAGGGGGAGCTATCACTTTAAGGGGGGCTATCACTTTAATGGTGGGGGCTATCACTTTAAGGGGGAGCTATCACTTTAAGGGGGAGCTATCAACTTTAAGGGGGGCTGATCCACTTGTAAAGGGGGGGGCTCTTTTAAGGGGGGCTATCACTTTAAGGGGGGGGGCTATCACTTTAAGGGGGCTATCACTTTAAGGGGGGGCTATCACTTTAAGGGGGGCATCACTTTAAGGGGGGGGCTATCACTTTAAGGGGGGCTATCACTTAAGGGGGGCTATCACTTTAAGGGGGGGCTATCACTTTAAGGGGGGGGCTATCACTTTAAGGGGGGGCTATCACTTTAAGGGGGGCTATCACTTTAAGGGGGGCTATCACTTTAAGGGGGGCTATCACTTTAAGGGGGGCTATCACTTTAAGGGGGGCTATCACTTTAAGGGGGGGGCTATCACTTTAAGGGGGCTATCACTTTAAGGGGGGCTATTCAAGGGGGGCTATCACTTTAAGGGGGGGCTATACTTAGCTATCACTTTAAGGGGGCTATCACTTTAAGGGGGGCTTTAAGGGGGGGCTATCACTTTAAGGGGAGATGGATCTTTGGTCACGTGAGGCCAAACTTTTTCTTCCCGCGCCCGCTGCGTGCGGCACGGCGTGTTGACGTCAGGAGGGGAACGCTCGGGGGACGTCAGGACGCCGTGGTTTTGAATGACATCACCCCTCGGCGGCTGCTAATGCTGAGAGTGGAGAGAGGCAGAGACACAGAGAGCAGGGAGAGTCTGCAAGCAGCAACACACACACACACACACACACAACCACATTGGGATTACACTGCGCTGCAAAAAAAGGATTATTCACCAGGAAAATGTAAAGGCAAAGCAGAAGCATTTCACCAGGTAAATCTTTGCTTTTCTCTTTTCTTTCCCCATTGCAATGCACTGGTTTGTGTGGAGATTTGAGCAGGAGGGGATTTAAATCCCTTTGTATCCCCGCTGTGATGGGGTTTTTTTTCTTGCACTTGGTTTCTTTGCAAGGGTTTTCGTGTGTTGCAGCGACTGCAATACCCTGCTCGGGAGATGCATTTTTTTTGGGGGGGGGGGGGTGGAGATGATTGGAATTGTACTGTAGGAGCTTTTTACTGGGTTGACTCTTGTCTGAAGAAAGACCTTGCACAGAGCGAATAGCTTTGGCGTAGAGGACTCGGGAGGTGAGGTGTTTGGGCTGATGTGGCGACTCGCTCTGTTCCTGTGTGTGTGTGTGTGTGTGTGGTTTGGGATTAGGGGTGAAGCAGCATCTGTCCAGGTTGTGAGCGAGGGTTTGCAAGGGACACGGTCGCTTGTACCTGAACGAGTGCAGGGACGGGATTTTGGAGAGGGGAAGATGAACTCCAGCGGTGCTCTTCGCTGATGGACCGGGAGATTGCAGAAAAGAGGAAAGACCCTTACCATTTGTGGAGGATAGACAGTAGATTGAAGGGAACGGTCTTTCGAAATCTCGCCCCTAAGCACTTCGCATGGAGAAAGAAAACGCACACCCTGATGTTACTCCACTGGTCGCTTCTGGATAGTCAGCATCAATGAACAATATGTTGACTTGGTTTACCATAGGTTGATTTTGATTAATTATTTGTTAACTATTGATTTGTTTCTTAACGTTTACCTTGCACTGTCCCGTTGCCTCTGTCGACGATGCGTAAATATTGTAGGTACAGGAGATTGAGCCGGGGATGGATTCTGCCGCACAAACTTGAGCCCTGGTCTTGCATTATTAGCCAGCGGTGACGGGCTGCATGTCGGAGTTTTATTTTGAGCACCGGAGGGCTTGAAATAAGCAGTGAATAGAGAGAGATGATAATCGTTACACGCGAGGAGGGTAGGGCAGACTATGCCCCCCCCCCCCCCCCCAACAAAAAAAAACAAACAAAGATCTGGAGAATCCGAGTAGAAATTCTCCCTGTTGCGAATCGCCGAGTTGATGGATTAACTTGATTGTATGCAACTCGTGCGGGCTTCATCTTTGAGGAAGGGAATGATACGGATCAAGTGTACACATGGATCGCTGGCTCAGTACACAACGAAAGCGATCACTTCCTCTTTTTTTACTTCTGGCCGAAGGCGAGTTGTCTTAGACGGAGGAGATGAGGTGTTATTTGATCTTCCCCACTGCAACCGAACCTCCTCCTGTTTGCTGGCGTTTAGTGCCGGCGCAAAAATAGACTCGGAGAATCGCCTCCATTGACCTCGTACACTGGATCAATCAGCTGGGTTTCTCTCGTTGGCGGTGGATAGAGAGAGTGGAATAACATCACTTAAATAGATGTATTTGTTTTCATTGTGTGTATCTGTACACCGGTATTAATAAGCCATATAAACATGTCTATCAATAACAACTCTCCGCTGTTTAAGAGGGGGGGGGGGGGGGGGGGGGGAATAATCGAAGATTAAAGTCTCTTTTCCTGAAAGATGTTTTAATGCTAAAGTCAGCCTGCACTTTATTGGAGAAATGTGATTAACATTGATTTTTTTTTTCTCTTCCTCAAATCACGGCGCTATGAAAATGAGCTATGGCTCGGCATTCATTATTGCGATTGTGATTCTAGAGATTTCAATCGACTAATGTCTCCCCCCCCCCCCCCCCCCCCCCCCCCCAAATTCTCATCCCCTCTCCTCCCCACCTCGCTATCTAGCCACCTTCTGATCTGGTACAACCTAATCGGTTGAAACAGGTACCGCAATTAACCCCCGCGTGTCCTAACGCTGTGTCCGCAACTTTTTTTTCCCCCTTCAAGCTCCTGATTTGTCTTCAAAAATACAATTGTTTACGGACCGAAGTAGTGGTCCAAATGCTGACATTTCATCAATATACGGACGGACACACACACTTTCGCGGATACACAGGCAGCCACAGACATTCTCGCGCACACACACCCACACACACACTCTCTCGCACACACACCCACACACACACACACACACACACACACACACACACACACTCTCTCGCACACACGCTCTCTCTCACACACACACGCACACACACACATTCTCTCACACACACGCTCTCTCTCTCTCTCACACACACACTCACACACACACACACACACACACACACACACACACACACAGAGGTATCCATCCACAGGCATTCTCTGACACACACATACTCTCACACACACACACACACACGCACACACACATCCTCTCACACACGCATTTTCACACACGCACAATGAAACAACTACACGCCAATTTATCCGTGGAATTTCCGAGCCAAAGAAAATTATCTTTTGGAACTTCGAAGCAGTTAAAACGTGCCCCCGAATATTTAGCACTCGTTTCGGTGTGCCGGGAGGGAACACAAGCTGCTCCCTTACATTCGTGACAGTCACTGTAAACAGTAATTTCGGGTAACCATGATTGATCGGGTGTCGTGCTTCAGTATATTTTACCTCCGGGATGAAGTCACTAATGATTTCACTTGATGGTCAGTGAGGTCGATATTTCACCGCCCGCTGTCTGACTTGGCCGGTGCCTCTTCGCCGTTCAAGAGCCGGAGTTTAAAGCGAGCCATCTCACAGCGTTGGGGAAAAAGTGTTAGCATAGCAGCCATGTGCCGGGCAGATGTTGGGGCCGAGTGGAGGGTTTGGTGTGGAAGCAGATGCCGGGAATATCTCCCCTTGTGTAGACTGTGCCTCGCTCAAGGACAGGCGGATCGGCGCTGCCGGCGGCAGGGAGCGGGTCGTGGGATCGATCAGCCGAAGGGACCGTTCCGCCCACCTCCCCCCATATTCCAGCCCAGCCCTGCCCTGCCCCGGGCCCGGGGACTTTGTTCCGCTAGCGCCGACCTGAAGCTCCACCAATATCAGTGGGCGTCCCACGCCCCAGGACCTGTCACACCTGCGACAGACACGAAATGCTGGAGTAACTCGGCGGGACAGGCAACGGCATCTCTGGAGAGAAGGAATGGGTGACGCTTCGGGCCGAGACCCTTCCTCAGACCTGCCAACTGGTTTATTAATCGGTGCGAAGTCTGAGGGAGGGTCCAGACCCGAAACGTCGCCTATCCACGTTCTCCAGTGATGCTGCCCGAATCTGCGGCGTGACTCCAGCATCTCTGTGCCTATCGTTTGGTATAAACGGGCATCTGCGGTTGCTTGTTGTTGTGTTATTGATCGGCGCGGTGAGCGGGGGCTTCACTCAAGACCACTCTGCCACCGTTGGTGGAAGTTGTTAATCCCCTGGCGCCGGTCAGATGGATTCTCACCGGTGTCTTGGTCAATATCGACAATGTGTTTGCCCCATGTTCCGGCTGTTCGGCAAGGCGCACAGAACCGGAGCTAACGGGGACCCTCGAGGCCCCAGAGATGCCCGTGGCTCTTTGTCCGGGCAGTGGATGCACTTGGTTAGGGTGGGTGCTTGGGGTAAGGGTGGGTGCCCTGGGTAAGGGTGGGTGCTTGGGGTAAGGGTGGGTGCCCTGGGTATGGATGGTTGTCTGGGTCAATAGATGCCCACGGTTGGGGTGGGTAATTATGGGCTCAGTGGGTGCCTGGAGGGAGGGTGGGTGATTGTGTCAGTGGTTGTGTGCCCTGGGTGAGATTGGATGTACGAGTCATTGGTGATGAGGGTGGATATTGTGGGCTCGGGAGGGGGGGGGGGAGAAGGGGATGCCCATTTCCATGCCCATGCCCATTACAGAATCAGCAGCATTACAAATGGCGATAGGAAAGGTGACGATCGGTGAGAAGAATGGATGGAGGTTGGGGGGGGGGGGGGGGGGCAGAGGGAATTCCTACACCTGTCGGTGTCAAATGACTTGTGCAAATGATCTGCTTACAGATGTTCATCTGGAAGATCATCAACAGCTCTGTGACTCCCACTGGAGTCTCTGGGGATGGGTTAGGCCCAGGGTTCCCTCCTCTCCCAGGGAAAGACCTGTGGAGTGTACAGTGACACAGCAGACACCAGGCGCTGAGCTGACTGACTGGTGTTTGGGGCTAATGCCCGGGTGCTGGGCTGAGCATTTGGTGGGGCTTTGAGCTGGGATTGCTCTCCCTTGCTGCTGAGTTCCAAGCAGGGGTTGGGGCAGTGACTCCCGAATGAAACGTCACCTGTTCCTTCTCTCCGGAGATGCTGCCTGGCCCGCTGAGTTGCTCCAGCTTTTTGTGCCTACCTGGAGGTCAAGTTGTGCTGAGACCAGGTTTGTTGAATTTGTACGCTGCGTTAATCAGAAATGCCGGCTAATTCGCTGCTCCCGTCCCGGTCACAATGGAATGGGCTGGTGCGCTGATGGTGCTTCCCTTCTACCACAGAGGCAATGTCTGGCCCTACAGCCCAGCCTCTCGGCACAGAGCAGGGATGGAGGAGCGTGGAGAGTGGAAGGAGTATCTCCTAAAACTAGACGGGGAGGCAATTGTGGTGCAGCGAGCAAGAGAGGGATATAGTGGGTGAGCAGAACATACAGCAGTAGAGAAAACGGTGCAAAGTGCTGGAGCAATCTGCGGGCCAGGCAGCATCCCTGGAGAAGACATGCATAGGTGACTTTCAGGTCGGGACCCTCCTTCATACTGATTGTAGAAGCGGGGAGAAAGCTGGAAGACAGTTGAGGGAGCAGGCCAAAGTCTGGCAATTGCTGCACAGAGACAAGCCCTTTGGCCCACGATGTCAGTGCTGAATATGTTGCTAAATTGAACTGTTCTCCTCTGAAGTGCTGGAGTGGGACACAAAAGCATGCAGGTTGGAAAAGTACGGCTGCTGAAGATTGTTAAGAGTGATAATTTGTGGCATGGAAATGGGATCTCTTCCTGAACATGAATCATTAAGTCTACTGCTGAATGTTTCTGAAAGGCTGCAGTACTGGCCACTGCCACCGGATGTCCCTAGCAGTCTGTGCATGTGGTTCCCAGTGAAAGTGACCTGGCCCTGCGATGAAGGACAGGGGGACCACTGGAACTGAGATGCCCTTTCGCTCATGTCTGTCTGTTTGAGCTCAACAGTAGCGCACCCTGCTTACGAGGCCAAAAGTTATGTTGAAAATTCAGCACGTCACCTCACTTGTAAACAATCCGCTGGAGGAACTCAGCAGGTCAAGTAGCATCCTTGTATGGAGAGATAAGTATCAACATTTTGGGTTAAGTCCCTGCATCCTAAGACTGCTGCCTAATTGATCAGTCCAGAGCTGGACTGTGGGGCTATAGGAAGGACCTACTGATAAGCTAGTAACAGGGAACACCAGATAGTGGTCCAGAAAATAAGACACAAAGTGCTGGAGTAACTCAGCAGGTCAGGCAGCATCTCAGGAGAACATGGATAGGCGGTCAGGACTTCTTCAGACGCTTCACGTTAAGACTCTTCGCATTAGGACTCCTCTGAACTCAACCTGAAAAGTCGCCCGTCCATGTTCTCCTGAGATGCTGCCTGATCCATTGAGCTGCTCCTAATAAGCTGTTCCAGATCACACACAAATTAGCAGCCATGTTTGATTACATCGTAACTGTGGCTGTGAATTGAAGAAACCCATTGTCACTGCAGCCTTCTGAGGTCATGGAAGGAACTTTAAAGCAAACTTGGATCTGTTGAGGAGGATTTGGCCCAACCATATTTTGACACTTTACAACAATGTATTTGTATTGATTTCTATTTCCCTGATGCCCATCTCGCCCTTCTGCTCTCCTGCTTATACCCGTTGGTCCCCAGGGCCTGGCTCCAACGTGCAAGGGTAGTTGAATGTTTCACTGAGCTCTTTGAATATCCTCAAAATGTCATCCACAGCTCCCAATCCTGACTGCACCAAAAGGTGCATTTAGTAGTGGGAGCATCAGGTGACCGCATTCTTTACTCATTCCCCAGTCCAGGCTGGCAAAGGTGATGCTTCTACGCATCATTTTTACCCCTCATTATTAATCTGGATGAGGTGGATTTGTTACAAAGAAATGAGATGGCATCTTTTAAGTTTAGAGATGCAGCAGGGAACAGGCCCTTTAGCCCACCGAGGCCATGCCAACCAGTGATCACACTGCACGCTAGTACGATCCTACACACTGGGGACAATTTACAATTTTACCAAAGCCAATTAACCTGCAAGTGTTTGGAGTGTGGGAGGAAACCGGAGCACCCGGAGAAAACCCACACCGTCACAGGAAAACATACAAACCAGTTGGCACAGTGACATGTGATCACCATGGCAGCAACTCTACTGCTGCGCCACTTTACCACCCTGGACTATGCTACTCCTCCATGCCATGCCTTTAGAAGTCATGCAGCCAGTGAATTCTTCAGAGCACCCAGGCGCGAATGCAAAAGCTGCAGCCTGGCTTCCCAGATTGTGGCATTAGCCATGTCCCCAGCCAGATTGTCCGCAGGGTCTCTGGCCCAGCACTGGTTGGTGAGAATGGACACTGATCCCTCCCCTGAAGGAAGCCTGCTGGTTCGGGTACCTCTATGGGTGTTGTGGAAGTGCAAGGATTGTGTGATGGTCTCCACCGTCAAGCAGCTCGTGACACTCAATACTTTCAGTGTTATTAATATTTGGCCAGGCAGCGGTTAATGGGTGCCTTGTGTCCTGATATCTGTCCACGTACTGGGGGATAAATGCGGGAAATATTTACACAGGCTATCACGGTGAGGCTCAACAGCCTTAAGAAGCTTTGTAATTTTATTTTTTTTTGTTTGGTTTTAAAGCTAAATTTCGTAATCCTATAATTTTGAACCTTTCAATGCTATTACCATGGCGTCTGTGGCAGTGGTGATGCAGAATGTCTGGCTTATCGGCTGCTCTGTGGCTACTGAAGCAGACAGTAATCTGAAAAATGATGGAGGGTGCGCTGTACCGGGGCTCTTGCTGCTGTAGCCATCAGTCATCCGTTTAGTCAAAGGGAAGCAGTGATCACGAGTAACAAAGAGCCCTCCTGTTCTGGTGGCCTGCGCTCTTTTACCCCCTGCTCATCTCCAGCTGTGCCTTCCAGCTCTCCAACCTGCCGCAATGAGGTGCAACCGTGGGCATTTGAATGGGGGTGAGGTGTGAGGCAGTGCTGCCTTGCAGCCGAGCATGCTGCAGATGTCATAGCGGCAGTCGATTACCACGTAAAATGACAGGCGCAGCCGAGAGGCACAGAGTCGGGCAGTGCGGAAACAGATGTTGCAGCCCATGGAACCTGTGTTGACTATCGAACGCACATTTACACATCCCATTTTATTTTATTCCCACCAACTTCCCTATATTGCCACTCACCTGCACCCTTGGGCCGACACTCGGTGGCCAATGAACTCACCCGCCCACCTAACTTTGGGATGTGGGAGGAAGCCCACATGTAAACAGTGCAAACTCCACGCAGACAGATAGAGATCAGTATTGAACTTGGGTCACTGCAGCTGTGTGGCACCAGCTGTACTGGCTGATAGTCACAAAGAACTGGAATAACTCAGCAGGTCAGGTGGCATTTCTGTTGGAAATGGATGGGTGATATTTTGGGTTGGGACCTTTTTTCACTTGGAGATGCTGGCCGACTGACTGAGTTACCCTAGCACTTTGCGTCTACCGATGATATAAATCTAGATAGTTCCAGTTCTACAGTTCTCTGTTTCAACAGCTGTACTGGCTGCTCTACTGTGTTCTTTAGTTTGATGATTTGTCTTGATCTACAGTGTAGTTGTGTGGGTATTGTTATGTATGAATCCTGTATTTTTTTTATTCAGCCTTAAGATTGAGGTATGGTAAACATTCTTCACTCAGTGGGTGAACCTTTTGAATTTCCTGTCCGGCAAACTCAAGAATAATCTCTTCCCTGCTGTTATCAGACTCTTGAATGGACCTCTCTTATGCCTGGGATGAATTCCCCATCTTCCAATCTATCTTGCTGCAACCCCTGCACTTTTTTATCTGCACTTTCTCTATGTTCTGTACCCTGTTTATTTTCTCTTTTGCACGAACTGATGTACGTACAGTATGGTATGGTATTGCTTATGGCATGATTTGCCGGATACCATACAAAACCAAATCTTTCACTGTATCACTATCACAGCACGGGTGACAGTATCAAACCAAAAGACAATAGCAAAAACAAATAGCATGAATAAAATAATACCATTATCAGTGAGCCATGAGGTTCAGTCATCAACATCACTTAAAACAGAGGCGGGACATAAAGTAAATCAATGGATAGGAGGATGGTACAGAAAAATGGTGCAATCAGGATACATGAGAGTTTCTCCTGTGGGTTTGTGTGTTCTTGTAACTGGAGCAGTTGCAAACACATGTTCACTGCCGCTCCATGATCAAAAGGCGGTCAGGTAGTCTTGCCCTCTCCTCATTCAACGTGACGCCACTGAGATGCCCCTGCACCGCACTGCAGCAAAGGGTTGGTATTTTAACCTGTCATTTTAATCACGGAGAGAGGGACAGATATCGCAATGATGCAGGTGGTCTGAGTAAGCGAGCGGAAAAGCATCCGAGCCAGGTGATGCAGGAGAAGCACTCACGATAATTAAATGGACAGGGGCGGTGAGTCATTGCTTGCGGGCAAAGACATCACCAGCGAGGCTCCCATCTCCCCATGGAGTGGAGAAGGTTTCCATTGCCAAGGTTGTCGTGCGTGCCGCTCCTTCACCCCCAGGGCCCTCGCAGTCACCTGGGGCCCGCCGCAGAGGAGAGAAAGCACAAACAGAAGGACTAACGTCATCAGAGCTACTCTCGCTTCTTCAAGCCAGGCTGAGGAGATGGACGGGGCTGTTTGCCAGCTGGGTTAGAGTCATAGGCATACAACGTGGAAACGGGTCCTTCAGCCCAACTTGTCCACACTGGCCAACATGTCCCAGCTACCCTAATCCCACCTGCCTGTGTTTGGCCCATATCCCTCCAAACCTGTCCTTTCCATGAACCTGTCTAACTGTTTCTTAAACATTGGGATAGTCCCTGCCTGGACTACCTCCTCTGACAGCTTGTTCCATACACCCACCATCTTTTGTGTGGAAAAATTTGCCCCTCAGATTCCTATTAAATCTTTTTCCTTCACTTTAACCTATGTCCACTGGTCCTCGATTCACCTACTGTGGGCAAGAGACGCTGTGCATCCACCTAAACTATTCCTCTCATGATTTTATACTGTCCGCGTGGACAGTGTCACCTCCATTGGTTCTGTTGTGTACTACTCGGTGACGGCCACTGTTTTGAGGGTGAGGCATCACTGCAAGTTGGAGGGTGCTCTGAGATGCTATCACATGTTGAGATTCCCAGTAGGCCTTTTATATTTCTGCCCTGTGTGCATTCAATCCTATTTTCATGCTCTGTACCCCATTCCCCTTGCAATCCTTAACCTTGCAAACCACTGTCGGAGAGGTAGGCGCAAAATGCTGTAGTAACTCAGTGGGACAGGCAGCATCTGTGAATGGGGGGTATGGGTGACGTTTCAGGTCGAGACCCTTCTTTAGATCTAAGAGGTTACAGATGTGCAGAAAGAGTGAACAAGCCGAGTAACATATTTCCTGCTATAATCTGAAGCTGGCCACGTGGAACAAAATGTGGGCCCTGGGCTTTGGACATTGGTCTGGATTTTTGATGCAATGGCTTAGAAGTGGCCAGAGTAGAAAACCCATCTCTAAGCTTTCTGGAATAAACTACTTGGATAAGGAAACATTCACTGATCTTGAACTTAATTTCCAGCATTAGCAACAGTGGAAGCATTTCACCTGGCTAATCGACCGACACAGACCTTTCTTGTGCATCGGAACTCTGCTTTTTTTGACAAGAGCATTTTCCTCCCCTTTATCACTTGCAATGTATCTCACTTTCCTATGTCATTCACACCCTCTGCCCCTCTGCCCCTCTCAAACGGTGTGTGTGTGTGTACGTTGTTTGCTTCCCAACCCTTGCATTGTCTCTCCTCTTGTGAGTCTTTTTTTCTCTTTCACAGGCGTACACAATATCTAGTCACAGATTCACCGACACAGTCTGAAGATGGGTCTCCACCCGAAGTGTCACCTATTCCTTTTCTCCAGAGGTGCTGTCTGACCCGTTGAGTTACTCCTGCTTTTGTGTCTATCTTCAGTTTAAAGCAGCATCTGCAGTTCCTTCCGCACTCGACCGCACCATAGTGTGGAGAGGGTGTCTCGCTCGCTCTTTACGTGATTACCTTATAGAAACAGCTTATTTTCTTTCCTGCTCACTCTAATCCTTTGGCACCAATTAAAGTTGGAAAAGCAGTGTTGATTCGTGACCCCCTGAACTCTGCACAGCAGCACTGGGTTGGTCCCATCAAGACAGTGTGCTATAGGTGAGAACAGAATGGAGTTGAGAGTACCAAGGAAGCAGAATGTTGACTGACAGGATTTACCCAATTGCACAATCCAGGGATTTCTTGACCTGAAAGTTTCAGAATCCGTAATGTCCCCTTGTCAGTCAAGTATTGAAGAGAGCTCTGCTCAGTAAAATACTGACAATTAAAAATCGGTAGATGCTGGAAATCTAAGAATGCAGGTCAAGCAGCATACGTGGAGAGACTCCTGGCACACCCCAGTTGAGGTGGAGGGGCAGGGGCAAAACAGCCCAGGGGCAGCACTGTGGCGCAGCGGTAGAATTGCTATATTGCAGCGCCAGAGAGCCCGGGTTCAATCCTGACTACATCTGCTGTCTGTGTGGATTTTGCACGATCTGCCTGTGGCCGCGAGGGTTATTTTTCCCCACGTGCACTGGCTTCTTCTCGCATTGCAAAGACGTTTGCTGGTTAATTGTCCTCTGTAAATTGCCCCTAGTGTGTCGGATGCAAAAGTGGGATAACATGGAACTAGGGAATAGGTGATCGATGGTCGGCATGGACGCAGTGGGCCGAAGGGCCTGTTTCCACGCTGTATGTCTAAAACACTCTCTTAAACAAAACGAATTCAACTGTCAAGAACCTATTCGCACTATTCCAGTTTTATTCTCCCCACATTCCCACCAACTGCCCCAGATTCTACCAACTCACTAGGATCAAATTACAGCAGCCAATTAACCGATCGATTCACACTTATATGGGATGAAGGAGAAAACCAGGAGGAATCCCGTTCTAACACTGGGTGAACGTGCAAACTCCACCAGCAGTGTGAATAAAGCTGTGGGCCTGTTGTAGCTGCATCACTACTGTGCTTTCTGGATGACGGTGGCGCAGTGGTAGAGTTGCTGCCTCGCAGTGCCGGAGACCCAGGTTCGATCCTGACTACCGGTGCGGTCTGTATAGAGCTTGTACGCCCTCCCATGACCCCGTGGGTTTTCTCTGGGAGCTCCATTTTCCTCCCACACTCCAAAGCTGCGCAGGTTTGTCAGCTATTTGGCTTTGGTAAAATCGTAAATTTTCTCTAGTATGTGTGTGTGTGTAAGTTAGTGTTAGTGTGCGGGGATCGCTGGTCGGTGGGGCGAAGGGCCTATTTCTGCGCCATATTTCTAAGCTACAAAAACAAAGCAGTGCGTGCAAGCTCATTGAATGTATCAGTGCCGATTTACAGCACTCGGACACTCCTCCCTTTTGAGTCCGTCACCTCTTGATGAGCGGGAAAAAAAACCAGTACAGCAACCGAGGTGGGAAGGGACTGAAGGTCACCCATGGATCTCTGTTAACCCGACACCAGTAGAAGTAATCGATTAATCACTGTGTCGCCGTGGCAGCTGTTGGCGACACGCTCCAGTAGCCCACACAAGGACTGCCACCGCTTCCCATTCTCCGCTACAGTCGACTGGTGCCTTCAGAGCAATAAAGTCTTCGCCAACGCAGCTATTATCCTTTTAAGTCTTCATTAACTCTCCTCGATTAACAGGTTTAATGAATAAAAATTGCTGCTGCAATGAGCCAGGATAGAGTCGGCCTGGCTCAGCCTCTTTGTTTGGTCGGTGGAACTCGGCAATTTGTCCTCGTGATTTTTTTCAATCTGATTTCTTGTTTCGTAGTCTGTTCTACACCTCCCCTCTCCCCCCCCCCCCCCTTTGCAAACCTCTTCTCCATGTCCCTATACAACATAGGCGCCAGGCAATTCAGCCCATCGGGCCCATGCTAGTTTATGCTCAATCCCATTTTCCTGTCGGCATATGGGAATACAGCACAGCTCATAAAGCTGGAGTAACTCAGAGGGAAAGGCAGCATCTCTGGAGAGAAGGAATGGATGACGTTTCGGGTTGAGACCCTTCTTCAGACCAGCTCATCCATGCTGACAAAGAAGCCCATTTACTCTGGTCCCGTTTGCTCATGTTTGCCCCATATCCTTACAACTCTTTCCTATCCATGTCCCTGTACAAATATCTTTTAAGCGTTGCATTGTACCTGCCTCAACCACTTCCTCTGAAAGCTCGTTCCATATAGGTACGACTCTCCGTGTTAATTTTCTTGTTTCCTCTTCTTCTCACTTTCTCGTCAGCTTATGATGATTCTACCTCTCTGGCTCTGGACTTCTCTCATTCCTCAGGCAGGAGTTTCGTAGGACGCACCTTTCAAAAAAAAGCTCTTGGCATTTCCCTGTCAGCCTGCATGTTGTCGACTATGTAAGACTATGTTGTCAGGCCTCCACTGGGGATTGGCCATGAGTAGGGATCCAGGGATGCAGCGAATTGTGGACGCAACGTAGACCATCACACAAACACACCTCCCTTCCATTGACTCCATTTACACCTCACGCCGCCTCGGCATGGCCAGCTGCATAATCAAGGACGAGTCGCATGCCGGCCACTCCCACTTCTCTCCTATCCCCTCAGGCAAAAGGTATAGAAGTGTGAAAACGCATGCTTCCAAATTCAAGGACAGTTTCTTCCCAGCTGTTTTCAGGCTACTGAACCATCCTACCACAACCAGAGAGCAGTGCTGAACTACTATCTACCACATTGGTGACCCTCGGACTATCTGTGATCAAATTTTGCTGGCTTTACCTGGCACTAAAAGTACTTATCATGTATCTATACACTGTAAATGGCTCGATTGTAATCAGGTATTGTCTTTCCATTGACTGGATAGCACGCAACAAAAGCTTTTCACTGTACCTCGGTACATGTGACAATAAACTAAACTGTAAGCAGTCCAGGAGTTAATTGGGCCATAATTTTTAACTTTACACCAGAATGATGCCTGTGTGTAGCAGGATCCTCTGCCTGCACCATTCTGGGTGAGGGAGTGGGCAGCTCTGAGATGGTTAGTTCCACCATGGTTAGTTCCACTATTCTGTTACTGCCTGTGCTTCAGAAGTCTGCCAGAGACTCGCGTTGAATCCTGACTGCGGGTGTTGTCTGTACAGTTTGTACGTTCTCCCTGTGATCACCTGGGTTTTCTCCGGGTGCTCCAGTTTGCTTCCACACTCCAAACACGTGCAGACTTGTCGCTTAATTAGCTTTGGTAAAGTTGTAAATTGGCCCTAATTGCCTCAAAAAGACTGGCAGCATCATCAAGGACCCACACTATCCTGGCCACACACTCATCTCCCCGCTACCTTCAGGTAGAAGATACAGGAGCCTGAAGACTGCAATGTCCAGGTTCAGAAACAGCTCCTTCCCCACAGCCATCAGGCTATTGAACTAAACTCAAACAAAACTCTGAACATTAATAGCCTATTATCTGTTTATTTGCACTTTATCTGTTTTATTAATTCATGTGTGTATATATTTATACAATGGTATATGGACACACTGATCTGTTCTGTATTCATGTCTTCTATATTCTGTTGTGCTGAAGCAAAGCAAGATTTTAATTGTCCTATCTGGGATACATGACAATAAACTCTCTTGAATCTTGAATCTCTTGAATCTTGTGTAGGGCTAGTGTACGAGATGATTTGGGCCAAAGGGCCTGTTGCTATGCTGTATCTCTAAAGTATAGTCTAAATGCAGAGAGATAGATGGACACAAGCTAACACAGTCATCTGCAGTGTTTTTTTTTTTGTAAAAGCATTCAAAGAAAAAGTATTAAATGTGTTTTTAATTGTGTGCACACCTTTTAATGCCCTCCTTCACTGCAGGGATCACATCTTCAATTTCTGAAAACACCACAATTGACCACACGAGTCTGGGATGCTGATTCTGTTTAACAGGCTGGTCAGGCAGAGCTGAACAGTTCTTGGGGATTAGCCGAGTGGGAATCTCTGCAACGTCCACCACCTTGAGAGCCCGAATTGTAGTACTTGCAGTATTGATTAATGATCTGTTGCACCGACTGTTTTGGAGGAACAATCAAGAGATTGCATCTCGCTGAAGTGGAGAGGGATAAGCGATTTTAAACTATTCTGCAGCTGCAAGATGCAAGGTGTTGGGCAAAACTGTTGAGTAAAATATTGGGACTGCAGTTAAAAGTACAACTGCATCTACAAACCTTGAATAGTCGTGCTGATATAAGCAGCCCAGCTGCTATCTGCAGAGACGCGATTACTAACACTCAACAAAGGATGTAGCAGCCGGTTCCCGGCCTCGCTACATCAGTGAACATTGACAGGGATTTAATTGCTGGAGGCTTGACATAGTCGACTGCCTCCTGGTGAAGGTCATCTGGTCAGGGCAGAGGTCAGTCCATCAGTCACCACTTCTCCTGTGTAACGGGGCATTTACAATCCACCATAGTTGTGTTCTCACACTGCCACATCGAAGGGGGAAGGAGCACAAACGCTCCCATGTGGCTGAAGTTTTATGCCCTCCGTTGCTATAGCGCAGTGGCCACGCTGAGCAGAACAGAAGGGGAAACGTCAATGATTTGCGATCCTATTTTACAAGATAGCGCCCAGGCTCGTGGCAAAATGGGCAAATTCCAACTTAATCGAGGGCCATTCACCGCAGTCATTCCCTCTTCTATTCTCTCTCATCGGACAGAAGATACAAAAGCTTGAAAGCAAGTACCACCAGATTCGGGAATCGCTCTTTGCCCCACTGTTATAAGATACTGAACAGTCCTTCCATAAGCTTAGGCGTTATCCCGATATCCCAGCCTACCCCATTGCAGCTCTTGCACTTTAAAAATTCTGTGCTTTCTCTATAACTGTAATGCTATAATGCTGTAATATTATATTGTGCACCCTGGTATCGTTCTCTTTGCATTACCTGTTGTACATGTGTTTGAGTTGAATGTTCGTGCATAGCACGATTTGACTGGATAGCATGTAAACAATTTTTTTCCGTTGTATCTCGGTACACGTGCCAATAAGGTTTAGTTTCAAGTTTATTTTTGTCGCATGTACCGAGGTAAAGTGAAAACCTTTGTTTTGCATTCTATCAGATCAGATAATACTAAACATACAATCAAGTCAAACTCTAATTCAATAGGTAGAGCAAAGGGGAAGATGCAAAGAGTCTTTACCTCAATTATAATGTTGACATGCAATCTGCATGGCTCCTTTCAAAAACATCTAGTCAACTTACAGCAGGTTTGGCTCATTTTGTGACCTGAGTGTTTCTGACCCGAATCATTGTGGGCCTGTCCCACTTGCGCGACTTTGTTGGCGACTGCCGGCACCGTCAAAGGTCCTTGCAGGTCACCGAAAATTTTCAACATGTTGAAAATCCAGCGGCGACCAGGACAAGGTACGACTCTTTGGGCGTCTACTCACGACCATACAGGCTTCACCCCGCGACATGTCGCCAGGGTGTCACCTGTATGGTCGTGAGTAGTCTCCTCAGTCGCCCAAAGAGTCGTAGCTTTGGGCGACTTTCTGGTCACTGCTGAGTTTTCAACATGTTGAAAAATTTCGCTGACCTGCAACGACCTATGAAGGGTGCCGGCAGTCGCCAACAAAGTTGCGTAAGTGGGACAGGCCCATTGTCTGTGTCTCTCTCCCCAATGCTGCTTGACCTGTGTGCTTTTATCGTGTTGTTTTTATTGCTCTGATTTCTGTTGGTGAGGCAGGGATGGTTAGTAATATAATCCAGTTGACCAATGATGCCACTAGACCATTGGACGAACACACTAGGGCAAATTGCACCCAGTCCAGTTATCACCAATGATGGATATCGCCACACCCACATTGAAAGAAATGCCAAATGTTTGATTTGAGCATAGAAACGTAGAAAAAATAGGTGCAGGACTAGGCCACTCAGCCCTTCGAGCCAGCACCACAATTCAATAAGATCACGGGTGATCATCCAAATTCAGTACCCCGTTCCTGCTTTCTCCCCATATCCCTTGATTCTGTTTGCCCTAAGAACTATATCCAATTCTATGTTAAATACATCAAACATAGAATATAGCTGGGATTGGGTCTACTGTAATTTCATTACATTGCCACATTCTTCCTTTGAGTGTCTCGGAGCTTTACAGTCAAGGAAAGACACAAAGTGTTGGAGTAACTCAGCAGGTAATTCAGCGAACCTTCTGAAGAAGCGTTCTGACCTAAAATATCACCTAACCATGTTCTCCAGTAATGCTGCCTGCCCTGCTGAGTTACTCTAACACTTCCCCCCCCCCCCCCCCCCTTTTATTTTACTAGACCAGCATCTGCACTTTCTCATATCTACACTTTATAGTCAAGGAGTTGTATTTATAATTGACTGAATTTTGGCAGGCAAGCCCAGTAGCTGAAGTGTACAGAACTGGGCACAATCCCTCGAATAACCGAGTGTAGGAACAAACATCTTTTGTGTCAATGCGACAAACACCGAGACTAATTGAATTTAATATATAGTATGCATTTTACAACCCACAGCACTTAATGGCAAATAAAGGTCTGTTTGAAATATAGTTTTGTTTAATCATTGGAAATGCAGCAGCCAAACTGCTCTCAGTGAGCTCCAGTAAACTGTTCCGTGGTGATGGTCGGGCTGTTTCCAAGGAGATTGGTGGATTGATTATCGGCTAAATGTTGGCCAGGGAACTGGAGAAACTCGCTTTTGAAATAATGCCGGGGATCTTTTCAATCTTCCTGAAGGATAAGCATGTTTTTAGTTTGCTTCTGCAACAGAGCAACATTCCCTCACCCGGTCGACATTCCGGATTATGAATTTGAGTCTCTGGAGTGGTTTTTGAAATCCCAATATTTCTACTTGGAGCCGAACCACCTACCTCACTACTGGTACCTCATTGGACTTCTTGGGATAGAAACCTATTGCCTTGGGGCCCATTCTAGCCATGCCCCTGTACCTAGTTGCACTAATGCCCACATTTTCATCAACTACCCATGGATTCTGCTATGCAATTTGCAGGGATAATTTACAGTGGCCAATGTAGCTATCTGCCCGCATGTCTTTTGGACATGGGAGGATGCTGGAGTATCGGGGAGTAACCTATGGATTCACAGGAAGAACATGGAAGCCGATGGTCAAGACTCATTGTCAAGATTAAACCTGGTACTGAGGCGGCTGCAATACCAGCTGTACCATCGTGCCACCCTGGGTCTGTTGCCATCCTCGGTGTCCCAGTTGCGACTGCCTGCCTCGTAAACACCAGACACTTGTACTGCAACCTGCCTTCTCACGGCAAAACAGTCAGCAAATGCCCGAATAAATAGCAGTATAAGATACAGTTGCATGCCTCCAGTTTTGCTGACCCCACACCTGCAATTGCCGTGGGGACCACACTGAACAGCCAGTTGGCAGCAATCATAGATCAACCTCTGCTTGCTCAATAATGGGCTGGTTAGAGCTGGCCATTCAGTCTTAATTATTGGCCTTAACTAGACCAAGAAGAGAACACTTAGGGCTGTAAAACACCTTCATTTCCAGTTATATTTAGAAGCTATGTGTTAGCAAAGCTTTAGGGATTAATTAAAGCAGCTACTGGTATTCCCAGAATGAACAGTTTTATTGAAGATATTTCTGTCTTTTTTTATTTTTTTAAAACAAATGCAGTCAAGCGCAGCACTAAACCACTGAACCTCCTTCATGAAATATTGAACATAGCTGTAGGTGATCTGGTCTTATTTTGCAGAGCTGCTTTTTTTGTTTTTAATTTTCCTTCCTCCAATAACAAGTTTGAACAGAATCTTATATCAGCCTGGCCCCATCAGTACCTCACCAAGTAGCAACAAGTAATGCCCACTTGCTTAAAACTGATTATTCCAGACGTTTTGGCTGGAATACTCAGGAGGACAGCTAGATAGGGCTCTTAAAGATAGTGGAGTCAGGGGATATGGGGAGAAGGCAGGCATGGGGTACTGATTGTGGATGATCAGCCAAGATCACATTGAATGGCGGTGCTGGCTCGAAGGGCCGAATGGCCTACTCGAGCATCTATTGTCTATTGCCTATTTTGACTGTGGGGTGTATCCTGGTAGAGCAGCCCAATTCTTGAATCATTCTTTAACTGTAAAGAATAAGAGTCTATCGCTATTTTTCCATGGCATCCATCAAGCTCCCCTCTTCACACTAATACCATGTTACCCTCCCTATATGCTCATCAACTCTCCTCGGATTCCACCACTCAGTTAAACAGCGGGGGGATTTACGGCGGCCATTTAACATAATGAACCCGCCCATCTTTGGGATGTGGGGGGAGACTTGTGCTCCAAGAGGTGGGGAACTCGTGTGAAGTCGGGGCACTGGAGTTCTGAGGGAGATATACCACATTGTGCTGCCTGCAGCAGTTTTGGATAATTTTAAGGGCCTCCAGTTTGGGCTGGGCTGCTAATGCACATGTATCTTGCCAAACTCTTTCTAAGGAGTTGACAATCTATCTAGGGGTGCTGAACTAGATACACTTGCTCGGTGACGTTTCAGGTCGAGACCCTTCAGACTGAGAGTCGGGGGAGAGGGAGACTTCAGCCCCCCCCCCGCCGCCGCAGGCTTCCACTAGCTTCAACCTGAGCTCCAGGCCCATCGCCTCTCCACGCTGGCAGCTCCCATCCTGTTTCCATGCTGCATAACTGTTTGGCTACATGGCAATCCTATCTTCCCCAAACCACCCCCTGGTAGGAAAAGAATATGTCTGGTTCACTCCGTTCCTCCGCTGGATTAACATTAGAATGTTCCTGTGTATCAATTCCCACAGGTACAAAAGCTCAGATGTCAATTATTTTTTTTATTAGTTAAGCAGTAATGGATGATCTATTTAATTCCAGACATTTTAATTTTGACATTTTTATTTCCTAACATATTCCCATTTGACTTTTCCCTCAGGATGTGTACTACCTTAAATTAATTTTTCAGTTTTCCAGTTCCCCCCCCCCCCCCCCCTTGTCTCCATTGCCTTGGCTGGTGGCTGCTGTAGTCTCCACAGTTGTAACCCACAACTGTGCATCCAGACAGCGGGAAGTGTTGGGTATCAGTTTAACTTTGAGAAGCCTGACCATGGCTGTGGGCATGGAGTGTGGGTAGTTGAAGAAAATGGTGTTGAAGTAGAAGATCATCCCCAATGTTGTTGAATGCTAGAGACGCCTTCTGGAGTTGCCATGGCGGCACAGAGGCCGGAGGCTCTCAGCCCGGACGCCGTGGGCTGGAGGCGGAGCCTCACGGCTGAGGCCTGGATCGGCATCCAGAGAGGACCCGGCAGCGTTAGTGGAGAGGTCTGTGTGACGGTCAATGATAGCGCCGACCGACGGACGAGGACGGACCACATGGAGTGAGGGCTCCGCTGCCGAGGGAAGGAACAATAGACGACCCAGTGGGTGGGACACACACCGCAGTGAGGCTGGGGTAGAACAATGGGGACCCGGCGGGGAGGCACTGTCTTGAACAATGAACAATGGTGGACCCGGCATGGGGGGGGGGGGCTGCTGTGAGGAAGGGGAAGATCAATGGAGGACCCGGCATGGGGGGGGGCGGCTGTGAGGAAGGGGAAGAACAATGGAGGACCTGGCGGGAATGCCGGGCGGCGGGGGGTGGGGGGACGGGACAAACAGTGAATGGTGGGGGGGACGAAGGGCAAATGGGGAGGGGGGGTGGAATTTGTAACTTAGTAAACGCCCTTTATGGGCCACTATTGGCATACCTTGGCACGGTATGCAAGCAAGGAATTTCACTGGGACTTGTCACATGTGACAATAAAGTATTCAGTTTAAGCCTGGGAGATTGAACTACCTACTGCTGTTTCCATTTTTCATGTTCTTGCAGTAAATGTGGATACATAATACTTTTCTATTGAACTGTACAGCCAAGAAAATGAATTGCAAAGTGCTGTGTTTCTCTTTAAGCCCTGTGCAATTCAGGAAATCAAAATTGATTTTATAGGGTAAATTGCATTAGTGATCATTACTGGATGAAATTATGTCATTGGTGAAATTGGAGCAAGCGTTTCCAGTCGGGTTAGCTGACATTTCCTTGCATTGGACGTACGTCTAATGATGTTCATTATCGTGCACTGCAAGTTTCAGCCCACACTGATGCAAATTGGAGCTCAAAAATCCCCACACAAGCAGTAGTCTCAGTGGGACTAAATGTACATTTTTTTGCTTTAATTGAAATCTAACAGGACACTTTGCAAAGTGTAATGCACATAAGCATTCTGAAGTGCTCAGAGTGGGTTCAAACTAACAATTGTTTTCTGAAGAATGTAACTAAATGGGAAAACATTGTTATATTTTGCTGTAGAAACAAGGAACTGCAGATATTGGTTTACAAAAATAGACAGTAAGTGGTGGAGTAACTTAATGGACCAGGCAGCATCTCTGGAGGACATGGATAGGTGACATTTAGGGTCTAAAACGTTACCTATTCATTGTCTCTAGAAATGTTGGCTGACCATTGAGATGTTTCATTTTCAGATACAGCATAGAAACAGACCCTTCAGCCTTCTGAGTCCGTGCCGACCATCGATTATCCTTCATTCAGTTGTATGTTATCTCACTTTATCATACTCATAATCTTACTTTTTCTTCCAATTAACCTGCCAACCACTACATCTTTGAGATGTGGGTGGAAACCGGATCATGCAGAGAAAACCCATGCAGTCCCAGGGAAAAGGTGCAAACGCCACACAGAAAGCATCCGCGCTCAGGATTAGACCTTGGTCTATGGCACTGAGAGGCAGTAGCTCTAACAGATGTACCACTGTGCCTCCACTGGTACTCTGTGACTTGGTATGTTTTGTTCACTGATCCCACACTTGGCTTAAGTTTAGGGCCAGGAACGGCATGTGACTCCAGGAGCGAAGTCTACCCCCCTGAAAAAAAGGCAGGAGTTCGGGTTAGAGCAACAGGCCCTTTGTCCCACCGAATCTGTGTTGAACAGCGATCCCCATACCCTAACACACCAGGAACAATTTACAATTTTACCAAGCCAATTAACCTACAAACCTTTATGTCTTTGGAGTGTGGGAGGAAACCACAGCTCCTGGGGAAAACCCACATGGTGACGGGAAGAACGTACAAACTCCGTACAGACAAGCACCTGTAGTTAGGTTCGAACCCGGATCACTGGCGCTGCAAGGCAGCAACTCTACCGCTGCGCCCGCAGTAATGCATCACTTCAAAAACCCTCCTCACTGCCATCTCCCTCTCCTGTGTGCTCCCATCTGTTCTGGGGACTGCACCTTCAAGTGCTGACAATTCTTTCCCCAGAGGAAAATGACAATATGTGCATTGTGATGTTGCTAGAACCTTGTAGGTCACGATTAATCACATCTTTCGAGGCGGAGACTAAACTGGTGCTGTTGCATATTTGATTTGCATCAAAGTTGCGACCTTTGATTGGAGGGGATTTGATTCGACATAGCAGCCACGGACAATTAAGTTTCAGCGCACCCAATAAAAGGCAAAGTCCAAACAATGGTAATTATTGAGGGGTTGTGGAGGCCCGGTCGCTGAATATATTCTAAAATATATCGGTAGATTTCTGGATACGAAAGATACTGGGAGTATGGGGTTAGTGCAGGAAAAAGATGCTGAGGTAAATGACCAACCATTAACGTATGAAGAGCTGAATGGCCTACTTCTACACCCATTTCATCATTCACCTTGTCCCATGTGCAATGGTAGGACTGGCACTGCTAAAATGACTGACAATCAGTGATGTGCATGCAATAATTGATCCATTTGCAAATCTTCTAGGATGCAAAGGAGTGTCAGGCTATCGACTGTATACATATGTTCCAGATAAGAGAAAGATGGACAGAGTGCATGAGGGAGATGGACAGACTTGAGTTCATTGCCTGCTGACGATAATCTTGTCAAGCATTACACAGTGATCCCTGCGATAGTCAGCTGCAGATTGTAGGGTTTAAATTTAATCAGCCTTCTTTATGTACGGTGCTGAGAAAGTCTTATGCAGTTTATGAGCGGCTACAAGCGTCATAATCCGTGTGGATGGGTGATGATGGTCGGATTTAGGAAAACAATTTCCCTGATTTTTCTTGAAGTTTGATTCTGCTTTCTGCTCACGCACTATTGGCCCCGTTCCTCTGGAGAGTGGGGGGGGGGGGGGGGGGGGAGCTTGCATCAAATGTTCAAGGACTCCTGCTGTTTCTTGGAAGAGCCTGCAGGAGAATCAATCACTTCAAAACAGTAATAAATTGAAAATGTTCTGTCACTCCCACCATCCTGTGTCCCAGCTGGGTAATTGTTCTCCCTAGCCGTTGACCCTTCCAGACGCACAATTCTATTGGCATCTCGCTGCCTCCAAGGGATCTCGTCCAAAAAGCCAAGTATTTAGTTGCCGATCTCACAGCTGAGGTCAATGTGAATGTGGTCACCGTCACCTCCACCACTCAAAGCAATGAATGCCTTGCATCCAAACACAACCAGACCTCAAAAACACCCCCAAGCCACGGTTGATGCAGAGAAGATTTACGAGGATGTCACCAAGAAGCAAGAGTCTGAGCTATAGGGAAATGTTGAGCAGGCTGGAACTATTCCTTGGAGCGCAGGAGGATGAGGGGTGATCTTATAGAGGCGTGCAAAATCATGAGATGAATAGATTGGGTAAACCCACAGTCTATTGCCCAGAGTAAGGGAATCCAGAACAGTAGCACATAGATTTAAATGAAGGGGGGGGGGGGGGGGGGGGGGGGGGGGGGGGAGGAGATCTAATAGTAATAGGTACTACCGCAATGTTTAAGATTTATTTAGATATGTGCATGGATAGGATAGGTTTAGGGGGTAATGGGCCAAGCGCAGACAGGTGGGAATAGTGTAGAGGGAGCATGTTGGTCAGGGTATGCATGTTGGGCCAAAGGGCCTGTTACCGCACTTTATGACTCTATGCCTCGTACATAGTAAAAAACAAAATGCTGGAGATACTTAACAGGTTGGGTTATATCTGCAGAGAAAAGTGGAGTCAAGGTTCATCAGATGAAAGGTCATCAAACTGAAATTTTAATTTTCTTTATGGGTATGCTTGCGCTTATAGATTGGGGTCCACAGTTTAAAAGTTGGACATAGATACAATGAGTGGGCACCCTCAATGTTGAGATGAGGGTTCTTGGACTGCTGTTCTTCTCAATGGTCATCCTGTGGGATGGGTCAGTTTTAGATTGGCTTTGATCGGGAAGGGTTTTAAATTTGTACCTATGTTGACCTCAGATAGAACTTGCACTCGGTGAGAGAGACCAGGCAACCTCGTTCTAGAAGGACTAGGCTGCAATGGCATTTAAGGCTGGGAGAGAATGTCGCCTGCATCAGATGTGGCACGTTCTGACAAAAAAAAAGTAGGAGAGTTGGTTTGCTGAAATTGTTGAATTCATTGTAGAGTCCTGAGGGCAAGTATTTTTCTTCATTGGGGGAAATTAAATGGATTGATAGAACCATGATTATAAGATAGAGTGTACTGAAATGTCAAATCACACTAGTGCATCCCAATTCCTACATGCCATGGAAAGGCACAGACTGTTCCTTTCAACTAAACCATCCAAAATGCAGATGAAACACGTGCTACTAATTCCAGGTATCGCATTTTATTCTCGGTACCTTGAAGCAATGTCAGAGGATGATGTGTCTCCTTTCAGAAGTCTGCTGTTGGAGGATTAGACACATGAAAAGAGCGATTGAAAATGTTATTAAGATTAAAATTCAGAAGATTCGAGACTTGCATTCTTAAAGTCCAAAGCGCCTCTGATGTAGTGAGCATCCATTCCAGGTTTTAGGTGAAGATTTTAATTGTGATTATCATACCCCTGTATAAATGTAGTGTATTTAATAGCAACAGTGCAGCCATATTTTTGCCGTTACACTGGTACTATTTGGCATTTTGTAGCTTATTATTTAATGGAACTTTTTTTAAACAGGAAAAGCAATACTTGGAATTTAGTAGCTCTGCCTTGAAAATATGACACTGAGGATGAAATATTGCTTTTGGCCATAGAAACACAGACGCAAAATATAAGAGCCAGCACACCTTGGTCTCGTACAGGGTAGCTGAGGAATGTGTTCATTAGGACTCCTTTTGCCATTGGGAATTCTGCTGTTCTTTCATTTGGTTCTCTTGCAGGTCAAGTACCCAGGGTCACTTAATGAATTAGATTGTGAGCTGCTGCCCACCTACAAAACCAGGATATGACACGGCAACCGCAGTGAGCCAGCCCAGAGAAAAATACTGAAAAAGTATCTTGCCGTAATTGTCTCTGGAGGCGGCACTGTAACGCAGCAGTAGAGTTGCTGCCGTATAGCCCTTGCAGTGCCGGACACCCAGGTTCAATCCTGACTGCAGGTGCTGTCTGTACGGAGTTTTATGGTCTCCGCGTGGGTTTTCTCCAAGATCTTCGCTTTCCTCCCACACTCCAAAGACATACGGGTTTGTAGGTTAATTGGCTTGATATAAGTGTAAATTATCCCTAGTAGGATAATATTAATATGCAGGGATCCCTGCTCGGTGCAGACTCAACGGGTTCAAAGGGCCTGTTTCCGCGCTGTATCGTTAAACTAAACTGTAACACCAGCTTTGGATTCCTGGGTTCCTCCTGAGGCTGCGTAAAGCATAAGGAATGTTTAAGAAAGAAGTGCAGATGCTGGTAAAATCGAAGGTAGAAACAAAATGCTGGAGTAACTTAGTGGGTGAGCCAGCATCTATGGAGCGAAGGAATTGGTGACATTTCGGGTCGAGACCCTTCTTCAAAAAGCATAAGGAAGGCTGGTTTAATGCAGTACTACATTTAGCCACTTCAGGCAGCTTCTTTCAATTCCGAAGTCTACTGCTTAAAATTCAATTGCATGATGTTATTATGAAACTACAATTTAATTCCACTTCCTGAGTGAAGCTTATTAGCCACCAGAATTTAAAACCGAATAAGCTGAGAATACTCAATGGAACAGGCAGCATCTGTGGGGAGGGACGCAAATGGCTGAGTTCTTGCGAAGGGTTATTGATCTGAAAGACTAATCATGATTTTCTCCCTCGCTGGACACTGCACACTCTGCTGAGTATCCAGTTTTGTTTCTTTGCTTTTATGTCTGATTTCCAGCATCTGCGGTTTTTAGGGAAACGCAAGAAATTGCAGATGCTGGAATCTTGGTAAAATACAAAGTGCTGCAGGAACTCAGCGGGCCAGGCAGCATCTGTGGAGGGAAATAGATTGGCGAAGTTTCGGGCCGGGACTTCTGGTAAACGGCATTTCCAGGTCATTTTCCATTATGCAGACAAAATGGACTGCGGATACTGCAATCTGGTGTAAAAACAAACTGCTGGAGGAACTCAGCGACTCAGGCTATATGTGTGCAGGAAAATGGACAGATGATGTTTGGGTCGGGATCTTTCAATTCCTCCAGCACTTTACTTTTTACTCATTTTACGTTATCCTGCAAGTTTGCTTGGGATCATCCTAGCCTGAATATCGTTCCACCCCTAATGATACTTAGGTATCAGTCAATGTGAGATGATGTTATTGCCAGTGCAATCAGCCTTTTAAACCATTGTGGAGGAAGCTTGGGACCGAACATCTTTGGGCTTCTTGGGGATCATCACAGTACTAACTGGGACTGAATAAAGTCACAGACTCGTGAAGAGAGAGATGCAGCTTGGGATCAGGCCCTTCAGCCCACATAGCCCTTTCCAACCGTCATCAACCTATTTATACTGATCCTCCCTTAATCCCTACGGTTAATCCTCTCCACATTCATTTCACATTCCCCGCCCCTAGATTTTACAACTCACCTATGCACTCAGGGCATTTTACAGTGATTCATCTACCAACCTGTATGCCTTTGGCCGATTCATCTACCAACCTGTATGCCTTTAGCGCGTGGAAGCCAGAGCACCTGGAGGAAATATGGGCTGTTCAGGGAGAGAAGATGCAAATGCAGACAGAACCCCAGATCAGGATTGAACCTGAATCACTGGAGTTGCAAGGCAGCGACTCTGCTAACTGCGCCATTGTGCTACCCGAAAGTAATTCCTTCACTTACCTTTCTTCCTTGCACACCCCTTCTCCAACATTGTACAAACCACCAGGTCCCAACCATCCCCTAATGTTCTCCAACCCTCCATCCTACAATCCTCTTGAGCCAGCCAATCATCCTGAAATCCCTTGTTTTTCCAACCTTATAAACTATGCTTTTTTTCCCCTTCCTTCCCTGTTTATTCATTAATCCAGCCCAGTTATATAAACAAACTGTAGCTGGGAGAAGAAACACAGAAAATACTGGAGTAATCAGCAGGTCAGACAGCATCTCAGCAGGAAAGGAATAGATGACGTTTCAGGTTGAGACCCTTCTTCAGACTGAAGAAGGGTCTTAACCTGAATTGTCGCCCATTCCTGCTACACAAGGGACTGGGAGAATCTGGAATAAGGGGACACAGTTAAAAGATAAGGGGGAGTGATCATTTAAAACTGAGGTGTTAGGAATTTCACAGAGTCTCTGGAATTCTCTATTCTGGAGCATTATGGATGCTTGATCTCTGCAGGTTATTCAAGAGACGTAAATTAAATTGGAAGGCGATGCAGAAATGGCACAAGATAACAAAAAAAAACAGGTGCTGGACGAACCCAGCAGTTCAGGTAGCATCTGAGGACGGAAAGGGACAGAAGATGTTTTGGGTCCGGACCCTTCTTCAGACTCTAGTTGGGGCTTGGGACAAAACAGCAATTATCATACGTAATGAAAGTGCAGGCATGAGAGACAAAGTCACCTACCTACTGTTTCCATTTCCTTATGTCGTGGTAACTATATGTAATACAGGATCTCGTTCAACCTCAGACCTCTGTGCCAGAAACCAGGATAATCTGCTCTAATCCCAACTCTGGGTCCAGTGAGCATCCCCTGATTTGATTTCCATGTCTCGCTGAGCAGATTGTAGTACTTACATGGTAATAAAATTAAATGCCATTCTGCAATTACTGGATAATCGGGCCCATACTGAGGAAAGGCTGAGGCAGCACCAAGGTCAACAGATTATGGAGGAGGCTTTCGACTTTGGAGATACAGTGTGGAAACGGGCCCTTCAGCCCACTGAGTCCGCGTCGACCGGCGATCACTCCATACACTAGCACTATCCTACACACTAGGGACAATTTACAATGTACTGAAACCAATTAACCTACAAACCTGTACATCATTGGAGTGTGGGAGGAAACGGGAGCACCCGGAGAAAGCCCTTGCGGTCATTGTGAGAACGTGCAAACTCCGTACAGACAGCACCCGTAGTCCACTTCAAACCCAGGTTTCTGACACTGTACAGCAGCAACTCTACCGCTGCGCTGCTGTGCTGACCCTGCTCTGCCAAGAATGTGGCTACTCGTAAAACAGATCAATGTATTACAGACTGCAGAGGTTCATGAAGACTGGAAGAAGGGGATCCCAATTTTGTGCAGGAGAACAAACAGATGTGGGAGAAATTTAGTTTACACATGCTTGGTAACAGGCACTTCGGCCCACCGAATACACGCCTACTCATCGATCACCCGTTCACACTAGATGTATGTTATCACACTTTCTCATCCCCTCTCTGCACACCAGGAGCGATTTACAGAGGCCAATTAGCCTACAAACCCCCACGTCTTTGGGATGTGGGAGGAAACCCACGTGGTCATAAGGAGAACGTACAAATTCCACACACCCAACTGCGCCCATGGACTGGATCGAGCTCTGGTCTCTGGCATGGTGCGGCTTTAACTCGACCAGCTGTGCCACTGTGTAGTCCTTCACAGTTGCCACCCGCATGTGAGCATAAATGTTGACCATACAACGTTCAACTTCAATGGGATCTGAAGTGGCCAATACTCCTAAATAGGTAGCACATAGCCCATCCATAAGATGTTAAGCTTGGTGAGTGCAATGCTTGCAACTCTGCACAATCATCTATCGATTTACAATATCCCAAAATATCTTCTGGCCAATTAAGTAATTCAGAATTATCAGTATTGTTGTAAAATAGAAAAAACGGCAGCAATTTCAATGGAGAGTCAAGATGATGGGACCGGGAGCTAAAAGCAAGCTGCTGGAGGAACTCAGCAGATCAGGTGGTATTTGTGGAGGCTGAGGCAGTGTGGATGTTTGGGTCGAGACCCTGCATCAGAACTGAGCATAAAGGGGAGATGACATAGAAAGCGGTGAGGGGAAGGGCTGAGGAAGCAAATAATAATTGTTCCGTGTGAGGAGAGGTTGCTGAGCAGACGGAGCCTGGAGAGGGGTGGAAGGGTGGACATAGATTGGTGATTCATGGAATCAACAAAGGGGTTGCAGATGATGGAATCTGATACAAAAGGTTCAATCCCAACAATGGGTGATGTCTGTACAGAGTTTATACGTTCTCCCCGTGACCGCGTGGGCTTTCTCCGAGATCTTTGGATTCCTCCCACACTCCAAAGACTTACAGGTGTGTAGGTTAATTGGCTTGGTAGAAGTGTAAATTGTCCCTAGTGTGTATAGGGCAGCGTTAATATGCGGGGATCACTGGTTGCTGAGGACTCAGTGGGCTGAAAGGCCTGTTTCTGCGCTGTATCTCTAAACTAAATTAAGGTGAAAGGAAGGCAATTTGAATGCATACACTCTCCAACAGCAATGTGGCAATGACCAGATGATCAAGGAAGATATGGGTGATAGTTATAATGCACAGAAGGAGGTCCCTCAGCCCAGGGGTTGCACTCAGTCACACCTAGAGTGGCACAGTGGAGTAGCAGTAGAGCTGCTGCCTCACAGCACCAGTGACCCGGGCTTGATCCTGACCTCGGGTGCTGTCTATGTGGAGTTTGCACATTTCCCTGTGACCACGTGGGTTTCCTCCGGGTGCTCTGGTTTTTCTTCCACATCCCAAAGACGTGTGGGGTTTGTCGGTAAGTTAGCCTCTGTAAATTGACCATAGTGTGTAGGGAGTGGTTGCGAAGTTGGGATAAGAAAGAACTAGTGTGAATGGGTGATCGATGGTCAGCGTGGACGCAGTGGGCCGAACGGTTTGCTTCCATGTTGTATCTTTCGGTCAATCAATTCGATCAACCTTCAAAATAGCGGCAATGAAACCTTTTCCTCCATCCAAGGGGGTCATATTCGGTGCTTGATTAAAGCCTTACCTCAGTGACTTGGCAGCACTCCCTCAGTACTACTTGTACACTCATCCCATGTCAACATATTGATAATATTTATCGGTCAACTAATCCAAACCATTTATATAAACAAACTGTAATCTGAGTAGTCAATATGATAGGCCCCTCGCCTCGGAGCCGGTAACTGCAGAGGAGGAAGATTTACGGAAGGGTGCTCTAGTCAGAAATGTAAAAAAGAAAGACCTGCATTGGTCCCAAGTTATTGAAGTAGTTGCAGAGTAGAATCTAATCAAACAAGGTTTTTATATAGTGTAAATTACACCACAAAATGAGCTACAGATGTAACTCCAATCAATAGACAGTTCAGTTGCTGACATTTCAGTTGCAAGTTTAAGATTTACAATTTAATATAGTGTTTCAATATATGTGAACGTTACGGAGCAAAGATTGCCAGTGCACAGATGGAAACTGTACCGTTCAGTTGTCGAGCTGAGAGATTAATTAGCGTGCTGTGATTTCTACGGTGCTGTTGAGGGATGGCATGTGCCCCGAGTGGTCCATGCCTCGGTTGTGGCATTGTGGCACCGAGGAGCTCCTGCAGTCAGGACATTGTTGTCCACACACCACCTGGGTACCAGCTGGTTTCCCCGGACCAGGAGGCCCACCTGATGGACGGCTCGGCCTTCCAGCTGCTGTTGGATGACTGCTTCCCTCGCCACTCACACAGACAGCTCTGCACTCCAACAGTGTCCAGGGCCACATTGGAGCAGTAATTGGCCACACATTCATTCAGATACACTCGCGCACACTAGCACGCACGCTCACTAACGTGCACGCACACGCACGGATTCGCGCACTCACTCACGCACTCACACACATCTTTATCGCTATTTTTCAGGGTAAAATAAGTAATAGCCTTCAGTGTGCTGGTTGTGGGTAAAGAGTTCAACTCATCAATGTGTGGCCTTGTGCCAATAGCTGAATGGAGAAAGATTCAGACAGTGAGCTGCCATTGCCTAAACTTTTCTTTTGCTGATGGAAGCAAGGGATATGGGGAGAAAGCAGGAACGGGGTACTAATTTAGGATGATCAGCCATGATCATATTGAATGGCGGTGCTGGTTTGAAGGGCCAAACGGTCTACTCCTGCACCTATTCTCTATGTTTCTATGTTTTTATCCACAGCTGCTGGTTGACCTACAGAATATTTGCATGATTTTCCACTTTAGTTCCATCTTCATGATGTTAATGATAAATCAATGTTAACATCTCCAGAGTGATGTGCCTCAGTTATCATCTCTTGCCTCACCCCATCCCTTCACAACCTGGCCCAGCAAAGGGCAAAGGAAAACAAAGATAATAAAAATTTGAAAGGTCTTTGAAACGTTTGCTCTGTTTCTCACACCGCATGTGCTGCCAAACCTGCTGAGTCTTTCCAGCGTTTCCAGTTTATACTCTTTTTCGTTAGCCCAAATCTCAGGTTGGAGATAGATTGACAATTTTCTGACTCCAGGCAAGAGCATTACCAATAGAGTTTTGATGTTTTGTTTTAGTTTTTAGTTTTAGAGATTGATTCTAAAAATATTCCACGTGTGAATCCTGTTTCTGCACTAAATTGGATGGCCAGAGGTTGCATAGTCATGGAAAGTATTCTGTACTACCTCATAACCAGCTGGAAGAATCTCCACACTCTCTTCTCATCTATCGATTAACTCCTCCTTATCTGCATCTACCTAAAACTTACACAAAGTAAGGAGTAACTCAGTGAAGGAAGGAACTGCAGATGCTGGTTTAAACCAAAGATAGACACAATATGTTGGAGTAACTCGGGACACATAACATCTCTGGAGAGAAGGAATGGATCAGACCCTTCTTTGACCTAAAACATCACCCATTCCTTCTCTCCAGTGATGCTGCCTGTCCCGCTGAGTTAATCCAGCATTTTGTGTCTATCTTTGAGTAACTCAGTGGGTCAAGCAGCAACTCTGGAGAACGTGGATGGGTGATGTTTCAGTGTGGGACCGTTCTTAAGACTGGCTGAAACATCACCTATCCATCCATGTTCTCCAGAGATGCTGCCTGACCTGTTGAGTACCTCCAGCAGATTATTAGTTGCTCCAGCATCTGCTATATATGAACTGGAAACGGGTCGGGCAACGTCTGTGGGGAAAGAAAGAGAGAAGATTTTTTGCATTGATAACCCTTCCATTGAGTTTTTCCATCTTTTCTGTTTATGTACTGAAGAGATTGCTGGAGAGACTCTTCAAAATCTGGGTGGTAATCTTTGCCAGTGCTGCATGCCATTGGGTTGGAGAGTCATAGAACTATATACAGTAGCATGGAACAGTGCATTCAGCCCAACTCATCCATGCTGACTGGCTTACCAAACTGAGCATGTTAGGCCTATATCCCACTGGTCCATGTACCCGTCGCAGTTTTTTTTTCATGTGGTAATTGTAGCAGCCACAATCAATTCTTCTGGCAGCTCATTCCATAGAAACATAGAAACATAGAAATTAGGTGCAGGAGTAGGCCATTCAGCCCTTCGAGCCTGCACCGCCATTCAATATGATCATGGCTGATCATCCAACTCAGTATCCCGTACCTGCCTTCTCTCCATACCCTCTGATCCCCTTAGCCACAAGGGCCACATCCAACTCACTCTTAAATATAGCCAATGAACTGGCCTCAACTACCCTCTGTGGCAGAGAGTTCCAGAGACTCACCACTCTCTGTGTGAAGAAAGTCTTTCTCATCTCGGTCTTAAAGGATTTCCCCCTTATCCTTAAGCTGTGACCCCTTGTCCTGGACTTCCCCAACATCGGGAACAATCTTCCTGCATCTAGCCTGTCCAACCCCTTAAGAATTTTGTAAGTTTTTGCAGTCTCACCAGCTATGTTCTCTTTTGGACTGTGACACTCTCCCAAAACGTGGTCCAGTGCTTCTTTTTCCCTCTTTCTATCCATCCCTGCCAGGCACTGCTGACTGACGGAGATGGAGCAGGTTCCAGAATTGTAGTGTGGCTTCCTGCTCACTGTGGCCCGTCACTAACAACTCATCAATTCCAACCCGTTCCACCATTTATCTTTGCAACTTTTGCAATTTCTGCAATTTTCTTTTTTCTCCATTGAGCAGAGGAAATTATTTCCCTTTTTACATAGTGTTCCATAATGTTAAACGTACTCTCGTGAAAGGCAAGTGCATTTGGATACGATGCCAAGGGGCAACGAGCATCAGTAGGATATGCACAAAGAGCTGGAATAGGTCAGACAGCATCTCTGGAGAAAAGGAAAAGGTGACGTTTCAGATCGAGACCCTTCTTCAGACTGTAGAAGGGACTCGATCCGAAACGTTACCTATTCCTTTTCTCCAGGAATGTTGCCTGACCTGCTGAGTTACTCCAGCATTCGTCCCTTCTGCATTTTTGTGTTATTTGTCCCTCTTGCCCCAATCTTGCCTTTGAAACAATCTCATTATTTATTTCTGTGTCCTCCTTAACATTCTACCCCTTTTATTGCTCTAGTCTCCTTCTCTTAACCCGTTCCTCCGGTCTCCCTATCTCGCTACTCCATTCCATGCTGTTTGCGTTTGACAGGGGCTAATAAATGCAACTGTAACATCACAAAGCATTTTACTTCGACATCACCTTTCAACATGCTTAAAAAAAAGAGCGTGCTAGTACTTAAAATAAACTCTGCCTCAAACCAGACCATGGTCAACGCACCAAATCTTTGATCTCCTGATTCTTGGCATGTAGGCCGCCTAAGCGTTTGAATAGACAATAGACATGGAAAATATCTTCAAATCACTGCAACAAAGAATTGTTGCAAAAAATCAAGTTGGCATTGAAGTAACTGTTTGCTGCATTAGCCCACAATTGACTGCAAATAGAATCCAGTTTTGTGCCTGTCCAGTTGCGTTAATTAATTTGTTTGGATGCTGGGTTCTAAACCTCTCCACAGTATCTCGGGATAATTCCTGGCTGCCAGTGTGATATGTTGGGGTGTGGGGGGGAGGGGCGGGTCAATTTTCTTGTTCCATCACAGGCAGCAGGCGTCTCCCGATAATCTCTTGGTTCAAACCCAGTCTTGCTCGATGACTTTAATAAAACATCGCTTTGCAGCAGCAGACGGGCAACGTTATTCATCATGACAGCTCCAATTGAACTGCAGTGGTTGGCACGCAGAGAGGCTTCGAGTGGGGAGTTTGAGCAGCCCGGATCAGATTGCAATGTTTTCATGAGATGAAAAGCTCCGGTGGTTAGCTCGCAGATTGCCTGCCATGGTCCTGCACATACCACACTTGCTATCTGATTTACTTCATGCCTTGCCACTGCTCTCTCATTTGCAGAATGTGCTGCAGCTTACCGAATTGTGAAAGGCCTGGATAGAGTGGATGTGCAGAGGATGTTTCCACCAGTGGGAGAGTCAAGGACCATAGCCTCAGAATAAAAAGGACGCACCTTCCGAAAGGAGGTGAGGAGGAATTTCTTTAGTCAGAGGTTGGTGTATCTGTGGAATTCAATGCCACAGGAGGCTGTGGAGGCCAAGTCAATGGATACTTTTAAGGCATCGATTGTTAGGATCGTGATTTGTGAGAGTGTCAGGGCTTCGGGGGAGAAGGCAGGAGAATGGTGTTGAGAGGGAAAGATGGACCAGCCATGATTGAATGGTGGAGTCGACTTGATGGGCTGAATGGCCTAATTCTGTTCCTATAACATATGAGCCCATGAACTTATGAGCTTCAGTTGCTTACAGTTGAGGCAGACTCCCCGACTTTCTCCCCATCTCTCGGCAAGCCTTCAGTTTCATTTTGTGCTGACTGGCCATTAGAGAATAGAAGTCCATTGGATGTGCCTACCTCCCAAATCTCACCCAACCATACCTATAATCAGTCTGAAGAGTCCCAACCCAAAACGTCAACTATCCACGTTCTCCTGAGATGTCTGACCCATTGAGTTACTCCAGCACTTTGTGTCCTTTTGTGTAAACTAGTATCTGAAGTTCCTTTTTTTCTACTAGGACTTGCCAATTCTTTGGGTAAATGCACAAAAAAAACTTATTTCACGGGTATTCAAAACTTGGGAACCACCTGTTCCCAGGGTGAACATTTAAAGAATACCATTTGCTCTGTACTTGGGATACATGTTCCAACGTTAGTGTCTGTATTATGCCTGTTCTTTGATTCCGGTATCCTGGTTACTTTGTGCTCCTATGGCCTGTATCCAGGTTGCAAACTGCAGGGGTACAGTCTATTTTGTGGACACTGCCTATTCCTGAGGTACACATTGTGTACACACACACCCTGTCAATAAATTGAGTTTGGATATGTCCTGCACTCCAGGAGGAGGCAGGACACATGGTACAGGCATGCCTGAGCTGTACCCCCATGGAACCTTGTTCTGTAAGAGCAGGCAATGCCCATGGTGGAAGTGAGCTTGACTGTGATGTTTCATGCAGCCAAATCGTCTTCAGTTTGGTGCCTTACCCTGCCGTGGGTTAGAATCATAATAACACTCAGCACAGTGGCGCAGCTGGTAGAGCCGCTGTCTCACAATGCCAGGGATCCGCGTTAGATCCTGACCTCGGGTGCTATCTGTGTGGGGTTTGCACGTTCTCCTTGTGACCGCGTGGGGGCTTCCTCCTGGGTGCTCCGGTTCCTGTTCCCCTCCCCACCCCCCTCATCCCACGGACATGCAGATTTGTAGGTTAATTAGCCTCTGCAAATTGCCCCCTACTGTGTCGGGAGTGGGTGAGAAAGTAGGACAACATACAACTAGTGTGAAAGAGTGATCGATGGTCGGCTCGGCGTGAACTCGGTGGGTCGAGTGGCCTTATTTCTGCGCCGCATCTCTAAACTAAACCAAGCGCTGAATCTGAAGTGGGTATAAAAATAAGAGGTGGCTCACGGTGATCTTGTCTGCTTCCTGCCTCAGTCACGGGGATACAGGGTACAACCTCCCGTCCAGCTCCAGGCTCCACAGCCTGACACCAGGGTGACACTGTTACTCTGCCAGTGGAGCCACAGGTACATCCTCGCTCGACATCTGCTTCCCGCAGCCCGCTCCATTCTGTTTAATATTCGATTCCTGAGAGCCACAATAACCAGAGCAGATTGTGATAAAATATTTATACAGTGTTTTATGAAAATTGAGTTTATTACAGTAAATTATAAGCACTGGGAATTCATCAGTAATATTAAAGTTACAAGATTAAAAATGGATTTAGTTGGCTGGTATGATTTCTGTCATAAAGATTAAATTGGAGTCTGAGTGCTTTTTATTGTTGCTTTGGGATTTGTTACCTTTTGTCTGTGCTCCATTTTTTTTATTCCTTTCCCTTCGTCTCGCTCCACACAGTAAACAACTTTAGTTTAGGGATGCAGCACGGAAACAGGACCTTCGGCCCACCGAGTCTGCACCGACCAGCGATTCTGCACATTAATACTACCCTGCACACACTAGGGACAATTCTACATTTACACCAAGCCAATTAACCTACAAACCTGTACGTCTTAGGAGTGTCGGAGAAAACCGAAGATCTTGGAGAAAACCCATGCAGGTCACAGGAAGAGTGTACAAACTCCGTGGAAACAAGCACCAGTAGTCGGGATCGAACCCGGGTGTCTGGCGCTGTAAGGCAGTCGCTCTGCCTACGCTATCATGCTACCTTGTAGGCAGGTTGAACACAAAGATGAAAGCCAACCTTCGCGGTGATGGCTCGGGTGTTGCTTGGTTCCATTGAGCCAGCTTGTCCATTTGTGTTCTGTTGATTGCTTGTTAAAGGGAACACCTGCTGTTTGCTGTGATTCTGCCTGTCAAGGGTCACGGAGCCATACAGCATGGAAACGGGCCCTTCAGACCAACTTACCCACACTGAAAATCATGCCCCATCTACACTAGTCCCACCTGCCCGCGTTTGGCCCATACTCCTCTAAACCTGTCCTACCCATGTACCTGTCCAAAAGTTTCTTAAACATTGCGATACTACCAACCTCAACAACTGCCTCTGGCAGCTCATTCCATATACCCAGCACCCTCTTATTCCATACACCCTAAACCCCCTGTTTCTAGGCCTCTCTTTCTGTCTGCCATTGATGTGATTCAAAGCATCAGTTACTCTAAACCAACAGACACCATTGGCCTCCTCCTCCTCCTTGCTGTACAGCATCCAGAATAGATGCTTCAGTTTTCCAATATGGCAACATGCAAACCATCTCATCTACACAACCTCTTTTTACTGCTCAACAAACTTCAATCTCTGCTTAGAGCCAACCTGGCCCACTGATAAAACAGTAGAGTCTTCTCTACTCTTCTTCTGAAGATGTTGACTATGAGCAGCTTTGCACGCAAGAAACACGAGCAAGAAAGTCCAATCAGTGCTTGGAGTCTGCTCCGTTATTTATTATGGTTTTATTGATCCAATTTTGGCCTCGGCACCATATTTCCACTCCCGCACAGCCTTCATCCAGTGCGCCAAGGACATGCTCTGATAACTGGCAAGTAATATTCAGGCCACAAAAGTACCAGCCATTGATCGCCTACAAGAAGAGTTTACCCACCATTGCAAAGGCCTTCATAATAAAGATTATGAGGATCCAGTGTAATGTTTAAGAAACATTTAGACAGGTACATGGATAGGACAGGTTTAGAGGGATATGGGCCAAATGCAGGTATGTGGGTCTAGTGTAGATGGGATATGTCGGCCAATATGGGCAATTTGGGATGAAGGGCCTATTTCCGTGTCAGAGACTCTATGATCAGTTGTATCAATAGGGTGACCACATCTGCAGGTCTAATGCTAGATATCCTGCCATGAGTGATTCTCCACCGGACACTCCAAAGGCTTTTCCAGCATCTACAAAGGACAAGTCAGAAGCACAATGGAATATTCTCCGTCTGCCTAGGTGAGTGCAGCACCCACAACAGAGAAGCCAACATCATTAGGGGCAAATCACCCTGCTTGATCGGCATTCCATCCACCACTCTCAACATTCATTCCCTTCTCAACCGACAAGTGTGTACTGTCGATAAAATGTGCCATAGATGCTCACCCATGTTACTCTGACAACAATTCCCAAACCTGTGACCTCCACACAAAGAAAGACAAGGACAACAGGAATGTGGGATCACTGTCATGGCAGTTCCTCCAGGTTGTCTAACATTCTGATTTACAAATGTAGAGCCTGTCTTTTATCACTGCTAGTTCCTGGAACTCTCTCCCCAACAACACAATAGAAGAAGGTTCATCGCAAGGCTTGCAGTAGTTTCACTGAACACCTCCACTCAGTTCTGCCTGGACCTTCATGACCACTAAACACTAACTCCCCTTCCCATTCCCATATTGACCTTCCTGTCCTGAACCACCTCCACTGTCAGAGTGAGGCCCAACACAAATTGGAGGATCAGCACCTCATATTTCGCTTGGGCAGCTTACAACCGAGCGGTAAGAATATTGACTTCTCTAACTCTGTAACCCTTGCTTTCCCTCTCTCTCCATCCCTCCCCCTCCTAATTCTCCAACTAGTTTGACTGTCTCCCTGATTAAATCTTACTTTGTATGCCTTGTTGTCACCTTCCCCCTAGAATAATGATCTACATTTTCCTTGAACTGCATCCCCTTTGATTTCTAGTTTTCACACTTTACCCTTCCATATCACGATGTCTCCTTCTCCTCTGATTCTCAGTCTGAAGAGGGTCTTGACCCGAAACATTACCAATTCCTTGTCTCCAGAGAAGCTGCCTGTCCTGCTCTAGCACTTTGTGTCCATTCTTGGTGTAAACCAGCATCTGCAATTCCTGCCTACACACTTGCAGTAGTTCAAGTTGGCTGCTCTTTACCACTTCCCAAAAGCATTTAGAGATGGGCAATAAATACTGGCCGTGCCAATGATGCTCTGATTCTTCACCTCCCCATACAACTAAATGTATAATGGGCCATCTATTGATGTGTCACTGCAAAGACCACCTCTGATGTGTCCCGGCAAAGGTCATCGTAATAAATGTCTGATGATGGGTCTCTACCCAAAACATCATCTATTCTTTTTCTCCAGAGATGCTTCCTGATCCGCTGAGTTACTCCAGCATTTTGTGTCTATCATCATAATAAATGTCTTCCTCACCATCTAACTGGCCCTTTCTCAGGGCTGAGGGTTTATGCTGAGCAAGGATGGTGTATTGTCCTCTGAGCTGTTGTGAATTTTCAACATTGTTAAGAATTCCAAGAATACCTCGTAGGTTGTTAAATGTTTTGAAAAGTTCCAAGGTTGTTACAAGTGCGACATAGATGCCAGTTTTCTCTCCGAGGTCGCTGGAGACTGGTCTTCATCAGAAATCTGGACTGACCTCTACACATGCTAACCTAGTATATCAGAACCAATTATACTATCAGTCTAGCCGAGATCTATCAACGAGCATTGATCGAGAATTGAACTTGCGGTCTTCCTGGTCTGAATAGATTTTGAGCGGCGTGGATAAATTTTTTTACACGTATTTGGCAAACTCACCGAAGTAAACACTGTTGTTTCTTTACACCTCAGCATCCTCGTGGAAACATTGAAAAGATTTCGAGAGAAGCAGTAACTAAACCTGGTGGTAGCCTGAGGTTATGGGGAGAAGGCAGGAGAATGGGGTTGAGAGGGAAAGATAGATTGGACATGATTGAATGACGGTGCAGATTTGATGGGCCGAATGGCCTAATTCTGCTCCTGCAAGCTATGAACTTATTAGATGAAGCATGAGCTCAAACATCTGTAAGTTGAAAGAAGAATAGGATGAGTGAAAAAATCATAATCATAAATGTACTTTATTACCCAAGTATGTTTTGCGACATACAAGAAATTTGATTTGCCATACAGTTATACCAATAAAAAGCAACAAGACACATAAAATACATTTTAACATAAACATCCACCACAGTGACTCCTCCACATTCCTCACTGTGATGGGAGGCGAAAAAAAAGTTCAATCTCTTCTTCTTTGTTCTCCTGCGGTCGGGGGCCTTGGGCCTTCTGTTGACAAAACTATCTTGGCTCCTGTAGCCGTCAATCGCATCGGGGCAACCAAGCTCCCGCATCGGGCGGGGGGGGGGGGGGGGGGATCTCAGCTCCCCACATCGGTCGATCGGACCCTGGGTTTGGGCTGGTCAAAACTTCAGCGACTTTGGAGCTTCCCGACCTCAGTCTCTATCCGAGACTGCAAGCTCCTCAATGGTGAAATCTGCAGGTTGCGCTTGGAGCGTCGATCCCAGGCAAGGGCTCGCAGGCTCCGATGGTCAGTCCACAGCCCCCCTGTGGGGCTCAAAGTCAAATCCACCAGCTCCATGCTGTTAGGCCGCAGAGCGACCGGAGGTACGATCTGGAAAACAATCGCATCTCCGGGCAGGTAAGAGATTTTTAAAAAGTTTCCAATGAACCCCTCTCCCATCCTCCACATAAAACAACCAGAGAATATTAACACAAGCTTTTTAAAACACACTCAAAATAACAAAAAAGATGAAAAGACAAACAGGCTGTTGGCGAGGCTGCCATCGCTGATGACTCCACCCGGTGGAAATGCCAACTTTTGTTGAATCATGGAGTGATCCTACATCTCTCAGCCCTGCTAGTAAAAGTTAACAGAATTGGAACATCAAGGTTATCAGAATCAACTGTGGCCTTTACAATAAATATTGGCTCGGTAAATCAGCTAAGCCTTGGAAAAGAGCCCCAGACAAAATGGTTTTAATCATTTGTTGGGACTCGAGTTCGATTGCCAATTGGAACCCAGCCATATGATCCCATTAAGCTATTACAATCGAGCTTGGTGCAGAGGCTTGATCGGATTTGCCTGATTTCAGGACCCTGATCACTACCAAGTGACCACTGCTATCTGGAATATGTGTACATTCAGTCCACAACAGCTTTAAAGCTTAGGCAGAATGATTAATATCAAAGATAGACACAAAAAACTGGAGTAACTCAGCGGGCCAGGCAACATCCATGGAGAGAAGGAATGGGTGACGTTTTGGGTCGAGATCTTTCTTCAGACCTGAAGAAGGGGCTCGAACCGAATCGTCACATATTCCTTCTCTCCAGAGATGCTGCCTGTCCCGCTGAATGACTCCAGCTTTTTGTGTCATAGAAACATTGAAAAATAGGTGCAGGAGTAGGTCATTCAGCCCTTTGAACCAGCACTGTCATCTAAAATCAATACCCTGTTCCTGCTTTTTCCCTATATCTCTTGATTCCTTTAGTCCTAAGAGCTAATTCTAACTCCCTCTTGAAAACATCCAATGAATTGGCTTCCATTGGCTTCTGTGGCAGCGAATTCCACAGATACAAAACTCTCTGGGTGTAAACGCTTTTCCGCACCTCAGTCTTAAATGGCCTACCCCTTATTCTTAAACTATCCCCCCAACATCAGGAATATTTTTCCTGCATCTGGCCTGTCCAATCCTTTAAGAAGTTTATATGTTTCTATAAGATCTCCTCTCATCCTTCTAAATTCCAATGAATACATGCCTAGTCGACCCATTCTTTCATCATACGTCTATCTTCGGTTTAAACCAACACCTGCAGTTTTTCCTAAACATGATTAATATCTAGTCTCAGAGATGAACACGGCCTCTATAAAAGATACAAAGGGCACTGGGAGGCTGTAAAAATGTATCTGTGAGGGGCAGGGGTTCTGGAGATCTCATGCAAATCTCCCGGTAGAGAAATTATACCACTGTTTTGTAGGTCTGAACTTGCTAGGGAATGTTTTTTTTTTATAACACAGCTGCACAACGCAGTAATTAACATTGTGACAATAGCTAGATAGCTTTTGTGAATTTTAAATTAAATTGTCCTATAGGGACTTTTTTGAAATCGGCTCTCGGCAAAGTCAAGCAACTCCCTCAAGAGCCCGTGTAGCAGTTGGAACTCCTCTAGTCGATGGACACTGTGTCTAAATCTAAGCTGCCCTGTGAGAGGAAAGCAAGGACACATGCTGTGTTGCTTCCAAGGGAGAAATAGATGGATTCTGGATGGCAAGAGACTTCGGGCTGTTGTTATGCTGATCTCAGCCATCCAACTTCTTATGCAGCTGGTAACCCCCTATAGCCTGTCAGCGAAATGGTGATCACTGCTGCCTTGGCCCAGAGGTGCAGCAGTTAATGCTGCTATCTCATGACTCCAGAGAACCCAGGTTTGATCCTGACCTCTGGTGCTGTCTGTGTTTCCTCTGCCTGCTTCTGTTTTATACCACATCCAAAGGTAAACTGCTTGGTTGAGAACATTGACTGGTGCACAATTAACTCCAGAGGTTGGAGTGTGCCAGGAAAATCAGATGTAGGGCATCGATGAATATGTGAGAGAGAATAGGTTTACAGGAAAATAGCTGTGGAAATGGGACTGATGATCTGAGAGCTTGCAAAGACTTGATGGACCGAGTGGCTGGCTCAAGTTTTTTTATTTCATAATTTGTTTTAGTTTTAGAGATACAGCGCATAAACAGGCCAATCGGCACACTGAGTCCACCACAACCAGCGATCCCCGCACATTAACGCCACCCTACACACGCTAGGGACAATTTACACTTATATCAAGCCAATTAACCTACAAACCTTTACGTCTTTAGAGTGTGGGAGGAAACCAAGGATCTTGAAGAAAACCCACGCGGTCACGGGGAGAACGTACAAACTCCGTACAGGCAGCACCTATAGTTGGGATAGAACCTGGGTCTCCGGCGCTTCAAGCGTTGTAAGGCAGCAACTTGCTTTACCGTGTGCGTCACCATGCTTTACGGACAAAAATGTGCCAGAACCTATATTGTTCCTTGCTATTGATGTCTGTGGCAGATCGTAGTTCCATAATAGAAGATAGATACACAAAGCTCGAAAAACTCAGCGGGTCAGGCAGCATCTGTGGAGAAAAGGAATGGGTGTCGTTTTGGGGCGGGACCCTGAGAGTCGGGAAAAGGGAAACAAGAGATATAGCGTTTGTTGAGGCTGTGGATCTGGGGTAGAATGAAGTAAAGTTGAGATCCATTGCAGTCTGGTTGAGCGATACCCGGAGCTGTGGGAGAGTCGGAGCGAGGACCTGCTGGTGCTGGCACATCGTGGCCAGTGCAGAACGCAGGGCACAAAAGGAGAGTTGTTGCACAAAGCGGTGGATTGACTGTCGGTACCTCTAATTTGGGTTGTGTCCGAACTTGAATGTCTGGAACCATAGTCCTCTCAGCTGCTTAAGCTGTTTAAGGGCTTTACTATCTAATTTAATTAATATAATTTTTTTTTAACTTTAATAAACTTTTTAGTAATATTTTAAAAACTCCAAAACCGTGAAAATCAAGTTTTTAACTTTTTGGAAGTGTCGGTACGCCATATTGGCGTGTCCCAAATAAAATGCATGTGCTGCTACTATGTCAAAGGGAAAAGTGCGAAACATTTGATAAAATGCAGTCAGCCAGCACTGCAGTTTTATGCTGCTCTGCTCGCTGTTTTATACTTGACTTGCTGTGAAGCACTGTAGACCGGCGGCAATCTCCTCTGGACTTGAGAGTCAGTTCCATGCACTATGATTCAACTCTATGATTCTGCAGTGCCCTACTGTCATGGCATTGGTGGGCACTATGTGTGTGCCTGGGTCTGATTGCCCCCCGACACATGGTCACAATAAGACCACCTACACTGTGCAATGGTAGCTGGGAAGCTCCGTGCAACAACCCTGGAAAACTGTCAGGAAAAGTAATTTTCTTCCCACCGTGCGACTGATTCGGGAATGCAAGAGCACGTAGACGGGATGCTTGGCGAACCTTTTCAGCTGGAAATACCCCCAGTAGGGATGGAAGTGATTCAAAGTCATGTTCAGATCCATCAGTTGATGTGTTTAGTGTAGTGTACCAAGTAAAGGGCCTGTCCCACGATGCAAGTTCACGCAAGAGCTCACCCGGGTTAAAAACAAAAAAAATCAAACTCATGGTACCTCATCACGAGTATTTTTGTACTCTTGGAAATTTTTCACACAGCTGAAAAAACTTCACGGAGTTTCCGCGTTTCCCGAGTACCTGCCGTTAGCATTACGAGCCGCAGCGAGACATCCACGAGCTCCGACGTACCCGCTACGTACATTCTACGTACTTACCCGGAGTTTGATTTTTTTTTAAACTCGGGAGAGCTCTTGGGTAAACTCACATCGTGGGACAGGCCCTTTACAGTGAAAAGTATTTTTTGTTGCATGGTGTCCAGTCAGCGAAAAGACTACACATGATTACAATTGAGCCATCTACAGTGTACAGATACAGGATAAAGGGAATAGGAAGAGAATTAAGAACTGTCTCCACTCGAAATACTGCCTATCCATGATCTCCAGAGATGCTGCCTGACCTGCTGAGTGATGACAGCACTTTGTGTCCTTTTTTCTAATCCAGCATCTGCAGTTTCTCCTATCTATAATCAGAATGATTAGTCGGTTGGGGTAAAGTACACGTACATCAGCCAGAATGATAGACACCAAGTGTTGGAGTAACTCAGTGGGTCAGTCAGGCACCATCTCTGGAGAAAAGGAATAGGTGTAATATGGAGTCAGAATCTTTCTTCAGACTGAGTAATGTTGGGTTCAATTATAAGAATCCCTTGGGGTTTCAAATGTGGTTAGTTTAGTTTAGCAGGACCATAACAGAATCATTATTTCCTCTGGGGTAGCGATCCAGAGCAAGAGGCACATTGGTAGGTGAGAGTGTAGCTTGGAGGTTGGTGAAAATCTCCAGAAACTGCTGCAGCCCCAGGAGAAGCCGTGTTGGTAGACACAAAGTGCTGGCGTAACTCGAGACTCGTCTTCAGATGAAGGGTGTTGAAGAAGGGCCTCGACCTCAAAGGTCACCCATTCCGTCTCTCCAGAGATGCTGCCTGTCCTGCTGAGTTACCCCAGCATTTTGTGTCTATCTTCGGTTTAAATCAGCATCTGCAGTTCCTTCCTACAGAAGTAGTGTTGGAAAGGTGAGGAGAGAGGTTCATGGGGAAGGGGTGGCACGGTGGCGCAACGATAGAGTCGCTGCCTTACAACGCCAGAGGCCCGGGTTCAATCCTGACACCGGGTTCTGTCTGTACAGAGTTTGCACATTCTCCTTGTGACCCTGTGGGTTTTCTTCAGGTGTTCTGGTTTCCTCCCACACTCCAAAGACGTACAAGTTTGTAGGTTAATTGGCTTTGTTAAGTTCGACGTGGACTCGGTGACTTGTAGGGCCTGTTTCCGCGCTGTATCTTTAAAATCTAAAAAGTAGGGGTAGAAATCAGCAAAGACCTAATAAGGTTCCATGTCTCTCTATCCCCTGCTCATTCAAGGTTAGAATTCTGGTTCGGGTTAGGACTAGAAGAAAATGACTTGAGGAACTGAATGGCCTAAATAGAAACTGCCTTGAGAATATGCAGGTTTAACTCTGGGGCAATGTGCACAGTGGCTGTATCAGTCTGGAGCACGCCCACTGTAGATAAGTTCAAGTGATAGGAGCAGAATTAGGCCATTCGGCCCATCGAGTCTACTCCGTCATCCAATCATGGCTGATCTATCTCTCTCCCTCTCCTCACCCCATTCTCCTGCCTTCTCCCCATAACCACTAACACCCGTACTAATCAGGAATCTATCTATCCCTGCCTTAAAAATATCCATTGACTTGGCGTCCACAACTTTCTGTGGCAATGAATTCCACAGATTCACCGCCCTCTGACTAAAGAAGCCAGTGTCACAATACATATTTGCCACAGAATGTATCATTCTTTTGAACTGGAGGGTCAGAGAGATTGTTTGTGTGTGTCCTTGAGCACTAACTGTGCTGGTTCTTTATGAGCAGTTGGATGGCTTTGCTGAGTGTGGTGCATGTGGACACCACTCATGGTCAAAGCTGCCACTGCTCAGCCTCAATATTTAATGGGCTCATCCCTAACCTGTGGTGCACATGGCAGCTTCTCCACTCCCGCGGATGATGCCCATTGACTACAAGAACAGACTTCACTGGAATCCCGATTGAACTGATACAGACACTGTTCGCTGTGGCTCCTGTTGCTTAATGCTTTTATTAAGATAAATATCATTCATTTCCAAATATTCAGCTGCTGACATTTGTAGAATAAACCTCATTAATCAGATTAATAAAAATCAAATACCCTTCGGAACATCCTCTGCGCTGCCACCATGGGGCCGCCAGTCACGCTGTCACATAAATAGTAACGAACCCCGTGGTTCAGGCAGCCTGATGGCACCAGCTAAGCTACGCTGAAGGACTTCAGGGGTGCCGGGTCTCCAGGTACTCATTATCCCTGGCTCCATTAATCTCGGGTGCCAGGAGACCACAAGCAAAGCGCTGAGTAAGCAACAAAGGTGGGAGGGGAAAGAAATGAGAGCAGAACGACAGCGGGGAAAGGGAAAGTGTGATATCCCAACAGTCTGGCCCAACATGTCTGCCCACTAATGCACCCTGTCCTTGGCCTCACTCTTGTCACCGTGACCTGCTATTCCTTTCCCTTTTATCTTTTTATCCATCTTCCCCTTAACAATAGCTGCACTGATCATTCCAACCTCTCAATAAGGTGGTGACTTGACTAATCTCAATGTTTCAATGATACTTTATTGTCTCGTGCACCTAGGTACAGTGAAATGCTTTGTTTGCATCAGTAAAAATCATGTAGCAGGACCCCAGCTCTTGCCACGTTTTGTGCTGACAAAGTTACAAAAATTTACCGAACAGTCCTCACTGCCTGCAGCTCCCCCCCTCCCCCTGTACTCTCTTATTTCTCTGCAAGCCCCTTTCCCCCCCGGCCGGGTCCCCCTTCATTCCAATCCTCATTCAATTTATTCTTGAACTTCTCCTTTCGTGTGGTGTGCACAGCCTAAGGTTGTTGGACAACTTGTTCTATTTGATCTTCCGTTTGTGCACGTCGAGTTAATTGCATTAGTCTAAACAGGGCGGACCACGTGAAGGTTGCAATGTTCCACCCCAATTTATTCTTGATGAAGGACCTTCTGACCTCCACAGGTCCCTGCACTGTTTAGATGGGTGCACTGGTGCTGCAAGTTCAGCTGCTGCATCTCTCCAGTGGCGCGCGTTCAATCCTGGCTTCCAGTGCTGTGCGTGAAACGTTTTGTACACTCCCCATGAGACTGCATGGGATTCTTCCCACATCCCAAAGACACATGGGTTGTGAGGTTAATTGGCTGCTGTAAATTGCTGCTTATGTGCTTAGGAGGGGAATGGGGTTCTTCTGTGAGCTAGCATAGAGTCGAAGGACTGAATGGTCTCATGTACCATATGGATTTATGGAACTGAGTTGTAGTCTCCCCACATAGACACAAAAAGCTGGAGTAACTCAGCGGGACAGACAGCATCTCTGGAGAGGAATGGGTGACGTTTTGGGTCGAGACCCTTCTTCAGCCAGCATCTGCAGTTCCTTCCTACACATTTACTCTCCCCACATGCTGAGTTGCCACTTCTTTTTGAGAGTTGACAGCGGAGCAAGCGGCATCTCCAGTGGGCCTTTGGATACTGGCCTTAATCTCCAGCCCATCCAGCATCTGCCTATCCATCCACTCCTACCCCAACCACCCCCTTATGCCTCAGCATTCACAACCCAGAGCACACCTACATGATATCTTGTGTGCAAGTGATAAGACAAAGCAGCAAGAAGGAGAAAGTGTTGGGGGTAATTGATGTGGTTAGCGTTAGGGTGAGGGTTAATGTTATAAATAGGAGCGGGCGTACTCCATTCAGCCCCTCAAGCCTGCTCCAGCATTCAACAAGGTCATAACATCCTCAGAGTCTAGATCAGTAAATGATCTCTGGCAGAGGACCTGAACAGATGGGCAATATTACAGCTGAATTTTGAAGTGATGAAAATAGGTTCAGTAGTAAAATATATTACATTCCTTTTAGCCTGAGGAGCTTGGCTGAAATCCAACTACACTGATGGACACAAATCTCTCTGTGCTGTCAGTGTACGTTTGTCTCTCTTTCTCATATTTCTGTCACATAAATCCCTCTCTCCTTGTGTGTCTTGCCTCACCCGACTCTGTTCTTCCTCTCTCATTTCCTACCCACATCTGCCCTGTGCACATCCAGATCCCATGAGCATTGGGATTAACTTGTGCTCAAATGAAGGGGGGATGTTAGCCATGAGAGCAAATTAACCCCTTGTTCTTCTACAAATGGTTCGGTGGTATTTCACAGAGTATGATTTTTTTTTTTTTTAAGTTTAGCGATACAGCGCCAAAATAGGCCCTTTGGCCCACCAGTCCGACCAGTGATCCCCGTACACTCACACTATCCTACACTCACTGGGGCCAATTTACAATGTTACCAAACCTGTACGTCTTTGGAGTGTGGGAGGAAACCGGAGAAAACCCACGCAGGTCACGGGGAGAACATACAATCTGCATACAGACAAGCAGCCGTAGTCGGGATCGAACCCGGGTCCCTGGCGCTGTAAGGCAGCACCTCTACTGCTGCACCACAGTGCCACCCCACGTCTTCAAATATGTCTTTGGGCAGGGTGTAGTCTGAAGATGGCCTGTTCCAAATGCCAGAATCTCAGAGAAGGCAGCACCTCTTGCTCTCAGCCTTGGTAGCCCAATGTATTCGGAACAGGGCTTAGACCTCTGACATCCTGCATTTAACAGGCAGAATGGTAGATGTGGCATTGTAATGAAGAGCCTGCAGGGGGTGTGAAGACTGAGTGGGGGTGGAGTGAACAGAGGAGAAGAGAGTGAAACAAGAATTGGGCCAAGTTCACCTCCTGGGAATCAGTCTGCATCTAATTTCCAGCTCCCAGACTGATCTACCATCACTTGAGAGGAAATTCTGTATTACATTTCAAATCTTTTTTCTCAGGCACAGAGACTGATGAAAGAAAGAAGAATAACTTTTCAATAAAGCATGAAGAAGTTGTTCAATTACTATTCCATAACAGTACTGACTTGGATTTGAAACAGCAGAACTAATTTTGACTTCATTGTGTCAAAATGAGTATTTTCAGCAAGAAAAAATAACAGATAGAGAGATGGAGATAGTGAGGGCGTGTGAGAGGTATATGAACAAGATGAATAGAGGGAGTACAAGAACATAAGAGATGAGATCAGGAGTTATTTTAACAGTTTATGTTTTGCTTCAGATTCGTGCACCTGCAGTCTCTTGTGCGTGCATTGTTTATTTATTCATTGTACCTCAGAAGGATATAGAATTATGATTGGCATACAGTAGATAGGGTATACAGTCAGAACCTATTTCCCAGGGTTGAAATATCAAATACCAGAGGGGATAGCTTAAATGTGAGTGCAGCAACATTTAAATATGATATGAGGGCCAATTATTTACACGGAGGGTGGTGAGTGCCTGGAGTGTGCTGCCGGAGATCGTGGTGAAGATAATAAAATAATGGCATTTCTGAGACTTTTGGATATGCATAGATATGCAGGGAATGGAGGAACATAGATTATGTGCATGGCATCTTGTTCGGTATAGACATTGTGGGCCGAAGGGCCTGATCCTGCGCTTATTGTTCTATGTTTTGCTGGCTATCTCTTACCAACCTAGTTATATGGCTAGCAGATTAATGGTATTATCTTGCTGAGATCAGTGACCTCCTCAGACCCCAAACACACAATTGCATGTTTACTGTGAAAACTTTGTCCATGCAGGTCAGGTCCATGGTCTCTCTCTCCCCCCCCCCCCCCCCCCCCCCCCCCCCCCACTCCCCCACTCCTCCCCCCCCCCCCCCTCTCCCCCCCCCTCCCCCCCCCCCCCCTCCCTCTCCCTCCCTTTCCCCCTCTCTCCCTGTCTTCCCCTCCCTCCCTCCTGGAGCATCTGCCCACCTCACTCCCATCATCGTCACCATCCATTGATTCAGTAATAAACACTCCCCAGTGGCTGCAAGAAGACTACTTGTATTGTGGTCAGATCCTGTACAAGTTGGCAGCATTGATGTGCCTGCTACACTACAGAATGCCACCAATACCAGCAACATATAAACAACATTAAACTGATCATCCTGTACGTAGGGAAACTCAGCAAATCTTTCTCTGAACCTCGCATTTCAGATTTGTACTGTTTGTGCAACTTCCACAAACACAGTGGCGCAGCAGCAGAGTAGCTGCCTTGCAGCACCAGAGACACGGATTCCATCCTGCCTTTGTCTGACAGATTTTGTCTGTATGGAGTTTGTACGTTCTCTCTGTGACTACTTGGGTTTTTCTCCAGGTGCTCCTGTTTCCTCCCACACTCCAAAGATGTTGTAGGTTAATTGGCTTAGGTAAATATTGTAAATTGTCCCGAGGGTGTACGAGGCAATCGCTGGTCACGCAGACTCAGTAGGCCGAAGGGCCTGTTTCAAGTTCGAGTTTGCGTTTGTTGTCACTTAACCAACTAAGGTACAGTGAAATTTGAGTTACCATACAGCCATACTAAGTGAAAAGTATACAATACACACGTAAAATAAAATTGAACATAAACATCCACCACAGTGGAATCAACATTTCTCACTGTGATGGAAGGCAATAAAGTTTAGTCATCTTCCTCTTTGTTCATCATGGTCGAGGCCTTGGACCCTTTGCCATTGCCGTTGCTGACGGTCCGATGTCCAGGCCTTCTTGTTGGGATGATCGCAACTCCGGCTTCGGGACGGATTGGAAAACTCCGCGGCCCGAATCGTCCACTTCTTACCGGAGACCGCGGGCGTCACGGTGTTAAAGTCCACAGGCCTCGCGGTCGGAGCTCTTCTTATGGTGACCCTCAGCAAAGGATCGCCCGCTCCGAGATGGTAAGTCCGCTTGAAACTCCGGGCCGGTCTCCGGGAAAGGCCGCACCAATCCAAGCTAGGCCGCAGGGGGGATGGAGATGCGAAACGGAGAAAATCGCATCTCCGTCGAGGTAAATGACTGAAAAAAAGAGTCCCCCAAATTGCCCCCCCCCCCACGTAAACTAAGCAAGAAACATTGAAACATTAATTTAAGACATACTTAAAATAATATAAACGGAGAAGGGACGCGGCAGGCTGTTGGCAAAGCAGCCATTATGGGCAGAGATCTTCCGGCAGAGATAGTGTTTCCACACTGTATATCTAAAGTATCTAAAGTAAAAGTACCGTTAGGTTTCAACAAGACATGAGACAACAGTGTTATGGAGTCATACAGCATGGAAACAGACCCTTCGGCCCAACTCGTCCATGCCGACCAGGGTGTCCCATCTAAGCTAGTTCCATTTGCAATTTCTAGGACCATATTCCAACGTGACAAAGAAAAGAAATAAATATTTATTTTATCCTAGTTTCTTTTGACCTGGGTTAAAACATTTACAAGCATCTACCGATACACAATCTGTGCCCATGAACAATTAACCTCAGCATGCAGCAATCAGCTGGTCTTGGGACTGTGGAGCAGAATAAAGCATTGTTTTGCACAAAGCTGGAGCAGTACTATACGCCCTAATGTTAAGATCGTATCATGTACTGTGAGCAGTTTCACCAGGAGCGTGCGCTTCAATAGATGTAAAAATACGTTTGCTCATTTATTCGCGTTTTCTGCTTCTTCCATAAGAATAAGTCAAGTAGACAGCACATGAGTTGTAGTTTGTGTCAGCCCACTGCTAGGAGCCACCTGGAGCAGCAGCTTGCATTAGAAGTCTAATCACTTCCAATAGAAACCAGCTTTCAATTTGACTTGCTGGGTGAATGATTAAATAGGCTGCAGCACAAAGGTCTGCAAATTGGTTATTTCTAATCTGAACCGTCTGAAATCTCCAATCCTGGGCGAAGATTTATTGGGAAGTTTTTTACGGGTCTATCTGTATTCTGCGATAATTCCAATTTTCAGAAATTGAGAATGTGACCTTTTTGAAGTGCAGAATTTCATATTGGAAGTTGAAAAAGATGTTCTGCGCTAATAAGTGCCGAAATAAATATTATGATTTCCTGTCTGACTGGACTGCCACGCTACTTGCCTCCTTCTCATGGCTTCTCCCAAAAGATGTGGTAGTGAGATTATTCCACAGTTGGTTCAGACATGGTTGGCAATCTGGACATTGTCACAGTGACTGACACCCAGCATTTACAGTGGGGAGTGAATGAGCAAAGAGCAATTCCTCTGTTCCAGCATCTCCGTCATATTTTCTCCTTTCTCGTGTAACCATCCGCTCCTTGTGGCAAAGGTTGTTCAATGGTCTGAGCTCAAACGGTCCACCAAAGTTTAGTTATTGTCAAACGTACCAAGGTATAGTGAATAGCTTTTGTTGCATGCTAACCAGTCAATGGAAAGACTATAGCAGAAAGACTAGGTCGACAAAAATGCTGGAGAAACTCAGCGGGTGAGGCAGCATCTATGGAGCGAAAGAAATAGGCAGCGTTTCGGGTCGAAACCCTTCTTCAAGGTTTTGACCCGAAACGTTGCCTATATCCTTCGCTCCATGGATGCTGCCTCACCCGCTGAGTTTCTCCAGCATTTTTGTCTACCTTCGATTTTCCAGCATCTGCAGTTCCTTCTTAAGCATAGCAGAAAGACTGTTATCAGGCAACTGAACCATCCAACCAACAACTTGAGAGCAGTCCTGAACTACGATCTACCTCATTGGAGACCCTCGGACTATCTTTGATCGGACTTTACTGGCTTTATCTGGCACTAAACATTATTCAGGTCATTCCCTTTATAATATATCTGTACCCTGTGGATGACTCGATTGTAATCATGTATTGCCTTCCCTCTGGCTGGTTGGCATGCAGCAAAAGCTTTTCCTGAATTTCAATGGCAACTTCTGGAGCTAGGCCATTTTCCATTGATGATCATGGCAACTCACCTTCTATCCATGCCATTTACATTGTCCCAGATGTATATCTGCCCAGCTCTAAAACTAAATCTCAGCCAAACTCAGCCTGACCACAGCCATTACAAACCCGAGTATTCATAATTTCTTGATACCTGATTCATGGACTTGAGAACCTTCAGGCCTTATTCGGAAGACTGGGCTCTGGACCCAAATATCAGTTAATTGAGAATCAGTTAATCCCCTTGAACATGCCCCACATTTCACTTGGGTAAGAGGTGATGTACACCTCAACTGCCATCACTTGCCTTGACTCCATATCCCTTCATGCACTAATCTTTATTTATCTGAGCAACCCATTTCATATCCCGACTCAAAAATGTTACTCAATGGGCAATCGTGACGAGCAATGAATTTTCTGTGTGCAACTAGTCGGGAGATGCAGGTCCTCCCCAAATTCAGCCCATCTAAAATACTCTGGTATTTCAAATCATCAAATTTAATTTGATCAAGATGATTTATTCTTAAGAAAGATTTGGATTTTGCTTAGACTAATATACCATTTTAGTTAAAATCCAATTATTTATTTTATTAACATTATCCCCCCCTTAACCAAGATTATGCATTTGCTTGCGTAATTTATGGTGATATTTGATAAACTGTGAATTATTTTTCTTCAATCCCTTAAGCGGAAATAACAATTTTTCTGTGTTGAATGCTCCTGACCTAATATACTCCCTTCCTAATGATAATGTAAAATCCTTCATATACTGACCTCTGTGTCGGAAAGTCAGGATGATCCTCGCTAATCCCAACTCATTACCGCAGGGCCCTATGAGCCTCCCCTGATTGGATTTCCATGTCTCACTGAGCAGATTGTAGTACTTACATGGTAATAAAACAAATACCGTTCTGCAATTACTGGATGATCAGGCCGGGTCTGTAGAAGGAGCCGTCCACACCACCAAGGTCATTAGGGTAGGAGATGTGGTCACCTCAAGATGTTTGGATGTTAACCGGCTGCAGGGAAGGTTGGGGGAAACGTTGCATTTTAATATTATAAAAGAACTTGCTTTTGTTCCCCAGCTTTCACAATCTTAAAACATACAAAGAGCTTTGCAGACATCTCTCGTGTGTGCCCATTATTATGATTAAAAGCAAACTCCAGCTGACAGCATGATAATGGCCAAATAAATTGTTTCAGCAATGCTGGTGGGGTTAAGCATTGTCCTGAACATCAGGGAGAAAAACAGTGTGATTTTCTAAAATAGTGTCATGTGATCTTTTAACATCATGGGAGGGAAATGATTAATTATTATAACAGAAAGAATAACTGTGATACCATCAGATCTTGAAGATGAGTGTGAAGAGTTGCCATCTGGCTTTTTCTCACTTGTTTCATGTCTATGGAAGTTGTGGACAAGGCCAATATTTATTGTCCATCCACAAAGTCCCTTGAATTGGGGGGCCTGTTAGACCACCATATGAGGCATTGAGAAGCCAGGCATTGTGTGTGCCTGATAAAACCTAGAAACAACGGATTTAAAAACATTTCAGAAGGTGTCCTTCACTGATACTAGTGTTGTCACATTTTAAGCTAGGCTGAAGATGGACACAAAATGCTGGAGTAACTCAGCGGGACAGGCAACATGTCTGGATAGAAGGAATGGTTGATGTTTTGGGTCGAGACCTTCAGACAGAAGGCTACTGGGTGCTAGTCCAATAATGCTCCCACTCTACGGCTATGTGGGTGTTGTGTGGAGAGGGACCATAAAGTAGATATCAATGAAACAATTCATTTACTACATCAAGTTTGACTCTTGCGAGAGTCCCCCCCCCGACACAGCACATCATCTCTTTGCTAATGTCCATTCTGTAATCACTCCTGCCTTGACCCAATGACCAGTGTAGGTATTAATCATTTGCTTGAGGTATATTGAGCTGCTTGGAAGGAAGATGATTAAATTAATGCTTCATGCCCAGGGAGGAGGCGACATGTCCGTACGTCAGAGAGTACTGCAGGTCACTGAGAATGCACTGGGTGCTGGAAGGGATTCACACGTTCGCTGGGCCTGTCAGAGCCATCTATGTCAGATTTACAGGTCTCAGTCCAGTGGAGCAGTTTTTCTTTTGACTGCAGTGCCGTAGGGGAAAGTCTAGATGCGTGCAACATGAAAGGATGACTCTTCCGAATTTACTGAATAAAACTCCATGCAATCTTTCATCAACCTGCATTTGCTTCCTTCCGTGTACCATGAGTATTCCTTTGGCTGGGTGAATCCCACAGTCTTCTCTCATGATTTGACACTTGCACCTACAATAAAGAGCTGTGTCCTCTATGGCCAGGTCTAAGGTCCAACCATCCCTCCACACCCCCTTCCAATGGTACTTCATTTGTCACACGTATCGAGGTCTACGTATACCTGTACTTAACTGTATACCACAATTAATTTCAGTTAAATACAGGTATCACTATACATAAGCACTTAGATACATCTTACACAAGCATCTCGGATACAGTACCAAAGTGTCGAGCAGTAGTCCACTGAGACAGTGAGCAGAGTCGCCGGATTTCGGTGGGACAATTTACAATTCATAGAAGCCAATTAACCAACAAAACCCGATGTCTTTGCAATATGGGATGAAACCCGGAGCACCCGGAGAAAAACCCACGTGGTCACAGGGAGAACATACAAACTCCACACAGACAGCACTCGTATTCAGAGCCTGGGTCACTGGCTCTGTAAGACAGCAACTCTGCCGGTGCACCACTGTGCCATCCCCATCATTTAATGTTTTGCCATTAATGTTGAGCTCTGCTGGCATGGAGAGGAGATGTGTAAGCGAGTGGATATTGCCTTTAATTTTTAAAGCAATATATATGTGAGTGGATGTTAGAATGTTAAAATAATTGTCCTTTATTTTCTAAAACCTGTGTTCACAGGTCATGAGGTCACTGACTTGAATTACAAACTTTTTAAAATTTCCACTGATGCTGCTTGACTTGCTAAGTTATTCCAGCATGTTTTTGTTTTTATTCACAGTACGGCACAGCAGTAGAGGTGCTGCCCCAGAGGCTCAGGTTCGATCCTGTCTGTGTGGAGTTAGCACGTTCCCCTTGCGGCCACACGGGGTTTCCTCCAGGTGCTCCGTTTTCCTGCCACATCCCAAAGAGGTGCGGGTTTGTAGGTTATTTGGCCTCTGTAAATTGCCCCAAGTGTGTAGGGGGTGGATGTGAAAGTTGGATAATATGGAACTAATGTGACAGGTGATCAATGGTTGGTGTGGGCTGAAGGGCCTGTTTCCATGCAGTATTTTTAAAAAAGATCAATAATGGTTCACGGTCAGACAAATAATTCCTGCAATCATAAGCATCCTTTTGCCAATTCCTTTTCTCTGAGCGTCGAGTTGTCTCACATCACCTGCATTATTAGGCACGCTTTATGTCTTTGAATCCCCCAGTTTCATCCATTTCTCGCCAGGTGATGCTCACGGCCTAGGCAACCATGCAGCAGTACACTCAAGTGGCCATCTTGCATGAATACCAACTGTGGCTAATATCCCAGCTGAGCCACTCACTAAATCCCCACACGTCTTTATTAACCAGCAGAGGCATTTGAATTGCCAACAGGAATGAAATCACGAAAGATTTATTTCTGTCTTCCCAAAGGGGCACAACCTTATTCTCTGTCGTGACCAAGATTGTTCAAATATAAATTGATAACTCTGCTGTCTCCTGGTACCTCATCTCTGGCTAGGAATTTGCACACAGCCAAGTCACATTGTATTTACAATTCTTTTCCAGCAACATTGTACCTCTTCAGAAGGTGGTGGTTCATGGTGGAACATTTTATAGGCAAGTGTTCCTGATCATATGTCAAGCCTAACACAAGTGTTGGCAAAGTACAAAGTGCTGGAAGAACTCAGCGGCTCAGGTAGCAACTGCGAAAGGAATGGACAGGCTGCGTTTTGGTGTGGGCAAGCTCCCAGGTTGTGGGAAAGGCAAATGTAGGGAACCTCGAGAGTGTACCCTGTAACCTTTGTGCTATTTACTGGCCTGTTTTAACTGAGCATCAACCAATTAAATATCAAATTAAGAACCATGTGATGCTGTGGAATTAATTGCCACAGAAGCCTGTGGAGGCCAAGTCAATGGATATTTTTAAGGCAGAGATTGATAGATTTTTGATTAGTACGGTTGTCAAAGGTTATGGGGAGAAAGCAGGATAATGGGGTTGAGGGGGAAAGATAGACCAGTCATGAGTGAATGACAGAGTAGTCTTGATGGGCCAAAAGGCCTAATTCTGCTCATGTACAATCAAACTTATACTGTCATCCATGTTGACTTGGATATGGCTGACTTGCCCCAACCCATCTCACAGTGGCTAGCATTCCCCCAGAATGAGGATAGATTTAACCCTCGGTTTTGAGGCTGGAAAGACCGACGTATTGGGCATAATTCTTGCAGGCAGATGATTTAAAAGTTGTCTTGTATTCTTAAGGTTTATGAAATTCACCTTGCAAGTCTTTGGTTTATATCAGGAAGCATCACCCAGATAAAACTCTGGACTCTTGCCCAGAGTAGGTGAATCGAGGACCAGAGGACATAGGTTTAAGGTGAAAGGGAAAAGATTTAATAGGAATCTGAGGGGTAACTTTTTCACACAAAGGGTGGTGGGTGTATGGAACAAGCAACCAGAAGAGGTAGTTGAGGCTGGGACTATCCCAACGTTTAAGTAACAGTTAGACAGGTACATGGATAGGACAGGTTTCGAGGGATATGGACCAAATGCAGGCAGGTGGGACCAGTGTAGCTGGGACGTGTTGGCCGGTGTGGGCAAGTTGGGCCGAAGGGCTTGTTTCCACACTGTATCACTCTGTGACTCTAAGACACTGTGATTGGTGCAACTCCTCTGAGAGCTGTGGGCGCCTCTATCAACCACCTCGCACGGTTGCCTTTAAGACCAAGGTTATGCTGAACGTTTGCCCACATCAGCCGGGGGGTCACGGTGCAGAGGTGATGCCCGGACCTTCAAATAAATGCTGAGATTACATTCTGGTGAAAAATCACTGCTGTCAGCTAAAAATAGAGAGCCCATCTGCCAGAATCCTTCACCTTCTGCAGCTAAAAGAGAAATATTCCGAGACTGTGGAAAGGCAACATCACTAAAATAGCCGACCTGCTCATTTCCTACATGCTGTTAGTGGGATTGTCTAGGTTGTTGTGATTCTGATGTTACAACTGAATACATGAATAAAATGGGCTTAGAATAAACGCAAAATACTGGAGGAATTAAGCGACTCGGGCAGCATCTCTGGAGAAAAGGAATAGGTGACGTTTGGGGTCGAGACCCTTCATGCCTCAATCTTCAGGAGTCTAAAGAAGGGTCTCGATCCGAAACGTCACCTATTCCTTCTCTCCAGAGATGCTGCTGTCCCGCTGAGTTACTTCAGCATTGTGTGCCCATCTTCGGTGTGAACCAGCATCTGCAGTTCCTTCCTACCCATATCAAAGGTTGACTGTCAGTTGTTTTGTTATATCAGTAGGTCATAGAGGACATAACATAAATACAAGGTACTTTGGATACGATAACTCGAGTATTATCAGTGAAAATCAAAAGAACTGCACATACTGGAAATGTTATACTCCTTCCCAGTGCAGATGAAGAGTTTTCAAACTGGAATATTAGCTCCGTTTCTCTTCCCACAGATGAGATCCGACCTGCTGAGTATTTCCTGCATTTTCTGCTCATGTTTTAGTTGGCACAATGCACTTTCTCTCTCAGCAGGGCTATCTTGTAAACCAAAAGGAAGTAGTTGGATGAGAATTGCCAAGCCAAAATAGCTGTACACCACAGCATTGGTGGTGCCCAAAGAGATGTACATAGATGTATCTCTGGAGACGTCACATAGATGTACATATAGGATGTTTTCAATAGTGGGAGAGTCTTGCACTAATGGTTACAGCCTCAGAATAAAAGGACATACTTTTAGAATGAAGATGAGGAGGAATTTATTTAGCCAGATTGAGGTGAAACTGTGGAATTCATTGCCACAGAAGGCTATGGAGGCCAAGTCATTGGGTAGGAAGGAACTGCAGATGCTGGTTTACACCGAAGATAGACACAAAGTTCTTGATTAATGATGGTGTCAAAGGTTACTGAGAGCAAGCAGGAGAATGAGGTTGAGAGGGAAAAATAAATCGGCCATGATTGAATAACGGAATCGATTCGATGGGCTGAAGGACCTATTTCTGTTCCTATGTCAAATGGTCTCAGGCAGACTTCATTACTGGGAACCAATTTTGAGGCTTCCCAGAATGCAGGTTGTGCTGAGGCAAAGAGATAGTGAAGGAGAAAGAGTTCCCAAAAGAGATAGGAGGTGAGGGAGATGAGAGGTCAGAGGTAGCGAGAGACTGGAAGATCACACCTAGAAGAATATCTTAGAAAGACAGCTGCTTCAGTAACACAGGCGAAGTGAACTGGCCGAATGGCCTTCTTCAGAGCGGTAGGTTTTTAAGATTCAGTAAAGGAAGAGCAATCAGTAGGATATAATTTGAAGACGCTTAATCAGATTCCTCCTCCCTAGAAAGGTTACTTTTGTCACAACATAACCTTTTTTTTTGACTAACGGCGATCCAGTTGGCATGGTAACATACTAGTTTAATTGAGAGGACCTTCACATTGTTAATTTGGTGGCAGCTAATTGCGGCACATTCCCCCTGAATGCAGTGAAGCCTTGACGTGTTGTGTGACTTTGGGGCTAATTGGTTTCACCTTCAACTGACCTTCCTTCCACTCACAAGGAATGTAGAAACAGGCTCATTTTGAGCACTGGTTGGAATAATTTGGTCAGCTCCACTGGTTAATCAGCCTTAAACTTCACCAAGCCTTCGGAAACTCTAATTCACCACTTGTGAAAATGGGTTTGAAACCTGAATTTCTATGGGCAAGAGAGAAAATATCTCTCTGTAGCCCCACAAACTGTAAGACGAGAGAGCATAGCTGAATACTAGAGGGCATAGCTTTAAATTGAAAGGTGCAAAGTTTAAGGGAGATGTGTGGGCAGATTTTTTACACGGAGGGTGGTGGGTGCCTAGAACCCACTGCCGAGTGTGGTGGTGGAGGCAGATACAATAGTGGCATTTAAGAGGCTTTTAGATAGGCACTTGGATATGCAAGGAATGGAGGCATATGGATCACGTGCAGGCAGATAAAATTAATTTAGCTTGGCATCGTGTTTAGCACAGACATTGTGGGCAGAAGGGCCAGTTCCCTGTGCTTTACTTTTTTATGTTATATTTAAGTGCTTGCAGATTAATGGGAGATGCCATAGATAAGTCCCATTGTTTCTCCGTCAGGGTCTGGGAATCCTGGCCCGTGATGCCTACCCTCCACCCAGTCTAATGATGCTGAGTCCAACAGAATACCTGCAGTTGGCATCAGCTACTGAAGAAGGGTCTCAACCCGAAACGTCACCCATTCCTTCTATCCCGGGATGCTGCCTGTCCCGCTGAGTTACCCCAGCACTTTGTGTCTGCCTTCAGCTACTGAGCACTGATCCCAACACCTTGTTAAGGCATGGGGGGGGGGGGGGGGGAAGCTGAAGTTATTCATGACCACCAACTCTGACGTGCCCCGTACTTGCCAGCACACAAACTACAGAGCCAATAAGTATCAAATGACAGGAAGTACTGACTGCTGTTAACATCAGCAGAATTGAATTCATTCCCGGGATGAAGCTGGGATATTTTGTGAAATATTTCTTGGCTCTCATTTAGGCTAAGTGATTCTACTTTTGTCCAAGGCAATATTTCTCAAGGCCTTGAACCAAACACTCACAGCTTGCAGCAAGCCACCATTGTACTCTGAGCAACTCAACCGCAACAGTTCTGAATAACATTTCTCTTTCGTAGAAAGAGGAAGTAGATGAAAGAATATTACTGGCTATAATACTGTATTAATATTATTATTTGCTTTCTGAAGCCTTTAAAATCTGTCCATAAAATTAAACCTCCGTATTAAACTGACACACAATCCAAAGCACTTAACCAAACCTGACAACCAGTTTACACACAGCAGAGTCCCACGTGCAGTCACCTGATCCTATTTACTTTTCAGTGGTTCTTTATTATCACATGTACCAAGGAGCGGTGAAATTGTTTTTTTTAACATAGTGTTCAGTAAATTATTATCATACTTGAGTACAATCCCTGATTAAGTAGAGAGTGTATAGAAACAGCCCACAGTCCAAATGGAAGAATCAGCAGGTTTTCAAAGTCCCAGCTGCAGCTGACCATAAAGGCTCAGTGCAGCCATCGCCTCCATCTTAACCGTCATCCCTCTCCTCGCCCGACTGCCATTCAGCCTTTGTGCTCCGGGGGTGCCTCCTGCATCCGACCATGAGTGCGCGGAAGGCAAGAACCTCGTTCCTCGTTTGTTCTTGCGTCCACTGCCGCCGACTCCCTCCACCGTCCTCGGGGACGAAAAGGGGCCAGGCTCGGCCGCCTCCCTCTCCAGGCAGGTGCCCGGTTCCGCGGTGGGCAAACTAGACCTGCTGCCGTGGTAAGTACACGGCCCGACAAGTCCTTTTGTTCTCAGTTGCTTGATTACTCCATTGGCACTTGTGCCTTTCAAGCATCTGTGTCCTAGCGTCTGGCACTACCTCAATAAAACTCTTTGCTCCTCCACATCCTTCTTTCGATGCTCCCTCTTTGGCCAAACATTTGGTTTGGGAGGTGATGTCAAGGTAGCCTAGATAAGGAACGTTGTGTTGTGCAGACGCTACACACTGCAGTCACTGTGAACTGCCAGTGAAAGGGGAGAATGCTTGAGATGATTGGATGGGTGCCAATCAACTTCCCAGTGAGCTAGTAGGAATGTTTTATATCTCCCTGCCCCATGAGCTTTCCATAATCATAAAAACTTTAATCAAGCCATTCCCTATCGTTTTGAGCATCGCGAATACAATCCAAGTTTGTCTCATAATTTAATCATCAGAGTCCATGTATCATTCTGGTAAATGTATACTGCACTCCCCCCAAATCCAATTCCTCCTGTATGGCCTTCCTGATATTTACAGCCAAAATAGTAGGATTAAATGAGAACTTACCAGTTTGAAGTTTGATCTTTATTTTATGAGGGATTTTGTGAAGACCCCGCCAGGCACGCATGCGCGACATTCTTCAAAGCAGCGGTGTGGAATCACAGATAACAACAATGACTGAAGACAGTAAGATTAAAGAACTCGAATATACCAGTTGACCTTATGATAGAGGGTTGGGAGCGGAGGGCACGAAATCCCTCATCGCAACGCCTCATAAAATAAAGATCAAACTTCAAACTGGTAAGTTCTCGTTTAATCTTACTATTTTACTTCATAGTCACGTGAGTGACTTCGTGAAGATTTCAAAGCTCTGTGATTCCATGCCCTGGACCACGTCCATGCTCACACACTGCCGCAATACTGATGGAGGAAGTATGTTAACATATTTCAGACTTGAACAAGCTGAAAAATAATAACATTTGTTAATACAACAATAAAACCCCTGAACTCGGGGACAAACGTTTAGGGAACAGCACTTAAAACTGAATCCGCCAACATTGCGGGAGCGGCCACAGGTCTGTTATAAAACCGCTGAAATGTAGCTTCACTGGCCCAGCCCGCTATTGCGTAAGGACATAATCCATGAACACCTCCATGGTCCTCGCCGCTGATGTGGATGCAGCCCTGGTAGAATGACATTTTAAAATGTTAGTGTCTTACCTGCTGCACCGAATACCACCTTGAGCCATCTCCTGATGCCCATTTTCAGACCTGTAGTCGCAGGTCTATGTAGTTTAAGCAACTCTTCTATAATGCAGTGACTTTATTGTGGGTCGAAACCATTCTTTCCAGGCAATTCCTGTAGAGTTTGGACCCGTTGTGCTGTCTTCAGTGCCAGTACCATCACCACTTTGAAGGTGAATAAGTCCAGTGGTAAATCCGCCAAAGGCGACCAGCTCCTGAGTAGGGTCAACACCACACCCTATATCTCTGGTAATATATCGAAGTCGGGGAGGGATAGAACATACCCTCCAGTGTAGATACCAGCTGGTGAGATCCCACTCCAATGTTGAGATAGGATGACAGTGCACTCCTGGCACTGTATATGGCACTGTAACTGAGGGACTCATCATAATGCAGGCCCGTGAGGATTCCAGCACATTGGAGATCGTAATAGATATGTAGGTGGTCTAGGTCCGACTATGGAAACCTCACATATCCTTATGTGGGTAAGGTACTGCTTCCTAGTGGACTCTCTCTGCACGCTGCTGTATGATGTCCATGGTCCTTTCTGTTGCAGATCTGGTTTCGTTTTCTGCAACACCTATCTGATGAAGCAGAATGGGGGAAAGCATAGAAAACCCATTTCCCCCCAATGTAGCGAGAACTCGTCCATCGCCACTACCCCAGGATCTGGTTCTCAAGACACATATGTTGGTATCCAATGGTTCAACCTGGACGTAAGGAGGTCAATATCTGGTGTTCCATATTGGGCTATAGTTTTAGCAAATAATTGGAGGTTCAACATCCACTTGATGTTGTTATTAAATACTTGTGACCTGGTGTCCGCTACTGTATTGAGCTTAACCTGAAGGTACGTAGCTGATATTCAAATATTTCTATCAATCCACGACAGCCAAATTAATTTTTCCAATTCATCACAAGATATTGACTTGATACCACCCATAAGGTTTAAATACACCACCTCAGTGGTATTATTGAAGACGGACATGCGTATTCTGCAGATTAGTGCATTAAGCCCATAGCCCGTGACATGCTCCCAGCATTTCTAAACAGTTTATACCTTGTGATTGAAAAAAACTAGGCTCGTGTAAATCCCATCTACCACCCCAACTGGAAATGGTGTCGGTAGCTCCCCAGCCCTTGGTGCTTGCGTCGGTTTGTAACGCGACTAATGGGTTTGATGTAATGATGGGATTTAACAATCACAAACATAGCTAATGCACTATTGTAGCTCAATTTATGCCTAGATAGGCGGCTGCATAGGCCCGTAAAAATGACCAGCATTCGCTTTTAATGCCGAGATTTTGCTCTTTGCAAGCTTAGATAGTGTAACGTCCTAATTATGTAGCTAGAATGTAACTACAAGTTTAGCAATTATTTTAGCAGTATGTCTAATAGTCGGTTTCCTGGCGCAAGCAAGGCTGTTACATGCCTCTGTTATGTCTATAGCTTTGTTCCCTGGGATAGTGACAATCAGCTCCCTTACATCCCAGAATGTATATAACCGCTCTCCTACTTGTGAGGTTAAACATGCAGCACTTCCAAGAGAACCAGACCCCCTTACCTCCTCGGTTACCGGTGGGCCTGACGTTCTGGCTCCTGGTGTTCCGTTGAATTGTGTTGAGGTGCTGCCGGCGTGTAGGTCCTTACTGGTCTTTCAGGTGGCCCCCGAGGTCTTCCATATGGGTGTTTGTCTGCGCACTGCCGGCCTGCTGGCGGGAGATGGGTTCATCAACCCGTCTGCCTTCACCTCCTAATCCAGGTCCTAGACCTGTTTGGGCAGGTCCCCACTGAACAGCTGTCTCGGTGGTGGCATTGCAGTTGCCTAGTACAAGCCCGCAAATATGGGGTTTGGAGTCGGTTTGATGGCGATACTCCGGGAAGTGTAAACTTCATGACTAATATTGCAAGAGCATCCTCCTGTTCTGCCGTCATTTCCATGCCGTCAACCGACCTGGCAAAGGCAGTAATCCCCGACGTCAGCAATTTCAGGATGTTTTAGGAACTTCAGCTCCTGTGCCCTATCCCCGGACTGATGTTGCCCCAGATGGGCGTGTTGACTGTCGGTATATTCAACGATATGCAGTTGTTTGGGCCTGGTATATGTTGATTGCCTCGGTAAGGACCTGTTCCTGCAGCTGGTGTGTGGTGAGGTAGTCTATGCTGGCCCCTGTGTGCTTCGGCTGGGCGAACTTGGAGACCACATTCAGCAGTTCCTCCTGGGTTTTCTCAGGTGCTGTAGGTTCCTGCTGCAGCCCATCTTACGTGTCCGCCAGCTGCTGATCCGTGGCATCCCCACCGATGACGTGGACATGCTGGGTGGCCCAGCCGCATGTCTCCTGGACTGGAGGACATCTGGTCCAGGTGCAGAGATTGTGCTCTAGGATACGCTCCATCCGAGACATGCGACCGCCACCGCATCTGCGGATGACAAGTCGACTTCCTCAGGTTCTGGAGAATCCCTGAGGCTTCTGTCATCGCCCCGCACCTCGTCGAGGTGATAACAAGGGTGCCTAAACAGGATGTCGCTGCCTGCCGCTTCTGCGTGGCTAAGCGACTCCCGCACGGACCTGCCGCTGGCCCGCCGTCTTCCGGGCGGAGGCGGCCCGCTAGTCTGATGAGACATGAGCGGTGATGAGTCGGTCCCGGCCGCCGAAGCGTGGTACCCGACGTCCGCACGGGCTTGCCGCCTGTCCCGACGTTCGGTCACGTCCTGCCGCTAAAGGAGGGTGCGGTGACCGAGATGAGACTGCAATCTGGCAGGCTCCCCCGGCAGTGAGTCTGTGCCGGCCGCACATGCGGGCTTGCAGACCCAGGCCTCAATCCTTCTCCGGTCCGTGACCTGGCAGCTGCTCCGGTGGAAAGTCGACTCCGGCTCCTACAGTGGGGCTTCACCGACTGTTGTGCGATTCTTGCCCTGGTCCTCTCTCTGGTGACCTGCATAGTTGGGGAGAGAGAACGTACTGCCAGGCAAATAATACGTTTACGCACGTTAGCTCCACTGTCCCTATGCTTAGGTGACAGTGGTAGGGAGTCAGGGTCTTGCCTACCCTGCTCCTGCCCGGTGCTCCTACCACTCTCCTGCTCCACGGCCAGCCGTGGTCGGGAATCGGGTCCTGACTGCTGCAGGGCTCCCCGGTTTCCGCGTTCTTATCTCGGCCCACAGAGTGGGCGCTGCCGGCGTTGCTGGCAGCTCCGGGAATAGCGGGCGCTGACTCCCATCCGAAGTCCCATGGCCCTGGGAAGCAGACTTCGATGCCTTCATTCTGGTCTCCCATCATTGTTTCTGTAAGCAAAGTCTAGTACTGAAGCTAACAACTCAAGGTTAGTATCTTACCTGAGGGTCTTTATGAGCTTCCGGTGGAGGAGCGCACTCTCTTTCCCCCCCCCCCCCAGCTCCAATGGTGACCAGACTTACATGCGGGACATAGACTGCCGCTAATGGCAAACCTGTGTGTGGTCGGAGTCCGTCTACTACCTCTATGTGCTAGCCCCGCGAATGGCAGTCTCCGAGCCCGGACCCTCCTGGTCCACGGGCGTGCCCGACTTCCGGGTAGCGCCATCAGCCCGTGGTGACCCTGCGGGCTGCTTCGAGCTTCTGTGAACGGCGAGTGAAAGCCCGGACCCTCCTGGGTCAACGAGCTGCCCGACCCGCCTGGTGTAGAAAATGAAGTTGGGGCTGTCGCTGTTCCGTCGCTGGCTGCGAACGGCGTGTAAGCCCGGACCCTCCTGGGTCCGGTGCGAAGTAAAGCCGTCAGCCCACAGAGTCCTTGCGGGCTGCGGTGTAGAGTCGGGGCTGCTGCTCTGCCGTCGCCTGCAAGCCCCACTCCCTGGTAAATGCCGACAGCCCGCAGTGTCCTTGCGGGTTGTGGTGTAGAGTCGGGGCTGCTGCTCTGCCGTTACTAACTTTGAACGGCGAGCCTGCAGGCCCCACTCCTTCCATGCCGCCAGTCCGCGGTGTCCTGTGGGCTGCGGTGTAGAGTCGGGCTGCCTCTGCCGTCCCGCCGACCGGCGAGTGTGAACCCGGACCCACCTGGGTCAACGGGCTCTTCCCGACTCCAGTCTGTTGCTGCCGCCGCTGACTGCCCGCATCCCGCGGTCCGCAGTCAGTGCCGAAGCGGCCTGGAGTTACTCTGAAAACAGTCCCTAAAAATGAAAAAAGGACCGCAGATTAGATTTTCTTACCGGCAGGTCCCTGCAGTAGAGGAGCAGCGCTCCTCCCTGCCTGTCGCTCACATGCGCTCAACGATATGTCGCGCATGCGTGCCTGGCGGGGTCTTCACAAAGTCACGCACGTGACTTCGAAGTAAAATTGTTAATTGGTCCATATCAGCGCCGTGGACAAACCCAGTTCTGCCCATAAATGCCAACTATGGTTCTTCCCCACTGATGCTGCTTGTCCCCCTCAGCATTTCCAGCATCTGCATTTTCTTGCTCCAACTTTGTATAGTGATGCCAAGTGGAGCAAGGCTCCTACACTAACTGCTTAAACCTTGATTCTCTTACTATCCCCAAATCAATCCATCTCTGTTTTGTATTCGACCAACAACAGCACAATGGAGTAATCAGGTGGCCTGGTGGCTCAGCGGTGGTGTTGCTGCCTCACAGCGTCTACTGCGCCAGATACCTGGGTTTGATCCTGGCTACGGGTGCTTGTCTGTACAGAGCTTGTACATTCTCTGCATGACCTGCGTGGGCTTTTTCTAAGAACTTCCACACTCCAAACACGTACAGGTTTCCTTCACACTCCAAACACGTACAGGTTTGTAGGTTAATTGGCTTGGTATAAATGTTAACATTGTCCCTACTGTAGGATAGTGCGAATGTGTGGGGGTCGCTGGTTGTGCGCACTGGGTGAGCTGAAGGGCCTGTTTCCGCGCAGTATCTCTAAACTAAACTAAAAAAAAAAAAAAACGAATCTCCACAACCCCGAGGAAAGAGAACCGGGAAAAATTCACCACCCACTTAGTGAAGATATTTCGTCTCATCTCAGTTCTTCTCATCTTTAATAGTGTGACGACCGGATCTTTGCAAACATGTGTCTTTGCAAATATATGCAGTTGGTGGTTAAAGGATGATGATTCACCAATTCTTGTATTCAATGACTTGGCTGAGAAAGGCAAGTATCCCATATGCCGAGGATAAACAGAAAGAGCTGGAGTAACTCAGTTGGTCAGGCATCATCTCTGTTGAAAAAGGCTGGGCGATGTTTCAGGTCTGAGCCCTTCTTCAGACTGGAGTGGAGGGAGAAAACTGGAAAAGTGAGGTGGGGATAGGGCAAAGCCTGGGCAAGTGATGGGGTGGGTACATCTAGCCAAAGATGATTGGGAAAACAATGCTGGGAAAACAATACACTATTCCCTCCCATTGCTTCAGATCTTGGAATGCATTTGAACTGGGCCTGATAATTAAACCACTGTAGAGATGATGCAGCCCTTGTTGCCTCTTCTCTCTCGGTGTTGAGTATTTTGTGCACTTCACATTGTTTGTTTATAATGATGTGAGACTGCCCCTTGGGTTAGAAACCAACTCTTTACCACAGTCTATCTCTGATTGTGTGGCAGTCTGTCACTACTGCGCTGAAATAACAATCTAGAAAATGTCACTCTCACTCGGGATGTCGCTGGCCGAGAACATCAAGACAACTAGGACGTATTCTGCTTCTCCAGTCAGTTGTTTTCCTTCTCCTCCCACAGTGTGATGAATGTGCTTCACACTTTCCCATTGCCCGCCAGTGATTAATATTAGATTTGCATTGCCGCCATCTGTCCCCTGAACCGCTAATCCATCTCGTTTCAGCACGAAATTGCTCTTGTTGCTCATGTCAGGAAGTAGTTCCCTGTTTATAGACAAAAAAATGCTGGAGTAACTCAGTGGGACAGGCAGCATCTCTTGAGAGAAGGAATGGGTGACGTTTCGGGTTCAGTCTGAAGAAGTGTCTCGACCCGAAACGTCACCCATTCCTTCTCTCCAGGGATGCTGCCCGTCCTGCTGAGTTACTCCTGCATTTTATGTCTATCTTTGATTTAAGCCAGCATCTGCAGTTCCTTCCTACACAGTAGTTCCATGTTTGCTGGATGATGTCTCAATGATCTTCCCTTGTGGGTTTGCATGTTTTTTCGCAGAGCTGGCTAAATAGTGGTTGGGAAAAAATATCCTGGCTGACTCCATATTTCAGGGCAGCAGGGATAAGCTTTGGGAACTTGTCCGGTGGCTGAATGGTTTGTGGACTGAGCCTCCAACTTGTTCTATTACTCTTAGATTGTGACCTTCTTGAATCGCACCAGGCGCGATAAGGCGATGTAAGATCTTACCTCTGAAGTACACATAAAAAATTCAACCTGCTCATGTACCACCTAAAGATTTGTTTTTAAGTAGCAACTTTCAGGACGAGTGGATATCCGGCATTCCCTGGCAGCTGATGCATCATTTTTTGAAATGTAGTCATTGATGTTATATCGGAAGCAAAGCAGTCAATGTTCCCACGCACGGCCCTGGAAATAGCAATAAGCTACCGTTTTGCGAATTGCTATTGATGGTTTTGCTGGCATAAATATTGCTCGGGACACTGCTGAGGAGAAATGTGGTTGGGTAGAAAGAACCTCAGATAATCACCTTATTTGAAGGCTGGATGCGAGGAGCAGGTACCTTGAATAGTACAGCACCGGAACAGGCCCTCCAGCCCTCCTTGCCTGGTGTCAACTTTAATTAATACCATCTGCCTGCACATGACCTTCATAAGTTTTAGCAGAATTAGGCCATTTGGTCCGTCAAGTGTATTCCGCCATTTAATCATAGCTGATCTATCTTTCCTTCTCAACATCATTCTTCGCCCATGACCCCTGACACCCTTACTATTCCTCCATTACCTGACGATTCATCTGCCTATCTAAATATCCTTTGAATACTATTATCATGCCTGCTTTCACCACTTCCCATCGAAGCAGGTTCCAGGCAGTTCTGAATTTTCTTTTTAAATGCTTTGCAAATTTCCTTTGAGAGTCGGTCACTCGACCCCTGCTCTGCCATCCATTAAGATTATGGCGGATCGTATTATAATGTCAAATCTGCATGGTAACTTTAACAGAGCAGCACTCCCTCAGTACCGTGTCGGAGTGCCTACAGTGATGATGTACCCAGTTCTGAAGACTGTGTCTTGAACACATTGCATTCTGACCAAGTTATGCGCCTATAAACTGATGCAGATATTATTTTATCAGACTTGAGTGTAAGTTTAGTGTACCGAGGTACAGTGAAAAGCTTTTGTTGCGTGCTAATCAGTCAGCGAAATGACAATAAATTATTACAGTCGAACCATCACAGTGTACAGATGCATGATAAAGGGAATATGGACTTTATCTTCCACTGAATGTTGCATCTTTTATACGGACACTGTGGACAGCTTGATTGTAATCATGCCTGGTATTTTCATTGACTGGATCGCACACAAGAAAAGCCTTTCACTGTACCTCGGTACACGTGACATTAATAAGCTAAACTATCTGCATCAAGTCTCTCTCAGTTTGTTGCACCCTTGTGATATTCACATGCTTTAACCATAGACATTTATGGGAAGGTAGGTGAGAAACATTTTGCATTGGCTTTTGGCCTGAGGTAAGGGAAGTGAGGAATAAATTGACATTATAATGCGATAAATTGAAACTATCCCAACTGCTTGCACGAAGAAATATTGGCATGTGGTATAGGTCATGTCGATACGCTACAACCTCTTAGTTTAGCCTGTCACGGCTTGACTGACGGCTGGCTTGCTCATAACGTGTCCATCTCTAAAAGGCCTGACTGCTTTACAACTCAACCTGACCTTTTGCAGGAAACGTTTGAGCGCTTCAGCTTGGCCCTGTCTCTTCTCTGAGCCTGAATGTTCTTAAAAGAGAAGCAATCAGAGCAGCGTGCAGCTGCCTAATGGGCCTGTCCCACTTAGGCGATTTTTCAGCGACTGTCAAGTCGCCGGCATTCGCCTGGAAAAACCGGAAATGGAACAGCGACTGTCAGAGTGAAACACACACATGGCAAAGGCGGGGGCCAGGGCAAGCGGGGGTGTGCTGTCTAAAATATTCCCACGGTGCAAAGCCAAGGTGATACAGACACACACCGCGATGAACAGGAAGGTTGGCGCTGTAATTAAGATGGCTAGCACAGTGTACGGTAAGTCCTTTAAGAGAGGAGGGAGAAGGAGTGGAGCCAGCCAACTTTTAAGAAGCCAGAGATAAACAGCTGTGAAGTTGGGCGGACATTTAACATTACCGGTCGGTTATCCTTGGTTCTGAAAACTCCTGCTTCAGGGGCTGTCCCACTGTGGTGACCAAATCCACGAGTTAAGAAGAGTGTCTTTGACCTTCAAGCTCGAGGGCACTTGCCTGGAAAACCTCGAGCTGGATCGACCATCCGCGTTGAAACCACGAGCTGGATCGACCGATCGCGTACACACACACACACACACGCACACACAAACACATCGCAAAGGCGCAGGCCAGGGAAAGCGCGGGAGCTCTGTCTGAAATTCAGACCCGCGATGAAGAGGAAGGAAAGACGGCTGCACAGACGCAAGTCCTTTAGAGAAGGGGGGGGGAGAGGGAGAGAGAAGGGGAGAAAACGGGAGAGATGGGGGGGGTGGAAATGAGTGGAAGCACTTTTAAGAAATATAATAAATTTCAGAGGGCATTTTACCTACCGGTCGGTTTTCCTAGGTCCTCAAAACTCCAATGAGCCAATCAAAATGCCCGGTCAGCCAAGGAGATTGCCTACGGCTGCCCTCGACTGCCTGTAACTGCATAGCGACCCCACCCCACTGCTCTACGAGTTAAAAATAACCATGCCGACCAAATTTTACTCGCGGAAAATATTTCAACATGCTGAGGCCGCGAGTATTCGGGAACGTCCCTTGAGCATGAAGGAGAGCTCGAGTGACCTCCTAGGACCTCGTGTCAACCATGCTGTGAGTTTGAGTCAAGGGCAAACTCGTCTAAACTCGCAGATTAGATCGCCGCAGTGGGACAGCCACTTTACGTTTTTTTTTCCACAATGAGCCAATGAAAATGACCAGTCATCAAAGGCGATCAACTAAAACTACCTACGATTACCTCGACTGCCTACAACTACATGGCGATCCCACTGCAACTACACCTATGACTACAGGGTTATTGATATCTCCATGGCGACCAAATATTTGGCCGCAGAAAATTTTCCAACATGTTGAAAAATTTGCAGCGACCATACTGAGGCCGCGACTCGTTCCCAGAATGCGGGAACTCCTCACGACCATGAAGGAGACTCACCAGAGACCACCAGAGAACATGTACCGATCGGGTGGCGAGCGCAGAGTCTCCTGCACTCGCCTAAAAAGTCACCTAAGTGGGACAGGCCCATAAGTGTCACAAATCCCCTGATTCTACAGGAGAATGTTAGCAGCAAAAGATTAGACCCTGAGCTGATTAACGCAGCTGCCTCTCCCAGACCCAGGTTCGATCCTGACCTCCCTCTGATTACGTGGGGTTCCTGTGGGTGCTCCAGTTTCATCCTGCATTCCAAAGATATTCCGATTTCTGGGTTAATTGGCCATTGTAACCAGTAACCTAGTGTTGAGAGGTGCCAGAGGAACTAGGAATTCATGGACATGTGTGAGAGGATTGATCTTTGTACTCTGAGAGCTAGCATAGACTTGATGGGCCAAATTGCCTCTGTCTATTTTGTGCGGAAGTATGGAGGTATAAGAGTGGAACATTGAAATCAGTCAAAAGGAGTTTCTTAAAGGAAGAAAGAAATGTGTATGCTGAGGGATGTCAGAGGGGAACGAGAGAACTTGGATCATTGGCAGCGAAAAGCTCTTCTAATCCAGTGATTAAACCCAAGGATGAGAAGGCCGGGATTAGAGAAAATGAGATATCCCGGAGGATTATAGAATTGAAGCATATTGCAGAGATAGGGAGGACTGGTGCTTTAAAATAAGAACAAGAAGTTTAGAGTGTTGCTTTCGTTCACAAGAAGCCATTGTCGGTTTTCAAGAACTGGGGCGATGGATGAATGGGGGGGCGGCATGAGTTAAGACAGAGGCAGGAGAGTTTTACATGTCTGAAGAAGGGTCTCGGCCCGGAACGTTACCCATTCCTTCTATTCAGAGATGCTGCCTGCCCCGCTGAGTTACTCCAGCATTCTGTGTCTATCTTCGAGTTTTAGATGTCCTCAAATTCATGAAATGTAGGTTGAACTGGCCTGGAAATAGTTATGTTTTGAAGTAACAATGGCATGTTTGGAGTTTCATCAGATAGACCAAGGCACCAGGTGGGCCAGGTTACAACAGTGGAAAGAGTCAGTCTTGGTGTTGCCATTAGTGCTGATCTCAGGTCCATATATAAACACCAACATTTTAGATTACCAGATTCTGTTCAGACATTTTCTGGGTGACACACTGGGTTGGGGAATGGAGTTGGTGATGGGGAACAAAGACAGTTGTTTCATTGAGAGTCACAGAGTGATACAATGTGGAAACAGGCCCTTCGGCCCAACTTGCCCACATCGGCCAACTTGTCCCAGCTACACTAGTCCCACCTGCCTGTGTTAGGTCCATATCCCTCCAAACCTGTCCTATCCTTATACCTGTCTAATTGTTTCGTAAACGTTGGGATATTCCCAGCCTCAACTACCTCCTCTGGCAGCTTGTTCCATACACCCACCACCCTTTGTGTGAAAAAGTTACCCCTCAAATTCCTATTATTTTCCCCTTCACCTTGAACTTATGTCCTGTGGTCTTCGATTCCCAGGCAAGAGATTCTGTGCGTCTAATATTTGACCATTATTTTGCCCAATATTTGGACCAAAATTCAACTAGGTTCCACAAGTCGAATATTTGTGAATGTATAACATCAGTGGTGGGGTGAAGCAAGAGACTAAACAGTAGGAGCACAGAATGACAAAACCGAAGAAGCAGACCAGTATGAAATTAAAAGTTTCTATCAATGTAGGATTAACGTTGAAATAAGGAACTGCAGATGCTGGCTTTCCAAGGAAAGACACAAAATGCTGTCGTAACTCAGCGGGTCAGGCAGCATCCCTGGGGAATATGGATAAGTGATGTTTCGGGATGCTTCTTCACCCAAAATGTCACCTCTCCGTGTTCTCCAGAGACGCTGCCTGTTCCGTTGAGTTACTCCAGCATTCTGTGTATTTCCTAGAATTAAGGTTCCCTTCCATTCATTGTGCCAGGATATGAAGCAACAGGTTAATTTTTATTTTGGCTTTGCACTGTACTGAGCACAGATAAGAGCTAAACTTTGGTTATGGGCTGGACGAGAGATCAGTCCTCCAATGTAGGGTTGCGGATGTTCATCCCACCAACTTAAAGTTGAGAACGCCCTATCTGGTGAGGTGCACCTATCCATGCCCTATCCATTTCACACCATCCAGCATTTAGCAGAATTCCCCCAAATCCCTCTTAACCATTCCCATCCATGTACCTGTTCAAATGTTTTTTAAAGTTTTGTTTAAATATTGTTATAGAACCTACACTAGTCTGTTTCAGGTCCAATGGTTCAATGGTTTCTTTATTATCTAATGTACCAAGGTACAGTGAAAAACGTTTTCTATTTTTCTTTCAGAAACTTTCTTCAGACTAATTGTAGTAGGGAAACATCCATGCCAAACATCAGACACTTATCTGCCCTCATTCTCCTTTCACAACTACATCAGCTCACCATCCTCACCCCTTTCCCTTCCAATTCTCTGTCACTCATGTACTAGGGAGAGCTTACAGTGGCCAATTAACTTAGCAATTCATACCGAGTTCACAGGGCCACTGAGTCCCTCACACACAGGGCTCAGTCCAGCTGGGATGAGTGGTATTCAAAGAATTAACTCCCTACGTTCTTTAAAGTCACGCTCTCTCGCTCTCATTTGGACTGAACAGTCTGAATGGCCACTTCCGTGCTATTGATTAGCAGGCAACAGTGTCAGGGCAAATGGAGCTGCTTGCTCACCACTCCAGAGACCGGGTTTGATCTTGCCCTTACAAACTGAAGTTTCCTTTGGGTGCTCAGTTTCCTCACACATTCGAAAGACGTTGGAGGTTGGTTTGCCTCTGTAAAGTGACCCAGGCATGCTGATGGGTGTAGCATCTAGAGAGAGTTGGTTGCAATGTGCATAAAATATAAAGTAGGATTAGAGTAAACGGGGGCTTGCTGGTCAGGTCAGCATGGACTCGGTGGTCTGTTTCTGATTAGTTTATTTTATTTTAGAGATACAGTGTGGAAGCAGGCCACTCGGCCTACCGAGTCCACAGCTACCCGTGGATAAAATCTTTAGTATGGTTCTGTTCATGTTTAAACTATACTTTCCCCATCCGCTCCCATCGTACACAGGTGACACCCAGGACATTTGCCACTATGGACCTCTTCTCTTTCAGTGTCAAAGAATAACACTGTTACTCCACTGATCTTCAGAGACAAGAGTCTATTGAGATCCCGACCCCCCTCCCCCATCAACTACCGCCCCTTTCCCCCCCCCCCCCCCCCCCCAAGCAGCCCACCAAACAAGCCACATCCGTTGGACTTGTCTGGCGAGCGGGCAGGCTTAAGTTGCAGGATTGAATAACAGCTGTGTATAAAACCCCCATCTGTTTTCACTCTGCTTTGTCATTTGGAGCATGTGATCAGGGGAGCCTGTGTTAGCATGAGACAGACAGGGAGAGAGAAGGGGAGGGGGCAGCCCGGAGCTATCACACACACACACACACACACACACACTCACACACACACACACACACACACACACACACACACACACACACACACACACACACACACACACACTCACACTCACACTCACACACGCCTCACTGATGGAGAGAACTGGTTTGATTTTGTGGCTGCTGACATGAAATAAATTTGTGCTGGAAGATAGGAAGTGGCTCTGGCAGACCTGGTGCTCACTGGCACAGCACTGGATCTGACTCTGGTACTGGCAGTGTTCAGATCAGGTACCAGTGTTCGATATGGCTCTGGCAGTGCCAATGAACTGGCTCCACCATGACTCTGGCACTGTTTCTGCTCTGGCACTGATGGGGCTATTGGTTTGGATTGATTCTGGCTCTGGAGCTAGTGCTGGTTCTTCTCATGTTTTGACTCTGTCTGCACCACTGGTTCTGGTGTTCCGTACCACTAGAGTCAGCAGAATCTTTGGAATTTAGCATCAGATAAGTGCAGTGAGCATCTTCCCAATGAGACGGTGGTGAGATGGTTGTGGGGACACTGTCATTTAGCAGTTGGTGTCACAATGCTAAAGGTCAGCTAATTCCAGGTCAAAGCTCACAAACTATTGCCCGAGCCATTCATTGTCTCTTCACCCACCTAAATCTGCTCCTCATTCACGAGTTAAATGCAAGCCTGTGGCTCGTGCTTCATTACAGAGATATGTTGTAGGCTGCATGGTCTTGCTGACATGCATGGTGATCCTGATGCTGTTTGTTGACTTGGAGGGTTGAGGGAGTTCAGCCCCGTGTCCGCTGTTACTACGAGGCTGGATTACTGTGCACGCAAGGCTTTTGAGTTACAACTTACCTTCTCTGCAAACTCCTGCAGTGGGACGGTCGCTGCTGCTCTCTCTCTCTCTCTGCCCTTCACTCACTCCATACCTCTGTCTTGCCTTCACTCTTCAACCATATCAGAGTTCATGCAGTCACACCAATGTGAAGGTTACCCACTGTTACGTGGTGTGTAGGTTAGATATAGCTCTTAAGACTAACGGCATGAGAGAGTTAGATTTCACTCTTGGTGCTAACGGAATTAAGGGATATGGGAAGAGAACAGGAACTGGGTACTGATTATGGATGATCATCCATGATCATATTGAATGGCAGGGCTGGCTCGAAGGGCCGAATGGCCTACTCCTGCACCTATTTTCCATGTTTCCATGCTCTCCGGAGTTACAGCTAATAACGTTTCCAAATTTGCTGTCTTAATTTATTTTAGAGATACAACGTGCAAGCAGGCCCTTCAGCCCACCTAGTCTGTGCCGACCAGAGATCACCCGTGCACCAGTTCTATCCTGGACACTAGGGACCAATTTACGGAAGCCAATTAACCTAATTAAATATTAATTAACTTACAAGTTCAAGTTCACATTTATTGCCTCATGCACCAATTAAGGTACAGTGGAATTTGATTTACCATGCAGCCATACAAACAAAAGAGCACAATACACAATAGAACACAACATGAACATCCACCACAGTGGAATCAACATTCTTCACTGTGGTGGATGGCAATAATGTTCAGTTAGTCCTACTCCTTTGTTCATCTGTGGTCGGGGCAACATGAACCCTCCGCAGTTGCCACTACGGAAGGCCCGATGTACTGCCACCTCGTTGGGATGCTCGAAACTTGGACATCGGGACGGAAAGACACTCCGCGGCTTGGAGGTCCCAAATCGGCCGCTTCCAACCGGAGACCGGGGCTTCATGATGTTATAGGCCGCAGGCCGGCGGTCGGAGCTCCTCCCCAGTGATCCCCGGCAAGGGATCCCAAGATCCGCGATGGAAAGTCCACACGGCGCCCGCGGCTTGAAGCTTCCAAGATGTTATAGGATGAAATGACCCATACGTCTTTGGAATATGGGAGGAAACCAGAGCATCTGGAGAAAACCCATGCAGTCGTAGGGAGAACGTACAAACTCCGTACAGACAGGACCCAAGGTCAGGATTGGACACAGGTCTCCAGCACTGTAAACTCTGCTGCTGCTGCACTACTGTCAGGCTTGGTCAACTCATATATATATATTAATATCCAAGTTTTATAAAATCTTTGCGTTCTTTAATGTGACAATATACCCTTCCCTAAACCTTTGCACCATTGCACAGCCTCCTTCACCCCCCCCCCCCCCCCCCCCCCCCACCCCCCCCCCCCCCCCCCCCCCCCCCCCCCCCCCCCCCCCCCCCCCCCCCCCCCCCCCCCCCCACCACCGCAGCCATCCAATCCTTTGGACTACTCCTCATATGGTCACATGGCACTAAAACAGGCCCTTCGGCCCACAGTGCTCGTGCTGGCCATCAACCACCTGTTTACACTAATTTAATTTTATTCTCCTCATATTCCTATCAACCTCACCCAGTTTTCCACTACTCGCCTACACACCCAGCCTGGTTTACAGTGGTCAAATAATCTTATCAACTTGGTTGTTTTTGAGCTGTAGGAGGAAGCCAGAGCCCGTGGGTGTAACCCACAAGGTGGGAGGAGAACTGCAGCAGTGAAGGTCATGCTTGAACCTGGCTACGATTGAAAACTGTTTCAGTGTTAAAAATGTTGGATAAATGCAAACTATTGTGGGATCTCAACTAGCATCTGGTATTAACAAGTTCAGTGGTCCACTGTCCTTCCTGTTCACCTGGTATTGGTATTGCTTTATTATTGTCACATATACTGAGATACAGAAAAAAGGTTTTGGTTGTGTACGGGCTAATTAAATAAGATAATCCAATCAAGCCATGGTAGGTAGAGCAAAGAGAAAAATATTAGAGTGCAGAACACATCACAGCAAGACATACTGCTGGATTTCCAAATGGAATCGAGATTTAAAAGAGTGGAGCGATTTGTATTGGATGATAGTAGACCCTCCTCTGGGATCAGCACACAATGAGTCACCTCTCTCGGGTGACATCCCCTCCAGTCGTTTGAAACCGCGCTCACAGTCTGCACACTGGATAATGTCTTTCAAATGAGACATTAAACTTGTACCTCAGTCTAAAATGGCAGAAAGCTTATCTTTCCAAACGCAATTGAATGGTTGGCACAGAGGCGGTAGGCCAAAAGGCCTACTTCTGTGCTACACAACACGGTGACTCCATAAAGGGGAACATCGTCGAGCCAGGGTGAGCAGTGACTTTAATCTATGTGTTGGAGAGCACCGTAATGAAGGAAAGGAAGAGTAGAGTCCAGGAGGTTGGGGGTACATTTTCCAATGGTTGGGTATGTGGGGCCACAATGGAGAGCGTACACAGGAAGCTGGCCCGGTGGCATCAGTGTGGCGGGTGTACTACCGGAGCAGAGCGAGGGCAGCAGAATCAGATGCAGGAAAAGGTCAATACAGCCTTTGTGCCCACTCTGGCACTCAGTGACTGCTCATGTATGCTTTCCCACCTGCTTTTCAAACACTGATACCCCTTCTGTTCAAAAACCTTTAGATCTGAACCTTGGCTCTGTCCAGCAAATGAGCATTCATTGCCACATCCACGGGAAGATAATTCCAATGATTATAGGAGCAAAGAGGTCCTTCTGCAGTTGTATAGAGCCCTAGTGAAACCACACCTGGAGTATTGTGTGCAGTTTTGGTCCCCTAATTTGAGGAAGGACATTCTTGCTATTGAGGGAATGCAGCATGGGTTTACAAGGTTAATTCCCGGGATGGCAGAACTGTCATATGCTGAGAGAATGGAGCGGCTGGGCTTGTACACTCTGGAGTTTAGAAGGATGAGAGGGAATCTTATTGAAACATATGAGATTATTAAGGGTTTGGACATGCTAGAGGCAGGAAACGTGTTTCCGATGTTGGGGGAGTCCAGAACCAGGGGCCACAGTTTAAAAATAAGGGATAAGCCATTTAGAACGGAGACGAGGAAACACGTTTTCATGCAGAGAGTTGTGAGTCTATGGAATTCTCCCCCTCAGAGGGTGGTGGAGGCCGGTTCTCTGGATTCAAGAGAGAGCTAGATAGGGTTCTTAAAGATAGCAGGGTCAGGGGATATGGGGAGAAGGCAGGAGCGGGGTACTGATTGGAGATGATAACCATGATCACATTGAATGGCAGTACTGGCTCAAAGGGCCGAATGGCCTACTCCTGCACCTATTGTCTATTGTCTATTGATTTACAACATGCACCTCACTGTTGTTTGAAACTGTTGGCACCTTCTCCCTGAGACCATACCTACTTCTTCTAGACTCTCCAACCTGGGGATACAACCTCCTCACCATCCACTCCCTCACTTCCCCCCTCATCATCCTGTATGTTTCAATGAAATCTCCCCTCGTTCTTCTCATCAACAAATAAGTGTTATCTAATGTTGCTCAATGTTTCCTTATAGGGCAACCAGCACCCATAAACACCCCCCCCCCCCCCCCCCCCTCAATACACACTCCTTTCCGCAGTAAATCAATCCAAAATTCCAAACAGATCCTAAAACTCCAAATTTTACTGGTGTCTTCAGGCACGGAGGTTGGAACTACAAAAAGAACCTGGGGTTGACGTCAACCTAAAGCCCGCGGGAATCCCAACCAACGAGACGTTAATTTTGTGCCCCAACCACCTTGTAGCAAAGGCCAGCATACCATTTATCATCCTAATTGCTTGCTGAACCAGTCTGCTTATTTTCTGTATCTCATAAACCAACTTGTAGTTCACGAAGATTTCTGTTTTTGCATTTGTTTTGTGTTTTTTTTCCCCACTCAAATACACAGTCTGTCATAGCCCGACTTCATTGATTGATGATTAGATTTCACTCTTTTTTGGTATTCTGAAACCTCGTTGATTGATGCGTGAATACCAAACCAGGAACACGAGAGATTGACTGTAAACAAGTGTGTAGCAGCATTGGCTTGGTTTCCACCCAAAGAGGTGCATTGAATCATGACGTGTGTGGATCCCAACGGGAGGACTCCTACTTTATCACAGCTGTCGCCAGCTCGCAACCGAGCAGTCCTAGTTTAGTTTAGTTTTAGATTTAGTTTAGTTTAGTTAACTTTTGAGATACAGCGCAGAAACAGGCCCTTCGTCCCACCGAGTCTGCACCGACCAGCGATCCCCGCACACTTTCACTATCCTGCACACATTAGGAACAATTTATATATTTTATACAAAGCCAATTAACCTACAAACCTGTGCGTCTTTGGAGTGTGGGTGGAAATCGAGATCTCGAAGAAAACCTGGCAAGTCACAGGGAGAATGTACAAGCTCCGATATAGACAGCACCCGTAGTCAGGATCTCCAGCACGGTAAGGCAGTAGCGCAACCATAGACCATGCCGCCATGTCACCATGCAGTCAGAGAAAGGTATTAGCTACTTGCGTCATCAAAATAGCAGCATTGTACATTGTCCTTGGGGGAGTGGTTGCTAGTGCTGTCAGGGAGGATTTAAACTAAGGGTACACAGGAAAGACGTTTCGGGGAGACCCTTCTTCAACTGGTCAGGGATCAGGGAAACGAAGAGATATAGACAGGTGATAGCATTGTAAGCTGGGGTACACAAAAAGCTGGAGTAAGGAGCGAAGGTGATAGGCGACGTTTCGGGTCGAGACCCTTCTTCAGACTGGTCAGGGATCAGGGAAACGAGAGATATAGACGGTGATGTGGAGAGATAAAGAACAATGAATGAAAGATATGCAAAAAAGTATCGATGATAAAGGGAACAAGCCATTGTAAGCTGTTTGTGGTGTGAAAATGAGAAGCTAGTGCGACTAGGGTGGGGGAGGGAGATAGAGAGAGAGGGAATGCCAGAGCCCGAGGGCTGAGGGAGAGGTGGGAAGGGGAGGAGACAGCAAGGGTTAACAGAATTGAGAAAATTCAATGTTCAAGCCCAAAGGGTGCAGACTCCCCAAGCGGAATATGAGGTGCTGTTCCTCCAACTTGCAGTGTTGCTCACTCTGGCCGTGAGGAGGCCCAGGACCGAGAGGTCGGATACGGAATGGGAGGGGGAGTTGAAGTGCTGAGCCACCGGGAGGTCGGGTTGGTTATTGCGGACCGAGCGGAGGTGTTCGGCGAAACGATCGCCAAGCCTCCGCTTGGTCTCACCGATATAGATCATCTGGCATCTGGAGCAGCGGATGCAGTAGATGAGGTTGAAGGTGGTGCAGGTGAACCTCTGTCGGACCTGGAAGGACTGCTTGGGTCCCTGAAAGGAGTGGAGGGGGGAGGTGAAGGGACAAGTGTAGATTTCTTGCGGATGCAAGGGAAAGTACCGGGGAAGGGAGTTGCGGAGGGAGCGGTCTTTGCGGAAGGCAGACGGGGGGAGATGGGAAGATGTGGCGAGTGGAGGGGTCACGTTGGAGGTGGCGAAACTGGCGGAGGACTATGTGTTGTATTTGCCGGCTAGTGGGGTGAAAGGTGAGGACCAGGAGGACTCTGCCCTGTTTGCGAGTGGGGGAATGGGGAGAGAGGGCAGTGTTGCGGGATATGGAGAAGACCCTGGTGCGAGCCTCATCTATAGTGGGGGAGGGGAATCCCCCTTTCTCTGAAGAATGAGGCCATTTGTGATGACTGGTGTGGAACACCTCATCCTGGGGCAGGGGGATGGGAGCATGAGCAGAGAGCAGAGGGATGTAAAATGAGGGTAGAAGCAATAGGTAGCAAGATGAAAAGTAAAAGTGGCAGGCAGAAAAACCCAGGGCAAAAATCAAAAAGGGCCACTTTTCAACATTGTATAAGGGGTAAGAGTGTTGTAAAAACAAGCCTGAAGGCTTTGTGTCTCAATGCAAGGAGCATTCGTAATAAGGTGGATGCGTTGAATGTGCAGATAGATATTAATGAATATGATATAGTTGGGATCATGGAGACATGGCTCCAGGGTGACCAAGACTGGGAGCTGAACATCCAGCGATATTCAATATTCAGGAGGGATAGACAGAAAGGAAAAGGAGGTGGAGTAGTGTTGCTGGTTATAGAAGAGATTAATGCAATAGAAAGGAAGGACATTAGCTTGGAGGATGTGGAATCGATATGGGTAGGGTTGAGAAACACTAAGGGGCAGAAAACGCTATTGGGAGTTGTGTACAGGCCACTAACTGTAGTAGTGGAGTTGGGGATGGCATCAAACTTGAAATTAGAAATGCGTGCAACAAGGGTAAAACAGTTATAATGGGTGACTTCAATCTACATATAGATTGGGTGACTCAAATTGGCAGGGGTGCTGAGGAAGAGGATTTCTAGGAATGTATGCGGGATAGTTTTCTAAACATGTAGAGGAACCAAAGAGAGAGCAGGCTATTCTAGACTGGGTACTGAGTAATGAGGAAGGGTTAGTTAGCAGTCTTGTTTTGCTTGGCCCCTTGGGCAAGAGTGACCATAATATGGTTGAGTTCTTCATGAGGATTGTTAATTTGGAAACAAGGGTTCTATGAGACGTGAATTGGCCAAGTTAGACTGGCAAGTGATTCTTAAAGGGTTGACGGTGGATATGCAATGGAAGGCATTTAAAGACTGCATGAATGAACTACAACAATTGTTCATCCCAGTTTGGCAAAAGAATAAATCAGGGAAGGTAGTGCATCCGTGGATAACAAGGGAAATCAGGGATAGTATCAAAACTAAAGATGAAGCATACAAATTAGCCAGAAAAAGCAGCCTACCAGAGGACTGGGGGAAATTCAGAGTGCAGCAGAGGAGGACAAAGTGCTTAATTATGAAAAGGGAAAATAGACTATGAAAGAAAACTGGCACGGAACATAAAAACGGACTGCAAAAGTTTTTATAGATATGTGAAGAGTAAAAGGTTAGTTAAAACAAATGTAGTTCCCTTGCAGTCAGAAACTGGTGAATTAATCATGGGGAACAAGGACATGGCAGACCAATTGAATAACTACTTTGGTTCTGTCTTCACAAAGGAAGACATAAATAATCTGCCGGAAATAGCAGGGGACCGGGGGTCAAATGAGATGGAGGAACTGAGTGAAATCCAGGTTAGCCGGGAAGTGGTGTAGGTAAATTGAATGGATTAAAGGCCGATAAATCCCCAGGGCCAGATAGTCTGCATCCCAGAGTACTTAAGGAAGTAGCCCCAGAAATAGTGGATGCATTAGTGATAATTTTTCAAAACTTTTTAGATTCTGGAGTAGTTCCTGAGGATTGGAGGGTAGCTAATGTAACCCCACTTTTTAAAAAGGGAGGGAGAGAGAGAAAACGGGGAATTACAGACCAATTAGTCTAACATCAGTAGTGGGGAAAATGCTAGAGTCCATTATTAAAGATGGGATAGCGGCACATTTGGAAAGCGGTGAAATCATTGGACAAATTCAGCATGGATTTATGAAAGGTAAATCATGTCTGACGAATCTTATAGAATTTTTTGAGGATGTAACTAGTAGAATGGATAAGGGAGAACCTGTGGATGTGTATATCTGGACTTTCAGAAGGCTTTCGACAAGGTCCCATATAAGAGATTAGCATACAAACTTAAAGCACATGGTATTGGGGGTTCAGTATTGATGTGGATAGAGAACTGGCTGGCAGACAGGAAGCAAAGAGTAGGAGTAAACGGGTCATTTTCAGAATGGCAGGGAGTGACTAGTGGGGTACCGCAAGGCTCAGTGCTGGGACCCCAGCTATATACAATATATATTAATGATCTGGATGTGGGAATTGAATGCAACATCTCCATGTTTGCGGATGACACGAAGCTGGGGGGCAGTGTTAGCTGTGAGGAGGATGCTAGGAGGCTGCGTTGACTTGGATAGGTTGGGTGAGTGGGAAAATGCATGGCAGATGCAGTATAATGTGGATAAATGTGAGGTTATCCACTTTGGCGGCAAAAACAGGAGGGTAGATTATTATCTGAATCAGGCTAGATGCAGGAAGATTGTTCCCGATGTTGGGGAACTCCAGAACAAGGGGTCACAGTTTAAGGATAAGGGGGAAGTCTTTTAGGACCGAGATGAGTAGATCTTTTTTCACACAGAGAGTGGTGAGTCTGTGGAATTCTCTGCCACAGAAGGTAGTTGAGGCCAGTTCATTGGCTATATTTAAGAGGGAGCTAGATGTGGCCCTTGTGGCTAAATGGATCAGGGGGTATGGAGAGAAGGCAGGTACAGGATACTGAGTTGGATGGTCAGCCATGATCATATTGAATGGTGGTGCAGGCTTGAAGGGCCGAATGGCCTACTCCTGCACCTATTTTCTATGATTCTATGATTTTATGATTGTGGCAGCTATGGAGGGGAGAAGGCCTGGAGAGGTCATGGAGAAAGCACTCGGGCTCTTTGAGAGAAACATTGAAATGCTGTTTCGGGAAGAGCTCATTTATCATGGAGCAATGCCAGAAAAAAAATCAGGGCATCACCTGAGATGTCAAGTTGACATCTATGGCACTGTAAAGATTGCTCTTCCATACAGACATGCGCACACAAATGCACACACGCATGTGTACACGTACATGCACGCATATTCACACCGATGCACATAAATACATGCACGCAGAAGTACAAATGCCCACACACACGCACACACGCACACACACACAGGCACACACACACAGGCGCACACAATCTATTGATCTCCAATCGCACTTGGATCAAGCCCAGAAATACCAAATGAGATAAGGTTATTTGCTTCATATCCTCTTGAGGCAGACTGCCAGGAAGAGGAGGGAGACACCGATGTGGGCGTAATGGAGGCACCGCCAAAACACTCTTCAAATGGGTTCCACGAGGTTCTCCAAAAAGCACGCTCTGATGATTTGCGAACTGTCTGAGCACTTTCGAGAGTGTATTGAACAGACTCCACTGGGCATTGGAGCTGTCTTGCAAAATGCCCTGTCATAAGAGGAATGCCATTTTATAAATGGCCCCTCTAACTCTGGGACTGTAAGTTGTTGATTTGATATTTACCAAATAACAATCATTTTCTGGGTCTGGGTTTATGATGGAAAGGCTTGGAATTTACAATACTCTAACTGATGTCTCAAGGTGTATGTCTGACATTTAACTCTGACTAGAAGCATCTTCCGACAGATTTTGCAAATGGTGCGATTTCACCAGGAAATGCTCATAACACATTTTATGCAATTTTGGGTCATATGGCACTGAAGCAAAGGTGGTTTGTGATCCAAATTGGCAGCACATATGTCTTCTTCTCTCTTCCTTATTCAGTCTTCCAGTATGTACTCATTTACAGGTTCTTTCTGTTCACCTCATAGCTTATTTTCCATCAGCAATCTACTGCCATGAGAACAGGGGGATATGGGCCAAATGCAGGCAGGTGGGACTAGTGTAGATGGGACATGTTGGTCGGTGTGGGCGAGTTGGGCTGAAGAGTCTGTCTCCATGCTGTATGACTATAACTCACTAACGATTCGATGGGTCACTGATTAAGATCCCCTGGGGTTGCTGGTTAGGTAGTAACCAATGGCACCGCTTGAGGAAGATGGGGAATTCCCTTTCGTTCCCAGGCAGAAGGTCACCCTTGCTCGCATCCTCTGTCCCCTCTGCCTTTGCCCATCAGCACTACTGCTGACACCACTTATCCTGCATGGCTGGAACTAATGCAGTAAACTAAACGTGATGACACCTCAGCCAGAGCTGTTCCCCAACCTTTCATGGAATAACTTCACCTGGGCAGCTAGACCCAAACATTCAGAATGAAGAAGGTCAAAGAGGGGCATCATGGTCTGGTCACCATGCTGGGAGGTTTCCAAATGGTGAAAGAATCAATTTGGGAGTATAGCAGGGCTGAATAAAAGTCTCAATAACTTTAAAACAAAGAGTGATATACCTCGTTGGGTCTTGTTCAGACAGACCATGTCATTTGGATGACCATTTGAAAACCATTTGGGGAAAGAGATGGAGTCAGGAATACCAGCAGACTATAGGCAGAGTCTAAAAGGTTCCCTTTTACTTTGTAATTAGGAACAGTAAGGAAAGGTGTGCTGGAGTAGAGGGTTGGAGGAATGGATTGGGAAGTCCTCTTTTAGCTTTCATCTCCCCCACTACAATCGGTCTGAGAAAGGGTTTTGACCCAAAACGTCACCTGTCCGTGATCTCCAGAAATGCTGCCTGATCCGCTGTGTTACTCAAGCACTTTGTGTCCTTTTGTGTATTAACCAGCATCTGCAGTTTCTTTTTTCTACTTTGGGAAGGGCATGGATTGCACTGGAACCTGGTTACTTCAGCACAGCCCAGTTAGACCAGACTATGTGTGTCAGGTCTACAATGGACACAGAATCTTGGAGAAACTCAGCGGAGCTGGCAGCATCTCTGGGGAGAAGGAATGGGTGACATTTCGGGTCGAGACCCTTCTTCAGACTATGTGTCAGGTCTACATTGGATATCGAATAATCAATAACATATTGGGCGCTGGTTGGATTTGCACTGTCAGTGGTTGGCCTGGGGTTTTAGCCTTGTATCCATGTTGCCCACTAAATGGCACCCAATTAAACTTGTGGCAAAAAGGCTGGAGGTTTGAGCTGGGGCTTTGCCATCTGGTGGACACATTCAGCAAGTGCACTACAAGGCAAAAGATACTTTCCAATGATCAACTAACCATGTTTATTTTTGTTGGAAGAAACTGCAGATGCTGGGATACTGAAGATAGGAGGCAAAAAGCTGGAGTGACTCAGCATCTCTGGGGAAAATAAATAGATGACATTTCGGGTCTGAAGAAGGGTCTTGATCCAAAACGTCACCTATCCCTTTTCTCCAGAGATGCTGCCTAACCCGTGAGTTACTCCAGCCTTTTGTGTCTAACCGTGTTTATAAAGTGCTTAAAGGGCTTTTGTTGTTGCAGGTAATCTGTAACATAAATCCTAAGTGAATTTTCCTCATCAAAGTATTTTAAATGTTGTAAGTGTGCCTTTTGGGCAGAGAGAATGAATTGCCCATTGTCAGTTAAACATACCTGGTCGGGGCCAAGTCCTCTGCTTTCGGGATGGAAGTTCCCAGTGATGTGAGCTCAGTGTGTGCGATGACCAGGGTATAAAGGCTGGTTTGTTCCATGCAGAGATATACAAAGAAAGCCTTGCATTTATAGCCAACAGTCACAGCCCCAGGATATCCTCGGTTGCTTTAAAGCCATTGAGGCCTTTTTAAAAGAAATATGAAATTTGACGTCTTTTGAATGTGGAAAACGTGACAAGCAAGATGAGTAAAACCAGGGCAGTGAGATGATGAATTTGGTTGAGAGGTATCTGTAAATCATGCAACCTGAAGAACGCTATCATGTTAAAAGAGTTTGCTGATTTCTCACTTACTTTATTCCTATTTTCAGTCTGTTCAGCTCTTGGTGATGTGTGGATATGCAGGTGAGTTAATCACTGTTCATTACCGGAGCAAACTTGGTATCTTTCTAAGCAGTCATCAACTCATCAATTACCAGTCATGAGGGTGGCACAGTGATGCAGCTGGTGGAGCTGGTGCCTCACTGTGCCAGAGACCCAGATACAATCTTGAGGGTAGACAAAAGTGCTGGGGAAACTCAGCGGGTGCAGCAGCATCTATGGAGAGAAGGAAATAGGCAACGTTTCGGGCCAAAACCCTTCTTCAGACTAAAGACTTCAGACTACAATCTTGAGCCCTGTTTGTGTTCTCCCTGCGACTGCCACATCAGACATTTGTGGCTTTGTCAGTGTATTAGCCTCTGTAAAATTACATCCAATGTTTATGGAGTGGATGAGAAAGTGGGACAACATGGGACTAGAGTGAAGGGGTGATAGTCTGCGTGGGCTGAAGGGCCTGTTTCCATGCTGCATCTCGAAACGAAACTAAAGCAACCCATGGATGAATTGTTCATCTGTGGGCGGAGTTACAAAGGATGTATGACTGGAGCCTTACCTTGACTATGTTCATCCTGGCGAGTGAAGCTTGCATGACTATGTTATATGCACACTCTCTACATAAAGGTGGTCCAAGTGTAAACTTCCCTGCAGGTGAAACTGTCTTCAAGTACAATCCTTGGAGGATGTATACCTAGAGATGGTCTGTGCTGCTAGAGTACCAAATGTTTCATGTAAAGGACAACACATTGGATTAATCAGTAAACCAGGAGGCATTTAGTATTCTGAACAAGGTATCTGTAGGTAAAATTGCTGAAGAACAAAATGTACTGATCTGTGAGGGAAAGAAATCCAGTCTGTTACTGGAAGTGGATTTGGACACTGGCTCACGTATTGGCACCACCCGGTGCGATTGATGTCCCATTTAATGAGGTTGTTCAGATATCAAAGGCGTGCGTCAACCCAGCACTGTGGGAAATATTTCAAAGCTGCAAGTAGTTTGGTCAATGTGGTAAAACGCCCGAGGGGGCAGTCAGCGATCACATTGAGAGATGTTGCAAACTGGGAATGTCATGGACTGTGTGTCGAGAGATAGATGAAGGTGCTGCCCTGCTCTCCAGTGTAGTCAAGTGTAGCTTCTGGTAACCAGAGCTCATGCTCGCCGGCATTTGGAGGGAATGTGAAGACTCTCGGTCAACAGAGGGCACAGAGAATTTCCAATACCTCAATGGCGACACCTGCATCTTCTGGTCATGGTATTGTTTAGTTTAGAGATACAGCGCGGAAACAGGCCCTTCGGCCCACTGAGTCTGCACCGACCAGCGATCCCCATTAACACTATCCTACATGCACTAGGGACAATTTACATTTTATACCATGCCAATTAACCTACAAACCTGTACGTCTTTGGAGTGTGGGAGTAAACCAAACATCTCAGAGAAAACCCACGCGGTCACGGGGAGAACGTACAAACTCTGTACAGACACCACGCATAGTCGTGATCGAACCCAGGTCTCTGGCACGGTCAGTGCTGTAAGGCAGCAACTCTACCGCTGCACAACCATGCTGCCCTATGGATATGGGTCTAATGGGTGGAACAGCCTGCTGTTGTTATCAGTGCAAGTGGAGATGTAGTCAAGAAGGCATATATAATAGGCATTTACACAACAATTGCAGCAGGATCTTGATCGGTTGGGCAGGTGAGCCGAGCAATGGTTGATGAAATTTAATGCAAAGAAATGTGAGATGTTGCGTTTTTGGAAGTCCAACATGGGCAGGACCTACACTGTGAATGGTAGGGCTCTAACAATCATTAATAGGAACCCGAAGGGTAACTTTTTTTTATACAAAGGATGTTGGGTGTATGGAATGAGCTGCCAGAGGAGGTAGTTGAGGCAGGTGCTATGGCAACGTTTAAGAAACATTTTGGCAGACAATTGGGTAGGATAGATTTAGGGGGTAATGGGCCAAACGCAGGCAGGTGGGACTAGTGTGGATGGGACATGTTGGTCGGTGTGGGCAAATTGAGCCGATGGGCTGTTTCCACGCTGTACGACTCTAAATAGAGGCAAAATGACATATATAACACCGTGTATGGTAAATGGTCTTGAGCTGGAAATGAACATTTATGCAGCAGTGGATTGTTCACTAACGGGGCAGGGCGTGGTATCTGCTGAAATTCCCCCAGCACCCCAGAGCCCCAACATCATAACATTGTACATGGCCCCTAATGAAGACCTTCAGAGAAACAATGTCCATGGTTCTGCACGATAATCATAAGAAGAAAGTCAAACGGAATATCGTAGCTAACGAGATCCAACATTCCCGGTAAATACTGACTACGGGTTCTTCGACTCGGCTAGAGGTGAGACTGCCAGCTGAGTTCACGCTGAATAAACTGTTAATGCAGTCCACAGATTTGCTTAATGACTCGTACAGTAGCATCAGTGGGCACCAAGCCCGCATCCACTTCTGCCGCAATGCCAAGCCCATCTATTGCCAGCCTGGACCCATGCCCTGTTGTCTCTCAGTACAGATGGAGGAGAAGGTGGGGAAGCTGAAGCAACACAGGGAGCTGGTTGATGACCAGCATTGTGATCAGACAACCCTACCGCTCCAGAGCTTGGATGAGACAGCACAGTTACACTGTGATTAGAAGGTCACGCTGAATGGAAGCCCCAGCAGTGAGCTCCATCCATGAACCACTTCGCAGAGCCTACATACGGAGCCAGGACCAATGTTTACACCGAGCAGTGTTGCCCCATGCTTGTGCTGAGCTAAATGTCGATCTGGCGAGTCAGTGCTCCCTGACAGTGAACGCACACGTGGGTCTATTTGCCTGTACTGAGCTGCCATATGGGATGAAATCAGCCCTGAAATTGTTTCGAACAGTAATGGTTGAAATATTGCAAGGGGTTCCTCACTGCCAGCACAATCAGAATGATGTATTAATCGCAGTGAAGATCGAGTAGAAGCCCTTGCTGAAGCATTCGAAAAGCTGCAGCATCCTTGCGTTTGTCTGAAGTGAAGCAAATGTGTGTAGAGTCAAATCATGCATGTAGGTCCCACAGGATGGGCTGACGCCAGCGTAAGAGAAGGTGGTACTGCAAGGTAAACAAGTATGTTGAACAGAGCTCTCATCTTTCTTCTGGTTGCTCTAATACTTGGCTTATTTTTACTGGATTTTGCCGATAGAGTGGATGTGGAGAGGATGTTTCCAATAGTGGGAGAGTCTAGGACGAGAGGTCATCAAAGAGGAATTAAAGGATGATCGGGGTGGAAGATTGCAACCTTCATGTGGTCCGCCCTGTTTCGATGATTGCAATCAACCCGGCACGCACGATCAAATAGAACAAGTTGTCCTACAAATTTAGGCTGTGCACTCCATACGCAAGAAGAAGAAGAAGAAGAAAGGATGTACCATTAGGAAGGATATGTGGTGGAAATTCTTTAGTCAGAGGGTGGTGAATCTGTGGAATTCTTCACCACGGAAGGCTGTGGAGGCCAAGTCAGTGGATATTTTTAAGGCAGAGATAGATAGATTCTTGATTGGTATGGGTGTCAGGTGTTATTGGGGAAAGGCAGGAAAATGGGGTTAGGAGGGAGAGATAAATCAGCCATAAGTAGACTTGATGGGTCGAATGGTCTAATTCTGCTCCACCACTTATGATCTTATGACCTTATAACCTCTTCATAACTTTGTCCAGATATATGAGTCTTGGAATTGTAGTGAAGAGCATTGGTACAAGGTTCAAGCCCAGTCTGAGCCATAATTAATTCCTCACTCATTATGATCTCAAACATGTGACATATCCAGCTATGATCAGTGGAGACTTCCTTCCTGCATGTGTTGACTTCAGGCCACCAACCACCAGTCACATATTCACCACACTCACCCACCTCCAAGGAAGGGAGACATGCAAAGACCCAGAAAAAAGGCCATTGTTTTTGAGGTCATCTGATTTTTTTTCAAATGTCTTCTTGGGTGGCCTTAATATGGTGTGTAAGATGCCATTGGCCACCTTTGGCCCATTCGCAGCTGTTCCAATGATGTCAGCCTCCCAACTGCATTGTTGGGCTGTGCTGCTCTCACAATAGAGCGCTGGAGGACAAGCTGAATGTCACAACAAGTGTTTAAGAAGGAACTGCAGATGCTGGAAAATCAAAGGTAGACAAAAGTGCTGGAGAAACTCAGCGGGTGCACCAGCATCTATGGAGCAAAGGAAATAGGTAACGTCCCGGGCACTTTCCCTTGCAACCACAAGAGTTGCTACACTTGTCACTTTACCTCCCCCCTCGACTCCATTCAAGGACCCAAGCAGTCGTTCCAGGTGTGACAGAGGTTCACCTGCATCTCCTCCAACCTCATTTATTGCATCCGCTGCTCTAGATGTCAGCGATCTACATCGGTGAGACCAAGCGTAGGCTTGCCGATCATTTCGTCGAACACTTCCGCTCGGTCTGCATTAACCAACCTGATCTCCCTGTGGCTCAGCACTTCAAATCCCCCTCCCATTCTGAATCCGACCTTTCTGTCCTGGGTCTCCTCCATGGCCAGAGTGAGCACCACTGGAAATTGGAGGAGCAGCACCTCACATTCCGCTTGGGCAGTTTGCACCCTAGCGGCATGAACATTGACTTCCCCAATTTCCAGTTGCCCTTGCCGTCTCCTCCCCTTCTCAGCTCTCGCTCAGCCCTCGGGCTCCTCCTCTTCCTTTCTCCTTTCTTCTCCCCCCACCCCCCCCCCCCCCCCCACCCTACATCAGTCTGAAGAAGGGTTTGGCCTGAAACGTTGCCTATTTCCTTCGCTCCATAGATGCTGCCGCACCAGCTGAGTTTCTCCAGCACTTTTGTCACAACAAGTGCTCTGACAGGGTAGTCAGATGAGAAAACAACGAAGCACTTCGAAGGACAAACTTTAATGTTGCCGACTATTGATGATAATTCCTGAAGAATCGGGACAACAAAGTTGCCAGGACACTGCTGGGTCAGTGTGTAATCCTGCCTCAAATGCTGGAGGAAGTGACAGAAACTAACCAAAAGGTGAAGCTGCAGATGATCAAGTCGCTGACTGGTAATTTAGAACTCGCCACAGGGGGCATATCCTCATTCATTCCCACCCAGCACTTGGATAAGGTCCTATGAAGGCTGAGCTTTTCATGTTTCTATCATGGACTGACCAAGGTATCGATGGTCAACGCAAGCTTAGTGTGTCAGTACTGCTGTACAGAACGGTCCAACCTTGCACATGGGAAAATGGCCAGTTCCAACCTACCGCAGGTGCATATTGAATTTTCTTTACCATTTGGGAGCAGATAATTTTCTATTCCATGGTCAGCCACTCGAGATGACTCAAAGTACATCAAATTGCGTCTTTTACTACCACAGAGCCAGGTATTAAAGAATTAGGGTTTATTTTTTTTCAACCTGTGGCCTTCCAGGAAAGGTGGTCCCAGCTAACTGCCCATAATTCTAGTTGGCACTGTACACAACTCCATTGATACAGCATTTGGCATAGTCCGTTATATTCCATCACCCAGTGTCCCATAGTGGGGAAGAATAATTAATTTGAACATGAAGGAAGCATTGAGAAAGCACATGTTTGACAATGGATCCAATTGTTCCATGAGCCAATGGGTTGAGTTAATTCCTGTTCAGTACAGGACAACCCTAACTCCAACATCCAATGTTCCCCAGCCAAACTGCTCTTCGAATACCATTTTAGAACTCGAGTTGAGACTAGAACAGCCCAATTTAAAGAGGAGGTGAAGGGGAAGAAGTGGAGGCAAAGACCCGGCAGTCAGTTAAGCCAATAAGCTAGAAGATGTACGAGGATGTTACCAGGACCCAAAGGCCTGAGCAATAGGGAGATGTTGGGCAGGTTATGAGGCTGAGGGGTGATCTTATAAAGGTGTATAACATCAGGAAAGGAATTGATAGGGTAAATGCATGGACTCTTTTATGCAGGATAGAGGAATCAAGAATTAGAGGAATAGGTTTAAGGTGAGAAGGAAAATACTTAATCAGAACCTGAGGGGCAACTTTTTCAAATGGCAAAGGAGCTGCCAGAGGAGATAGTTGAATTAAATGCTATAACAGTACCTAATAGACACTTGGACAGGCACATCGATAGGAATGTTGAGAGGAATATGGGTCAAAGGTGGGGCAACGAGATAGAGCCTGGATAGAGCATCTGGTTGGCATGGATACGTTGAGCTGAGGGGCCAGTTTCTGTGCTGTGGGACTCTATGACAATTCCAGGATGGATCATCAGGTTGGGCTGCTTGAACCTCCACACATGTGCAAAGTCAAGTGGAACCTTGCAATTTTGGGCAGTGGTGAAGATCGATGTCAAATACAGAGAAGACCTGATGCTCGTCAATGATATCAAAGAGAATTCAACTGAGGATGCTCAATTACAGGACAAATCTGCAGCAGTGGCTTTTGAAGAACAGGCCACAATCCACTGTGAGATCCAGATACAGAATGGGAGATATGTTCCAGAAAAGTATTGAATAAACATTGAATAAACATTATCAGCACCCAGACCAACTGCACAGGAAGTATTAAACACAGCTACACCATTGGGAAGGTCTCGAAAACGGAAGTGCTTAAATCTCTAATTATGCATATTTTTTCAAATACAAGTATATTAACCCATCATGGAATGCTGATCTGTGTATATTAATAGTCCATCTAATGTGTAAATGTGGCTTTGAGGATGGAAAAATTGATACCAAGTTTTGGAACTGTTGCAACATAGTACAAGCAATGCTCAGATGGTTGGAGGATGGAAGCTATTTTAATCTGATATGATCCTTGATGCTCTAAATGTTGGGTTGTGATGTAGGCTACCACTGTGCACATAAAAACCTAATACTCTGCAATCACTGCTTTATATATGTTACTGTTACTCACATCAAAACAAATCCCCAAAATTAAGTTTAGGTTAGCAATACAGCACAGAAACAAGCCCTTCAGCCCGCCGTGCCAACAGATAGATCCCTGCACACTGACACTGTCCTACACACATTAGGGATAGTTGACAATTTTACCAAAGCCAATTAACCTACAAACCTCTACGTCATTGGAGTGTGGGAGGAACCCTAAGCACCCAAAGAAAACCCACGCTGGTCACGGGGAGAACGTACAAACTCCTCACAGACAGCACCCGTCGTCAGGATCAAACCTGGGGCTCTGGCATTGTAAGGCAGCGATTCTACTGCTGTGCCACCTTGTTGCTTGAAATCTGTGCCTTGCGTTGGTGTCACTGCTGCCAATTTATCCAACCTGCGCGCGGGTTTGTACCTTTGTATCTAGCTTTTTCTTTCCAGGTGGCTTCAGTATTCCAAAGCTAAATTCCGGGGAATCCCGCCTCTCAACCCGCCCCTCCTACTCCCCCCCCCCCCCCCTCCCCCACCCGTGGGAGCAGTGGGTGAAAACATCTGCGATACACCCTCTGGGGAAGATCCCCATGGTACTTGCTGTTGAATCCCTTGGGCTAGTGAGGTAGTGTAGGTAGAGCTGGCTCTGTGGAAACCATCTCCACAGAGTGGAAGCAAGTCCCACAGGAAACCTGTGGGAGACAGCAGTGGTTTCATGAAGCAGGGTTGTCACTTGCATATGCTGGAGGAGTTTATTGACGTGTTAATCATAAATTGATAAATGAGAGAGGGACAAGTGCCCCCTGCCTAGTAGGTGGAAGGGAAACACAATCCATTAATCACAGACTGACGGGTAACCCTGTTGCATCTTTCCCTCTGGTATTGTAATATAAGTGACAGCAAGTGGGCCAGCGTGGTTTCTTTCTGTTTGTTCACCCTGCTCAGGGAACACAGGGGATTTAACTGGTGCTGTCTATAAACGAGACCTTAGTGCACCAGGCACGTTCTCCAGCTAATACTGGTTGGCCCCAGGATAATGGGAGTGTGGTATGACACGGAGGCATCAGCCAAGATTCATGCTCTGATTGGAGACACAAGGAACTGCAGATGCTGGTTTACAAAAAGAAGTTTACAAATTGCTGGAGTAATTCAGCAGGTCAGGCAGCATCTCTGGAGAACATGGATAGGTGATGTTTTGGGTCGGAAGGAAGGCTGAGGAAGTCCTGACACAAAACATCACTTATCCATGATCTCCAGAGATGCTGCTTGACCTGCTGAGTTAGTTTAGTTTAGAGATACAGCGTGGAAACAGACCCTTCGGCCCACCGAGTCCACACCGACCAGTGATCCCTGTACATTAATGCTATCTACACACAGTAGGGGCAATTTACAATTTTACCAAGCCAATTAATCTAAAAACCTGTACCTTTGGCGCGTGGGAGGAAACCGGAGATCCCGGAAAAACCCCACGTTGGTCACGGGGAGAATGTACAAACTCCTTACATCACACTACAGTTACTCCAGCACTTTGTGTCTTTTCATGCTCTTTGGTATCCCGCTCACGTATATGAAATGGCGAATGACTCCCACATGCGTGTGGAATAGTGACTAACTCACACATGCATATGGCATGGGGAATATCTTCCAAATGTAGTGAGGATGCATCCTTATTCTAGGCCCCAACTGTGGACCAGCATGGAGGCAGACTATGCACTCGTCTCAAGCTCCTCGCTGAGGACTAGGTCAAGATTAAGGCTCCCCGATGTCCATTTGGATGAATAGGGCTTATGTGAGTGCTCCTGAGGCCTCCAATAAACCATCCCCACATGACCACCATTCAGTACTGTTAGGACTGCAGTATGAAATGAAGTTTAGAATGGAGGTGATTGTTCCTAGACTTGGCCCAAGGCTTGCATAAAACCGCTAAGACACCACAAATATTTACATTATTTACATTATTTATATTGCACCTTTTCACATCCTCAGGAAAACACCACCCACTGTCCTCATTCCTTCCCACACCACCTGAGCTGGACAGACACTTCTGAAGCACAGTCTGATCATTTGCACCCAAACATTGGAGCCAATTCAATGCACGGCAAGATCCCAGAAACAGAAAATCAGGCAACCCGACCAATCAGCCTGTTTTTGCTGAGGTGTTTTTTGCGATGACTCTGGACTTGCTTTTCTCGACCAATCAGCCTGTTTTTGCTGAGGTGTTTTTTGCGATGACTCTGGACTTGCTTTTCTCAATGGTGTGCACTGAGTTATTCTCATTTGCCAGAACAATTAGGTGAGTCCACGTATGATGGATAGGTCCATGGATGGCACCTTGTATTCTGATTACATCTATGTCTTGGGCCCCAGACATTATCGACTAGGAATTTGAAACCGCTCACTTTCTCCAGCACTGACCCACCACTAAAAACTGGCATGTGGTCTCTCAATTTCCCTAAACACGGAGCCTGTAGACAGAAGGGATGGCAAATGCTGGAATCTGGAGCCAAAAAAAATGAGCTGTCTGAGGAATTTAGCATCTGTGGAGGCAAAAGAATGGTCGGTAATTCAGGTTGAGACTCTGCATCCGGCCTCGGGCTGCAGGAGATCGGATGCAGGATCTTGACCTGAAACATTGAACCAAACCTTCACCTCCATAGATGCTCCCTCACCCACTGAGTTTCTCCAGCAACTCATTGTTTGGTACATGGAGTCTATCACCTGTTGCACTCGAGACCCACCTAGCTGAAATGAATCCTAAAGGCTCTAACTGTCCCAGTTTGTGCCCGAACTGTACTAGTCTGGTGGGGCAATGCCTAGAAAGGACAGGAATATGGATGCCAGTGGCTAGCTGTATTTTCAAACAAGATTTAAAAGTTGGGAATGATGGCATCTGAGATAGAACAGGCACCACGGACAGAATGGCTTCAAATAAAGTAAATGAAGGGTTGTGAGATTCAAAGATCGGATGGGTGACGTTTCGGGTGGGGACCCATCTTCCAACTGATGGTGTGGTGACAGTGTCGTCACCTGCCAACAGGTAGTCGTTAACTCAGCGATGCTCTCCTGAACTCAGTCACATCCCTAAAGAACCAGCCAGAGCATGCAGTGGGGGCTCTAAGGGCGCACTATGTTCTGATGTCAGGTTAATTACTTCTTCTTCCAGTCCAGGAAGCAAACTGATCTAATTTAGTCGCTCGCTAAGATCACGTTGCAAGGATGTTCCCTTGTACCTTCCTCTTCCCGAGTGTGCCTTCGTTATCCAGATCTGCCTCCGGCCGATGGACGGATGCCAGATGAAAAGAGAAATGTGGGAGCTGGTGCACGGAGCTCACATTAGCTTCGCTGTCCTGGGAACCAATTTACACGGCAGACGCGGGACATGAACAAAGAGACTGAAGCAATATGTTGTCTATTTGTCACCAACGCACGAGGAAATGAACAACTTCAGCACTGATTGAATACCGTAGCTTCAGGCCAAGGTGATTAATCAGAATGAGAGTGTCTGGTTTTTTAAAAAAAAGTCACTTTTACTTCATTGTTGTGGAGACGTTTTGCACTAGTTTGGTTCAAGGGCCTGTCCCACATGGCGATTTATTTCGGCGACTGCCGGCATCATTGACTGACGTATCAGGTCACCGAAAGATTTGCGGCGGAGATGTGGCGTGATGACGTTTGACGCGCGGTATTTTTTTTAAAGTGTCGCAAGATTTTTTTTTTGTCGCCCCTGGATTTTGAAATGTTCAAAATCTTTTGGCCACACTGATATGACGCCGGCAATCGCCAAGTCGGAAAGGCCCTTTATATAAACATTGGAGGCTCCGACATGGGATATGAGCGGTATGTGTCAATTTATGCTGAAATACTCTAGTTTGCTCAATCCACTGATGTACCAGGAGATTTGGAGAAACAACTTATTTGTGCATTTAATAAAACAAAATGTAATGAAATCTCCATCTCCTCAAGAATAGAATAAAGCGGACCTGGTGTTTAAGAAATTTTAAGGGCTAGATTTTAAAAACTATCTGAAGGGTCTTGATCCTGTATCAACGACCTAACATAGGAACCATGGTACAGAAGAGGACTTCATCTGGACAATGTGACTAGGGGAAAATGTGCTTTGGGCTTCACCAAACCAATGTATCAGTCTGAAGAAGGTCCTGACCCAAAACGTCACCTATCCTTTTTCTCTAGTGATGCTACCTGGCCCGCTGAGTTATTCCAGCAATTTGTGTCTATCTTTGGTATAAACCAGCATCTTCAGTTCTTTGTTTCTACAGTGAATCTGGCCTTGCTCTTCAAGTGTAAAAGTGAGGCTGTGCGATGACATCCATACTGTATCCATGTTCTGTGAATCAGACTTCAAAAGCATTCATTGACAATGAGCCACTCTGTATCTCCTGAGGCAGTGAAGAGAATCCAGATCTTTAAAATAAAAATAAAATTGTACTCACACTCTCATTTCCTGCGTGCTCACACAGTAATTGGGAGCGAAGTGTAAGGAAGAGTTTCGGGCTGCGAGGTGGGATGATTTAATATATTTCCTCCTCCTTCTTACTTCGGCAATAAGAAGCGTCTGTTCTTTGATGAAATCAATAATTTGCACCAAGTTTTCCGAGCCCCACCCTCAATGTGAGAGATAATCATGAGCAGAAATCCTGTTTTAAAGACATTTATCTGTGTGTTCAACAGTGGAGGGGAATCCCCAGCTAATGACTTTTAACCTGTAAGGTCTTGTCCCACTTGGGCGTTATTTGCGCGACATCGTTTACGCACGCAAGGTGGGTGGTGACGTAGGCAGTGACGCGCGTTCCGCGCACGTCGCCCCAGGATTTGGGGATGTACAAGATCTTCGCGTGCCATCTGCGTGATGCGCAAATGACGCCCAAGTGGGACAGGCCCTGTAGGAATGGGTGTTGTCCATACGGAGTTTGTATCTTCTCCCCGGGACCTGCGTGACTTTTCCCTGGTGTCCCGGTTTCCTCTCATACTCCAAAGATGTACAGGTTTGTGGGTTAACTGGCTTGGTATAATTGTAAATCGTCCCAAGTGTAGGATAGTGTTCATGTCAGGGGATCGCTGGTCAGCACCGACTCGATGGGACGAAGGGCCTGTTTCTATTCTGTGTCTCTAAACTAAACTAAAAAAGATGCTGGTGAATACACACAAGTTCACAAAGTGCTGGAGTAACTCAGCAGGTCAACAGCATCTCTGGAGAACATGGATAGGTGATGTTTTCACTCGGGACCCTTCTTTTAATCTGTGTCTTGCTGCTAATGACAGCAGGTAATTTTAACATGGCACAGTGTATATCCACCTTCGCCTCCTATAGTTGAATACGTCATGAAAGTCTAATATTCCCAGTTATAAAATGAACAATTAAATGAGCACCAATTAGCTGTTTGCAGAGCAGATTGGATGTCAGAGATTTACTGCAGACATTCTTTACACTGCGAACTGTGAGGCTGTGGATCAAGGGGACAGAGGGATGGTGAAGAGGAAGAACATAGGAAGCAGCTGTAAGACGCTGCTCGGGTGAAGGATAACCAACAACACTAGGCGGTTGCTTCATAAAGCCTCTGCCTCCATTATAATTTTGAATGATAAATCATCACTCTACCCCAGTATGCAACAAAGTGGAAGCAGCTGGGGACTGGGAAACCAAACAGTTGGGAGAACAGATGTAGACCGTGTAGAGAAAATGTGCTGTCTACAGCAGCAGAACTCCAGCATTAACTAGGATTTCCATGCAATATTGAGACAAATAAAATGATTGTATCCTTCTCATGCATCAAAGATGCCTTCTGCCTAAGATAGACACAAAAAGCTGGAGTAACTTGGCGGGTCAGGCAGCATCTCTGGAGATGAGGAATAAGTGACGTTTCAGGTTGAGACCCTTCTTCATGCCCACCACCCATACTGATGTCTAACACTGAAGGTTATAAGCCAAACGCACTGAACTTCAATGTGATCCCTGGGCCTTATTCACATGGTTTAATTCACTCACTGCATGAACATTTGCAGGTCAGAGTGAGGAAACGGCAGGAAGAACACTGACCATTGTTGGGTGGATGTTCCTCTGTGACTGAATTAGTTTCATTGCCTGGGCAATGTAACATGGGGCTGGATGAAACCAACTAATCTGGTCTTTGTGTTTAAAAGGTAGACACGAGGCCGTGGTATTGATTGAAAGCACCGCCCATGACCTGTGACTTGGAGGACAGCGCATCTATCTCTGAATCTACCTTCTGACTTTATGGAGTGAAGGCAGGAGAATGGGGTTGCGAGGAAAAGGTAGATCAGCCATGATTGACTTGATGGGCTGAATGGCCTTATTCTGCTCCTGGAACTTATGAATCAGATAGTTGTTGTATTGAGCCTCTCTCGAGTGTGGTTTATACCATCCCATTTTCTTGCAACAATGAGTTTGCTCTATTTTCCCATTCCTCCCCTTTGAATCTTTGAATCCCACTCTCAAGTCTTGAACCCAGTGCAGTAATTCACAATCAGAGAAGCTGCCCCTCTGTCAAAGTCAGGCTGAGGCTCCTTTAGTTTAGTTTAGAGACAGTCCCTTTGGCCCACCGAGTCCCCGCCGACCGGCGATACCCCGCACACTAGCACTATCCTACACGCTAAGGACAATTTACAATTTTTACTTAAGCCAATTAACTTACAAATCTGTATGTCTTTGTAGTGTGGGAAGAAACCGGAGCACTTTGCACACGTTAGAATTCATGCACCTGAGATGATGATGATAGTCCAAAATAAACCCATCAATATTTGAACTCAGGAATTGTTCCTCATCAGGGAGAGCCATTTAACAGGCTTCATAAAGCCCCATACTTGACCCAGCAAACGGCCACGTCCTGGTGGCATTCAGCAGACCCAGCTGTTGCGGGGAGAGATCGGGATTTGGGTGATGAACAATACAGGAAGCTCTCAGTGGCATTTCCTGAGAGGATTAAGTCACAAAATACTTGGAGTAATTTTCAGGTCAAGGTTTTGAAAGGCCTTGGGTTTTAATTACTTCCTATCTGACTTGCATTATTCCAGAGAGGAGCTGGGAGCCAGGGAGAGAACACGAGGCACCAGGCCAGATTGACTGTCAGGGGGTGGACGCACTTCAGCAATCATTGGATCTCATCACTGTCCAGGATAAAGAACATATAAATCCTAGGGGAAGATATAGTGCAGACACCTGTCTGAATTTAAGAGCTAAGCCCCTAGTTGCCAGCAGAAGCTAGATTGTATTATGAATCAGCAGCCTTTTATTTGATCAATGAAAACTAACTTGCAAGGACAAAACAGATAACATGTCGATATTCTGGAACTGATTTCTGCTTGAAATTCTTCTCTTGGCTGAAGTTCAACGGTGGCCCTAGACAATTCTTGACTTTGTGCTGATGGATGAGGTCACAATGTTTGGAGATTGTACCTTGCTAGGGGATGGCCTTCACAGACCCCTTGAAGTGAGACGCCCACTATTTGTTTTAATTATGGCTATCGAGGTTTCCCTATTTTGCTAGGGTCTGAGAGCCTGAAGAAAGCAAATGAATGTGGTTTGTTTGAGCTTCTGGAACATTGAAAAGGAGTCACGTTGTTAGTAATGGATAAACAAGGAGGGAGCCCTTATCCATCCTGACCAAGCCCTCACATCCAATTAGTGCCAGTGAATATATTATCTACATAATCTATCCATCTGCCTATCCCTCTCCATGTGCCTGTCTGTCTTTATCCACCTAATCTATCCATCTGCCAATCCCTCCCTTAGCCTGCCAGTCTATTTATACCTGTCTAAACTATCCATCTATCTCTTCCTTCAACATGCCTGTCTCCCTGTATCCATCTATTTTTTCTCCTCAGAATCAGTCAAAATTATCTATATAACTGTATATGCATGTGCCTATCTAGGCCTCATTTCTGTCGCTCGGCCTACCCAACTTTTCACGTGCTTTGTTGATATACCTGCCATTTTTATTCATCTGCTTGTTTTGGTGCCAACTTTTGTATAAACATTTTTAAGGCACTTATTACATTCCTGGGAGCCCCTGTGTAACAAATGAGAAAGAGTGTAATGGTGGTTTTAGAACCTGCCCTATCGGCAATGTTCAGTAAACTTCCATTACTCATCAAAAGGAATGCAAACCTATTTACTATACTCACAGACAAAGTTGCAACCACTGGGCTTAAAGTGGCACCTCACAAGAGCTGAACACACCCACTATGCTCTAGTCCCAATTGATCAGCATGACTGGTTAGTTATTGTGTGTGGGACATGTTGCCTCGAGCTTGCTATGCCCTTCAACCTTCAAGTATCACACTCTCACATAAATTTCCATTCAGATGGAGATCCTAATTCAGAAGTCCTTGGTTATGAACATTGAATAGCTTTAAAAAGCTAATTTTCAACTGTTATAATTTTAGACATTTTGAAGATGTGCACATTCACAATTCTAATTTGTTTGACAGATTATATTTAACCAGGAAAGGTAAGTCGGCAAATGCAAGTGCAGAGCAGCTGACTGCCCTGTTATTATGTTTCATGGTGACACCCATCCGTGCCTGTTCCAGCGTGCATATCAGGGGGTCCATAGTAATGTTGAATAACAGTGGTGAGAGTGGGTCGCCTTGCTTGACTCCCCTTTTAATGAGTATGGCTCTGTAGTGGTCCTGTCACCTTCTATCACCGTTGTGTTGTCGGTATAGAGACTCTCCACGAGGTGAACAAACCTGTTCGGCACACCCATCCTCTTAAGTCCAACTGTGAGCATTTTGTGGCCAATGGAGTCGAATGCCTTTGCCAGGTCGACAAAGACTACCGCCAATTCCTTTTTGTTGCTCTTTGCCCCCTTCATGATGTTTTCTAGGATCGCAATGTTCTCATTGCATCCAGGGGAGTCAAGCAAGGCGACCCACTCTCACCACTGTTATTCAACATTACTATGGTCCCCCTGATAAAGCAACACATCAGTTGATGTAATTACGGGTTAACATACTAGCCGGACGACGTAAAAGCTCAGTTACGTTACCCTTACGGTGGTGACTTCCAATGCTTGGTGAACAACAAGAGCAGTCCTATTCATACTGACATCCTAGATCGAGTCAGCTCTAAGACATCATAGATCGAGCCAGCCCCCAACCACCTAGAACCGGGCCACCCTTGGACCTGTGGATTCTCGCTGGAATGACAACTGTGGACGAGCCACGTAAAAACTCGAAATATACACTCATTTAATGGGACTTGTCCCAAGAGTGTTCTCAAATAGCGACTCTACCATCCTGCCACTGTCTTGCTTGAAGGCAATTCCCTTTCAGTTTTATAGGGTGGCTGAACTTGATCAGTAAAAGTTGGATAGATCCATCGTTAGTCGATGACCCTTAATTAATATTAGTATTGGTTTGTTATTGTCATGTACTGAAATACAGTGAAATCTTTGCATGTTATCCAGTCAAATCATTCTGTACCTAAATACAATTAGGTTATGCACAAGTATAGCAGGTAGTGCAAAGAGAAAAACGCCAGAGTGCAGAATACACAGTAGTGTTACAGCATTATAGCACTACAGTTACAGAGAAGGTGCAAATGAAAAAGTGCAAAGCCCACAATGAAGTAGGTTGGGAGATCGGAATCACACTCTAACTTATGGGTAGACCGTTCAGTAGTCTGATAACAATGGATAATAAGCTATTTCTGAATCTGGCGATATTTTGCAGCTTTTGTATCTTTTGCCACAGACGGCTGTGGAGACCAATGTATATTTTTAAGTCGGTGATTGACAGATTCTTGATTAGTAACGGTGTCAGGAGTTATGAAACGAAGGCAGGAAAATGGGGTTGAGATGGATAGATCAGCCACGATTGAATGACAGTATAAATCTGTGGAATTCTCTGCCACAGAAGGTAGTTGAGGCCAGTTCGTTGGCTATATTTAAGAGGGAGTTAGATGTGGCCCTTGTGGCTAAAGGGATCAGGGAGTATGGAGAGAAGGCAGGTACAGGATACTGAGTTGGATGATCAGCCATGATCATATTGAATGGCGGTGCAGGCTCGAAGGGCCGAATGGCCTACTCCTGCACCTATTTTCTATGTTTCTATAAACTTGATGGGTGAACAGCCTAACTCTCTGCTACTGGAACTTATGAAATTTAGCTCGACGCAAGAGGGGAAAAGAGGGAATCACTGAGTTGAAAATGGCCCTCTATTGTGTTGGCTGCTTTCGTGAGCACTGTGAAGTGCAGATGGAGTCGATTATTATCCAGTGACAGAGAAGTAGTGCTGGTATTGCCCAATGCATGGGGCAGGATGCGGTGATTTCATGGCAGAAACCAAAGGTAGAAATATTAGTGGTTCTTTAGTGTGCAGTGGTGTTTGTTTATTCTTATCGTGTACCAAGATGTATAAAACTTTGCTTCGTGTATTATCCAGGTCCAATCATACCATGCATGAGTACAATCAAACCATACCTAATTACAACAGGCAATGCAAGCAGAAAGAATATAATGCTATTGTTTTTCATACACATGCTGAACTGTTTTGTTGGTAGCATGGTGTTTACAGACCACTATGTGTCCATATCTGTTGTGTTACTGCAAGTAAGAATTGTTCCGTATCGGGACATATGACAATAAAATACTCTTGACGCTTGTTAGAGAAAATTCAGATAAAAAACGTAGGTGCAAGCGCTGCAAAGAGGTATATTGGAAAATCAGGACTACACCCAAGTTAATGAGAGGTCCATTTAATGGACTGATTACAGTGGGTAAGAAGCTGTCGCTGAATCTGGTAGTTTGCAGTTTCAAGCTTTTGTGTCATTTGTAAAGATTCAGGAGGCCGCAGAATATTTAGGATCGGGAATCAGTGTTAACTTGTCTGGACACAGCTCTGTTGTTTTGATGATGCGCTTAATTTCTCTCTCCTCACGTACCCCGTCATCCCGTAACTCTGAGTAAACCTCTCTCGAACCCATAAAAATCCGAGGAACCTGTAATCTCGACGACAGGAATAGCCCCAGGCGGTGTCCCTGCACCGCTGGGTCAGTGTGACATCTCCGGGCACTTGCCAGGGGTTGGCTGTTCATGAACCCAACAGTGAGCAATCCGTCGGAGGGGATGCATTCACTTTGCTTGCGCTGTGTTTACTCCGCTCCTTTTCCGTCTTCTGCTGCCTTTCCATGAGGTCATGCCTCGCGTGAGAGCTGCTTCCTTTCAAAGAGCTGCTGCTCTCAAGGTTATGCCCAAGGGCTCAATCTTAACACATCCCCTGCTCGCCAGAGCAATCGCGGAGATCAGCCGTGCCCTTTATCAGGAATTCGAAGAGCCACTAGAGTGCAAAATCCCATTAGCACGCGGCAGGTGCAGCCGGAAAACACAACTCCCTCGTGAGGAGAGTTAATGATTTGCCGTGTGCCTCCTCCCTCTGCATGAAGACACAGGTATGGCACCAGATAGCAGGGTCCTCACTTTCATGCACTGATGTAACTCGAGCACTTTCTGACAAAACATAACCAAGACAAAAGTATTTTTTTCCCTCTCGCATCTTACAGCTGGAATATTTCAGGATTCCTCTTAATTGACCTGATTTTCAAATTAAAGCTACAATACCGCCACTCAGACCCATTGGTTTATGACGACTGTTCAATTTTATTAATGTAATTATACCTTTTATGATTTTTAAAAAATGATGAACCCAGCTTGCTGGTTTCTCAGACGTCACTAATAAGATGTAGCCCACAAGGTTGTCTGATGTTCAAACAGCTGCATTATTGAACTGGAGATATCATTTTGAAACTTTCCACCATAAATCAGGTGTACTAATTAAACGTGGATAACAAAGCCTGTGCTAGCAATGGCACACATGTTAACTATTGGATTAGAGTCGTTGAACCATATAGCACAGAAACAGGCCCTTCAGCCCACTGGGTCTGCATCGATGATCAAAAATCTATTTACATCAATCTGATATTAATCCCCTTTTCCTATTCCACATTCACATCAATTCCCCCTCTCTACCCCCCTCTCCCCCCCCCCCCCTCCCCTCCCCGCCCCTCCCCGCCCTCACTCCAACCTCCCTGCCGGATTCTACCACTCACCCACACATGAGGGGCAGTTTACAGTGGACAATTAACCTACCGACTTGCATGTCTTTGGGATCTGGGAGGAAACCAGAGCACCCAGAGGAAACCCTTGTGGTCATAGGGAGAACGTGCAGACTCCACGCAGGCTGCACCCGAGGTCAGGATTGAACCTGGGTTGTTGGAGCTGTGAGGCAGCGATTCTATTAGCTGCGCCACTGTTTCACCCATTGAGCTGAAACTGGTATCCTTATCTAATTTGGCCTGTGCTTAACTCCACATTCCACAGCATTGTCTTTAACCTTTAACTCCTGCTTAATATGGTAAACTGTGGTTCCGCAGTATCTTAGGATGGTCAACAAACACTACTCTAGCCAACACTATTTTGTTGACAAATACATAGGATGGATTCCTGGGCAAATCTTACTCCTACTGCCATGGCCCAGGATTCTTCCTGGTCAAGGCCCCTCTATTCTTGGGCAGGTGGAAACCATTCTAGGGAATGTTTCCAGCCGAATGGGGCAAATTACCATTGAGGCAAGGCAAGCATCAATTGGGTGTGGGTGTGCAGACCCAAGTTCAAAAGGCGCATTACTTACTCCAGAGACTCTGTGATTTGCATTAATTACTTGAGGTTCTAATACAATACAATATACAAGACCGTTTATTGTCATTTGAACCTCAAATGAAGTTCAAATTTGGTTTCTGCAGTCATACAACAATAAAAGAATCAAGACACACACCAACACAATTTACACAAACATCCATCACAGTGAATCTCCTCCTCACTGTGATGGAAGGCAAAGTCTTGTCTCTCCCCTGCACTCCATTCTTCTCCCGATGTCAAAGTCAAAGTCAAAGCCCCCGGCGGGCGATGGTAAGTCCCGCGGCCATTAAGGCAGCGCCGGGCAATGCAAAGCCACGCTCCGGGTCTTGACGTTGGAGCCCCCGTCAGGCGCTGGCAAGTCCCGCGACCATTAAAGCCGCGCTGGGTGATGTAAGGCTCTGCTCCAGGTCGTTTTCAACCCCGAAATTCGGGGGGGAGAAGCTGCCGCCGTGGGAGCTGTGATAAGCGGTCTCCCACAGGGGACCGGCAAGCTCCCGATGGTGCCGTCCACCGGCCCTGCGACCGGAGCCTCAGAAGCTCCGAAGTCGGGTCACAGCTGCGCGCCACCACAGCTCTCCATGCTCCGAAGCCGGCCTACTCCACTATGATAGGTTCGCAGGCTCCGCGACTGGATCCCCCAGGTGGTTCCGGTTGGAGGCCGCTCCACGGTGCTAGGCCCCAATGACAACGGAGACCCGACAGGGAAAAGTCAGGTCTCCCATACAGGGAAGAGATTTTAAAGACACTTTGTGTCTATATAAGGGACGCATGGCTGCTCTGTGCACGAGTGCGTAAAGTGACGGTTTAATATTCCTATCGTGGCTCTTAAACTGTTGAATGTGAATTGGTTCAGAGGCTGCCTACCATAAACATGTAGAAGGAGCATACCACCTCTGAAGATACCCATCGGACACATCCCGCCCCACTTGGGTCTCGTGTCAGTCTCATCAGTCCATTCAACCCACAAAGTGGAAACCAGTCATTCTCAATCCCAAATCCCTGCCTAGGAAGAAAGGGGAAAGAATAGAGAGCGAAATTTCAGATGGGCATTCAATGGTGTCATGATGGAATTTCAGAGGAAATATATGCACCAGGTCCATTTCTCAAGTGAAACTGTCAGAAGTTATGGATGGTAGAGGGACGGAAATTATCTCAGTGAGCTTCTCTTTTTTTAGTAGTCTCTTGTTTTCTCACCCGAACCTACACTCTCTGTAAACAAACCAACTAACCACTCGAATTTATTTGCACAGTGCACCTCAGTGCTTACTTTCTCATAACCTTGGTGAGACACTGCAGAATATCCCTTCTCAACCCAAACACTGAGATGATGGCTGCTGGCATATTTTTTGGACTAACGTACCTTTCTTGGTCCCTTCTACAGTCCCTTTCTGACTATTGAGTTATTGAGTCATACAGCAGGGAAACAGTTCTTTCGGCAAGACTTGCCCATGCCGACCAACGTGCCCAATCTATACTAGTCCCACCTTGGCCCCTCTAAAACACAGTTTCTGCGACCTCTGGCAAAAAATAATCTTCCTAGGGTTGTAATTACTCATGACATTGTTACTCAGCAGTAATTAGCAACTGGATCCCAAGTCAAAGGAGTGGGATAGACAAAACCGCATTCTGTCCGTAACAGGGCGCCAGTCCCATGATACAATCCACCAGGAATTTTTATTAATACATATAAAAGGATTAAAATTGTAAAGATAACTAGAAAACAGATGAACAAATAGGTCTTTGTGAGCCTGGGGCATTCCCATATTATGGAGTAAAAGCGATGTTTGTATGGCTGAGTAATATGCTGGAAGGCTACAGCAGATGCCTTGAGAGTGTGCCTGTCTCTGAAAACTGTTTTCTCCAAAATGTAATTCATTTAATCTCTCTTTCTCATGCCCATACCATTGATCTGCCACTCTTTCCGGCTATCTCCTCTGGGGCTGGTCACAAATGGTGGGTAGATCTTCCACCTGGATCAGAAGCTTAGTTTATTTTAAAAAGACAGTGTGAAAACAGGCCCTCTGGCCCACCAAGTCAATCCCCGCACACCAACGCCATCCTACACACACTCGGGTCAATTTACAATTTTACCGAAACCAATTAACCTGCAAACATGTACATCTTTGGCGTGTGGGAGGAAACCGGAGCGCTCAGAGAAAGCCCATGCAGGTCACAGGGAGAACGTGCATACTCCATACAGACAGCAACCAGTAATCAGTTCAGCACAGACAGCTCAGTACAGAAGGTAGTGGCTTCAAAACTCACTCCAAGGCCAGGGCACGTAAACAAGCAAACACTGCAGTGCAGTGAACTAAAGACCTGCTTATGTATCTTCTCAGATAGTCAAATAAGATACCACAGCAACCTTTTGGTGAAGATCTGGGAAGATTTTGTTGGTGTCCACACAAATACTTGTTTCCCAACCAGCAATTATTGGATGGATTATCTAGTGTTATTTCCCTTGCTGTGTGATTCATTCACTGATGCATCCCTTGGAATGATCATTCAACATGGTAAGGATATTGGTAAGGATATCTGCGTGACATGATCCCAGTTTTCTCTGGGATCTCCGGTTTCTTCCCACATTCCAAAGACGTACAGGTTTGCAGGTTAATGGGCTTGGTATAATTGTAAATTGCTTCTCGTGTGTGTAGGATGGTGTTAATGTGTTGGTCGACGTGGACTCAGTGGGCCAAAGGGCCTGTTTCGGCTCTGTATCTCTAAACTAAACTAAATTAAACTAAAACAACCCTTAAAACATATCTCATTAGCCAAGCTCATGGTGTTTGTCCTAACTCCTCCTGTGTTTTTTAGCCAAGTAACTTACCAACGTGCATGTCTTAGAGATTCGGGGCATTCAGGGACAAGGGGAGAACTTGCAGAGTTGAGGGGAGAACCTGCAAGTGCCACAGGCGTAGCTCCAGAGGTCAGGATTGACCCTCAACCACTGGAGATATGGGGCAGCCATTGTGCCATTCCATTACAGCGCCTGTTGTTCCACCAGACTTCTCCTAACCCTTGCCTGACCAACATTATTCATGATATGCAGTAGGTATTGTTCGATTCTCAAGACTGCACATAGCATTGGTGCTGCAGACATTCTGCAAATGGCCACACTGTCTAGCGTTGACAGATTGAAAACAAATAACTTTTTTTGTGTTGGATTTTCTGCTTCTGTATTTTTCTATATTTATGGCATTTTTAATGTTGCATGTTGCACATTATGGAAAAAAATTGCCGGCAATTAATCTAATAGTTTATGTGACAGGCCACACCAAACCTACGATCGTATTTAATTTAAGATATGAAATGTCTAGAATTACTGCCAGACCACACTGTGCTGGATAATTATCCTTAATTGGGATCACGATAGATTAAACTCCCACAGTCTCTCTGTTCTGCCTGTTTAATTCGAGTGACGGTTTGGTTTGTTTGGATTCTCTCTCAGGCCTGTGCTAGTAGTCCAACCACAGTCTGCACTCTGACATTCAACTGGGATTTCCCTGATTACTGCTACAGTGCATCGGCATGGGATGAGGCCTGTGGAACTGCCCTAATCCCAAGGATACGCTAATGGCCTTTGTTGGGGAAACTTTCAGGAGAGCTTGAGGGTGGTTTCTGTGGTGGCAAATGGTACCATGTTGGAAATCGTACTAATCAACAATAAAATAGTATGGTTTCTTCTGTCCATTGCAACAATGCACACGGTTCATGGTTGTTTTTACAAGCAACCTGAGACATACGGCGTTGTGAATGCTGCTGTGTACAAAATGTAAACCTTCCTTTACAATCAAGGGCTATTGGACCAGGTATTCTCAAGACACAGCAGGAGACATGCAGTCCAGGGAGAAAACCCACACGGTCATGGGGAGAAGGTACAAACTGCATGCAGACAGCACCCGTCGTCAGCATCGAACCCGGGTCACTGGCGCTGTCAGGCAGCAACTCTACCGCTGCTCCACGCGCCACAGTAATTTTGCGGAAGTATTTGTGACATTTCTGATTCACACGGCAATTTTACATGACACATGGGTCTAGGTTTTATATTCTCCCTGTAACCCGCGTTGATATCAAAACCAAGCTCCATAGGACAGCTCAGTGGCACGGCGATTCATGTTCAGTGGTGACCTCTTCTCCTATCTGTGTGGAGTTTGCACGGTCCCCCCTGTGACTGCATAGGATTATCCCAGTTGTCCCGATTTCCACCTACATCCTGAATCCACGCGGGTTGGTGGGTTAATTACCCACTGCTGCTTATCAGTGAAGTGGGGTTCCAACAAAATCAGGGATGGGGACAGCAAGTGATAGCTAGTAGGTTGTAGGGAATAGCATTGCTCGGATTAATTTTGTAATCAATCATAGGTCTAAATGACATCCCCCTCATAAGAAATATGGAGGAGATTGAATGAATGGGAAGGACTGTCTCTTGCCCGTGACCGCGTTGCCCTCCCTGTGCAGCCAGAACTTTGATAACCCTCCGGCATTGCTTCATCCAATTCCTTGCTACACATGAAAGCTCAAGTTCCTACCAATGGCCACCTCCTTCTATAATGAACTATACCTCTGTGACGGCCGAATGTCTTTGTTCAGAGCTCAGTGGAATCCCCCTCCCGCCCGCCACCCTGAAACCTTGCTGGAACTCTCACTCAGCTATTCTGCAAGAGTCATTCAATGTTAACTTCAGCTGGTGGCCATTTTGGTTTTCTTGCAAACAAATGAATGAAAACCTTTACTATTAAAATAACAGCCACAGAGTATAGCATGGTCAGCCTGCAGCAGGTTGGTAGTTTGTGAATGAAGCCTTAGTCAGCACTGGCTCCATCATCCATTATGTGCTTGTCAGCGACATTTTTTCTTTGTCATTCCTGACCTGTTTTGTGCAGTGAGACAATAGAAAGGAGGGAGCCCAGTGGCTTAGAAGTGACAGGTTCTATCTCTGTTTCATTTCTCCCCTGACTGCACCCACTCTTTTCTATTCATCGTGGTATTGTGCCAACTGTACTGACTACTTTGGGTAAATGTGGGAGGACATCTTCGGTTTGGAGTTGGATCTCTGTTGTTTTGATGCATGGTGCTTTTTGGGCAAGGGGAGGAGGGCACAGAACAAGTGTATGGATGATCGTTGGTCAGCATGGACTTGGTGGGCTGAAGGGCCTGTTTTCATACTATATCATAAGATCATTAGTGATAGGAGTAGAATTAGGCCATTCGGCCAATCTAGTCTTCTCCGCTATTCAATCATGGCTGATCTACCTTTCGCTCCTAACCCCAGTCTCCTGACTGCTCCCCATAACCTCCGACACCCGTACTAATCAAGAATCTATCAATCTCTGCCTTAAATATATCCACTGACTTTGCCTCCACATCCTTCTGTGGCAAAGAACTCCATGGATTCACCACCCTCTGACTAAAGAACTCCAAACTAAACTAAACTAATAGCCAGCTTTTCTTCGTTGCGCCTTGATATCACAGATGCACCACTCGTTGAATGAATACTTTTAATTGAACCACCAGAGGAAATACGTTTGCTGCATCTGCACTGTTGAACCTTAACATTTTGGGCCGCTTGATCTGATCATCCTTCAGCTTTTCGCAAGGGAAGACCAGAAACCACATTATCCTCACTTAAGCGAATCTAGACAGGAATTGAACACTAGAGAGGCCAAAGATGGGAATCTGCAACAAAGATTTCTACACATTTCTGGAGGAACTAGGCAGAGGGAATTGTCGACGTTTTGGGTCCTGATGCAGGGTTTTGACCTGAATCGTCGGCAATTCCTTTCCTCCCATCGCTGCTGCACAACCTGCTGCGTTCCTCCAGTTTCCTGCTTTTCACCCACAGAAATTGAAAATTAATTAGCATTTACATGACGAGTTTATGCATTTCTCAGACACAGCCCACAGCAAACAGTGAACTGGCACTCTGAAGTGTAAAATGAGTAATGTTTCTTTACTAAAGTGTATCATTACCAGCTGGGATGTTTGACCAATTAAGCAGCATTTACATCATAACTGGGGTGTATCGGAAACTGGTTTAACAATTCTCTAGCCTGAGGGGTTTGATATCTCTTGACAGCATGGTGCGACCTTTGGAAATGAGGAACATCACCTCACCTAGTCTAAGGTCAATTCCATGACCCCTGAGTACCAAGTTCATAACATTTTGGTGCAAACTACCTTGTACCCCTTAACAAATACCACTGAGACAGACCAATTTCCAGTTTGAAATTTTGCATATCCGTTTCCATATTCCTGACAAAGCAAGAATGATTGCACTTCAAAAAAACATGAATCGGCTGTAGGTTTTGGTATATATAATTTGGTGTTATATAAATGTACGTTCCCCTTTAAACAAGAACGTAGGAATGTGCCTTCAATTCTAGTCAGTGGCATTGGTTGCAAGAAAGATGTTGACTCTATTTCAGTTGCACTGTGATATCCTTTGTACCCATTTGTCTTCAATAGCACTTACAACAGCTTGTATTGCACAGCACCCTTAAGACAGATTTATTTTAGGAGCGTGATCGAACAGAATTTGACACCAAGCCTCAGGACTACACGCCATGTGAAAAAGATAGGAGCAAATGTCTTGAAGGAAGAAAGAGAAGTAGAGAAATTGGGAGGTCCAGCGAGGGTACCCCAGAGGTTACAGCATTGGCAACTGAAGATGTATCCACCAGCGGTGAAGCTCGTAGGAAATAGTGAGAGGTCAGGATGGGAAGAGCAGAAGAGAAATGGCAACAGCGAGCAGATGGAGTGTGGAGACATTCAGATACAAGGGGATGGATTTTAAAATTGGGTTGAAAACAAAAAAAAAACGATAGATGTTCAATGTGAAGCAGAAACCAGGAACTGCTGGAAACACTCAGCAGCACAAGGCAGCATCTGCGGAAAGAGAAACCATTAATGTTTCGGGGGCATCAAAGTGGCGCAGTGCTAGAGTTCCTGCCTTACAGGATGCGATCCTGACCACGAGTGCTGTCTGTACGGAGTTTGTACATTCTTCCTGTGATCGCGTGGGTTTTCTCCTGCTGCTCTGGTTTTCTTCCACACTCCAAAGACAAAGAGATTTGTAGGTTAATTTGCTTTGATAAAATTGTAAATTGTCCCTAGTGCATGTAGGATAGTGCTAGAGATCACTTGTCCGTGCGGACTCAGTGGGCTGATGGGGCTGTTTCCATGCTGTATCTCTGAGGTCTCAATAGCGGCATTTGAGGTGCAGTGGAGGTTTGGATGGTGCACTGAGGAAAGCCAGGCAGGGGTGTGCTGGAATAGTCAAGTCCAGGGGTAGCAAGACCATGACTAATGCTATCATCATCAGGTGAGCTGAGAGAGAGGCAGAACCCCTGGCTGCAACCAGATAAGTGTGGTCCTGCCCAGCTGGATGACAGTGGGTGAAGATGGCTTGCTCACCCACGAAAACTCTTCAAACAGGTCAGGTTGGGCAAAGATGAATCACTCCCAGTGACATGAGCCACTTTGGTGCTAAATGAGATCGACAGGGTATTTGGAGGGATTCAGATCTTCAACTTTGGGAAGAATGCGCACAAGTGTTTGAAGCTCCAACATGGAGCATGTCCTTGAAGAATAGGCCAATGGGTGGTCTTGTATTAACAAGTTTAACAACCGCTGACAGGTCAGAGTTATCCTCTGTGTAGTGTACAAGTACACATCTATTGAAGATAGACACAAAGGGCTGGAAGAACTCAGCGGGGCAGGCAGCTTCACTGGAGAAAAAAGATGGTTGACGTTTCGAATAAGGACCCTTCTTCAGACCGAGTCTTGGCCCGAAACGTCACCATCCTTTTTCTCCAGAGATGCTGCCTGACTCGCTGAGTTACTCCAGCACTTTGTGCCTCTCTTCGGTATAAACCAGCACACATCAATTGTTGAGTGTGAACCCACAAGCCTCAGTCTCCGAGCGAGGGTTAACGACTGACTCTGGCAGTCGGCAGAATGAAATTACTTCGAAGCCTGGGCTGTCCCCTCAGTAAATTCTCAAAAGTGCCCATCGTCTTCCGACAATCCCAATTTCATTATGGGAAATGGAGAATTTAGTGGAATAAAGAATCATCTCTTTAAAGCAGATCATCCCGGAAATTAATACTGACTGGCGTGGCTACTAATGCATTTAACTATCATTAATCTGATGTATGTGGGCGATGAGATCAGATCCATCGCATATTGGAGTTCAGCTCATTTGAATGATTGGCTGTGAATGCTCAGTTTACCTCCCCTCCCCCTTCCCGGATATTGGATGGTGGGGGAGGGAGAGCCGTCCACATATTTAAAGGGAGCACAGGACCTCCTGTCTCCTTGATGTTCCTACTGTGCCATGCAACATGCAAGGTGGAGGGGGTGAGTAGTGGGCTGCAGCCCTGCCAGTGTGTCCATCTGGAAAATGGCACATGGGAAACGAGTTTAAAGATTGAGACCTCTGTATCTGAAAGTCATTGTTAACCACAGAAAAAGCAGGAAACCCTCAGCAGGTCAGGCAGCAACTGTGGAATGCAAACAGAACTCGAGCCCTTCATTCGAGCCTGCATCCTGGTCCCAGACCTGACACGCTATCTGCTTTTCTTTCCACATTTGCTGCCGGATCTACTGAGTGTTTCCAACACGTTCTGTTTTTTTTTCATTTTACTCCAGCATCTACACTTTTTTAGTTTGATTTTTATTGCTAATCATCTCTGGCTTTACCACTCTCCTAGGCTTAAGTATGGGAAGCCCTGGAGATAGAGATGAAGCTAGTCTCTCTTGACCATAGTGAGTCTCACCTGCTCCCTCAGAATTACCTTTACCGCCGGTGGCAGTGCTTTTTATGCTCCAACAGTTAGTGGACACAAATACGCGCAGGCCTGATGTACCAGGACAGCAGAACACGACAGGACAGGATAAAGGGCCTGTCCCACTTTCACGACCCTTTTTACTTGTGGACATTTTTCATCAGGCTAGAAAAATGCCCTGACCTATTTAATGCCACGAGTACCTACGACTAGCATCATGGCCTGCTACGACCTACCTACGACCTCGTGACGACCATGCTGCGAGTATGAGTCGAGGGCAAACTCGGCAGAGGTCGTGAAGGTGGGACAGGCATTTAAGGGGCTCTTTGAGGATTGCAATAAGAAATGTTTTCATTCATGAAATACAACACCTTGGTATTGGTGGGTTTATTATTGTTATGTGCGCTGCGGAAAATTGTTTTGCACGCTGTCCAGGCATATCGTACTACACATGAAGTATAATCAACCCACACACAAGTACAACAGGTAGTGCAAACAGAAAATATACAGATTGTAGAAGGTGTTACATCTACAGTGGAAAATGCAGATTGAAATGTGCAAGGTCCACAACAAGGTTGGTTGGGGGATTGTGAATTTGTCCTTGGCATATATATGGGATATGTGTAGCTGGGACATGTTAGCCGGTGTGGGCCATAGACTATATGACTCTAAATACCAACACCCAGGTTAGTGAAAGGTGGCTAATGTACTTCTCTGGGTTGTCTGACCTCCAAAGTTGTCCTAAAATTGCAGAGATTGCTAATTTGCCAACCGTGACACTACTTCCTGAAGTCCTCGAGAAGATTCATTCAATGATCAACTGACGATCCGATTTAGTTGCCTTGTTCTGTTTATTTCTAAGCTAAGCCACTGAAAATTACCTTCATTAAAGGTCTTTCCTAGCTTGCTATGGTTCACTTTGGAAACTTTCCTGGTGTGAGCCACTCTCCCGCATTCTAAACTCAGGCTCATGAAATTATTTGATTTTGGAGCATTGGAACTTATCATGAGGTGTCTCAGGTCCACCTTAAGTTTGTCACTCTTGAATATGTTTTCTGCACACTGCAGTGTTGCGATCAAAGTAATTAATTACCTAAAGCAAAACACTGGAGATGCTGGAAATTTGAACTAATAAATAGAATAGTGTAAAATTTCAGCAAGTCCAACAGCATCTGTAGAGAAAGAAGCACATCGAGATAAACTGTTAACCCTGTTTCTCTCTCCACAGACATTCCCTAACGTGTTGAGGAGGAGCTTCCTTTGTTACTCCCAATTAATTATTTACTACCTTTAACTTTCCCCCACCACAACCATGTTACCAATCTCATCCAATTGTCCTAACCTTTGACCGACCGTGTCCTCTACTCCCGATTCACCCTGCCCACAACTCCCTATTTGTCATATCCCTCCCACAAACGCTGCAATGAGACCCCAATCTACATCCCACTCACCCAAACATCCATGGTGCCAATCTCCATCCAGCCAGAAATGACCCCATATCCTCCACCCACCCCAACCCAGCCTCAAGGTCCCATTCCTCCCATTCCTCCAGTGGCTACTTTCATTGACTCTGACTGCCTGACCTGTTGAGCATTTTCAGCAATTTCTCATTTTAGGTCCGATTTTCAGCTTTTGTTTTTAATGTCTGAGCATGTTGTGTGTTGAATGCCTGGTAAATTTGCAGGCAGTAAACATGAAGAACCGTTCAATGTTGTACCAAAGACCGATGGAAAGCAGTTGAGGAAACGCACATCTGTTGCAAAATGGGCTTTTGTGATCAGTAATATTTAGGATTTTGAGATGACCTTAAGTTGTTGTCCACAGCCTCTCTTTCTCATCACGTCTCAGTCTCCTTTTGCCAATGTGTTTGCCCATGTTAAGGACATGACTGTGACCATGGCAACCCGGATATTATCTGGGCGAGTGCCTACTGAACATTAGACCTCAGGTTTATGAATTCAAAGAACTTAATGTCTTGGAGGTTAAGTGGAAATTATTGATGGCATTCCCAAGGATCTAACACTCATTGGAAAGTAATGACCTTTTCATAATGCCTGCTAATGAAAGTTTAATCGACTCAACATTGACTGTGGCCTGGGAGCAAGATCTGCCTGACCTTTTGGGGTGACTCAAGTCAGTCAGGGAACTGAGCATTGAAAATAGACACAAAATGCTGGAGTAACTCAGCAGGACAGGCAGCATCTCTGGAGAAAGAATGTGTAATGTTTCGGATCGAGACCCTTCTTCAGAAACGTCTCCAGGGATGCTGCCTGTCCTGCTGAGTTTCTCCAGCATTTTGTGTCTACCGTCGGTTTTAACCAGCATATGCAGTTCCTTGCTACACAACTGAGTATAGAAGTTGGGATGTTATGTTAGGGTTGTACGAGATGCTGGTGAGCCCACTCTTGAAGTATTCCATTCAGTTTTGGTCATATGAAAGATGCCATTAACCTTGAAAGAGTGCAGAGAAGATTTAAAAGAAGGTTGCCAGGACTCCTGGCATCCCTGCATCTAAGCAGATGTAAGGATGGAACTACGAGTTCAAGGTTTCAACACAGGAAAGAGGTTCTCCTTCTTGCAAAATGAAATCTAAAGGCTGAGCTAACAGAGACTTTCCAATTTATGAAAGGTTTAGGTAAGAGAGATACAGAGAGTGAATTTCCACATATGGAGAAGAACAAAACCAGGGACCATCAGTAATAGTTGCCTATCAATCAGTCTGGCAGTAAATCTCCCTGGTTGGAGCGAGAATGGAATTCATGAACAAATTGAATAGTTGAGACAAATTGTGGAGATGCATGCTGAGGAAGCTTGATTAGCACAAGAGGTGAAAGCAGATAGAGGGCTTAGAGGAAGAATAAAATAGGTTTAGTTTAGTTTAGTTTAGATCTTCGGCCCACCGTGTCTGCACCGACCAGCGATCCCCGAACATTAACACTCTCCTGCACACTTTAGGGACAATTTACACATACACCAAGCCAATTAACCTACAAACCTGTACGTCTTTGGAGTGTGGGAGGAAAACAAAGATCTCGGAGAAAACCAATGCGGTCATGGGGAGAACGTACAAACTCTGTACAGACAGCACCTGTAGTCAGGATTGAACCCAGGTTTCCGGCGTTGCAAGCGCTGTAAGGCAGCAACTCTACCGCTGCACCACCATGCCACCCTTATAAGGTTATAAGGGAAATATACCTTAGATAATTGGGTTCAGTAGAGTTTTCTGTTTTGGATACTAATCTCTTTAGAATACATGATTTTGAATCCATTTTCTCTGAAGGGAGAATCAAGAGGATACATTGATAATTTCATTGAGAATTCAGGAACCCTCTTATCTTGCAGTAAGTAGCAGAATTCTGGAATTCCCAGCTCCAAGAAGCTGTGAATGTCCAGGAGCTAGCAATGGGATTCTGTTGGGTATGGGGAGATCTGAAGTGATTAAATGGATTGCCATGATTTAATTGAACAGCAGATTGGGCTTGAGGAAATGAATGTCCTGCTCCTGTGTCCACATCAAATCTGAGATTCCTGGGATGTCAGGACTGTCTTATGAAGAAAGACTGGATAGACTTGGTTTATACTCTCTGGAATTTAGGAGAATTAAGAGGGGATCTTATAGAAACTTACAAAATTCTTAAGGGGTTGGACAGGCTAGATGCAGGAAGATTGTTCCCGATGTTGGGGAAGTCCAGGACAAGGGGTCACAGCTTAAGGATAAGGGGGAAATCCTTTAAGACCGAGATGAGAAAGACTTTCTTCACACAGAGAGTGGTGAGTCTCTGGAACTCTCTGCCACAGAGGGTAGTTGAGGCCAGTTCATTGGCTATATTTAAGAGTGAGTTGGATGTGGCCCTTGTGGCTAAGGGGATCAGAGGGTATGGAGAGAAGGCAGGTACGGGATACTGAGTTGGATGATCAGCCATGATCATATTGAATGGCGGTGCAGGCTCGAAGGGCTGAATGGCCTACTCCTGCACCTAATTTCTATGTTTCTATGTTCACATCAAATCTGAGATGGGCGGAAGACTTGCCTGATGCAATATTTTTCACTTAGGGGGTGGTGGGTATATGGACGAGCTGCCAGAGGAGATAGTGGAGGCAGGTATTAGAACAGCATTTAAAAGACACTTGGACAAGTACATGAATAGGAAAGGTTTGGAGGGATATGGTCCAAACGCGGGCAAATGAGGCGAGCTTAGATGGGTCAGCATGGACCAGTTGGGCCGTAGGGCCTGTATACATGCTGTATGCCTCTATGTATTCTCACTTGAAGGTTTGCCTATCTGATATTTAAATATGGGTTCCAGCTTTCTGGAATGCGCTGCTGTTAAACAAGATCACGCCAGCTTCATTAGCCCAGGTCTTGTATATTGATGAACTGACTGCGGCAGCCTGAATGGTCTTCTTTTTTTGGAGTGTTATTAGATTTTTGCTATTATTGCGGTGGGCGGTTCGATGATAATGAATGATCCTAGGTCAGGTGCCAAATGCTGAATCAGCCAGGTTATTTATCTCCCTGAGCGTTTTCAGACAATTCACTGAATGGATGTGAATCTTCACCTTGACCTCACGTGTAACCTGAAAGGAGAGAGCTGGCATGCTGCGCTTAGTGCTTTTTTATTCATGAGCTTCTGACTAACCCATTCAGCAGCCTTCATTCCCTGATGGATTTTATTCAAAGAGGTGTGCTCTGCATATGAGCTGGCTTCCTCTAACCGCCTGTGATGAAAAATCATTCGAAATTAAACCTCGCAATTAAATTGCAGGAAAGGATGTATAAAAACGGAGTAATTTTAAAAACCGTGCCCCGTCTCATTTTGGTGACAATCTTAGCCTGTGATTTCCATCGATCCTGACATCCAGCTTTTGCCCATTGGATATTAATAAGGCTGCTTTCTAAGGCAAGGGCATTGCGATTTTGTTCATCCTTCTCATTCACATGTTAAAATTTGCTGATTCACTGCATTAGATGCTGAGATGGATACTTGGTCCATTGATAAGCTGAGCTAACCAGTGGAGGCGCATGTGGACATGCTGAAGTATTTTCCTTTGAAGGGAAGGGTGACCTTCCTCAGAAAGGGAATGGCTAACATGTACTTTGGTTTGACATGTACCGGGAGTCCTGCCCAGACTCCAAACCCTTGTCCTACATTCCAAACCCTGCTCAGACTTCAGACCCTTGCCCAGTCTCCAACCACCTTGAGCCCCTCCCTCACCCAAGACTCCAAGCCCCATGTTGAAATTTGAAACACCTACCTAGGTTCCCAGCCCTTGCCCTGGACTCCAAACCCCTTCCCAACACATCTAAGTTCCAAACACATCAACCGCCCACAATCAGTATTAATTATCAATCATTTGTACCCACAAAAAACAGTTCATTAACAACTTAATACAGACATATGTAGAAGAGATACTAACATATATGGAACAGCGCTGAAATCCCATTATCCAGCATCAAGCATGAATTCAAATCCAACCATGTAGATCTCCCAGTTGACAAACATTTTAACTCCCCTTCACACTCCCATAGTGACCTTCTTGATTAGCACTGATATCAGAGGTTATGGAAAGAAGGCAGGAGAATGGGGTTAGGAGGGAGAAATAGATCAACCATGATTGAATGGTGGGGTAGACTTGATGGGCCAAGTGGCCTAATTCCACTCCTGTACCTTATGACCTTTCTGTCCTTGGCCTCCTCCACTATCAGGGTGAACAAATTGGAGGAACAGCACCTCATATTTTGCGTGGGCAGTTTTCAACCCAGCAGCATGTTTTTTGATTTCTCGAACTTCAAGTACTCCTTGCATTCCCTCTCTCTCTGTCCCTCCCCCACCCTTGTCCTCTTGCTAATTTCACCGTTTGTTTTCCTTCGTTATCACCTCATCGCCAGCGAACAGTGGACCATTGTGGGCTCCACCTTTCCTGAGCCATCGATGCAGGCTCTGCTTTGTTCTGTAGCTTCCCATACCTCTAGTTTCCCCCTCCCTGACTCTAAGTCTGATGAAGAGTCTCGACCCGAAACATCACCAATTCCTTTTCTCCAGAGATGCTGCCTGACCTGCTGAGTTACTCCTGCATTTTGGGTCTATCAACCACGGAGCAACACAAATTCTAATAATACAAGAAATAATTTGTTTGAAAAAGCCTACCAAATATGAAACTGAAGATTGCCATAAAATTAACATCCTTCAGGGAAGCAGATTTGTCAACCCTACCTAGTCTGGGTCTACATGATGTCAGACCCACCTCATGTGGTTGAATCTCCATTTCTTTCTTAGTTCAAAAACAATTCATGGGTGGAAAATAAGTGTCAATTTTGCCAGTGATGACTTACAATAAAGAAAAAAATAAAAGTTTAAATTCATAGCTTAGAAAATAGAAAATGCTTTCTGGTGGGACAGTTTTGTTTTATGCTTGGAACAGCAGGCCCAATTTGGTCTATACAAAGGACAATGACAATGTACTTCCAAGTTGTAGAATATCTTGGGCACACAAAATGCTGGAGAAACTCAGCGGGTGCAGCAGCATCTATGGAGCGAATGAGATAGGCAACGTTTCGGGCCGAAACCCTTCTTCAGACCTCTTTCAGATTCTACCCCTCTTGTAGAATATCTTGTTATTTTCTGGAGCACTGTTTAGTAATTGAATTTCCAGACTTGGATGTGTGCTTCACAAAGTGTTTATTCTTCTGGACTCCCCTGCATTGCTGACTGATACAACGTGCATGGAATATAATGCATCTGTGATACCAGCAAAAACGGAGTAGGTACACCGAGTAATATAGTTCCGTGCTCAAATGGCCAATCATACTCAACACTAATCACAGAGATTGGTGTCCCTCGAGACCTTGCCCATTCAGAAATGGTGGACTCTGCCAGAATTCCTTTCACTTGCAACTTTTGCATTTAGGAGAATAAGAGCCATCATTAAGGCTGGATCGTGTTCCTGGTCTGATGCCAACACCTGAGTGCTTGGGCTCTTCAATTCCACTCGTCATAAATTTGAAAGCAATATTCCACTGGGGCTTTCAAGGGGTATTTCTTTTTTTAAATGCTCAGAGTTTTAACCTTGTATATTTTGTCTTCTGTTTCCAGACTTGAAGTGAATCCAATCTGAAGACGCACAGTTACTCTGGGACGGGCTTCGGCTTCCGGGCCAGCATTAAATGTCATTGCCAAGGATGCTGTTACCTACTCACTTGATGATGCCAGCTTTAGTCTTCTTCATGGCTTTGCTGACCTCGGCCTTGGCTGACACGGTGATTGAAGGTAAGACTTCCCAACTTGACCAACCTTGTGATGACAGTGTGACAAACGTTAGACATACCCCTATTGGTGTTAATTGCCCAGCTGTCCACTGGTAGACCAATGACCCTGTTCTTCATTTATTCATTCCAATTCCAATTGAGTATCTCAATTCTCCTGCTGTTAAAATCATAGAAACATACAAACGTAGCACACATCTATCTATACCTATCCCATTAGGCCCACACCACCCTATGCCTAAGATAGACACAAAAAGCTGGAGTAACTCAGCGGGACAGGCAGCATCTCTGGAGAGAAGGAATGGGTGACGTTTTGGGTCGAAACCCTTCTTGCCCCAACACCTTCCCTATTCATGTCCCTATGCAAGCATCCTTAAGCATAATAATTGCATTTGCCTCCAACAACTCCTCTAGCAGCTCATTCCTGTTAACCACCCTCTGCGTGAGAAACATAACCCTCAGAACTCCTTTAAATTATCCGCACTCACCTTAAAACAGTGCCTTCTAGTTCCAGACTTTCTTGTCCAGGGATAAAAAGATCCTGAACATTATCCCAACTAGGCGTGGACAACGTGTTAATCATGTTAAACGTGACCTTCACCCTTCACCCTTCTCCATTCTTATTGTTTTATATTTCTTGATACCATGGATGTTGATAACATTTGCCATTTGGCTGGAGGGATTCCTAAGGATTACCAACAGCCCAGGATCCAAGACGCTTAGCTGCATACATTTTAGGGCCTGTGTCAGAATTATCAGTCTGCATTCATGCTTCCGTGCATTATTGAACCACAACATGAGATTCCACCTATGTTAGAATCATAGAAAATAGGTGCAGGAGGAGGCCATTCGGCCCTTCGAGCCAGCACCGCCATTCAATATGATCATGGCTGATCATCCGCTATCAATAACCCGTGCCTGCCTTCTCCCCATATCCCTTGACTCCACTAGCCCCTAGAGCTCTATCCAACATCCAACTCTCGCTTAAATCCATCCAGTGATTTGGCCTCCACTGCCCTCTGTGGCAGGGAATTCCATAAATTCACAACTCTCTGGGTAAAAAAGTTTTATTCTAGAAAACATCCCCTTGAGCTTTGCTTGATTACTTTTGGGATGTGGAGAGGCGTTTCCCGATATCTCTAAATGACCACAAATTCTAGTTCTCTGCTTTATGGTTTTCCCAAGATAGTATGTGGTTAAGGGATTGGTTAAATGATGCCTGTTGCTATACTGGTGCCTGGAGATGGTAAGCTAGATATGGATAATTGCCTGTGCTTGTCATTATTGAGTCCGTATGTAACTGATAGGTGGTCTCTATTCAGATTTGATGTACAGACTGTGAGTGGAACCGCAAACAATTTTTATACACAGGAGTATAGCAGCCTTCATTAGTCTGCTTTATTCCCTATTTAGGATAGACACAAAATGCTGGAGTAACTCAGCGGGACAGGCAGCATCTCTGGAGATTAGGAATGGGTGACGTTTCGGGTCATGACCCTTCTTCAGACTGAGTTACTCCAGTATTTTGTGTCTATCCAGTGTAAACCGGCATCCGCTGTTCCTTCCTTCACGTTATTCCCATTCACTGCTGGATTGGTGCCACAGAATAGCACATTGATATCAGGCCTTAGATTTTTGTTGCGTACTATCCAGTCAGTGGAAAGATAATACTTGATTACAATCGAGCTATTTACAATATATAGATACATGAAAAGGGAATAACTTTTTTTACAGTCCAATTAGCCTACAAACCCACACATCTTTGGAATGTGGGAGAAAACCCATGTGGTCACAGGGAGAACATGCAAACTCCACGCAAACAGCACCTGAGGTCAGGATCAAACTTAGATCTCTGGCGCTGTGAGGCAGCAACTCTACCAGCTGCACCACTGTGCTGCCTAGTTGTGGCTGTAGATTTTGTAGATGGTGCACACACAACACAGTGATATCCCTTTTTCTGCGTTGCAGAGATACCAACACAGAAAACACTGATATCCCTTCAGGTTACAGGGGAGTTCCATTGTTAGGCTGCCCAGGTTTTTCCCAATATATGTAGGGTAATATGAGTTAGGCATATGACACTTGCATCACACAAGAGATATTCAGATGCCACTGGATCAAGATGATAACTCCAACAGATACAGAATAATAAAACCATCTTTTACACAATTGGGCGTTCTGAGGCACCACACTGAGTAAAGAGACAGTTTAAATAATCTGTAGAATTGTAAATTTGTAGAGACAGTCTGTATAATTTGGAGAGATGCCAGAAGTATTGTAAGCAAGATGGGTTTTCAGGAATTTCTTAATGGCAGCACTGAGAGTAAATTTATTTTTTTGAAACTAAATCAGAGCGTCGTACCAGGAAAATGTGGACTTTCATCATACTCGTGGATTGAGCATAAGGAGCAGAATTGCTAGTTCATCTTGCCTTCCCTAACTCACAGAGTGGCAGCCATATTTGTTGAGGATGACATGACTCTGCAAAGGCCCAGATATCAAACTGCACTCTTCCTGGTCACCATTGGCAGCTGAATGGTGGCCATTCCTCTCAGCATTTGTTGCTGCAGTTGAACTTCAAACAGATAATCCGGAAGTCAGCAAGCTGTGAAATATTTCACCTATTCACCTCTCATCAAAATCTTGCCTCTGACACAAAGATGAAAAGGTGATAAGGAAGCAAACAGGCGGTAAGAATATTAGTTCGGCCAGGAGCTGTTGGACAGTGAAGGAGATCATTTGACACATCATGCCTGATACAGTGAATGAATTATCCAATTCCAGTCCTCTCTCCCCATATTGCTGCAATATCCTCCTTCCAACAAAATAGTCAATCCTCTATTTGTGTGGATCCTGTTTTTCATCAGCTTTGCAGGCAGCACACTCGGGCCATCATAATACAATTTCCACAGCAGCCTGTAATTCTTTCTCTGACTGCTTTAAATCACTGTCATCGGTTACCCACTGGATTGCCTTTGGAGCATCTTTATCAAATACTAACACTTTTGATCACCTTCACTCACCCCCCCCCCCCCTGTTGACCTTCTCTGCTTTAAACCAACCTTGCTCCTTTTGCTTTGTTTTGTTCTTTGCAAAATATAGTTTTTTTTATTTATTGAACTTTTTTTTAATGTCCTTTTATTATATTACCTATTGAGTACTGCGGTTACACAGCTGTCGTGCTGCTGTAAGTAAGTAAAGATTTCATAGTTCAGTTTCCGTTACATATGACAATAAAAGACTCTTGACCCTTGCCTATATTCTGAAGTTCTGTTTGATAAATCTCTTCTGCGTTCCAAAATGCCGATATCCTTATTAAACTGTGATGAGGAGAAAAGTGTTGCACTGCAGCTGATAAATACCGATTAATATGCGTGAAGGGTTTAGGAAAGAACCCTGTCTCCTTCCTCAATAACCTTCTCGATTTGTCACTTTCAGAGATAGGTGTCCATACACCTCTCTGTTCCTGTCTCCTCTTTTAGTTTATATTGCCTCTCTTTAAAATATATCAGTTCACGCTCCTCGGCAATCAGTTCACGCACCTTGGCATTGAATATATCACCTGCCATCTGAGCCGTCTTCACCAGTCTGTGCCCTCTCTGCGTCTGCTGGTAGCCTGCCGAGTTGTTGCAGAACTCAGCTAGAAATTGTCAGAAACTGATTTGTCACACCGTGCAAATATAAGAATTAATCATGGCATTAGGAATGCAGTAAGGAATTAATTACTGTCATCCAGCAATTTTTAACACTTGAAAATTCCCTACTGGAATTATCTGGCGATGTTCAATATAGTTGGTGCCAAGGATATGTCTATACACAGCAAGGTCCCACACACAGTGACGAGAGAAAGTAATGAAAACAGCAAGTGCTGGGAAAACCCAGTAGGTCAAGCAGCATCCATGAAAAGAGATGAAAATCAACGGTTATTGTCTGAGACCCTTTGGGCACTGAAGTATTGGCTTTGTTTCTGTCCATGTGCTGCCTGGTTTGATGAGTTTTTCTGCAAGTTGCAAAAGGGATCTTTAGCACCAAAGTCCTGGATGTGTAGTGAGCCCTGGTAGAATCATCAGACGTTGCTGCAAGGGGGAGAGATCCAGTTTGTGTTACCTCTTCCACCACCTAATTAATCGAGACCAATGTAAGGTGATGCCATTCTTATCGCAAGTCATTCTGTAAGTTCCTCAAAGAGTATTTTCTTTATGTGTTTTCCATCACATCAATGAATATACCCTAAAAAAAAAATGGACTAGAGACCAATTTGGGATACATTGAGGTTGTGAAAGATATTGCTAATCTGTTCTTTCTTATTACCATCAAGTGTGAATGTAGTTTTTTTATGTTGAGCAACAAGGTTTATCTTTGCTCTGTAAATTGGTAAATTGAACATAACCTTCTCAAGTCCCTTTTGCCAGCCAATTGTCCATGGAACCAATTAGTGAAGGTTTGGGGGTGTTTTTCCAGCGCAGTTCAGGTAATGATGAAGGGGGTGAGGGGAAGCTGGTGATGGTGGGACACCAACAGAGAAGATATACGGTAAGCACATGGTGATGTAGGCGTCTGGCAAAGATCTTTTTATCTGTTCTCTGGATGTGTGCACTACCAGCAACTCTGTCCATCCCTGGCAGGCTTTGGGAAGATGGCGAGGAGCCATTCTGAAGTACACAGCCCCGTGTGGTGAAGGTGTTCCCATGCAGCCCTTGATTCAGGACCAAGTATTTATAGCTAATGGATCCATGAAGGGACAGTGATCCACTGCCAAGCCAGAGGATTGTTTGATGTAGGGTAAAAACTTGCAAAATTGCATTGTTTCTGTGTATTAGTAGACCTTGCCTCTCAAGGTGGTGGAAGGCACAGTCCTGGGGGTACTGACGAAGGAAGCACTCTTGATGAGTTTGTGGCCCTGTTTCTTATACACAGTACAACGGAGGCCATGGTTTGCCAGTGAGGGCAAATATTAAACTGTACGAACACCAGGCCAGCGAGCTCAGGAAGTCACTCTTCAAAGGAGATCATGGGGAAGCTGTTAGCACAGGGTGAGTTTTCGCTGGCATGTGTTCGAACCAGCTTCGACTGAATTAATTAGATGACAGAGAAACGTTAAACCAAAGTGTTCCTGTGTCCCAGGGAGCCGTACGTCTGCAGATAAATATACTAACTATAACTCAACTTCTTGAAACAATGTTTTTTGGCATGAGCTGTAGTGTAAGTCTCACCATCCATCTGCACAGCCGGTGTTGTGCTATAGATTGCCTCAGAATAGCTGTCACTCTGTGTGGTGGATTTATGAGGGGATGTGACTTAGTTTGAGGTTGACGCGGTATCTATGAGTCTAAAACCTTGTGCAGATTAGTTACAAGATGGAGACAAATCAACATGGAGCCTCTGAAATAAAAAGCTATTGCCAATAGCCAGGAGCAGAGAAGGGGATAAACCACAGATGGGGATGCCAGCAGATGTGTCTGAAAACCCTGGTAAGAATGAGTGGCTTTAGAAAGACTTTTAAAGGATGAGAAACAGATGGAAAGGGTTTCGGGGGGGGGGGGGGGGCGATCTGGAGAACAGGGTCTGCTGGCTGAATGTTGTACTGCTTAGCGGTGTTTAGTTTACAGTACAGGAACAGGCCCTTCGGCCCACCAAGTCCAAACCGACCAGCGATCCCCACACATTAACACTACCCAACACACACTAGGGCGAAGTTTACATTTATACCAAGCCGATCAACCTACAAACCTGTACGCCTTTGGAGTGTGGGTGTAAACCGAAGATCTCGGAGAAAAGCCTAGCAGGACACAGGGAGAACGTACAAACTCCGTACAGACAAGCACCCGTTGTCAGGATCGAACCCGGGCTCCACCGCTACGCCATCGTGCCCTGGTGGGGTAATCTAGGGGTAGAGTATTCACATAACCCAGGTGAGATTATTAAAAGTATTCATGTTGCGAGGCACAGTAGCAAATTGGTGAGAACACAAGGCAGATGGAGTTATAATTCAGCTTTAGTAAGTAGTAAACGGACAATACATAACACATGTGGATTACACTCTGCTAGTAACATCCTGTTTTAGTAACTTCAGCCCATGGATATTATCACACCACATGTTTAATACTTACAACGCCAGATGAATTTCTTCTCCAATATGTTACAAATGACCCCTTACAGAAATCCAAATTTACACAAACTCCCATGTATTGTTAAAACCATGGGAGTTTCAGTATAGTAATAATAACAATAAACTGTTTTGTAATATTCATTAATGACTGGACACAGTATATATTCCATTAGTTTAATTGTGGGTATTGTTAGGGAGAATATTCGGTGAACTAAAAGAATTATAGGTACACAAAAATGCTGGAGAAACTCAGCGGATGCAACAGCATCTACGGAGCGAAGGAAATGGGCAACGTTTCGGGCCGAAACCCTTCTTCAAAAGAATTATAGCAAGTGTATACAGAGCAATACGATATAGGTAGCTGTGGGTAATGGACGTTTCAGACTTAAGGAGAACTTGGTTTAGGGACAGTTCACAGTCAGGAGCAGAACTCTTTCATAATCCAGGGACTGCCCGCACTGGGAAGCTACAAGTTTCATTGGGCTAGGGAGGGGTCAAGTCAGCCAGCACTACACTTTTGATTGCCCTCCCCCTCTGGAAAGTGGCAGTGTGTGGATATGGGGTGAAGACGGTGTGGGCCTGGGGTTAAATGGCTCGCTGGTATTCAATCCTTGAGGTGCTCTTGTACCAGATGGCTGGTATCCCAACCAGAGTCAGTGAGTCAGTGTCCGGGCAATGCAATGAAAGGGAAATAATTTCAAATGAAATAAACATCCAGGTGTGTGATTTATGCTTGGTGCATTCCTGTGGATGTGTTGATGTTTTTGTTGGCTGGTTACACAGAGGAGGAATTCGGTTTTGAACACCGCTGGAAGATTTCAGGATCTCCAAAGATAAAATTGGTAACAGGAGCCGACCAGGAATAGGGTTCGTGGAAGTTCATCTCAAACATTGCCTGAAACTTGGGCCGTTGACATACCAGGCCACAGATGTTAGCTCAGCCAAACCCAACTGAGTCCGGCATTAATGGATGCCATCACCATAACAACCACATGGGAATCCCATTCTCGAGAAAAGAGAGGGAGAAAATAAGCCAATCCCAGGGGTGGGTTGGCCCATCTGTGTTGTCTTAAGAGATGCCTGCTATTGCCAAATGGTTAATCCGGGCATTGTGAAAGGTCTTTGTTCAGACAGAGTGTTGTGGGTACTGAATGCTAGCAAGTTTGATGTTGGCCAGATTTCTGGAGTTATCTATGTTATTGCCTCACTATGAACAGATTTTTATGAGGAAGGGCTTAGAGTGTACAGTATGAGTAACCAGATGCTGGTTTATACCGAAGTGCTGGAGTAACTCAACGGGTTAGACAGCATCTCTATTGAAAAAGGATGGGTGACATTTCAGGTCGGAACCCTTCTGAAGGATTGAAGGTGCCCCATCAGGAGGGTTCCGACCCAAAATGTCACCCATCCTTTTCCTCCAGAGTAGCTGCCTGACCCGTTGAATTACTCCAGCACTTTGTGTCTATCAAAGGTTCAACAACGCCCCAATTATATTCTGATGATTGAGCTAATGTAGTCTGTGATAGACAAAGAGTGTGGAGGGCTTTCTTCAGATGAGTATGTGGATAGTCCAACTCAAGGAGGGACCATACTGGACCTTGTATTGGGAAACAAAGCTGACCAGATGACTGGTTTTAAGATAGTTATGAATAAGATTATGTCTAGACCTTAAGGGAAAGTACTGAATTGGGGCAAGGCACATAATAACATTATTAGTAAGGATCGAGGGAGAGTAAAATTGGCACCAGTAGAATGACCTCCACAAACTGGGGACAAGGATGATCGCTTTAATTGTATTTGGTCTATTAAACCCAGTGTGATTGGCTTCTAATTCATAATGAGAATAAACAAAAATATCCTTCAGAGGTTGCCTGAATAATGCCGATAGTTCTGGGGGTCTCTGCCATTGTCCAGATGGAGCTCTGAATGTGATTTCCACTTAACTCGGTCTAACATTGTGAGCGAGGCATCAACTCAGAGCAAAGGACCGATTTACTACAACCTGGGGCCAACCATCTGTCCTGTTAACACTTTGGCGCCAGCTAAAGAAAGCTCGCCAGGTTCAACATCAATCTCCTCTCACCCACAGCCTGCTCTTCATTACCCCCATGGCTCAAATTACTTGACCCATATGGAGGTATAGACTCATACAGCTCAGAAACGGGCCCTTTGGCTCAACTCCTCCATGCTGCCTCATCAAAGCTAGTCCCAATTGCCCATGTTTGACCTATATCCTTCTAAACCTTTCTTATCCATGACCTTCTCCAAGTGTCTTTTAACTGCTGTTTTAGTAGCTACCTCAACTACCTCCTCGGGCAGCCAGTTCCATATACCCACTGTCCTCTGAGTAAAGGTGTTGGCCCTCAGGTTTGTATTAAATCTTGTCTCATTCACCTTAAACATTTGTCCTCTTGTTTTTGATCCCCCTCCCCTCTGTGCATTCTCCCTATCTGTTCCCCACATTACCTTATTCACCTCTACAAAATCATACCTCAGTCTTTTGCTCTCCAAGGAATAAAGTCATATATAAATCAATCTCAGGATGTTATCTAGGACTGATACAGGTGAAAGTAGAAAAATCCATGGGGAACTTTTTTTACCCGGATGATTGAACTAATACAGCAAGTCCATTACCACACCATTGAAGATGGGTTAAGGTTCTGTGACTCAAGCAATCTTCTCACAGCATTAACTCAAAGCTGCAAAATTTGATAGAGAGGGAAGTAAAAGAGGTGGAAGAGTTGCAATACCAATCAGGGAGAAAGTCGCAGCGCTTGAGGGTTCATCCACTGAGGCAATATGAGTCGAGATCAAAAATGTGAAAGGTGAAATCAATCTAATAGGATTTACTATAGGCCTCTCAATGACCAGCTGGAGATAGAGGAACAGGGATGAAGATATGGTGCAGAATTTGTCAGATGTACTCAAGATGGTTTCTTGAAACAGTATGTGGATAGTTCAACTCAGGGAGGGACCATATGTTTATGTTCATAAATGATTGGATCAGAATTAGGCTGATCGGCCCATCAAATCTACTCCGATATTCAATCATGGCCGATCCATCTCTCCCTCCTAACCCCATTCTCCTGCCTTCTCCCCATAATCCCTGACACCCATACTAATACTGGGCTGTATTGACAGGGGAAACGATTTGATACCAATCTGAGGGGTAACTTTTTCACACAAAGGGTAGCGGGTGTATGGAACGAGCTGCCAGCGGAGGTAGTTGAGGCAGGGACTATCAGAAGGTTTACAAAATATTTAGACGGGTAGATGAATTGGACAGGTTTAGAGGGATATGGGCCTAATGCAGGCAGGTAGGACAAGTGTAGATGGGACATGTTGGTCATGTGGGCAAGTTTCAGATTTCCAGCATCTGCAGGTTTTAATTTCATACTGGTTGTGTAATTAGCCTCATTTATACCTTGCCGAAAAGTTTAAGTATTAAGAAAACAGGTTTATCGATTGAATGATTTGTTGGAGTAAGGAAGGGTTTTGTGCCAGACATTATCCAGAACACTGACTTGGTGCCAGTCACAGGTATACCTGCCCTTCATGTATTCCATATGAATGGCTCCAGATAACCATGATTAGTAGTGGAAATAACAAACCACTCACCTATCCAGCTATATTACAGGATGGATCAGTTTGTAATGAGCAGGAGCTGGATTTTGTTCTCACCAGCACCACCCCTAGGAACCAACTAAAGCAACTTCAACAAAAATGTATTGCAATTAATGTGTCTTTAGTGCAGAAGCTATCATTGAACCTGGGAACTGTAGGTGTGCAATAATTCCTATCACAATAGGGCTTCATGGTGGCCATTGTGACTTTCAATCCAGCTCTTGAGAAGTTTGCAATCCCTGTATTTGCAGTGTTTGTGATGTCCTTCAGCTACCGTGACTTTGTGAACCACAGAAGTGAATCTTACCTCTTGGTTATTTGCCACAATATCTTTCAATCTTTCTATGTCTGTTTGATGACTCTCTTAGATTAAGTTGATGTGTTAAAGGAACCACACAATTGCATGGTGTTGTTCTCAGCTCTGTCAGTAGAGGATATTTTCCTTTCAGTTCCTTCCCTGTCTCTTTCCCCGTCCCTCCACTCCCCAATAATGTTCCATAGGAGCAACAAAGAACTGACAGTGTCTTTCATATTCTTATTGTTTATTTTTACTCCCTGGAATATTTTTTGATTAATCGTCAGTGACAATTACCTCATCAGGGTAACCAATAGTCTCAGAGGGGCGGTCGATGCACGGGAGCTGAATTAACATCTGATGAGGTCCTCATTAACCCAGGGTTGTGTTATCTGAGCTGTGCAAGTTAATTAAGCTCCTTCGAGCCTGCTGAACGCTGATGTCATCATCAAAAAATATATTGCTGAAAGTAAATCAACAGAAACGAGTAATTGGCACTGCTTTCCTATTAATGAGGAGTCCAAAAGATTCTTGCAATAAGTGCGAAGGAGAAAGGATAAGATGGGAGTGGATGTTTGATGTGTTTCTCCTCTTTCAGGTGCACACAACATGCAATATTTAGATAGCAGGATTCAACAGAGCTGCACAGGATGATGTCATTGCTCATGCCTTGTTGGGTTGACTCTGTCCTTCTACAACTGCACAACATTCAGTGTGTTCCACCCATAGGAAACTGTGGCTGAGAAGTGATACGATCACTCCACCCAGAGATCACCATCCACTTACAGCTGTGTAGGAAGGAACTGCAAATGCCGATTTAAACCAAAGATAGATACAAAATGCTGGAGTAACTCCACAGGACATGCAGCATCTCTGGATAGAAGGAATGGGTGATGTTTCGGGTCGACACCCTTCTTCAGACCGGAAATGACCCGAAACGTCACCCATTCCTTCTATCCATAGAGATGCTGCCTGTACTGCTGAGTTACTCCAGTATTTTGTGTCTATTCACTTACAACGTTTGTGTGACTGGTGCTGAAGATGTCATTTCTCCGAGGTTGGCAGAGTGGCGCAGCTGGCAGAGCTGCTGCCTCAAAGATCCAGAGATCCGGTTTCAATCCTGACCCAGAGTTACTGTTTGTATGGAGTTTACACGTTCTCCCTGTGACCACGGGCTTCCTCTTGGTGCTCCGGTTTCCTCCCACATCCCAAAGACATACAAGTTCTTAGGTTAATTGGCGTCTGAAAAAAAATTGTCCATAATTAATGAAAAAGTGGTTTAACATAGAACTAGTTTGAAATGGTTGATTGATGGACTTGGATGGAATTGATGAAATTGGCTGAAGGGCCCATGTCTATGCTGTATCTCTAAACTAAACAAAGCTGCCTGACCCGCTGAGTTGCTCCAGCACGTTGCATCTTTTTTTTGTAAACCACCATCTGCAGTTCCATGTTTCTAAACGACGCCTTCTACTTGATCACCACCCCCATCTACCACACTCAACACTCACAGCTGTCCGCCAGTGATGCACAGAAACTGCAGGGTGCACCATCTGCACAACTTCTGACTGCGCCAGCAATGTTGTTGGAGCAGGAGGGAGCCTTCTTCAGCAGCCCTTATTTAGGTCCTGGAATTGATAGAAGTGCTTCGCAAAGCCACATCGTGAGTTCCTCGCTGCAGAACAGTGAAGGCGCAGCCAAATATTTTTACACCCAGTTAAAAACCAGCAGTATTATCACTGGCTCGCGTGACTGCCTTCCCATCCCTTTCCCTGTGGTACTGCTTTGCACTCCTGTGTCAGCTGTAGCCAGGCTGGTGGAGACAGTGGGGACTGCTGATGGCCAGAGGGAACACATGGTCTCGCCAGGAGTTGGAGCAGTCGGGACTAACAGGATAGCAGGGGAGAGCAGTGGTGCTGTCAGAGCAACAGTGAGGGGAGCACAGATGTTGTCTCAGGGAGAGAAGTCAACAGAGTTGCACGGCTTGGAGCACAGCCATCTCCCCAGGATTGTAACACAGCGGTTCCAGTAATCAGTTGGGTTGCTGTAACATCCTTAGATGTTTACATCCAGAGCCATCTTGGCCACAGTTGGAGCTTCAGCGGAAATAGTATGAGGGTGCTTTATTTAGATATAGTCACAGAGTCATACAGCGTTGAAACAGGCCCTTCGGCCTAACTTGCCCACACCCACCAACATGTCCATCTACACTAGTCCCACCTTCCTGCTGGATAAAGCTATTCTATCCATGTACCTGTCTAAATGTTTCTTAAATCTGCTGAATTTTCAGTGCAAAGGCCTCAAATTCCAGCTAAATAAATATATTTGAAAGAAGCTTTCAGGAGTAATAGAACAGGAGAGCACTGGCTCTGCCAAAGCATAGAGGTCTATGGACCCGATGTGAATAGATAGGTACAAGAGGAGTAACATGGGCACACAGGGTATTACAAGGACACAGCTCGTTGAGCTGCTCCTCACCACTCCAGAGATCTGGGTTAAATCCTCACCTGTGGAGTTTGCGTGTTCTTCCAGGGACCACATGGGTTTCCTCAAGTTGCTCTGGTTTTCTCCCACATCCAAAATATTTGCAGGGTAGTAGGTTGATTGGCTGCTGTAAAGTGCTCCAAGTATTTAGGTGAGTGATTGAAGCTGAGTGATTTAGGTGAGTGATTGAAGTGGATGAATTGTTGGAAGATTTTCTTTTAATGGGATTAATATAAGATTAGTATCTGGGTGGTTGATGATCAGCATGGTGGACTGAAGGACCTGTTTCCATTATACTCTGAGAAAGAAGGGGCCTTCAGATCTTGGTATGGAAAGAGTTGAGGGATTGTTGTAGTCATGCAGCATGAAAACTCGGTCCAACTTGTCCATACCAATCAAAATGCCCCATCTGAGCTTGTCCCATTTATTTACATTTGGCCCATATCCCCCAAAACCTCTCCTATCCATGTGCCTGTCCAACTGTCTTTTTAAATGTTGAATGAATGAATGAATGAATGAATGAATGAATGCCTTTTTATTGTCACTATACACATGTACAGTGAGATTAAAAGCTGCTCCTACTCAGTGTAAAAAACAAAAAGGGGGAGGGGGAATAAGGTGCACAGTTTCTGCGACGCTATGTACATATCTATAAAAGACAATGGATAAATAGAATTACAGTTACAGTACAAATTACAGTACAAATGTTGCTATAGTACCTGCCGCCTATGGCATCTTATTCCATATACACATCACCATCCGAGTGAAAACATTACCTGTCAGATTTGTTTTAAATCTTACCTCCCTCACTTCAAACCTGTTCCTCGAGTTTTTGATTTCCCTACCCTATGTAATAGTGTCCGTTCATCCACCCTATCCATTCTCCTCATGATATTATACACCTCTACCTGATCACCCCTCAGCCTCCTGCTCTCAATGAAAAAGGTGAACCAGAAAATTGGAAACTATCAAAATGGCAGATGGCATGAAAAGTATGAAAGATATAATTAAGAAGAGGCAGGACCTGGAGGTTGGATTCAAGACCCACCGAGAGATATGTTGTGGGAATTATATTGTGAATCGAGAATAATTAAATAACTGTATAGTGGGAGATGTAAAAGTATTTTCATGAATAGGGAAAATAATATTGTAGAGGGTTTCTGACTCTGACCTTACTCGCTTAGATTGCAAGAAACCTGTCGTTGGCCTCCAGAATGATAAAATAAGCTGCCTTCCCCTGGACTGCTGTCAGAGAATCAGAGAAAGACCAAGAGTTGAGGGGATAAGTGGGCAATTCAGGCAGAAGAACTGGAAGCAGAGTTGTTGCTCCAGGAAAAATAAATCTGAGAGTGATGCGATGCCCATTAGTCTAACTCCCGTTCCTGCGGATGATAAAGATGAATTGGAGATAGAGGTACGGACAGTTGCGCACCAAGAAATTGGTTCAGAAGGAGACTAAGTGAGAAGGCTGCACACACTGTCGGTGGTGAGGCAAAGATGCAGGAATGCACCATGTTATTGGAGTGTATCAGAGCCAGTTTGTTCAGGGGTGGTTGATAGAGATTGATGGGGCGTGAGGCAGAAAATTAACAAGTCTGAAGTTAAAGTGGAATTATTTTTTCCCTCAGACCTTGTTGCCTGGAGATTATAACTTGGTTTGTTTTTGCTGAAATTACCATGACCACTGAACTATAACAGAGTTTTCCAAGAAGATGCTTTGGGTGATTTCACGATCTAGTGCCTTGGAACATTTTATTTCTTCGCTCGTCGATTAAATAGGAAAACAAATTTTAGTCTCTGTTACATTTAGCAGGGTGACATGCTTGGCGATGTATCAGTGTGTACATTTCTGCAGGTTTACAGGTTCATTTTCAGCAGCGGAGAACGATTTTTCAAGAGCAGGGATTAGGCATTTGGCCCATGGCCGCCACAGTGCCAGAGATATTGCAATGTATCAAGAGCCTTCTCTCTACTGACAGCAGCCTCTCATCAAATCTGCCAGCTCCAGCTCGGCTGGCAAGTCTTGCCTGAGACTGTCGGTGGAGCCCAGACCCAGGGAGGCAGTCACACTGTTGAAGGTACAACAAGTTTAAACAGAGATTCAGGGAGTTCTATTCTCCATCTCCTGTATGGTCATTCATTCTGCCCACCACAGTAATGTGGCTCAACCAACACTGGGCACGTTACCCAGGTGTGTAAGAAGGAACTGCAGATGTTGGTTTACACCGAAAATAGACACAAAATGCTGGAGTAACTCAGCAGGACCGGCAGCATCTCTGGATGGAAGGAATGGGTGACGTCACCCATTCCTTCTATCCAGAGATGCTGCTCAGGGAAGAGAGGGCGAGTTATATCATCTTGAAGAGAAAAAAGCTAGGACCTACTATCTATCTGAGTAATATAGATAGACACAAAATGTTGGAGCAACTCAGTGGGACCATATGACGACCATCCCTTTTATTTCCCTTCTTTCCTCTCGTATATGTTCAGATTTCCTTACAATGTAGATGGCCATTTCACCCCTTTGTGTCACTGCCAGAACTTAGAGCAAACTCGCCCCTTCACTAATTTTCCTTGTAACCTGTTCTGTCAAATTCTCATCAACTTCCCCCCCGACTACGCCTCAGTAGCAAAAGAAGCAATTTACAGTGGATAATTTGCCAGCTACTCCAAAGCTTCGTGATAATATGTGTATCAGGAAAGCAGAGAGGTCATCGATACACTTCGAGCACCATGCACATGTAGTCGTGGCCCAGGAAGTCCCATAGACAGTAGGTGTCTACAGGTTAATTGACCACCAAGTCAGCTGCACCTCATTTGGTAACCTATATGTGAATTTTCTCGCGAGGTCAAGTCTCTGTGAGCAGCAGAGAGGACTCTACTAATAGTTTACACTCTGCTCTCAGGTCAGTATGTGGGAAGAAGAGTGGGAGCAGGCTCAGGTTTGGTTAAGATACTCCCGGTTTTAAATAACCTTCCAAAGGCTCAGTTAGCGAAGCCCACTGCTGAATTGGGCTCATTGGGCAAAGGTACAGTGGAGCAGCTGGTAGGGCTGCTGCCTACCAGCTCCAGCAACCAAGGGTCAATCCCAACCTCCAGTGCTCTCTGTATGGAGTTTGCACGTTTCTCCTGCAATTGCGTGGGTTTGCTCTCAGTGCTCTGGTTTCCTCCCACATGTGGATTGAGAAGTTAGCTTACGAATGTAAATTGCTCATATTGTGTAGAGGGATGGTAGAATCTACCAGGTGGTTGGCACGATGGCGCAGCGGGAGAGTTGCTGTCTTACAGTGCTTGCGGCGTTGGAGTCCCGAGATCGATCCCGACTACGGGTGCTGCCTGTGTGGAGTTTGTACGTTCTTCCCGTGACCGTGTGGGTTTTCTCCGAGATCTTCAGTTTCCTCCCACACTCCAACGATGTACGGGTTTGTAGGTTAATTGGCTTGATATAAATGTAAATTGTCCCGAGTGTGTATAGGGTAGTGTTAATGTGTCGGGATCGTTGGTCGGTGTGGACTCGGGGGGCCGAAGAGCCCTAAAACTACATCTCTATCCCTGAAACAAAAAACTAAGCCTAAAATCTGGAGGGAGTTGATGGTAATGTGTGGACAATAAAATAAGATTAGTGTAGATGGTGCTTAAAGTCAACATGGACTCAAATGGCCAAAGAACCTGTTTCTCTACTGCATGAATCGACATCTACTGCAGTGTAGGAGTGTGGTTGCTACACTTACAGTGAACTGGTGCTTTCAAAGGAAGCATTGTATGGAGCTTCACCTTGCTGTTATGGTGAATGTCTGATGGGAGTTACCTCAGTGCTCACCTCGAGCAAGATTCAGGAAGCATTCATAACTTATACCTTTGGAAACAAGGCAGCTTTCCGCTCCCCTTATTGCGGAATTTTATCCACATTACAAATCCCCTACAAACTATTGTGGTTTGGTGATCCTCACGGGGGTATTACTCACCTCCTCACCGTCAAACTCCGGCTATCACTCATTTGAAAAGGTTGCGCAGGTGAGTGAAGGGTCTCCGAGGGATGAACCTCACTGTCCACATTCCAGATATACGGAAAAAGATTTGACTTGCAGGACCTTGGGAGAGGAAACCAGATCTGGGAAGAACTCGGGGAAGGTAAGCTTCCAATTAAAACAGCAATAAGGTGCCCTGCAGCGAAGATTTGGAGTCAGTCTAATTGCGATACCCATGCCGAGCAGTCTAAGCTGTCGCCATAGCAACAGTAGCAGCTTGGGACAGGCCAAGCCACGGATGAAAATGTGTATGTCAGAAATGGCCATTTTAATTTTCTACAGACAATCCGAGGTCAAAACCACATGCAGCAGTTTCCATGTTCCTTTTGGTGATAAGAGATGGGGGGGGGGGGGGTCAAATAAAAACTGAAAATGCAGGAATCTGAAAGCGTCTCTAGAAAGTGAAACTTGTCCGGCTTCAATGAGTCTCCCTCAGAAGTAGGGGAAGAGTGGAGAGTTGGCAGTTTTGAATGCAGAGCTGGAGAGAGGAGGGAGGTGTAAGACAAAACACTATATGGAGTCACAGGGATCTGCAGATGCTGGAATCTTGAGCAAAAACGCACAGAGCTGGAGTAACTCAGGCAACATCTCTGGGGGGGAATGGATTATATGGAGATTGGTTAAGTCTGATCATGTGGTAAGCAGCATGAGTCCGGATAGGTAGTGAGGCATCTTATAAAAACCTGGTGAGAAGTGGGATGTATTGAGAGATGCTGCTTGCTTAGTGTAGTTCTTCCAACATCTCTGATTTGTTTGAAAAAAAGTGTGCATAATACAGTACAATGATATCAAAATAAGTTTCCACCAAAATGCACAACCTGGGGATTGTGTACTATTGCTCAATGGAAAATTCATAAATATCTCCCACAGCTCTTGTTTTTATAGTTGGCAGAAGAAATTGCAGAGATTTTCAGGAACATTTTATCCAGAATCTGACTTTTTGAGCTTTTATTGTTATACTTGGAAACTTAGTGAAATTAAGTGAAACTTTTAGATTATCCCGCTTCCCCCTCTCATCCCCCGAGTGTCAACTTCGGGAAGCGGTCACTAAAGCGAGAGAGGGCACTTGGAACGGAAAGTGCGACGGGTGCTGGAGAGTAGGAGGGAGAACAGTAAGAGGATGAAGAGGGCAATGTATGGTTAGAGTGCAGAGGGGAGGAAGGATGAGAATGGAGAGCACAGGGAGGAGGGAGATAAGAGGAGGATTGGAGGGTAGAGAGGGAAAGATTAAAAAGAGGGAGGGAAGGCAAAAAACAGCAGAGAGGACAGAGGGAAAGAGGCAAATGTGGAGAGAATGGAAACTGGGCTTGCAGGATAGAGGCTGGAGAATGGGTACATCAGAGAATAGGAGCAGAGAGAGATTAAAGAAAATAGACACAAAATGTTCGAGCAACTCAATAGAGAAATTCAATTTATAATTTCAAGTAATCCTTCCACTCCCTCTCTTTCCATTTCTCCCCCACCCTAGTCGTCCTGCTAGTTTCACTGTTCGTATTCCTTCCTTATCACCTCCTCCACAGCCAACAATGGACCATTGTGGGCTCATTGGCCATCGGTGCCGGCTCTGATTTGTTCCATACCTTTTCATGCCCCTAGTTTCCCCCCCCCCCCCCAGTCTGAAGGAGGACCTTGACCCAAAACATCACCTGGTCCTTTGCTCCAGAGATGCTGCCTGGCCCACTGAGTTACTCCAGCATTTTGTGTCCATCTTCAGTGTAAACCAGCATCTGCAGTTCCTTCCTAGAGATGAAAGAGGGGCAAATGGTAAATGGACAGCAGCAGACAGAGGATGAAAAGTGGAGGGAGGGGTGAATCGGGGAGAGTAAAGCACCAGAGAAAAGAGGAAGGACTTGGGACCGGAGAGCAGGATAGGCAAATGCTGAGCAATAATTGTAAGAAACACATAATAATACAGTTCTTGAAATGTCTGTGAAACCTTGCAGTCTATTTCCCAGCAATGCCTATCAAAGTTGATAAGACAGTGGATAGAAATTCCCCACTGATCAAATGCGAATGTCTGTATTCAAGGCGTTCAGTGAAAATGAATGAAAAATTAATGGGCTTTGAAGAATTTTCATTCTTCAAACCAAACTGGGGTTTCCTATTTTATTTAACATCCCCAAATTATCTCAGCCCAAAAACAGGTTGCACAATTTCACAAATAAGCGGATCAAATAGGTTTAAGTACCCAATGTGCAGCTTCAAGCCAGTCTTTCATCGCTGAAGTGAAGCTAATTATTGAATCGATTGCAAGTTTGGGACACAGCTATCTCGCGGTTGCAGTGAGAATGCACCAGGGAGATCAACCAGCATGTACACATTCTCCTCTGCACAGCTCCCACTGAACAAATCAATCTGCCTGATCTCGGCACACAGAAACATTTTGGAATGAGATCAACCTTAGAAGCAGGGGAACTGAATGAGATTTGCAAATCCTATTCTGTCACTTTTGTTTTCCAAAAATGGAGTGCCATCAAAATAAAGTCTGAAGAAGGGTCTCGACCCGAAACGTCACCCATTCCTTCTCTCCAGCCTGTCCCGCTGAGGTACTAGATCATTTTATGTCTATCTTAGATTTAGACCAGCATCTGCAGTTCTGTCCTACACTTAAAGAACATAGAACCGTACAGGGTAGGAACGGGCCCTTCAGCCCACAATGTCCCCACCGAACATGATGCCGTTAAACTAATCTCCTCTGCCTGCATCTGATCTATTTCCCTCCATTCCCTGCATTGTCATGTACTTATTCAAAAGACACTTAAATGCGGCACCCACCACTCTCTCTGTAAAAAACAAATCCCGCACATCTCCTTTAAACTTTGCCCATCTCAATTTAAACCTATGCCCTTTAGCCTTTGGCATTTCCACACCGGAAAAAAGTTCCAACTACCTAACCTAGCCATGCCTCATAATTGTAAATACTTCTGTATGGTTTGCCTGCTCAGCCTCTGACGCTCTAGAGAAAACAATCTAAGTTTGTCCAGTTTTTCCTCATAGAATGAGACATAAAAGCAAAGAATTGCCTTTCATAAAGAACCTTCTAGAGCCTGTTGCCCCTGTGACCACATGGGTTTTCATGGGTGTCTGGGTTTCCTCCCACGTGGGAAAGACATGGGGGTTGGTACATTAGTCAGCAATTGTAAATGCCTCCTAGTCTACGTAAATTATAGAGGAATTGGGCGAAGGTTGGGAAGTCAATGGGGACGAGGAAAGGAATTGAATTAGTGTTGATTGGTATTTGATAGTCAGCACAGACGTGATGGGCCGAACAACCTACCCTGCTGGGTGATTCTACAACTCCATGACTCAGCGACATTATAACATGCTTGATACTTCCACAGTTGCTCACAAGATGATTCCATCCCTCAATCAATGCTTCCTTTGCTCTCCCAACTACCCTCCATCAATGCACCAGAACAAAGCATGCAGCCAATCCCTGATCCCAAACCTGAAACTAAAGGCCCAGGCCATGAAAACCCCCCTATTTTCCCATCAGAGCCCCATTCCATCTTCATTGCCCTTATCCCCTGGTTGTGGTCCCAGCCGCATGTCTTACAACCACGAAATTTGTTGCAGTCTCCATAGAACTTGCTCGACAGCCCTGATCTTCAGCCTAGGTTCGCCACTGCTTTCTCCCACGCACTTCCATCCACTCCTCCCATCTCTAGGAGCTGGTCACAAACCTTTGTGACACGTTTACTACAACAGCTCTAAATAACTTCTACGGCAGGAGGACCACTGGTGCTACTGTAGCCACACCACGCTCACGAGCACCTGGAGCACACACCACGTGAAAGCACACACCACCAGACTTCTTCCCCTCCATCAACAGGCTTCCAAATGGTCCTTCCATAAGCTTAGGGTACAGTCCGATCCTCCTATACCTCATTGCAGACATTGGAACCCGTTGCGCTATAATGCTAAGAACTATATTTCGCACTCTGTATCTTTCCTTTCACTCTACTTATTTACTTCAGTTCGGCTTGATTGCAATTATGTACAGTATTATCTGATCTGACAGGATACCATGCAAAACAAAGTTTTTCACAGTCCCTTGGTACATACGACAATCATGGACCTGAACCTAAATACCCGAATTACCAAGCCTACAAATACACCATTGTCGAGAAGAATATAAGCTAATGACATGGGGTCTGAATTTTAACAGGCAGGGGCGAGCAGCCAGGGTGAGTGCACTGGACAGTGCAGCTTTGGAAAATTAATAAGAAATATTTTCGAAGCAATAGCCTCAGGTGAGTCAACTTGAGTAGCCTGAAATATGAGCTTGCCTTTTGGTTGTTCGAGGCACTGTATCATTCCTGTTGCACCTCATATTCTTTCTTCTGTTGTGGCACCAACTGTCAAACAGATAAAAAGGGAGCTAATTAAAAAATAATGGCACTTGCAAATGTGAAATAACAGTGGATTCTAAACTAGCTTGGGTCTGTCAGCAAGTGAAGACTGAGAGTTGGTGAATGTTTCTTCTGATCTGAGTCAGCAAGGAAACTGGTGATAAATGATTCCCTTTCATGGAACAAAAGCAGACAGGAGAGTGGCCCCTCGATGATGAGGGACCCCTTGCCTTCACGTTTTGGCAATCTGCCTCCCACCGTCACATAGCGATGTTCAACCCAAACTATCACCTTCTGAAGATCTTCAGGGGTGATCATTGCTGCTCGATGTCAGAGTGGCCAGCTTGTGGAGCTGCTGCCTCATAGCGCCAGCTATGGAACGAGGTGCCGGAGGAGATAGCTGAGACAGGGGCTCTCGCAATGTTTAAGAAGAAATTTGACAGGTACATGGATAGGACAGGTTTAGCGGGATATGGGCTAAATGCAGGAAGGTGGCGCTAATGTACATGGGACATGTTGGTCATTGTGGGCAAGTTGGACTGATGGGCCTGTTTCCATGCTGTATGACTTTATGGACAGCAACCAAGCTTCAATCCTAATGCCTGGTTCTGTCTTTGTGGAGTTTGGATGTTCTTTTTGTGACATTGTGGGTTTCTTCTGGTTTCCTCCCATGTCTCCATGATGCGCAGATTAGAGTAATTGGTTAATTGGCCACTATGCTCTTGGTCTATAGGTGAGTGGTAAAATTTGGGGAGAGTGAAATAGATTATGGTGGAATTGGTGATAAATGGGTTATTGATGGTTAGCATGAACTCGGTGGGCTGAAGGGCCCATTTCCAATAACTCATGAACAGACATTGCAGCAAGTATCCACCATGATCATGTTTCTTCCCTTGACCTTTGAGATGCATTCACTCATTCTTCCACTGCCATAGTTCCATCTTCCAACTACTTATTTCTTCCTTGTGCAATGATGCCAGATATCATTGTCTACTCACCCACTCTAAACCCAGGTCTCTGATCAACCTCTTCCCCAGTAACACTGCCTCCTTCCGTAAATGGCCCCACAGTTTCATTCTATTTTTACTAGGCAAATCAAATGCTCATTAGCCAATCACTTTGCCAGCTCCTCCTCCTTTGTTGTGAGTGCTGGCCTTTTCACCAAAGATCCTATAGCTCCGCTCCGCTATAGGGATCTTTGCTTTTCACCCTTCTTATTTCCTCCTCCCTGGTTTCACTGTGCCTCAGTTTGAACCTCCACCTTTCTCATGGACAAAGAGAGTCTCAGCTTCCAGTGTCTGGAGGCGAGAGGATGGAACTGTGGGACATTGCCATGGTTACAACACCCTGTAGGGCTAACATGCCAAATATTTGTTCCGCTTTTCATTTTCCAGATGTGAGCAACATTTCCAGAATTTTATTTTGACTGGATTTCATTTTGATGTGCAGCTGCATTTATTGATTTTTGTTTGTGTTACATCCTTATTTCAATCCCATCAGAATTCGCCTCTTCCTGATTTTGACCCAAAACGTTTCCTCAACTTCCTCTTGAATTGTTTCCCAGCAAAGGGTGACTATAACTGTTAACCTGAAATGTATCTCTATAAGCTACCTCCCCCTACGCCACCCACCCCTCCACCCCCACCACACCAACCCTTGGTGACTGTGGATATGCAATACCTGATGTGTTACAGGCCCAGGTGTAGGCACATACGTGATGTTCAAACCAGGTAATGACAGGATGAATAAATAAAACCTCCCAAGCATGCAAAGTATTTCAACTAAACTCACAGGCAATCCTATTATTTTGCAATAGGTGGAAAATAAGCAATAAAAATGTAAGTAGGATTGTTCCAGGAGGATTTCCTTTTTATATTAAATTAACTGTAAAGCTTGTTTACAGGTGTAAAGCAGATCACGCTCACTTGCTTGCTGTCGATTCTTGCATATGTATTTCTTTATTTCTTTCTCCCCTGTTTTCAATCAGGCTCTGAGAGTACGTTTTAGTGGCAACAGGGTGGTACTTGCATTTCTACTGCAAAAAGTCACCAACACAGCCCCTTTCCACCACAGTTGGCTGAATTTCATAATCCAAATATACTTTGGTCTACGCAAAGGATTCATAAAACCGAATAGATTTTTTGCAGGCATTGCACCCAATTAACTAAAATAATTGAAGAAGGATCTCGACCCAAAACGTCACCCATTCCTTCTCTCCAGAGATGCTGCCGCTGAATTACTCCAGCATTTTGTGTCTACCTTTAACTAAAATAAAAGTTCAAAACAAAACAATATTGGAACGAGCTCTGTGGCATTTAAACAGTGTCTTTCCTGGGGTCAAAGCTCCTTAACAATAGTGGAAGTAGCTTTGAAATGAAATAACCGCGGCAGTATAGGAAACATAGCTACTAATTTACGTGAAGCAGTATCCATTAAAGCAGAAGTTGGAATACTGGACTGATAATCTATTTAGTTAATGTTGGTCGAGCAAAATTATTGTGCAGGGTTTACCAGAGAACACATTTTTTTAACATGGTCCCATGGATCTCTTACATCCACCCACAAGGACGTTCGGGGTCCCACCATAATTTCTCACCTATCGGGAAACAAGCTCCCATAAAGTGGCACCAAATGCCGGCCTAGATCTCGTATCTGTCTTATGCTTCCCCAATGTATTCCCAGTTAACCACCATTGCTATCATATTCCAGTTCGGAGGCTTTGCAGCTGGCGGCTTTTGCTGTGTTTCACTGCTGTTGCAGAAAGCAGTGGACTTCACCGTGTGATCAATAGAAAATCTATTGATGTCCTTGGAAACAAAGTATTGATGGGCTGCACTTAAATGTCTCTTAGTAAATATTACATTATACATTGTTAATTATCTGTCGTTATAATTTATTAAGGTTCCTGTGTAGTGTTTGCAATTCCTCTGTTATGCCTACAGACATTCCTCTTGGAGATACCCCATTGTTACAATGCAGTGCATACTTCAATTCACCATCAATTTGGATACTTGTATGTACAACAAGAAACAATATGTACATTATTTGACGTAATACTGTATCAAATGGTTCAAATGTCCTGTCTCACAATTCCAGCAAGAAACTATGTTATGAATGTAGATTATATATAGGCTGTGTAGACTCCAGCCAAAATATGACCTAACCGGATGTCTTGAAATGAACTTGTATAAACTAACCCACATTTACATCACATCGAGTAAATGTTAATGCCTATTGATACACAAGAGGTATGGTCCTAAAAACACCAAGTTGAAACTATTAAGATATTAAGTTAATGGAAAATAGGGATAAAAAAGGTAGAGGAATCTGGCAACAAAATCTGATCAGCTTTAAAAAAAAAGATATTTATACTGCATTGAAATTATAGACTTATTAAAACCTTTACACATAAATTAAAATGACACATGTGAGGCTAGAAGATTGTGATTCTCTTCAACTTTGCTTTCTGGTTAGAAGCTCTTTGTAGCTTTGAAAGCCCTGTTGAAGTCAAGATTTCTTCTCATGTTAGCACAATCTGTGGCTTCATTATCAATGGTGAAGAAAAAAAAAATCTACTGGAGATGCGGATGGTTGTGCAGCATTTGTGGTGGGGAATGAAATGTTGGTATTTTTTATTGAGACCTCAGGACAGAGTGGAGAGGGAAGGTATTTAGAGCAGAGGGGGAGAAGTAAGGCAGGAACCAGGTGAAGATAGATGGAATCCAACAGAGGGGGTGCACTGAGAGAGGATATCACCTAAGTCACAGAGAAGAGAGGACAACGACCTCTTCAGAGTCAGTATAGAAAAGGAGACGCTAGTGGCAGCAATCTGAAGCAAACTGGTGGAGGAACTCAGTGGGTCAAGCAGTATCTATGGAAGTATAGGAATTGTTGATGTTTCAGGTCCAGACCCTGTAAACATTGACAATTTCTTTCCCCCTGATATCCTGAAAGATATGCAAAAAAGTATCGATGATAAAGGGAACAAGCCATTGTAAGCTGTTTGTGGTGTGAAAATGAGAAGCTAGCGCGACTAGGGTGGGGGAGGGAGATGGAGAGAGAGGGAATGCCAGGGCCCGGAATGGCTTGTTCCCTTTATCATCGATACTTTTTTGCATATCTTTCATTCATTGTTCTTTATCTCTCCACATCACCGTCTATATCTCTCGTTTCCCTGATCCCTGACCAGTCTGAAGAAGGGTCTCGACCCGAAACGTCGCCTATCTCCTTCGCTCCTTAGATGCTGCTGCACCCGCTGAGTTTCTCCGGCCTTTTGTGTACCCTCGATTCTCTAACATCTGCAGTTTCTTCTTTAACACATACAATTACTACTTTTGAGACAGATGCTTAAACAGGCAAGGCAGAGAAGGATACAATCCAAATGTGGGCAGGCGAATAGGATTTGTACTGACGGATTAAAAGATTGGCATTGACATGGTTGGCCAAAGGCTGTACCACCTCATGACTTAAGACTCTATAACTGGGGAGTAGGCACATGGAAACTCAGTACTTGCAGGTTCTGCTCCAAGTCATACATCACCCCAGCTAGGAAATTTTATTATTGCTTCTTGATTTTAGTTTAGTTTAGTTTAGAGATACAGTATGCAAACAAGCTCTTGTCCACGCCGATCAGTGATCACACTAGTTCAATCCTACACACTGGGGACAATTTACAGAAGCCAATTGACCTATAAGCCTGCACGTCAATGCAATGTGGGAGGAAACCAGAGCACCCGGAAAAACCCACACGGTCACGGGGAGAATGTACAAACTCCAATGCAGGCAGCACCCATAGTCAGGATCGAACCCGGGTCTCTGGCGATGTGAGGCAGCAACTCTACCGCTGCGCTTGCGATCTTGGTGTGGTCTCAATCTTGGAACTTCCAACCCAACAAATGAAAAACCTCAAATTTCCTCTCACAGGATGAACACCTTCACAAGAAGGTTAAAAACTGACTTGCTAACACCTCCTGCAGTACAACTAGGGAAAGGCAATAAATGCTGGACCAGCCTTCAACCTGTGCGTGAATGAGAAATTCTTTACATACAAGTTAGCAGATTTTATGGACTGTGAGGTGAGGGCAGTACACTTCTCTCTGCTGCACAATAGAAGGTGCCAGTTCACCTAAAATACATTTGTCGCAATGAGTCCCCTTGCTGTGGGTTACGTAACATCAGTCTGCACATTAAGGCAGGAGACCAGTCCTTCAGTCCTCCACTTGGCATTGCAGGAGACCATCAACATTCAATCCAAGTTGATGGGGTTTCTAGGCTAGTCCATATTAATCCTCCAATCCATTACCTGGCACCGCTGCTACCTTCCATTTGTCTGGCTAAGCCTGGACATATCCACAAAGTGCTGGAGTAACTCAGCGGGTCAGGTAGAATCTGCTGAGATCGTTAGAAAAGATCTGCTGACCCATTGAGTTACTCCAGCATTTTGTGTTTTCCTCATGATTCCAGCATCTGCAGTTCCTTGTATCTCAGGTCATATCCATATTGTGCCAATTACTGCTAGGGTAGCTTACAACCCATTGGTATGCACATGGAATTCTCCAATTTTAGGGAACTTCGCACTAAATCACCCCCCCCCCCTTTTCTCCTACACATCCCCCCCCCTTCCCACCCCCCTCCTCCACCCCACCCCCCCACCCCACCCCCCCCCACCTCCCTTCTCTCCCCTGTGCTCCACCTGGACTCACACCTATTTCCTCATCTCCCCTTTTACCCCCCCCCCCCACCCCCCCCCCCCCCCCCCCCCTCACTTTCCTCCCTCTGGTGTTACAATTTGCAATTCTTCAAACCTGCTCACATCTTCCTTTCTTACCTGTGGCCTTTGTTCCAACCATCTCTCTATCAAAACTCCCCTTTGCCTATGTCCATTTATGTCTTGCCACACTCTGTTTTGCCCTTCCCATTTCCAGCTTTCTTCTCCCCTCTTACAATCAGTCTGAAGAAGGGTCTCGACCCGTAACGTCACCGATCCATGTTCTCCAGGGATGCTACCTGACCCGCTGAGTTGCTCCAGCATTTTGTCTCCTTTTGTGCTGATTTATTGTCAGAGGTGCTACTAATGGAACTAAACTTAATGGGAGCATGAGTGAGTATATTCCTTTCTGCCTTAGGACAGAGGGTGAAACGTTATGTTTATTCAGTGAGCGTGCTCTTTGACAGAGAGAATCAATGATTTAATCAGCGTTCCTAGGTCCTGAAGTCAGAAAATTACCTGTGAATGTTAATCAAATATTGCCACTTGAGCCCACTGCCTACCCTGTCTGAATGAGCAGCAGCGTTACAGCAACGGGCCACTGCAAGGGTGCTGCAAGCTTCCATGAACACTGTGGGCAGTGTATTGAAGACAGTGGCAGAGCACAGTTGCTGCTTTATTGTCACCACTGTGGAGGTTTAGACCCATGGAAGTCACACTGAATAGTGCTGGTATGTTTGGCAACCGCGAGCCAGCTGAGCGAGTCTTGTTTCTGGCTGTCTCCAGGGTGTGATGGGACCCCGAGCCGGTTGCTACTTAATGTAGTCAAGCTCTACGATATAAAGAGCATGACCGTCTCCGAGTTCCAAATGAGTTCCTCCAGCACTTGGTATTTTGCTCCAGATTTCAGTGCCTGCTGTCTCTTTTTCCCAAAATCTGTATTGCTGGAGAGTTTAGAAATGCAACAATGCAGGAAAACCTGCATTGTTGCTGTGTTGTGCACATAGCAACATTGGACAAGATTCAAAGCTCAGACACCCTGCCAAGCACAAGGGGTCATGCATAGCAGGATAGGCCTTACACTCGCAAGAATCATCCGTTCACTTTAGATTCAGAGTCATAGAGCTTGGAAACAGGCCCTTCGGCCCAACTTGCCCATGCCAACCATGATGCCTCATGTTCTACCTGGTTCCACCTGCCCGTGTTTGGCCCACTCCCTTCAAACCTATCCTATCCATGTACTTGTCCAATTGTCTTTTAAATGTCATAGTACTTACCTCAACTACCTCCTGTGGCAGCTCGTTCCATATACCCACCACCTCCTGTGTGAAAAAGACCCCCTCAGGTTCCTTTTAAATCTTTCCCTATTCACCTTAAACCTGTTTTCCCTGGTTCTTGATTCCCCTAACTTGGGTTAAAGACTGTGTATTCAAACATCTTTCATGTCGAACCTGAGCTTGCAACACATGATGGGGGATTTTCCCAAGTGGTGTTACCGTTTGTGGCCACAGTAACCAGTGGCCACGCTCTTCACACAGAGGACCCTGATCACATATTCATGGGAGCACAATCACCCGGTGAGCGGATGTTTGATTAAACTCACACAGAAAGCACGTGTTATGTTTCACAAGCAAGCTCCAGAACCTAGTTAAACTGAACATTTCAACACGTGTATTTGTTAATAAATTATTCAAGATTTTTATCAATGAATTATTAAAGATAGTAACCGTGATGGAATTCAGATACACCATCCATCTGAATGGTGGAAACAGCTAGAGTACCTAAATGCCCTGCTCCAGTCCCTAAGCTTGAACTGGTCGCCGGATTCAAACGAGAGGACAAATCCTCACAGCCAAAGCCTCTGTTCTGTGAAGAAAGTAATGTGCGATGCCTTACAAAATTTTTCCATCTGCTACAGTACTCCTCTGAGTGAGGGAAGGAAATTGAGGTAACCTAACGTAGAAAAGATGAGTGGTCATAGGCCCATTGCAGAGCCATTGCGAATAGTGCCTTAGCAAAATGGGATTAAGAGGCATAATGCCCTTTCCACGCTACGGATTTTCTGAGGTTCTCTGAGCCAGGCTCAGTGACACACATTAGAAGATTCACCTTCCTGCAGCAGCTCAGTTGCCATTATGTTTGCATGCAGTTTTATCCTTCTGCGTAATTTTCACATTAATTTTTGATGATTTCTTGCTGCCTGCCTAAAAATAGCAGAGAAGTTTTACACTAATGCGTGAGCCAACGGGGCATTAGTGGAAATTAACTCCTCTGTGGGCTTTACATGTAACGATGCCAAAACCACATCCTAACATTCCAAGTATATGCCAGTATCTCCAGAGGCAGGCATGTTTGAGGTTTTTTTTCAAAAGCAGCGTTTTAATTGTCGCTGTGGCTGCAGTTCATGATACTCCTTTCCCACTTTTGGCGACTGGCAGAAGCAACGGCATCATTCGTTCTGCCGGCTCTTTAGAGGAAGCCATCTTATTATCAGGACCTTAGTGGAGCCACTAAGCCCTTGGATCAGCATCCATCAGATCGCTGGCAGGCCGGTTAAAGCAGCATTTCATAGCCCCGCTCAATCTGCTCGTGGTTAACTAGGCCAAGCTTTTTGGTATTTATTGCTGAAAGTGGACAGGCAGCTGTGCTAGGGAAAGACTGATTGAATGGCTTTGCTGAGACTCGGCTGCTCAATATCTGCATCTGTGAGGGAGCTCTAATGGGGAACTAACTGCCCATTGTCTGCCTGCAAATGGGGGACAAAGGATGCAGAAATGTTAATCTGCTCCAATGTGGAACAGTCTGTGTCAGTTTGCAAGTGGGAAGAGGTTGCACTGTGCAGTGAGCTGTCATTGTCTCACCAGGAGAAAAAGGTTCCCCACTCTCCTGCCGTTCACAGTCTGGTTGTTCTTTTAGTTTTTGTGTTGTTTAGAGATACAGCACGGAAACAGGCCCTTCGGCCCACTGGGTCCACACCGACCAGCGATCCCCGCACATTAACACTATCCTCAACACACTACTGATAATTTACACTTATACTAAGCCAATTAACCTACAAACCTGTATGTCTTTGGAGTGTGGGACGAAACCGAAGATCTCGGAGAAAACCCACGCAGTCATGGGGAGAATGTACAAACTCTGTACCAACAGCACCCGTAATCAGGATCGAACCTGGGTCTCTAGCATTGCAAGCGATGTAAGGCAGCAACTCCACCACTGTGCCACCGTGCTGCCCCTGTTATTTACTTACTATTTAGATGAGGTAAATCTCCTCCCGCTCAAGATCCAGCTGGAAATGGTTTGGCTCAGCTCCCTCTTTCTTCTCACCCATTCCCATCTTTGTTGCATTCATTGCCTTCACTTCATGTCATGAAAGCTTCATTTCCAGTTATAGAGTCATAGGGTCATACAGCATGGAAACAAGTCCTTTGGCCCAATGCCCACACCGACCAACATGTTCCATCAACACTAGTCCCACCTGCATGCGTTTGTACCATATCTAAACCTGTCCTCTCCATGTAATCTCTGCTTCTATTTTTTACCTAGAATGGGAGGGTTGTCCTGTGCAGAAAGGGTGGACAGGGCAAGGCTTGTATCTGCTGAGGTTGAGAAGAACAAGAGGGCCTTTGATTGAGATTCATTTGGTCATCACGTGGGAACAAAGAGCATCCTGAGACCCAAATATGTACAAACCTTAGCGGCACACTCCGATCATCAAACATAGTTGCTTCTGGAAACTCTGGCACAACAGAGTACAGCCAGGAATGTTGGAAAATTTCGGGCGGTGGGAAGACTGGAAAGGTGGGGTGAGGATTGGGAGATGAAGGTTGAAGGAGTTGGGATGAGGAGCATGCCCATGGGAGGGAAGGCAAGGTCCTCACATCAAGGAACTGTCGCGAAAAGTTCCCTTGACTCCAGCAGGAGACCAGTGGGTCAGAGATAAAACAAGCACCCTGGCTAAGTATTACCATTGTAACTCTGGCTGCTTAATAAACAAACTAATGTAATTATCGTGCAATCTTAGTTCACTCTACAAAAGCTGAGTATTTATCAGGAGAATACCCTCTTGGTGACCCTAGCTAAAGGCCTCACTGTGGTAGAGTGGGAAGACCTGTGTGATATCCCTTCCCTCATGTACAGTAAGACCCATCCATTTATCCTGCTAGTAGAGCCCACACCTCCAGCAGCTGAACAAAGATATAAAGGCCCAAATAACAGGCTGTGTAGCTCATTCACTAGTTGGAAAAGGTCCAAGTGACAAACACCATTATTAACCTGAGAAAAGCCATTCCAGGCCAGATAATTGTGACTTTGCCCTCTGCTGGACATGGGGGTGCTGAGAAAAATGGCTCCTCTGTGATGGTCTACTGGTTTAGGATGTATTATTAGCAATGTCTCCCATTATCTAGAGCTGTCATGTGGGCTGTTGGTATTGACTAGATGGTGAATTACATCAGGCCCTTTGGCCAACGAAATCCATGCTGACCATCGATCACCCGTTCACAGTACTTCTATGTTATCCCACTTTTGCATCCACTCCCCACACTAGGGACAACATAGAAAGCCTAATTAACCTGAAACCCCGCACGACTTAGTGATGTGGGAGGAAATCGGAGCACCAGGAGGATCTCTGCACAGTCACAGGGAGAACGTGCAAATTCCACACCGACAGCTCCCAAGGTCAGGATGCAATCTGGGTCTCTGCCAATGTGAGCCAACAGCTCTGCCAGCTGCACCACTGTTCTGCCTGTATAAACTCCTTTTATAGACTCTTTTTACAGACGCCTGAGATGTTTAATCCCTTTGAATATTGACCATGTTCTCTTGTTCTTTCCAGCCCCTCCGAGATTCATGAGAGTACCCAGTGACCAGATTGGTGTTTCAGGAGGAGTGGCTTCATTCATCTGCCAGGCAACAGGAAGCCCAAAGCCACGGGTTACCTGGAACAAAAAGGGAAAGCGAGTCAGCTCGCAGCGTTTTGAGGTACGTTGCCTGCTCTGGCTGGAAGCTGGGTCTCGAGACTTCTGTAGAATTTATGACACAAATAACAATGGTGCCAGGATATGGTATTTGTTCGGGCCATGTTTCAGCACCATCACATCAAACCACCTTCCGCCCAATTTGCTCACACCAGCCAATGTGTTCCATCTACACTAATCCCACCTCCTTGCCCATATATCCCTCTAAACCTGTCCTATCCATGTACCCGTCAAAATGTTTCTTAAACGTTGCAATAGTCCCTACCGCAACTACCTCCTCTGACAGCTCAATCCATACACTATCTACGTTTTGCGCAAAAAAGTTACTCATCAGGTTCCTATTAAATCTCTACCCCCCCCCACCTTAAACCCATGTCCTCTGGTTTTCGATTCCCCTACTCTGGACAAGAGACGCCGTGTGTCTCTCCGATCTATTCCTCTCATGATTTCTCCCATTTTCCTTTTACAAACCAATGAGTCTGAGACTAAACATTATTCCTCCTGGTAGAATATCTGCAGGGATTTCCCTGCCTCCTTCAATGTCTTAATTGGAAACGCCATAAAGAGATATGCACCATAAAGCAACATAGAACGGTACATCATAGCAACAGGCCCTTTGGCCCACAATGTTGATGCTGTAAATCTCCCGCTCATGCCTGCTCATGATCCATATCCCTCCATTCCCTGCATGTACATGTGCCCATGTAAAGCCTCTTATATGCTGTATCATATCTGTTTCAGGCACTCACCACTCTCTGTGTAAAACAAAAAACTAGCCCCACGCATTTCCTTTAAATGTTACCCCTCTGACCATAAAGCTATGTCTTCTAGCCTTTGATATTTCCACCTTGAAAAAAAGGTTCTGACTGTATACCTTATCCATGTCTCCGATAATATTATATGCTTCTATCGGCATCTGAAGCTCCAGGAAATACAATCCAATTTTGTAGCTTGGAGCCAAGCTGGAATTAACATAGAAACGATCCCAGGGTCATTCATAGTTCGAGGGAGTAGTGATGTTGGATGTTAGTCAAGGATAGGGTTGCCAACTGTCTCGTATTAGCTGGGACATCGCGGATATTGGGCTAAATTGGTTTGTCCCATACTGGACCGCCCGTATCCCGTATTTGACTGCTACTACTCGGGTCGAGGGGACTGTTGGGTCGGAGCACCGCGTCCGTCCCCGCCTCACCCGTCCCGACGTGGTGCATCCCATGGAGTGCAGCAGCAGCGCTTTGCCTGTTGCCCCGTCGGTCAGCTGTCCGACCTTCGGACCTTTGCTTACCATTGACACCACCACCCCTCCTTCTCATGGCCGATCATCGGTTCATGAGTTGGATGGGGTGCCGGGCCAAAACTTCTCATCTGACCCGCCGGCTGGGCTCTGTGTTCAGTTTAGCAGCCGGGCCAACTCATCATTCACCCAGCCACGGCCGAGTCGGTCCACGAATTTCCCTCGGGAATTTGTCCCTTATTTTGACCTTTTTGTCCTCCCTTATTTGGGAGTGAGTAAGTTGGCAACCCGAGTCAAGGACAAGATTAATTGGATGTATCATGCGCCTCTTCGAGATCAGCTAACATCCCAGGCTGACTGTTACTGTTCACAGAACAGTTACTGGGGAACAGAACCCGGCTAATGCCAGCACTCAGTGGCAAACACAGTGTTGGGATGGGAGCATGGGTCAACAAAAATAAACTCAATCACCACCAAAATCTGGTTAAATTTGAAATTTAACAGACACTACAGGAGTACGATGACCTCAGCAATAAAATGCCCCCTGACTCAGGAAGTGCATCCCGACTCAGCGAGTTAACCGCTAAAGCTCATGCATTCCTTGGGCTGGTTCTGTCTGGGTAAGGAGAGCTAAACAGAGAAGCTAGAAAGTGACTTTGATGGACTGGTGCACTCAAACCTCTGCCAGCAGGTTTAGTTTAGAGATACAGCGCGGAAACAGGCCCTTCAGCCCACCGCATCCACTCCAACAAGCGATCCCCATACACTTGCACTATCCTATACACACTAGGGGTAATTTACAATTTTTACTGAATCAAAATAACCTACACACCTGTATGTCTTGGGAATGTGGGAGGACATCATGGCTCCCAAAGAAAACGGTTTCAGGACTTGGTGAGGGGTGTGTAAAGATACGAAGTAGGTACATCTCTTTTATCTTATTTTATTTTCTTAGATTTTCTTTTTGCTATTTTTCTCTTTCCTTTTTTTTCTTTTTATTCTTTCTTGTGTTCTACGTTTCTACGGATTCTTCCTGATCACGTTTTCACGCACTTACTATCTTATCTAACTTTCTCTATTTTTCTTCTTCTTAAAGTTTAAAACAAGAAGTGGTACATGAAATGTATTATGTTATTTTTGGCTCATACTACTGTCATGTACATTACTTCTAATAAAAATAAATTTAAAAAAAAACGAAAACCCGCGCAGTCACGGTGAGAACATATAAAGTCTGTACAAACATAACCTATAGTCAAGTATCCCAAGTATCTTGCGCTGTAAAGAGTCTGTCCCACTTATGCGATTTTTTCGGTGACTGCTGGCACCCGTCAAAGTCGCAGCAGATCGCTGAAAAATTTCAAAATGTTGAAAATCCAGCGGCGACCAGAAAAAGGTACGACATGTCGCGGGGTCACGCATGTATGGTTGCGAGTAATCGCCCGAAGAGTCGTACCTTATTCTGGTCACCGCTGGATTTTCAACATGTTGAAAATTTTTGGCGATCTGCTGGGACTATTACGGGTGCCGGCATTCGCCAAAAAAATCGCGTAGGTGGGACAGGCCCTTAAGGCTGCAACTCTACAGTGCAACTCACCATGCCGCCCAGGTCTTAGATATCATACCTCTGAATTTATTAACAAAGAGGATTCCAGGAGTTGCATGTACTTTCCTAATGGGGCTGTCCCACTGTAGGAGCTAATTCAAGAGTTCTCCCGAGTTTACCCTGATTCGAACTTTACCATAATTACAGAAGTACGGTAATAGCCGCTCGTAGGTACTCAGGGCTCTCGTGGACATTTTTCAACATGTTGAAAAATCTTCACGAGTCTTCACGAGCTTACCGCGTTTCCCGAGTACCTGCCGTTAGCGTTATGAGCCGCTAAGAGACGTCCCGAGCTCCGACGTACCCGCGACATACATTCTACGTGCTTACCACGAGTTTGATTTTTTTTAAACTCGGGAGAGCTCTTGAATTACCTCATACAGTGGGAGAGGCCCTTAAGTCTTTCTTCCTCGAAGAGGAAACATAGGTCCAAGAGTGTTCTCTTTTTATTTAAAAAGCATTGATTTATCTCACTGCAGCTGGAGTGTGGGACTGTTCAGTAGCACCAGTAGTTTAGCATTTGAGCTCCCCTAAAATCAATTTTATCTTATAGTTGAAAAACATTATTTGCGGAAAGCAAGCAGAAACAACTTATTTAATTTGTGAATGAAAGAATGTGGGACTATACAAGTTTTGTTACTCTATTTCCCTCTGGTTTGAATTTTAGAATGATGTTGACTGGGTTTTACTGTGATCTTGTTCATCTTTCGGTGTTTCTGTTCCATTGATTGTTGCTAAATTTAGTCAGGCTGTATCTTGGAGCCAAACTGGAATCAACATAGCCGGAACATAGAAACTATCTACAAACAGGGTCATTGATAGTTCAAGGCAGTAGTAACAAGGGGAGAGCTGGGTAGAAGCTGCAGTGGGTCAAGCAGCACATTAATCTAACTAGTCATAGAGTCATACAGTGGAAATAGGCCCTTCAGCCCAACTTGCTCGCACTGACCAACATGCCCCATCTACACTAGTCCCACCTGGCCTATATCCCTCGAAACCTGTCCTCTCCATGTACCTGTCCAGACGTTGCAATACTACCTGCCTCAACTACCTCCTCTGGAATCTCATTCTATACACCCACCACCATCTGTGTGAAAATGTTACCCCTCATGTTTTTATTAAATCTTCCCCCTCTCACCTTACACCTATGTCCTCTGGTTCTCGATTCCCCTAGTCTGGGCAAGAGATCCCGTGTATCTACCCAACTATTTCTCTCATGATTTTGTACACCTCTATAAGATCACCCCTCATCCTCCTGCACTCCAAGGAATAGTCTTAGCCTGCTCAGCCTCTCCCCATAGCTCAGGCCCTTGAGTCCTGGCAACAAGAGAGAATTATGGGCCTGTCCCACTTTTTCAGCGACTGCCGACACCCGTCATAGGTAGTTGCAGGTCACCGAAAATGTTCAACATGTTGAAAATCCAGCGGCAACCAGAAAGACACTACGACTCTTTGGGCAACTAAGGAGACTACTCACGACCATACAGGTGACACCCCGGCGACATGTCATGGGGTGAGGCCTGTTTGGTCATGAGTAGTCGGCCATGTTGAATATTTTCAGCAACCATTCAATGACCTATGACCGGTGCTGGCAGTCGCCGAAAAAGTTGCGTAAATGGGACAGGCCCATTAGATGTTTTCAAGAGAGAGTTAGATGTTTTCAAGAGAGAGCTAGATTTAGCTCTTAGGGCTGAGGGAATCAAGGGATATGGGGAAAAAGCCGGAATGGGGTACAGATTTTGTATGTCAGCCATGATCATATTGAATGGCTCGCAGGGCCGAACGGCCTACCCCTGCACCTATTTTCCATGTTTCTATGCCTAACATCCATGTAAATCTTCTCTGTGCCCAGCTTGTTGTCCAGCACGGCAACATATTTTTCACATCTTCCATTTACTCCATCAGGTGATTGAGTTTGATGAAGGCGCTGGAGCGGTCCTAAGAATACAGCCCTTGCGGACTCCCAGGGATGAGGCAGTTTATGAGTGTCAAGCAACCAACGCACTTGACGATGTGACCGTCACGGCAAAGCTCACTGTGCTAAGAGGTACAGTTTATTTCTTGTAACTGAGGCTGGTACTGTGGCTACCTACCCGTGCAATATCTAGGAAGAAGAGCAATGTGAAATCTGGATGTTACTAGACTAGACACCATGAATGTAGATTACTGAAAGCAGTATATAACCAAAGTTAATGTTCCAACTTGAAGATCCTTTGGCAGAACTGACAAAGGATTTTCAACCCAAAATGTTAACCCTGTTTCTTCTTTCCACAGAGGATGTCTGACCTGTTGAGTGTTTGAAGCATCATTTGTTAGTTTTAGATTTCCAGATTCTGTGGTTTAAAAAATATATATAATTAACTCTATTTTGTTATATTATTCCACAATTCCCTTCTAGTGTATGAACATTGTTCAAATCATAACATGCTTAATATATGGTTCCTAGTAGATTAACAAAGTTGATGTTCAGGAAATGGAAGAGAAAATTGTATCACCTCAAGGTCAGATTGTTGTGTTGCAGAGAGTAAAGAGGCTGGAAATCTTTGGTTGACCCGGATCTGTCGTGCTCTCAGCTCTGGCATATGTCAAAGTTAATGCCAGATTGAGCATAGACAGGAGTCATTAAACAAGATGAAAAGTTCTGGAAAACAGGGTCAGGCAAACAGTTGGACAGCACAGCGGTGACCTTCCTCCCTGCACTCACACAGCAAGTTGAATAAGAGTATATCAACGCATGTTAATAATGTTTTGCAAAATTTCTCCGAGACAATGAACGGGGAGGGAATTGGCATGAATATTAGATAAATTATGAGGACGTCAATAGAATAAATAGTAGGACATTTTCTCCACAGTAGAGGTGTCTAAAACTAGCTGGCATGGGTTTAGGAAAAGAGGTTTTGAGGAGCTATAAGGAGTGAACTTTTTACCAAAAGAGGGTTTGGAAACTTGAACTGCCAGGGTAAGATGTTGTTGAAGATAGATACCCTCACAACATTTAAGTGGTGTTTAGACGAAAACCTAAATTGCCAAAACATTGTGGACAATAGATCAATACTAGTAAAGGTGATTAGTATAGTTGAATAATTGATGGTCAGTATAGCCACAATGGGCCGAAGAGCTTGCTTATGTGCTATATATCTCTATTACTCCATGATTCTAACACCATAGATTTATGAGAACTGTATGTATTTGGAGTGGGGGAACTGAACAATACAAAATTGTACTGCAGGCCTTTACAAGGGTATAATTTGGTGATTCATTCATTCCTAATGTGGGTTAGAAGCTTGCTGTCTAATGTTTTTTATGCCATACATCAGATCTACTCCTTTCCTCTCACTATTAAAGGACAATAACATTTTACCCACTGTGGCACATTTCAAAATACTTTATAAGTACTACCATGGTGCACAGCAAAGTCACCTCAAACCAAACTCCCACCACACAACAGCCCCAGTTCATCAGCCTGCCCCCTCCCATCTGTCCAGGAGACTGCGACTCCCACACTGGCCTCATTGCCCACTCGGAGTTTACAAAAGCAGAGTGTAAATTGGTCATTATCGAACTGTCTAAGAAGATGTAGGAGAAATATTCAGGTAGCAGAATACCAGCTGGTTGCACCCAACTGTCCTTATACATTGATTGGCAGTTGTATTGTCCGACCAGCTATGCCTCCCGTATGTTCAGGTTGATGGTCAGGCTTATGTCCATTGATAATCTCACATTTGTAACCTGACTCCAGCAGACAGGGATTAGTGAACTGATCTGATTTAATTAATACACTTCCACGTAGCGCAGTGGCCTCAAGCTGTTTGGCATCATTGTTCCTGCTTGCTATTACCTCCATGTGGATAAGCATTATTGCACATGCGAGGCAAAGATACACTGCTGGACGAGCCCAGCGGGCCAGGGAGCATCTGTGGAGGCCTGACGGTTCAGATGGGAACCCTTCATCAGGCTTATTATATATGTATTATTGGCATCTTGGATTTCAAGTTATTTTGTTTGGCTTTTCAAGCAGAAGTGGGGCCTTCTGTTACGCAGCTTGGAGAAATGGAACATCTTTGTTGTGGCAAACCCTTGCCATAAGGATATTTGTGGTTTCCTGAATAATGTAATAAGGTGCATCTTATACTAGTGTAAGATGCACTTTATTACATTATTCCTATGAGTGACACTACCCATATCTTCAGTCGAGTGTCTCTTTTTCTAAACGTTATTGCAGGAGCATAGTTACAAGAGTAAGGAGCAGTCATTTATAACTGGAATTACTTCCCGCAGGCTAGGTGAATCTTTGGAATTCTCTATCTGAACGAATGTGGAGGCTTCATCCAGGTGATAATGCTCCTTCTCCTAGTTTCTTGTTTAGTTATGCTCCCATATCTGGCCATAATAGTTGTCCATTATGGCCTGCAATCAGGACACACACAGAGTTAAAACCTACCAAATATATTTGCTGAGTACCAACCTCTGAAAGGGTCTTCCCATTGGGTGAACAATGACTGAAAGGTAGAGAAGAATGTTGGCTTTTTGTAAAAGTAGATCACAGCTGAGCGTTTAATTGCAGCATGTTGAACCGGTGAAGAAGATAACTCTTGTGCCCCTGGTTTGATAGATGACAGTGCCCTCAGCACTAAGTCAGTCCAGTGCATGAAGTTGGTGGGATGTAGGAAGCACAATGGTTTGACTTTTTTTTTCTCTACTGCCTCACCTTCATGAGGCGGCTGCATCTTCTAGGACTATCTTGCATTGAGATTAAAGGGGCTGTCCCACTTGGGCGACCTAATCTGCGAGTTTAGATGAGAGTCTTTGACCTTCAAACTCACAGCATGGTCGATACCTGGTCCTAGGAGGTCCTATGAGGTCGCTGGAACTCTCCTTCATGCTCGAGGGAAGTTCCCCAATACACGTGGCCTCAGTCACATCGCGGAAAAATTTTCAGCATGGGTCTTTTTAACTCGTAATGCAGTGGAGTGGGGTCGCTATTTAGTTACGGGCAGTAGAGGGCAGCTGCAGGCAATCTCCTTCGCTGACCGGGCAATTTGAAGTTTTCATTGGAGTTTTCAGGACCAAGGAAGACCTACCGGAGGGTAAAATGCCCGCTAAACTTTATTATACTTCTTAAAGGTGTCTCCCCCCTTTCTCCCCCCCTCCTCCCCCCCTTCTCCTCCCCCCCTTCTCCTCCCCCCCTTCTCCTCCCCCCCCCCTCTCCTCCCCCCCTTTCTCCCCCCCCTCCCCCCCTTCTCCTCCCCCCCTTCTCCTCCCCCCTTCTCCTCCCCCCCTTCTCCTCCCCCCCTTTCCTCCCCCCCTTCTCTCCCCCCCTTCTCCTCCCCCCCTTCCTCCTCCCCCCCCTTCTCCCCCCCCCTTCTCCCCCCCCACCCCCCCCTTCCTCCCCCCCCCCCTTCTCCCCCCCCCTTCTCCCCCCCCCTTCTCCCCCCCCCTTCTCCCCCCCCCTTCTCCCCCCCCCTTCTCCCCCCCCTTCTTCCCCCCCCCTTCCCCCCCCTCTCCCCCCCCCTTCTCCCCCCCCCCTTCTCCCCCCCCCTCCCCCCCCCCTTCTCCCCCCCCCCTTCTCCCCCCCCCTTCTCCCCCCCCCCTTCTCCCCCCCCTTTCTCCCCCCCCCCTTCTCCCCCCCCCCTTCTCCCCCCCCTTCTCCCCCCCCCTTCTCCCCCCCCCTTCTCCCCCCCCCTTCTCCCCCCCCCCTTCTCCCCCCCCCTTCTCCCCCCCCCCCCCCTTCTCCCCCCCCCCTTCTCCCCCCCTTCTCCCCCCCCTTCTCCCCCCCTTCTTCCCCCCCCTTCTCTCCCCCCCCTTCTCCCCCCCCCCTTCTCCCCCCCCCCCTTCTCCCCCCCCTTCTCCCCCCCCTTCTCCCCTCTTCTCTCACTTTCTCTCACCTTCTCTCACCTTCTCTCCCCCTCTCTCCCCTTCTCTCCCCTCCCCCCCGCGCTCTCAAAAGGATTTACCGTCACCGTGCAGCGGTTTTACCTTCCTCATCGTGGGTGTCAATTTCAGACAGCGCTCCCCCGCTTTCCCTGGCCCCTGGATGTGTTTGTGTGCGGTCGGTCGGTCCAGCTCGCGGTTTCAACACAGATGTCATTCCAGCTCAGCTCGAGGCTTTCCAGGCGAGTGCCCTCGAGCTTGAAGGTCGAAGACACTCTTCTAGACTCGCGGATTAGGTCGCCCAAGTGGGACAGCCCCGTTGACAAGGATCACCACCATCTCTGTACATGCCTGCTCCTTCATCCCTTCCTTGATGGCTGCATGGCCAACACATGGATCCTGGAATTTCATGTTCAGGTTCCATCCAGAACAAATCGAGTTCCCAGGGACTTTTGCTTTGAAAAAGTGTTCAAAAACAACTCCATCTACAAAACGGGTTAATCCATGAGGTGTAGGTCACACACCATTGAGGGTCATAGAGCTATACAACATGGAAATTGTTCTGTTAGCCCATCTTGTCCATGCTGATCAACTTTAATCAGTCGCCATGCTAATAGTATATATTTACAACAATAATATAAATGTATTCTTCATTTCACTGAAATGAAGTCACTTATTTATACTGGCTATCCACAGATGCTGCCTAGTCTGTTGAGTTCCTCCAGTAGGTTGTTTTTTGCTCCAGATTCTACCATCTGCATTCACTTGTATTTCTAACTATGTTCTGTTCACCTGGCTGCTTTGCATCCACTCGTCTATAGTAATGCTCAGATTCAAAATTCTCCTTGTGTTTGAATACTTGAACAAATTCTTCCCTTTCATGTAATGCCTCCAGCTCTGCAACCCTCTGGGATCTCTGCATTTATTCAGACCAGGCTTCTTATGAATCCACAACATCATTCCAGAATCCACAATCCTGTATCTTCCACAACATCATTAGTTCCCTCTTTACCTTTCTTGATTCCTGAGCTGGAGAACTTACTCCCTCATCCTCTCTGACTCCAATCGTTTTTAAAATCTACAACTTTGACCAAACTGTAAATCACCCAACCTGCTGCTCCGTAGTTACATCTGTGTCAATTCTTACCTTAATAATTTTAGCGAGAATTATCTTTTTTGAGGTGTAATATAGATATCGGTGATTGTGGACAATATTTATGTTTGCCTAGTATTTTATCTTTCTTCTGTGTGTCCTCGTCCATCAATGCTTTGAGATATTATTTGTTACTTTCCATGTGTATACCTAGAAGAGAATTGGATGGTGCTAACTATAGGACTGATGCAAGTGGCTGCAGCAGCCGGGAAAGTATATGTTGGATGTGGACCATTGTTGTAGTTCATCAGTAGGCGAGCGTGTACTCCAATCATTCATGAGATGGTAGCAGCCACACATAGATTACAATCACAACGGGACTAGGTAACGTCAGCCAAATTACATATCCTGTTTTATTCATGTTTATTGCAAGTCCCCAGGTAAACGTCAGAAATGCTTTTACTTTGAAGAGACAAATGTGTCCACTTCGGAGAAATACCCATTGTGAGATTTCCAATCAAAAGGACACTGATGGATCAAAGACAGATTTGAACTAATAGTGTTGTGCTCACTTTTCAAACCAAAATGAAAACCAAAATCAGTCAGATCCACTCCACACGGTTGTAAAATGACAGGTTCCATATCACTTGCCCTTGGCTGAATTGTAGTCCATTGTTGCTACAGCGCATCAGTAACTGGACTCCTGGTAATTGGGTCGAAGTAATGTTCTTGGTGGGGTATCCTACTAACATACAACAGCAAATCAGAAAGAGTTCATTGTAATGCATGAGTAACCAACCTTCAGCCACATGGTGTTACTCCATCATTAATTTGGCCTCCATATACCAAATGCGGATGCCATTGTGCAGTTCATGGGGAGTACCCTAGTGATGGCCTGTGGCAATATCTTCTAAGGTCCTATTTTATTTAGTTATCGTTTGTGCACTCTACAGGTTTGGTGCTCTGTGCCTTTAAAAATAATTGTGTTTAGTCATCTTACATTCGAGTCTCCAGCACACTGATATGATTAAATTTACTTGAGATTTAATATGCTTGTTTTGAACCACAATAGATCAGTGATGATGAGCCTACAGTTTTGATGCCGTAGACATTAATCCTTAGCTTCTTATTTTCAGGAGCTCAATGATGGCCCCAAATGGCCTAAAATCAATTGAAAGCAGGACGGATGTAGAAACAGTGAGTTTTATAAATGATGGCAGTTGCCGGGAGTGAGTTCAAGGCTGTAATCCCATCCTTGACTTCAAATAGTAGCTATAAACAAATCAAAACTACAGTCCAGAGATCCGAGTCTTCAAAACCACTTAATCCAATTATTCAAGAAACTGCTTCTGACTCAACAGAAATGGATGTGATTGAAAATATTAAAATCTTGCTGCATTGGTTAACACAGTGCTAGCATAGTCGGTGGGACAGCAGCACTGGCTCTGTGCTAGGATACAGATCAGAGATGGTTTCTGTTAGGATTGCAGAAGGGAATCTCGAGGTGGATTTAATCATCCAGTTCCACCTTCTGGAGAGCGCAGTTAGTAGATGTTGATGGAAGGCAGGATCAGCGTGGATGGCCAGTATTCCATTCCCAAATATCCTAAATGTCTAGGGCCACAGATGAGGAATAGAGCATGGCCTGTCTGCTGAAGGACATGTGTTGTCAAAGGCTCCAATCTAGATTCTTGTTCACTTATCCAAAGACGTGCAAAGATGATTGACCCAGGGTGCTTCTCATTGGAGCATCAAGAAGTAGAAAGAAGAGGCATCAGGTAATTATAACAGTAAATCATCCTTGAATTTGAAGAACAAAAGTAAAACATTAAATGGAACGAATGCAACAATTATGAGCATGGTCCCACGTATGAGGAGTGTTTGATGGCTCTGGGCGTGTACTCATTGGACCTAATTGAAACCTACCAGATCATGAATGAGATAGAGTGAATGTGGAGACGATGCTTCCAGGAGTGGGAGAGTCTAGGACCAGAGGGCACAGCCTCAGATCAAAAGGACTTACCTCGAGAATGGAGATGAGGAAGAATTTATTTAGCCAGATGGTGGTGAACCTGTGGAATACTTTGCCACAGATGGCATTGGAGACCAAATCATTGGGTATGTTTAAAGTGAAGATTGATAGGTTCTTGGTTAGTAAGGGCATCAAAGATTGCGGGGAGAAGGCAGGAGTATGGAGTTGAGAAGGAAAATTGGCAGAGCAGACTCAATAGGCCGAATGGCCTAATTTTACTCTGATGTCTTACGGTTAATTCGTGCAGGCATCCAACACATCATGTATCATTTTAGGGAAAATATACTTTTTGTAATTAATTTACAATTCATTACTCACTTTAAACTTCCCTACACCTACACAGCCAGGCTTTGCGATTGAGAACTGATTTTTTTTTTCCAGTCGTTCATCTTTCGATTTAAGTGTTCCCACTGCTTGCTGTTGTTCAGACACAAGATCTGCTCTGAAGAATACTCAGATTGAAATTGATCATTGCAATGCTTCAGCTCGAGGAAGAGAAAACCTGCATTGAATTGCAGTCTCAGGGTCCCTGTTAGCCAAGACTCTCCATTTTGGTGGCACCAATAACCTTACGCCGGTACACAGCAGTGAGGGAGCCACTAGCTATCGCATACATGGGTTTTGTGATTGTACATTGATGCTGTCATCTCAAGTTTGGATAACCACGTGGCCATCGCACAAACTCTTTACAGTAGGCACCCATAGTCAGGATCGAACCCAGGTCTCTGGCGCTGTAAGGCAGCAAATCTACCGCTGCAGCACCGTGTCACCCCTAGTGATGAAGAGTTTTGAACGGAAGAGTGAACTCTCCCTCTCTGGAGATCCAGAGTGTTTCCAGCACTCAATTTTTTCTCGTTCCTCCACTGTTTGATCCTCCATTTCTCGTACGCGCCCCTGTTTTTTCACTTCATCGATTGACCCTGCAGTGTCATGCCACCAGTGCCTATGAGGGATTTTAACATAAAAGCAGAAATTACTGAGATATATAATTCTGAGGAAACGTTTTAGAGCTGAAATGTTTTCACAATTTCTTCTTCCACAGATGCTGCCTGGCCCGCTAAGTGTTTCTGGAATGTTCTGTTTATATTTCGATATACTATCTGCTGATTTCCAGTATCTGTAGTTTTATTCAAATTCTGTGGCTTATAGAATATTCAATATCTCATGTAGGCAGCTACAGAGGATATCTGGAGTAACTAACTTTAAATGAAAGCACAGATTGTGTTTACATGGTCTCAGTTCATTATTTTTTTTAGAGATACAGAACAGAAACAGGTCCTTCAGCCCACAGTTCACACTGACCAGCGATCCCCATAAATTAACACTATCCTACACACACTAGAGACAGTTTTTTTTACATTTATACCAAGACGATTCACCTACAAACCTGACGTCTCTGGAGTGTGGGAGGAAACCGAAGATCTCGGAGAAAAACCCGCGCAGGTCATGGGGGAGAACGTACAGGCAAATACCCGTAGTCAGGATCGAACCCGTGTCTCTGGCGCTGTAAGATAATAGCTCGATCGCTGTGCCACCCTGTTAACACGGTTTAAAACCAGTGACTTGTAGTCACAGTTACACTCTCAGAAACATAATGGGCAGTTTTGTTTTTTGAGACAGTTTTCCCACATTCAGACCATAATCTGTTTTAATGGATGTTGATGAGAGACAGATGGAGTCACATCGTCAGTCGGGCAGCAACGTGGCAGACTACTCACCCCTCATCGTCTATTTCAATTCTCCATGTAACGGTGTGGGTTTCATCCACAGTGCTCCAGTTTCCACCCACTTCCCAACAATGCATGGGTCAGTGGCCTAATTAGCTGTTGTAGATTGTGTAAGTGAATGACAGTAGCTAAGGGTAGATGTGGGGAGAATAAAATGGAATTAGTGTCGGTGAGTGCATGAATTTGGATGGGTTAAGGACCTATTCCTGTACTAAGACAGATATTTCAGCAACTAAGTACACAAAACAGATGCAGCAGCATCTAAGGAGCGAAGGAGATAGGCGCCGTTTCGGGTCGAGACCCTTCGCTCCTTAGATGCTGCTGCACCCGCTGAGTTTCTCCAGCTTTTTGTGTACCCTCGATTCTCCAGCATCTGCAGTTCCTTCTTTAAAAGAGTAACTGGGTCTCAGTTTAATATTTTATCTGAAACACAGTCAAACACTCTCTGGAAACCACACAAAGCTGTTAATCTAGACTCTGTGTCTAAATCCCTGGTGTGAGATTTGATCCCACAAACCTCCCACTTAGAAGCCCATGTGCTAAACGATGCCAGAACTACCACTTACAATTAAACACTACCAGACATCTGCAGTAAAGCAGGAGAAGCTATGCAGCATCAATTCAAACGGCTGGAGGAGTTCTGCTGATCAGGCAACGTCTGCGGAGACAAGGGGAAGGTTGATGTTTTGGGTCGAGATCCTGCATCAGGACTGAAAATGTAGAGGGACTCAACCAGTGTAGGGTAGTGAGGGGGAGGGTAGAGTCAGAGGCTGGTTAGTGAGTGGTATCAGCGGAGCTGGGGGATTATGTGCACGTGGAACCAAGTAGGGGAGGGGGGTGGGGGGTTAGATGATAGATGAAAGCAGATAAGGAAAAGAACAAAAAAAAGGGTAGATGAAGCAAGGTGGGGAGGGGGTGAATGGAGGATAGAGAGAGAGGCTGGAAGGTGATATGTGGAAACAGATAAGGGAAATTAATTAGGCAAATCAAGCCAGGTGGGGGAGGGAGGAGGAAGGTGGAAACAGAGGCGCGGAGATAAGAGGAAGATGGACACAAAATGCTGGAGTAACTCAGCGGGACAGGCAGCATCTCTGGAGAGAAGGGATGGGTGACGTTTCGGTTCGAGACCCTCCTTCAGACTCTTCAGACAAGGTGATAAGAGGATCCAGTTAAGGGAGTGACAAGGGCAAGTGGATCCAGATGGGGGAGCGGGTAGAGAGGGTAAGCCAGGGCAGAAGAAAGCCAGTTGGATGGAACCAGGTGGGAATGGGCAATGTCTCCAGGTTATGGAGGGGGGGGATGGGAATGCAAATGGTGACCAAAGGGAGAGTGAGCTGATGGTGGACTGGTGAGACTGTGAAAGGAACATTGAGTGCAGCTTAGGTTCACAAGGTTAATTCCCGGGATGGCTGGACTGTCAGATGTTGAAAGAATGGAAGGACTGGGCTTGTATACACTGGAATTTAGAAGGATGAGAGGGAATTTTATTGAAACATATAAGATTATTAAGGGATTGGACACGCTAGAGGCAGGAAACATGTTCCCGATGTTGGGAGAGTTCAGAACCAGGGGCCACAGTTTAAGATTAAGGGGTGGGCCATTTAGAAAGTAGATGAGGAAAAACCTTTTCACCCAGAGAGTTGTGAATCTGTGGAATTCTCTGCCTCAGAAGGCAGTGGAGGCCAATTCTCTGGATGCTTTCAAGAGAGAGTTTGATAGAGCTCTTAAAGATAGCGGAGTCAAGGGATATGGGGAGAAGGCAGGAACAGGGTACTGAATGTGGATGATCAGCCATGATCACAGTGGATGGTGGTGCTGAATCAAAGGGCCGAATGGCCTACTCGTGCACCTATTGACTATTGTCTATAACATAAGGTGTTGTTTACCTGAAAATGCAAAGTTAAATGTTGATATAATTGGAGTTTGGAATTGTATGAACTCCTGAGGAGTTAGGGCGAGCCAAGTGGAAAATTAGGATATGAGACCTTGTTCTTCTCGTTTGCGTTTAGCTTTACTGTGGCAACAAAGGAAAATAAGGACGGACAGGTTGATGTGGGAATGGGAAGGGGTAGTGGAAGTGGAAAGCTCAAGATGGCTGCTATAGGCAGAGCACTGGTGTTCTGTACTTTGGAGGCCACATTGTGAACACGGAACACAAATGGAAAGATTAGTGAAGGTGCACATGAATCTCCCCCTCACCTGGATGGACAGTTGGCTGCTGTAGGGCTGCAGGCATCTTCTGCTGTGCGGGAACATGGTTGGTTGCTGCTTTTCAGACTTGCAAACCTTTCTGAGCCTGAGGATGATCCTGAGAACATCTGATAAGTGCATAAAGGATCAAATGCAAAATCCATTTTTATTGATCTCAGTTAAGTATTGTTCAGAACATCAGGAGGAACCCAAGAATTATTTTTGCATAGATCCATAACTTGTTTAACAAACACTTGTGAGAGCAGTGGGGTCTTGGTGTAATGTCTCATTTGAAAAAATCCCCCCCAACAGTGCAGCACTTCCCCTAGTCCTGCACTAACTTGACAGCCTAGATTAGGTTCTCAAGTCCATGGAGTGGATTTGACTCTAACTTCTGACGGAAATTAGGTTGCCTCCAGGTAAGTAAGTAAGTGGGAGGTTGTTTCCTGTAGTGGGAGAGTCTAGGACGAGAGGGCACAGCCTCAGAACAGAAATATGTACCTTTAGAATGGAGATGAGGAGGAATTTTTTTAGCCAGAGGGTGGTGATTCAGTGGAATTCATTGCCAAAGGTGGCTGTGGAGACCAAATCATTGGTTATTTTTATAGCAGAGATTGATAGGTTCTTGATTAGTAAGGGTGTCAAAGGTTTACAGACAAAAGGCAGAATTGGGTTGAAAGGAAAAATGGATGAGCCATGATCGAACAGCAGAATAGAATTGAGGACCGAATGGCCTAACTCTGCTCCCATGCCATATGATCTTATGATCTTCTGAGAGGTACATTGACCTGCTGAACTGAATGTTAGAATGCTACGTAAAAATGAAGAATAACTGTCGTTGAGTGCACACGGTATTGGTGGTTCAGTATTGATGTGGATAGAGAACTGGCTGGCAGACAGGAAGCAAAGAGTAGGAGTGAATGGGTCCTTTTCAGGATGGCAATCAGTGACTAGTGGGGTGCCGCAAGGCTCAGTGCTGGGACCCCAGCTATTTACAATTTACATTAATGATTTGGACGAGGGAATTAAATGCAACATCTCGAAGTTTGCGGATGACACGAAGCTGGGGGGGTGTTAGCTGTGAGGAGGATGCTAGGAGGCTGCAGGATGACTTGGATAGACTGGGTGAATGGGCAAATGCATGGCAGATGCAGTATAATGTGGATAAATGTGAGGTTATCCACTTTGGTGGCAAAAACAGGAAGGTAGACTATTATTTGAATGGTGACCGATTAGGAAAAGGGGAGATGCAGCGAGACCTGGGTGTCATGGTACACCAGTCATTGAAAGTAGGCATGCAGGTGCAGCAGGCTGTGAATAAAGCGAATGGTATGTTGGCATTCATAGCAAAAGGATTTGAGTACAAGAGCAGGGAGGTTCTACTGCAGTTGTAAAGGTCTTGGTGAGGCCACACCTGGAGTATTGCGTACAGTTTTGGTCTCCTAATCTGAGGAAAGACATTCTTGCCATAGAGGGAGTACAGAGAAGGTTCACCAGACTGATTCCTGGAATGGCACGACTTCCATATGAAGAAAGACTGGATAGACTCGGCTTGTACTCGCTGGAATTTAGAAGATTGAGGGGTGATCTCATAGAGACTTACAAAATTCTTAAGGGGTTGGACAGGCTAGATGCAGGAAGATTGTTCCCGATGTTGGGGAAGTCCAGGACAAGGGGTCACAGTTTAAGGATAAGGGGGAAGTCTTTTAGGACCAAGATGAGAAAATCGTTTTTCACACAGAGAGTGGTGAATCTGTGGAATTCTCTGCCACAGAAGGTAGTTGAGGCCAGTTCGTTGGCCATATTTAAGAGGGAGTTGGATGTGGCCCTTGTGGCTGAAGGGATCAGGGGGTATGGAGAGAAGGCAGGTACAGGATACTGAGTTGGATGATCAGCCATGATCATATTGAATGGCGGTGCAGGCTCGAAGGGTCGAATGGCCTGCTCCTGCACCTAATTTCTATGTTTCTATGTTTCTATGTTTCTCTTTGCATATTTAAGCATGTGAAAGATTGAACACTTTTAATCAAAAGCAGAATGAATGCATATTAACCATTGTGAGTACTTTATTTGACGACTGTATTATGGTTGGCGGCAAGTTTTAATTAGCACATATAAAGTAAAATTATTTTATTGGGTAGCCAGCGAAGATTTTCCCAGCTTGTGGTTACAATAGGGTTGCCATAGCCACACATGGAACAACACAAAGAGATGAACTTTGGTGGGTCAAGCAGCCCTCTCGTGCTAACTCAGTCCACACAATCAACTTGTAAAATTGCTGTTATCTATAATTTTGGTGGCAGGCGAGAAGGATGGAGGGAGACGCTTTTTAATTTGCTATTATATTCTGTAAATATTTCTATCGCTTTTTAATCTTGGTTTCTTCTATCTCACCCAATATTGATTAGGATCAGCAAAAACCCAGTGTATTTGCACATGGATGCATCATAATGAGCTGATTATGGGGCTTCATTTCATTCAGAGAACTTTCATTTGGCAGCTTTAATACTAGTGACGCCAGAATGTCTAGACACTCTAACGCCATCTCCATGTTTATAGTGAGCCAGTGAAAGCAGGAGAATACACAAAGCCCATGGTCAATGAGGTTCTATAGTCTCCATAAAGTACCCAGATTGTTTATAATCACAGTGATAGCAGTTATAGGGTAGACATAGAAAATGCTCAACTTGATGTGGTATCCACGAGCTTCAAGCAACATTCTCAAACAACAGAGAAATCTCCTTTACCTAAAGGGCCTGTCCCACTTACATGTTTTTGGCATGCAAATTAAGCGACCTTATCGTCGTGTTGAGGCGCACGGGCATCGTGTGCTCGCGCGGGGCCGGTCCCACTGAGAAGCGTGGAGGGGTATGTAGTTGTGCGCGGTATCGCGCTGCGCTTCGAAATTTTGGAGTGAACGAAATCTTCGCGCGCCAAAGGCCTGTCGCGTAACTGACGGCCAAAGTGGGACAGGCCCAAGACCCTCGCGTGACGCAACGTCTCACCTCCAACAGCAGCAGAAGCAGGCAAATGATTGTCGAGCTTGGCCTGGGGCTCACGGCCGTTGCGGTCCGGATCCGCCCCCACTTCAACTCCCAGAGCGGGGCCAAGAAAATTGAAGATGGACACAAAATGCAGGAGTAACTCAGCGGGACCGGCAGCATCTCTGGAGAGAAGCAATGGGTGACGTTTCGGGTCAAGAACCTTCTTTCAGTCTGAAACGTCATCCATTGCTTCTCTCCAGAGATGCTGCCGGTCCCGCTGAGTTACTCCTGCACTTTGTGTCCATCTTCAAATGACGTCACGCGCTCCAGACGGATGTGCGGGCGCATGAAATCACAAGTGACCTTTGTGGGACCGTCGCGCCTCAACGCGACCACGAGGTCGTGTAATTAGCATGCCAAGGACACGTAAGTGGGACATGGGCTTTACTATTACACTGGACTGCGGGTATATTTTTCCAGGTGAGTTTCTAGCCTGTGCCCAGTGTTTTAGGGGTGGTGACATTGTGATGTGTGTTCAGTTCCCAGTCAGGAGTTTCAATTCAATGATAAATTAAATCTTGAATTTTTATAAAATGTTAGTTTCAGAAACCATTAAATTACTGGAATGTCATTAAAATCCGCCTAGCCTTCCGGCATGCTGTCTCGCCGGTCTTCTTCTGCAGTCGGCAGCCCATTACCCATCCCAAGCCCCGACCCTACCGATGCAATTGACTCTTCATCAGATTTACTATAGGAATGGAAGGTCATCAACCTGCAACCTGAACTCTATTCACCCTCCACACACCCTACCTGAGTTTCCCTAATACTTTACTTTTTGTTTTTTTTTTTTGTTTGGAGATACAACGTGGAAATAGGCCGTTTGGCCCACCAAATCCACACTGACCATCAATCCACCCATTCACACTGGTTCTCTTGTCATTATAAGGTATTTTTCTTTCACTCCCTTCATACTCGGGGCAATGTGCAGAGACCAATTAACTTTCAAACCCACACGTGTGTGGAGTGGACGTCACAGGGAAACTCCTCATGGACAGCACACATGGTCAGGATTGTGTTTTGATTCTTAACGATCATATAATTTCAGCAACAGTTGGGAGGAGAGAATAATTTTGGGCACTGCTGGTTACATCATGGGAGCAGATTTATAAAATGGCGGTAGACACAAAATGCGATAGTAGCTCATCGGGACAGGCAGCATCTCTGGAGAGAAGGATTGGGTGATGTTTCGGGTCGAGACCCTTCTTCAGACTGAGAGTCAGTGAGAGGGACAGTGGAGATATGGATGGGTATAAAGAGAATGAAAGGCGTAAAAATGACAGAAGAAAGCAGACGATGATCGAGGAAATGTAGAATGGTTCATTGTTGGCTGAGGGGAAAGTCACAACGAGGCATACAATTAGTAAAATTAATCAGGAGGACAGTGAAACTGGTCGGAAAACCAAGGTGCAGATGGGACAGAGAGAGAGAGGGAAAGCAAGGTTACTTGAAGTTAGAGAAATCAATGTTCACACCGCTGGGTTGTAAGCTGCCCAAGCGAAATATGAGGCGCTGTTCCTCCAATTTGCATTTGGCCTGTGGAGGAGGTATTCCTCTTTTGCTGGAGTGATGGATTTCTGAGGTTCAGTGTGATCTGTCATTTGGAGACGGACATGCATGGTATCAGAGGCCCAAGGCAGTCTCAAGACTGCATGCACCACAGTTAGGTGCCTCAGCCATCCCATTTTCTCAAATCAGTGACTGATGAAAATTCCAAAATTTGCTTACTTATTTAAAAAAAAACAAGGACGGTGCAACTGGATGGGGTAGTTGACGTTGAATATGAGGACCAGCAATAGAACTGCTTGGAACAGCCAGGTTATTGTCTTTGCTAATGACATCTGTCACAGCATGTTAGCAATGTGGTTTATCAGCCACAGCACCCAAGCTAGGTATGCTTTAGATATCTGTGTCTTTTCATGCATGCCTGCTAATTCACCTCTTTTCAGTTGCCTGGCTTGATAACTCCACCTGGCAGCCTCCATAACATTCTCCGTTTAAATTACTTGCTTTAAAATCAATCGTCCAAACAGCAAAATGAATGATAAGTCCTGCAATAGCACTGTATAGCCTTGGTGAATTAATCTGCAGACCTGGATGTATAATCCTGAGGATTGGAGCTCACAATCCCAAGAATGCGAATAGACTTTTAATTTTTTTGTAAATCTTGTCGTGACAAATAAAGGCGTTCTTCATTTCTGCAGCATTGAAGGGATTGACGCTCAGCTTTGACCCAACAGCCCAAGATAAGTAGGGATGAGATGGAAATGGCAGCGTTGTCATCAACACTCGGCTCTTAAGAATTCTACTTTGTAAAATGAGTTCCCACACCAGAGTCTCGAGCACAGAAATCGGTGTGACAGGTTCAAAGAACTGTTGTCTTACTCCTGCTTAGGCTTACAGCCCAGCGGTAGTTTACACCCCAGCGGTATGAACATTGAATTCTCGAATTTCAGGTAGTCCTTCCCCTCCCCTTCCCAGCTCTCCCACAGCCTACTGTCTCCGCCTCCTCCTTTCTTCCCCCCCACCCGAAACATCAGTCTGAGGAAGTGTCTTGACCTGAAACGTCGCCTATTCCTTTACTCCATAGATGCTGCCTCACCCGCTGAGTTTCTCCAGGACCCTTGTCTACCTGCTTAGGCTCTGCTCATCACTTTGGGTTTTGGTTTTCATCAAAGGTTTCTTCATCTACAAATGCATACGGCTCCTAAATTATGAATAGCTCACATTTCGTTAACCTCCTGTGCTATGCCCAGAATGTAATACCAATTTAAGTTGTAGTGTTTTATTTGAGGATCTTCCTGTAACCTATAGCTATATGAGGAGCTTCCTGCAACCAATGTTTTCACTGGCTTGAAGCCCTGGTCCTGATCTGACCATGCTGGGGTCAGACATTAAAGCTTCTGGTTTCCTCACTTGCTTCTTGCGCTGAAATGGTGCTTGCACTTCTAGCGTCTGAACCTCCACACTCTCCCAACACTCACACAGCACCAATACCCCCCATAGCACCCGTTACGCCCACACACCTCCAGTCATACACATCATCACACACCCTCCCCATTGCCATCACACCCTCACACACTAGCGCCTAGCCAACACACCACCCATCACCCTCACACACCGCTAAACCTACACATCCTCCCCAATTCCCTCACACAACACACAACACTCTTAAAACCACCCAACAACCCAACCTCCAGCCTTACAGACAACCCTCATCCTCGCCAATACCCTCACATTCTAACACCGGTCAACACCCCCACTCATCTTCAACTCTACACATCCTCCCCAATAAACTCCCCCCCTCATAAATCAGCCATCACTCCCACACACCACCCAAAGCCCACACACTTCGAACCTTACACATCAACCCACACCCTGTCCAATACCCTCACACACAAGCCAACACCCCCACTCCTCTCCAAACCCTACACACCCTCCCTAATACCCTCACACCTCCCACGCCACCCAACAACCACCAAACCACACAACACCCCACACACCTCCAACCCTACACATCACCCCACACCCTCCCACACCCGTCCACACCCTCCCACACACCACCCAGCACCCCTACACACCTCCAACCCCAAACCCCCTCGCTGGATCCTCACTCACCTTCACCTGTGGAATTCTCTGCCACAGAAGGTAGTTGAGGCCAGTTCATTGGCTATACTTAAGAGGAAGTTAGATGTGGCCCTTGTGGCTAAAGGGATCAGGGGGTATGGAGAGAAGGCAGGTACAGGATACTGAGTTGAATGATCAGCCATGATCATATTGAATGGCGGTGCAGGCTCGAAGAGCCGAATGGCCTGCTCCTGCACCAATTTTCTATGTTTCTAACTCCTCCGATTGATTCTCAGCTGTGCTGAGGTTGTTCCTTTTGCAGAACAAATGAATTGGAACCTTATTTGGAACCAGTCCCAACCCAGAGTCCCTCGATCCATGGGATATCTCTTAATGGATAGGTATTTGAAACTTGCAGGGTGCCGCGGATCCCACAACTGACCACTCCGGCCAACCATCATCGCAATTTCACTTGGAAGTTAATATTCTTAGTTATATCTTCCCCGCAGGTTTAGTTATTTCTCCTCGTTTTGTCTTCCTTTGACCGGTAGTTATGGATAGATCTTTATTGCATTGGGAATAAAGGAGTAACGTTTCAATTGTGCTCTAAATCACACCTTGGAATTTAGCTGTTGCTGACAATGTTCTTGCTTCTTCATTGCACATCAGTGAATATCAATTCCTGTGATTTTAATTGGCCAGTTGTCCCCAACTGAGCTGTCAAGACCAGCCACCCATGGAGGGTCAGGCCTGGAGCACAACACAGCTCGGTATATGGTGCTAATAGATGTAGCTCTGGTTCTAATTGGGCAGAGGGGGTTGTGCTAACTCGGAAGAGAGAGATGATCACAGGATTACAAGGTACAGCTGAGCCCTGTCCTCCTGTATCAAACAGAGCTCCCTTGTGAGGTCAGGCTCAGTTCATTCAGCAAGAAGCCGAGCTGAGCCCATTGCTGGCGTTTAGCGCCACTAATTCAGGGGGGGCACGGTGGCGCTGTGGTGGAGTTGCTGCCTTATAGTGCCAGGTGCAATCCTGACTGAGGAGTTTGTACGTTCTCCCCGTGACCTGCGTGGGTTTTCTCCGGGATCGCCTTCCGCACTCCAAAGATGCGCAGATTTTGTAGGTTAATTGGCCTGGCATCAGTGTGTGTAGGATAGTATACGTGTGTGGGATGTGGATCGCACACACAGTGGATGTCGATGAGGATAAACAGTGGGATAAATGTGGGATCAGTGTAAATGGTCAGTGCGGACTCGGTGGGCCGAAGGGCTTGTTTCCACGCTGTATCCCTGAACTAAACTAAACAAAAATTCATGATCACAAAGCGTGATCACAGAGAGAGGGTGATACAGCACAGAAACAGGCCCTTTGACCCACCAAGTCCGTTCTGGCCATTTACACTGATCCTACATTTATCCCACTGTTTATCCTCATTGACATCCACTCAGATTCCTACACTCATACACACAAGGGCCAATTTACCGACCAACCAGCATGATTTGGCATATGGGAGGAAACTCACATGGTTGCAGAGAGAACATGCAAACTCCACACAATCAGTGGCAGACATCAAGATTTAACTCAAGTCTCTGGCGCTGTTAGAGAATAGTTCAAGCCACTTAGTTTAGTTTAGTGGAGAGATACAGTGCGGGAACAGGCCCTTCAGCCTATCGAGCCCGCACCGACCAGCGACCCCCGCACACTAACACTACCCTACACACACTAGGGACAATTTTAAATTTATACCAATCCAATTAGCCTACAAACCTGTATGTCTTTGGAGTGTGGAAGGAAACCAAAGATCTTGGAGAAAACCCACATGTCACAGGGAGAACGTATAAACTCCGTACAGACAGCACCCATAGTCAGGATCAAACGTGGGTCTCTGATGCTGTAGGACAGCAACACTACCCCTACACCACCATGCCGCCCATTCTTGTATTGTTCACTTTACTGGAGCAATGATTCCCAGCAAGTGATTGGGAGAGCAAACCCCAGTTTACACCTTTCCCTGTGTGTCTCAGAATGCTGTGAACGGTAACTCCTCTACACCTGTTTGACGCCAGGTGCTAACTTAAAATGCACTTGGTTTATGCGTGTAAGCATCAGAACGTGCACAGGTTTAACTGGAGTATTCATAGAGTGTGAGCTGTGTTGCAGCCTTGGCAATGAAAGAAAAGGTTTCCGATCAATCCACACCCAGATCATCTGCATCGAACTCACATCCTCATCTCGTTCAGGGGAAATGCAGTTCAAACAGCTATGCTAATTTGGGAGCTCATTACAGAGAACTGCTCAGCCTGTGAAATATTATTTATGATTGTTAACAGGCTTAGGGCTTCCTTGTGATTAAGTAGTCATGGAGTCTAACTACCATCCCTCCCAATGCCTGTGCACTCGTGATTTAATTTCCCCTCCTCTTAATGCAGTTCAGGGGTTTGCAAGTGAGTTTTACCAGCAGGGATAAAAACAGATAATAAAAAATGAAGCTGCAAGTAAAAGGTGATGGAAAATGTACACTTTGTTGTAGTATCTTCTCGTTGAAAAAAGTCCTCCTTAAACATCAAAGATAGAAACAAAAAGCTGGAGTGGAAAAAAGGAATAGGTGAAATTTTGGGTCGAGCCCATTTTGTCTCGAACTAAACGTCACCTATTCCTCTTCTCAATAATTGTTGCCTGACCCACTGTTACTCCAGCTTTTTGTGTCCATTTTTGGTGTAAATCAGCATCTGCAGTTCCTTCCTGCACGCGCTTTAAATATCAGTCTGAAGAAGGGTCCCGACCTGAAACGTCACCTATCTAGATAGTCCAGGGATGCTGCCTGACCCGCTTACTCCAGCACTTTGTGTGTTTCCTTGGTAAACCAGCATCTGCAGTTCCTTGTTTCTACTCCTTAATTATCTGTTCTCTGAAAGTGATTCCTCTGGTTATTTTTACTCAGTGCTATGGTGGCTGGGAGGTGAGGTTTGGACTTGAAGAACCAAATACCTAGACAAAGTCAACCTGACAGATCTCTCTGAGGTTTACAGTTTGGGCTTTACTGAGCCCGTAATCACTTATGGATTCCTGTCACACTATATTCTGTTTGTAGCCTGTTGCTGTGTGGATTACATCCAATGCATAGGTGGCTGAACGTTGCATGATTACGAGTGGGAAATAACCCGCCTGCAGTGACTGAAGAAGATTTTTTCCCTAATTGATGGCATAAAAACTAATTTATTTCCTGTGCTCAAGGCTGGCTCATCTCATGGATCCACACATAGTCTCGTCTCAAACTTGCACTTATTGAGTCATAGCCATGGAGTAATATTACAGGCCCTTCAGCCCATCTTATTCATGCTAACTGTTGCTCCAATACTAATTGCATTCAGCAGTATTAGGTCCACAACTATCTGTCTTGATGATTCAAATGTTTGCATTCGAAGTTCTTAATTTTGTAGGGATATCTGTTACTGCCATCTCATGAATACCAAATGCAATAACGTGAGGCTTTTCTCTTTATAAAAACCTGATTATGTGCTTTATGTGGCAGGCTTAGTGGAATGAACCTCTTCCTCATGCGTTCATGAGTTATTGGAGCAGAATTTGGCTAGTGTGATTTTTTAGTTTAGAGGTACAGCGTGGAAACAGGCCCTTTGGCCCATCGAGTCCACATACATGGGACAATTTACATTTATACCTACATTAAACAACAAACCTGTACATCTTTGGAGTGTGGGAGGAAACCGAAGGTGTCGGAGAAAACCCATGCAGGGCACGGGGAGAACATACAAACTCCGTACAGACAACACTCGTAGTCGGGATAGCAACTGGGTCTCTGGCGCTGCAAGCTCTGTAAGGCAGCAAATCTACCACTGCGCCACCATGCCGCCATTTGACCCATCTCCGCCATTCAATCATGGCTGATCTATCATTCCGTCTTAACCCCATTCCCCTGCCTTTTTCCCTTAACCCCTTGGTTTGGGTCTCCAGACTTTGTCTCTGTGTCAGGCACAGCTGGTAGTTAGACATGGGGATGTACTTATTTAATTCTTCTGCCATTGACTGCACTGGAAGGTGCATCTATGTGGCCTCTGGGCAATAGTGAGATTGGAATAGGTTGTGAGGGGCTCACTGTCCCCATTCAACACTTACACTGAGGCTTTCCAATAAGCAGTGACCTATTATAAGTTAAGAAAATACAACGCACTGGAGTAACTCAGTGGGTCAGGTAGCAGTTGCAGAGGGAATAGATAGATGACATTTTGGGTCAAACCCTTCAGCAGAAGATCCTTCTTCAAAAGTTTGAGGAAGGGTCCCGACCTGAAATGTTACCCAACCTTTCCCTCCACAGATGCTGCCTGACCCGCCGAGTTACTCCAGCACTTTGTGTTTTGCTCAACATTCCAGCATCTGCAATTCCTTGTGTCTCCATAGGTTTGGAGAAGATAGCTTATGGCCTGGAAACCTTCTATCAATAGTCAGAAGAGCCTAAAATTAGAGGCTCCCCAAAACTGGACCTGAGATGGCAAAGTTGAATTATTTTGCATTTGTTGATTCCAAAACAGGCAGAAAGGCAAACTTGCACTGTCAGCTGATTGCCATGGTTTTAATATTCACCCAGGTCTAATCATATATTCCTTGTGTGGACAAAGCAAGAGCAGAGCTGTGTGGTGAAGAGATAGCGCCGGTTAAAGGAGATGTGAAGGGCAGGTGCTTGGAGACTAGGGTGAACCTGACCTGGGAAGCAGCAAAGAATGGCGTTGAGTGAGATAGGTCAAGCCCCATAGGCCTGGAGGCTGGGGAGAGGAGATGTATCTATCCACAGGGGGCCGGCTGTGCCTATTCAACACATGTTCAGAGGCAGAGGGAGCAGATGGCCACCACGTTCAAGGTCAGGATTTGGTGCTACAACAATTCAGTGTCCACACAGGCATGATCAATGTCGCTGAATGATGCTTCAGACGATGTTCCCTACCTTTGGCTTTGGATGCACTTCAGTGCAAGACATTCCCGCTCCACCATCACTTCAGTTCATGAGGGTTCATGTCTAACATTCAAATGCTGCGCTGAGACCCTGCTACTAACTTCATGCCCATATCTCACAGCTTGTACACGTTACCAACACAAATAACTCAACAGAATGGAGACCATTTGGTCTGTCGATTCCAATACAATTCAATGTAAAGGCAATCTATCTAGAGTCATTCCTCTGCCTTATCCCCACAGCTCTGCAAGTTCTGTTCTCTTAATAGAAGATAACAAAAAGCATGATATTGTATGTTGCTCTGGCTGAATCTTGTAAGGAATGATTGTTTTCCTAATCACCTTTATAGATCTGAGCTTGCTCTAAAGTTGCAAATAGCAGACCTACAATTCGGAGATTACAAGTAAATAAATGGGAGCTCAAAATACCAATATTTTTGCTGATTATCTTTGGGTGAAAGGACTCTGATGATAAAGTCGCCAACTCTAGCAGTGTACAGCATTGCAACAACATTTTGTAGTTTGGCTAAATATTATAGATTCCAGTGAATCAAGAATTGAAGATGGAGAATTGTTTTCTCTGGAACGGCAGAGGTTGTGAGGAGACCCGATGGAAATCTTTTTCCCAGATGGAAAAGTCAAATACTAGAGGGCATAATTTTCAGGATGATGGGGCAAAGTGTAAAGGGGGCATACAGGGCAGGTTCTTTTTTACACAGTGGGTGCTGAGTGTCTGGAACCTGCTGCCTGGGGTGGTGGTTGAAACAGATACATTAATGGCGTTTAAAATACTTTTGGATCGACAAAAAAGATATGCAGGGAATGAAGGGATATGGGTTATGCGCAGGTAGATAAGTGATGGTCTTTGCATCACTTTTGACATAGACACATTATGGGCCAAAGGGCCTTTTCTTGTGCAATTCTCTTCTATGTTCTAAGAAGCTCTAAAGCCCTGCACAAATGTAGCAGAACCTGCCTCCACTGCCCCACTAATTGTGACCCACTCAACATATTTGTGCTGTTGCTGATGTTGGATATTTCATTGACTTGTTGCTTGCCTATACGATGCAATAGAGGTTGTGCTTACAGAGCTATGAAAGCAGTTCACTGGGTCCACAATCATCCATGTTCTCATTGAATTCTGCATGTTTATTGCAATTAGTTGTAGCTCTTCGCCATCCTTCCCAATTTCCTACTGTTTGCAAATTTAGAAGATTTTAAATTCTGAAATGGACTTGCTGTAGCGGCAGATTTTTATATTGTCCAAGTGATTACTCCCTCTAGCCATTAAGTGGGCCTCATGATTAAGGAGAATGTTGTAATACGCAGGTGAGCTCTCTGTCAGAGACCTTCAGAGCTTCTTCACAGATAAATCTTCATAACACAGTCTTTTGATTAATAGTTTCTTTACTGTTGATGAAAAACAATAAGGGACACATCCAACCTTCTTCCAACTCGTACACTATAATCTTCATCGAACTACAGCATATCGCTTTAAAGGTTAGAAAACTCCCCGTGTCTCCGTTACACTTCACATGGTAAAAGGGTATGCCTTCCTCATGCAAGTCCCAAACTAAACTAAAACCTAAGCTTCTGCGCAAGAAACTTAGCTCCGAACACATTAGCACCCTAAAATACGTCATAAATCCCACCCACATCATAACGGGCAGTCTAAAATTTAAAGACACATGCCATAATTAATGACACATAAAATAAGCCAAATGACCACTACACTTGCTAGTTAAAAGCTTGTTTCATTAATAACCGTGAATCCAGCTCTGATCCCAGTAAGGCTCCCTTTCCACCCACCACCAGTCTCTTTGTTTAGTTTTAGTTTAGTGCAGAGATACAGCGCTGAAACAGGCCTTTCGGCCCACCAAGTCCACGTCGACCAACGATCCCCGCATACTAACACTATCCTGCACACAGAAGGAACAATTTACAATGACACAAAAGCCAATTAACCTACAAATCTGTACATCTTTAGAATGTGGGAGGAAACTGGAGATCCCTGACACAAATCATGGGGAGAATGTACAAACTCCACACCGCCAAGCACCTGTAGTCAGGTTCAAAACCGATCTCTGGCGCTGTGTCACCGTGCTGTCTCAGATTCCCATTATCCATTATTTATTAAATTCTGTTTGCAAATGTAAGTATATTACATCTATTGCATTGCCCTTGTCTTCTCTCTGTTTCTTTATTTAGTTTAGTGGGGGTAGTCAAATAGGTCTTTCTCTTTTGAATTCCATCTTAGTTTTTCAACATTACATTCCGGCTTTTAGAATTTCCCTCCATTCTCCTTCCATGAGGCTTTTCAGCTGCCAACGTTAAGCAGAACTATTAATAGTTATACCAATTTTTATCCGGCACAACTCCGTTTGTTAACAAATCATTAAATATGTTAAAAAATATACTTCAGCAATATCTCATCAAAAGCAATCGTACTATTCCGATGCAACCAACCTTGAACAGAATTTCAAGAGTTCAAGTGTGTTTAATTGTCACATGCTCCAGAGATGAACCCGAACAATGACATTCTTCAGCCTTACCGCATTATCCACTCTGAATTTGATTAGTTTATCTTCTATTTCCCTTTAATTTGGATGTAGTTATATAATTTCCAATCTGATATTGTTGTGGCATCAACTTGATCTTTTTTCCCTGGTACATATCAAAGCAAAATTGTTATTTAATATTTATTTGTTATTGTAATCACGGTCTGAAATGTTGTCCTGTCCAATCCCAGGTAATTCTATTCCAGTGTTTGTTTGGCTGTAGACTAATTTACTATTTTGCTTTTTGTGTTTTTTAATAATTTAACTCCATTGTTCCTTTCTGCCTTTATTTTTTATGTTTCCTAATCCTTTGTTGTTTGTTGACGTAACGTCTGTCTCTTTCCTTCAGCTTGTATTTGTCCTTTTTAAAACATCATAACTCATCCACGATGTTCAATTACTCTCAACTTTGTTCTTGACAACAGAATTTACTTTTATTGAACTCTCTTGAACACGTATTAAAGTTTTCTTCAGCAGTGCTTGCAAGTACGAAAGTCAAGAGACTGCAGATACTGGAGATCTGGTACCACAACACTCAGCAGGAAGCAGTGCTGCAGAGGCAGAGCCGCTGCCTCACACCTTGAGATATACAGGTTCAACTCTCATCTCTGGGGCAGTCAAAGTGGAGTTTGCCCATTCTACCTGTGGCCATGTGGGTTTCTATATGTGGATCAAACATACAAGAAGGCCATTTGGCCCATCATTTTAATAAGTGATAGCAGCAGAATTAGGCCATTTGGGCCATCAAGTCTACTTTGCCATTCAATCTTGGCTGATCAATCTTCCCCTCTCAACCCCATTCTCCTGCCTTCTCCCCACAACCACTGACCCCCATACCAATCAAGAATTATCTTTCTCTGCCTTAAAAATGTCCATTGGCATGGCCTCCACTGCCTTCTGTGGCGATGAATTCCACAGATTAACCACCCTCTGACTAAAGAAATTCCTCCTCATCTCCTTCCGAAAGGAACGTCCTTTAATTCTGAGGCTATAGAGCATACGTAGAACAGTACAGCACAGGACCAGGCCCTTAGGCCCACAATGTCTGCCGAAAATGATGCCATGTTCAACTAATCTACCCAGCCTGCCCATTGTAAAATTTCAGATCCGGCCCACATTCCAAAATTTTCTGACAGGAATTGGGCTGGAAGGACACATTTTTTCAATTTAGGGACTGGAGATGCTGCAGTCAACAACTCGACAAAAATGGGCCCCGATCACATTGACATTTAGTTGGCTGTTCTATGGAGAACAGTCGGCTAGTTGCAGTATGCAGCTCATCACTGTCTGGACTCTCACATGTATGCACTAGTATGTGGAAGTACAGAGTGTGCTAAGGTCAGATGTGGGAGCTTTAGAATATTTTCCAAATATTGAATTGATATTAATGTTGAATCTGGTTTTGAATGTCGTTATTCTTTTTTATTTTTTTTTAATATATATTTTTTAAACTCTCTTTAAATGTCCCCAATCATCAGAGACATTTATTGTATGTAGAGGAGACAACCTAAAAGCACAAGCTGACAGAAGGCCATAGAAGAGCTGAGGGCAGAAGGTAATCTAGATTAGCAGTCCAGTACGATGAAGTGTTGCACAAACTGAAGCATCATCATGTGGTTCTGAAGGTTCCATGACGCTGCTCCAAATGCATGATAAATTATTGGTATCCTGACCCAAATCCCCCTTTTTACCAATAATTACTAAAAGCGAGTGATGTGTGTGTACGGTCTTCTTGTGAACCCTCAATCCCTTGTGTTGCATAAGATGCAGCAGTCAAAATAACTAAATAATAGTTATACAGCATGGAAAAGGGCCCTTCAACCCAACTCCTCCATGCTAAGCAAAGCATCCATGTACGCTTGTACCATTTGCTCGTGCTTGGCCTATAATAATGAATATTGCCAGAATTCCCACCTCAAAGGCTGGCTGAGTTCCGCAGCAGTGCTGCTAACTTATCCAGTAGGCTGAGTTGCTCTGCCCAGTCTCACTGCCATCTAGAGGAACCAAGGTGAAGTTCAATGGCCATTGTCCAGGCCACCACCAGGGCATCTGAAAGATATCTCATTCCATGATACCGACCTTTGGTTTGTAACTTCCTGAAGCATGTAAGAGGAAGCAGGTTGCACTTTGCTCTTTTGTTTATACAGATGGATACAGTGTGACGACTCATAGTCTCAACTTGGTGGAATGCGCTAAGATATGGCAGATGGAATTGCAGTCGCAGTCAGTGCAATGTGATGCACTTGTTTAAAACAAAACATTAACACTATTGACTGAGGGAAATAGATAATGCATTAGAAAAGCAAAGGGATTTTTGAGGATGGGAAGTGGGGGTTGGGGGGGGGGGCACTAGTTCACAGGGATTTAGATTCAGCATCTCTTGAAAAATGACAAAATGACAAAAATTATAATGTAAGTTTTCAGTCTCAAAACATAGACAAACATCATAGAAGAAGGACAAGAGAAGGCTTGCTGGTCCATAAAGTCATAGTGGGGGGAGCATCATATCTAGTCATGAACTGCTCATCTCCAACCCTTCTCCACACCTCTCTGCTCTGCTGTATAATCGTGCAAAAAAAACGATAAAATCGAGGGTGCACAAGATGGAGAAAAGGCTCCAAAAATGTTGTCCTTAACTTCCTCAGCCTATCTAAAATATGCCAGGGGATTACATGGTACAGGTGCTCTATTTAAAGACATTTTAACCTGATGTGATATCTGCCTCGGTCTACTTCCCACTTGAAAGTGCAGGAAGGTTCACCACACCAGATGGTGACTCATTTTGGAGACTGTCTATCCCACCGGAAAATAAACCATCAATATTATTGGATTTGCCTCAAGAAAGGGAATCACTGGTTTGAGTTACAGTTGATGATCAGCAGAAGGACATGAAGAATGACAAGCGAATCAGTCATGGTAGTGCAAGAGACGCAGAGACTATGATCACAGAGACATATCTTGCAGTGGATGTGGACCAGAGGGCCTGTGGTGGCTGTGGGTATATTTGTGCTGAAGTTGGGTGCAGCTCCAGCAGCAGCTCTGTGATATAAGGCCTGTGTACAAACATTTCAATTAATTCAGGAAACCGCACTGGTTGCTTGGTTTACAATGCATTCAATCTCATTGATATAATGGGCTGAATTGAATTGATCCAGACTTCCAATTAAGTCATATCATCTAAAGTTTACTTAAGTGGCTATTTATTTTCCGAGCCAATTTCTTGTTCCTTGTTCAAATTGAATTAGCATTGCAGGTAACTTTGCAAGACTTCTCCCTTAATAAGATTAGTACCTGACTAAATTAATGGTGATTCAACAGGACTCCACTACTGCACAGTGGCCACAGGGCACAGTCAGACTTCAGCTGATTTACTCAGCTCTTTTATATCTGTTGAGGCTCTCCTTTCATATCTAAACGCACAAGGTTGGTCTCTTCAATATAACCTGCTTCAAGTACTGACACCTTGTGGTTCAGTCTGAAGCATCAGTCTTGCTCTCAGTCTGAAGAAGGAGCTCGACTCGAAACGTCACCTATTCCTCTTCTCCAGAGATGCTGCCTGACCCTCTGAATTACTCCAGCATTATGTAGACAAATGTAAACCAGCATCTGCAGCTCCTTCCTACACATTTGGACTACTCCACTGCAAAATTTCTCCAATATATGCCCACTGACAAAGTTCTTCTCCTCCCCCTTTCCATCTGAAGAAGGCTCTCGACCCAAGACATCACCTATTTGCCAGACCGCTGTGTTACTCTTGAATTTTGTGTCTATCCTTGTGGTTCAAAATCACTTTCCCGTACAGGAAATGGTCACAAATCCTCCTGGTCTTTCTCATGTTATTGTGCTGCTAGCTACACTTACTGCATCACCATAATTTGAAATCTTCCTTTGCTTCTTGGTCCTAGACCTCTGTGATGCACAAGATCAATGTGTTGGCTTAACTGTGAATACCAGCAATGACACTTGAGTGAGGTTTAGATCATGTCCAACAGTGTCAAGCGTCCTCTCATCCTCACTGTCCATACGTGAGAAAACAGAAGCAATGTCCTTGATCGATATTCCCAATACTGCATTTTCAATAGGGCCTGGAAGGAGGCAATTGTGCTGGAGATGGTAGTGGAGATCAGAGATGAATACAATAGCAATTGCAACTCAGAGGATATTGGCTGTTCAGCCTTTCAACTGTAATTTACTTTCCTCTCAACCTATTCATTTGCCTTTTTTTGCCAACCCCCTTCTTCATTTTGCATGGAGTCACAGCATATCAAGAAGGATTTGGAGCTCCTTCAAAGCCCAACTCAAGGAGCACATGCAGGAATTGAACTGGGGTTGGTTGATCAGCGTGACCCGTGACCACGGTGTATTTTTGGAGGTGGAGCAGTAAGAATGAATGAATGAATGAATGAATGAATGATACTTTATGTGAAAAGTCGCAGTGATATTCTTTGTTTTGCATATCCAAGGTATGCAAAGAGTCGCCACACAAAGGGCGCCGACAAAGAATGCTTCTCCATGGCTGATGGTAACATGGGCAAGGAGGGGGTTGGTGTGGGTTGGTGGGGGGGCAGAAATGCTACTGAAACTCTTGTGCATTGTTAGTGGACGGATTATCTATTGAAACAAGTCTATCAGTATGTCCAGGTCTGTGGAATTCTCTGCCACAGAAGGCAGTGGAGGCCAATTCACTGGATGTTTTCAAGAGAGAGTTAGATTTAGTTCTTAGTAATCAAGGGAGATGGTGGGAAAATCAGGAATGGGATACTGATTTTGGTTGATCAGCCATGATCATATTGAATGACGGTGCTGGCTCGAAGGACCGAATGGCCTACTCCTGCAACTATTTTCTATGTTTCTATATTTTTTCTATGTCAGCAATGGATTGGACTCTGAACTATGAGGTTGAATAGGTGGCCGGGAGCCATGAACAGCCATGGTTTTGGCTGAGCCTGAGAACCAGGACGAAAATCCTGAAAAAAGAATCATGGTCATATGGCAGGAACAGCTGGAATACCAAGATTTTTCTTAACACTGGGTTCTTTGTGAAATAAAATACATCTGAAGCCATTCTTTCCACAGAGTCACAGAATCATGATGAGTTAAATCATGTCCACACGGACCATAAACTACACATTTACTCTAGTCCCATCTAAATTCCATTTTTTTATTCTCTTTGCATTCTCATCAACTTTCCCTGATTCCACCACTCACCTACACATTAAGGACAATTTGCTTTAATTGATGAACCTACCAGCCTGAATATCTTTGGGGTGCAGCAAGTGAGAATTTCATTTGTTCCGATTCATATAGGTTTAAGTTTATTATTGTCACGTGTACCAAAGTGCAGTGAAAAGCTTTGTTTTGCATGGTATCCAAAGAGATCAGATGATACTATACATAAATACAATCAAATCAAACTATAATAGGTAGAACACAGGGGGAGATACAGAATAGTTTTGTTTAGAGATACAGCACGGTAACAAGTCCTTTGGTCCACCGAGTCCGCACAGACCAGCGATCCCCGCACATTTACACTATCCTGCACATTCTCATTCAGAAAGGGAAAAGGGAACTATAAATGAGAGTTCAGAATTATTTCCAGAATTTCCAAGTGCTTATTTATCCTGTTCATCGGAATACAGGTCCAAGATGGCGCCCAACCCAAGCAATTCTTTATGTGCTAGTCAGAAGTGGATCTGCAATCAAGCATTATAATTGCTCCACTATTTCACCCTACAGCAATGCACTAGGGACAATTTACATTTGATACCAAGCCAATTAACCTACAAACCTGTATGTCTTTGGAGTGTGGGAGGAAACTGAGGATCTCAGAGGAAACCCATGCAGGTCACGGGGAGGACATACAAACTCCGTACAGACAGCACCTGTAGTCAGGATCGAACCCAGTCTCTGGCGCTGTAAGGCAATAGCTCTACCGCTACTCCACTGTGCTGCTCTAAATATATAGAATATATTACTTTTGTTTATTGTCATGTGTACCAAGGTATAGTGAAAAGCTTTTGTTGCGTCTAACCAGTCTGTGGAAATACAATACATGATTACAATTGGGCCATTCAGAGTGTACAGATACATGATAAAGGAAATATTAAGAAGAGTATAGTTAAAGTAAGACATTTTGCTGTTGGGGTAGAAGGTTTAAAAGAGTGGAGCGATTATAATGCATGATTGCAGACCCTCTTCTGTGACTAACATACCAAGAATTGCCTGGGCTGGGCGCCATCTTGGATCTGGGTTCCGATGAACGTGACAAATAAGCTTTTGGAAATTCTGGAAATAACTGAACTCTCACTTATTGTTTGTCTTTTCTCCTTTCTGAATGCCAATAGCTCAGCTGTGTGTGTGCTTGTGAGTGTGTGTACATAGTTGAAGGATATGAGCGAATTGGGTAAGTAGTTCGATGTGATTATGCACATTTCCATTTGGACTTCAGTTGTGCCATTCCCTTTGGAAATTGAACTCAGCACAAGGAACAGTGGTGAATAAAAGGGATAAGTGTTAACGAAGAAACAGCAGATGCTGGAGAATCGAGGGTTACACAAAAAGCTGGAGAAACTCAGCGGGTGCAGCAGCATCTAAGGAGCGAAGGAGATAGGCTTTCTAAGGAGCGAAGGAGATAGGCTTTCTAAGGAGCGAAGGAGATAGGCTTTTAAAAGGGAGCCAGATGGAGAGGTGGACCTTCAACTCTTGTGCTGCTTCTTCTGCTAATGAGCTGCTGATTTATTTTTCATGAAGTCTTAGTACTTAGTTCAGGGAATCCTTGCCCAGAGTTGGGCAGGCATCAAACTGAGATTTATGTAACCACAAAAACTTCAGTAAAATCATTGCAAGGAAGAACTTGTCTTGTTTCCCTTCCGAACACAGGTTCCAGTGATGAAGCTGCTCTCTTCAAAGCCTCTGTGCGACCCTTAAGCAGGCAAGATATATCTATCAGTTTAAACTCAGGACCATTTCTATAGGAGGCAGAAAATGAAGGGCAATCTAGTCAATTGGACCTTGGGCATAGATATTTCCATCAAGATGAGCAGACAATCTTCCCCCACCAACTGATTGTATCCATTGTTAAATCATGCCATTTATCACCAGACAGTTGAACGATTTACTCGGCTTGAATGGTTATTAAAGGAAGTTGCCTGTAAGGGTTACACATCAGCTGTCACACTTATTTGATTGGCTCAGTGTGAATGATGAGCAAAGCAGAATTGCAGAGGAAGGAAGTATGTGAACTCAAGTGATCTGACGACAAGACCAATGACAGCACTTCCGATTGACATCAGATTTCAAATCGAACCAGCAATCAGTGGCTCTGTGTCCCATTGACCAAATGCACATCCACTGGATGAATAAGCAGATTCCAGGCCCTGCACTGGACTTACATATACTTTGTAATAGTGCTAGAGGCATTGATCTGAATTTGCTATTTAGTTAACCGTGAACCATTTCTTTGGCTGGTGGTTGAGACTAGAATTGTAACCCCTGCAGCATAAACATACATGTTAGATTTCTGGTGTTGTTAAATTAGCTGCTCTCAGTTTAATTGGGATGTTCACCAAGCCTGATGAAAAGAGAGGTTTTAATTTATACACAAAACACATTTTAATTTTTACATGTTACATGAGATCGGCATGCTGGCGCAGAGGTAGAGTTGCTGCTCACAGCGCCAGAGACCCGGGTTCGATCCTGACTACGGGTGCTGTCTGTACGGAGTTTGTACATTCTCCTCGTAACCACATGGGTTTTTGCCAAGATGTTTGGTTTCCTTCCCACACTCCAAAGACTCACAATGTTTTTAGGTTAATTGACTTGATATAAATGTAAATTGTCCCCAGTGTGTGTAGATAGTGTTAATGTGCGGGAATCGCTGGTTAGTGCAGACTCGGTGGGCCAAAGAGCCCGTTTCAGTTATATCTCTAAACTAAATGAAACTAATCTCACCTCAGGGTTTCCGGAAAATACCTCACAACCATTAAAAATGTTCTGAGGTAATGTCATTGTGGCTATTTCAGAGGCACTACAACAAATTTGTACCCGACAAAATTTCACCAACAGCAGTGACCAATATTCTATTTTATCTCCAGTAATATTATTTGGAGATTATTACTGAACACAGCTTGATTATCATGTGCAGGATGAGCCAAAGAGTCAGTTCAGGTTTAGTTTAGTTTAGAGATCCAGAGTGGAAACGGGGCCTTTGGCCCACCGAGTCCACACCAACCATTGATCACTCATTCTCACTAGTTCTACAGTATGTTATCCCACTTTCTCACCCACTCCCTATGCACTAGTGGCCAATTAACCTATAAATCCGCACATCCTTGGGATGTGTGAGGAAACCTGAGCACCCAGAGGAAACCCGAGCACCCAGAGGAAACCCAAGTGAATCAGGGAGAGCGGACGGACTCCACGTGGACAGCACCCGAGATCAGGATCAAAACTAGATCTTTGGTGCGGTGAAGCATTTGTCTATGCTGTATTACTCTGTGACAATGACAATACTTGTCTGAAATTCCCTGCTGTTCTTCGACTAATGCCAGGGATCCTTTATGCAAGGGAGCAGATATCAGTATACCCAGCTTCCGAGAGTTGACACCTCTGACGGTGAACTTGGTGGGCCAAAGAGTTTGTTTCCATGCTTGCATCTCTAAAATGCACTGAAACTAAACAAATGGACTAGATTATGTGTTCAAGCCACATTTTGACCTAATTGTCCACAGAAAAACAACCACACAAGTTTAATAGTCACAGATCTCAGCCTAGAAAATGGCAGCATCGTCACGAGAGAAAACCCGGAGAAAATGGGGTGAGATGTGAAGTGTGGGAGAAAACTCAGGGTTAGTAAATCTTTCCGCCATTGTCAGGAAACAGCTGATAGAAGCAGGTAAGATGCTTCCTGTGATTGAAATGGTTAACGCGCAAGAAACAGGATGGAAAGATGTGATAGCTTCTTAATAATTGAAGTGAGTGCATGGGTTGTACAGGAGGACCTGGGCTGACATCAATCTTCTGTGCTCTGCTGGCCTGCCTCTCTATTTAATTAAATGGGACAGAGTGCCTGCTCACAAAATGAGGAAGCATCCTTTTATGGAGCGCAGGTTCATTGTGGAGGGTGGCTCGTGGTTCAGGGACTGGAGCCTTGACATTTTACAGGAAAAAATTGTCAGCTCGGAATGTTTATTGTCCCGTCATGTACCCAGTGGTTTTTCTATTAAGAAGCATGCTGTGAGATCTGAGCAACATCTTGACCGGCATTTATTACGAGCGCTTAATGTGAGTTGCACTAGACGTATGTGTAAAGTTTGCTGCTGTACTTGGCAAGAGATGGGGGAGGGTGCAGGGAGAAGCATAAAATCATGAGAGGAATAGATTGGGTAGATGCGCCTAATCTGTTGCCCAGAGGAGATGAATCAAGGACCAGAGGACATAGGTTTCAGGTGAAGGGGAAAAGATTTAACAGGAATCTGAAGGGTAACTTTTTCACACAAAGGGTGGTGGGTGTATGGACCAAGCTGCCAGAGGAGGTAGTTTTGGCAGGGACTATCCCAACAATTAAGAAACAGTTAGACAGGTACATAGATAGGAAAGGATTGGAGGGATATGGACCAAACACAGGCAGGTGGGACTAGTGTAGCTTGGACATGTTGGCCGGTGTGGGCAGGTTGGACCGAGGACCAGAGTTTCCACACTGTATCACTCTGTGACTCTAAGCAGTGAGTGAAGGAATCCCTGCAACAACTCCTGAACATTGCAAGTTGAAGTGCATTTACTGCATGATATTAAGACACTCGAGAAACTTTCAGGATCAGTGTAGGCATGTTTTCAGCGCAGGTGGAATCCAGTGTTATGCCAGAACCTGGTTACTAGTTGTCTTGGACCTGCTTGTCATTGGACCAAGATCTCACTCCGTTATATGGGACCTCTACTTTGAAAGACTTAATGCGCAAGCTGGGAACCAATGTGGAAGAAAGTCGTCCTAAATCCCCAGTGACTTCTGAAGAAGAAGCAGTAAAACAGAAGGAGAGGTGGAGCAGGACCATTAAATTGTCCCGTTATATATCAGGACCTGCACAAACATAGGCTGAAGAAAGGTCTCAACCCGAAATGTCACCCATTCCTTCTCTCCGGAGATGCCGCCTATCGCGCAGAATTACTCCAGCATTTTGTGTCTATCATAAGCTTCAACAACTGGTTAACCCACAGCCCCAGGCTTAACCCAGGCTGTCATCGCTGTCAAATAAATTGTATGCTCACTAACGCTGCTAATAGCCGCAAGCATTCAAAACCATTCAGAGGCCATTAAAAAATTAATGAATCCATTAAAAAACCCTTAATATTATTTTTATTTTAAATACAATAAAATTAAACTCAAACAAGGTTAACTACCTTTAATTGACACAACTAAAAAAAAAATCAGAAATGAACTGTTACTGGTTTTACCTTGCACTGAACGTTATTCCTTTATCATGTATCTATACACTATAAATGGCTTGATTGCAATCATGTATTGTCTTTCCGCTGACTAGTTGGCACACAACAAAAGCTTTTCACTGTGCCTCGGTACACGTAACAATAAATTAAACTAAGCTGAAACTGGAAGTTTCCTTTCCCTCGTTAGTAGTTGCCTTCCATTGATATGAACAAAGTCTCACAAACTGTTCAGTTAATTTTTGGGGGATTTGGGTACCACTGGCAAAACCAACATTTTACCCCCCAACTCTTATTGTGATGGGGAGCTATCTTCTTGAACTGCTGCAGTTCCTCTGGTGAAGGTCCTCTTGCCGTGCTGTTGGGTTGGGAGTTCAAGGATTTGGGACCGAGCTGACGAAAGGAGGATATATTTCATAGTCAGCATGGTTGTGACTTAGAGGGGAGCCTGCAATTAGGTGTTTACTTCATAAGTTCTAGGAGCAGAATTAGGCCATTCAGCCCATCAAATCTACTCCTCCACCATTCAATCATGGCTGATCTACGTTTCCCTCTCAACCCCATTTTCCTGCCCCTCACACACATACTAAGCAAGAAACTGTCAATCTCCAACTTAAAAATATCCATTGACTTGGCCTTCATAGCCATCTGTAGCAATGAATTCCACACATTCACCACCGTCTGATCAAAGAAATTCCTCCTCATCTCCTTTCCTAAGTTATTATGCGCCTGTTACTCTTCACCTTGGTGGTCGATGTTTTAAGCAGTGCCAAGCTGTTAGAGTAGATAAGGTGAGTTACTGCAAAGATGATACACTTTGCGATCATGGTGCACCAGTTACGGATGTGTTCCCAGTCAAGCAAATTATTTTGAGATAGTCTATGTCAAGCTTCTCCGGTGTTTTTGGAGCTGAGCTCACCCAGCCAAGAATAAAGTATTCCATCACACTCCTGACTTGTGCTTTATGGATCATGGTAAAGTGTTAGGGTGTCAGGAAATGAGTCAGCTGCAACAGCTCGCGAAACCAGCCTTGTTAAATCTCACAAAGCGTGACATGCCATGTGGAAATATCCCGTGCAGCACTGCGACTGTTTCGATGCAGATACCTGCCGACTTGCGTGTTGTTCATAATGAAATGAAGGATGTTCCCGTAAGCAGGGGTGTGGAGCGTCAGAGTGGTGCGGAACAGCTGCCTCAGAGTTCCAGTCACTCAGGTTCAACTTCAACCTTTGGTGCGGTCGGAGTGGAATGTGTGTGGCCTCCCTGGGTTTTCCTTGAAAGAGAAAGACACAAAGTGTTGGTGTAACTCAGCAGGTCAGGCAGCACCCAGTGAGTCAGGCAGCATCTCTTAAGAACTTTGAAGAAGTACTGAAGGTACATTCGTGTATGAAGGTAGATAAATCTCCAGGGCCTTATCAGATATATCCGAGGACATTGTGGGAAACCAGAGAGGAAATTGTCAGAGCTCTGGTTGAAATTTATGAATCGTCCTTAAATACAGGACGACTGGAGGGTGGCAAATGTTGTGCTTCTTTTCAAGAAAGTCTGCAGGGAAAATTGCTGGGAACTATAGGCCCAGTGAGTTGAACATTTGTAGTTGGAAAGTTACTAGGGAGTATTCCGAGGGATACGTTATATAGGCAAGGGCTAGGGATAGTCAGAATGGTTTTGTATTTGGGAGGTTGTGTCCCACAAATTTGATTGAGTTTTTTGAAGACGTGACCAAAAAGGTTGATGAGGGCAGAGCTGTAGATGTTGTGTACATGGATTTCAGTAAGGCATTTGACAAGGTTCCGCATGGTAGGCTGCTCTGGAGGGTTGCTTCTCGGACTGGAGGCCTGTGACTAATGGAGTGCCTTCGGTGCTGGGCCCGTTACTGTTTGTCATCTACATCAATGATCTGGATGAGAACATACAGGGCAAGATTAGCAAGTTTGCTGATGATACAAAAGTGGGCGGCTTCGCAGATAGTGAAGATGGTAGTGAAAGATAGCAGCAGGATCTGGATCGATTGGCCAGGTGGGATGAGGAATGGTTGATGCAATTTAATACAGAGAAGTGTGAGGTGTTGCATTTTGGGAAGTCTAACAAGGCAGGACCTACACAGTGAATGGTAGGCCTCTGGGAAGTGTTGTAGAGCAGAGGGATCTAGGAGCACAGGTGCATGGTTCCTTCAAGGTCTAGTCACAGGTAGATAAGGTAGTCAAAAAGGCCTTCGGCACATTGGCCTTCATCAGTCATAGTATAGCGTATAGATGTTGGGAGGTCATGTTGCAGTTGTATAAGATGTTGGTGAGACCGCATTTAGAATATTGTGTTCAGTTCTGGGCACCATGTTATAAGAAACATATTGTCAAGCTTGATAGGGTTCAGAGAAGATTTACAAGGATGTTGTCAGAACTAGAGGGTGTGAGCAATAGGGAGAGGTTGAGTAGGCTGGGTCTCTATTCCTTGGAGCGCAGAAGGATGAGGGGTGATCTTATATAGGTGCGCAAAATCATGAAAGGAATTAGATGCACAGAGTCTCTTGCCCAGAGTAGGGGAATCGAGGACCAGAGAGCATAGGTTCAAGGTGAAGCGGAAAAGATTTAATAGGAATTTGAGGGGTAATTTTTTCAATCGAAGGGTGGTGAGTGTATAGAACAAGGTGCCAGAGGAGGTAGTTGAGGCTGGGACCATCCCAACATTTACGAAACAGTTAGACAGGTACATGGATAGGACGGGTTTGGAGGGATATGGACCAAGCGCAGGCAGGTGGGACTAGTGTAGCTGGGACATGTTGGCCGGTGTGGGCAAGCTGTTTCCACATTGTATCACTCTATGACTATGACTCTGGCATGGATAGGTGATGTTTCAAGTCGCGACACTTCTTCAGACTAATGGGGAGCGGGAATGGAAAGAAAGCTGGAAGAGAGTAGGGGCAGGACAAAGCCTGACGGGTTATAGCTTGATGTGGGTGAGGGGAGTTTCTGCTAGGCAGATGGTTGGAGGAAGGCCAGGAATGTAAAGACATAAGGTGTAAGACAAAAGTATTGAATCGTGGCAAATTGTGAAGCTGGAGGAAGGAATTTAGATGAAAGGGGATGGGGAAGGGAGAAATAGGTGTGTCCAGGAGGAGCACAGGGGAGAGAGGGGTGGGAGAGGGGGGGGAAAGGATTAGTGGGGGTGTGGCGGGGTGATTATAGTTACCTAAAATTTGAGTATTCACCATTCATACTGTTGCATTGTATGCAACCCAAATGGAACATTAGGTGTTGTTCCAGTTTGCATGTGTCCTCACTCTGGCAATGGACGGTTTTCCCTGAAGCTCCGGTTTCTTCCTACATCCCAGAGACTTGCTGGTTGGTGGGTTAATTGGCCATTGTAAGTTATCCCTCGTATTAGTGAATGGCAGGAAAATCAAGGGAGATGTGTTAGAGAACAGGTTACAAGGAATTAAGTGGGAAAAATGGGATTGATGAGATTGCTCTCAGAGCTGGCATAGGGGTGATGGGCCGAATGGCCTGCTATCTCATAAGGAAATATGAATATTATCTCACCACTGCAAAAGCTTCCTGTGAATTTGTTACACAGATATTGTCATGCAGTGGCAACATCATCGGCTCATGCATAATGTCTAAGTGCATGAAACCTTCATTCTGAAGAATGAAAGGCAGATCAGAGATCATTGGCTGAGCAATGCCCAGTTTGACCTTTAAATTAGAGAAAAAGTAATTGTACTACTTTGGAAATTAAATCAGTGTTTCAAGTTGTTTCATTTAGAATTATTTGGATTGCCAGGAAGCAAACCTGAGAAGCCTTTAACTAATGCATTAAAGTCCATTCTCCACAGTCGATCTTTGATCTTCTCTTCGTGTTCAGACAGAGGTCTATCACAATTTATCGCAGTCACCCATTACATCCCACATACACTCATAGCCTCTCAACAAATATCACACATTTATCATATGTGGCAATGAACAAATTGACCTGGTGATTCAACATTTTTAGATCTCTCTATCTTTCATATTTCAGTCATTTCTGAACAAAAATGTAAAAAAAACACTAATTCAATCAAGCCATAAAAGTAACAAAGCAAAGGTGGAACTTAGTGCGTTAAGAAGGAGTCATCCTTATCAATCAGGAACTGGTAGAGCTACTGCCTCGATTCAATCCTAACTTCTGGTGCTGTCTGTGTGGAGTTTGTACGTTATCCCTGTTGCCGTACGGCTTTCCTCCTGTTGCTCCGGTTTCCTTTCTCATCCCGAAGATATGTGGGTTGGTAGGTTCATTGGCCCCTAGTGTGTAAGGAGTGAATGCGAAAGTGGGATAACATAGAACTAGTGTGAACAGGTCGGCATGGACACAGTGGCCCAAATGCCTGTTTCCACGCAATATCTCTAAGCTCTAAACAAGGACAGAATGATAGGACATGCAACTGTGATGTCAGGCTGAACTTCGGAGTCCAAGGTAAGAAAGTGACATCAAGAAATAGTGGAAACAAGAGAAATGAAGGAGGATTTTGGCCCTTGAATGCAGGCATCCAGGTCCATGGTAATGGAACTGTGTGACTCTGTAAATCAAGAACAATAACTCAAGTTAGACCATGAGTGTAGGACAAGGAGCAATAGGTTTCAACTGTTCAAAAGCAGATTTAGGGCTGGTGATAGGATCTTCATCTTTGCACTACTTGAGCTAGGGCTATGGAGCCAAGAAAGCCAGAATTTATTAGAAATTTCAGTACTGTGAAGGACAAGGGTTCTTTCCTGGATTAGTATACTAGGTTTTGGGCTGAATGCCAGATGAAAAATATTGTAAATTCTGAAGCACTCTGATTACGTCTCAAGCTGCTTCTCATACCATGAATTATGTGAAGTGTACTGACTGTTCTGCAGAAAAGGACACAAAGTGCTGGAATAACTCAGCGTATGAAGCAGCGTCTCTGGAGAACATGGATAGGTGATGTTTCAGGTTGGGACTGCTCTACATGGTCGGCTGTACTTTTGTAGAACACAGCTTTAGAATATTTATCCAGCCTTTACACAACAGGGAATATCCGTTAGTTTCTGAGGAAGGATATATCGACCTTGATATACAGTGCCCTCCATAATGTTTCGGACAAAGACCCATCATTCATTTATTTGCCTCTGTGCTCCACAATTTGAGATTTGTAATTGAAAAAAATCACATGTGGTTAAAGTGCACATTGTCAGATTATAATAAAGGCCATTTTTATACATTTTGGTTTCACCATGTAGAAATTACAGCAGTGCTTATGAATCTGACAATGTGCACATTAACCACATGTGATTTTTTTAAAATTACAAATCTCAAATTGTGGAGTAATAAATGATGGGTCTTTGTCCCAAACATTGTGGAGGGCACTGTACGTGCAGACCAGTTTCACCAGAGTGTTACAGTGCTTTATGTTTTCCTTACACCGGATTTAAAATTCCGGGATCACAGAAAGTTAACAGGCAATTTGAGTCAAGTTCTAGGATTTTGCTGACAACCAATGTGATGGAGGGTGAGTTTTCTATTCTCAAAGACGAGGGGTATTCTGAGCCAGGCCATTCAGAAGCCAAGAACCATTTTTCATACATAGTGCACAAGGAATGCATATTACTTTCCTGCAGACAGCAGTAGGCGCTGCCTCAGCCAGTTATACTAGATCTGAGATTAATTACACAAGGTTACAATAGCTAGTGATAAGATATTGATTGACCATGGAAATTCCATTGAAAACTTTTCAGAGGTGGTTTTCTGTATTCGGGGAGAAACATGGGAAGAACTTCAGCAGGTTGTCATCAAATATCTAAAAGATTAATTGAGGAGTCAATAGGTAAATTATTGACAACAGACAAATTATCAATTATCAAAAGTTTTCGGCTGCAGGAGATCTGCTGGGATTTTTCCAAGCACAAAGAAGCAACCACATGGAGAGAAGAAAATAAGTCCCTTCTCTTCCACACTTTCCCGGAACACCCTCTACCTGCCTACTGGCTTAAGGGCCTGTCCCACTTACGCGACTTTTTTGGCGACTGCCGGCACCCGTCATAGGTCGTTACAGGTCGGCGAAAAGTTTCAACACGTTGAAAATCCAGAGGCGACCAGAACAAGGTACGACTCTTCGGGCGACTACTCACAACCCGCAACATGTCACCAGGGTGTCACCTGTATGGTCCTGTGTAGTCATCTAGTCACCCAAAGAGTAGTAGCGTCTTTCTGGTCGCCGCTGAATTTTCAACATGTTGAACATTTTCGGAGACCGATGACGGGTGCCGGCAGTCGTCAGAAAAGTCGTGTAAGTGGGACAGGCCCTTTAAGCAGCAGTTTGAACACAGAGCCCTTAATCCCATAAAACAACACACTAGCACCATATCACGTGTGAGGCCTTCTTTGTTTCGATCAATGTGTGCAGTTTGAAAGAAGGGTAAAGAGAGAAGGAGAGATAACGTGAGTGGATGGAGGGTTAAGCAAAAGAGTGTGTGATTGCCAAAACCTTTTAATGACACCAATCAACAGATCCATATAAATGTGCTGAAGCCTCTATCTGCCTGATCCACTGCGGCACTTTGTTCAATCCAGTCAACAAACCCTCCTTATTAACCTTGTGAGAGTTTGGGCCTCAGAGACATTTAACCCTGTGAATGTGTGGCTCCATGTCTGAAGCAGTGTGTGATATGACTGCAATAGTTAATGAGGATAGTATATAGAAAGAAATTGTATTCCCCTGAAACATATTGCCTTGTTTTAATAGATTATCCTCCACTCCGGAGACATAATATTGAGCTCATGTGCACCACTCTGTGATTTTTGAACAGGAACATTTCAATTGCAACACTGCAATGAAAAAAGTGTCGCCACCAGAATTTCAGAGAAACATAAGGGCAGGTCAAAAACCATGGACGTAGATTAACGTTGAGATACAGTGAGAGGCAAGGAGAGTGTGTCTAAGGGTTGCTGAGAGCCAAGCAGCACTTCTTACACATAGCTCTCCTAAATTCCCAATGCCAGCACAAGGTTAATTGGTTTGTTGACGATGCCATGGCGGCAAGAACCATACAGACCACGTACAACTCTGCACCTCACCTCACCGCAGGGAGGCACAGTGGCACTGCAGATGGGCACAGTGGCACTGCAGGGGGGCACAGTAGCACTGCAGGGGGGCACAGTGGCACTGCGGGGCACAGTGGCACTGCAGGGGGGCACAGTGGCACTGCAGGGGGGCACAGTGGCACTGCAGGGGGGCACAGTGGCACTGCAGGGGGGCACAGTGGCACTGCAGGGGGGCACAGTGGCACTGCAGGGGGGCACAGTGGCACTGCAGGGGGGCACAGTAGCACAGAGGTTGAGTTGCTACCTTACAGTGCCAGAGACCTGGGTTCGATCCTGACTACGGCTTCATATGATGAAAGAATGGATCGACTGGGCTTATATTCACTGGAATTAAGGATGAGAGGGAATCTTATAGAAACATATACAATTCTTAAGGGATTGGGCAGGCTAGATGCAGGAACCATGTTCCCGATGTTGGGGGAGTCCAGAACCAGGGGTCATAGTTTAAGAATAAGGGGTAGGCCATTTAAGACTGTGATGAGGAAAATCTTTTTCACCCAGAGAGTTTTGAATCTGTGGAATTCTCTGCCACAGAAGGCAGTGGAGGCCCAGTCACTGGATATATTTAAGAGAGAGTTAGATATAGCTCTAAGGGCTAATGGAATCAAGGGATATGGGGAAAAAGCAGGAACGGGGTACTGATTTTGGATGATCAGCCATGATCATATTGAATGGCAGTGCTGGCTCAAAGGGCCGAATGGCCTACTCCTGCACCTATTTTCTATGTCTATGTTTCTATATGGCTGCTGTCTGTATGGAGTTTGTACATTCTCCCTACACTAACACTATCCTACATACTAGGTAAAATTTACAATTTGCAGATGCCAATTAACCTACAAACTTGTACGTCTGTGGAATGTGGGAGGAAACCGGAGCACCTGGAGAAAACCCACACGGTCACAGGGAGAATGTACAAACAGCAGCCGTGGTCAGGATCGAACCCAGGTCCCTGGTGCCGTAAGGCAGCAACTCTACCATTGTGCCGTCATCCACCTTTAGAACCAAAAGAACCCCCGCAGTAATAAATGACTGAAACTCAGCTCCATGACCTGATACAAAAGCAAGCATTAATGTGGGCAGTGATTTAGTAGTGAGACCACAAACAAAGAAGTTAACACATCGGGCAGCGTTGTTGCCCTGACATCCCTAGGTAGGGCCATGAAACTCTGCACGTTTACCAGCGAGGCCTGTTTAGATCCAATATTTCACCTGAAGGGTGTCTGAATTGTCGGCCTAAATTATGCGATCAAGTCCTCAACTGGGACTTCAACCTGCTCACTCAAGTGTGAATGTTACCAGCTGACACAAGTAATTTCATTGTGTGTTGACTTGACACCTAACACAGTGTATTAGTCCCATGGCACCAAATAAAATCCAATGACAGCATAAGCTGGACTAAATACATTGTATGCTAAGTGTCTGGAATATGACTAGTATTGAAACAGTAAGTGGTATATGTACGGTTAATGGGCATTGTTGAAACAAAATTAAAAATAGACTAGACTAAGTGGGACACGTTGGGTCCCTGTCACACGGGAGACCTGGTTCCCCAATGCAACCCGTTCCCCAACGCAATATTGCACCACTCACGCATAGCTCCCAACTGCGCAGGCACGGCTCATTCCCCCCCCCCATCCCTCAGCACCCCCTCCCCCTCCTCTTTGCCCTCCCTCTTCTTTCTCTTCTCCTCCTCCCCTCCCCAATCCCTCCCTCACCTCTCCCTCCTTCTCCTTTCCCCTACCATCAGTCACTCCCTCCTCCATAACTCCCCTCCCCTCCCTACCCCCCTACTATCCCTCTATCCCCCACTCCTCACCTCCCCCTATCCGACCACTATCACTCCTGACCTCCCCACTGACCTCCTCTCCCTCTATTTCGCACTCCCTACCTCCCCTACTCCCCCCTCCTCTCCCTCTATTTCCCCTCATCCCCCACTCCTCACCTCCCCCACTTCCCCCTCTCCCTCCCTACCCCTTCCTCTTCCTCAATCCCCCCACTGTCCCTCCTCCCCTCCCCAGGATCTTTCCCCTCCCAAATCCCTCCCTCACCTCTCCCTCCCTCTCCTTTCCCGCTGCCCTCACTCACTCCCTCCCTCCATCCATAAAAAGCAGCATCTGCAGTTCCTTTCTCCAGAGGTCATTGTTAGCTGTGGTTTAGATCCAGTAGACTTGACAATTGGACCAGTTTGCATTGTGTGTGCGTGTGAGTTACTCAAACTCCATGCAAACTGCTCGACCACCCTGCAACCCGACTCTCCCTACTCTCCATCTGCCCACTCCCACTCAGCCACCGCTCGGCCCGCTGCCCGCTGCGCCCTGTCCCCAACCTGCCCACCCGCTGCTGCCGCTCGGCCTGTCCCCACCCACCCGCTGCTGCCGCTCGGCCTGTCCCCGCCCACCCGCCTACCTGCCTGCCTGCTCGCTGTCGCCGCTGGGCCGGGTCACGGGGGGGGGGGGGGATGGGGTGGGCACCACGAGCTTCGATGAGCTGGTGGGGAAGATCACTCCAAGAAGGCAGAGGGCGAGTTACCACAATGGTGGCAGCAGAGGAGACGAACCCGAGGGGATGGGTAGACAGTACCGCAATGCTGCAGAGGGAGGGCGGGGGAGAGGGGTGAGTGATGAGGGAGAGAGAGACCGGACCAAGGCCTCCACTGGGCCTTCACCGAACCCCCCCCCCCCCCCCTCCCCACTGTCGCCGCCGGTGGTGGGGGAGACGATAGACATGTTACAGTGAGGTGGGATGAGAGGAGTTTGTCAGTGAAGCGGGGGAAGTCCCTGCCGGTGGGGCAGGAAGGGGCATCACCATCCCGGCCGTGGCATTGACTGACAAAATACAGAATTGCCTTCTCCCTGGTAGGCTCCAGTATAAGCTGCTCTAAGAATTCATCACGGAGGCACTCCACAAACTCTCTTTCTTGGGGTACATTACCAACCTGATTTTCCCAGTCTACCTGCATGTTGAAATCTCCCATAACAATCGTAACATTACCTTCACGACATGCCAATTTTAACTCTTGATTCAACTTGCACCCTATATCCAGGCTACTGTTTGGGGGCCTGTAGATAACTCATATTAGGGTGTTTTTACCCTTACAATTCCTCAGTTCTATCCATACTGACTCTTCATCTCCTGATTCTATGTTACCCCTCGCAAGGCCCTGAATTTCATTGCTCATCAACAGAGCTACCCCACCCCCTCTGTCCACCTGTCTGTCTTTTTGATAGGATATCGAAAAGATCAACCTTTGAATGTTCAGTTCCCAGCCCTGGTCCTCTTGCAGCCATGTCTCCTCAATATCATACTTGCCAATTTCTAACTGAGCCTCAAGCTCATCCACTTTATTTCCTATACTTCGCGCATTCATAGACAACACTTTAACTTCAGTATTCACCTCCCCTCTCACACCGGTCACTATTGGCCCTGACCCTACTCTTATCCCTTCTCGAACTTTCCTTCCCATTAATTCGGGAGTCTTTTGTAACTTTACCTGTACTCATTTCCCCTTTAACTCCATCTTAATATTCCCAATTTGTCAACCCCTCCCCCCTACTATTTAGTTTAAACCCACACGTTCATGATGTGTGTTGTGCTTACATTCACAGTGGCACAATTTAGCTGACCCATTCAGCATCGCCATGTTGGGTGTATGTCCTCGTTTCCCAAATGAAATGTGATTTTTACAATTGGAAGTCCAGTCAACAGATAAATAAGCAGAAGAGGTAATATCGACACCTTTATCTGCTCTCATTACCAAAGGGATAATTAAGAGGATTTTTTATCGAGATAGCAGAATCCAAGCGCAGATCAGCTTTGCCTTCCTCTCTTGAGCTAGCAAAGAGACATTGTAAGTCTCATCCAAACACATATTGCCTGCCCTAATGTTTGAACAGGATGTGCATAAATGAAAACTAATAAAACTAGCTCTGCACTATTTGTTTTTCTTACTTCTGTAATACACTGCTTAAAGTATATATCTGTGCAAAGATTACATTCTTTTTTTTTTCTCTGCTGTGGTGTTCTGACTTGCATTAGTCAATTTTAAGTTAGATCCCTCCTGCTTCCACATCAGCTCACTGGTTCTAATCTTATTTGGAATAACTTTCAGGCTCATTTTCTGCTTCCCTTCACAAACGCTTGCTTTTCACTCACAGACAGGCCCACAAAGGGGCACCTGAGATTAAGAACTGAGAGCGAAGGGATTCTGACCATAAATCTAAGAGGTATCATTTCTGTGATACAGTGCACTGGTGTTCCACGCAAGTCATCAGCTGCTGTCATTTATCTTTGAAAAGTTATAACGTATTAATATGTAAGATTTATGTTGCCAATTTTCTGAAGTCATCCCCTCTAGATAGTAGCTCTATTTGTATCATATTAACATTGGCAATTCCCAAGCTCGAATTCGGGTAACAAGAACATCTAAGATAGACATAAAATGCTGGAGTAACTCAGCGGGAAAGGCAGCATCTCTGAAGTGAAGGACTGGGTGACGTTTCGGGTCAAGACACAATGCGAAACATTACCCATTCCTTCTCTCCAGAGATGCTGTCTGTCCCGCTGAGGTACTCCAGCATTCTGTGTCTATCTTTGGTGTAAACCAGCATCTGCAATTCCTTCCTAAACAAGATCATCTACCTGTGTGCGAATACAGTGGGTGCAAAGTGTCACAGAGGCTAAGCTACTGGACTAGTAGCCAGAGGCTTGTACTGTACACCCAAAGACCTGTCTGAGTGCAAGCATGGAAGCTGAGTAGTTTCCATTGAAATAATTAATCATTTTATTAATTTGTAATGGGGAAATTAGTAGAAATAACAAAATGAAGTGTTGTGGAAGCCCTTCAGATGCCCTAGCAAGTGATTCAGTTTAGCAGACAATTACACGGGAACAACGAATGCTGGTCTTACTACAAACTTTGAATAAATAAATAAAGACTGGCCCATGGACCTTCAGTAGGATGCCATGGGAAATGCTCTATGCCAGGGTACGCTGGCATGGCAACGAACCATGCTGGGATGCATTGACATTTGGCTTTGACCCAATCAACTGCACTGCGACATGTGCACCAATTGTTCTCTCTGCTACATTTCTTCCGTTGTGGATCTGGATGCCATTCAAAGATGGGAATTGCATGTGATGCCAGTATTACCACTGTGCCATCTGCCTCTGTGATACTTTGATCAAGAACAGGAGTGCCATACATTTTTGCTGCTGATACTTATGGTGGCCAAATGCTTGGGACGAGGTCACAGGATATAGGAGTAGAATTAGGCCATTTGGCCCATCGAGTGTACTCTGCCACTCAATCATGTCTCATCCCTGCTCCTAATCCCATTTTCCTGCTTTCTCCCCATAACCCTTGACGCCTGTTCTAATCAAAAATTTGTCTATCTCTGTCTTAAAATATATCCACCGACTTGGCCTCCACAGCCTTCCGTGCCAATGAGTTCCACAACCCTCTGCTAAAGATGTTTTTCCTCACCTTTCTAAAAGAGCACCCTTTAATTCTGAGGTCAGTTGCTTTATAAAGCCTTTGATGTTGCTGCTGGTCCTGGGGGGTGAGAGAATGTGTGTAGCTCAGGGTGGCTTGGGTCCCTGAACCTGTGATGGCTGCTCATGGCCAATTTTAATGTCCTCATCCTTATATACAACAGGTAATCTTCCCCTCCTTAACTTCTCTAGTTCTTAAACTCCCTCATCTCCTGCACAATGCCCACAGCTTCACCTCTAACAGTCTCCTGGTTGGTAGCGTAATTGGCTACCGGAAGTTGTCCCATGTGTCAATGGTGGCAGGAGAATGAGGGGTTGATTGGAATATGAGAGAGAATGGGTCACAAAGAAATAAATAGGAGAATGGTAATGATCTGAGATATTACATGGACTCAATTAGTCAAATGACCTACTGCTGTATTTTAATGAAATAAGAGAAATATGAGAAACTAATATGGTTTTACCTTATACGCCAAAATGGTTCAGCCTTTGGAAGCCTTTGAAATGTGTTGCTATGGAAAGGCATCCGGGAGGGATATGGATCAGACACAGGTAGAGGAGATTAGTTTAACTTCACATCATCAGTATGGATATTGTTGGCCATAGGCCTAGTTCTGTGCTGCGCAATTCTATGTTCATCCTATTAAAGTTCAAATATCTGTTATTGGAAAAGCTGTAAATCAGGTATTGGACATGAGGGAGGAACTCAGGAAAATGACAACTACTGGTCACCCCTAAGTGATCCTAAGCAGATTGCAGGATCTGTGAGCTGACTGGTTCCAGAGCTTGATGGAGTTGACCCAATGCCGCCATTAGGGCAACCAATCTTTAAGGATATAAGTTGGCGCTGGAACCTGTGAAATATAGAGGGATCTGGATGTCTTCATGAATGATTCGCTAAGATCTAGTAAGCATGTACAGCAATGATCATGAAGGCTAACAAAATGTCACTGCTTAATGCAAAGGAAATTGAACAAAAAGTTCAAGTTCAAGTTACATTTATTGTCACATACACCAGTTGGTGCAGTGAGATTTGAGTTACGACTAATAAATAACACAATGCACGATAGAGTTTAACATAAACATCCCCACGCATCCACGGAATCAACGTTCCCACTGTGAGGGAAGGCAATAAAGTTCAGTCATCTTCCTTATTGTTCATCCATGGTCGGGGCCTTTGAGCCCTCCGCAGTTGCCGTTACGGCGGCCCGATGTTTCAGGCCCTCTCGCCGGGATCATCGAAGCTCCGCCGTCGGAGCAGAAGAACACACTCAGCGGCTTGGAGTTTCCGAATCGGCCACTTCTTACTGGAGACTGCGGCTCCCAAAGTAAAGCTGGGCGGAGATTCAACGCTGGCGACCCCCAGCACGAGGTCCCAGGACTCCGCGAAGTTAGAGTCAGCGCCGCCCACGGCTGGAAGCTCTGCAAACCACAGCACCACGGTGTTAATCAGCAGGCCCAACACTCGGAGCTTCAACACGGGGATCCCCAGTAATGCATCGCCCGCTCCGCGATGGAATTTGGTGCTGCTGAAGCTCTGGCCGGTCTCCGGCAGGAAAGGCCGCGCCAATCCAGATGGTAGGCCGCGAGGAGGGGGCGAGGTCTACTTCACCATTCGATCTATCTTTCTCTCTCAGCCCCATTCTCCTGCCTTCTCCCCATAACCCCTAACACCCGTACAAATCAAGAATCTATCTCTACATTAATAATATCCGTTGACTTGACCTCTACAGTCTATGGGAATGAATTCCACACATTCACCACCCTCTGACTAAAGAAATACTTCCTCATCTCCTTTCTAAAGGTATGTCCTTTTATTCTGAGGCTATGGCCTCTGGTCCGATTCTCTCCCACGAGTGGATACATCCACTACCAGGCCTTTCATAATTCGGTAAGTTTCAATGATGCACCACTTTTTCCCTGTAAACTCTAGCGAGTACAGGCCCAGTGCCTTCACCACTCAGTTGGTGAACAGATGAACTCTGGTCCCTGCAGAAATGTTTCATCGGATCAGCTGCTTTGCTTGTGTGTGTGACTGCAACACAATCAGATATCATCAAGCCGTGGGCTCCCAGTGAGGCAATGCATCGGTGCATACTTGCTTCTGAGTCTCAGAATCTGGCCACACAGTTGCGTAGACCCAAAATGACCAAGTGTTTGGTTAACGCAACTGGCTGGGCAGAGGGAACCTTTGCAGCAGTTCTCCTGCTGCCAAGTCAAGCCTGAAGGAAGCAATAATGCGTGTGAACAAAGAAGTGCAACCTTTACCTGCATCTCTTTGTGACATTAATGTCTGCATCTCTCTATTTTAGGCCTGCTTGTACAAAAGACCATTTGTCCTCTTGCTTTGACAGTGCCGTTTTCACAGGTCATACAGCATTCATTCATCATCCCTTCATCCTCTGCTCCCCTCTCTGAAGGTGATGAATTAGGCTTGTTTTTTGTGTGCTGTGAACTCTGTTGTGTGGATAGAGAGCAGCCAGCAGTAGGTCCTGTGCTGGAATTGGGGCCAAGAAACTAATTAAAGTGTGGGCAACAGCCTAGAGCTCCTTTCAGCAGTGTTGGCCCACTATCTCTGGAGAAAGCTATTTGGAAGCAAGAACCTGGACTGTTAGTAGACAGGGTGAACGTTGAGATGCTTCTTTGTAATTGATAGAAATCCATCAAGGATTGGTTGCTAAATCCTTGCCAACTATTATAAAGGCAGCATGATGGCGCACCAGTATAGTTGCGGCCTTACAGCGCCAGAGACCCAGGTTCGATCCTGACTACGAGTGCTGTCTGTACGGAGTTTGTATGCTCTGTCCGTGACCGCGTGGATTTTCTCCGGATGTCCCAGTTAAATCCCACACATCCCAAAGAACCACAAGTCGGTAGGTTAATTGCCTTCAGCATAAAATTGTAAATTGTCCTTTGTGTGTAGGATAGTGCTGTTGTACGAAGATCGCTAGTCGGTGCAGTCTCGGTGGGCGGAGGGGTTTGATTCCATGCTGTACCTCTAAACTAAACTTAAAGTGCTTTGGGAAATCCTTGTCAACTATTATAAGGATGGCATGGTGACGCAACAGTAGTTGCTGCCTTATTAAGAAAGATTAGGTCAGCAGTTAGAGGGATCGGGATTGATGCAATTGTTCTGAGGATCAACATGAAGTTGATGGGCCGAATGACCTCCTTCTATGAGAAATAAATATTGAGTAGCAGTTCCTGCATGACACTTTCTCTGGTTGGGCTAAAACGAAGTGTGGTCCTTATTTGGCAGCCAAGGCTTTACACAAACCTCTTGGAAGACCACTTGAAGCGTCTGCACCCTCAACAGGACAGGAAATACCCCCGACCACTTGAATGCATTATATGTCATGACACAAATTGGGGGGGGGGGGGGGGGGGGGGGGGGGGGGGAAACATTACTGAGAACTATAACTATAAAGAAGAACACCAATCATTATTCTCTTCCACTTGGAGCAAACAAAAAAAAGCCAAATATATTTTCATAACTGCAAACTGATGCAGTATTAATTCACTGTAGGTAAAAGTCACTTCTGGTACCTGGCCAATTGGATAGTAACCACAACAAGTAAAGGGACTGGATATTACAGGCAACTACCCCATTGAGAAGTCTTTAAAAAGAGAAATAAGGACCAATTCCAGGCTTTATGACTCTTCAGAGTCTCCATGTGCTACTTCCAAAGAGGTGACCAGAACGGCACATGTGAATAATTAGGAATGCATGGATGTGATATTGGCATTTAAATAGTAATGTTTATTGTTTATTTGAGCATAAAAGATTATTTGCATTAAGTCAGTTTACTTTTTCACTTGAATTGAATTGAATACATTTTATTAGCCATGTATAGGTACAAGGAATTTGCCTTGGTGCTTTGCTCGCAAGTGACAACATGAAATAGAGTAGACAATTACAAATAAAACATTATAATTTAAACATGTGAAGAATGAAATAAAACACCAGAGCAAAAGGAGGCTACAGACTTTTGGCTGTTGAGTAGAGCTACTGCTCGTGGAAAAAGCTGTTTTTATGTCTGGCTGTGGCAGCTTTGACAGTCCGGAGTTGCCTTCCAGTGGGGTGCTTCAAAGAGTTTGTGGCCAGGGTGAAAGGGGTCAGAGATGATCTTACCTGCTCGCTTCCTGGCCCTTGCGGTGTACGGTTCATTGATGGGGGGAAGGTTGCAGCCAACAATCTTCTCGGCTGATCGAACGATGCGCTGCAGCCTCTGGATGTCGTGCTTGGTGGCTGAGCCAAACCTGACCATGATGGAGAAGGTGAGGACAGACTCTACAATGGCAGTATGAAACTGGACCATCATTGCCTGTGGCAGATTGTGCTTCCTCAACTGCTGCAGGAAGTACATCCTCTGTTGTGCCTTTTTGACTGTGGGGTCGATGGTAGCCCCCCCCCACTTAAGGTCCTTGGAGATGATGGTTCCAAGGAACTTAAATGATGTGACTGGTATTGTTGATGGTGAGTGGGGGGAGAGGAGAGGGACGTGTAAGGCAGCAACTGTACCGCTTGCTGCACGACTGTGCTGCCCCAGTGGTTGATGGAAGAAAAATGTAACATTCTGAGACAAAGAATTAGGCTGATTCGAGAAAACATTGTTCTTTGATAATTGTACAAATGTAGCGATAATTGCAACCTTGTACAGGTTCCTTGGTGAAAACAATATTTCCTCAGTTAGAAATTAATTTGCTGGTTACCTGAGTATGGATGTTTTGGTAATGCTGTGTGATTAAGCTGAAGAGGATATCCCTGAGTTAACTACAGAATGCATGTGTTACCTCCAGAAATTGGTTGAAGGCTGTGGTAAATTGAAGTATGGTTGCAGAATGTTCTGATGGAACATGTTTTGTTGAACTAAGATGTTCATCCATCCTCTTTTGGTGTGTCCCCAGTAAGACAAGGTTCACCGATTCAGAGAAATCCAAAAAGTTTGAACCATTAGTCAGAACTGGCGAGTGATGAATGCAAGTTCACTCGAATCTTACTGCGAAGATACGTATTATAAGCTTTTCTTTGAATTTTGTTAGAGATGCGGGCATCAAAGATGAGGCCAGCATTTACTGTCTGTCCGTAACTGCCCTTGAGGAGGTGGTGATGAGCTCCCGTCTTGATTCTCTGCTCTCCTTCTCACGAATGTAGGCACTCGGTGCTGTTGTATAGTGAGCTAGTGTGTTAGTAAGGGTGTTAGGGGCTATGGGAAGAAGACAGGAGAATAGGGTTGAGAGAGAAAGCTCAAGTAGACTTGATAGAAACATAGAAACATAGAAAATAGGTGCAGGAGTAGGCCATTCGGCCCTTCGAGCCTGCACTGCCATTCAATATGATCATGGCTGATCATCCAACTCAGTATCCTGTATCTGCCTTCTCTCCATACCCCCTGCCACATCTAAATCCCTCTTAAATATAGCCAATGAACTGGCCTCAACTACCTTCTGTGGCAGAGAATTCCAGAGACTCACCGTGAGCAGGATGGGCAGGATGGCCTAACTCTGCTCCTAGAACTTATGAAGGTGAGTTCCAAGATAGAGAACCAGTGATTAAGAAGGAACTGCAGATGCTGGAAAATCGAAGGTAGACAAAAGTAGACAAAAGTGCTGGCGAACCAGTGAAATATTTCCAACCTGTTTCTCTCATCTTTCTTAGTATAGAGGTTGGGAGGAGCTGCTAAAGTATCTTGGGAGAGTAAACGCAGTACATTTTGTAAATAGAACACATTGCAACCACTGTGCACCAGCGGTGAAAGGATGAAAGGTTGATGGATAGGTGCTATACAAGAGCACTACTTCAACATGGGTAGTGTTGGGCACTTTGAATGTTGCTGGAGTTCGTAGCCTTTTGACTTAACACCAATGTTTTCTTGTTCAAAAGAGTCCAAGGCAATGGAGGGAAAACAAGAGTGGACATTCTGTTTTGGAATTGGACTTCTGTTTCCTCAGGCACCTGAGAAAGTATTTTATTTATATTGAAGATAGACACAAAACGATGGAGTGACTCAGCGGGCCAGGCCGCATCTCTGGAGAAAAGGGATAGGTGTTATCGCTCTCATTTCAAAGAGTCAGCTGAAAAATCTTATTACTTTTCCCTCCCAATCCTTGCCTTATAATGACTTTTCTCTGATATTTAAAAAATACTGTTGGCATTCAGCAGGTTAATATTTACCATTGATCTCTGCCCACAAGTTAGTGTCTCATTGAAATACACTTGAGTGATATTTGCTGATACCAAACAAAGGCGTTTCCTTTCATTTGATCATTTATTATCCTGCTTGGCCTATTTTTTGTATTTATTATTTTTCGTAATTCTTCCAATCAGTTTCTCCCTGCCTTTCTTCCTCTACCTCTCTCTTTGTTTCATTTTTGGAATACGCTGAGAAAGATTCCCTCTCTCTCTATATCCTTCCCCCACCCAAATCTTCTCGTTTTCACCCAAGAAACAGCTAACAATGGCCTGTTCCTTTTGTCATCGTTACTTCTTTGCGTATCTATCTTTCATTGTTCTTTATTTCTCTACATCTTCGTCTATATCTCTCGTTACCCTTTTCCCTAAATAGTCTGAAGAAAGGTCTCGACCCGAAACGTCACCCATTCCTTCTCTCCAGAGATGCGGCCTGTCTCGCTGAATTACTCCAGCTTTTTGTGTCTATCTCCAGTTTCAACCAACATCTGCAGTTCTTTCCTTCACAAAGATTCTATAGTGATGGGTAAAAGGGAATAAGGATGGGAGGCAGAGTGGAACAGCTGGGAGAGCTGTTGCCTCACAGCGCCTGTGACAAGGGTTCGATTTTGACCTCTGTGAGGAGTTTGCTCATTCTCACTGTGACTGCATGGGTTTCCAGCAGGTGCTCCAGTTTCCTCCCACATTACACATTTAAGAGGGAGTTAGATGCGGCCCTTGTGGCTAAAGGGATCAGGGGGTATGGTGAGAAGGCAGGTACAGGATACTGAGTTGGATGATCAGCCATGATCATATTGAATGGCGGTGCAGGCTCGAAGGGCCGAATGGCCCTTCAAGCCTGCACCTATTTTCTATATTTCTATGTTTCTATTCCAAAGACATGCGGGTTTCTATTTCTATGTTTCTATTCCAAAGACATGCCTCTGTAAATTATCCCTAGTGTGTTAGGAATGGGTGAGAAAGCGGGATAGCGTAGAACTAGTGTGAATGATTGATAAATGGTCAGGGTGGACTTGGTGGGCCGAAGGGCCTGTTTCCAAGCAGTATCTCTAAACTAAAATATCACAGTGGCAGAAACAAGGATACAGGAACACTGTGACAGGAATCATAATGCCCTTTCCATCTCTCTGTCTGTCTTTCTTCTCTCTCATTCCCTCTTTCTGCCTTGGCGTGGTGTGTTTTCAGTCTGCAAGTAACATTTCTCTCATCCGCTTATTCACTCCATTGATCTCTCCACCTTTTATTTATTTTCCAATCCTTCTGCTTATTCCCAGTTCTTTCTTCACAATTATTTGTTGTCCTCTCTGCTGAATGGCTTCTTCCTCTATTTATTTACATCCACCTCTGCCCATGTATCTCTCTCTCTCTCTCTCTCTCTCTCTCTCTCTCTCTCTCTCTCCTCTCATTCCAGTGTTCCATTTGTTATTTGCACCTATTTATTTCCTGACTAATTTAACAGAAAAAGGATCCTTATTTGCGAGCAGATTTTTCACTCTGCAAACGGCCGATTGATTAAATTGGTCGATTTTCAGCTGCTTCTCGGAGCAGTCGAACTGTGTACCACTCCTGGTTTCATCTTGAACGTTCTCAGAACAAGTAATTTGCATATTCTCCTGCAGATACTAATTTCTGCAATGTGACAGAGGAGAAGATTATAATGTTAAATAGGTTTTGGAGAGAGGAATGTGTGTTGTAGCGAGCTGCTTTAATTGATGGCATGTCAAGTGAACCTTTGAAAATGTATCTTCTCAAGCTTTATTGACGGTATATGGAACCGTTCAGCACAGGAACAGGCCCTTTGGCCCATAATATCTATGCTGACTTTATTTTATATAGGCTAAAACAACTGTATGAAATGGACATGTGGGATCCTAACCAAGGACATTTTGCAACAGCACAGTAACACACTCACCGTCCTCCAAATTACAGCTGAGAAGTGGTAGCTGAGTTGTAGCTGTCTCGTTGTCACATACTGTAGAGAGTGATAGAGAGTATGACTGATGTACACAGGTAAACTGGTTCTCCCAGATAGAAGTGGCAGAATGGCACTACTAATAGAGCTGCTGCTGCTTCATAGCTGCAGGGACCTGGGTTCAATCCTGACCTCTGGTACTAACAGTGTGGAGTTAGCACGTTTTGTGATTGACTCTGTGGGGATTCCTGGAGGTGCTGTCGGAGCAGCAGAAATGAGTAACTGTGATATGTTTAAAATGGTACACACTGCATGCTTCATGAAGCCTGCTTTGCCCGGGGTGATTTTGGGTTTCCTTCATGTTGTTGGGTCTGTGATGTTCTGGCCCCAGTCCGATCCCAGTAAGAAGTGTTGAATACTTTTGTAATTTTCTCAGGACCTTCTACGCCCTCTTTGCATATTTGTGTATTGCATACAAATCAAAGAATTTCACTCTATTAAGTACATTTAGTGCAGTTTTAGTTTAGACATACAGCATGGGAACAGGCCCTTCTGCCCACCGACTCAGCCCGTGGTGCCCAGCGATCACCCCGTACACCAGCACTATCCTACACACTAGGGACAATTTACAAATTTACCAACCCAATTAACCTACAAACCTGTACATCTTTGGAGTGTGGGAGGAAACCGGAGCACCCAGGGAAAACCCACGTGGTCACAGGGAGAATGTATAAACACCATACACACAGCACCCGTGGTCAGGATCGAACCCGGATCTCTATCGCTGTAAGGCAGCAAATCTACCTCTGCACCGCTGTGCCACTTGTGACGATAAAGTATCAATCAATCAATCAAGTCCAGACGATGGGAACAAAAAGCTGTAGTAATTCAGCAGGTCAGGCAGCATCTCTGGAGAAAAGGAATAGGTGACGTTTCGGGTCGAGACCCTTCTTCGGACGATTTTGGTTTTCACTGCTCAGTGGTTGAGCGGACGCGAGCTCCTCTAACTGTCTTCCCTTCTTGCTTGCAGAGGACCAGTTGCCCCCGGGCTTCCCCAACATCGACATGGGCCCGCAGCTGAAGGTGGTGGAGCGAACTCGCACGGCTACCATGCTCTGTGCCGCCAGTGGCAACCCCGACCCCGAGATCACCTGGTTCAAAGACTTCCTGCCTGTCGACCCCAGCTCCAGCTCGCGCATCAAACAGTTGCGGTCAGGTAGGAGCTGGAATGAACGAGATATTACCAACCGATGCAAAGCTGATGAATCTGATTCTTTAAAAGAAAGTGTGGAACCAGAAGGCCTTTGTGTAGCTGTTACTGCCGTTGATGTTTGTGACGTCCTCATAGCTTGTCATTCTGTCTGTTTATCGTGTGCATAGAGCTTTCTTTGATTCATGCTGCTCACTGCTGTGACTTTATCTCCAGTTCTTTTCATTATGTTCTTTGAAGTGGCTCTTTCACCCTGGGCCCATTGCAACTTCATTTATTTGTTTTGTTTAAATATTTGTTTGGTTTTCTTGGTTTTCTTATCTCTCTTTTATATATATACTTTTTTCCATTTTGGGATTCCATTCTGTGACCAATGTGTCAAATTGAAACAAATCGTTGAGATTGGGAAACTCTTACCAAGGTATTTTGCTGTCCTTGCTGGGTGTGATATATGCAGGTGAGCAAGCAGCACTGTATTATCCCAGTGGAACCATTGGCAGAATGAACAAGCGCATCAAGTACTTCACTGTGAATGGTGCCAAAATAAAACTGGCCCATTGAATTCTTTAACTTTAAGCCTAAAAATAAAACATGTTTTAAAAAAGGAACTAACATAATATTGTTTAATCTAAACTTCACATCCTGCGGTGAGCTGCACTTAATCCTTAAAATGATTGACCTCTTAAAACAGTTCAGGGCCCTCTGTTGCCATGGTTTTGAACTTTGAATTTTAGCAATAACCTTGCTATTTTGCGAATGCATGTTGCTCTTTGTAGTATCAAAATCAAATAATATACTAACAGTCATTTAAATAAGATGACAATGAATTAACTGATTTTACTAACATGTTTGAATCTAAGTAAAATTTTAAAGTCTTTTTAATGTTACATAACAATGACTATATAGCTGAATAATGTCTTCTATAATGTTTTCTTTCTTTCTGTTCCTTAATCTTAAAGAGTCCTTTGGTAAGTATTGGCCTTCGAAGCCAAATTCACAAAACCCTCTCCAGACTAATGTCACAAATAGCTTAAAATGCATGCTTGCATTTTACTAACTGTTAATAAAACCTGCTGGTCCTACCCCAACCAACCTACACTAGATTGTTGTTATTTTAATTCCCATCAGACAATCCCTGCCTATGACCCAGCAAAAGATTTTACCCAGAACCCTGAGGAATTCTTCATGCTCTACCCTTTTGAACAATAGCATCCATTCTTGTTCCTTGGAGTTCCACATCTAACTCATTACAGATTCCTCTCCTAAATATGCTCATGTCTTGGCTTAGGATCAACCATGCTCAGTTTTAATAAGTGCTACAAATTGCTTTATTCACCGAGGGACTGCGTATGGTACTCGAGTTTAAATTTAAACAGGGCATTAAATTGTTTTCCTAAAGTAAGCAAGCTCTCTCCAGCACTGAAGAGCAAATGTTAATTGAGTCAGAATGAGTCCAGGAGCGATCTCGGTTTGGTAAGTGAGACCGTTTTCCACGGGAGCAGAGCGGTTACTGTCATACAATTGGACTACTGTCGGTACAGTATACATGGATGGGGTTGGAAGGGTGGGGAGTGACTACAGATTTGGCCTTTACATTTGGGATGGGGTGCTACAGATAGAACCGTACAGTTGGCATGGTACAACTGGCACTCTGATGTTAGGGCGATAGAGTTGGGTAAAATTGTTGTCCCCTGGTCCCCGAAGATATACGCTCACAAGCAGAAATAAAAAGTGCTGGAGATACTGAGCACATCCGGGCAATGTCCATGGAGAGAGGAACATAGGTAATGTTTCAGGTCAATGGTCTTTCATCAGAATGCTCACCAATGAAAGATCATCAACCTGACTCCACAGATGCTGCCTGGTCTGCTAAGTGTTATCAGCATTCTCTCTTTTTATCTCAGATTTCCAGCAGCTTTGTTTATTTTTCTTTGTCATACAGTTGCAGTCTAATAGGACAATGCAGTCGGGTAGTACTACCGTGGCCTAAAATGAGGGCATGTAATTGGGATGTCATCGTTAGATGGTATAATGTGAGGACCGTTCTGTTGGAAATGTACTATCTTGCCTTAAATTTGAAGCAGGAAAGAATGGATCATTTGTCATTGAAGGGGTTTAATGTTGCTGAGATTCAGCTGGGTGTGTTTACTCAGGACAGTGCAGTTCGGATGGTATAATAGATCTCTAGTGATGGGTATATATAATTGGGACAGTATAATTGGTGTTCAGCTAGATGCCTAGAGGTGGAGCAATGCAGTTGAATCACTTCAATTGGAAAATACGATTGAGTGGTAGATTTGGTCTAACGGCTATATGGTGAAAATGGAAAAAAAACATTCAGATGATGAAGGCGGAGCAGTATGGTTGGAAGGTATAGATAGAGCAATATGTTTGGACATAATGGTTGGTGGGCTTGATGAGTACAGTTGAAATTGCACTGATGCAATGGTAGTGTTGGGTTGGAACAATACATTTAGTCACCCTGATGGTTGAAAAGTTACCATTGGGCAATGGAGTTGGAGCGATACTGTTGGAGTAGTGTCATTGGATTGGGAGGGACAATGTGAGCGGTTCTGTTAGATGAAAATATTGGGTTGTAGAGTTGAAGTGGGATGTTAAAATGGTACATTTGGAGCAGCTAACTTAGCTGGGAATGTTACAGTTCGGATGGCTTTTGGGGCAGTACAAGTGGAGACATACCATTTCTGTACTTTCAAAGCTGTAGAAAGGGCACAGTGCAGTAAGGACCCAACAGGTGCAGAGCCATGGTTGTGGTAGTACAGTTGGTACAATGTGGGCTGGTGATATTATTGGAGTAACACAGTGGGGAGGATATGTTCATATAGCACAGTTAGAGTGATATAACGGAGATGATATAATCGGGCGAGACTATTGGCGTGGTATATTTGGAATGGTGGTACTATGGCAGTTCTACAGTTTGAGTGAAGCCCAGGGATCCTACCACTGGAAGTGACAGAAAACCATCCTACTATTGGCTCTAATAACCCTAGACCATGGAATGGAAAGTGGAATCAAATTCCCATTCCTGACCATTATTGTTGACCATCCAGGTACAAGGAAACAGAACAGCGAGCTCTTTCTGCGTTCCCAGTTAGATCATCACATGATCAGGCTTAATCGTGGTTCCCACATGCAAAATACTCTGCTGAAACTCAAGCCTATGTTTTGTGACTAGGAGTATTTTAAATGGCTTACCACAATTGTTAAAATGATTGATTGGAGATTGTGAGCCTCGGGCTGCCGGCTAAGGTATCAGAAGCCATTCTGAACCCTTGTAATTTAGCCCAGCCATTAGGAGGAGAAGGAGTTGATTTGAAAGTGTGTGAAGTGCTGGGTCAATACAGGTGGATGAAGGGGTTCTAGACTAGAAACAGTACCTTCCTCAATAGACATCAGTCGCAGGAATTAAAGTTTCATTGAAGCTTCACTGCCCAAATTTCACAAGCAGCAACTTGATCTCACTATGAACTTTTGCTGTATGCTTTATAGCCTCTGAGGTATTTTTGAAGTGTCGGCGCTGTTGTAACATAATATATTGTAATACAGTGAGGTTGAGGTATTAGATATTCATCAGAAAGACACTGTGTTTTGTAGCTTCCATTAATCACTCATCAGCCAGTAGGATAAACATTTATATCGTGAATTTAATCACCAATATTTTTATTGACTATGATAGATTAGAATCATTGCACACATCAAGCGCTGTACTGAATTAAAAAAATCAGCCTTCCCAGAGGTCGGTAGGATGCAACTATTTTTGCAGGAGGGGGCTGAACGTAAATTCAAAACTGCTCTGAGAGGCCATTCATGTGAACATCCCAAACTTGTCTCTCCCATTTGAACTGGTCTCTGATGTTGGGCTCCTTGTAGAGATTATTGATGGAGGGCCAACTTCCTGCAGCTCCCAGAGGTTATACTGGGAAGGCCTTGGCACTGAGCCAATGCAATATTAGACCTGGTTCAGGCTCAGTGGCTACTTTCATTCCTTTGGAGAGGACGGCTGTGGGTGACCCAGGTAAGTTTTGGGTGATTGATATTTGATTGTGTTAGCAAATTGTTAGCTTTAATCTATTTTTAACGTTTCAACTGTTACTAGTCTTTTTAATTAAAAGAAACCTTTTTTAAAGTGCCAACTTTTTTTTAACATTTTAATTTGTTAACAGCTTGAATCATTTTAATTGTTTTCCATTGTTTATTTCATTGGTTGCAAGTATGTCTCCCTGTCATTTATAAATGTCAGGGATATTGATAAATGCTCCAAGCTCCGCGATGGCTTTGATAGCCGATAACCCTGGCTGTTTGGATTAGCGGGTAGCAAAGTATTCCCGGCAGCAGGAGCTGCTGCTTCCAGTGGGAATGCCCTGTATGGTATGGACTAGGCCAAGTCTAAGCTAGGTCCGGGAATGTGCTGCAGGTAAGTGTATGGTCGGGGTGCAGCCAGTGTGTGCAGGCCTCTGCTCACTGAGGATGGCCAAACTAAACCACCCTACTACACGGATGCTGAAGGTCTTGCATTCAGAAGATGCAGTAATGGGATGGAGGAGATGCTGTAACGGGATGTCCAGATTAATCCACTGAACTGTAAATGGCCTCTGTGTGGGAAGGAACTGCAGATGCTGGTGTAAAACTTCACTTATTTTTCTCCAAAGTCGCTGTGTGACCTGCTGAGTTACTCCAGCATTTTGTGTCTATCTTGTGAACGCTCTTTAACTCTTTGAGTCATAGTTCTCTCACCAACGGTGTGATGACATTATTCACAGCTCACCCGGCTCCACCTACCATTTTGATTTGACTGGTACCCTGCAGAGAGATGAGTTGCTCTTGACCACTTGGTCATCTGGTGCAAACATGGACAGGCACCTAACCCCAGTAAAGGACATCTACTCAGTCTTGCTGTACCGGGATCCTGGCTTGACCCCCTGCTTCCTGCTCCCTCCAGCTGCAATGTACTTGCCGAGAGAGGCAGCCCATTCAGGACTAGTGTTGGGTGGGCTGGAGCTAGGGGTGGTATAGCTCAAGGCTCCTCTTCAGGTTGAGGAGAGTGGGCTTGGTAGAGCAGAGAGGGGGAGAGCGGACAGCAACACCTATCGCATCCAACAGGAGGAGTTAGTGGAGACAGTGGGATGGGATTGGAGGAGGAAGGGTCTCTGCCCACGCATGGAGCAGTCATTGTCAGTGCCCGGCCATGTGCAGTGCTCACTGCTCCCAGCAGGGTGCAGCACTGAGCCCTACAACCTGGCAACCAAGTGCCCTTATTGCATATCCTAGCCAACCCAAAACACCAGTCTCACAGGCAGCATCGCCACAGAAAATCATTATGGCACCAGCACAGCAGTCACTCCGCACTTCCCTGCAGATATATAATCCCACAATGGCTGGTTCTTTCACGCTCTCGTTCTCTGGGAATGCATCCTGAACGCTAAGCAAATGACCGCTGTGTATATTCCGGCAGGTAAGTTTTAAGTTTCATGATTTTAGGCTTATGATTTCTCTAAAACAAAACCTTCTTGGCCATTCTTCCATTCCTCACTGGCCTGATGCCCCAACTGCTCCCAGTTGTCCTGGCCTTCTCTGCTGTATGCATCATGTCTTAAAAACCTCTACACCATCGTCAAAGACACCGGGCAAGGTTGTTGTCTTATCTGGAATTTTTTAAGATCACTTTCCCCAAGTATTGAGAAAAAGGGAAACCCTTTAAAGTATTTATATCCCTACTGGATCAAAAGATGGTTCCCTCAGGAAGCCAGAAAATATCAATTGAAAGGCAAGTGGCTGACTCACCCGCACAGCTATTCATCTATTTTTATCACTATGTTCCTGTTGGTAAATGGAACAATTGCATTTGGGAGCTCCTCACTGAGGAAGCCCCAGTTTGAATTGATTAAGTTTAAATAACATGGCCTTATGTAATCTGCGGATAGAAGTGGAATTTAATGTTCCCTCTCTTCGTCCCTCAGCCTCTCCTCCTTCCAGTTCCATGAGTCTTCCATCCCTCAGCTTCTAACCTCCTGTGCATTTCCTCCCGCCCACCGCACACCCACTCCACTCCATCCCTCTTCTCCCTGCACAATCCCCCTTCTATTGCCCTCTCTTCTCTCTCCTCCCCCCCCCCCCCCCCCCCTTGCTCCTATCGCCTCCTGCTATGGCATTCCTGGCGCTGGCTCTGGAGACCAACGTGTGGGGTAGGTGGCTGGAAGATTTTGTGGAAACTGTAGAGAACTGAGAGGAACGGAAATGTTCAGCGTTGCTTCACAAAGAGACGTAGAACTGGTTGATCCTGGAGTCAGAGACACCAGCAGGCAGGAATTACCGATCAGGACCTGCTTGTTGCATTGGATGTGAAACTCCTTCCAGTATCCAAAGCTTCTGTTAAATCATAAACCATGGAACACTCTTAAAAATATATTCTGACTGCTCTCCCTCCCTACCCTTCCCCTCTCCTTTAATTAATCTCAGCTCCTGGTGCCAACACCATTACGTGTAGGTGCTTCCTAATAGCTAACAATCTGCTTTATTAACTTTCCCTAATAACCCTGACAGATTAACACCCCACTCCTTTTAGAAACACAGTTTCAGGCTGCAGTTTGGCACATTCTGATAATGAACCTAAATCCGACACGTTTGGAGAGGGATGGTTTCCCTTTATCTATCTATTGTACTTTATTTTATTTTCCTTTGGTGTTGAAGTTGGGTGTTGTGCTTCTTTCCATGGGCTGACAGGAAGTGGTGTCAGTGTAGAATATGACATCCTGTGATTGAGTGTTTCGCTGTGACAGGTGTCCAGATTCTGACAGGCTTCTCCTCCCGACCCCGGCAGCAGATCTAACACCTCCATTGACCTGTGTCCCAGGGTAGCCTGACATGGACCCAAAGTTCCAGGTGGTGCAGAATAGGTTCATAAGTTCAAGGAGCAGTATTAGGCCATTCGGTCCATCAAGTCTACTCCGCCATTCAATCATGGCTGATCTATCTTTCCCTCCTAACCCCATTCTCCTGCTTTTGCTCCATAACTCCTGACACCCGTACTAATCAAGAATCTGTCAATCTCCACCTTAAAAATATCCATTGACTTGGCCTCCGCAGCCATCTGCAGCACAAAACTCTCCACATTTTGGCAGCAAAAGGAGGCGTTTGCACACTAAAGAACAATGTGTCCGGGAAAGTGCTGCATCGGCTGAATCATCAGAATTGTCCAGGGAACCACTGAACCTTTCTGGCCAGCTCAGACCCATATTTAACACACTTACTCATTGCAACACAGAAAGAGCCTATTCAACCCATCAGGTCCATGCTAACTCCCACTCGAGCATTCCCATATTTACCCGTATTGCACGCAAGTTATACTCTCTCACTTGTCATCCGCTTTTCCACCTGCACAAAGGGATAACTCACAGAACCTAAGTGAGGGAAGGAAAGAATATGTCAGGGGGGATGGATGCTCACATGGTAATAGGGAGAACACGCAAACTCCGCAGAGACAGCGCCTGAGGTCAGGATTGAACCCGGGCCCTTGGTACGCCAGGGTAGCAGCAGGTCTACCTGTTGCACCATCCAATGATGCCACCCAATAACAACCTCCTTCAACTCCCTGCCCGTAATGAATTGTCTCATTTAAACAAGTCATCGAGTACTGGATCTCAGTGCCCTCGGGTTAAGGAAGAAAGGAGGAATGGGATGGGATGGGTGGAAAGGGTAGGTTTATATTTGTGTCCTAGAACCCCAACAGGGAGAGTAGAAGTTTGCATCAATAGGATTAAAGTCAATAGTCACTGGGTAACATCCTCAACAATCCAGAGACATGGTGGCCAGTAAGCAGATTCACCCATCAGTAACGGAGAATGAGGGAAGATCAAAAGGCCATTACCTTACCCCAGCATGAAGATGGCATCTCCTGAACAAAGGAAAATGAACCATTATGATACCTTGGCATTGTAGACTCAGAGTGTCCTAGTTTGGGGCTGGGGTTTTCTGCACCAACCATGCTTCAGCTGAACTGCCAGTCCCTGATACAATGCGCCCAAAATGAAAGTCCCACAGGGCGTTATTAAATGGCCATATTTTGAACTAATGCCTTATAATGCAAGATGTCCTTACAGAGGGTAAATATATTATTTTTGAAAAGCCCAACATATCCTTTATTTAAAACAGAATACTTCATTTAAAAACTCATTGGCTTGGACATTAGATGGTTGGTGCTACAGTTTTGGGCTCTAAGCAATTAAAAGACTGGGAAGAAATTAAGAATGTACAACAAATTATCCGCCAGACACAAGTGTCCTTCCAGTTCTTCACATCAGATGTGCCAGCTCAAGGCGGACCACAGACGTGCAATTGTGCCCAACACGGAACAAAACACACCTGGATTGTTGTTGGTGTGTCCATGGTACCAGCTGTACCTAGGCCACTCCTACAGTGGGTGACCTTTACAGCTAATTTCATGGTGAGGCTAATTTCAGCGGACTGCTGCTGAGGCAGACACTTACTCAGAACTCCCTTGGGCACCCCAAATCCCACAACCCTGTCCCCACCTTGTGACTCCTTGCCCAGCCCCCATATCAGTAATGTTCAGTAATCGGCCAGTCGTCCCTTACCTGCCTATCCGTCGACCTTCACCTCAATTTCCCTATGGGCTTCTTGGCCCCATCTTTTCCAGCTCAGACCTGACCCTTCCATTGATCATGGCCTGACTCCCACCACGGTGATCCCCTTCCTATCTCAACCATCAGCCCCTCTTCTAATCTGGCCCGACAACTATCCTTCCAACCCTAAACAATCCCCCATCCCAGGCTCCATTTAGCCTACTGGGATTGGATTTACCTGACTCCCTTGCAATGTTTGCAAATATGTTTGATCGCTCATCCTCTTTAGTAGCACACCATGCTGCAAACATTAATGTGCTACTGAATCTCCCAGGAACAGCCATCAAACCAAGCACTGATTAGCTCGCCATCCACCCACAGTTTAATGTAGTTGAACAGAAACAATTCACTTTCTAGGCAAGAGGCATTATATGAAACTCCATCTCATCCATTTGGTCAAGGGAGCAGTGTGTTCCCTTCTCCCCACCCACCCCCAATGTAAGTCTTCAGTGCCGCTGCCCCAAAATGTTTAGCAATAACTCTTTCGAGTCACAGTGAGACATGCAGGGCAGACTCTTTGAATCTGTACTGACTCTATTCATCCATTTACACTAATCCTACATTAATGCCATTTTTAATTCTTCGCCCATTATTATTATTATCAGTTTTACCACTTACATACACTTGGGGCAATTTATATTGGCCAATTAACCTAACAATTTCTATGTCTTTGGGACATGGGAGAGGAACTGAAGTACCTAGAGGAAACCCAGGGAATCACAGGGAGAGCATGTAAACTCCACATAGTTAGCCCCCAGGATCAGCATTGATCCCAGGTCATTGGCACCGTGAAGCAATGGCTTTACTAACTCTGCCACTGTGTCGCCCTAAATTATGGCTCAAAAAAGGAGCAGGAACCCTTTCCACCTCGTCCCCAATATGGTCCTTCAAGTGATTCAGGTTCAGATTAGTCAGATACGCCAGGCTGCATGAAATGACCTGTCACATGAAGCTCAGACAGTACACAGTACACATGGTAATGATCGATACAATAATAAATATGACAAATGGACAGCAGGTACAAAGATCGTAGAGATTGTAGTTCAATCTGATCATGGTCCACTCGAGATCCTGGAGTTAGAGGACGGAATCCTGCCAGTCCACCTGAGAAAGAAAGAGAAGCGCAGAAAGAGGGCACTTTGTTCTATGGAATGTGTCAGCAGAGATCGCCCTCCCTTCCAAAATGGCTGCCCAACAATCAATTTCCACGACCTGTTTGAGCTATGTGTTCATGAGCCCAAGCATTTGGATGTGCCGGATTTTAAGAATGTGGTAAAATGTTGCCTGAAATTGTGCCACTTTGCTGGTACCTGCCACCTTTTAAAGAAAGATTGTGCCACGCTCTCAGATGAGTCAAAAGCTGTGACTTCTCACAATGCTTTAAATATCCAATCAGAGCAATGCTGGATTTTCCCATTGAATCGTTTTCCATGGTATCTGATCACCTCCATTCGGGGCAGGCTACGGGACAGGAGCTGGGATGAGGAATTGGAGTGGGCGGCTCTTTCTCAGCTTTTTCCCATGGTGATCCAGGAGATGGAGGTTTCTCTGGTATCACGAGTATTGGCGATGGGAGACAATCTTGTGCCATTGTTTAGATTTAGTCTACATCATTAGCTCCATTGAACTTGAGCTTCTGTGACTTCTGTGAGCAGTGTGCGAAATTTGCCTGGATCTGAATCATAGCATTTTACCGCCGGATCATGTTGGTATGTTCCCAGGGTCTTATTAACTCTGGAGTTAATCCCATGCAAGTTTAGATCTATGACCTTTGTCCGCACTCCCAGATAAAATTGAGTTTGGAGTACTAATTAGATGAGACTATGTCTCTACAAAGTGACGTACTCAGTGCACTGTGGAAGAGTGATCTGATGTGGTCTGGATCTTGTTTACCCTTCTGATCATTGTGCAGCATCGGTGAATTTCATATATCACGCAGTTGAAAGTTTAACGGTAATTCTTTGGAGATTTTACAACCAAAACATTATCAAAATAATAATAGTATTATTAATCACAAGCACAGGAAATGGGATTGCAATGTGAAATATTGCCCGATGAATACTTCCACTGCGAACTTAGCTGTAGATCCCAATAATACGATGAAGTGTCTGAGAATTGGAAAACCAGTCAGAAACATGGTGGTGGTTGCCTGTCCTGACGAAGGTGATTTAAATTTGCGTTTCCACTTCTGGTTGCATGTTTACCTGAAGGCGTATTCATGTAGCCTGTCTCCACTTCTAATGGCCATACAATCTGTCTGCACACTGTCTTCAAACTCTTGGTGCATGCCTTCCCTTTACAGTTTTCACCCAATGCAGACAAGCTCTGTGTTTCTCTTACTGTCATCATTGATAACTCAATACAGCCCTTCCAGTGGTGTTGCACCCTTCCACATCATTAGTCAGCTAGTACAGCCAATCGTTTGGTGCAGCACGCTAATCATGTATTGTCTTTCCACTGACTGGTTAGCACGCAACTGTGCCTCGGTACATGTGACAATAAACTTAACTGAACTCAAACCCAAACCCAAACACAACTGCCTCCCCAATAGTCACCCAATACTGCTAATCCCTTGATTCATCACGCTCCCTGCCATTGGCCTCCAAACATGGTTAGTCCTTCAGAACCACCTCCCCACAACATGGAAAGAGCAAAATGTGTTATTACTCAATTGGGTGATTCAAACAAGTTTCCTTTAACTCCCATCATATTAATAGTAAAAACGCTTATAATTTAATCCCTGTGGGTTTTCTCAGGAAAGATTATGTGTGCAAAAGTAGAAACAGCAATAGACACTGGAGGAGCTCAGTGGGTCAGGCAGCGTCCCTGGAGAACATGGATGGGTAATGTTTCGGGTCGGGATCTTTCATCAAACTGAAGCAGGTCTTTAAGTCTGAAAAGGATCGCAATCTGAAATGTCATCTATCCGTGCTCTTCAGGGATGTTGTCTGACCCGCTGAGTTACTCAAGCTGGTTGTGTCCTCTTGTTTTGTTAATCTTCATTCTTAGGCAAATCAAGTCCTTGCCTTCAATCCCCGGGAGCATTGCATTCCTTCTCTAGTTGTTACCCGAGACAGACAATCTCTCAGTGTTTATCTTTCCCCCTCATGGGGCACCCAATACAGCCCATCGTTTGGGCTGTATTGTTCCCTCCCACCCGCCTGATTGTAAACCAGCAGCAAACAGAAATGCATCAGCATCCAGCCAAAAGAACACAAAATAATCAGGATTGTGTTAAAAGTTAAGGCTCGTGAGAAGTTGCACTTTGTGACCAAAGTTGTCAATTCATTGCAGCAAAAAGTTCCTTCAGTTTGAACCCTTCCTCCAGGGTTGAGGACTACACTCGGGCACCCTCTAGTGGCGGGTTTGCAAATAACTCCATAGCAGAGCTGTGCCTAAAATCTCTGGTGCATCCTAACGAGCGCGCTGGGTGATGTAGCTGAGACGTTGAACCTGTTTGCGGCGAATGCCTAAATTCCAAGCCCAGGTCTGCAACATGGAGAAATGGTCCCAAGAGTGTTTATGATGGAGGCGGAGCTCAGTTAAGCGGACAGTGATGGGGATAACGGAGATCAGGACCTCTGTTGTGGGACTCAGCAAGTCATCGATTCCGACAGCACGGAACTAGACCTTTCAGTCCAATTCATCCATACTGACCAGGTTTTATAATTGGGCCAGTCCTATTTGCTTGGGTTTGGCCCTGGGATTGAAAGGAGATTAGTAGGTTGTTGGTCGGGACATTGATTTGCGATGGGGAGAGGGAGACATTGTGGGAGCGGACCAAGATATATTTCTTCCTTCAGAAGAATACCAATTTAGCACAGTACTGTAAAGACCCAGTTCTCTCGTTGGTTATCAACGCCTCCATCACCTCCAGCACCTGGTTATGCGGCAACAAACATGGGCAGATCTGCCTTGTACGGCATCCAACATTCCGGGTGCAGCCCATCTTCTGCCCCACTGCCAAACGTTCAGAGCAAATGATAAATCTACTTCTCTCAAAATACAAAACTGAAATTTGTAAATCCAGTGTGGCTGAACCTGTTGAGCAGCCCTGTCGTGGATCAAACAGAGTGTCTGTTAATTCACGCTTTGCCCTGTAGTTGATTCTCCGCTTGACAGAACTACTCAGCATTTTCAAAGTAAGCTGTGGCATCTGCTGCTTGAATTTGGAGAGCTACGGTTAAGCTGGATGACAGTGAGTTTCAGATTAAGTTGGGAAATGCAACTAATTAAAATGATTGTCACCTCCTGTTCTAAATTTTCTAAATGTTGCCACGCTCCTCCTGTTGTTTAATTTTGATTACAAAGTTTCCTGAAGTTCCTTCTGCTGGAAACTCAAGTGAGAGTTGTGGTCCTCTTCCTGGCCGTCCTGAGCCCACAAGCCGTGCTGTGCAGAGGATGCTGCTCAGCAATGAAATACATCTTTGCCCAATTTCCTTCCTTCATCTCTTCGAAATAGAAAGGAACTGAATTTTTGTGATTTGGCTCATCAAGATTCAAGAGAGTTTATTGTCATGTGTCCCAGATAGGACAATGAAAATCTTGCTTTGCTTCAGCACAACAGAATATAGGCATGAATACAGAACAGATCAGTGTGTCCATATACCATTGTATAAATATATGCACACATGAATAAATAAAACAGATAAACAGTGCAATTAAACAGATAATGGGCTCTCATTCAACTCTCACAGTTTAAGAGGAAGATAATTCAACCCACATTCCAAATCCCAAATGCAACCCATAAACATCAGTGGCACAGATCAGGAATCAGCCTCAGGAGTAATATCTTGGTCTGTCATCACTCTCCCGCACGCTTCCTCACTAATTTACATATAAATGCTAGTTCCTGAGACCAGAGAGAGAAAGAGGGAATGGTGCTAACCAGAGTGGAAAGTAAACCAGTGTCGGCCAACATGGTGTAAGAGTGAGAAAGTAGCCAACACCATGTTTGCAACACCATGACCATACCACTGAGAAATTCAAACCTCTCTCACCTGCTGAGGCCCAGATCTGATCACCACACTGTAGGGAGGATGTTTTGGCTGTGGAGAGAGGGCAGAGCATTCACCAGGATGTAGCCTGGATTGAAGGACACTATTTATGGGGAGTGATTGGATAGGCAGGGCTTCTCCATGGAATGGAGGAGATTGGATTGCCTTGTAGAGCAATATATGTAGTAGATAGGGTAGATAGTCTAAATAGTTCCCTTTGATGGAGATAACAAAAACAGAGGTCAAAGGTGTGTGAGAGAAAGAAGTATTAATGGGGATTTGAGACCTTTTTACAGAGGTATCTGTTAATATCTGGAAAGAGCTGCCAGTATTCAATTACGACATTTTAGATGCATTTGGCCAGACACTTAATACATAAGGCAGGGAAGGGTATGGTCCTAATGCAGGGAAATAGAATGAGGTTTGCATGGATGTGATGGGCCAAATGGCCCATTTCTGTGGTATGTGGCTCCATTCAAGTCAAATACCACTTTTGTGCACTGACACGTGCGCTCGACTATCTCACCCTCTCATACCCGTGCCTAATGTAGTGTAGGATTGCACTGAACGGTATACAAAAAATATTTTGTTGTACTTAGATACAAGTGACAGTAAAGTACCATTGCAGTATGACTCTATGGTGCCAGAGGAATGGAATCACAGAATTAGACTGAGGCTTTAGGAAGTGGCGAAAACATTTAATTAACGTGAAAGAGAGGGACAAATGTTGCACCTCAGATTGGTGTGCTGCCTTGTACAGGCCGGTGGAAGTGTCTTCATGCCTGCCAGTAAGGTCAAGTCAGTCACCCCTACCCTGTTACTGGCCCGACAGATACCTTGTCACGAACGCCTCAAGGGTAAACATCCAGCTGTGGTCTGAGTTTTGGAAGCTGTCGAGCTCTGGACCTGGGAAGCTCTGCATTCCCCTCCCTCAAATGTGGCACGTGCCCTCCGGGGGGCAGTCTTCCTTTAACTGGAGGTCCACCAGCATTTTAAGAAGAATGAAATGTTTATAAGTCTGAAAACTTATCTTCTAAAATCTGCTTCTGCTGCTGAAGCCCGCAACCTGTCTTCTTCAACTAACGGCTCTTCTTTTTAATCTTATTTGCATTCATATTTTCCTCGCAGGTGGTACCCCGATACGAGGTAAGAATGATGGAAGTCGGTGAACTCTCACCTTTCTTTGATTTACTTTTTCGTTCTTATTGCTTATCCTTTATATTTTCTTTCATTTTTGTTTAACAAAAGAATCGTCTTTTATTTCTGTCTGGTATTTTGTCGCCGTTTTGTCTCTTGTGTTTTTCTTTTAAACTTATATTAAATCAAACAAGATTTCTCTTATTCGATATGCTTTAACTGAAAGCATATCATAGCTTTGTGTGTCATACAGCCAGTCACAGCTCCATATTTGTCTCTCAGTGTCAGTCCCCACTCACCAAACCACTGAAATCTTTTCTCTCCTTTTACTTTTTAAGCTATTTTCTTTTATTTATTACGGAGGACCTTCCTGTGCGATTTCTATTGCGCAAAGGGTTACCTCCTGGGCAATCTGAGCCTCAACAGGGCCAGCTTAAGAGACAATTTTTTTAGCAGGCACATACTGATTATATATGTAGGCAAGTCATCATGGAGGAAGTGATGATCAGTGCCTCAGGAGATATACTTCCTGTCTCCATGTTGCCTCACTTCAAGTTAGAGTACTCGGTCGCGAAAACCCAGGAATGTCGGTGCCACAAGGATTTGCAAAACTTGTCGATAAAAATGAAATAGAAATTGTGTGCTTGGTATGTGTTATAAATGATTTTAATGAAATACAGTGTTCGAAGGTCTATGTTCTTTTTCATTGTAAGTCAAAAGAGTCTTACATAGGGTGTCCTTTGCCCACATCCAGCAGCTTCCCTCAGCGTTAGAAATGTCTGTGTGGTGTTCTACTCTCTGCATATCCAGGCGTGATCTGGAATATAGTTTCAATACAAGGTGGCAACAAAATCAATCTCTCACCCAGTTCTCCAACAGTCAAGTAACTCTAAATGGTGCCTCCTACTCGTGGACCATTTGTATGTCAGGGGCCCAGCCTTTGTTGGTGCTCAGGTTGGTGGGTGTAGCACTATAGTGAGCCAGTGTGCTCCTGGACTGGGCGAGGGAGCAACCTCCATCTGCAGCCTAGTCATCTGAGCAAGAGGACAAACTGGTTCATAAACTTCAGGCAAGGATAGAATCATTCAGATGTCCTGCAGCTCACAAGTCGAGGGAAGTGGTCCCCACTGGGCCTTGGGAAGTGATACCTCAGGAGCACTGCTCGACTGCCTTTCACAAGTAGGATGTCAAAGGTATGCGTGGAGAATGAATGATTCAACCTACCAGAGGCAGGATTCAACCTGCCGTGTTTTCTTCATTGAATGAATTTTACTGGGATTTGACAAAACTGCTTTTCCATGGCTCCCGCATTCTCTATTTATGACCTCTGTTGCCATGATCAGCCTCCAACCTAAATAAATCACCTGGAGGTTGTCCACTGCCTGTTTAAATGGGAATATGTAGTGCCCCTGAGATCCTCAGAGCCTTTAATTAAAAGTGCATATGATTCTCAAGGCTGGCAGTGAATCTTTCCCCTGCATTCTCCACACCCTTACAATGTGGTTAATACTTACTGAGAAAAGCTTTCCCCACCTTGCATCTGATAGCAGTGAGCCTGGTGGCAATTACTTGCCATCTCCATCACCACACTAATGTAAAATGTTCAATACACAGGGCTCCTTGCCAAGACTCCCGGCCTCCTGAACTGGGGGGGAGCTGCATGTCTCTGTCCTGAGTCTTGCAAATTGCTGGTGCAATCTCTTGACTGTTCCTCCAAATTCAGGCTAAGAGTTCATAGTTTACAGTTCCTTTCATAAAAGGCATCAGAATAGCAAACAGTCCTGAGAAGTCAAAATTCAGATAAGGGATGACAACTGAAGAGAATGATGTAAGGATCCACAGTCTGGCCTAGGTTTATGAAAATAACCTGAGGAGTAAATTTCACTCTTTCAGAATTGAAAATAGAATAGTCCATCTCAAGACCCTGTCTCTCATTCGGATCTGACTGCCATGGCTTCAAGTTGAGTTTTTCCCAGTGTCCCAAATAACAATGTTATTTGCCAGTGTGTTTTTCACCATGGATTCGGAGAGGGGTCTTGGGCCAGAAACCAACTTTAGGGGTCAGAGGTCAAAGCTGCCCAAGCCACTAGTGAAGTATATGATCCCAATGCAGGCAAATGGGATGAGTATAGATAGACAATAAACGTTTGTATGGGTGTGGTGGACCAAAGGGTTTTGTTTCTTTGCTGTGTGACTCCATGCTGTATTCATGAGTACTGCTTCTCTATTCAGGCTGCACTAACTGGTGCCTCTTGGGATGATTTGGTACTGCATTTTGTTGATCATAATCCCCACCAGCTAATGGAAGCAAGACCCACATCTCGCCGTAGATTACGCTACAGCTGACAGGGGCACGATTACTTTGGATTATTTGATCTGTCAATGAGCAGTGTTGAATTGTGCAACTTTGATAATAAATATAAACACACAATCTTGGGTTAGAGAGGCACAATCTTCCAGCTCGTCCTGGAGTCTGCAGATGAAAATTTAGAGCAGAAAAGATAACCCTCTCTGCATTTGGATAAAAGAGCTCATCTCTCCTCAGCGCCAAGTTAACCCTTCATCAGCTGTTTTTTTCTGACAGACAGTGCAATGCTCTTGAGTAAACATTGCATTGTGAGGTTCAGGCAGGATATGGAAGGAAGGACAGATGGAAAGTGCAGCCATTTCTGCAAACTGTATGTGAGAACCGCTGAGGTTTTAATTCCTTCTGCTGCCGTTTGTTTCCACACAGGTGCTCTGCAGATCGAGAACAGCGAAGAAACTGACCAGGGGAAATATGAATGTGTGGCGTCGAACAACGCTGGGGTGCGGTACTCTCCTCCCGCTAATCTATACGTGAGAGGTAGGGAGCGGCTGATTACTCAGCACCCTCTCACTAGAGGGTGCTGGGCTCTAGCAGAACCCAAGTCTATCAACATCTAGTGCTTGAATGTTCCACTGAAGTAGCACAGCACAGGGGCGTATATCCTGCATCTCATAAATTCGGATAATCAACACCTCGCAGCTCCCCGTTCTGATCTCCAATTCTGCAGCAAGAAGGATATTTTATATAAATCCCAGAGGAACCTGATTGTAAGGATGAAGGAAATTATATTCTTAAGTCTGCAATTCAGTTAAATATATCAAACACTTCAATACACTTGGTTACGATTTTCAAGGTAGGCACAGTGTAGCACAGCTGGTAGAGCTTCTACCTCAAGAGCACCAACAACCCGTGTTCAATCCTGGCCTCTGGTGCAGTCTGTGTGGAGTGCGCACATCTTCCCCGTGACCTCGTGCGTTTTCTATGATTGCTGCAGTTTACTGGTACATCACAAGTTAATTGGTCACTGTAAATCGCCCCCCGTATGTAGATGGGAAAATTGAGTGAAAATTAATGGGATTAATGTAAGCTTAGTGTAAATGGGTGCTTGATGGGTGGAACGGGCTCAGTGGACTGAAGGGCCTGTTTCCATGCAGAATAACTCAATGATTCTTTTGACGTGGGCTTGGCCTTGGGAGGGGCAGGAGTTGAATGGATCCATGAATTAATGCAAGCTGATTAGCTAAAAAAGAGCTGATGAAGCCTTGCAGAACTGATCAGGATGAGGGGATTTATACAACGCACAGGGTGCGGGCAGCAGGATGTCAAGGTGGCGGGTGAAATATAATTAGGATGTGCTTCCAACAGGATATATGGTGATAGTGAACAAGGACAAGAACTCCAAACTCCCTCTCTGACCCGGGTATACCACTACCAATTTCATCCCCCCCGACTGAATAATTCACTGATCAGAAACTGTGACTTTTCGTTGAAACAAATCGTTCCAGGTCCTGAGTGTTCTTAATCACGATTAAAATTTAAGAGAGATAAAGATTCTGTCATCTGTTAATCATCGAGAGAGGGAAGAGCAAACAAAAAGGAACAATAGAGTATAGTTCACATTCATCATGGCCATATGTTGTTATACCAAAAGTGGTTGCTACATTGGCTCTTTCAGTATAGTTACAATAATGCTGGATAGTTGCTTCTTCACATCACTCTGAATTTACGTGATATACGCCCCTGTTCTGTCTGAAGCTAGGATTGTAGGTAGTGAAGGAACAAGCTTAATCGTCTTTTTGTGTAACTTGTGATTCTTGCATATCAGTAAGGTCAGTTGAAGGATTAGTTCAGGATTTAAAAAATCTTCAGATCTCACTGGATCTCGATCCATTCCAGCTCCAGCCATCTTTGTCCTGTGAGGGCATTGAAACGTATAAGGTGGGCATGAGTATGTAACGATTCCTTTCCATTTTTGATGCAGCCATCCTATCCCATTGTATCAAAAATCTGGACGGGGAAATAGTGGCTCCTCTCAATGATGGCCACCAATGACCATGCCCCTGTTGGGATCATGCCCTGTGAAAGCAAAACATGATCTGTTTCCAAATTGAATAAGAAAAAAATAGCAATACATATTATGATGTCCATGAGCTTCATAAAAATTTCAATCTACCACAAAATCTAGGGGGGGAATCATTTTCCAAACGTTTCCAAGGGGCTGACAAAGATTGACCTCACCAGTTGGAATGGAAGAAAGCACCAGTGGAATTTTTCAAACTGTGTTAAAAGTATTGTTCATTCTCATATCTTTGAGATTATAATTTCTGATATTCTTTTCATCATTTGGCCTTTGACCCAGAGATTGTTGAAAATGGAGGAGTGGAAGAGGATTATTAAATAATGAGGCTTGAGTAATTTTTCATGGTTTGTGTAGATTAGTTATAATCTTTCTGTCAGGCTGGAAGCTATCATTTGTCCATCTGGATGCCTCCAGATGTGACAGCATAACTATCAACTGGGAACTGCCTACTGCTAAATCGACAATTAAAGCCAATAGTTAGATCAAGAAGCTGAGAAGGGTCGATGGTAAAATATAATATTTATTCCCATTTCTGGATAAACAGCTTATTGAAGTCCCGTGATGCTGACAGTTCTCACATTCTGGAGGAACACCTGTCCCTGGCCCAGTTCAGTTAATCCCAGATACGATGCCTGTGTTAAAAAGTAACTGTTTCTGAACCAGATCCTTTTTGGACACGGCAACTGGACTTTGTGTTGAAATGTTTTTAAGGACATAGGACTCCCTGTTAAGTTACATCTGCTTGAAGTGTATTGATATTTCTTCCTAACTTGTGTTGTCATTTTGAGGGAGACTAAATGGCAGGCACTAAATGTGTTTGCTCTATGGCCAGTGAAGTGCTGGTTGCAGACAGCTAGGCAGGCAGGGGACATTTATGCAGTATGTGGTCCACTTCAAAGCATCTCCAGGAACAACTGCAAGGACATACAATTCATTAGTGATTACTGTGGTTAGTATGTGTTCTGGCAGAGAGTAACGGTGTGTATTTAGAGATTTAGGGTGTGTGTGTTTCTGTTTGCATACATACTATCCAATGGAGCCCTGCTTCCACTTGTCCCTGACCCCCCAGTCAAACCAAGACCCAGTCTATTAGGACTATGTTGGTAGCTACTGTGTAACTGCTACCCCATGTTAAAATAACTCGCACAGGCATCCTCCATTCTTATGGAATGGAGTGAAAGCATTCCTCGATCCAGAGGATTTGCTAAGAGGAGGAGGCAAAGAAGAAGATGACCAGATGGCTTCTGCCTTTAGAGAAAATCCTTTAACTACCTGCATGTTACATGGGAGCCCTTGATGTAGGCAAATCTAAGTTAGGTAAGTGCATCCTCGTTGTTTCTGAGCTGTCATTGGAGGCATTTACTCCAGTGATTAACCAGGACAAAGTATCCAACAATATCAGAGTCTGGGAGAAGATAAAGAAAATAAAGACGTGGATAATTGCTGGTACCCAACTGTGGCATAATGAAATTGTCGAAGTGATTGCAGAGCTGCACATGGTCACCACCTTAAACAGCAAGACCAAAGCCTCAAGCTGTATGTAAATAGTATTCAAAAGCAGACAACATCAAAAACTGTGATGAAAGATGAAACTCACATTGTTGCTCATGGATGTCTCTTCATGCAGTGAAGTCTAGAAATGATTGTTAAAATATATCTCAATTTAAGCCTCCCTAGCTTGTGTTGGAGGAATGCCTGGTCTCATCTTGGTGCCTCGCCACCTGATACGTTTGTTGGTGCAGCCGTGGCTATCTGTACTTCATGTGGTCTGAAACTATCAAGGTGGAACTAGTGATCACAGGAGAGGAATGGATTTGAACCTCATCAAGGCAAATAGCATCTATATAGGATATTCCCATTTTCTATACTTTATGCAGCTGCTAAATCCACAATCATGCCTGGTGTACGACCTCAGAAGAATCAAGATTCACGACTTAACTCATTCACAAGATTTTAACAATGCACATGTGCTGTTTTTAATGGTATTTTTTCCTGACCTCTTTGAATATCTTATTCTTCCACACGGAAGCTTATTTGAGCAGAAGCTTTATTTGATGCAAAAAGTGCATATGCTGGCAATCTGAAAAGCAACCAGAAAATGGTGGAAATGCTCAACAAGTCGGCTTGCATCTGTAGAGAGAGAACTTGAGGATATTTCAAGAGAACTGTAGGCTCTTGAGTGGCTGTACGATTTCAGCCAAAGTCGATGTACTTTGTGACCCTGCTACATGAAACTGCCCAAATTAATAACTGAATTTTAAACAGTTTTGTGCCATGTTTGTCAAGTCCTGTGACGGCTGAGTTGGAGTTTGACTCGGAGTTTGGGAATCTGTGACAGCTATCAAAGAGCTAACATTCATCTAAGCCAGGGTTCTCGCTGTAATCCTGGCGATGAAGGCAGAGCAGTTAGTCTACAAAGCCCTGTCCCTCTTTCCCATCAACAACACTGCAATGCCAAGTTGTGTACAGAATTGGTTAATGCAAGAGTCTGCTCTGTTTGAGGTACTACTGTCTTAAAAAGTACATGATATAGCATGTTTGATTCAGAAGGTAGTGGCTATATCACATCATCATGGTTATTGGGTGTTGAGAACATTATCCAAAATAACACCTCGTTACTTTCAACCATTTTGGATTCCTCTCAAATCCACATCTGGCTTGTCCTGCCAACCGTACGTTCCAGAACGGCAGAGATCCATTTTAATAGAACAGCAACATTTTGAAAATGAGAAGACTCTTAATTTTGCATTAAGGGGCCTGATCTATCAAATTGGTTTAACGTGATAGATCCTGTTTGTTTCTCAGAACTTATTCTCCTTTGTATTATTTGAAAACTTGTCTCGGCTACAAAGCTGAATTGAAGAAGAACCACGCAGTAAGTCAATATCTTAAAGTTCAAAGGGGGAGAAAGAAGAATATACAGAAAGAAAGAAAGAAGAGGAATTGTGGAATTCTAGAGGACATGGAGACCTTTCAGCCTCTTGTGCCTGTGTGTGTCGTTCCTTTTAAGCATCATCCACTTAATCTCATCCCCCTGCTCTGATGTCATAGTCCGTCTCAATGTTTAGACAATGGAAGCTGTGGGTGTGGGCCAATCTTCCTCATCCACGATGTAGTCAAACTTTGCAGAGCAATTTACACTGGAAGGGGGCCTGTAAGTTTTGGGAAGACTTATAAAACTGTGGCCAATGGAGAGAGATAGAACAGGTGCAAATACCTAGTGTGTGTTGCTTGCTTTAATGATTAGAAGTGGAGATCAGTGCACTTCTGGGAGTGAAGACTTTGATATACTCCCAGTTTTTCCTATGGCCTTCAGATCTTTTCGACTGAAAAAGACCATCATGTCTGCTCATATCCTCTGCCTCTCTTTGTAGAGACTGTGTGATCTCTGAGGCTTGTCTTCACACCCGCATTCTGTTAATCTAGTCTCTATTCCTCTAACAGTACACAGCTATTTCAGACCTCACTGTCACTATGTTGTAACAACTAATAATTTGAAAGTGATGAAATGACAACACAAAGGGGAAATATTAATGCAGAATATTAACATAATGGCTCTGGTGTAAGTAGAGCAGCATTCCCAGTTGAGAGTTATGAATTTAGTCCATAGACTGTCAATTAACTAGAGTACAGATTGTTGAAAATATTAACTTCCTTGCCTGGTTTATGTGTAAAGTACCACTCACGGCTTAAGGAAGTAATTTGTTTTGTTAGAATTGTTTTATTTTATCTCAAATGCATGCAAACTATCAACAGCCTGAGCTCTGTCTTCAAGAGATGAAATAGTGACAAAGGCAATGATTTGGCCATAGCTTTGGGGGCTGTTGTTTGACGGTCTCTTCATCCTCCTGAAGATCTGGACTCTAAGGGTTCGAAGGTCATGGATGAAGTTTACTGGAAGGAAAAATAATATGCCATTTGAAAAATTCTGCTCTGAACTAGTGCCATTTAGACAAGTTATGATATTGGGAAAGAAACATAGATCCAATTGGATGGAGTGATGAAAGTTCTTTGGTGATGTATTGAAGATAACCCAAATGATTTTCTTTCCTGAAATTTTCAATTTTGAAAATAAAAAAATGTTCAGGGGGTGAACACTGAATCGCCCTCAGAGTCTTCCTCCCAAGTCTGCGACACATTACAGGGTTCTGCTGTGTTTGAAAGGATCTGTGACTGAGATGTGGGAGGAGCGAGCTCATTTCCTCCAGCGCCAAGCACGGGTTCTGTGTGTGGCGTGGGGCCTTGTCCAGAGGGCTTCAGGCTCAACACCGGCTTGGCGCAGAGGTTGAGAGCTGGAGTCAATCGCTCTCGCACGGCAAATGGGAACAAAAAAAAAACCCCGCATCTCTTTCACTTCTTGCACCCACCTGCTCTGGCAGGGAGAGAACAAGCCCCAGGGGCCGAGCTGCAGGGAAAACAACAAAAGTGCTCATGGCAATCTTATTTCCAAGGAAACCCCTGTCAAATTTCCGACATCAACAGAAAGAGGTGAAGGAGATGGAAGGGGATAAATATTAAGTTATGAGTCGTAACCTAAACAAAAAGTCTTGTGTTAGTTTTCGTTTACTTTTTAATTTGATTTGTCAATGGAATTGTTTGAGTTAAAAGTCGGTTCCCTCAAAAGAATGAACTATTGAGATGTCACGCAGAAAAAAAAATTGATTCTTGAAGGTCTAGGTGGAAAGGTCAAAGGTCGTTAGTGAGAGTAGATATTGCAGCTAAAAGCCTTGAAGAGGCCTTTTTACTCTCTCTGTGTTTCCCCTATTTCTCTTCTCCCCATGTCATTGTGTTCGCATCAAACCCCCTACATCCCTCAGAGCTACGAGAAGGTTGGTGTGTTTTTCTTTTTTCCTTTTTTTAACCCCCATTACATATGAATAATCTTTTTATTAAAAAAAAAATCTAAAACCCCACAGCACAGTTCAGTTAATTTGCACTAGTCTGTGGGTCTCCCGTTTTTGCATCCCAAAGTTTTTCCCCACTCGATTTGGTAATGTGCTGTGCCTTGTGGCGATGAATCCTTGGCGCTTGTACACTGTTGCCTGGTGCATGATGGGAGAATGTAAAATCACGCTGCATGCCGCTGGGTCACGCTCAAATATGCTACGACAAGACAGTGTTCCTGCCGCATTTCAACGAGGCTTAAAAGGTGGACTTGGGCCTACCAGACACATTATTACGCTAACTAATCTCTACCTGATAAGACTGCTTTGTGTGTGCAATATGGGGGTGGCGGGTGGGCAGGAGAATGTTTTAACTGTGGATTGTTCCATCTTAAAGGATCTTGAGAGATAGTTTCTTGCAGTGCATCGGATGCTCAATGATGAAAGGAAAAATATAGTGGCTAATTTTAAAAGAGGCTGCCATGCCATCCAAGCTGTCCAAAGATTGGTACAATAGAGCTAATGCACCATACAGATTAAGATTATTTTATTAATTTTCTGAATTTCCTTTGTTTGAAGCGAATGCAGATTTGATGTGAATGCGGGGAGAATGAAATATAGGATGTATGTTGATTATTGTAAATTGGATGGTTGATAATTGACATGGACAATGGAGTGGAGGGCCTTTTCTGATCTGTATCTCTATTATTCTGTAGCTCTCTAGCTGTAAGTGTGGGCGTGTCAATGTGTGCATTTGTATGGGAGGGGAGGGTGTTTGTGAGTGTGTGTATGTAAGGGGGAAGATGACGTGTGTGTATATGTGTGTGTGTATATATATTTTATATATATATATATATATATATATATATATATATATTATATATATATATATATATATATATACATACATAAAACAGGGTAAACATGGGAAAAGAGAGTATTAGTCAAAATTGGACAGCTTTGTACCTTGCTGTGGGATGTTGTCTTCAGGATGTGGCCAAACCAGCAAAATCACTGACATGTGGAGAGACAGAAAGTATCATTACAGTCCACTTAGAAATCCCTGGTGCCTAAGGAATATTATCATCTTTCACTAATCTCTCTGTCAAGCCTTTCGCTAGATAGATATCCAACTTTCCCCTTTAACAAATTAAACTCCCGTCTGCATCCTTTGTTACGCCTCAGTACTGTAATCGGTTCAAACGGCCACATCTGATCTGTCCACTTTCCCCAGGATGAGGCCATGCGGCCTTGTGGAACATGCACTAAACACAAGGCTGGATTTGGGTAAGGTTTGGTCACGTGTACCAAATATGCAATACAGTAGGTGTGCACATTGTACTCAACAATTCACCTCAAGGGAACGTAATCTCGTGCAGAGCACAACAGGCATCTACTGCCACATTGACTGCTTAGCCTATGCAATCAAGGGTGCATTTCTGCTAGATTGTTAACATATTGTATTTCAAAAGTCAATGGTGATGAGCAAAACCATCTCTTGTCTTCCTTTTACCTCTTCTAGTTCTCTTGGGATCATCAGACATTGAAATCCAACACTCGACACATGATTGCGCTAATAGTTAACATATTGGATAGAATGGATGCGGAAAGGTTGTTTCCACTAGTGAGGGACCCAGGACCAGAGGCCATAGCCTCAGAATAAAAGGACGTACCTTTAGAAAGGAGATGAGGAGGAATTTCTTTAGTCAGAGGGTGGTGAAACTGTGGAATTCATTGCCACAGACGGTTGTGGGGGCCTTAAATGGATATTTTAAGGCGGGGATTGACAGATTTTTGATTAGTATGGGTGTCAGGGGTTATGGGGAGAAGGCAGGAGAAGGTTGAGAGGGAAAGATAGGTCAGCCATGATTGAATGGTGGCTTAGACGTGATGGGCTGAATAGCCTAAATTATGTTCCTATAACTTATGAACATTGTGATGGAAGAACTTCTCCCCATGGTTGTTAATGCTAATTATGATATCCAGTGCCTCCCCAATGGGTAACCGCAGCAATAAACAGCAGCAGTGTAGGGCAACTCTGCTCAGTGTTAAATTAGCTGATCTCCAGGACTTTGCGTTGCAGGAAGCAATAGTTTAGAAACGTAGAAAATAGGTGCAGGAGTAGGCCGCTCAGCCTTTCGGGTCAGCACCCGCATTCAATATGATCATGGCTGATCATCCAAAATCAGTTCCCAGTTCCTGCTTATTCCCCATATCCCTTGATTCCTTGAAATCAAATCCCTTGATTTCTATTCCTGCTCACCGTTCCACACACACAGGGAGCCTGAAGGGCCTGTCCCACTTAGGTGTCATTTGCGCATCACGCAGGTGGCGAGCGAAGATTTTGTGAATCCCAAAATCCTTGGGCACCGCACGTCACTGCGTACGCCACCACGTCTCACCACCCGCCATGCGCGCGTAATGCACGCGCGTGTCGTGCGTCGTGACATGTAAATTATGTCGCATAAATGACTCGCAAATTACGCCCAAGTGGGACAGGCCCTTGAGAGTGTCATGCTTGACGTTATTGGCTGCCATAATCTTCCTGGCGCTAGCTGCTGAGGCTCAAGCATAGAGCAGGTAGATTGGTTGAGTGATTAGAAGGTCTCTATGCACTGTGCACTCTATTACCACGGCATGGCATATCCTCCAAGAGGGCAGAGGCTGCTGAAGAAAGGAAGAATTGAAAAGCAGCAAGAAAATCCAATCTCGTGCAGTAACTGCACATCAGTGCTATGTCAACCTTATTTTATTGACAGGCTGTCCAGTTGGAACGTCAGACCACTTTAGTGCCTGTATAGTTTAATGTAAATCACTAGCACTAAAGACCTTGGCTGAATACTATTGATGAATAATGTTTTAAATTAGCAGTTTCAAAGAAGGTAGCTTTATAAGACCCTTGAACCTGGCTCAGTGGCCAGAATGGGTGTTCTCCTGCTGGATATTAAGCTGCCCTATCGGGCACACAGGCAGCTGTCATCCATTGGACAAGTACTGGACACTAATTACCATCCACAACCCAAGACACAAGTCTCCATCACAATAAGATAACTTCTCCTGCACCCTGCCACCTTATTTTCCAGACATTTCCTCTGGCTATTGTGGCTTCTGCAAGGCGAATCACACCCTAATAACACAAAGTTTAAAAAAAATAGCCCATTAATCTTTTCATAAGGATCTTAAATGTATTCAATTGCCAATGGAACTAGGTTTACCTAATGGCTTCAACAATTTTCCATCCCTACTGTTAGCTGGAATTAAACACTCATGTTTTTTTCTCAACTTTCATAGTCGAAACATATCACTCTCAATGTCAATTCTCATCAACTCTCTGACCTCTCCAGAGTCTTAACATCCCAAGGATTGCCGGATGTGTGTTTGATGTGCAGTTGTCTTGTCTGGGGAATATTCCACTATAAACGATAGCCATGAGAAGGAAACGTTGGAATCTTTTATTCGACGATGTTCCCAATTGATCAGGAGTCCAAAATATAGCTGCTGAATTATTGGTTGGACAAATGCAAGTAGTAAGCTACAGAATGTCACAGATTTGGCACATCGTTGATAATCACCCCCATTTATTTATTTGCCTCTGTACTCCACAATTTGAGATTTGTAATAGAAAAAATCATATGTGGTTAAAGTGCATATTGTCAGATTTTAATAAATAGCCATTTTTATACATTTTGGTTTCACCATGTAGAAATTACAGCAGTGTTTATACATAGTCCACCCACTTCAGGGCACCATAATGTTTGGGACTCAGCAATGTCATGTAAATGAAAGTAGTCCTGTTTAGTATTTTGTTGCATATCCTTTGCATGCAATGACTGCTTGAAGTCTGCAATTCATGAACATCACCAGTTGCTGGGTGTATTCTCTGGTGATGCTCTGTCAGACTTGTATTGCAGCCATCTTTAGCTTATGCTTGTTTTGGGGACTAGTCCCCTTCACTTTTCTTTTCACCATATAAAGGGCATGCTCAATTGGGTTCAGATCAGGTGATTGACTTGGCCACTCAAGAATTGACCATTTTTTAGGTTTGAAGAACTCGTTTGTTGCTTAAGCAGTATGTTTGGGATCATTGCCTTGCTGTAGAATGAACCGCCGGCCAATGAGTTTTGAGGCATTCATTTGTACTTAAGCAGATAGGATGTGTCTATACACTTCAGAATTCATTATACTACTACCATCAGCAGTTATATCATCAATGAAGATAAGTGAGCCAGTACCTTCAGCAGCCATACATGCCCAGGCCATAACATCCGCATCACCGTGTTTCACAGATGAGATGGTATGCTTTGGATCTTGGGCAGTTCCTTCTCTCCTCCATACTTGGCATCTCCGGCCATCTCTTTGATACGTTAATCTTCATCTCATCTGTCCACAAGTCCTTTTTCCAGATCTGCAGTTGCTCTTTAAAGTATTTCATGGCAAACTGTAATCTGGCCATCCTATTTTTGCGGCTAACCTGTGGTTTGCATCTTGCAGTGTAGCCTCTGTATTTCTGTTCGTGAAGTCTTCTGCGGACAGTGGTCATTGACAAATCCACACCTGACTCCCGAAGAGCGTTTCTGATCTGTCAGACAGGTGTTTGGAGATTCTTCTTTATTATAGAGAGAATTCTTCTGTCATCAGCTGTGGCGGTCTTCCTTGGCCTGCCAGTCTCTTTGCGATTAGAAAGCTCACCAGTGCTCTGTTTCTTCTTAATGATGTTCCAAACAGTTGACTTTGGTAAGCCTAAGGTTTGGCTGATGTCTCTAACAGTTTTATTCTTGTTTCTCAGTTTCACAATGGCTTCTTTGACTTTCATTGGCACAACTTTGGTCCTCATGTTGATAAACAGCAAAAGAAGTTTCCAAAGGTGATGGGAAGACTGGAGGAAAGACTAGGTGCTGAGAGCTCTCTTATACCTGCATTAGGGAGGCATTTAAACACACCTGAGCATTTACAAACACCTGTGAAGCCATGTGTCCCAAACATCATGGTGCCCTGAAATGGGGGGACTATGTATAAACACTGCTGTAATTTCTACATGGTGAAACCAAAAAGTATAAAAAAAGGCCTTTAATAAAATCTGACAATGTGCACTTTAACCACATGTGATTTTTTTTTTTTTTTTTATATTACAAATCTTAAATTGTGGAGTACAGAGGCAATTAAATAAATGATGGATCTTTGTCCCAAACATTATGGAGGACACTGTGATATATTATCTGAGCACAACCCTTCCTCGTTATTTCTACCTCGGACAATCCCTCCCTCACTCTTCCCCCCGACAAATGGGACTATGACAAAAGGAAAATCAAAGAAATGAGAGACAAATTAAGATGGAACTGCACATCCCTTGTGTTTGATCTGGGTAATGGCACGTGACTGAACCATTGCATGGTGTGTGCATGAGCAGAAGAACAAGGACCTACAGTTTTAGCCCACAAGCTAAAGGAACAGAGAGCAGAGTACTGATGACAGTTTCAGAATAGGCTGCACAAGGGTCACCCATGATTACAATGAGGCTGATGATCACCTTTAAATGATATTAAAAAACAAACTTCTACCTCCACCTTAGCTTTGGAAAAATATCATCTGATTCTTTCAGATGTTACATGTTTGTGGGGATATCAGAGAGAATATTGAATGTGGATAATGTTGGAATTAAGTGCAATCACAGCTCTCATAGTTTAATGGGGTTTCCATTTATGAAAACTGAGTGTTAAGTGTGCATGGAGTAAATAAGGGTTCTGAATGTCAGAAAATCAACGCGAAAGGATTCTATATCAGGTGATAATAATCTTGCACCAGAATGCACTTTGTGCAGTGGGAACACTGAATTGTCTAGTATGTTGAATTCTCTTTGTGTCTGCCTGTCCTTGTGCTTGCTATTCTGTACTGCTCTTCTATCTTCCAATTGATTAGATTACACCTTCAAAAATCCATGCCCAGTTCAAACCAGGTAGCTATTGCACTAGAAGGAATACCATGGCGGTCTTTGTGTCCGATTGACCTGATTAAGGCATTTCAAACAAACTAAGAAGCTAGCCAGCACATTCCACATCTATCCCACATCTGTTGGACTCGAGTCCCTCCGATAATACTTAAACCCAGTGCCATCTAGAAACCTCTGATCTTTAATCAGAAATCTGCTTAGGTCTCCAGCATTATCACAGACTCCATCACTTGATGCCACTTCATGTGAGTACTTTATTGCAAGGATATCCCGTGCCGATTTCCAAAGAGCCTCAATTTGTTAAATGTCTGACATATTAATGGTTCTAATGTACATTCTTTTTTGTCACACCTACAGTATAACCCAAGTCAGCAGAGTTTAATATCTATATGCATACATTTTAAAAAGTCTCCCCTTTTCAGCGGGTTGGTGTAATCTAATTGTAGTAATGAACTGGAAGATGCAAATTATTGTGGCTTTTCAACATTTTGGCACAGATTACAGCTCTTGCCAAAATGGCAGATAATCTGTGCCTTCTTGTTCATTGGTGCTTCGGTGTCTGGTGCAGTGTAGCTTGCCCTGTAGAGGTTATTTGGTGATGAAGTTCCTCTCCTCCCTCTCCCCTGCCACCACTCGCCCCCTCCCTGAATGTACTCACTGTCACATTCTTTTGTGAATCAGGGCTCGTAATCATCCAACCTAGCATTGCCACACTTTCAAAGGAATCGTCTCGAATACTCTTTATTCTCTCCCCCTCCCAATGTAAAAGCAGAATGAATTGCATTTTATTCATTTTGAAAGGTGAACACTTGCAAAACACAACTGAAACTGACGGAGGCTCCCTTCTTTCAGTGCCTTGTTTCTTCCATTTCATGAACCCTTCATTATGCCCTTCCCTGGGGCCTTGTCATAATTACTTTTGTAACTTTATTTTTAAAAGGAATTGGACATGGATGTCATAACAGCAAGTCACAAGTTGAACTACATGGCACTGCATTTGATGTTACAACGATAATGAGGGCTAGCTGATCAAATTACTGCCGTAGTGTCACTCACAGTGGAAATCAACCTTGTGTACCTCTATAGCGCAGCCTGGCTGCTGGGCACGAGACGTACATCCATGGGGCACCCCCTTCACATCTGCCAGAAACACCTCAAAGTGTTACACTCGCATCAAATTGCTTTGATGCACTGTGATTTTTATGCACACAGATATGCATAGAAAAATCTCACAATCAACAGAAAACTACTTTAAATGTGTCGTTGTGGCTCAAGGAAGAATCGCGACCAGGGTACTTTTGTTGAAATGGTACAGCGGGATGTTTAATATCAACCCATACATGCACAAGGGCCTCTTCAGAAGGGTAGAGACACTCACCATGCAGTACTCCCTCACACCTGCATTGAAGTTGGGTTAGATTATTAATGCAAAAGCCTAACGACCCAATAGGAATAATATCATTTGGCCAAGCATTTTTAAAGAAATGAATCAAAATGATTGATTGTTTGCATTCTGTCCCACTGACCAGGTTGTCTGGTATTGACCTTGCACTCTCGAGCAAAGAACATTTTGATCGAACAAAAATTCCATTCTTTTGCATTGGATATGGGATATAATATTTTACCTCTGCCATCATCTTCACTGGCTGCAGTGAAAGAGCAGTCTTTATTTTGGAGCAGAGTCCCTTCACTTTGTATTCTTCTTCAGACTGAGTCTTAGGGTGAACCTTGGAGGAGCAAGTCTTCTGGTGTCTGAGTAGACTGATTGTCACGAATGACTGAATGTAAGTCCTGTCATGTGCAGGATAAACTACAACCCTCTGGCTATTTTTTCCAGCTCCACAGCTTGGTCTGACATGAGAATCCTTGAACATCTGCCATTGTATTCATCCCATGATATGAGATCTGCTGTCATTTGCAAATCAATGAGGTTGCTTCATTTATTTTAAATTTCATTAAAATTGCAACCGAATGGAATCCGGCCATAAAAACAAAATCTGGATTTACTTAGTGAATTTTAACTCGCAAAAAACAAGTGGGTTGGGTTTAGGATGAGATGTTAAAATTTAAGTACGTCCAATCTGCTCCTCAAATTTCTTCCAAATCCTGTGTTTAACAGAGGGGATGGGGGTTGGACCTCGGGTAGGCAGCTTGTTTCCAGGACATGTTGCACAGTCGCATGTTACAGTGTGTCTGGCAGTCACACATTTAACTTCCATTGCAGTTGCTGAGGTTTTGCAGGCCCTGGGCAACCTGGTAGTTCAAGAGAAGTGAGGGAGGCTTCTGGGAAAAGAGAAGTCTCTTTATTGTCTTTTGACCAGGAGGAGGGTGAGTGCATTTATCCGCCTCTTCATTTAATATCCCCTTGATAACTTCCACTTGAATCAGTGTCCTGCCCCTCAGAGACATCATCACATGCTTTCCTTTGGACTTTTCTCAAGTACATGCGAGCTACCTGGATGCAAACATTGTTAATTGGGTCTGTCTTGTAGAAAGATAGGGTGGGGGGAGGGGGGGGGACGACGACACAGATCCTGTCAAATCAAGTAAAAGTCATACACAGTCTAGTTAAAGTTTCACAGGCCAAAGTTGTCTCTTTCTCCAGCAGAAAGCACCAAACCTGTTAATTCTGGGCCCATTGTTTCACTGAAGGGATGAAGGAAACAAATTTGGCTACAGATAGTGGGGAATAGCAGATCCCTTTAAACCTGAACATATCACACAGGATATATCAGGATTTGGATCAGTAACACATCTCGCTGTGCATATCCACATAGTCACCGACACAGGGCCCTGCACAGAATCATGGTTGTGTAAGTACAAACGTACACAAGGTCATGTCTACACCGACACAGAATACTTCATGTAATTATGTATGTGGACACACAGCTGTGTACAAATGCACAATTACACATGCACATGATGGCATTAAAGCTCAAATATGTGTCCACTGACACATCGATACGCTAACCCTTAGAAACACACAGATCTTTGAGAGAATACACACCTGCGTTTCGCTACACCTAATTATCTCTACACACATTCACCCTCCACAAAACCAGAGGCAGAAAAGTAATTAAAAATAACCTCTATAGAAATATTTGAATAATATTAACAACACTTGAGCAGCAAAATCTGCCTAGGCCCAAGGGTATTTTTTTTTAGGTTTTGTTATTTCCTGTCAGTCCACTCCAAGCCATGGGATGGGGGGGGAAGGAAATCGATTAAATTATTCTCTGTCACTGTCTTCGCCTCATTAGAATTCACTACAGTTGTGGAGATTGATTTTATTTTAAATTGCTTCAATAAGTTTGACACATATACCACTTCTGGCTCTCCCTTTGCTCTCTGCAGGAGTACTCCTCATCAGGCAGACGCGTTTCTGCTATGTTTTGCAAGTGTATCTCTTTCAGTTCCTCCACTCGTCTTCCATCCCCGACTGCCATTTTTTTTGACGTTCTTTTCAATCGTTGGCCTCGTTAGTTGTTTCCCTCAAGCCTTGATCCACATCTCCCTCAAGTCTCAATCACAAAAAGATTGACGGTGCTTCTCTTTAATTTACTGCCAGTTCTGTGCCCCACCTACCCCCTCCTCACTCACCATGGTAACTCGGTGTTTGCATCTCACATCCGACCTCTGCGTCTCTTTGCAAACTGTATCTTGTACGTGTAAAGTTCCTGTAGCCTCTCCCATCGGTGCTTGCTGGTGGTAATAGTTCAATACTCAAAAGATGCAAGGGCCATGCGGCATTGCTGTGGCGGTCTTTTGCAGGACTGTCCGTTTGCCACACAGTCCACCGCTAATAAGCCAACCACTTTTGACGTCCATGTTCTATCTGCAAGAGGATGTTTGGGATGGGAGAGGGTTTTGCATCACCAGATAGATTTGGAAAACTTGTCCCACTCAATGCCACCTTATGACTCATCAGTATACATGACCCTGGTTCTCACAAGACACCTTATCTTTAATTTGTATTTGTGAATTCTATTTAAAGGAACAAGTTTAGCATTGGCCTTTAATGCGGGATCCAAGGACCAGAGCGATTTGAGAATCGGAAACTGGTCATTTTGATCATTTGAGAGCTTGAAAACCAACTCTGCCCATTCCAATACAGTTCAGTGACTGGGGAACTCTTGAGGATAAAAGTATTGGGCAACCCATGTTCAGATTTTAAAAGGGTCATTCTTTTATGGAAATAAGCTCTTGCTCCATTAATTTACTCAAATTATGAAAAAGGGTTTGGATAAAAAGATGACCCGGACCACTGTTTCCTGTTTGCTGGATGAAATCTTTCTCCCATTAAAGTTACATTCCATTTTACTCATTTGGATTATCTTGTGGCATTTACTTTCCCCAGGTTTGGCAGTAAGGAGACAATGCCAGTCCAATATCTGCTCCAGAAAGCCATTTGACTGAGGCTCAGGCTTTCCTTCCAGCAACATTACCTGAGCCGCTGGGCGTTTGCATTCCTTTCATTTTTTTTCACATGGCTCCAGGCTCTATTCATCCAACGTGAGGAGCCGAAATATTTTTTTTACATAGAAAACATATGAAACTGGGATTTCTTCCTTCCCTCAGGCCATTAATCATTTGACTGCATTAAAGTGCATTATGTTAGCCTGGCCATGAATGGTAAAGTGTCCTCCTAAGGTGTGTTGAGTTTGGACAGCTATCAAAGTTCGATCCCAATGAGAGTCCATTGATAATCTGCAAAATGAATATGAAAGCCAATATTGTCATCCATCTATGGAGGGAAATTTGGACGTCATTCTCTGGGTTTTTTGGAAAAACTTCACGCATTCTCAATTAGACACTGGCAGGCCAGCTTTTGGCTTGGGGAATTCCTCCAATAACCACATGCCCCATAACTGGTGGCCCCAGGCATCCATTTCATACAGAACACCAAAATTCTGGCTTTGAAAAGTGAAAGGAGACGAAAGGGGCTCTTCTACCTCCTTCTCCATATTCCACATATTTTTGCTGTGGTCAGATTTAACACTGGTGTGAAGAAGGGCAAAAGAAAACAGACATTGTTTTTGAGAGACTGTTGTAGATGGAACATGGACAACCAAAATCTGCCATATTGGTGGCACTTTATGGGTGAATATTTAGGAACTGGTGTGAAGTGGCATGCCATTTTGATTTAAGTGTGCAAAAAAAAAGAAAACCCCGAGAGCATTTTACGCGAAAGCGTGGGACCTCTCCATGTTTATGATTCTGTGCGATCCTTAAAGTGGGCCTGTACTTGTGGATCGGGGATGTGAGTGTGGCACAGGCCTAATATTGGTGCGCGTAATATCTGTGCCTGAACAGTTACCCCCTCTCTCCCCTCTCCTGTTGTATCTCTCTTGCCTTCTCTCTCTCTCTCTCTCTCTCTCTCTCTCTCTTTCTCTCTCTCTCTCTCTCTCTCTCTCTCCTCCCCCCTCACTCCCCCCCCCCCTCTCTCTCTCTCTCTCTCTCTCTCTCTCTCTGTCTCTCTCTCTGTCTCTGTCTCTCTCTGTCTCTCTCTCTGTCTCTCTGTCTCTCTCTCTCTCTCTCTGTGGCTACTGGCAAGTTCTTTTGTACCCATTCCCTTGCCTGTGTTTGCACGAAAACCTCCAGTTGCCTTCCCCCACCCCACCCTCCCTTTTCCCATATGTTATCCATGCCGCAACTCTGTCTCGTCCCATGTGCATCCATGTTCGACTGTGTAAGGTCTTGAGGCTGCATCCACTTCCAAGCAAAGGAGATGCACTACATGTTGGTGTAGTCAACATTTCTTTTATACTTTTTATCTTTTAATTTTTATTTTTTATTTTTTATTTGTATTCCTTTTTCTGCCAGGACTGCTGCGATGTGACAATGTGAGCCACCACATTCTGTCACATCGGCTGGAAGTAACGCAGCATTGAAGTGGGTCCCTCCCCAATCCGTCTGGGCATGCTAGCGATCCTCCAGTTATATATTCCTATGTGCATATATATATTTATATATCTCTCTACCTTCTGCATGGTGTCTGTGAACTGATAGATGCATCTATTTGATGGATCCTTGTAATATCTTGAAAAGGCTTCGTACAGTCGATATATCCGCACCACAAAAATTTCATTAGTGTTTCTCATCTTTATTGTTCCCTGGCAATTGGACACATCCGTTACGATTGATGGTTGCATTTAGTTGGTAGTCTTCTCCTGTGGCTGACCACCAGGCCAAACCCAATCAATGCATTTGGAGGCAGTCTTTTCATTTACCATCAACCGGTTGCACTGTGCTGGGTTGGCTTAGGCGGCCAGTTGGTCATGACTACCAGGTGCATCTGCTTGTAGGCAGCTAAAGGGGATCTCAGCTTTTTTTGGGTGGAGAGGGTGGGAACTATCACAATGGATGAGTTTTCATCAAAGGGAGAAAGAAAGTTCCATTGGAAACACAACCAAAACTCACCAAAAGCTTTTTTTATCCTAAGCGGAACTTTAAATCCTTTTTCTCAATGGGTTGAGAATTGATGAAATCAGGCACCACAGATCTTTGCCTCAGGTCTTTCCAAACCTGTCCTTCACTTTGGTGAACACCAAATTTAGAGAGAAAATTGCCGTAAAATGACATTTGATCAACAAATAAACCCACAGTTTTGACAATATTGTTTTTTTCTGCAAGAGCGCACTATTAAATTACTTGATATCACTTTAAGGGTTATTATGGAATATCTCGTCCACTAGTGATGGAGCAAGTATCTGGGTCATTGGTCTACCAGAACGTTGTTCTGGCTGTGCCATTGCCCCTCAATTGGAAGGATATTGTTATTTCTTGGCAACCACAAAGAAAATGGACTCTTCCATTTGGCTATTCAGCCATTCTTGATTAATACGGGTGTCAGGGGTCATGGGGAGAAGGCAGGAGAATAGGGTTAGGAGGGAGAGATAGATCAGCCATGATTGAATGGTGGAGTAGACTTGAAGGGCCGAATGGCATAATTCTGCTCTTGTCATTTATGATGTTAGGACCATTAAAGATGGCGTCACCCAACCTGCCATTTTTTATGATATGGTCGTAAAGACCAATAATTGAACCGCAATGTCATCCATTAATCTTTTTTCTAGTTTAGAACCAAGATGATAAAGACTTCTATTTGTTAGATCATCAGAAACAAATACTTTAGGATCAGCAGAGTTTTATATATACATTTATGCGAACAACACTCCAGCCTTGTTGGCCTGGCTGAACAAATGCATCATCTGCAACTGCCAACTGAGAGGTGCAGTTGGAATTCCATATTCAGAAGGCTGTGGAGCCTCTGATGACAATATTGGAGACGTAGATATTTAGATATACAGGAAATTAATTTAAATAGGGCAAGTACATGGTGCTGAGGGGATCATACTTGATCATATTAAATGGCAGAGCAGGCAGAAGGGAGATTATAACAGAGGGAAAAGTCCATCCATGTATTTGTAGTTAAGAAAATAAAATGTCTAGACTGAAGACCTTGAGTGATTGTTGTCGCAAGGAACATTGATGTACCTTGATGGAAAAAGTACTTTTCTGCCTTGTCCCTTATATGAAAACATTTAAATGATTCTTTTTTTTAGAAATCGTCTTTTTTCAATCAAGAAGAATTGTTTCCATTTTGTCGACAATTAGTAAATTGAAAAAAGGCACAAAATCATTGCAAATCCCACTTGATCAGATCTTTCTATTGTAGCGGTGAATTTCACGAGCCAATTATCTAAGGGTTGAGAGACCAAGCTTGGCTTCCCTCCTCCCGTGCCATTCCTTTTGCAGAACAACATGGTCAGACCTAAATCACATTGTCCCACCCCAAACGAAATGGTTGCTGATGCCAAATGACTGAGAGCTCCGCCTGTGCCTGCTTTTCTTGAATTCGCAATCTCAGAGCCTCCGTCTCTCTCCTTAACAACGCACATTTAAGATGAGAAACTAACTAATAAATTTTTGTGTCTCTCAATGTGCTGTGATGGGTCTCAGACTGGTCACTGAACACTTGTGCTACGAATGTGCTTTGTGTGGACTCATTTTGTTACTGTGCTGTTTCTCAGGTGCTGCCAACTCTCATTTTCTTGCTTGTTGTCACCTTTCTGTGTTCCGCCCCAGTTCGGCGCGTTCCACCTAGGTTCTCCATCAGCCCTCCGTTCAGCCAAGAGATTGTGCCTGGTGGGAGCGTGAATATCACTTGTGTTGCCGTGGGCTCCCCCATGCCTTATGTGAAGTGGATGCTGGGAAGTGAAGACCTGACCCCAGAGGATGACATGCCTGTTGGCCGCAATGTTCTAGAGCTTAGCGGTATCCAAGAGTCCGCTAATTACACCTGTGTGGCGATGTCTAGTCTTGGGATAATCAAAACAATGTCACAGATTATCGTTAAAGGTAAGTGAAGGAAGCCACTTATGCGTGCGTGCCTGTCTCTCACACCAATCCAGGACACCCCAAAAAACAATTAACGGCGACTGAAGTACTTTGGAAGGGTAATGATCTGGAAGTGTGTAGCCAGTCAGGACCACAGCAAGATCCAGAAAAAAAGCAGTATAATCCCAAACAAAATCAGAAAACACTCAGCAAGCCAGGCAGCATCTACAGTGAACGAAACAAGAGTTAATGTCTCACATTGAAGATCCCGACATCTGAATTGGAAAAGTAAGGATAAAAAAAAAATAGTTTCAAGTCACAGATAAGGTGGGAAGAGAATATAGAGATGGACGGATAGAAGAAAGGGAATATCTCTGATAGGGAGAGCCCAAGGATGTTGCATGGGGATTTGGTAATGGGACAGTTACAAGGGACAAAGAAGGATGAGTTGCTGCAAATGCCAGGTTAGGGGGTCCTAAAGGAGAGGTAAATAAAAAAACTGAAGCAATATCACTGGTGGATGTCATCACTTCCAGCAAAGATGGCCAGTTGTGAAAGAAAGAGTATTATAAGAGTCTTCATAGCTATATTGATTGACAAAATCAATTTTAATGATGCTGGTTTAAGAATGTATTGATTAAGACACCCAGTATAACTCCCAATCTCTTCTACAAACAGTGGTGTGAGAGGACAAATGGCACTCTTTAAAACTAATCCTGAAGGCACAACTTCTGTCAGTTTAGCAAATCACCTGTACCAGAATGGGCCTAGATTCCATGATCAATCTAAGCAATGGGACTTCAGTCACAATCTTACGATTCAAAATCAACGGTGCTCCTGCAGACTCATACCTTGGTTCAAAATCACAAAGACTATCTCTGGAAAGGGGTTAGACTGTGAAATAATGCAGCAAACTTTTCCTCAGAATTATTTTAACTAACCATGAAAGAAAAAAGAAATAAAGCTCTGGAGTAAGTCAGGGTTTGGACAGCATCTCAGGAGAACGTGGATAGGCACTTTTCACTATGCTTTTCACTACACCTCCATACACATGACAATAAACTAAACTAAACGAGAAGATGATGTTTTGAGTCAGTCTGAAGAAGGGTTCTGACTCAAGGCATCACCTATCCATGTTCTCCAGAATTGCAGCTTGTCCCGCAGAGTTATTCCAGCACTTTATGTCTTTTTTTGTAAACCGACGTTTGCAGTTCCTTGTTTCGGCTGTTAACTAACTGTGTCAAACTATTGATACTTGCAGCACTGCCGAAGCCCCCTGGAACTCCGATTGTGGTGGAGACCACCGCCACCAGTGTGACGTTATCATGGGATTCTGGCAACCCTGACCACATCAACTACTACATTATTGAATACAGACCCAAGAGCACGGACGTGCTCTACCAGACCATCGATGGCATCCAGACCCTGCGTTACAGCATTGGTGGACTGAGCCCGTACTCTGACTATGAGTTTAAAATCTCTGCTGTCAATTCCATCGGTCAGGGTCCACCCAGTGAGACGGTGGAGACACGGACTGGTGAGCAGGTGCCCTCTAGCCCCCCGAGGAACGTTCAGGCTCGGATGTTGAGCGCCACCACCATGCTGATTCAATGGGAGGAGCCCGAGGAGCCGAACGGCGAGATCCGAGGGTACCGGGTGTACTACACCATGGAGCCCCTGCAGCCCGTCAACAACTGGCAAAAGCACAACCTGGATGACAGCCTCCTCACCACCGTGGCCAACCTGATACCACAGACAACCTACAGCGTCAAGGTCTTGGCTTTCACCTCTGTAGGGGACGGTCCACTCTCATCCGAGATTCAGGTCAAAACTCAGCAGGGAGGTGAGTTGTTTGGCGATTATTTGTATTGTATCATTCTTCGGTGCTTTTTGATGTCAAACTGATTGTCCTTGAGGTCTGATCCACTCAACGCAGTATCTGGACCCTAATACAGTGTGCCCTGGCCACCCAAGCGACCTACAACCAACAACAAAGCTTTGTAGTCCTGTCACAGCTCGTAGTCTGGCACAATGCAGTCGACGGAATAGCAAAGAAAGAGTTGGGGAATGGTGCCGGGGTATGTTTGCAACAAGGAGCACTCAACGTAACTAACAAAAAGATGGGCACGGCTGGGACCCATGGGCTAAACCCTTGACTTGAAAAAACTGAGAGTTGTCAAAAGAGAAGTTGTTTAGGGTGAGGATACGTTCCGACAGGCGGAGGGGAGTGTTAGCGCTCTCTGTGCGTTCTCCCCGTGACCGCATGGGTTCTTCCCAGGTGCTCCGGTGTCCTCACACACTCCAAAAACGTACAGGTTTGTAGGTTGATTGACTACGGTAAAAATGGTAAATTGTTCCTAGTGTGTAGGATGGTACAGGTATATGGGGATCGACGGCATGCACGGACTCTGTGGGATGAAGGGTCTGTCTCCGCACTGTATCTCTGAACTAAACTGAACTAAAAATGTATCGAAACAAAAATTTCACTAAGATAAATCCAAATGTAAATGTGCTGCACAATTGAAGAATCTGAATTGCTAGACTTTATAAGGCACACCATTTTGCAGGCATCAATTCCCCCCATGGCAGCAGCTTTTTTATTTCTTATTCCCTCACGAATCCTCGCAGAATTAGGTCAGAACCCATTTAGTCTATGCTAACTCCCAGAGTAATTCCATCGATCCTATTCCCTCAATTATTTCCCAATAGCATATACTGTACTGTCTCATATGCCCATCCATTCTCCTTCCACCCACCCACACTTGGATAATTTACAGCAGGCAACCTGCATGTCCTTGGGATGTGGGAGAAAACCGGAGCAGTCTTAGGGCCAAATGGAAACTCAGGTCGCTGGAGCTGTAAACATGGAAACATAGAAACATAGAAAATAGGTGCAGGAGTAGGCCATTCGGCCCTTCGAGCCTGCACCGCCATTCAATATGATCATGGCTGCTCATCCAACTCAGTATCCTGTACCTGCCTTCTTTCCATACCCCCTGATCCCTTTAGCCACAAGGGCCACATCTAACTCCCTCTTAAATATAGCCAATGAACTGGCCTCAACTACCTTCTGTGGCAGAGAATTCCAGATACTCACCACTCTCTGTGTGAAAAATGTTTTCCTCATCTCGGTCCTTGTTCTGGTCCTCCCCAACATCGGGAACAATCTTCCTGCATCTAGCCTGTCCATCCCCTTAAGAATTTTAAGGTAGCAGCTCTACCTGCTGTGCCAGTGCGCCACACATTGACAAGGTTTCTGCTACTGCAAAAACAACAGAATGCCGTCTCCCCATGTTACTTTAAAACCTGAATGCTGGTGATGCTTAGCATGCCTTCAAGTATCTTAGGCCAAACATGGTAATTGTTTCACTCTCCACAATTGGGGTTAGGAGGGAAAGATAGATCAGCATGATTGAATGGCGGAGTAGACTTGGTGGGCTGAATGGCCTAATTTTACTCCTATCACTTATGAACCTATGCTACCTGACCTGATGAACATTTGTGTATGAGGGAACTGCAGATGCTGGGATACACCGAAGATAGACACAAAATGTTGAACTATTTTACCTCACTGATCAGCATTTTCTGTTTCTATTCTAGATTTTCAGCATTTGCAATTTTTAGTTGCTTTTCAACAGCTAACTTTAAAATCTCTTTTGGTAGAAGGGAACAATGTCACCTGGCGATTCCTACCTGATCTTCAACTGCAATTGCCTAAGTGGTGATCAAAAGGCAACAAATGCAATTGTCATGGGCTGTGCCCATGAAAAAACGTCATCACAATTAGATATGATGAGATCTTCTCAATGACTCTGTCTGACCTTTCAAGTAACAAATGCTATCAATGTTAATGAAATAACAAATTCACAATGTTTTTTGTTTTTTTTAAATTCATTTCATTAGAAGCAATTGTACAAGGAGAAAGTAATCGACATAACAATTGTACAATTTTCGTACAGTTTCAATTTTAACACTTTATAAACTAATAACTAAATCGGAAAAAAAAAGAAAAAGATAAAAAGGGAAAGAAAAAAGAAAAGAAAGAATTTCGAAAAAAGACACGAAAGAGAAAAAAGAAAAAGCCCTGAACTAACGAAGAAATGAAAGAGGCGGAGATATTTCCCACTACCTTTCCCTACGCCCGCTCACCCGACCCTAGCGTCGGTTTTGCACATTCACAATGTAGGATGGTAACTGCAGAATTTGATTTCATTACACAACAGAATCTGGAAAAAAATCCTTCCACCCTTCAAGTACTTAGCATTAGATCAGATTCGCACCATTAGATTTGGTGTGGGGTGTCATGTCTTCACCTCCTGACCTGCACTGCAGTACATAAGTCAGACACTCAGTTTGGATTGTTGACTGTTATCTGCCAGCCATTTCTTGAAAGCAATCAATACTGCCACAAACTGCTGTTACAAATCACTGAATCTTCACAAAGGCAGCAATAGCAAGAGTAATTGTAACATTTTGTACTGGAGAGAAAAAAAAAAGTATTGTTGGAAATGTCATCTGTATCATTTCAAAGAGAATATTTTGCTGAGACGGTCAGATTTCTCAATTGCTGTTTCAGTGGAAGATGGTGTTTCAGATTGGCAATTAGACCTCCCGGCTGGTGGTTCTCTGGAAACACTCCCCTCCTCCCCCACAATGGTATTTGGATTATCCAACTGAGGAGATGTTAGATGATTCAAAACAACAAAATAATGGGTAGAAAAGTGGTTCTGGAAATCCTGGTCTTGGAAATTAAGAGAAATAACTGCTCTCCCTCAGTCACTACCATTTTCTCCCAGTGGTAAGAATGCTCTTTGAGAGAGAACACTACAATGCTTTTTATGATTGAATGGCTCATTCTCATTCTCTGGTCTTTCCAAATAACTATGCTGCACTAGTTTAGATTAGTGATGCCGCATGGAAACAGGCCCTTCGACCCGCCAAGTCTGAATGTTTTCTGGATGTTTTCAAGAGAGAGTTCGATTTAGCCCTTCGGGCTGAAGGAATCAAGGGATATCGGAAGAAAGCAGGAACGGGGGGGGTACTGATTTTAGACGATCAGCCATGATCATATTGAATGGCGGTGCTGGCACAAAGGGTCGAATAGCATACACCTATATTTGTATGTTTTCTATGAGTTCGCGCTGACCATTGATTTCCCATTCACACTAGTTCTAAGTTATCCCACTTTTGCATCCACTCCCTACACGCAAGGGGCAATTTACCGAGGCCAATTGACCTTCAAACCTGCACTTTTTTTGGCATGTGGGAAGAAACCTACATGGTCACAGCAGAACGTAAGAACTCAACACAGACAGCACCCGACAACAGTGCCCTGCACAGTCGTTAGTCAAGGTATTGTTAGCCTGTCACCATGCGTTCAGTAAATTAAGGAATGAGAACTGTCTAAGTATATAAAGCCAGGATTTAGGCTGGGATAAACATTGAAGATTGAAACATCAATGATGGTGGAGTGTGAGCACCTCACTGTGTATGCATCTCCACATGTACAGTATTGGCAAATTGAAAAGCCCCTTTTTTCCAATTTGTTCTCTACAGCAGGATCTAATATTTAAACATACGTGCACTGTTCACTGAATTTGGATAGGATTGCTTTTCTTCTAGGTTTCAAGGTCAGTTTATTGTCACATGTACCAACTTAGGTACAGTGAAATTTGAGTCTATGTAGCTTTAACAACTCTGACATAGCAGTCGTGGCCATTTGCATCTACTGGCCTCCCTCGTGGTAAGTCGTATCTTTGTAAAATGTAAAATATCCACTCCCAAAAACTATTTGAATGTGAGCAGAAAAGGACCGAGGCAAAGCCAGAAGAATTATGATTTCTCTAAATCCAGAGGAAGGATAATGGTGAGAATGGTGTCAGCTGCAGATTGCGACTTAAGGGCCTGTCCCACTTACGTGACTTTTTCGGCGACTGGCGACATGCCGTGGGTGACACCCCGTGACACCTGTGACATGTCGCCAGGGGGTCGTGAGTAGTCTCCTAGTCACCCAAAGAGTCGTAGGTTCTTAATTTTCAACATGTTGAAAATCTTAGGCGACCTATGACGGGTGCCAGCAGTCGCCGATAATTTGTGTAAGTGGGACAGGAGATTCTTTGAAATGCGGTTCCAAATACCAAAGTACATGATTACATGCAATCAGCAGATCTCAAATAACCTACATTTAACATTGGCTGACTATCTTGGCCTCTTCTTTCAGTTCCTGGGCAACCAATCAACTTTAAGGCCACCCCTAAATCTGAGACAAGTATTGAACTGCAGTGGACCGCACCCAGACAAGATGAAATCATCAGTTATGAGCTGTACTATCGCGATGATGACCAGGGGAAGAAGGTGAGAAAATGCTCCACCTTGTGTGCCAGGGTGAAGCTTTCTTTTCATCTAACACGGGGTTAATGCGATCAAAGTAATTGACAAACTACCTTTATTTTCCCCACATCCCGACCCTCGTGCGGAACAACACAATGGAATTCTTGGAAAGAAGGAGATTAGAGTTCAGAGATACAGAGGGGAAACAAGCCCTTCAGCCAACTAAGTCCACACCGACCAGCGATCACCTGTAAACACTATCACTCCTAAATTATCACTAGGGGGAATTTACAGAAAACAATTAGCCTATACATCCTGCATGTCTTTTGAATGTGGGTGGAATTCGGAGCACCCGGAGAAAACCCACGTGGTCACAGGGGGGATGTACAAACTCTGCACAGACAGCACCCGTAGTCAGAATAGAACCCAGGTGTCTGGCGCTAGGAAGCAACAGTTCTACAGCTGCGCCAATGTACCGTCCATTGTTATTGTTGTTTCTGGGACACAGGAGCTTTTCCCATCTCCTTTCATCAAACCTTAAGAACAAGCACATACCATACCCAGGTCAAAGAGGTGTTCTAAAATAGATCCATTAGTGTATGGGTATTACAGCTTAGTCATGATCCAAATTGCAAAACCCCTGTCCCACGGTGCGAGTTCATTCCAAGCGTTCTCCCGAGTTTGCCCTGATTCTAACTCGGAGATTTACGGTAATGGCCACTCGTCGGTACTCGGGGCTCTCGTGGACATTTTTCATCATGTTGAAAAATCTTCACGAGTCTTCCTGTGCTTACCTGCCATTAGCGAGTCTTCCCGAGTACCTGCCGTTAGCGCTAAGAGACGTCCCCGAGCTACAACGTACCCGCTACGTTAATTCTCCGTGCTTACCACAAGTTTGATTTTTTTTTTAACTCGGCAGATCTCTTGGAATGAACTCGTACCATGGGACAGGGCTATTATTCATATCCTTGTGTGGACGGTGGAAATGTTAAATCTTAGTAACATTTGTAAAGTTAAAGTAAGCCAATTTGCTGTGGAATTATTACAGTATGTTCTTAAAGGGGGGGGGGGGTTACACATCAACAGCAGAACACTATTTTGCTGTGCTTCACTTCATATTGTATACAATGCCACAGGATATCCACTAACATCTAGATCTTAGGTGTTGCCTGAACTGTTCTTGGTATAACATCAAGTGTCTGAATTTTTTTCCACAGGAAGTGATAAGCTTTAAGCCTAGCACGACACACATTGTGACCGAGCTCCACCCCAACACTCTGTACTACTTCCGGTTGGCTGCACACTCCTCACACGGCCTTGGCGCTTACACCTCCGAGATCTCTGCCCGCACCCTTCAGGCCAGTAGGTTTCATTCCACGTTCATCTTTCAAACACTTCCAGTGTAAAGGGCATTGGGTTTCTGGGCAACTGCAAGCCAAAGGTTCCTGTGAAAAGTTGATCTACTTGCTGGGAACTGCTTTAGAGTGTCCACTCTCAGTGGAACTAGGAAAGTCTGTGTGGAACAGTGGCTTTGAATATAACATGGATAGGTGGGGTCAATATGTGTGCTTTATCGTGGCTTAACGTTGACTATCCTTTAGCAAATGGCTTTAGACTCCATATTCAATGTACAGTTGACAGTGATTAATTCAACACTATTTCCCACCCCTCGGCACTGTTTTAATAATCTCATTCAAATGGTCTGCAAGATTTGGAATTATTCATGTGATTGCCAGGCTGTGCTGTTAGTGTGGCATGGGAGTATCTTTACATCAAATCCAATCAAAGTTGGTTGTTGACATGCCTTGATTTAATTGCCTCTGCCAAAAATAATTTGCTTCCAAGTATAATGACATTGCTATGGCAAACAAAAAAGCTCAGGGGAAATCACCTTCAGAATGAATGTTCTCCTTTTCACTGGGTGTAGTTCCAGCACCCCACATTACTTGAGAGGAACTCCTTTTTTGTTAGTGAGGGAATGTTGCTGTTTGTAGTTAGCTGCTTATAGCACATTCTACATCCTGGATCCAGCACTATCATTGCAGATTAAGAGATCAGTTTGGGATAACATCTCCCAGTTGGCTCCTCAGAAGACTTGACTTGACAATGCAAATCCCTGACCTCTATCGCCTAGAAGGGCATGGCCAGCAATACAGGGGAACTCCACTGGCTGCAGTCTTCCTGCCATTCACACACCACCAAGACGTGGAAATGTATCACCATTCCTTCATTAACACTGGCTGAAAATCCAGGAACTTCCTACCCAACAACATTGGGGGATCATTTTGACCACTGCAGCTGATTAACAGGGCATCTCACCATCAACTTCTGAAGAGAATTAGGAATGAGCAATAAATGTTCCCTATGCCCTCAACATCCACTTCCCAAAAATAATCTTTAAAAAGGTGCGATGTTGAAATTGAAGGAGACGCAGTGCCAGGGAATGGGATTTGAATTGGATCTCTGATTATAACTGGACAGGAATATGGGGAACTGAGTGCGTCTCTTGGTGGTGTAGATGTAAGGAGTGCCATTGATTAGAGTCTTGATGAGGGGTGTGGTGTACTAATCAGTTTTGGGAGATTGAGGTAAGAAATGCACTTGATTGGCCTGTAAGAAAGTGCCGAAATGGCTACTCATTTGGTGTGTGGGGGGGACGGAAATGACCAGAAAATAGCTTAAAATGTTAGTTGCAGGAAGGAAGGTCAGAGAACAGGGCGGTATTGGCAAAATGGGATGGGGTGTTGCATGGGGGGAGAGCAAGATTTGGGAGGTGTTTCAGCGAGAGTAGTGAAACCTGAAAGATGTCTGCGGTACTGATTAAAAAAAGGGATGGGCAATCTTCCATTCATTAGTTCTGGTGAAAGGAATACTTTATCGAGATTAATGAGAAGCTATAAACATACGTATCTGAGGGATGGAGAGATGTGAGAAATATCCATGAATTGCACAAGTTAATCCTCTGGTTGTGTTGAGGAAGCAACTGGTTGAGTTAGGTTGGGTTGGCAGTGAGTGAGATATGAGCTGTGGGTTGGTTTTATAATGGGATTTCCTTAATAATGAATGGGATATTTGGGGCACCAATTGGTGATTTATGTTAACAGCACAGCTTGCAATTTGCCACGAACCATTTTCTGGTAAGGTTCCTATTTGCTGGCATCTGCTAGTTAGTGGACCACCAATACAAGCTTTGCGATGGACTGGACTGGACCGGACAGGATAAAATTAGAAAAGTCACATAAATTGAGGTTGAACCAATATTCATTTTTAGTTTAATGAATTCCTATATGAATGTGGTATTGGCTAGCCATTTAATCACAACTTTTGATTGTTAATTTATGCATTTTCTTCCAGTTCCCTTTTCTCTTATATTCCCAGTCATTTTTTTCTATCACAAACGGGAGACCAGTTCAAACAGAAATGCTTGCGTTGACATTTAAGCTTCTCATCTATTTTTGTTCATCTTATTTTGCGTTAGTCACACTGGTATTCCAATGCCAACTTTGGCTTCTGCCAGCAGACATTGTAACCAAATTGGCCAAGACTGGTATTGGTCCCCAGAAACCCAAAGGCCCACTTAAGAATTCAACATTTGAATCACATTTATTGATAATCCAGATGGTTGCTCATGCAAAACACAAAGTCTGGAGGTCAGGCAGCATCTGTAGAGGAAATGGATAGTCAACATTTGGTGTCGGGATCCTCCTTCAAACTTTACTCATCCAGTTGCATTATAAGAATTTGTTACCCACACTATGCATATGACTGAGGATAAATTTCAACCAATTTACCTTTTATAACAAACAATTAAATATATGCACAATCTTTATCTCCTCCTGCCCCCTCGTATCTATCTGCTTTCTCTCATAGATAAACTGAAAAGAATAAAATGAAACACCAGGCCACATTCTATCATGTGTTTTTGAAATTCTGTTAACCTATTTAAATCCTACAGAAACAGCTAGATGTAGTTAGGCATTCATTCATTACTGAATGATTTGCCCTGCAAAAGCCATTCATTACAGCTTTTAGGACTAAAAGTTATCCTAACACTGCCACTTCATCAGTGTCACGTTATAATTGATTACAATAGCTCAGATTCTTGACCTGAATATTCTTTTATGCATATTTCTTGCAAGCTTAATTAAGGATCATTACAATACATACACCCAGTAGAATGGTACTGTATACAATACTGTTTACCATATGCAGAATTAGAAGTTTTTTGATCCTAAAGCATCCAGAATGGATCCTTTTTAACCCAATCTCAATTAAACTAAAGAGTACAATCATGGGAAGCCTTAGATTTAGATATTTTTGTTTGTTGTGAATAATGCTTTTAATGTCACAGCAACATGGAAGCAGACTCCTCCGCCCACTGAGTACGTGCCAGCCACAAAGCACCAATTTTCACCAAACCTACACTAACCCATTTTATTCTCCCCACATTCCCATCAACTCCCCCTAGATTCTTCCACTTATCTAGACACAAAGGGCAACTTACAGTGGCCAATTGACTGCATAATTTTATCTGCGGTAGGAAACCAGAGGAAACTCAGAGAAACAACCAAACTCCACACAAAACCCCAGATATTAGAGATGAACCCAGATCACTGGAGCTGCGAGGCATCAACTACATGTGAACTTCCAGTTCCCTTTGCATATTTGTGCATATCCTTTGCATATTTCTGCCTAACCTGGCCAAGAAGAAAATGGCTATCATATCTACAATTCCAAGAGACCAGTATCTTTTTTTTTCTTGATTTTCAATAAAAACAGCCTAACTAATACTGAAATAAATCACCAGGAAGATGTTTTTTGGAGCAAATACCATTATGAATTGGGGATAAATGTATTAAAGCCCTATGTCCATGTTTTCTTCATTATTATGCTTCTGAAAACCACTTTTTTTCTGGACTTGATCCCATTGCCATTATTTCTGGATCAAATTGCTTACCCCACAAATAACGCTGGGCACTAATAGTCAACATGCACCCTTGCATACCAAGGTCCATTTTCCATTTATCCATGTAATGATACATTGGAGCCAGGTCTGGGAAGTTAAGTCACTTTGTTCTGCACAGCAGCTACCATTGGGTACTTCAGCAACCACCATTTTTTTTAATCACAAAGTATTTACATTGGTCGCACAGAATGCAAATAGATAAAGATCATCAGAAAACAGCCCTTGCAAAATAATGAATTGGTCTAAGGAATCCATTAAACTGAAATGAATATTAACTCTAACCCATTTAGAGATGCTCCTTGATACCATCTTGACTTTGGTCAATGATAAGCAAATTGGAAAAATGACTTTGAAAAGTACTGAAATGGAATTTGCTGTTTGGAAAGTTATCTAGTTAGTGTCACCAGAGGTCACAATAAAGTAATGGACTTTCAAACACCCTTAATCAGTAGGATCAGGTGAGTACAGACTGATACAACCAGCCAGTCAGTGGTGGGTGCCTGTCAAAGCCATCTGTTTGAAACAGAATTACAGGTGACCTCATTCTTACCACATTTGGTCTGTCAGCATTTTCTGACCAAGTACCCATGTTCTTTAAAGTTTTGATGTTAAGGTTCTCTTTTTCCATATTAAAAGGGTCTACATACATTGTGCTTCCAAATTATCTTTTGGTTTCCTCATCAAATACTCGTCAACAAATGTGTAGAATCTGGCTATGGTATTCTCCAAAAATCACTGCATTTCTTCAACTTTATTCTTCCCCTCCAACTCTAAAATAAAGTCTTGCTTTCTTTCTTTTGTGAATTTAGGCAGTACATTTGAAATTATCTAAGCCTTGAGTTGTCCAGCAACCCAAGTTCACCCCTAAAGTTCACAACTCTACATTTAAAAATGTTAAATAAATTCATTGGGTACCAGTGCTTCCAATTGAATAGTCACCTGTAGATCTGTTTGATTGGATTAATAATTGGATATTGATGATCAACATTTCTTGCCAGGAAGTAACTTGCTGAGGGAACTTTATCAACTCAAAACAGTGAAGTTGCTTCAAATAACCAACAATAAACCAACTACTTTAAGCTGTCCTTAAAACAGGCATCCTCTACTGTGGGCTAGTCTGTATTTTCAGGCAATTTTCTCATTCAAAGACGGTTAATATCAGCAACAGTTCCACAAGACCCTGTTGAGCTTCTCCTGACAGTAGTGGATGACTGAGTTAATCTCAGGGATTGGCATTCTGATCCCACATGGCCTGTTCCAAAGTGAAACTCCTGTCGAAGCAGCCCCACTTGTCAAGAGTCTTTTATTGATGAATTCCATTCAATCAGGAACTCTTTGCTTTGTTTATCATGTGATGCCACAATCTATTTATGAGCTCTAATATATTGAGAGTCTCGAGTGGCAATGATCAGAATCCACAATTCACTTTGTAATTTAATGCTGTCAAATTTAACAGCCACAGTAGATCAAGGAAAGTGACTTCATCACACCACTCGACATTTCTCACATATTCAGATGCTGACACTTGCATTGATACGACTTGAACTCACTTTCAACTTATTGTAGGCCATGCTAAACCAATGCCTTTCAGTGGTTGGAAATAATGTTGCTTACAATTAGTTATTCATTTGTAGGATGCGGACTTTCCCAGCACTTATTGTCCATCTCTAATTGACCCTGGACTGAGGAGGCTTTTAAAATTTAATGACCTGATTTCTGGAGCCACACGCAGATAGGCTGACGGCGTAAAGAGGGAAGATTTCATTCCCAGATAGACATTAGTAAACCGGATAGATTTTTTTAACAAGTTAAATGTTTTTATGTTAAATTCCAGATTTAGTTATGACTTGAATTTATACCATGGTGGGATTTCAACCCATGTCCTTGACTTAGAACTCCTGATGCCACTGTAGTAACCCATCCTTTATGCTACTAAACCCCTTCGTTATAATTCCACAATAGTGGTTGGAAATCGTTATCAATTCCGGATTGAAATATTTATCTCAATTAGTTTTATTTTAATCACTTCCCGGTTTAGGGAGCATTAATAAATAACAGTGGCAGTTCCCCGATGTTAGTCAGTGTTGTTCTCCAGCTTTGTCATAAATATTCACAAGATGGACGGAAATCATGTTCACGGAGTACTGCAGCACCAGTTGGTAGACGTCAAAATCCATGACTTCGAACAAAGCAAAGCTAAATTTCAAAGCACCAAAACCTTTTAAAAACATGATCCAATTATATATTGATAGTTCCCAGATGGCATGATTTGCCAGTCCCTTCCAAAGGGAATAGACTTTGGAATATTACATATGGGCTTTATGAATGCTGCTGATCCCTGGGTTGTAGAAGTCTTGGAATGCTTACAAACCTTTGGCCAATGATATGCTGGGAGAGAAAGGGTAGGTTAAAAAAAGGTAACTCATGCATGCAAAGCAAGTCTTTAGTGTAAGAGCTTGAAGGAATGTCAGGTACGTACTATGAAATATACTTTGATTTGGGCTGGTTTTAATTTCACTTTGTGTTAAGTTGTCGTTTTCTGTGCATGAACCCAGGATGTCCTGGAGTGTTTTGCGTAATTTATTTTTCTTGGTTTGTATTTTTTGTCCTGAAAGTGAAAATATCACCCACCTCCCCCTCTTAAATTTACCAAACCTATTCTCAGCCTCAATGTTTACTTCTAATAATTCTGTATTTTAAGATGCCCTTGCACTGTGTTTAATCAAATGAAAATGAACTATTTGGGTACTTTGGCTGACACTGAGATATATTCCTGAGTGTTCTAAAAGTAATTTGATTTCCAACGCATTTGGTCTCTTCGTAACTTCATTGATAGGGCAAGGTATGGCTGTCTGTGGGCTGCTTAGCAACTGCTCAGCAAGCAAGCATGCTGTTTGACTAAGATGGTGCTTGCTGTCCAGTTGGTATATACTTGACTTTGATTCCAGCTTAGTCTGTGAAACTTGTCAACTTAACCACGGTTAGAATATAAGTGAAGACAGTTTGCATATTGGAGCATTTACATCAAGATCCCTTTTCCATAGCTCTCGGCTGTTTTCACACACTATCCTTGGCTGGCAGGATTTAATTTCAGACATGATATAGAAGATAATAATACTGTCTGTAGATGTTGCCTGGAATGGATGGCTGTAGTTATAAAGAGAGATTAAATGGGCTGGTTTTATTCTCCCTGGAACTTCAGAGTCTGAGAGGATATGAGCATATTGGAGCCAAATGGGATGTGTTGATGGGCATAACAGGCATGGATGAGGTGTGCTAAAGAGCCTGTTTCTATGCTTTGTGATTCTATGAGTGAATGATCCTACCTGTCAGAATTTGGTGACCAACACAACCATACACTGGAGAACCTTGAGAAACAAAACAAAATGCTGCTCCTCATTTCGAAATCTCTGCTGAATTAATGGCTTAACTCTCGGTAGCCATCATACTGAAGGCAGGTACAGAATAGGTGAGAGGCAGTCAAATTAATCAACAGCGGTTCGAGAATAACGAACTTCTATTTAATTGGGAAAGTAATTGGGACAAAAAGTGAAATAGAAGGAAAGGCAACGAATAAAAATAGTCTGGAAATCACACAAGGATGCTGAAACATTCCTGTGGGACTTGGTAGAGTCTGTAACAAGTAACAGTGGTGCAATTGGACAACAGAAGGATGAAATTGCAGTGTGGAGAGAGGTTAATTTGTTCATATCCCCAAGGGGGAAAAGTGTTAACTTTTTCCATTTCGAGCCTCATCAAAAACAAGTGGATTCCACTGCAGCAAAAGCAGATCTGGATTGGAGTCTTTGTCCCCTGGAGCGATACGACAGAAATTCATCTATAGACAAACAGCCCTTTTAAGTTCTGGTATTTTTTATTATCTTGTCTGAGGACTTTTGCCATTACAGCTTGACTTGTACTTAAATGTCACTGGCAGTAGAAACTCAAAACTTTCCAATTATTTTTGATAGACCTATTCGCCTCATGAACCAAATACACTAGGTGTAGGTCACAGTCGAGTGTCCCAGATTTGAAGAATTTTCCAGTAAGTCGCTGATTCCTATACAGAATAAATAAATGTTGGGGAAAGATTATCAGCAGTGCATTGAATCATCTAAAGAGCCAAAGGTGCTTGGTTGGATATTAAATGGAGAAAAGCCTACATTTCCATGAAGGAAAAGCTATAAGGCTGGGTCTGGAGATGTTTGGGATAGGCACAGACACTGACTCTGAGATGGACATTGACACTGAGTCAATGAGACTGACCAGGGTTTGGAGTGGTGGCGTAATTGGGAGTTGCCAGAGAGAATCTAATTTGGGAAAATGTGAGGCTATTCACTTTGGGAAGAAAAAATGAAAGTGCAAATTATTATTTGCAAGTAATTAGGATGGGACTTAAGAATGGTGGGAGTTTTAATTGGTAATGAGGATAATGGCTGTGGAGTGGGTGGTATAGAGATGGCACTCAAGTAAGGGGCCAGGAGGCATGTGGCTAGTTGGTGAATGGAGTTGGGTTGATGATGGAATGGTTTGATTAGATCATTGATCAGGTAAGATGTCAGAGTCAGTGGTTTGGGTCCATGATCAAGTATAGGTCCAGAGCCTGTGGGTGTGTTCACAATCAGATCTGACCTGCAACTAAAATGGAGACTGAGGCCAAGTTGACCTTAGCAAAGAATATAAAAAACAGGAACAGGGTAAGTCAAATTACCGTTGTTTAACCATGGTTGATCCAGTCTTGTTTGGCATACTTGCCTTCATTGGTCAGGGTATTGAGTACCGGAGATGGTATGTCAAATTACAGCTGTTTGGCCATATTTTGAGTACTGTGTCCAGTTTTGGTCGCCTCACTTTATTAAATTGAGTCAGACACTATGGGGTGGTATAGGTTTCAGGTGAGAGGGGAAATATTTAAAGTGGTAACATTTTTCTCACAGGAGGTGTTGAGTATATCATACAAGCTGCCAGAGGAAGTGATGAATGCGGCAACGATTATGACATTTAAAGGACATTTAGACAAATACATGGATAGGAAAGGGTTGTGTGGAGGGGATAGGTGCAGGCATGTGGGACTAGCTCAGCTAGGCAACATGTTCAGCATGGACTAGTTGAGATCTGTATGTGTAGGTGGAGAGGGAAGATGATGTTTGGTATTATGGCGCGTAGAGTTAGTTGCATGAGGATGACAAGGTAGTTAGTGAAGTGGAGTACCAGACCAGCTCCGTGCTGTGAAAGCATAGTTGCTCCAGAGTGACCAGTAATGGTTGCTCCTGGGATATCCTAGGATAAAATGGATTTATTCCCCTGACAATGCTCCCTGGCAATTATTGTTATGCAATGCACAAATTGAATTGATGCTGAAATTGTGTTACACCACGCCTGGAAAGTGCCCAGCGCCCGAAATTCACTCTGCGCAAATGTTTTCTTCGATCACATAATCTATCCATTAGGCCAATGTGCTTGAGACAAAAGAGACTACAGATTCTGAAATCTGGAAAAAAATAACCAATAGCTGATGGAACACAGCAGCTACAGTGGAATCCGTAGAGGCAAAGGGTCAGTCTGCATTTCAGGTTAAGATCGAGCATCATTCCAGAAAGATCAACAATATCTTTGCCACCACACTTGCTGCTTGACCCACCTGAGTTTTTGTTTTGATGAAGGCCAACATGTTTAATTTGAAGTGGTGGCTTGGATAGAAGATAAAAGGAGTCAAAGAATAATGGTACCTATATAGAAACATAGAAACATAGAAATTAGGTGCAGGAGTAGGCCATTCAGCCCTTCGAGCCTGCACCGCCATTCAATATGATCATGGCTGATCATCCAACTCAGTATCCCATACCTGATGGCAAAAAATAAATAGAATGGAAGTTTTACAGGGATGCCAGGAGTCCAGACCACCCTGTCCTCTCTCTCAATGAGGTGTGTGGAAGAGGCCAACTGTTTGTGTGCAGATGGAATAAATTAGCTTTAAAATATTAATAAAACTGAAATCAATTGAAAAGCCTTCCTATCCCAATTCCTTTCCAAGTAAGATTTGTGTAGTATTTAATTTGATCATTCAAACAACCTAGTTCCTTGTAAGGACAGGATTGTTTTTTGTTTAAACTTTATACCAGGTTTATTTATTACTTTAGTGTATTTTGTTGTTTTTTGTGTTTTGTTCAGTTTTTTGAGGAACGTTTTCCTTTTTTATCATTTTTTCTTTTTATTCCATTGTTTTTATCCTCTTCCCTCCCATTGTTTTTTAATTCCTTCCTCTACTGCAACTGCCTGCAATAGAACCATCCGCCCCTCCTCAAAATGTAAAGTGCACCAGTCCCAGTTCCACCAGCATTCTGGTAAGTTGGTGGCCACCGCCACCAGAGAGTCAAAATGGCGACCTGGCAAAGTACAGTATCAGGTACCAAGCGGTGCAGGGAGAGGACACGGAGACCCATGAGGTGAAGGACATTCCACCGAAGACCACGCAGATGCGGCTAGAGGCACTGGCGAAATGGACTGAGTACCGGGTGACGGTAGTCGCACACACGGTGGTGGGACCAGGCCCAGAGAGCGCACCTGTAATCACTCGCACAGATGAAGATGGTAAGTCTGATCAGCCCTTAAGTCTGTATTTTAACGTTTGATGTTAAGAACTTCATGGAGGTCACTGAGTTTCATTCTATGATCTATCTTCCATAGCATAACAAAGGTGCAAGTAAAAGTTTGAACTTATAAAGGTGTTGTTTCAATTAAGGTTGCACACTGGAGAAATTAAATCCAGCTTTTCATCTATCTTTCACTTTCATAACCATGAATGTTTCCCAATATGGTCTTTAGCCCCTGCACAGTTAGATTTTCTGGCCTAATGAGAACACTGTTTTAAAATCTCTGTAACCATTTTTTAATTATGTCATGCCCATGAGAGAGTGTTTGATGGGTCCAAAGATTGTTCCTAATCTTTGGAAGCATATGCGAATTGTAACCAGTTTCCAAAATTCATTGACTTCAACAGAACCTGTCTTGGAAATAGATTGCTGTGCATAGCAGATAGCACATTAAGGGGTTAGAACGACCATCGCACACATATTTATATCCTGACACTTTTTAAATAATATTCTTTCTTATCCATTTTTCCTTTTGCATTATTTTACCATTCTCCTTTTGAGAAGTTGGTCACAAAACTGTATTCAGGGAAAGGGAGCTGCTGCCCTTGGATGTAAGAGATCAGAAGATAGATTGAAATGAGAGCAACCATCAAACAATGAACACATAAACACTATACACTGTAAAATTCAGCAGGTCAGGCAGTATGCACAAGTTTTTGATTATCGGATGCTAAATAATCAAATTTGGATCGATCAAAAAATAAGGAGGAATATTAGGAGACATGTCTTTTTTTTAGTTTAGTTTAGTTTAGAGATACAGCGTGGAAACGGGCCCTTTGGCCCACCGAGTCCGCATCCACCAACAATACTCACACATTAACATGTTGAATGGTAGAGTAGACTTGATGGGTCGAATGGCCTGATTCTGCTCCTGTCACTTATGACTATCCTACACACTAGGGACAATTTTATATATATATACCAAGCCAATTAACTTACAAACCTGGACGTCTTTGGAGTGTGAGAGGAAATTGAAGATCTCGGAGAAAACCCATGCAGGTCATGGGGAGAACGTGCAAACTCCGTACAGACAGCACCCGTAGTCAGGATCGAACCCAGGTCTCTGGCACTGTAATGCAGTAGCTCTACTGCTACACCACCATGGCGCCCACAATTCTGAAGTCTTATCATAAGAGTAGGCAAGGTAAAAACCACTGTTATATTTCTGGGAAGAGAAGTGAATATTTGAATCGAGGTATGGGTCAGGACATTAAGGAGAACAAAGTAAGGTGATTGATTTTGTGCTGTGGCAGAGTGATTTGCATACACCCAATTGCTCAAATTGCCTCTCTCGATTTGTAACAGTACTGAGGCTTCACAACTTAAATTGAAAATATTTTCAAAAAGATTTGAGATTTCGGCTTGTACTCGCTAGAATTTAGAAACGTACAAAATTCTTAAGGGGTTGGACAGGCTAGATGCAGGAAGATTGTTCCCGATGTTGGGGAAGTCCAGAACAAAGGGTCACAGTTTAAGGATAAGGGGGAAGTCTTTTAGGACCGAGATGAGATTTTTTTTCACACAGAGAGTGGTGAATCTGTGGAATTCTCTGCCACAGAAAGTAGTTGAGGCCAGTTCATTGGCTATATTTAAGAGGGAGTTAGATGTGGCCAGGGATCAGGGGGTATGGAGAGAAGGCAGGTACAGGATACTGAGTTGGATGATCAGCCATGATCATATTGAATGGCGGTGCAGGCTCGAAGGGCCGAATGGCCTACTCCTGCACCTATTTTCGATGTTTCTATGGATGAGGTAAATTGAAGAAGCAACCAAAAAAAGGAGATAAGGAGCAATTGAACCTGTGGCACTATGGGCATTCTGAGAAAAGTGAAATTATAGTTTAGCACAATGTGAATCAATAATCTTAACACAAACCATTTTGGAATAATACCAGCTCAATTATCACAGTATATAATTACAGAGAATAATCACAGAGCAAAATGAAATATAAACTTGAGGGGGAATAATAAACAAAAATAATAGCAAGTGATTTAGTTGGCATTTAGAACACTGTTATTGAACGATTATATTCCAGATAAACAAACAAAGCTCAGTTTGTTTGCTTCCCTGACAAAATCAGCCTAACCGTCATTTGCCGCCTGTAGAATATCCAATTAAAGCAGACGAGCGAAGAAAAATGCCATATTGAATTACCTTGTTCAGAAATGTTTCCCTTTGTTTAGAATTATCTTGCTTTCAAAAAGCTCACCCAATGCCGATTGATTGCCAGCTGTTTTGAAGGCCATATTCCTACAGCTCTATACACTAATAAAGCACACCCTCCATGCCCTGAATTGGATGCTTGCTGAAGATTAAAACCTGTTGAGGTTCATTGAAAGGGCATGGTAGCTCAGTGGTAGAGTTGCTGCCTTACAGTGCCAGAGACCCAGGTTCGATCCTGATTAGGGGTGCTGTGTGTACGGAGTTTGTATGTTTCCCCATAACCACGTGGGCTTTTCCCGGGTGCTCCAGTTTCCTGCCACACTCCAAGGATGTACAGGTTTGTAGGTTAATTTGGCTTTTGTTAAAAAAAACAGTATATTGCCCCTAGTGTGTAGGATAATGCAGTGTATGGTCAGCACCAGTGGGCTCTAGGGCCTGTTTCCACACTGTGTCACTTACCCATCATGTCTATAGGGCTACGTGAAGGAAATGTGGAATAAATAGATGGCTCCTTGGGATCTGCAGAAATTTGATTTTGTTCCCAATATTTTTCCTTGCTGCTCAGGAACTGGGAACTGCTGCTTGGCAATCACCCCTCTGATGGGCTATGCTGTTTAGTAATTGACCAACATGGATTCCCTTTGCTGAGTGGACTTGATAATCAAAATGATTGTACATGTTGCCTAATCCATTTCCATTTTTGACTGAGGTCTTAATAATCCCATTAATGAAATAATAACGACCCGAATGGCATCGTTCTGGGTCTTTAAAGAAAAGATGTGGCTCAGTTGTTGAATGCATTTATTTGAGAAATCTATTTCATTTCCATTTCAACATTATGCTAAATTTAATTCTGGACCCCTATGCGTTTCTCAATGACCATTGGATCAGTAGAGGAGGAAATCTCAGTTGAAACCTTCTTCTTGATTGTTACGCAGTGTATGAATGTGGGGTGCAGCGGGTCGAGCAGTGGTTTCAAGAACCTTATGCACTCAGTTTACCTACCATTGTTCGCAGATGGAATGCAACACATTATCATTCGCCTGGCACCAAAGCCAATAGTCAATGGAGGACAGCCGCTGTCACCATTTTAGGGCAGAAAAACTAGACAGGAAAATATTAAGAATATTCAAAGAACATAGAATGAGGTGCAGAAGCAGCAATCATACTATATCAAAAAGCAGTATCTGTTGAAGTTCAATCAAAACTGTTTGCTAACAGCACTCCTAATTATTCCCAACATAATCCAACTTGGCCATTTGTTTAAGAGGGATCAAGACCAAATAGAAAACCATGAACAAGAATTACCATTTGGTAAAAGTCTGTGAATCTCTGCCTTGTGCTGTAGTTTAGTTCTGTTAACATAAATAGGAGCAGGAATTATATTGATTGAATAAAGGGGCTGTCCCATTGTACGAGCTAATTCAAGAGTTCTTCCGAGTTTCCCCTGATTCGAACTCAGAGAATTACGGGAATAGCCGCTCGCAGGTACTCGGGGCTCTCGTGGACATTTTTCAACATGTTGAAAAATCTTCACGAGTCTTCAAGAGCTTACCGCGTTTCCCGAGTACCTGCCGTTAACATTACGAGCCGCGAAGAGATGTCCCGAGCTCCGACGTACCCGCTACGTACATTCTACGTGCTTACCACGAGTTTGATTTTTTTTTAAACTCGGGAGAACTCTTGAATTACATCGTACAGTGGGACAGGCCCTTAACATGGTTACACTTGAGTTATAATGAATCTTGTCATTTGTGATAAATATGTTATGGACATGTTGCTGAATAATTTGTTCTGTTAATTTTCATTTATTGGTCATCCTTTCTCACTTTAAATTATTTCTCGCACATATTCCTATTTATCCATTTGCATTATGTGTTCTTTTGACACCTGACCTTGCGTGCAGCAATTTCCATTTGTCCTCTTTGATAGTTGAGCTTTTATCTCAATTTCATCTATAGTTTAGAGCTTTAGTTTAGTTTAAGGATACAGCGTGGAAACAGGCCCTTTGGCCCACTGAGCCCATGCTGACCAGCGATCCCCAAACGCTTACATTATCCAACACATACTGGGGACAATATACAATTATACCAAGCCAACTAACCTACAAACCTGAACATCTTTGGAGTGCGAGAGGAAACCGGAGATACCGGAGAAAACCCACGCAGGTCACGGGGAGAACGTACAAACTCCTTACAGACCAGCACCCACAGTCAGGATCGAACCTGGGTCTCTGGCACTGTATGCAGTAACTCTACCGATGTGCCACCATGCCACCCATACCTTTGCTAAAATACCTTCACACTTTTTAAAAACCTTAAATCCCACCTCTAGCCTCTCAAGCATGTTGTGCCATTAATCAAAGCCACGGCTGTCCGTTTACCTTGTTCAGATTTTCCTGTTATATCTCTGTATTACTCGATTCACTTAATATTCCGTAATCTATCATTTTCTTTTCTGAATTAATTCACTGGTTGAATCTCCACAGCACTCCAAGCTAGAGAATTCCAAAAATTCACCGCTTTTTATGTGAATAACTGTCTCCTCAGTTCAGTCCCAAATGGCCTATTCCTTATTTTGACCCCACGGCCCCTGTAAAAGAGTTCTCCACCAAGGGAAATGTCTTCCTGAATCCAACCTTTAAAAATCTCCGTAACAATTTTATATGTTTTATTGAAATCTCCTCTCCATTCCTCTAAACTGTAGAACATATGTCTACTTTACACAATCTTTCCATATACAGCAAACCCACCATCCCTCAAACCAGTCCAGTCAATCTTTACTGTACTCTCTCCAGGATAAGTATGTCCATTATTTGAGTAAAGAGACTGAAAAACACTCTGCTCTCTGTATTGTGACAAAAGAAAGTTACTTCATACTTTTACACATTTTAATTTCTATGTTATGGCCTAATCATTCATGTTGTCCACATTGCTTGAAGCCTCTTGACATCTCATCCCTACTCACAACCCCATCTAGTTTTGTATCATCAGCACATTTAGACCTCTCAGTCAGATCATCAATATAAAATTTGAATGGTTGGGTCCAAGCATCCAATAATCAATTAGTCACAGCCTGAAAAATGTATCTTACTGATCAATAATACCACATACCAACCTGAGAAATGTATCTTACCGATCAATAATGTATTCTCAATCCACAGCAGTGCATTTCCCCCAATTTTGGGTGCTTAATCGTGTCAACTAACCTCCTTGTCCTCAAAAGCCTTATGAAAATCAAAATATACCACCATCACTGGATTCCCCTTGTCTGTTTTTTCCAATCACTCCTTGAAAGAACTAATCCCCACCGCGCCCCCTCTCCCTGCAGACTAAGTGTGGTCCAGTCCAATTTCTAGATAAACTAGAAAGATTAGGCAGGATTAGGACTTGGACAAGGTGAGACTCCCTGGGCAAAGATAGAGATCAGACTGGCATAGTCCCACACTTGGTATAGAAATCTATCTGTGAATGACAAATCTTGGCTTGATCTAGTTTATACCACAGTAAGTTTGAGTTGCACTGTCCTGAAACCACTGCAGTTCCGGTGTTTAATTGGAATCAGATTATTAAATTAGCAGGGAAAAAATGTAAAGATAGAAAATGCTGGAAACAGCAGGTCAGGCAGAAACCGTGGAGAAAGGAGCAGAGTAAACGTTTCAGGCCAAAAACCCATCATCGGAACTCAAACTCTCATTCCCAATTCTGATGAATGGTGTTAGACCTGAAGCATTAACCATGTTCCATTGTCTGCCGAAGCTGCTCGATAGTTCCAGATATTTTTATTTATGATTTCCATCATCTACGGTACTTTGATTTTCAGTATATATGTGCACGCATTTGTATGTGACTTTCTCAGGGCTATCTGCTATTCCTGATTTACTTTGTAATTTCAATTACCATTTGGCCCGTTTATACGTGGTTATGGCTTTTAAATTGTCTACAGTCATCTTATTTGAAAAGAGGTGGCATTTCTCCTTTCTGATGCCCGACACGTTATTCTTGCAGTGCCGAGTGCTCCCCCTCGCAAAGTGGAGGTTGCAGCATTAAACTCCACTGCCTTGAAGGTAATGTGGCGGTCTCCTGTACCAAACAAGCAACATGGCCAGATCCGGGGCTACCAGGTTCACTATGTGGAAGTGGTGGATGAAGAGGCCAGGGGACGGCCACTGATAAGGGATATCATGCTGACCGACGCTCAGGTTAGGAAGCAAACTGAAGAGTGGTGGCTGTTGGTACTACCAACCGAAACAGTTGCAAATCAATAGTAGGAAGCCACACGCCACAATATTAATACCGAAAGAACAGAGGCAGATAGTCCACCATTTTGTGAAACCTCATAATGAGACTGCTGATTTAATGTCAAATTGGCAGAAAAGCCATGGGGAAGATAAGGAAACGTTTGCTTATTAAGCAAGTTGTGGTCTAACATACACTCTCTGAAAAGGCAATGAATACCAATTTTGAAAGGGAATTGGATAGTCATAGAGTCATAGAGAAATAGTGTGGAAATTTCAGTCCCACTTTACCCACACCAGCCAACATGTCCCTGCTTCACTAGTTCCACCTGCCCGCGTTTGGTACATACCCCTCCAAACCTGTCCTATCCATGAACCTGCTTCTTAAATGTTGGGATAGTCCCTGACTCAACTACCTCCTCGGGCAGCTTGTTCCATACACTCAGCACCCTTTTTGTGAAAAAGTTCCCCCTTAGACTCCTATTAAATCTTTTCCCCTTCACCTTAAACCTATGTCCTCTGGTCCTCGATTCACCTATTCTAATGTAAGAGACTCTGTGCATCTACCCGATTTATTCCTCTCATGATTTTATACACCTCTATAAGATCACCCCTCATCCTCCTGCGCTTCAAGGAATAGAGTCCCAGCCTACTCAATCTCTCCCTATAGCTCATACCCTCTAGCCCTGGCAACATCCTCGTAGATAGACAGAAAACAGGAATATTTACAGGACCAGAGTAAACACCACAGGGCAGTGGGAATAATTGGTAGTCCTTTCAAAGAGCCAGCATTCGTGTAGAAGGTCACTCTGCCCCCTTGCTGGGCAGTATGCTTTATTGAAGAGGTGTGTTTGTGCTTATAAAATTCAAAAGTGCATAGATTAGTAATTAGAGGAATCGGGCACAGCTCAGGCCCAATACCAGGTCAGAATACATCACCTTCTGAAGAAGTGGTCCATCCGAATTAATAACCTAATATCATTGTCCAGAGTACAATCCCAGTCAATACTCACTAGATGATGGTATGATCATTATAAAGATGGTGTCATGACTTGAGGACCTGAGCTAAAGAGAGATGTTGGGCAGGCTTGGACGGTATTTCTTGGAGAGGTGGCCTTATAGAGGTGTATATGATAATGAGGGGGATAGATAGGGTAGATGCACAGTCTTTTACCTAGAGTACGTAAATCAGAATCCAGAGGATATTGGTTAAAAGTGAGCGGGGGAAGATTTAATAGGAATCTAAGAGGCAACATTCTCACACAGAGGGTGGTAGGTATTTGGAACAAACTGCTGGAGGAGAAGGATGAGGCTGAAATTATAACAACATTTAAAAGACATTTGTGTAGGAAAGAACTGCAGATGCTGGTTTAAACCGAAGATAGTCACAAAAAGCTGGAGTAACTCAGCGGGACAACACATTTGGGACAGGTACATGGATAGGAAAGCTTCAGAGAATATAGGCCAAACATGGGCAAGTGGGACTAGTGTAGATGGGATATTGGTCGGCATGGGCAAGTTGGGCTGAAGGGCCTGTCTGCTTGACGTATGACTATGACTCTATGAGATGCAAAATGCTTGTGTTGACTCATTGTCACCAGGGTACTGTATATGCCAAACCTCAAAACGTGGACAAGCTGAGACTACATGGCCAATGATCCAATGCATTCTGACTTTGAGAATGCGAGGGACATACAAGTCTGGTTCCTTATGAGCGCTGTTGATTTGAACCTCACTTTGAACTTTATCAAGATGCAGGCTGAAAGTTGCCAGAATTTTGGGCTGGTTTGTCAGAGTACAACTGTTGCAGTGAATTTAAAACTGCGTAGCACTAGCAAATGAACAGGGAGCAATCCTTGTGTCCCAGCTGACTTCAAGTGGAATCATTAAAAGTAGATAACCTGGTCATACGTTTTATTAATGTTTGTGGAATCATCCTTAAAAAAAAATGGGTGTGTAGAATTACACATTCAGAAACATTAAATGTCAAAGTCATTGTGTATTACGTGATTTGAGATGTTAGAGATAAGCGAGTGGATGCATATTGATAAATGCATATCTGTCTTTGTTTAATATTAATCTTGTTGACTCCTTGCCCAACAGCTAAACTGTGTCACATGACACTCTCTGCTCATAGACTGTTGTCATTTAAGAAGCTTGTGAAAATGTGCAAATTCTAGCTTGATTCTACTGCGAATTTTAAAGGTTGAATCCCCCAGTACACATACTTGAATGTTTCCTTTAAATTTCACCTGCCTTCCATTTTACTGAATTCAAAGAACGTGAAAATGTTAAGGCTACTGTTGTAATTAGTTCTGTCTTATCTCAAATGTCAGGAGTTGACCAGTACTTATTCGGAATTAACTGTAGCATTTTTCAGCTCCTCAGTGTGTTTCACAGCCTCAAAGACTTTCACAGCTACTGAACTACTTTCAAAGTGCAGTTACTAATGCAACAAAGGATATGTAACAGCAAAGTGGTGTCCAAAAAAGCAGGTCAAATCCTATCCAGTTAATTACTGCTGGTATAGTCCTCCCTTAACCATCCACAAAGTATGGAAGGTGTGATCCATGGCACATTCTTGCCAATATGCTGTTCATTAACACCCAGTATGGGATTTAACACAAGTGCTCAGTTCCAGACATCTTCACCACATGGAACAAAAATGGACCATAGGTCAGAATTCCACTGGTGAGCTGAGAGTAACTGCCCATGACATCTCATTGCATCCAAGAATGGCATCGGAGCCCCGATAGATCAAAGTCAGTGTGCATCAAGGGGGGAAACATTTTAATGATTGTATTTATACCTTGAAGAGGAAGATGGTCTTATTGGAGGCTAACCATGCTAGCCACACGACATAACTATAGTAATTTCTCAGGGTAGTATCCAAGATTTGGTCATCTTTATCAATGACCATCATAAGTTCAGATATGTTCATTGACGGTTACACAATGTTTCATTCCATTTTACAACCACTCAGCAAAAAAGAGGTAACCTCTGCCCCGATGCAGAAAATCCTGAAAATTTGGACATGGACTGGGAACTCTTGAGTGACATTCTTGCCACACTGGTACCAATCAATGATCTGGGGGAATCTAACCACCTAATATTACCTTCAACAAATTATCCACTATTACCTTTATGGAATCACCAGAAACTCAACTGGACCAGCCTTGCAAATGTTGAATCTCCAGAAGCAAGTTAGGCAAACTGCAGTGAGTAATTCACTGTTTTAAAGAAGGAACTGCAGATGCTGGAGAATCGAGGGTACACAAAAAGCTGGAGAAACTCAGCGGGTGCAGCAGCATCTAAGGAGCGAAGGAGATAGGCGACGTTTCGGGTCGAGACCCTTCTTCAGACTGGTCAGGGATCAGGGAAACGAGAGATATAGACGGTGATGTGGAGAGATAAAGAACAATGAATGAAAGATATGCAAAAAAGTATCGATGATAAAGGGAACAAGCCATTGTAAGCTGTTTGTGGTGTGAAAATGAGAAGCTAGTGCGACTAGAGAGATATCTCTCCACATCACCTGTCAGCTCATTCCACTGACACATTTCATACCTCTGTGAAAGGGGATTTCGAGGGATATGGGTCAAACAGGGCAAAAGGGACTAGTGTAGATGGACTTCTTGGTCAGCATGGATCTGATGGACGGAAGGGCTTGTTTCCATGCTGTAAGTCTGTTTTCTTGTTAATTGAGCTAGAGATTTGAACAGAACACCAGTGATAACTCTCCTGTTGTTCAAAATGATATCCACTTTGGATAGCAGATGGTACCTTGGTTTAAACATCTGACCCTCAACAAACATCCCCATTAGATTTGTTGAATCAATACTCTCGAGTGTGATCTGAACCTCATCATCTTCTGGCTGTCTTAACCACTCTACTGCCGGTGATAATGAGCCTGGATACTTCCACCGTGCAGAATTCCTACGATCCGAGCCACTTCTCTTTCACTCCTTATCATACGAATTTGAGTAAACCCAAACCCCATCCTATTCTCTTCGGTTGCATGGAATTCCTGTTAATCAAATACCTTTCCTTTTGTTCATTCTAAACTGATTTACAGCAATTTGTGAATTTCTTCGGGTGCAGACAAGCGATTTGGCGTAAAATAGTATGAGCATACAGTTAAATGGTCATCACACTAACTGTAATCAATTGAATTAAACTCCAGCTGCACACAAATCTAATCACTTGTGTTTAATGCTATTTGCCCACAATGTCTTCTATTGTTTGGTTTAGATTTAATCACTGAATGAATGATTAAATGGGCCATGCTATAACCTTGCAAATTGGTGATTTCTATCTCCAGTTTTTTTTTCCAAGGTCCTAATGTAGGAGCTTTTAAAACTGCATTTGTTCGACAAGCACACCCCATCAAAGTCAGGTGTTTGTTGTCATTAAACCAGTGTCACTATCTCCCACTAAATCACATCAAATGCCACAGATTTACAGGGCAGGTTATTTGGCCATGCGCCAGAGTTTCATTCCCCCCCCCCCCCCCCCCCCCCCCCACACGTTTAATTGTGTTTGTTTCAACTACTTTTTATGACCAAGCAGTCAAAGTGTTCTCAGCGCTCTTCGTGTAAAAGCATTTCTCAAATTTTTCATTTGACCCTTTGTGGGAGTCATGTATTTCTGAACCTCACTCTAATTGCAACCAATGTCAGAGAGAGCTTCACATACGTTCATTAAATCCCTTCTTAGCAATAAACCTTTCCATTTAATGTCTTTTCCAGGTTCCCAAACTGATAATTGAAATTATAGAAAGTTTGTGATGCAGAAGAAGGCCATTCTGCCCAATATGTCCATGCTAGTGAAGAAAAAGCTCACCAACTTAATCACATGGTCCAGCACAAGGGCTGTAGCCCTGTAGGCTATAGATCTTCAAGTCCTGATCCAAGTATTGTATCATTGGCCAGAGAGTTCCCGATTGAGGCCCAAACAGGTTCCAGGGCTGATGTGTAAACTCCACACAGCCACTACCTGAGGCCAGAATCAAACCCAGATCACTGGATTAATCCAGCAGCAACTCTACCTGCTGCAATCTCACCCCATTGTTATTAGTTGTCCAGTCCTGGCAACATCTTCAGAACTTCCTCTGCACCCTGTCCAGGAAACAATCAAATCATTCCTGTAATGGGACAATTAGAGCTGTAGACAGCATTTAAGCTATGGTCTAATTAGCAGACAGTTTAGTTTACATATGCAGCATGGAAACAGGCCCTTTGACCCACCGAATCCGCATCGACCAACGATGACAAAGGACAAAGGACGTTTATTGTCACATACACCAATTGATGTAGTGAAATTTGTCTTGCCATGCAGCACACAGATAAAGATATAAGACACAACATTAAAGAATTTAACAATAAACATAAAAAACATCCCCCCACAATGGTTCCCATTATGAGGGAAGGCACAAAGTCCCCATCCCCTTGTCCACCCATAGTCGGGCCTATTCAGGCCTCCGCAGTCGCCGCTATGGGGGCCGATGTTACAGGCCCTTCTTCACCATCGGGTGATGGTGCTCCGGCGTCGGGAGAACCCTCTCAGCGGCTCGGGGTGCCTGTAACGGCCGCTTCCTTGCTGGAGACCTGTACAATAGCACTATCCTAAACACTAGTGACAATTTACAATTTTTACCGAAGCCAATTAACCTAGAAACCTGTCATTCCAAACCGTCTTTGGAATGTGGGAGAAAACCAGAGCACCCGGAGAAAAACCACATGGTCACAGGGAGAACGTATCAACTCTCTACAGACAGCACCCATAGTCAGGATCGAACCCAGGTCTTTAGCGCTGTCAGGTAGCAAATCTACTGCTGTGCTGCCCCTAGCATCACCTCACTGTGCAACCTCAAAATCTTTCACAGTTGTTACATAATTTTTATTTTTGATAATATCATTGAAACCTCTGGTTTATGGCAATTGAGAACATGAAGGTTATTTTGTGAAAACACACTCTCCATTTACTTGGTTCAAACATCTAAATATAAAATTATACTTGTTCCTCTCCTGCTATACAACACATGAAATAAAAAGTGGTAGCCTTCTTCTTTCGTGTGGCGTGCACAGCCTAAAGTTGTTGGACAACTTGTTCTATTTGATCTTCCGTTTGTGCACGTCGAGTTGATTGCATTAGTTGAAACAGGGCGGACCACGTGAAGGTTGCAATCTTCCATCCCAAGTGGTAGCCAAAGTAAATTGAAAGGTTCATGCTCTTAGCCTTCAGTTTATCAACAGACGGCAGATATTATCTAATGTTAATGACTGTCAACAACTCAAGATGATTTTACTGTCTATGACTATGAAATTACTATGAAATTTGCAAAAGTCTACAAAGAAAATAATAGAATTTTGAATCTGCCAACGCTTCTTGTTGCAACATACGTCAAACTATCTGTGGGATCTGCAGCAAGCTCTCAGTGACTTGAATCATTGAATGTGGAGCTAGCCTTAAGGATCAGGGACAGACGTCATTGAATATGGAATCAATCAAACATTAAAATATCCAAATCAATTCTAACTGCATGTGGTGTTTTGAAGAAGGTGTCCCAGCCCGAAACGTCACTGGTCCATGTTCTCCTGAGATGCTGCCTGTCCCACTGAGTTACTCCAGCACTTTGTATCTTCTCACTGCGTGCGGATTTGACTTGTCTCAGCTGCTCAAAGTTAGAAGAAAAAGACGTCATCATTTGGCACAATAACTGTTTCTTGGGAAGGCTGATGTAAAACTATCAGCCCTGCGTTCCATTATACATGAGTGATTGCACTTGAAGATGTGTGTGGACACTTACGATTGAATATATCGCAGCATGCCTGAATGTGAACAGCGTTAAATCTGAATGTACGCGAGCATGTGTATCTGCTTATGACGAGCACATGTCACAAGCATGTGTCTACAGATGACAGAATGAGGGTCAGCTGTGCCTCTTCTCCCACCACTGAATTCCCTGGCCCAGATATCCACCCCACCACTCACTCCCTCACTCCCTCCCTCCCTCCCGGCCACCTTTGCCTTTACACTTAGCTATAGAGCCTGGTAACGGTTTCCATAGTCCAATGTTTGTCAGCATGGCGAGAAGACAAGATGCAAATCCATACAGCCTGCAAAATAGGAGAGAAAGTAGAGAAATCTTGGAAGTGATTGTTAAGCTTTTGCCAGGCCAGGACCAGTCTCATGCGATTCATTACTTTTGGGGCTGTGTAAACGATGGTGCTGAACTTAATCTCCAATTATGGTTTTAATTCATGTCAGTTCCCTCTGAATGTTTGTTTTGATTTGTTGCTGAATGTTTTGAGCTGTCGTTGAGGATCAACTCCACTCTCAGTGTTCTTGGAGAATGCCTTCAGCTTAGACTGACTGAGCAGCATTTCAGCCCAAGGCCAAGACCGGCTAGTGTCCTGATGCACTGCAATAAAACATCCAGCAGGTCAGGCAGCATCTGTGGAGAGAGAGACTGTTAACACTTTAGGTCCAAGATCCTTCATCAAAATAGGAAAGAGAGAAAACAAGTTAAGTTTTAGTTGCAGGCCATGTTTTTATTTACCCCCTGCAACTGGAAACTAACCTTTTTTTCTCTTTTTCTCAAAGCTGATAAAGGATCATGGACCCAAAACATTGACTATTTCTCTTAGCTCCGATGCTGCCTGACATGCTGAGTGATTCCAACATTTTCATGCTTTTATTATGTATCTTCATCCTGGGACACTGGCTCACCAATCCTCCCTTAGGAACCAGCTTTCGCATTGTGATGCCTGTTTGCTCTAATGGATCTTGCAGGGCTGCATGTTCTTCCAACCAAAACCGTCTTAGATTACTCAAAACTCTTCCTTCGTTCTTGATTCTATTTGTTTTTTTTTATCTCTCTTTTGCTTTCCTCCTGTTGCTCAGTGGGAGACTGACGACACTGCAGAATATGTGAGTAAACTGTGCTCCCTAGTGTTTTTCTGTTCCTGCATACTCCTGTTTCTCCACGTACTGCAAACCCATAAATATTTGTTTACTGATTTTGCATGGCCTGCTAGCTTGCTGTTTGCTGTGGTTTGCTGTCTTTCTAGGGAGGTTCTCCTTTGACAGTATTTTATTGGTATTTTCAACATTGATTGAACTGGGATTGTTTTCTTCAGAACAAAAGAGAATGTGGGGAGACTTAAACGTGGCATATAAGATGACGAGAGGTTTTGTCAGAATAAATATGAGAGATCTATTTACCCCAGAAGAGAGACTAGATTTAAATAATTAGATTTTAAATAATTAGAAGGGAGTTGAGAAAAATAATCCACTCCACAAACGATGAAGGTCTAGAACTCCCAGCCTGGAAGAGTGTGGAAGCAAAGACCTCACCGTGTTTTTTTATAAAGTTCTTGGAAGAATATTTGAAGAGCCAAAACCTGCAGGGCCATAGGTCAAACAGTGGGAGGTGGGATTAATTAAAAAACCCACTGTGGGATAGCATGCAAAAGGTGGGCCAAAGTGTCTCATTTTGTGCTGTACATCTCTATGCTCCCAAAATGTCAAATGTCTAATTGAACCACCTTCTATGGACTCTCTGTATTCCATACATAAGAAAGCCAGGGGGGGGGGGAGGAGGTTGTGGGGAAGGGGGTGGGAGGGGGGTGGATGTGTGTGGGGGGTGGGGGGGGGAGGGTGGGGGTAGAGGGAATTGGACAGCTAACTGCACAAGCCAGTGTCCTTCCACTGAAAGCCCTGAATGCCTTAAAGCTATTCCTACCGGCACTGAGCCCAGTCCGTTCAAAAATAAAGGGTCTCTTGGGAACAGATTCTAGTGAGTGGTGGACAAAGTTCCAACCAGAAGCTATTTCAACAAAGTCCAAAAATCGATGTGAGATGGAATGTGGCTTACCTTTTGGAAAAGTGTCGATGAGAGTGGGTTCTACTCCGTGTTTTAATTTGTACCTTTTAAGTTCCGTGGTTTGAGGGGGTTTATTTTGTGCATGGGACTGTTTAAATTCATTGAATGTGACCAAATTGGATTTCTGTTGTCCTGAGCTAAAATAATGCGTTTCCAATGATAGGAGATGATCATCGCTGGGCTGCAGCCAGAAACAACATATTCCATCACTGTGGCAGCCTACACAACCAAAGGCGATGGCGTACGCAGCAGGCCGAAGCTCGTGGTGACCAAAGGTTCCGGTCAGTCTCCTTCTTTAGTATAAGACTTGAAGCTATCGAGGGCTATACAGCTTGGCCCAAATTGTATTGATCATATTTTCCCTTCAGTTTAGTTTAATGTCATGTGTACCGAGGTACAGTGAAAAGCTTTTTTGTTGCGTGCTATCGTTGAAAGACTATACATGATTACAATCAAGCCGTCCATAGTGTACAGATACAGGATCAAGGGAGTAACGTTTAGTGCAAGATAAAGTCCAATAAAGTCGAAGGGTCTCCAATGAGTCCTGAGATGATAGCTCAGGACTGCTCTCTAGTTGGTGATAGGATGATTCAGTTGCTTGGGAACTGGGACTGCTGGGAAGAAATTGTCCCTGAATCTGGAGGTGTGCGTTTTCATACTTCTGTACCACTTGTCTGATGGGGATGGGGAGAAGAGAGAGAGTGACCAGGGTAAGATTTGTCCCTGATTAAGCTGGTGGCCTAGGCAAGGCAGCATGAAGTGTAGATGGTGACAAGTAGTGAGCGTCACCTGCTGATGCCCTCGGGTGATTCTCTCATGAAAAGATAGCTTGTTTAATGAAAGGTCCAAACCTGAAACGTCGCTTATCCATGTTCTCCAGAGGTGCTGCCTGACCCACTGAGTTACTCCAGCACTTTGCGTCCTTTTTGTAAACCAGCATCAGTAGTTCCTTGTGTCGCTGTCTGTTTTTGCTCGCTGTCCGTGCAATTTCACCAGGCAGCGTTTAGAAGCAAAAGTTGATTTTACCATCCTGTTCCCAGGGAAGTTAAGGCTGCTTCTTGGTTCTGTAGTCATCATCCCAGGTGGTAGGAGTGTGGCTTACATTGGGAGTTCCCGGTGGCCGTGACAGAGTGCAGGTGCTCAGCAAAATGGTCCCCTAGTCTGCAATTGGTCTGATTGATGCAGAAGGTGAGATGTATAAATATCACTGATAATATCTCCTAGGGAGAAAGAGATGGAGAAAACTTCCAATATTTTCTGCAATGATTTCTGTATTTTGTTCCAGTATTGTGGCTACTTTGAAGGAAATTATTGCCCAGCAATTATCTCTAGAGAAGTTGCATGTTTGTCAACCTATCTTGAGGAAATGCATTTCCCTACCAGAGATTTGGCTAGAGAGAGGCTGGAGTTATCGTCCTGATTCTAGATTTGGATAGGTAGCTATTGCAAGCCACCGTTTATCTGGTTATTAATAAATCAGTAGAAGAGTTTGTATGGATCCATTATAGATAAACAGGAGGCAGTGAGTGGGTAGATATATGGAGAGGGTTGATATGTTGTAGCTGTAATTCTGTTTGCTTCTGGCAGAAGCTGCAGGAATGCCAAGTTGACAGTTGCACAGCTGTTCGCTTGTGAATTGTAATTTATAGAGTTGTGAAAGAGGGTCTCATTGATACAGCTAACAAAGTTTCCACAGGAGTAAACGGGTCTCTTCCATGGAGTGGAGAGAGAGGACATTGGAGGTTGCTGATTTCGAATTTAGAATTAATATTCTGAAGATCTTTGAGTGCCAAGTAAAGAAATGTTACCCATGAAATCACCATCTGACGTTAGGTGATGAATGCTGTACGCATTCATTTTGTTAGGTTTTTTTGTAATGGCCAGTTAAACCCAGTTAAAATAAACATATTAATGCTTACATTAAGATAGTGGACAGGAGAATCTAATAACAGCATGCTAAATAGTCACCAGTTAGAACTGTCAATTATGATAATTTCCCGCTGACAGACTTTATCTCACCTGCTGTGCTGGCCACTAATTGGCAAGGCGCCAATTAATTCAGATAATTTTATGCCATCAGCCTGAAGCAGCCGCAGAAATACTTACCTCACGGTTTGACGGATTTCGTCCATAACCTTTTCTCTCCCCACCCGTCCCTCCCTGAGGCTGCCTGCAGACCCATGTGTGACAGGGTCAGATCCCAGGTCCTCTGGTAGATTCACTATAGCAGTCATCACTATTGCTGTACATTGCAAGCAGATGGAAAAAAAAAGCACATTTTCTTGCAGTGTTTGGCAGATACTGTTGTGTGGATTGCACAGGTGTAGTTGCAGTATCTCCAGATAAAGATCACGAGGGAGCAGGTGAGATCAAACAGGTCCAGTAACCAACTGACAGAGGAAAGCTTGGCAACTTGCTAAGTAAATATTGGCAGGACATCTGTGTGCAGCTTCTTTGAAAAGTGGGGTTTTAAATCTTCTACTTGGTGTGGGCTATTCAGTTTCCCTTCACCTGGGCCATCCTCACATCCCATGTGAACCTTGTGTGTAGGAAAAGGCTCTCGTCCCGAAATGTCACGCATTCCTTCTCTCCAGAGATGCTACCTGTCCCGCTGAGTTACTCCAGCCGTTGGTGTCTCCCATGTGAACCTTTCCGTTTCAGGGAGAATGGGGCTGAGAGGGAGAGATAGAACAGCCATGATTGAATGGTGGAGTAGACTTGATAGGCCAAATGGCCTAATTCTGCTCCCATGTCTTATGAACTTATGAACTTCCTATTTTCTTCCATTTGTTCTGAAGAGGGAAAGGGAGCGAAGCCAATAGAGAAAAGAGGCACCATGTATTTCCATATATGTTCCCTTGTACACACATAGAGCAAACAAATTAGGAACATGAGATTGAAGCTGATTGGATTGCAATGACATCCTCACGTCCCCCCTCCTCACTGCACCCTTTAACCCTGTCTTGGTTATCAAGGTTTTATCTTCCATCTATCCCTATCTTAGGGGTGGCACAGTGGCGCAGCGGTAGAGTTGCCGCCTTACAGCGCCAGGCACATGGGTTCAATCCTGCCTGTACAGAGTTGCGATCTCGTGCGTTTTCTCCGAGAGCTCAGGTTTTCTCACACACTCCAGAGATGTGTAGGTTTGGAGGTTAATTGGCTCCGATAAAATTGTAAAAAATGTCCCTAGTGTGTGGGATAGTGCTAGTGTACGGGGTTATCGCTAGCCTGTTTCAACCTTGTATCTCTAAAGTCTAAAGTCGAAAATGTATTTGAAAACTCATTGAAACATAGAAACATAGCAATAGGTGCAGGAAGAAGCCATTCGGCCCTTCGAGCCAGCATTGTGATCCTGGCTGATCGTCCCCAATCAATCACCCGTGCCTGCCTTCTCTCCATATCCCTTGACCTCACGAGCCCCTAGAGCTCTAATTAACTCTCTCTTAAATCCATCCAATGATTTGGCCTCCACTGCCCTCTGTGGCAGGGAATTCCACAATTTCACAACTCTCCGGATGAAAACGTTTTTTCTCACCTCAGTCCTAAATGGCCTCCCCTTTATTCTAAGAATGTGGCCCCTGGTTCTGGACTTGCCCAACACTGGGAACATTTTTCCTGCATCTAGCCTGTCCAGTTCTTTTATAATTTGATATGTTTCTATAAGATCTCCCGCCCCTCATCCTTCTAAACTCCAGTGAATACAAGCCTAGTCTTTTCAATCTTTCCTCATATGACAGTCATGCAATCCCAAGGATCAATCTCGTGAAACTACGCTGCACTGCCTCAATGACAAGGATGTCCTTCCTCAAATTAGGAGACCAAAACTGTACACAATACTCCAGATGTGGTCTTACCAGAGCCCTATACAATTGCAGAAGAACCTCTCTACTCCTATACTGAAATCCTCTTGTTATGAAGACCAACATTTCATTAGCTTTCTTCACTGCCTGCTGTACCTGCACGCCAACTTTCAGTGACAGTGTACAAGGACACCCAGGTCTCGCTGTACCTCCCCCTTACCTAACCTAACCCCAATGAGATAATAATCTGCCCCCTTGTTTGTGCCACCAAAGTGGATAACCGCACATTTATCTATATTATACTGCATCTGCCACACATTTGCCCACTCACTCAACCTGTCCAGGTCACCCTGCAACCTCCTAACATCTTCTTCACAGTTCACACTGCCACCCAGCTTTGCGTCATCCGCAAACTTGCTAATGTTGCTCCTTATTCCCTCTTCCAAATCATTAATATATATGGTAAACAGTTGTGGCCCCAACACCGAGCCTTGCGGCACTCCACTCGCCACTGTCTGCCATTCTGAAAAGGACCTATTCACTCTTACTCTTTGCTTTCTGTCTGCAACCAAATTTCTATCCATGTCAACACCCTACCCCCAATACCATGTGCTCTAATTTTAGTCACCTGTCTCCCGTGCGGGACCTTATCAAAGGCTTTCTGAAAGTCTAGGTACACTACATCCACTGGCACCCCTTCATCCATTTTGCTTGTCACATCCTCAAAAAATTCCAGAAGATTAGTCAAGCATGATTTCCCTTTCATAAATCCATGCTGACTTGGACTAATCCTTTTACTGCTATCCAAATGCCCCATTATTACCTCTTTAATAATTGACTCCAGCATCTTTTCCACCACCAAAGTCAGGCTAACTGGTCTGTAATTGCCTGTTTGCTCTCTCGCTCCTTTCTTGAAAAGTGGGATAACATTAGCTATCCTCCAATCCACAGGAACTGATCCTGAATCTATTGAACATTGGAAAATGATCGTCAATGCATCCAATATTTCTAGAGCCACCTCCCTGAGCACCCTGGGGATTTATCATCCTTCAGTCCCATTAGCCTACCCAATACTATTTCTCGCCTAATGAAAATTTATTTCAGTTCCTCTACCCCCTTAGATCCTCTGTCCTCCAGTACTTCTGGGAGATTGTTTGTGTCTTCCTTAGTGAAGACAGATCCGAAGTACCTGTTCAACTCCTCTGCCATTTCCTTGTTCCCCATAATAATTTCACCCGCGTCTGCCTTCAAGGGACCCACATTTGACTCTGCCCTTCGAAGAAGAGATTTCCAAAGGCTTAGAAACCTCAGAGAGCATGTTCTTCCCACTGCATGCATACAGACTAATACATACCTGCAGACATAGCATTACATGCACATTATCAGTATGTACATTATACTAATGTACCTGAACACTGACATCCCCACACACTTGCAGACTAGCACACATTATAACAGTAAACATCCTTTCACTGTTTCAACATGCAAAGCAGTTTGGTTTAAATTAAGGCATCTTATTACAAAAGGCCCAGGAATAGAACAGCTGGGAAAGGAACATTCCCCATTAATCTCTGGTAATTTGCCATGCTAAAACGAATTCTCTTTATACTAACAATTATTTAAGCCCAATAAAATGTTAGTTTACATGGCAGATGCTGTCACTTCTCTCAACCCTCCAGTAAAACATTGGCACTTTGCTGTAATACTTAATCTGTATTAAGGAGCAGATTTCACTCCAGTAAGCACAATTTTCAGTGCTTTCACTTTTTCGCACCTCATTCAATGTTTACTGTGAGTCAGCATGAAAGCGATGGTGGTTTATTTAGCCAACAATTTTACTATCTTGTCCATGAAGCTGCTGTCACTTGCAGTTGTGCTAGGAGCCAGGGTTCCCTTGGGTATTTCATCCGATATCCCAATATCCCGTGAGTTTGGGTGTTGCAGATGACAAATTCAGCTGCAGGGGTCATTAATATGAATTGGAACGTTGTACAGACAGTTGGCAATTAAGAAGATTAGACTCTAACTATTTTTTTAATTCAAATTATGTACAGTAAATGCAATCAAGACATGACTTTCTCACCATTCAATTGTGCCATCAATCCAATGCATTCTCTTACGTTGCGTCACTCCTTAATCAGTGTGTGAAAGGCTGTTACACGGGCCCCAGCTCCTCCTTAACTATGGCTCTTCACCACACAGCCTATACAGAGGCTGGACTGAGTTTCACTGTCAATATTCTTTGTCAGAACACACACGGAAAGGTGATGGGAATTTACCCCAGAAAATGGGCACCAAGTAAAGGGCCTGCCCCACTTTCACAAACAAATTCACAACCTTTTTTACTCGTGGACATTTTTCATCATGTTGACCTATTTGACCTACTTGATGCCACGAGTACCAACGACGAGCATCACGACTTTCTACGACCTACCTACGACCTCCTACGACCTACCTATGACCTCCTACGACCTCGTGACGACCATGCTGCGAGTATGAGTCAAGGACCAACTCGGCAGAGGTCGTGACTTAGGTCGTGAAAGTGGGACAGGCCCTTAAGAGAGCAAATGAGTGTTCTAATCATTGAAGGTGAATGAGGAAATTAGATGACAGGAATACAAGCAAAGAAAACAAAAGATTGAAAACAAATATTTATTTTACTATTTTCTATCCAATTTCATGTTCTACCTCCTCCTCTATGTTGAGAAAGTCTCTTGATAAATGTTGTACCATTGCGCACCCCTCTACCACAAATCATTGGCTTTGACATTTATTTGTTCCTGCTGCAAGATTAGAGTTTGCCAGCATTAATATCTTGCTGGCCATTTAGTCTGCCTGGAGCTGTAACCTGAATTGCATTTGCAAAGTGTTGATTTAGATGCTCCTCCAGGTTTATGCATGTGGGTTTATTGCTGACTTGCACAACTTAGTGTGGTCTTGGTAAACACATCCAGGTAATGGCTGCAGTCATTTACTGGCAGACACTTGGCTGCTTGGTGCTTTGCCAGCAAGTGGTGAGACAGGAACAGATTGGAGCTGCAGTTAAACCAAAGATCTTAATGTTCCAGAACTCCTGCTCCTTCATTTGCTGCCCATTCCCTCAATATCGCAGTTTAACCATTCTGCGCAGTCAAATGTCCTCCGGTGGCATCTGCGGTGTACAAGTTGACAAATGATTCAAAGGATCAGCTGACAAATCGTGTTGAGAAAATCAAGGAAAATTACGACCGAAGGAGGCAAAATAATTAATGGAAAGCAAAAAGAAACCAAGTCTATCCTCCAAATCTCTTTCTAGCAATGTTACAACATTTTGAGATTTTAAAAATCAAGTCTGCAATTTATCCCATCAGGTAAATCATAAAAATAAGTTTAATTTGACACCTAATTCACTTTCATATCTTCATTATTAAAAATGTTATGGCCATTTTCATACTCGGAAATTAGCATCTTGTTCCCTATTGCTTTTCCATTGACTTGACACAAAAGCTGTGAACGAGGACAGTCAAAAGCCCATAACTTTCTTAATAATTAAGAGAACTGAAATAAATGTTCAGTTATTATAGATTGAAGTATTCTGAAACAAATATGAAATAATCTTACTTGGATGACCTGAAATTAAAGCTTATAATTAGTTAGTTACCCAATTGTAGCTAATTACAAAATTCAATTCCTAGATCTAAACATCTATCAATTTCTTTAGAAAAGATGAACATTTTCAAATAGCCTAAGTGTCCAAATAACATTAACACAAGAATTCACAATAGAACATGATTTTTAAATCTCATTGTCATTCATTTATAGGCCAAATGGAAGGAATTTAATGTTTAATTCCCGTAAATTAATGGCCAATTTAATCATCCTGCGAGTGGGACTTTCTGGAACGCGATCAATTGGAACGTTGCGGTTGCGGTGATTTTAAACTCCATATTCGGCTGGAAAAATACTGCCGGTTGGTATGGGGAATAAATCACCTGCTCGCAATGTGAAATTTTGATTAAAGGTATCCTAAGAAGCACTTTTTAATGAAAAAATAAACTGTGTACCTTGCCTTGTCCCCTACGCGAGGTCCGTCCCGTTGTCGGCGTTCACGGCTTTAGAAGATGATTTTAAGTTTACTACAGCAATTAAATTAGCAAGCGCAGTTTAAAAATCACTTCAGAGAACGGCAGTCGAAGCGATTTGTCTTCTTCAACTAAATAGCCTGTTCAAGATCGATTTGAATTGACTTCCGAAATGCCGCATTTTAAACCCGCCCCCCTCTCAAAGGCGCCAAAGTCGGGCAGTGACAGAACTGCAGCGCCGCTCGAGGTAAGTATTGTAACATACCTAGTCTTTCACAGCTTTGTTGACAATGGTCACATCAGATGCTACCCAACCTATAAATGCGGTGTGGATTTCAGCTTCATCCCAATTTGCCAGGTCGTGCAGTTCTAACCCCCTTACATCGTAAGAAAAACTTTCTCCTCTACTCTCCTCTAAAAAGATGGCGCCCAAGCCGGGCGACTCTCTGCCTGCTGGTCCAGAAGTGGATCCGCAATCGTTTCATTACAATCACTCCATACGTTTATACCTCTACTCCAACAGCAGATTCATGTGTGTATATATGTATATAATGGTATATGGACACACTGATCTGTTCTGTAGTCATGCCTACTATGTTCTGTTGTGCTGAAGCAAAGCAAGAATTTCATTGTCCTATCAGGGACACATGACAATAAACTATCTTGAATCTTGAATCTTAACATCTGTGCATGGTGGACGCTTGATTCTAATCATGCATAGTCTTTCCACTGGCTGGATAGCACACAACAAAAAGGTGTTCATTGTACCTTGATACGTGTGACAATAAATTAAACTAAACTGAGTTAAATCTCTCCAATTTATGCATCTTAATTATTAATCCACCCACTCCATTTATCCTATCCCAGCCTCTCATGTCATCAAGTAAAAACTCATCCTGTGCTTTTGAGACATTGATAGTTCTAGATTAGCAATTTTGTTTTGCACTGTTAGCAATTACACATAATAATACAAACACATTTAATTAGATATCTGTTGATGTTACACGGGTATAATCCATTTTCAAGTGAATTTAAAGGGAGCACAGGAACCAGACCCCGATGAATTTAAGAGATTATGCAGGACCTTGGTAAACCAAATGGCAAACCTTCTAGATTTTCGAAACAATTGGATAGCAGATTATCTGGGATTTACTGCACGCTCAATCAACTCTCAGCCTCTGTAGCAAAGTAAACAATAGGGAATCAGTTCCCGGTGTCATAATTCTCAATCCTGGCAACATCCTTCTCAATTTCCTCTCTATCTATCGCATCCTTCCTGTTGCCTGGCGATCACCTGCATTAAGGAAAGACCCAATTTATCCATATCAACCGTGATGCCTCTCAATTTTAATCCCATTTGTCTGTCATTTCTGGTCTGTTTATGATTTTTTTTCCCTTTTTCCCCCTAAATTAATCACGATCTTAAAGGAAAATTACAATTGGTTTCAACCTACTGAAAGTCTCTAAACCTTCTATAAAATGTGTGTTTTACGTTAAAGAATGTACACGGGTGAAATATAACTTACTTTGCCACAGAATATTGATGATTAAAACAATTAGAAGATGTGATTATAGGGTCAGAGAGGGATGGGCTGGGAAAGTAATCTGTGGATGAAGGATAGGTGGTTTGATGCTTGTGACATCTATTGACTAGAATTCAACAGTTCGCTCATTAAGGAGTAGCACAATGGCACACCAAGTAGAGCTGCGTCTGAAGTCCAATAACCTTATAGCAATAATGTTATGAAAATGAACTGCAGATGCTTGTTCATACCAAAGATAGACACAAAATGGTGGAGTAACTCAGCAGGCCAGGCAGCATCTCTAGCGAAAATGGACAGGTGATGTTTCGGGTCAGGACCCTTCTTATGACCTTATCAGAGGGAAGGCCATTCATAGTAACCTTTTCAAGGGCGATAAGAGACAGACATTCAATGGAAAAGTATCCAATGCCAACATCTCAAGATTAACTTTAAAAAATCTGACATTTTACTTCCTCATGTACTTCAGTATAATATATTTGTGCATAAACTAATATATACCTACTTGCCGAGTTTGGTTGCCAATGTGTCTGTGAATGTTTTGGGATATTTTAAAATTTGGAACCTGCATTTGCTGCTTGATCCTGGCACCACAAAAGCACAGGGTGCTGAAATAGAGTGTTCTCTGCACAATTCTGAACGATACCTGCAGATAAATGTCAATGAATTAACCAACCTGCAATTTTCTCATGACCTCCTTATCATCTCCTTTAAGTGAAGCAGACCAGCTGAGCACAGGCCGATAACAAATATCCCCTAGGCCCAAGTGTTTTGGTTTCATTTTACAGCGTGCCTTTCCGATGTAATGTAAAGTAATGGATATCTGGGAGGAGTTGCAGATTGCAATCTAAATTAAAAGGGATCAGATGTTTAATGCAGAGTACTGGATGTTAAGGAATGAATTATAAGCTGGAGACTAATCATAAGGTTCAAGTGATATCTATATAGACTGGGGAAAATCCAGGAGAAAATTACAAATTGAAATCCATTTGAAGGATGAGAAGGTTCAGATGGTTTACACATAAAATGTGGATTTCCAAGAATGAGGTATAGGCAGGGGTTGGGATTTAACACTTAGATGTTTTATTTTAATCAGATAGATAATGAAATACATTTGTAATACATGAAGGTGAATCCTTTTGCTTCATTTTTTAGTTATGTTCTTTATTCCTTATGTTTCCAGTTGGCTAAATGACCAACATCCAACTCATCTAAGTGCAGTTTCCAGAAGTTTCCATGTTTGCAGAAAAGGCTTTTGTATAATTCATTCTTCTCAAAGCCTGAACAATGCGCTTACTTTCCTCAGACCGTCCTTCCTCCTTCAACTCGCAGCCTTGCAATGCCAAGCTAAACCTTTACGTAGATCAACAGATGCCAAGTGCTGGAGTAACTCAGCTGGTCAGGCAGCATCTCTGTAGAACATGAATTGGTGATATTTGGGGTTCAGGATGCTTCTTCAGACAGATTTTAATGGGGTGAGAATGCAGAAAGGGAAGCAGGGACAGGACAAAGTGTACTCTGTTCATCGAATGTAGAAAAAATACAGCACAGGAATTACAATGTCTGCACCCAACATAATGCCAAGATAAACTAACCTCACGGGCTGCACGTGAATCAGATCCGATTCCCTGCCTGTCCATGTGCCTATTTAGAAACCTCTTAAACACCACTATAGTATCTGCCTCCCACCACCGCCCCTCACAGTGCAGGCAGTGGCCTGTATTATAGCCTGAGGCTGAGATGGTGTTTTTATTTCAATAATATAATTTATCTATTCAAAATATATATACAGGATAAACAATACCTTGGTACATGTCTTTCTCTACATTCATTATGCAATCAAATTAATACATTCTATTTTCAATGTATCAATGACTTATTTTCTCCTTTAAAGAATGAAGCATTCGAGAGGCTGTTAAAGAGCACCCAGCCGCTCATAGCACTCTAGACTGTGGTCATTCCCCACAAAGCCTTTGCAGTAGCTGCACCAGGCTACAGTGCATCCCTCAGCATGCACTACCTCAGCCTGGAGTGGAGAGTTGGCAACATTCACTATTGTTCATCTTCTTTTTGCATTTGGCGTGCACAGCCTAAAGTTGGAAGACAACTTGTTCTGTTTGATGTTCTGTTTGTGCACTCCAGGTTGATTGCATTTGTTGTAACAGGGTGGACCACGTGAAGGTTGCAATCTCCCACCCCATTGCTCATCTAATTCTGCTTTCACCGAGTTAATAATCTTCCATCAGTACTTCTTTGTCTCAATCTGCACCCCTGGATACAGCCTGTGGTTTAGAGAGTCCCTTTATGTAGCTTTAGTTTAGTTTAGTGATACAGCGCAGGAACAGACCCTTTTCGCCCACCAACTCTACGCCGACCACTGATCCCCTTACACCAGCACTATCCTAGACGCTAGGATAGACAATTTCCAAATTACCAAAGTCAATTAACCTACAAACCTGTACGTCTTTGGAGCGTGGGAGGAAACATGAATCCCCCAGGAAAACCCACTCAGACATGGGGAGAACGTACAAACTGTGTACAGACAACAGCCATAATCAGGATCAAACCTGCGTCTCTGGCACTGTAAAGCAGCTACTCTACTGCTGCCATGCCGCCCAAACTGTTTAAGGGCCATCTCATCCTTTTCCAGATCTACTTGGTTCCCATTTGCTTGCATTTGGCCGATATCCCTCTGAACCCTTCCTATCCACAAATCTACCTAAATGGAGTTGAAAGCTGTAATTGTTTTCACTGAGAGTCATAATTGTATCCTCCAGTGACCTAAACAGGCCCCCTCACTAACACTGCCATACCATTGGGTTACTTATTGTGGGCTGAAACTGTGTTCCACTTCATTTCCTCCAGTGGCTTAAATTGCTTGGAAATGACTTTAAAATTTCAACGGTAAAGCGAGCCATCCACCTCGTAGTCTAATGACTCTCACCCACTGGCAACTTAATTTTGTTTTTGCCACTTTGATAAATCTCTCTTTAGCTGGTCCATAGTGATTAAGGGAACGGATGAAAGGGGAGCTGTGAAAATTACAGCAGGCAAATTGAGCTTAGTGCGGCGTTAAATTGAATGAAAAATCTTTGCTGTACATTTACATACAGAACTGCACCGTTAATCAGAACAACAGCCTGCCAGCAGATGTCATTACCTCAGAAGTGAATTTGCTTAACTGGGAAAAGCGATTACAAAGGAACTTGTGAGTTCTCAGTGATAGACCTCTATCAGGGCTGATTCAATGCAGTAGTTAGTCAGTGGTGGAAAACTGGTGGCAACAGAAGAGGTGCTTGTTAACATACCGTGTCACATTGAAGAAAATTGCATTGGAAACAGAGCCGAGTTCTTATTTGATAGAAAAGCAATGACGGCCATTTTATTACCTTTTAGACTTTAGAGGTATATTGCGGAAACAGTCCCTTCAGTCTACCAAGTCCACACTGACCATCAATCACCCCTTGCACAGTCACTGTCCTACACACTAGGGACAATTTTACACAATTTTGACTGAAGCCAATTAACCTACAAACTTGTATATCTTTGGAGTGTGGGAGGAAATGTGGAGAGCACCCGGAGAAAACCCAGGCAGGTCACAGGTAGCACGTCCGTACAGACAGCACTAGGAGTCAGGATCAAATCCGGATCTCTGGCGCTGTAAGGCAGCAAAACTACCACTGCGCCACTGTGTCTAATGTTAAAGCTCATAGTGTTCAGATGAGGAACTCAGAGGATAGTTTTCAAGGACATTTATTATGAGGAGGGATTGTTGTGAAAGAGGTCGTAGGCTGGATGAGCTGAATGTCCTCGTTTTATTTCATAAGGAAACTGTGTTTTGTCTTTCAGTCCCCAACAGACCCACACTCTCAGTCCGTCTCATGCAAGACAACTCAGTCGTGTTAGAATGGCAGCCGCCTTCGGAAGCATTTGGTCGAGTCCTTGGCTATCAGCTCCGGTTAGGGCGTACGGATGTCTTGCCCCTGACGACCGTGGAGTTCTCTGAGCACGAGGATCACTATGTGGTCCGCAGCCTGCACAAAGGTGCCACCTACGCATTCAGGTTGGCCGCCCGCAACGGCGCTGGTGTCGGGGTGGAGGACGTCAAGCAGCTCGCTCTCCCAGAGGACGTTCCCAAAGGCTACCCGCAGATCCTGGACTTGCCGAATGTCACCACCTCGTCCCTTCAGTTTGCCTGGCAGCCCCCAGTCTTGGCAGAAAGAAACGGCGTCATCACTTCATACACTGTCTCCTGGAGACAGTCAGGTGCCCAGAGCAGTCCCACCGAAGTGTCCACCACATCCTCCCAGTCTAGCCTCACATTGGACAGCCTTAAACCGGATACCAGTTATGACATTAAAGTCAGGGCACAAACCAATAAAGGCCCTGGCCCTTACAGTCCTGCTGTTCAGTATCGGACCATGCCACTGGATCAAGGTAGGGGTTATCTATTTGTAATCCCGGGTGGCGGTGGGGCAGTTTTGGGCTTGGTACACTCTACTTGCAGTCAAATGCGTCAAATCATAAGGTAAAACATGTCAGGTCTGCTGAGTACAAGCTGTTGGTAGCTTCAGAGTGCTTCATTGCTCATGCAGGTAAGGTCATCATTTGGGGTCAGCAGGTCATACCCAGTAGAGAAGGTCCTCATTGGGCTATACGCTCCATGCTACAAACATAACTACACAGGTAGGAATGACTGCTGTTGTACTTCTGACTGGTAGCCATAAGCAGTTAGTGTAGCTGTTCTAGAAGACGTGCAGGCCACTACTAGCCAGAGAAGCATGGTGGTTACATGGACATCTGGTTTTGCTTCTGAGCCCAGCTTGCCAGATGAAGCATTGACCAGCTGAGCAGATCCAGCAGACTAGTACTACAATGTTGGGGAAGAAACCATTTGGTGATCACCAAATGACATTCACGGATTGCTGGTGGGTATGTGGTAGTGCGACTGTACTCAAAGTTAAGGTATCTCAAATGAGGCACAATGAATGGAAGGTTTAATTGAATATGTACAAGTAAAATTCTCTGGGGATTTTGTTCATTACCTCCTGGTGTGTTTCCGGTTAGCCATGTTTAAGGATATCCCTACATTAAGCTAATGTCTGTTTGCGTTCGTTGTCTTGGGGCATTTTCTTTTAATTTGTTTTCTTTTTCAGCAGTTTTCCCTAAAAATTTCCGAGTAAAGCTTGCCATGAAGACCTCTGTGTTGCTTAGCTGGGAGATTCCGGAGCACTACAACTCTCCCATTCCATACAAGGTAACTCAGTTTGTGTCTGTGTTTCATTCACATCTGCTTTAGTTTGAATAACCCAAACCCCAGGGAATGCCCCGTTGAAGGGTCACTCCCTTACCCTGCAGAGTCCTGGGAGCTGTGATTGTGCCTCAAGGCTCCTGTGGCTAGTTCCGCCCAGAGGCCCGAAGAAGAACAAATCAGACCAAATGGTACATTTCAACAAGGCTTTTTACCTTGCTGGGAGTACATTGGTGTAGTAACTGCCTCCTACCGGTATTCCCATGCCTCATTTTGTGAAAGACCAAGTGAAAGGAAATGGAATAGAACAAAGCCACATTTCACACTGAAGGATACATCTTGCTGAGGGTGATGGGTACTCAGAAAACAATTCACAGATGGTCTACGAAACTCTTTGTTGGAAACGCTGAATGACAAGTAAAGGCCCTGTCCCACCAGCATGCGACTCCACGCGGTGAGCGCTACCTAATGTGGTCGCTTGAGCCATCCAGCCTCGCGGGGCCAGTCCCACTTCGATCGCCGGAGCCGTATGGAGTTGTGCGGAGCTGGTCCCAACATCTCGCAAGGCTCCAAAAAACTGACTGTGTTCAAAAATTCCATGCGACAACGGCCTGTTGCCCCGCAGCCACCTCGACGCATTACGCACCGCCTCGACGTCGTGCCTCCGTGACCCTCTCGATATGTGCCTCAGTGACCCTCTCTGTGTGTGCCTCCGTGGCCCTCTCTCTGCGTGCCTCCATGGCCCTCTCTGCATGCCTCCGTGGCCCTCTCTGTGTGCCTCCGTGGCCCTCTCTGTGTGTCCCTCACTGTCCTTGCGAACTTACCGCGGACTTCGCTCCAATCGCGCCACTTCGCGCCACTCACCCGACCTCCGCGCGAGCCCCGCTGCCGGTTAGGTCGCGCTCTCCGCATGCCGGCACATGCTGGTGGGACCGGCCCTGTACGGGGATCACTCGACCTCCGCGCGGCCCCCACTTCCAGTTTGGTGGCGCTTGCCGCATGGAGTCGCATGCTGGTGGGACAGACCCTTAAGACATAAGGCCTGAAGAATTCCTGAAATGTGCAGTGTGCTTTCAGAAACTGAAGCAAAAGCTGAACCCTGCTGAAGGAAGGAAGGCTCCCTGATTCTCAGTAAAGGCAAGAGCCCAGGTTACTGCTGGTTATTGATTCCACAGGGGGCTGTCCACTTAATGTGCATGCTTCCATAGATCTCAGTTCTCACCAGTCCTTAGAATAAGTCTTGGCAACTTCTTTATATCTCGTTTATACTGTAACTTTAATTTGATTATATACACTTGCAGAATTTTTTTTTGGTGGGTTAGTTTAGATTTAGTTTAGAGGTACAGCACGGAAGCAGGCCCTTCGGCTCCCAAAGTTGACACCGACCATTGATCACCTGTTCCTACTAGTTATGGCACTTTGGCATCCACTTTCTATAAACAAGGGACAATTTCACAGAGGCCATTTAACCTACAAACCCTCGTGTCTTTGAGATGTGGGAGGAAATTGGAGCTCCCGGAGGAAAACCACGTTGTCATAGGGAGAAGATGAAACACCATTCATACAGCACCCAAGGTCAGGATTAGACTCTGATCTTTGGCGCTGTGGGACATCAGCTCTACCTGCTAAATTGTGCTGCCCTATCTATCTCTTTTAAACTGTAACTTCAATGTACATTTCTGGTGGTATATCTTGGTGGATTAGGGAGGCAGTTGAAACTTAGATTAATTTTTAAGAACATAAATTTCTCCAAAAATTCTTCATTTCCAACAAATTTCCCTCCTGCTTTCAGTTGGGACTGATGCTGAAACATTTAATTCATGCTTGTAAACTGACAACATTTTCTGTCACGAAAAGGATTTGTATGATTCAAAGCATATGATGGTTCAGTAAAGATGAAGGAGAGAGGTGAGGGGGAGGGAATTAAAAGACTTGGTAAAATGTAAAAACCATCTGAGGGATCAAGTCGTCAACGCCAGGAGTTTTTTTTTAATTGAGTGAGCGGGTAATGTGAAACTGGCACTGAAGGATCAAAGCATTCCTCAGTTTCAAAGATCCTGAGCCTAGTTTCAAGAGATTACACTCAGCCATACCTCTGTGTTGAAGTCCCACCAACACTCAGTTCCAGTTTATTGCCACGCATACCGAGGTACAGAGAAAAGCTTTTGCTGCATGCTCTCCAGCCAAAAGTAAGACAATACATGATTACAATTGAGCCATTACTGTGTATAGATACATGATAGGAGAATAACATTTAGTGCAAGGTTAAGCCAGCAAAGTCCGATCAAGGATAGTCCAAAGGTCACCAACTCATTGTACGTTTCCTCACATGAACGACACCTACTGAGATAAGTGAGTGACTAATTTAGATTAGTTTAGATTAGAGATAGAGCGCGGAAACAGGCCCGTTGGCCCACCAAGTCCGCGCCGACCAGTGAACCCCATACACTAGCTCACTATGCTATACACACAAGGGGCAATTTACAATTTCACCAAGCCAATTAACCTACAAACCTACACGTCTTTGAAGTGTGGGAGGAAACTGGAGAAAACCCATGTAGGTTCACAGGGAGAACGTGCAAACATCATAAAGACAGCATCTGTAGTCAGATTCAAACCCAGGTCTCAGGTGCTGTAAGGCAGCAACTCTACCGCTGAGCCACCTTTGACCGTACCGCAGTAGGGAGAAGATGTCGAGATTACTATCTGGATGTGTATTTGCAATATTGAGGGTGGGGTAACCTGTGTGACTAGAGAGGAGCAGAGGACGTGACACCAAATCAGTTTGAGTAATTAGCCATGAAATAAGACTACTGGAAGTGCACAACAGAGAGTGACTATTGGCGTCAGAAAATAGATATCCTAACAGACGAAAGACTGTGGAGACAGTGGGAGGGAGATCAGCAGACTCGGTCAAAACAAGGGCAACATAACTAATGTGCCATTAACGCTGCAGATGGGAGTCATAACAGTCTGGAATTATTATGAAGCTGTGAAGTTGCCGTCTGTTTTAGAGATGCTGCAAAAAGAAATGCTGGTTTTGTCCTAACTCGCAGCACATCAAATGTAAACGTCATTCCTTGCCAGGGAACTACTCAAACCTTTTAGTCACCTCCATACTTGGGATAAAGTCAAACCTTAATGAAATTTGACTACTGACACTCACCTCATTGAAGCCCTGGCCCAAAGTGAACTCCAAGCAAAGAAAAATAATCTGCTACCTGCCCCATTTACAGTCCTTTATGGGTGAGCGTAAAATGGAGCATCACTGGATTGTTCAACACAAGGGTTTAACCACCAAGCCTGCACAGGTCCTTTACCCATCTACAGCTCCTGGGATCAAGAGTTGGTACTCACGACATACTCAATAATCGAACAAACACCAGGATGCCACAAGAACTGACTGCATCTGAACTGCTGATTTCAACACAGCTCAGATTTGTCCTGTTCTTTGAAACATTGAATCCTCCTCTGCTCTGGGTTTAACTATTGGTAAACAAAGGTGGTCTAGACATTAGTTTAGTCATGTCAGTCTAATCTTTTAAGGAGTAGAACACCAACTAGCAGTATCTTGAAACTGTGAAAAATACTGGGCTATAACTTGCTACCAGCAGCAAAATGTCAATTTCATCACTGATCAATGTGGACTTACTAACGTTAATTTCTCTAATTTCTCAAAAGTAAATGGTGAGCCTCGTATGGTAGCAGAATCTTGTGTAAAATAATAATGTCACATGGACAGGCACAATAAATTGCACCTAAAATTCAAAAACTTCAAATACAGCCGACAAATTTTACCTCCTGGACTTAGCCCGCTGTCGAAAACAATTAAACAAATTCTGAATGTTCCTGACTTTCAAAAACTATTGTGTCAGTAATAACATTAAAGATAATCATACGTTTTAAATGTCATGTGATAATTAACACAAGATCATAAGACAGAGAGACAGGAGGCTATTCAGGACCTATATTCAAAAATATCATGGCTGATTACCTACATTCCAGCTTTCTATCCAATCATCACATCTCTTGACATCCTGTGAATCCAAAATCATATTTATCTCTGGATTGAGCTTCATTACGAGCACGAGTCCTGCGGGTAAAGAATTCAAGGATTCACAATCTCCGTCCTTTCTTTCTTTTAAAATCTTTTTATTAATTCTTCCAAAAAAAAACATAGCAGTGATATTGATACATAGGGATCAGGATTACATTAACAACAAATATAACCTAAATATAAATCCAGTGGCAAAATACACATTGGGTATAGACCTTCCAGTCTCTATGTAAATATAGATAAACGGTTAAAAAAGAACTTGTATATATTTAAAAAAAGATAAAAATAAAAAGAAAAAAGAAAACGAGAGAGAAAAACAAAACCCCCTAAACTAAAATAAGCAAAACAAACAAAACAGAATCTGAGCTGCAAAAAAATTTCAACAGTTTAGACCCGTTTGTCGTCAAATCCATTCCATCGTATAAAGGTTAAAAATAGTTATAACGGTTGGAGAGGGAACAATTTATATTGTGTGAAAAATTGAATAAAGCTTCTATTAAATTATATTCTATTCTATTAAAGCTATCCTATCAAATTTAACCAAGGGTTCAACAATGTCACTCCTAATTTTTTTCTAAATTTAAACGTGATATAGTTTCAGAATACCAATGGAGTGTGGTAGCAGGATTAGAGTCTTTCCATTTAAATAAAATAGATCTTCTGCCAATTAATGTAGTGAAAGCAATCAACCGATGGGCTGAACGGGGCAGATGAATTCACAATCTCCTGACAGAAGAAATTTCTCATCTCCACTCTCGAGTACCTGTTCTAGATTTCCCCATGAGCGGCAGCAATTTCTCAGTTACTACTCTGTCAAGGCATCCAGAATGCTTTATGTCACATTAAGATCACTTGTAATTCTTACTTGAAGAATATCACCCCTTTCTATTCAGTCTGTCTTTTTTGGATGTCCCCCTCATTCCATGAAGCAATCTGGTCAACATTTACAACACCCCCCTTAAGACAAGCAAACCCTTCTTTTGTTTTTGGAGAAGATGGTTCATATGAAGATTCGTTGACTCATTGTGCCCATGTCTTCCATTAATGCACAAAATCAAGCAATGAGCATTCCCCAAATTTTACTTCCCAAAGCATTAAGAGACAGAGAAGGCTAGCATTTACAAATATATGTTCTACATAAGATGAGGGTTTCTACCTGCTATATTCTGTCAGATAATGAGGTCCAGACAACCAATGTATTTTGTGTGAAGATGTTTTTACTATATTTCCTTCCAATTGTTCTGATAATGGCTTACATGGATGCTCTTTGTTATTAGCTTTGCTGTGGGTACTAGGGCCTTGTTATACTATCTGGACCTCCCCCAATTTTATACGCCTTCATTAAGTATCCCCTTGTTCCAAAACTCAATCCAGCCTAATCAATCTTTTTGCATAAATAATGTTCTTCAATTTATGCTCCCAGAACAATTCAACAGACTGAGCCTCTACCAAGATAAGACTTGTGTCTTTCCTCCTCCTTCCTTCCATTAATTTTTAAATTATAGATTAGCATTTACCACCAGACATAAAATGAGGGATCCACATCACAGAGGATCTGACATGGACAACACACACTGCCACACCGGTGAGAAAGGCAAGGCAGTGCCTTGTCCACTTCAGGCAGCTGAGCAAATCCAGAGTCTCTCTGAGGATTCTTCAGTGCTTCTACTCTGGGGCTGTAGAAAGCATCTTGTCCGGCAACATCTCAATCTGGTTTGGGAACAGCTTTGCCCAGGACAGGAAGGCTCTGCAGAGAGTAGAGCCTTCGGCCGAACGCACTATGGGAACAACACTCACCCCCCTGCAGGACCTATACACCAGGAGGTGCAGATCCGGAGCCAGCAACATAATGAGGGACCCTTACCACCCCAGCAACGGACTGTTCCAGCTGCTAGGGTCAGGCAAGCGCCTCCGCTGTTGTGCTGTGAAAACAGAGAGGATGAGACAGAGTTTCTTCCCACAGGCCATCAGGACTGTAAGCTCTTTTCTCACCAGGGACTAATTTACTGTTGTGTTGTGTCTTTTAAAAACAAATTTTTGTAATGCAAATATTGGTTCTGTTCTATTCTGTTCTGTTGTTTTTGCACAATCCACAAGTATTGCCACTTTCATTTCACTGCACATCTTGTGTGTGTATGTGACAAATAAAGTTGACTTGACAATTAGTGACAATAGTTTTGGGAGAGTCCAACTACAGTTGCCACTATTTGCCTCCTCTATCAAAACCTTGCGTGGCAGGTCTGTGCATTTGGGACCATCTGGTTTTCAGTTCCATTACTTTCCACAATACTTTTGTTTTACTGATGCTAATTTCTTTCAGCTTCTTATTCTCTCTAGGTCTGTAGTTTACTGCTTTTTCCAAGACACTTTTCATGTTTTCCATGAAGACTAGCAGAAAGTATTTGTTCAATTTCTCTGCCATATCTTTATTGACTTGCATAATTTCTCAATTCCCAGTCTATAATTGACTTTCTTTAACCTGCTAAACATTTCCTTATCTGGAGACGCTTTCCCATCTGTTTTCATGTTTTGTGATAGATTGATCTGATATTCTACCTACCCATCCCTGATCTTAGTGCTCCTCTTTTGAATTCTGCACCTTTGCCAACCCTCTTCTCAGGAGAGTAGTGAATCTCTGGAATTAATTTTTGAAAGATGAAGGAATTGAGGGTTGTGGGGAATTAGCACAGAAGAGATTTTTGCATTGGTCCATCGAGTCCGCACTGACCAGCGATCCCCGCACATTAACACTATCCGACACACACTAGGGACAATTTACACATACACCAAGCCAATTAACCTACATACCTGTACATCTTTGGAGTGTGGGAGGAAGCCAAAGATCTCAGAGAAAACCCACTTGGTCACGGACAGAACGTACAAACTCCGTACAGACAGCACTCGTAGTCAGGATCGAACTCGGGTCTCCTTCGCTGCAAGCACTGTAATGCAGCTGCTCTACCACTGTGCCACCATGGCTGCCTGTAAATCCCCCCGATATTAGTCCTAAAATTTCCTGTTATATCTGTGCCTTCTATTTCCGCAACTAAAGTCAGGACATTATCTCCTTAAGATCCATCTGAACTATTGTGACTTCCAATACCTCACACAAAATTAACTCTTCCAGCCAGAGTTTCTGAAAGTTCTCTCTTTAAGCATTAACCTGAATTATGGAATGGAATTTCTAGCTGGGACTTAAAGAGAGGGCTGCAAAATGTAGCATAATTTCAAAAGTAGAACTGCAACTTATACATAGAAAATATGGAATAAAGCAGGATAAAGCGCATTAAATAAATGTTTGGGAATGAATCTAAAGTTCTTTTATTTTTTACATCTCACAATTGGATCACTTTGCGTAGGTGCAGTGCCGTGCTCATTAGGTATTTTTGAGTTAAAGTCATCATCTTCTCAGCCTTTGCTTCCCCACTTTGCTCCCCAATGTTTGTGCCTAGATCCAGTATAAAAATGGCCAGGTGGTCGAGGTGGATGGGCGAGCCACCAAGAAGCTGATCACCAACCTTGAACCGGACAAGGAGTACTCCTTCGTGCTGACGAAGCGCGGCAACACGGTGGGTGGGCTGCAGCAAACCGTATCCGCCCGCACTGCCCCAGCCATCCTGGGCACCAAGCCGTACTTCATCAAGAAGGTGGAGCCCGACGGGACCCTGTTGGTCCGGATGCCAGAGGTGGAGACGATGACCCCAGTCATGTAAGAAAGCTCCTCTCCTAAAATGTTCAAATTCCCTCACATTCACCACTTTTGTCAAGGGGCTGGGATTGTAGGGCATTGATTTAACTCCCTCACAAGCATGTAATTAAACCCTTTTGTTTTTTCTACCACCTTTATTTGTTCTTATTTACTCTTTTTCCTTGTTCTTTCTGTTTTTCCAACAGCCATCATTCTCATTAGTGTTCACCCCTACTTCCCTATCCCTCCCTCAAACCCCCCCATCCCCCATCCCCCATCCCCCACCCCCACCACCTCCACCATCATCATCTTGCCACACAGGGACTGAAGTGAACTTCAGTCTTCCACACATTGCCTTCCACTAAACTCCAATTTTGCCAGCACCTGGTCCATTAGCATCAATGCCTTGACCATTCAAGTGCTCATCTAAGTTCTTCTTAAACATTGTGACAGTGTCTGCCATCACCACCATCTTGGGCAGTGTGTTCAGTTCTGTTTAGTTTATAGATATAGAGTGGAAGCAGGCTCTTCGGCCCACCGAGTCCATGCCAACCAGTGATCCCCGCACATAAACACTATCCTGCACACTAGGGGCAATTTACAATTATACCAAGCCAATCAGACTACAAACCTGTACGCCTTTGGAGTGTGGGAAGAAACTGGAGCACTTGGAGAAAACCCACGCAAGTCACGAGGAGAACGTATAAACTCCATACAGACAAGCACCCTTAGTCAGGATCGAACCCGGGACTCTGGCACTGTAAGGCAGTAACTCTACCGCTGCACCACCGTGCCACCCTATTCTGATCTCACAGTCTCGATAAGGTCAACCTATTGCTCAGAATCCCACCATCATACTAAAAAACCTTTCTAGTCCTGGCAAAGTATTAAAGACTACCTATTAGAAGAGGTGTTCTACTAACTAATGGAATTGTAGTCATACTTTTGTATCAAAACCGAACAATGAAATTCTTGCAACAGGTCAATAGGTTTGTAAACATGGTACTTGATAGATCACAAATCTCCATTTTTGATAACTAGCTGAAATCCCATAGCATCCCCATCCTCAGGGAGACAACTGCACGTAGATAGAAACCCATGGTATAGAGTGCGCGGGGAAAGAGAGGTTCTTAATGCTCTTGAGACTATTAGTGTATAATGATGTTTACCACAGAATAGCCTTCACAATGCCTTTCTAAGCTCCATGTGGCCTGCGCACTCTATTGTGAGGTGAACGTGCTCTCCACCTTGTGTTTCAGAGCCTTTTACATTGTCGTGGTTCCGCTGAAGAAATCACGTGGCAAGTTTATCAACACCTGGCACAGCCCCGACGAGATGGACCTGGAAGAGGTATGCAAGCTAATTTAGCTTTTCTGAGTGGTCCAATTTAGACCATTTAGCCCATCATGTCCATGCCAACCGACACACAACTCCTCCCACAGCATCTCTCAAACTTGCTGGAAAGAAACTGAGCAAGCCCATAACACTGATGAAACCCATAACACTAAGCGAGGCCGTAACACTGACAGAATCTGTAATACTGAGAGAGGCCATAAGACCAAGACAGCCTGTAATACTGAGACAGCCTGTAATACTGAGACAGCCTGTAATACCAAGAGAGCCTGTAAGACTGAGAGAACCTGTAATACTGAGAGAGGCCATAACACCACGAAAGCCTGTAGCACTCAAAGAGCTCGTAACACTGAGCTGTAACACTGAGAGGGCTGTAACACTGAGAGGGCTGTAAAACTGAGAGGGCTGTCAAACTGAGAGGGCTGTAAAACTGAGAGGGCTGTCAAACTGAGAGGGCTGTAACACTGAGAGCCTGTAAAACTGAGAGCTGTAACACTGAGCTGTAACACTGAGAGCCTGCAACACTGAGAGGGCTGTAACACTGAGAACCTGTAAAACTGAGAGCTGTAACACTGAGAGGGCTGTAACACTGACAGCCTGTAACACTGAGAACAGTAACATTGAGAGGGCTGTAACACTGAGAGGGCTGTAACACTGAGAGGGCTGTAACACTGAGAGGGCTGTAACACTGAGAGCTGTAACACTGAGAGCTGTAACACTGAGAGGGCTGTAACACTGAGAGCTGTAACACTGAGAGGGCTGTAACACTGAGAGGGCTGTAACACTGAGAGCTGTAACACTGAGAGGGCTGTAACACTGAGAGCTGTAACACTGAGAGGGCTGTAACACTGACAGCCTGTAACACTGAGATCCTGTAACACTGAGAGCTGTAACACTGAGAGCTGTAACACTGAGAGCTGTAACACTGAGAGCCTGTAACACTGAGAGCTGTAACACTGAGAGGGCTGTAACACTGACAGCCTGTAACTGAGAGCCTGTAACACTGAGAGCTGTAACACTGAGAGCTGTAACACTGAGAGCTGTAACACTGAGAGCTGTAACACTGAGAGCTGTAACACTGAGAGCCTGTAACACTGAGAGCTGTAACACTGAGAGAGCTGTAACACTGACAGCCTGTAACTCCGAGAGCCTGTAACACTGAGAGCCTGTAACACTGAGAGGACTGTAACACTGAGAGAGCTGTAACACTGTTCTACACCTGCTGGAGCTCTGATGCATTTGGGATATTGCACTGTTCCTCGTGGATTTGCGCTCCCGTTACTTACTCTGCCAGATTTTGCATGTCTGTATAAATTCTTCTCATTTTATTCCAGCTCCTCCAGGACCTGATGAGGCGCCGGCGCAGAAGCCTCCGTTCCCGCCGGCAACTAGGCCACACCAAGCCCTACATCGCTGGGTCCTTTGACGTTCTCCCGCAGGAGTTCATTCTTGGTGACCAACGATTTTATGGTGGGTTTGAGAACAAACCACTAGAGGAGGGCAACAAATACGTGTTCTTCATCCTGGGCGTCCTGGACATTCCAGAAGCGGTGAGTCACCTTATTGGGAACATCTCGTCTAAGGATATTATTGGTCTCCCATCTGTTCCCCTTTACCCCTTCCCCACAATGCCTCCAACACATACACACACACTCACTCACCCACCCACTCACACTCATTCACTCACTCATTCATGTTACTGTATGTTACTGTTGGTTGGTGGGGGCGCTGCGAGCGGGCAGCCCTGCCAGCAGCGTGTCAGTATTTTCTACTTTTTTGCCTTTTAGTGTGTCTCAATGTGTGTTTTTAATGTTTCTCTATTCATTCTTTTAGGGAAGGATAATAGCAAAATCATAATCTTGTAACAAGATGGATATTCACTACCTAGGCCCAAAATATTTATTGCTGACCTCAATTTTCTAGCACAGCAACAGAAGCTGACCTAAGTTCAAAAGGCTTAGTGTCAATTATGATCAGATTCTGACCTCTATATTTGTAATCTCGACATTATGAAGAGAAACAATATTGACCATGATGACTTTAAGATTATGACCTTCCTGTTCCAAGTTCCAAGAACAGATTAAAAAAGTATCAGAACTGATTAAAAATGAACCCAAAGTTCCACAGTATCCTTATCAAGATTGTGATAAGGCCAACATTGAATTAATCGCGTCACAGCATCTACTTGGCCTGGTCGTCGTAATTGTAAAACCTCACATACAGATGATGTCAACTAGTAGAAAAAGTGTAAATGTTGAAATACAGTGATAGTTGAAAGATAGTGAAAGATAGTGAGGGTGGTCAGGAGTTGCAGAACAAAGACACAGGGCAGCACGGTGGCACAGCTTTGTATAGTTTGTAACTTACAGTGCCAGAGAACCAGGTTCAAACCTGACTACGGGTGCATATTTGTCCTGAGTTTGTACGTTCTCCCCGTGACCTGTGTGGGTTTTCCTCGGGTACTCCAGTTTTCTCGCACACTACAAAGACATACACTTTTTTGTAAATTGTCCCTAGTGTGTGTAGGATAGTGTAAGTGTGCGGGGATCGCTATTCGGCACAGACCCGATGGGCCGAAGGGCCTGTTTCCATGCTATATCTCCAAATTAAACTAACCTAATTCACACTTCAGCCTCTCTTCTCAACTTATTTGTCTACAACTCATTTGTATATTTTTCCAATATTAAAAGTATTGTACTTGTATTTGGAAATCCTTTGGAAACTGTAACCTCTGTATATATTTTCTAAATTACTCCTGAGAATTGAACGAGCTTCATTTAAAAATATAACTATGTTTAAACTGTTTTGTTAGCTGTACCAAACTTAATTGTTTGGTACATTTCTTCATCTGCAAAATAATTTGTGAATTGCTTTGTGCCTCTATTTCCAAAAAACAGACCTGCACTGCCTTTTTACCACATCCAATAACGGCCACATGTCCCAGTTAAATAACCATCTTGATTCTATATCTGTGCCCTATGAGCCAATGTGCTTCACACTCTCTCCATTCTTTTGTATGAAGCAATTTATTTTCTTTCCCATTTCTTTCCACATTTAAGCAGCTTACCTTGGATCTTGAGTGATCTTGACGTGCTAGGTCCCAGTGAAAGGACAATCCTGCCCTTCAGATCTCCAGTATAGATTCCAAAAGCTAAATATATACGTGAAAAACGTTGCGCACTTTTGTTAAATTTCCCATGGGCACCATTTTATTCCAGTAACACCATTACTGAAGCAGAGATATTAGATTTGAGTGAGTTCCATCAAGCAAGAGCATCACCACCTGGGCTTTTCCACGTCACCTCGTGGATTCAAAAAACCCTCTTTAGACTTTCAGCTGTTATCAGCATTTGGGAAGATATTCTGGAGGTTTTGACCTAAGTTAAACTCTAGTTAGCAGCACTAACACTATGCCACTTAAATAATAGTGACTATGTATCAAGATCTGCTGGAATTATTCAGCACTTTAGGGCGACACAGTGCTGCAACAGTTGAGTTGTGGCCTTACAGCGCCAAATACCTAGGTTCGATCCTGACAATGGGTGCTCTCTGTACGAAGTTTGTACGTTCTCCCTATGACCGCGTGGGTTTGCTCCAGTTTTTCCCCACACCCAAAAGATGAATGGATGAATTGATGTCTGTAAATTGTCCCTAGTGCCTTGGACAGGACTAGTATACATGTGATCGCTGGTCGATGTGGACTCAGTGGGCCGAAGGGCCTGGGACAGGACTAGTATACGTGTGATCACTGTATGGCATGGACTCAGTGGGCCGAAGGGCCTGTTTCTCTGAAATCAATTAAACTAAACACTTGCTGCTGGAGATGAATCCTGTTTTATTTCTGCTCTGATTTATTAATGAAAGCCTCCAGGTAATGTTTAGCATAAAGCTTTTAATGATTTCTAAAAGTTCGTTTTGTTGTTATTGCAGAAGATGTTTGCAGCAAGCCCGTACTCTGATCCCATCCTGTCAGCAGACCCTGACCCACAGCCTATAATCGATGGAGAAGAGGGTCTCATCTGGGTGGTGGGCCCGGTGCTAGCGGTTGTCTTCATCATCTGCATTGTAATTGCCATCCTACTCTACAAAAAGTAAGGGCATCTCAATCAATGGGCTTGGGGTGGGTGAAGTAGACTGGAACACTGGTGGGTAAGCACTAACATTGGGAATTATGAAGGCCACCAATTGGAAACTAACAGTGGTTCAAGATCCTGGTTTGGTTGTGATGCCCCAGACTGCACTCTGAAGTCATTATGTAATGCTGATATTAGCTGCAAGGGGAGGTGGGACAAACTTGGATTGATTTATTTAGAAAGCTGGAGGTTGAGGGAGGAACTGATAGAAGTATATAAAATGATGAGTGGCATAGCCAGGGTAGACATAACCTTTTTCCCAGAGCGGAAATGGCCAGAGGGCATCGTTTTAAAGTTAGAGGCAAAGATTAAAGGAGATTGTGCAGAACAATGTTTTTAGAAAGGGTGCTGTGTTTCTGAATAGGCACAGGGAAATGCTGGGAATGGAAGTATATGAATCATGGTAGGCAGATAAAATTAGGTTATTTAGCATTATGTTCGGCACAGACATTTGTGAGCCAAAGGGCCTGTTCCTGTGCTATGTTCTATGTTCTATGTTCGATAACACTGAGAGAGCATATAGCACTAAAACCTAACACTGGGCTGCACCTGCATGTGTAAAGTTTGGGCAAATGCATGAGCCTTGACAGGTTGTGTGACGAAGAGAAGCGGCAACTTGTCCTGGGCTAGTCACATTGAAGCAATGGCTGAGAAAGCATACTATCACCTCTACTTCCTTAGAAGGCTTAGGAAGTTTGGTATGTCCCTAACAACTCTCACCAACTTCTACAGATGCGCCGTATAAAGCATTTAAGCGGGATGTATCACAGCATGGTTTGGAAACAGCTCCATCCAAGACCGCAAGAAATTGCAGAGAATTGTGGACACAGCCGGGACTATAACATGAACCAACCTCCCTTCTATTGACTCCATCTACACTTCACGCTGCTTCGGCAAGGCCACAAGCATAATCAAGGATGAGTCCAACCCTGGACACTCCCTCTTCTCCCCTCGCCCATCAGGCAAGAGATACAGAAGTGTGAACATGCATACGTCCAGATTCAGGGAGAGTTTCTACCCTGTTATCAGGCAACTGAACCATCTTATCACCAACTAGACAACGGTCCTGAGTACCATCTACCTTATTGGAGACCTCTCGGACTATCTTTAAATTGACATTTTTGGACTTTTATTTGCACTAAACGTTATTCCCTTTATCCTACATCTGTACACCGTGGGCAGCTTGATTGTAATCACGTGTAGTCTTTCCACTGACTGGGTAGCACGCAACAAAAAAGCTTTTCACTGTACCTCAGTACACATGACAATAAACTATACTGAACTAAACTATACTAGCTTCTTTCCCTCTAGCCCCATCTCATTCAGAATGCACTTTCTGTCGCCTCCTGATTTCTAGATGACGTTTGGTTTGCTCTGCATTACCTAGTCAGCCATTCTACCCAGAGTATGCCTCAGGGCAGAGCTCAGGGCAGAGTGATAGATACAACAGTACAGCACAAGGAATGGAGCACTTCCACCCACAATGTTTGTGCCAAACATGACACCAAGTTAAACTGATCTTGTCTGCCTGTACATTATCCATATCCCTCTATTCCCTGCATTTCCATGTGCCTATCCAAAGACTTCTTAAATGCCACTATCGTATCTGCCTCTCCCACCTCTCTTGACAATGCATTCCAGGCCCCCACCATTCTCTAAAAAACGTGCCCCGAACATCCCAGTTAAACTTACCCCTTCTCACATTATAATTATGCTCTTTAAGGTTGAACAATTCCACCCTGGGTAAAAAGGTTCTGACGGTCTACCCTATCAGTGCCTCTCATAATTATATAAACTTCTATCACATCTCCTGTGAATATCCAACATTCCAGAGAAAACAAACTAAGTCTATCCAACCTCTCCCTGTAGCTAAAACCCTTTAATCCAGGCAGCATTCTGGTAATCCTCCTCCGCAGCCTCTCCAAAGCGTTCACATCTTTCCTGCAATAGGGCAACCAGAACTCCATGCAATACTCCAAATGTGGCCTAAACAAAGTCCTCTAGAGCTGCATCACGAAGGAATGGCTGGTGGAAATTCCACCTGGTGAGGAGGGAGACCGAGCAAAACTAAGATGAACCTGATGTTGGTTGTGTAAATTGCTCGTTCAAAGCTTCCCCCCAGTCTAGTTTCAGTCAGAAATCACTGAGTAAAGTTTTAAAGAAGGAACTGCAGATGCTGGAGAATCGAGGGTACACAAAAAGCTGGAGAAACTCAGCGGGTGCAGCAGCATCTAAGGAGCGAAGGAGATAGGCGACGTGGTCTGAAGAAGGGTCTCGACCCGAAACGTTGCCTATCTCCTTCGCTCCTTAGATGCTGCTGCACCCGCTGAGTTTCTCCAGCTTTTTGTGTACCATCACTGAGTAAAGCACTTGCGCATCTAAACTTTATTTTGACAAAACACCATTACAGTTCCCACTACTGTACCTAACCACCGCGGGTTTGATCCTCGTATCTGCCCGATCAAGCCCTCTTGGCCTCGCTCAAACAGAGACACTCCAGAGGGTCACTCAGTCCCAAGCATTCTCCCAGAAGATCGACACAGGACCTTGTGGCAGCGGACCTTTATAGTTCCCACAACCTCGAGGAGCCGAACCACATGGGGGTGGTCTCTTTACAATCCAATAACAGATATCGATTAACCCCATACATGACAGATATTTCCATAACCCAATAATACAGTGGCTAATACATTGTATTCAAACAGTGTTTCTCAGAGGAAACGAACATCGCAACATGCGCCCTGATATGCAAGAAAACCAGACAAGGCTCAATACTTAATCCATTCAACATCCAGCAAAGTAAAGTTTTGCAACATTATTTACAATTATTTAGAAAGTGTATGTCTGGTTTGCATTCATCCAATCCATTCTGTGCATTTTGCACCTAATTGTCAGGCTCTGCAGATGTTCCCATTCTCTTCCTGCAGCTCTGATCTAGTCTCTAGACAAACTGGCACCATTCTGCAGCTTGTCCCATTTCTACAGAAAGCACTTTTAAATGTACCATATGGCCTAGCAGCCCAGAAGCCTTTACTCAATGTTAGGGTCCTAGCCTCTTCACTTTGGCCAGGATTAACAGTTGTAAACAGTTAGTGATCGCTTGAGAATGTGACCCTTCTTTCCAGCTGTGGTGTTTTTTTTATAAAAGAACAACAACACCGTAAACTAAGCCACTATAAATTAATATTCAGCCATTTAGTCTTTGCAAACAAATTAAGGTGAGACCTTTACTAAAAAGCTTGACACAAGTGGCATAAATTCTGCAACACATATTCCTTATCAGAATCAGAATCACAAAATCAGAATCAGAATCACACTTTATTCGCCACGTATGTTTTGCAACATACGAGGAATTTCATTGGCCAGTTCAGTCATACAATAAAAAAGCAACAGTTCACTCAAAAACACATTTTTTAACATGAACATCCACCACAGTGACTCCTATACATTCCTCACTGTGATGGAAGGCGAAATAAAGTTTGTCTCTTCCTTCTGTTCTTCCTCGATCGTGGGCCTCGAGCCCCGGTGATGGGATAATCTTGACTCCCTTATGTGGTAGAAAGTCCTCAAATTATTCTTTCTGGTTAGAGAAATTAATCAACCCTTGTCTCATCTCAAACTTACAATTTTTACAAAATCGTATTTGCTGTTTGTGATGTGAATTGGGGGGTATTACATGAAGCAGTGCTACGCCATTAACTGCAAAGCTCTTAGGTTGCTATACAGTGCCCTCCATAATGTTTGGGACAAAGACCCATCATTTATTAAATTGCCTCTGTACTCCACAATTTGAGATTTGTAATAGAAAAAAATCACATGTGGTTAAAGTGCACATTGTCATATTGTATTAAAGGCCAGTTTTATTCATTTTGGTTTCACCTTGTAGAATTTACAGCTGTGTTTATACATAGTCCCCCCATTTCAGGGCGCCATAATGTTTGGGACACATGGCTTCACAGGTCTTTGCAATTTCTCAGGTGCGTTTAATTGGCTCCCTAATGCAGGTATAAGAGAGCTCTCAGCACCTAGTCTTTCCTCAAGTCTTTCCATCAGCTTTGGAAATTTTTATCAACATGAGGACCAGTTGTGCCAATGAAAGTCAAAGAAGCCATTATGAGACTGAGAAACAAGAAAAAAAACTGTTAGAGACATCAGCCGAACCTCAGGCTTTCCAAAATCAACTGTTTGGAACATCATTAAAAAGAAAGAGAGCACTGGTGAGCTTACTAATTGCAAAGGGACTAGCAGGCCAAGGAAGACCCCCTCAGCTGATGACAGAAGAATTCTCTCTATGATAGAATTTTGGTTTCACCAAATTTATAAAGAAAAATCCCCAAGCACCTGTCCAAAAGAGCAGAAACACTCTTCAGGCCCCAAAACAAACATAAGCTAAAGATGGCTGCAATACAGGCCTGGCAGAGCATCATGAGAGAAGACACCCATCAACTGGTGATGTCCATGAATCACAGACTTCAAGCAGTCATTGCATGCAAAGGATATGCAACAAAATACTAAACATGACTACTTTCATTTACATGACACTGCTGTGTCACAAACATTATGGTCCCCTGAAATGGGGGGACTATGTATAAACACTGCTGTAATTTCTACATGGTGAAACCAATATGTATTAAAATGGCCTTTATTAAAATCTGACAATGTGCACTTTAACCACATGTGATTTTTTTTTCTATTACAAATCTCAAATTGTGGAGTACAGAGGCAAATAAATAAATGATGGGTCTTTGTCCCAAACATTACGGAGGGCACTGTATATCAATAACTTGAAGTAATTAAGTTTATCATGTCAAAATGTCCCAAGGTGCTGCACAGGTGTATAATCAGTGAGAAAAATCGACTGAGCAGAAGAGGTGAAGTTTTAAGGAGGGAGAGAGGTGATGAGCAAATTCTCTGACCAGACCCGAGAAGGTTGTCGCCTTGGCATGATTGGTGATTGAAGGAGGAGGCGCTTGCATGAGAGAGCTGAGCTGGTGGAATGCAGATTTCTCAATGCTTGTTGAGTTATTTTAATAACACAACAAAGAATTTGCTTTGAAGATAGACACAAAAGGCTGGAGTAACTCAGCGGGTCAGACAGCATCAAATAGTTGATGTTTCGGGGATGAGTCTCGAAACGTCACCTATTCCTTTGCTCCAGAGATGCTGACCCGCTGAGTTACTCCAGCTTTTTGTGTTTAACTTTGGTTTAAACCAGCATCTGCACTTCCTACCGACATAAATAATTTGGTTTGTAATATATTAAGAGGTCTTCAATTGCATGGTCAGTGGTACAAATTGGTAAGCGACCTGAAACGTCACTTATTCATGCTCTCCAGAGATGCCGTCTGACCCATTGAGTTACTCCAGCATATTGTGTCCTTTTGTACAGCATCAGCACCCTCGACTCCTTGTTTCTACGTTTGTACACACTTGCTTCTTGTGCGTCCTTGTTTTGTATATTGTATGCATCCATCTCTCTTGTGTGACCCTGGACATCAAGCTGCTAGCATCAACCAGTAGACATCAGTCACGGGCATCCCAGCTGAGATCAGGTAGCTCAATATAAACTGGGACTTGATAGCATCAACAGTTGCAGTACTGGCTTCAATTTTACTCAGGGCAATATTTTTGTTTAGTGGGGGTACTCTCTGGAATATCTGAAGGAAACAATTTTGTCATTTTAACCATGTAGCCACAAGCAATAAACTGCAACCTTGCAGGACCACTATTACTGTGATAGCTGCTAGGGTAGGGCTGTGAAAATACAAGGACACTTCTGGAGTGAAGGGTTCAGAAAGGAGTGCAGCATGGAGCATTGGTTGTTTACTCACAATGACTGGGTCTAATGGGGGAAGTAATCGAAAAGTTACTTAAATAAATTCACTCGAAGAATGGCAGAAAATTAAAACATTAAAACTCTACTTAATGGAATTGATATTTTATCATTTGGAGTAACTACTTAATATAACTGTCAATCTCCAACCCAGCTCCCCAACAGTCTGTCCCCCTCAATCCTAGAATCTAGTATCTCTATTCTTTAATATTACAGTTAGTATTACAGTTAGGTTTCATTCTAGATCTAGTCAGAAGTATCCAAGCTTGCCAGCATTATGTAGGGATCACTGGGTTAGCTAGTCAAGGGATGGTGCCACTCTGTACGTGTGTGAACTATTAACTTTTATATTGAAGCACTTACACAGTTCTTATCTTTCCCTTAATGCGCTCATCATGGACAGCAAGCCCGACAGGTAAGCAGCCACTTTAATGCAGAATTCCAAATTATTTTCCATTATTTTGCAAGGTTATGACAATTAGTAACTTGTTTTCTGTTTAAATCGTTTTTTTTTATTGTATACTGAAAATACTTTTATTTAACACTTCTAAATGATAGCTGCATGGTTAAGGTAAACAAAACCTTGCTATGTCAGCCCTCGACCCAGATTTGCCTTGTCATGTTTACAGGATTGTGCCCTAAATTCATGTTCAGACGTTCTAGGAGCAGAATTTGGCCATTCGGCCCATCAAGTTTACTCTGCCATTCAATCATGGCTGATCTATCTTTCTCTCTCAACTCCATCCTCCTGCCTTTTCCCCATAACCACGACACCCTTACTAATCAAGAATCTGTCAATCTCCACCTTAAGAAATATCCATTGATTTGGCGTCCACAGCCATCTGTGGCAATAAATTCCACAGAATCACCACTGTCAGACTAAAGAAATTCCTCCTCATCTCCTTTCTGAAGTTACGTCCTTTTATTCTGAGGCTATGGACTCTGGTCCTTGACTCTCTCACTTATGGAAACATCCTCTCCACATTCACTCTATCCAGTCCCCATTCAAACGCATTTGACGATTCACATTGCAAGATGCCGCAGAGGAGGTCCATCCATCTGCTGGTCTGGAGAGAGGTCTAACCTGTCTCCTGGCCATTTTCATCCATGTGAAATGAAGCGGGGCAAGCTCAACTCTGCTTCAATTGGTGCCAACTTGTAGTCAACGAACCTCAGTAAACCAGGTTTGAGAGAAAATTAAATACACTGCTCCTGAGGACTTCACTTGGAAGACTTCATGTTATATATTTAAGAGAGAGAAATAGTATGTATTTATTTATTTAAGATACAGCATTTAAACAGGCCCTTCGACCCATTGAGTTCACACCGACATTCACACTAGTTCCATGTTGTCCCACTGCCTGCTCACACTTTTATCGAGCCGAATTAACCATCAAACCTGTAAATCTTTGGAATGTTGGAGGAAACCAGAGTAACCGGTGTAACCAGAGAAAATCCATCCAGTCACTGGGAGAACTTACAAACTCCACACAGACTGCACCTGAGGTCAGGATTGAACCTGTGCCTCTGGAGCTGTGAGGCAGCAGCTCCACCAGTTGTGCCACTCTGCTGCCCATTGTTGATGGATAATCTTACTGGAACTGTTAAGATACTTAGGAGGCGTGGCAGCGTAGAGACGTTTCCACCAGTGGGAGAATCTTGAACAGGCGGACAATGTTACAAGATTATGGTGTGGTCATTTCAAACGGGGTTGTCATTTCTGTGGAACATCCCACAGAAAGTGATGAATCTCTAGAATTCTCTGACCCAGCGATTTGTGGAGGCTGAATCATTGAGGGTATTGAAGGAGGAAGATCAGGGAATTGAGGGCTTGGGGAACTGGCTTAAAAGATGGGGCGGTACAGTGGCACTGCTGTAGAGTTGCTGCATTACAGCATCAGAGACCCGGATTCGATCCTGGCAATGGGTGCTGACTGTACAAAGTTTGTACGTTCCCCCTTTGACCACGTGGGTTTTCTCCAGGTGCTCCGGTTTCCTCCAACATTCAAAAGACCTGCAGGTTTGAGTGTTAATTAGCTTCTGTAAATTGTCCCTAGTTTGTAGGATAGAAACAGTGTAAGGGTAATCATTGTTAATCATTGTTGGCATGAAAGTCCGGTTTCAACGCTGTATCTCTAAACTACAGATGAGATGAGACCAGCGGCAGATAAGCCGTGAGCATATTGGATGGTGGGCCAGGCTTGAGGGAGCCCAGTGGCCTACTCCTGCTCCTAGTTTCTAGTAGCCCATGTTTTCAACTCTTGTCTGCACATGTCATAAGTAAGCAATGATCTTAGAAGATCCTAACCAAACATATTCTTTTCACTCCATTGACAGAAAACGCAAAGAAAGTGATCCCAGGACCAAGTGTCTTCTCAACAATGCTGAAGTGCCATCCCATCATCCCATGGACCCGGTCGAAATGAGACGCATCAACTTTCAGACGCCAGGTAAAGATGCAGTGACTGTGCTTTCTGTCGGTACCGTTATAATAATCTAAAGAGAGCTTTGGTTTTGTTTATCAATGTTTGGTGAGTGCCGCAGGGACAGGTTTAGCTGAGCCTGACTACACTGAACTATGAACTATTTGGGCATGAACAAGAAGGGTGGTGATCATGCAACAGTGGAACAGAGATTGTTACTCTGCCATTCTGGCGACGACACTCCGATGTTTTTGGTTATGGTGATATTTTGAGTTAGTAGTCCTGAACTCAGTAAAAGACTGAGCATGGAAAAGCATCTTGCAGGGGATATAATGTAAGTTCATTTACCAAGAATGGATGGATAAAGTAGCTGGATTTTCAATGGTAAACAGTCCCCACTTCTCCCACTTGCCCTAAGAAGCCAGTTTAAACTCCATGGATGATTCAACAGTCTCAATATTGGTTTGCAAGCCTAGCCTAGCCATTTCGGTGAGCAAAATTGGGATATAGTCCCTTCATTCGTGTCTTGAAAGGATTGTCAGGTATCGCAGAATGAAAACCTTCCACCTATTTTTTAAGGTAATTGTGATCCGGCTCCGGCAATCAGTGAAAATGCCTACTTCACAGTAATCCTCCAGGTGAAAATTTACAGAAACCATTGGGAGGAATCCATCCTACCAAGGCAGAACAAGGTCCTTCCACAAAAAGCTTCATAACAGCCTGTTATGTCGCATATATCAAAAGGATACCGCACTATATTAGGAGAGAGAGAAGGGATGAGGATGGGAGGAGGAGAACAGGAGGAAGGAGATGGCAGGAGCAAGATGGCATGACAGAAGGTAGGAAAAGAAGGAAGAGCAACAGGAATGGCAGCAGCATCTGACAAAGCCACTTCCATGATGGCTAACTTAATTGCAAGAGTTATATTTTTTCCACGTTTACACAGACAGGGTACTTCTGGGGCTGGCAAAAGCTGGGGCAGTTTGTACCACAGTTGCCGATCTCCTGGCCACGTTCTTTAGAGAGGAGGTAGCAGCCTGCTGTGTTCAAGACCTCCCATTCAAGGCACAGCAGTTGTAGGAATGTTTCAAACTTGCAGCAAAAAAATGTGAAACTCCCTGTCATACCCTTCAACAGATGTTGTAATTACAAATCTAAACACATTTAAATCTCGCATTTCATCAAATATTAAAATGTGTGGGCTTTTAATGTGACTCTTTGTGATGGATGATTAGCTGAGGCGTTTTTACCAGTGCTTGAGAAATACGATCCCTAACCAAATGTTAAATCTTTAGTAGGATTCTTCCATTATTTATAAAACCGCTGGGTAGAAATCAGCAGTCTGTTTTAGTAGATAAGGGATATTTTCTTCCTGAAGAATCCTTCTCGGCTATGTCATTAATTGACCCCACTGCAGGGCAGTGTTGTTGTAAAGTGGATGCACATGGTCCTGGGCCCACAGTGCCTCAAGGTTGAATCAGCAGCCTTACTGTGCTCAGTGAATACAAAGAAACAAGATCAAATCCACACATCCCCCACTGGTCTACTGGAGAATAGCAGGAGCAAAGGGGAAGAGGTAGATCACTGGAGTCAACGAGCCATACAGCAAGGAAGCAGGCCCTAGGGCCCAACCTGCCCATCCCAACCAAGATGCTCCATCTACACTGGTCCCACCTGCCCGCATTTGAGCTGTATCCCTCTAAACCTAAGCTCATATTGTTCGCTATTATAGATGACCAGAGAGGAAGTTGAGGCATAGAGCAAGGCACGACCACTTGCCCCATAAAAAGATGCAATTGCTATGGAAAATTTCATCATAAAATAAGAATTCTATAATATTGGCAAGGTTATTCTGCAAATCCAGTTTGAGAGATGTCATGCATTTGAAGGAAGTGACCACTGGATTTTGTATTGGTTCGGGAGCCCATGTTATGGGTATACAGCTGAAAACCGTTTGCCAATTACAACTGATTCAGTCAATCATTCGAAACAATCATTTAGTGCATTTGAGAATTTCTTGGTGTTTATCGACAAATTAGGAAGGATGTTTAACCATGTAGTGGCATTTTATGTTAGTTAACACATTGTGTGCAAGCGCTGCGATTAGGGCAGAAGCAATAGGCTGGGTATTTGTTTTGTCAGTGAATTTTCTGGCATTGTATTCGGGAAGAAATTTGGGAATCTGTCCATGCCGCCAGGTCTGATGACATAACATTAACTGGATTAAAATAAGCACAACTAATCACTAATCCAGTGCAGGTGAGCAGCCAAAATTATTGACCATGTAAACAAGGCCATTGACTCAGTGATCTCCATTTACACTCCAAGGTTTTTCTTGGAAGCAATGAGAAAGGACTCATCTTGGGAACAAAACCCATTTACTTTTACACTCGGGTCACCTGGAGTACAGTTAATGATTGGGGTACTAAAGGAGAGTGCTAACTATGGCTGTGTGATGCAGCGCCAGACTGCACCTCAATGTGCGGCAGAGCACTTGTGGCGGGTTCATTGCTTCATCTATACAACGTAGCACTCATTGGTTACTAGATTATGGCTGCTTGATACTGTCATCAACAGCCCAATGTGACCCAGTCAGTCCACAATCTGTGCTGAGTTAGATGATGCGAGTGGGCTCCACATTATTGATGCATATGGCATTGGTGCCCATAATGGAGCGGCTGGGACTGCTGCTGCTCATCGGAGCCACGGCAGACACAGTCAGCAGCATCAGTGGTCTACAACATGGCTGACGCAGCAAAGATCCAGAGGCAGAGCTCGACTGTTGAGCCACTGTGTAACCGGCGATACTTTCTGCAGCAGTTTAGTTTAGCTTCCAGATACAAGTGCGGGAACAGGTACATTGGACCACAAGAGTCCACGCCGATCACCCCACACACTAACACTATCCTGCACACTAGGGACAGTTTACAATTCTTACCAAAGCCAATTAACCGATAAACTCATACTTCTTTTGGGTGTGGGAGAAAACCCAGAGCACCAGGACAGAGGTGGTATTAGGGAGAACGTAAACTCTGTAGAGACAGCACCTGTGGTTGGGATCAAATCCGGGTCTCTGTCGCTGTAAGGCAGCAACTCTCCTGCTGTGCCATCGTGCCGCAGTGATAGCAGAAAAATGTCAATGGATCTGGGACAGAGTTGAGATAATTACCAGACTTCCCAGTCAATCAATACCCAGCACATAGCTGCACACAACCCGAGAAAAACATTATTTAATGCTTTTTTCAATACTTTTTGTTTAATGCGTTACCAAAATATTATTTGACTGGGTGAGGCAGTTGGAGACGGGGGAATGAGTTATGAAATATTCATAATCACATCCAACAAAACTTGGAAGTCAAGATGAGAGTCACGACAGGAGAAAAAGCATTGGGAGTCCAATTGTGGACTCCACTTAGCCTTTATCCATCCTTAACCCATACGTCTTGCCAGTAGCCTAACGTACCCTCCCAGGAGCAACTTTTACCGTAGTCACTCTGGGGATCTGCCCTCATAAGTTGGGGTCCCGACGCCTCAGGCAGTTCTGCGTGGACACAATTACCACACTTAAGAGAGAGCGAGCACCGAAGAGAGAAAGACAAGACAAAGAGGTAAGAAACGTAACAAATTGCCGAGTTCTTTGAGAGGGCCAGATCGGAGACTGACTGTTTATTCATGCATTTGTTTGTTTGTTTGAGTTCCCGTTTTGTTTTCTGTTATCTCCCCCTTAAGTTGCGTTCTGCCAGCCTGTGGATTTAAGTGTGTTCACGTGCTGATGTTTCTTTTCACAGAATCTGTTGTCAGCAGTCCCCTCAGTGAACCCGAATTTGCAAGTTAGTTCCCACTTGCATTTTATGCCTATTGTTTTGTTAGCTTATTTGATTTTGTTTTGTTTTGAATATATATAGCATATATATGTAACGTAATATATATCTATATATGGAAGTACGTATAAATCTGTGTTTCTTATCCACCTCAATGTAGTTTTTAACTTGTGTTTCTCGAGCTCTTGGCTGCTCATTGGCTAAGCTTTTAGCTCCTCTCACTTTTGCATGTTTTTTTAGGTGTATGTTTTTCACATCAATTTGGGGTTGCCTGCAGATTTGTGGCTTCATCAGTTTCGTCTGGTGGTCTAGTGAGCGTCAGGACTTGGGAGCAGTGGGTGGGTTGGGGGGAGGGGGAGGAGAGACCGATAGACTGGAAGCTAAGACTTCAGGGGCCAATCTTCCACACACAGTAGTTTTCATAGAATGGTGACAACAAAGGAGGCCGTTCGGCCCAAGATGTTCTTGCCAGTTCTTTACCAAATTTGTCCAAGGAAATGTTTTACACCGTTAATTCAGAATTTTCTTGTGGAAGGTGATGGCCACAAAAATTCCCAGCTCAATAGGTAAGCTGCGCACTCTAATGAAGGGGAGGATGATGAAGTGTTGCTCGGTTTTGGTCTAATTTAGATTAATTTATGTTTGGTATAACAAGGTGACAGATTATCTCTCAGATGGCAAAACCATTATAGGATATTTCGATATATATAGTCCCTTCTGATGTGTTTCCATGCATCTTACCTGCGACCTATGCTGCACCTCTTCTCCAGATGTTAATATTTTCACTACAGCTGGAATGCTTTATTACAAATCACAACAAAATGTTCAGCTAGAATCATAGAGTTATACAATACGGAAACAGGCCCTTCGGCCCAACACCCATGCTGATCATGACACCCCATCTAAGCTAGACTAATTTCCCCACAATTGGCCCATATCATTCTAAACCTTTCCTATCTATATACCCGTCCAAATGTATTTTACATGTTATGGTAGGTGCCCCAACCACTTCCTCTGGCAGCTCATTCCATGTACCCACCAACCTCTGTGTGGAAAAAACCGCCCATCAGGTTTCTACTAAATGTTACCCCTGTCGCCTGAAAGTTACGCCCTGAGAAAAAGACACTGTGCACTCATCCTATCCATTCCCCTTGTGATTTTATACACTTGAGGAACTTCCTCTGGAACCTGAAGGGAAGAGGATTACTCTTCTTTATGCTTAAACCAATTTCTTACACACTTTTCCTATCAAACAAAACCTTTATCCTTACCATCAAAAGTAATCTTTGACTGCAGCTATTTAATCAGATGTCATTTTCTCCACACAACAGAGGATGTTGGTTCATAAGACCCAGCCCTGTTCTGTCTTTTTCATTGCAGTTTAACCAATATTGGCCAAACCAGCGTAGAGCATCACAGAATTTCAAATGCGAAGTGGAGGCACCATCTATCAATATCTATTACAAATTCTCTGCAATGGTTGGTAAAAAGTTTGCATTGGAAGGCAACTCACCCTAAAACTGCCTTTAACCCTGGGTAGAATTCATAATCACCACAACCTTTAGTGCTCTCAGACATTTGCTGTGAGCATCCAAGTCTGTTTATTCAACAGAAGGGAATCAATAATCACATTAAAATTCTTGTTAGAATAGCCCAATTTAAGAAGAAAATCACACGAGGCAATATAATTTGCTGTGTTCAAATAAGTTCATAAGTTCTAGGAGCAGAATATGGCCATTTGTCCATCAAGTCTACTCCGCTATTCAAACATGGCTAATCTATATTTCCCTCTCAATCGCATTCTCCTACCATCGCCCCATAACCCCTGATACCTTACTAATCAATAATCTGTTAATCTCTGCCTTAAAAATATCCATTGACTTGGCCTCCACAGCCATCAGTGGCAATGAATTCCACAGACTCACCAACCTCAAAGAAATTCCTTCTCATCTCCTTTCTAAAGGTGCGTCCTTTTATTCTGAGGCTATGGCCTCTGGTCCTAAACTCTCCCACTGGTGGAAACATCCTCTCCACACTCACTGTATCTGGGCCTTTCACTATATAACCATATAACCATATAACAATTACAGCACGGAAACAGGCCCTCTCGGCCCTTCCAGTCCATGCCGACCATTTGTTTTCCCCTAGTCCCATCTACCTGCACCCAGACCATACCCCTCCATTCCCTTCACTATCTTTGGAATGGTTTTTAATCACAATAATGCTTCTGCTCTTCATGACAAGCCCCTTGTCAATCTTATTGATAAACTTTATTAGTTTATTTTTCAATTATTTTGAGAAAGTCAAAACCAATGCTTCTTCTAAATTGCACAAGCTGCAAAGTGATGAAGGAACAGTGAGTCAGCAGCATCTGGGGAGGGAATGAACAGGCAATGATACTGGTTGGGATCTTCCACAGATTTGTGAGCTTTCTGGCACATTTTGCATTCAGTGATCTTCACACCCATTGAGACAAAAGCTGAGAAAAATATATACAGTCAAATGCAAATCTGACAACAGTTTGAACTTGGACCATTCATTTTGGCTGGAGGATATTTTAAGCCTTTTTCTTTATCTTGTTTCTTCCTCTTCACAGAATCATATACATTTTTTAAGAGGGGAGGCCATTCTTCCCATTCATTTTGTTTTTTACCCAGTTTCTTTCCCATATACTGCAAACAGAACAACCATGCATGCACACTCACATGCATTTGTGGGCACATGCACAAATGTACACATGCATGCATATGCACAGTGCAAATGATTTGTCTGTGTATATACAGTCAATGCAGCTGCACACAAATAGATGCTCAGATATCAAACTACTAATCATGCTGAGGATTATTTTAATACCATCCACCTCACTGGATTTCCTACAAGTAATTGTGAACTGGATGACAAAATGGCTTAATAGCATTTAATACCGAAAATATAATTTTACATATAACTGGCAAATATTATTCAAATATTAATTTTGGATTCAGATCAACAGTATGATCATGTAGCTTCAGATCATCCTTAATCTATGACAGCCGGTCTATGTGTCTTCAAGACAGTGGAGTAGAAATTAGTTCTTGGTGACTTACACATATGTTGAGTTGATCTCATTGGAACCAAATGCCAGAAGTGAAGAACAAACACAGTGTAAAAGTTTCACCTCAACATGGTACAGATCAGGGCAGCCTGAAGATGTCCATTGCAGTCAGTGGCTGATGGCCATTCATTCTGTCACCAAATGCTTAAATTTGAATAGGCCGGCCCCATAATTTAGGATCGAACTTACATCTGTCAGCATTTTATCGCATCTATCAGGAAAGCTTCACCAACATGAATGACAATTGATAGCACCTGGTTTTTCACCATTTAGAGAAATGTGCGCTTGACGAGTGAGTGCCATTCAATACATAAATGTGCAGAACATGTACATAGTATTATCAGACAGAAGGTGGGGTGTCTGCAGGAAGAATGGCCATAACACTCAGCTTTACTTTTCCAAGCCGCCCTGCTGCTAAGATAGAAGGTGGGCCCCAATTTTATTCATTTGGAAGGATCCTGCCCTGTCATCTGACAATGATCTTTGCTCAAATAGCTGGACCTGGTAGCACAGCCAAATAAATAAGACATAATACATCCATGCATATGATGCATGTGTGCACACGGGCAAGAGGGCGTGCACAGTGACAGCAGGCAATGCTTCTTTTGACATCATTTGTGCGGGATCGTATTGCACAAATGAGGCTTACAAACTCAATCAGGGCTGAGGTTAGCTGTGGCATTCATTAGAGGGCCTGACCTTCCTGGGCCTGGGGCCAGCATCTTCTGCCAGGTACGTGCTTTCTTTAAATTCTCTTTGATAGATGGTGCTTCAACCTCCACCTCAATTACTCCCAACCCCAACAGATTACCCACAACACCCACCACCCCATCATCTCTCCAAGTCAACTTCCCCATCTGATCATCTCCTTCATGTATACCCTCAGATTATCAAGATCATCTCCCCAAACAAATGACCATCCCATGGCCATTCGCTTAACTATTACTTTACGCCAATTTGATCTTCTCTACATTGGGATGCACTTTCCCCCATCAATTCCCAATCCCCCTCCCCCCCCACCCCACCCCCATTCCACAACTTCCGCAGTGATTCACTTCCTAAGCAATCTTGTTTCTCTCTAACTCGAATCTACTGCTAATCTCACTTCCTCTTCAATCTCCATTGTCCTCAATGGCAAGACCCCAGACAAAAGGCCTTGGTGTGATTCTCCTCACATGGGGCATCCTTCACAGCCCACAACACCTCCAACCTCACATGCTGAGGTATCACTGCGTGGATAATCTGTTCTAGATAATCTGCTCCCCTGGGCAGTGCCCCATTGACCTCTTATTTCATGCACTTTACAACATCTGAGACAGGATTGTTATGGAAAGTTTTCGTCCCATTATATTTATCCCCAGTCATTGATCAAATTCTGGCCTTGAATAGTGACAAGAGAAAAATCCAGCAGATTATATATATCTCGTCCGTAGCTAGGTTTAATTAGCATAAGTAACACAGCAGACTTCCACGAGATTTGTGGAATGAAGAATAATGTAATATAAATGGAAATGAATCTGGGTTCTGCAAGATACAACCTTTTGATATTCATTCACCTCATTGGTGCTTTGGATGTGCATGTACAACTGTACAACTAAATGGCACAGAGCCATCGTAGATTGCACGTCCTTTAACTCTTCATTGTACAGAGAGTTTGAGGAACTGGGAGCATTCTGTACAGCAGCAAAATACCACAGATGCTTCAAATCTCAAATAAATACAGAAAGAGCATGAAATAATCAGGTCATGCTGCACCTGTGGAGAGAAACATGGAGTTTGCATTTCAGTTTGATAACTTTTTATCAGAATCTTTATTGGCCTAAATCATTCCTCTCTCCACAGACGCTGCCTGATCTGTTAAGTACTTGGAGCACACGCACACACACGCACGCATGCCCTCTTCTTGCAAGGAATCATAGTCAATGCTTTGCTCATTTAACAAGGAGAGTTAAACTCGTTTGCGCACTGTGCCATGATGCCTGTACTGTGCCAGAGCCTGCAGTGTGTATGTGGTGCAACAAGCACAGACTACTTTTAATTTCAGAAATATATTTTATTCATAATATATATAGTGAATATAACCAGTACATGTGACAATAATAAAGCAATGTTGATATCAATATATCTCTCTACATTCAATATATTTATTGTACCATCAATCCAATACATTCCCTTATCAACGCCACTCACTTTGACTCCTTAAACAATGCACCCAGTGAGCATTTGAGTTTCTGTTGCATAGGAAGCAGCCCCTCAATGTCCAGGTTCCAGGGCCCTAAACTGATGTTCTTCACCACAGAGACTTTCCAGAGGCTGCACCGAACTTCAGTGTATCCTTCAGCATATATTCATGCTCCTTGAAATATCCAGTTGGCACATTTATTTTGCAAATATCTCCTTACATTTGAAGACCAACTTGAGTTGAGGTAGCTGGCAGAGATGACTGCTAATTCCCTCCATCATATTCTGACCCTAGCAATTACACTGCCACCACGATCCACTGCAGGAGAAGTCACTCGAAGACTGCAGATATCAATGGACCAGACGTTAAACACTTGTGCTGCCAGCTCAAATGCAATGCTTCTACGTGTGTCTATGGGCTAACTGGATGGGTTTCTGGAACCTGGTTACAAGGTTTGGCAGAAAGTAAAATGTGAAGCTCTAGTTTGCTTAGCTTGCAAATATTGGCCATCATGGAGGTGAGACAGGAGGTCCTGTGCTTGATAAATCGTTAGTTGACCATGAGCCATGCAGAGCTGGAGAGAATAGAAATTACCTACCCCATCACTGTATATTAACTATTGGAAACTGCATCACCGTTTGGTGAGGAAGGATGCCATTTGATCTGCAAGGCCTTCCTAATCAAATAACCCTTTGACTTCAATAGGCAATATTCAAACATGGATAGCTGTCCTTGGCGATGGGGCAATGGATGAGGGCGAGGTTGGTGGGAATGGGTATCCTTGTGGGAAAGGTGCTGCAGCATGTAAAATGAATAATGGCGGCTGAGCGGGAGATTTAGTCGAAGGGATGTGAAAGTAAAGAGTGGGTAGCTTAAAGAGTAACTTGAGTCATGGATTCAGAAAGGCTGCACTTCCAGTGTGCCTCGGTTGGAATGTGCAGCATCTGGGACTGTGCAGTGAAGGAAGGGAGATCTACTCCACAGGAGGGCATCTCTTACCTTCCAGCTTGTTTTTGAGCCGCCTTTTACAACAAAACTCCGAAAGGCAAAGACCGGGCCCAAATCTTTTCACTCTTGTGAGTCCGTGCAAGGCTTGGGAAGGGTGGTTAAGGTGGTGGCCTCAATTGCTTCCTCTTTTGCTGGAGAGTGTGGCTGCATCGGCCGTTTTCCATGATGCTGGAATGTATTCTCCAACACAGTACCCTTTTTGTTTTGTGTTGTAAGAAACTGCTGCAATGTCCCACCATAAAAACTGATGATGATTTCATGCTTGCTTCTCATCTCTGTGCTGCCTCGATTTTAACGTCCATACTGTCTGCTTCCAATGATCAAACTCTGCTGATTCTGTAACAGGGCTTGAAATTCTCCATAGCAACCAAAGGCATTTCCCGCTATCTCCTCGAGCAGGGCGCAGTAATTCCATTAGGGACATGCTTGTGGAGACAGCCAGATATAGGGATCAGAAAGGAAAGAGAAAACCCAGGGAAACAAAACAATACACCAAAGTACCAGGTAACCACGGCAACGCAGGAAAACTCATTAAAAGGGGATATTGTCGATGGCATGCCAAAATGAAAATTCATGCTTCCCCATCTAGATAAACAAAAATACACAGCAGATCTGAAATTTAAAAGAATAGTCTGCAAACCAGCCTGCATCGCACAAAACAAGGTCCTGTACCCTAATTTTTTTATTACAATTCATATCGTGCGAGATGAGTGCAAGACAGTTTTCGTAATATAATATTAAATGTTTTAATAACTTTGACATTCATGACTTCACTTAGTTTATAGACTTCTAATTTATGGTTTGCAAAATAATATTTCTCGATGAGAGAATATCCTTAAAGTAGTTTAGGTTGGGGTTGAGCATTACACACTGAGTGGTCTTCAAAGTATGCAGAGGACACCAGGTTAACAACATACAGTCACTTCAGCTGTTGTTGTAAGCAAACTGAGTTGAAGCATAAACACTAATGGTACGTGTCATTGGTGTGGAAGGAAAGTGGGCACTTTCTATATGTTTCCGGGAGTAGCGTGATTTTGTCACAGAGATCCACAGTGACTGTTTTTTATTAAAAGGGGTGTCTTTTGCACTTTCTATCGCCTTTCTTTCTTGCTGATCTCTGCATATATCAGGCAACTGAATCAGCAATATCACTGTCACATTCAAATTCTTGGCTGTGGATGATGATGATTGGCCTCTATCTTCACTGCGCCTGTTCAGTCCTTCAACGCTCTTTAACAGCTGCGCAGCAGAGGTTGCGAGCTGAGCATGGCAAAGGATTCAGATCTGCATCCCAGCAAACCGAGGCCAGGCAACCCTATAGGTCCCTTAACTAACCCACCTCTCCTATTCTTTCATCACCCCTCCACAACTGTTCCCTCAGAACATTCCCTGCTCTGCTCTGCGTCTCCGCAGCCATTGGCTGCTGCAGATGGCGTGAAATGGATGGTGCTTTAACTTGGTCTCCAAGCGATTAATCGTCTTTTTCTGAGAAGCCATCGTTTCCACTTGCCATCTTGCCTAACCCCATTCCCAGGATGAAACTGGAAAATCCTTATGATGGAAAACCCAGGAATAACATTCAATTCCCCTCACACGGTGATGGATCACACCCGGTAAAAATACACCTCAACCCCTCATCAGGCCCCTGGGCTTCCCCTTCCAAAGTCACCCATGCAAGGAATGGCCCATTGAACAGAGCCAGATATGCCTGGGTACCCAAGCAGAATCTGTACTTACTGTGCCATAAATACAACCGAGGCTCTAAACTGCATGCACATAACTGAAGGAGAATTTCACTTGTAAATAAAATGAAAATTTTAGTTCTTTAAAAGTAGTTGGTTAAAGATATTACAACTTTCTGGAATGTTTTCAGGTAGCCTGATTTTCTTTGACTATCAAGTATAACACTCCCATTTCACTTTCCTACCTATGCTGATTGGTATGATGCCTCTTGCAAAATTTAAAGATTTTGTGATCATTGGAGAGGGACAGATGTAGTGGGAGAGAAGAAATGGCAGTAGATAAAGAAACGGATGAGGCTGAGGTTCAAACTATCTTCATAAACCCATGTGTGCAGGAGAAGATCAGGAGGCAGATTCCAGTGCTTTAGTCAGACAGGGAATTAATTGATGGAAATACCTTTCCGGAGAAACCACACTGAGAGGGTTCCAGTGTGTTTCGTGTAGGAAAATGGGTTCCGTGCAAATTGTTGGGTCTCAAATTTCAAGCCCTGATGGTGTAATGTTCTAACCACACATGATCCTCTTCTACTCCTCTCATTTCAGCCTTTTCACCTGGGACTGATGAATGAATTATAACGATGTGTTTCTTTCATTGTTTGCTTTTTAAAATGATATCTCCGTTATGTCTTCCCGCAGGCATGATGAGTCACCCACCAATTCCCATCACAGAGCTCGCTGAACACACGGAGCATTTGAAAGCAAACGACAACCTGAAGTTTTCACAGGAGTACGAGGTAAAGTATGGACTACTTTGGAAATGAATCCATGGTACCTGCAGCTTGCGAGTTCTTGATCTTCGAGAAACCAGCAGAGGTTTGCATTCTTATGGAAACTTGACGCCTAGTCAAAAATCACAAACACCTGACACTGTTTCTAACCAGTGTGCAGGTTTGGAATGTTTCTGTTTGACAGCACAGAATAACTAATGAGTGCACAGCATAGACGACCAATGTACCAAATGCTATTTGTTCTTTCACTGTGGTGGTACCATTATCACATAGATCGCCCTCAGTACATTCCCAAGGCAGGAGAGGCACAAAATGCTGGAGTAACTGAGCGGATCAGGCAGCACCCCTGGGAAACATGGATAGGTGATGTTTAGAAACATAGAAAATAGGTGCAGGAGGAAGCCATTCGGCCCTTCGAGCCAGCACTGCCATTCATTGTGATCATGGCTGATCGTTCCCAATCAATAACCCGTGCCTGCCTTCTCCCCATATCCCTTGATTCCACTTGGATCCCGACGTGGGTCCCGACCCAAAACATCACCTAACCATGTTCTCTAAGGATACTGTCTGGCCCGTTGAGTTACTCCAGCATTTTGTGTCTTTCCTTGGTAAACCAGCATTTGCAATTCCTTGTTTCTACAGTACACGAGAGATTTAGTATAGGTTTATTCCCAGGAATGGCTCACCCAAATCACAGATAAATCAAAAAGAGTTTCTTCCTGTCTATCCTAAACTATTTTGAATGATTGACCAAGGATATTGTCATTTTGACCTTGAAATAAATGATTTGTTAATGCAAGTAACCATTGTGCATCATCACATTTTATTTTTCATACTTCAGATTTTCTTATGACATTCAGCCCAGCTTTCAGAGCTGCTGTGTTCAAATTGTAATAATCACTTTTATTTTGTATTTTTCTGCTTTGCCAAGTTTATCTGAAGGTTAAGTGCTATTTAAGCATTGGTAGCTGAAATTAGAGTCCAGGCTGCGATTTATCTAACCTGCTGAGTTTGATTTAACTTATTGAGTGATTGAGTGATCTCACTGCATGACCTCACAATGGATTAGCCTTACTGAGTTTAGTTTAGAGTTCAGAAATACAACGTGGAAGCAGGCCCTTTGGCCCACCGAGTCCATGTGATACAATGGTAGCCTACACACTAATTCTATCCAACATAATAGGGACAATTTGCTTCGGCCAGTTAACCGACAAACCTGCATGTCTTTGGGATGTGGGGGAAACTGGACCACCCAGAGAAAACCCATGCGGTCACGGGGAGAACGTAAAGACTCTGTAGAGACAGCACCCGCAGTCAGGATTGAACTCGGGTCTCCGACGCTGCAGAGCAGCAACTCTACCGCTGCACCACTATGTCACCCTGCAAACCAAAACCCCTCATCTCCAACCCTAGTTGGGCTGAGTTAAATGATCCAAGTTGGCAATGATTGGCAAAGCTCGCCACTCATTCCAGTGGCTCATGAATGACAGAACAGACATTTGGATTTTAGTCTATGGAATTTTTCCTGTGGGTACTGATGAAAATAGAATTAAAAGAAGAGAGTTTAAGTATTTGAGTAAAAAAACAGCTAGCAAGTTATGTGACAAAGAGGTGCATAGTATTGCGAAGGGATTATTTCATGAATTGCCAAACTATGGCAGGCGAAGTAGTTTGTTTCTATTCTTTGAAGTTCTATGATTGTAGGAAGAAGAAAAGTAGGATTAAGGAAAGACTTTGGACCTTTTCCAATTCTACCCAAAAGGACAAAAAAGGCAGAGGAGGGGTTGCCATGGTAATGTTCGGGATTAGTACAGTTACACACCATATCAGAAGGTCCAAGCCTGTTCTGAAAGGCATTGTTTTATCTGTGGTATCACGACTAAGAGTCTCTCTATCTTCCTCAAGGAGAATTAGGAATGTCATGATGAAGAAGCGGTACTGGTGTATGGCTTCTCTCTGGATGGAGGCCACAAAAAGTGGTGATCAAACCAGTCTGAAGCTGCAAAATATAAATTAAAAAAGACATGAAAAAGAGAAAATACAGTGCATTCAGAAAGTATTCAGACCCCCTCACTTTTTCCACATTTTGTTACGTTACAGCCTTATTCTAAAATGGATTAAATTCAATTGTTTATCATCAATCTATACACAATATTCCATAATAAAAAAGTGAAAACCAGTATTTAGAAATGTTTGCAAAGTAATTAAAACAAAATAACTGAAATATCACATTTACATAAGTATTCAGACCCTTCACTCAGTACTTTGTTGAGGCACCTTTGGCAGCGATTACAGCCTCAGGTCTTCTTGGGTATGATGCTACAAGCTTGGCACAGCTGTATTTGGGTAATTTCTCCCATTCTTCTCTGCAGATCCTCTCAAGCTCTGTCAGGTTGGATGGGGAGCATCAATGCACAGCTATTTTCAGGTCCCTCCGGATATTTTCGATCGGGTTCAAGTCCAGTCTCAGGCTGGGTCACTCAAGGACATTCACAGATTTGTCACGAAGCCACTCCTGCATTGTCTTGGCTGTGTGCTTAGGGTCGTTGTCCTGTTGGAAGGTGAACCTCTGCCCCAGTCTGAGGTCCAGAACGCTCTGGAGCAGCTTTTCATCAGGATCTCTCTGTACTTTGCTCTGTTCATCTTTCCCTCGATCCTGACTAGTCTCCCAGTTCCTGCCGATGAAAAACATCCCCACAGCATGATGCTGCACCACCATGCTTCACCGTAGGTATGGTATTGGCCAGGTGATGAGCGGTGCCTGGTTTCTTCCAGACGTGACGCTTGGCATTCAGGCCAAAGAGTTCAATCTTGGTTTCATCAGACCAGGGAATCTTGTTTCTCATGCCTTTTGGCAAACTCCAAGCGGGCTTCCATCTAGCCACTCTACCATAAAGGCCTGATTAGTGGAGTGCTGCAGATATAGTTGTCCTTCTGGAAGGTTCTCCCATCTCCACAGAGGAACTCTGGAGCTCTATCAGAGTGACCATCAGGTTCTTGGTCACCTCCCTGACCAAGGCCCTTCTCCTCCGATTGCTCAGTTTGGCCGGGCGGCCAGCTCCATGAAGTCCTGGTGTTTCCAAAGTTCTTCCATTTAAGAATGACAAAGGCCACTGTGCTCTTCGGGACCTGCACTGCTGCAGAAATTGTTGTATACCTTTCCCCAGATCTGTGTCTCCACACAATCCTGTCTCGGAGGTCTATGGACAATTCCTTTGCCTTCATTTTTTGCTCTGACATGCACTGTCAACTGTGGGACCTTATATAGACAGGTGGGTGCCTGTCCAAATCACATCCAATCAATTTAATTTACCACTGGTGGACCAATCAAGTTATAGAAACATCTCAAGGATAATCAATGGAAACCTAAGGATGAACCTAAGCTCAATTTTGAGTGTCATAGCAAAGGGTCTGAATACTTATGTAAATGTGATATTTCAGTTCTTTCTTTTTAATTACTTTGCGAAAATTTCTGAACACCTGTTTTCGCGTCTTCATTCTGCAGTATTGTGTGTAGATTGATGATAGAAAAATATAATCCATTTTAAAATAAGGCTGTGACGTAACAAAATGTGGAAAAAGTGAAGGGGTCTGAATGCTTGCTGAATGCACTGTATGTTGTAGGAGTTGCATTGACTGAATTCCCGATTCCACTTTATTTTCTTAACTAATGCAGTTGCAGTTTTAGGAGACTCTAGCTCAGTGTGAGTGCATTTAAAGCAATCTCAGATCAGTATTTAAGATAATTAATTCAACCGCAGGAAACTGTCCCTTTGCTTGACAATGAATCTGCACTCTCACATTGAGTCACCATAAATTAGCTCTCATGGGGAATGGAATCGATCTGGAAGTTTTGAAGCTGCCACACCTTGTTTCTGCAGAAGGGGTGAATTCCCTTCCACATCCAACCACTTAAGCTTGCTGGAGTTTAGTTTAGAGATACAGTGCAGACACAGGCCCTTCAGTCCACCAAGTCTGCATCGACCAGCACATCAACACTACCCTACACACACTAGGGACAATTTTACATTTATACCAAGCCAATTAACCCACATACCTGTACGTCTTTGGAGTGTGGGAGGAAACTGAAGATCTCAGAGAAAAAACACTCAGGTCACAGGAAAAAAGTACAAATTCTGTACAGACAAGCACTTGTGGTCAGGATCGAACCTGGGTCTCTGGCGCTGTAAGGCAGTAGTTCTACCGCTGTGCCATTGAACATAATGTACATGAAATAATATGCTTAGGATTAGGAACACTTTTTTAAAAGATTCATTCAGTTAAAATGGTGTTGTCCTTAGCATAACACAGCATGATGGGTTTACCGAGAGAAAGTGGGTTGAAACTTCTTCCGTGTGTCAATAATTAAAAGTCATAGATTTAAAATAATTGGGAGAAAATGAGAGGGGATATGTAGGGAATTTATTGCATCCAGACATTGGTTGTGAAATGCTCTGTTTAAAAGCAAATTGCATTGGAATTCAATTCCATTGGAAATATTTGGGAAGTAATTGGACAGGTATATCAGAAAAAGTAATTTGAGTATAAACTCGAGTATGGGGCTAAACCTTCAAACTAACTGGCACGGATACAATGAGCTGAATTACTTCCTTCAGTGCAGTATTATTTTATTGTTCGACTCATAGGCTTGCAGAAATTTTTTTATTAAAAGGCTAACAGGATCATACCCTGCCCACTAGCTTCTTTCACACCTAGTTTATAGATTGTAACAGTTGTATTTAACTTACCCCTTGAAGAAAAATGTACTTCTCATTTATAGTCCAAACACATGCTTGAAGCCAATCTAATGTGATAGGGGAATCAGTTTATGAAGTATTTTAATGGCAGGTTTCCCCTTTGTCAATGACTTATTACACATTATTGTAATGTGATACTCAGCTCCAGTGAATATATTCTGCTTCCAGCAGGATATGTTGAACGCAGATACTTTCACGCAGTTAACTGAATGGTTCACCTCAGCATTTGAAGAACATCCTTGTGAAGCATCTTAGTGATAAAGATTCATTGCTATGACCCTGCATGGACGTGGAAGCAGCAATTCGCAAAGCACTAAAAAAGACCTTTGTTTCAGAATATTCCTCATATCTTCTTGGATTCACTTGAATCAGTGACATAAACTGATTGAACACCAGTGTAAAATGGCTGGTCGCAAATCAACCACCCATTTTACTCCTGTGACTTTAGTGAAGAAGTAAAATTGAAATGGAATCAAATGACAAAAGCGGCCTCCATGAAGAAATGATACATTTTAATAAATCATTCTAGATCATAATTGAAAGAAATAATGAAGTATATGATATTGAATACTGAAAATAATACTATGATGAGATTCTTGAATGGCAAATTGTAGGAACAAAGAGTAAGATCTTTCTCCATTTTTTTCTCCTCCCTTTCCCTTCAATGTTTTAGTCAATTGATCCCGGTCAGCAGTTTACATGGGAACACTCAAACATGGAGGTGAACAAACCTAAAAACCGCTACGCCAACGTGATTGCCTATGACCATTCCAGAGTTATCTTGGCACCGATCGAGGGTGAGTCTCCAAAACAATGTAGTCAATCGCATCTCAAGGTTCAGAGCTCTGAATGGGGAAATCCAAAGTGGTTTGTAAGGTCATTCAATCCACACTATCTTGATCTAAAACCAGTGCTTTGGATTCCCAATTCTGTGACATTGCCTATTTTTCTGTGTAAGCTTCATTTTTATTTTGTGTTTCTGCAAGGAACCAATTTTGCACCATCTCCACTGAAAATGTCAACACAAGTAGATGAAATGGTAAAGAAGGCATATGCTATGCTTGCCTTGAATATAAGAGTTGGGGCATTGAATATAAGAGTTACAAAATCAGGTTGCAGCTTTATAGAACTATGTTCAGGTTGTATTTGTCGTACTTATGCAGTTCTGGTTGCTCCATAACAGAAAAGATGTGAAGGGTGCAGAAGAATTAGTGAGCTAAAACAAAGTGCTGGACGAACTCAATGGGTCAGGCAGCATCTGTAGAGTGTATGGACAGACGACGTTTCAGGTCAGGAGCCTTTTTCAGGCTGATGGAATAGGGGGAGGAAAGCTGGAAAAGAGAGGTGGGGGTGGGGCAAGTCCTGGCGAGTGATAAGTGGATACAGGTGAGGGTGGGTGATTGGCAGATGGGTGGAGAAAGTAGCAAAGTCTTGAGACAAAAAGGTGACAAAAGGATGTAGGGAAGTGGTCTCTATGGAAAGCAGAAAGGGATGGGAACACGAAAACATCCATGGAGAGAGTGATCTCTATGGAATCCCAAAATCCACAAACCCAGGGATGGGTGGGGAATGCTGAAGAAACGTTTAAATAGACAGATGGATATGCAGGCAATGGAGAGATATGGGGTACATGCAGGCAGAAGGGATTACTTTAAGTTGACATCATATTTAGCATAGATATTGTATAGGCCAAAGGGCCTATTCCTTTGCTGCACTGTCCTATGCTCTCTGTTCACAAATGAAGATTCACTTCCGTATAAAGAGCTGGGGAAAATGGCTGACTGGGACAATGTACCTTCCTGGAACCTAGATTGAAATCTCCCTATAACAATGGCATGGAAATCTTATTATTAGTATCTGAAAAAGATAATAATATGGGTTAATTTTGACCCATTTCTGAGCTAGTGTAGTAGAAAATCCCAAAGCTACATATAACTTTTCATTAAATAGAAACGCTCAATCTTTGATGCTAAGAATATTGCAGATTTTGACATAAGCATGGCACACAGTTACTGCAGCCAGAAGGCCCAAGCTCTTGTCAACATTAACTTCATAAATATGTATAATAAAGCATAAGGTTTGTGTACGAGGGGAGACTGTCCAGAGGGGAGCCTGTGTCAAATCAAAACATCGACCATCCCTTTGTCTCCACAGATGCTGCATGACCCAAATGAGTTCTTCCAGCATTTTAATTTTTTGCTCTTAGTTTATGTTAGATTTCTGTTGAGAAATTATCTCCACCTGCTACCTCACCCCAGGTTTCTCCGGATGTATGTTTTCTGTTAGGCTTTTCTATTCTTTTAACAATATATGAAGTATGTGTGTAATTACAACGAGGCTCTTGTTATGTTACATGTCATGCCTCATTGTTGCTGTACAGGGGCAATATTTTCCTGCATCCCACAATTACTTAGTATTTTCAGTCACAAAATGTTTTTTTAATGAATATTGGAAATATGACTGAATTTATATGTATATATTTCAAGATTCACTGATGATATATATTGCAATTGTTATACATATATGAGTTCTGGCATTTTATTTAGTACACAGGTTATATTATAGAATTTATTTGTACAATTTTCAGACATTTTAGCTGGATTAGCTGTATGTCATGCTTACTTCAACATCAGTAATGCTCTTAGAATCTGCCTTAATATAAAGTTACAAATCTTCATTCACAATTATTACATTTAACTTTAGTAATCTTCTGAGGTCACTAAACATCTTCCTGGACAGCATGCAGGCCCTCGAGACTAGCTGCCTGTACCAATTTCCTTTGATTCTCATCACTTCTGTCTGGTCCCGTTGTTCCATCTCTCTTTCTTTCTCTTATTAGTTCTTTTTTTAGGCTTAAAACTGAGGTCACTCGATACTGGTATTGTTTTCAGAACAGTTTGATTTTAATTGCACCACTTCCCCTTCTATTTACACACTCCTCTATCCAATGAAATATATCACTGTATTCTCTAAACAATTTTTCAGGTCTTCTGAATTCCCAGATGCACGGCTAGGGCAGGTTTGGAGGATTATGGACCAAATGCTGGCAGGTGGGACTAGTGTAGCTAGGACACGTTGGCCGGTATGGGCAAGTTGGGCCAAAGGGCCTGTTTTCACACTGTGTCACTCGATGATTCTATGATAGTGATGTCCAATTTTAGTTGTGCTGTTCGATGCTAAGTAATTATCGATGTTCAGTTCAATGGAAGATGCAACATTGGTGATAAATGTCATGAACTGCGCTGTAAGCTTGAGTTGTTCTGGAGTATTTTAGGAAATTTTGCGTGAGGTTTGGTAATCTGGACACCCAGGAATCACAGTAATGAACAGTAATCAAATTTGCCACTGAAATTAAACTGATGACTGATTCAGGCAATCAGGTATTTAGTGCATTTGATGCACATCGCTCGAGTTTCACATGTTTATTTGTTCTTCCCTGACTGTTCTGCTGGATAGGAGAGTGTGTGCATGTGTGTGGCCATGTCCACGTGGGCATGCATGTTTTGTGCATGTGTGTGCATAGATATATGTGTCATTGTGTGAGTGTACGAGTGTGTCATAAGGTCATAAGTGATAGTAGCAGAATTAGGCCATACAGTGTGTGTATGTATGAGTATGTGCATGCGTATGTGTGTGTGTGTGCAAATGCAAATCATAAGATCATAAGTGATAGGAGTAGAATTAGGCCATTCGGCCCATCGACTCTACTCCGCCATTAAATCATGGCTGATCTATCTCTCCCTCCTAACCCCATTCTTCGGCCTTCTCCCCATAACCTCTGATACCCATACTAATCAAGAATCTATCTATCTCTGACTTTGCCTCCACAGCTTTCTGTGGCAACGAATTCCACAGATTCACCACCAATGTGTATGTGTGTGTGCTTGTGTGTCAGTGCGTCTGTTTCCAGATGCTCAGAGCTGGCTGCATGTGATGTACCGGTGTTTGGGTGTGTATGTGCGGGCGCGTGCATGTGACCTTATGTTTTTGTGTGCGTGCGCCTCAGTTTCATATTGCCCGCTGCTCTTAATTCTCTGAGCCATTGGAGAGGGAGCCCTGATGATCAATTTGCCCTTGGAATATACAGTAGTTGATGCAGTAAGTGGACTTAGGGTCTCTTTACAGCCCAGTTACAATTTACATGCAATTGCAATAACCCTGATAGTGGGCCCACTTGGGATACAGCTCCCTTAAATATTGAACCACTAGGCTGGTCAGATGTAAGCTTTATATGGTGCAAGTTTAATTCATTGTCAAATCTTTACAGTATTCTCTCCAAGCCCAAGTTCTCTCAACATTAAGCCGGAATAGCCTGTGATTGAGGGAACAAAGGGAATGAATGGAAGGCACTTGTTACTGTTGGAGTTTAATTGTATAAGGCATGTTTTTGGACAGCTGTTTTAATGATCACTGGCATTTGAGAACATTCAAGGTGGCATCCGGAACGAGGGAGAGGAATGGGAAATATCGTGATCATTTTAATTAAAATAGAAATCAGTCTTAAAGAAACTGATTAAAATAGTTTTAATGAAAAAGTGGTACAGCTGGCACATTATGCAGAATCCAAAGTTTGCCCTCCAGCTGCTCCATTGTACTCGGCTGTTGTTACTGCCGGAGGTTTGAACAACCTCATTTAAAGGGGAAAAAAAATTGCCTTTTTTTTAGCACTTTCTGTTTTTGTTGTTGCTGTCGCATTTCACTGCTAGCTTAGGAACTCCTGGCCTAATATTCCACCATGCTGCTAACTGGATGCATAATTGTGGTATTTGTTGAAAGGAATGCCCCTATATTCTCACGAGATGACTGATCTAATCATTAAATCATTGACCTTTACAGAAGAGTTGTCATTAAATGACTATTGGGTTATTTGTGGTTAAATTACTCTTAGGCCAATGCCTCTGCAGTTTTGATAGTCCAGATGCATCGAGTATAGTTTAGTTGAGATTAGAAATACAGCATGGAAATAGGTCCTTCGGCCCACCAAGTGCATGCTGACCATACATCACCCATACATTAGTTATATACTGCAGACAAGGGACTTTTTTAAAAACCGGTTATTAACCTACAAACACGCACGTCTTTGGGATGTGGGAGGAAAATGGGGAAAACCTACGTGCTCACAGGGAGAACGTGCAAATTCCGCTCAGACAGTACCCGAGGTCAGGATCAAACCCAGGTCTCTCGTGCTGTGAGGCAACAACTCTACCACTGCACCACTGTGCCCTTAGTCTTTTAATGATTATGTACAACATGGCATTTACCTTAAGTTTACATTGCCATTCCTCATGTGGAGATGTTAAGAAACAAAACAAGAGATGTACACAAAAATAAAAATCTGCAAAGCCATTACATTCTCAAGCAAGAAGCTCCATCAGTATATCAGAGAAAAGGCATGTGTGAGTGTTGTGGTACAAAATACATTTGGTTGCAGTGTCTTTTATTGAGGACAAAAGACACAATGAGCTGGAGTAACTCTGCTGGTCAGGCTGCATCTGTGGAGAACATGGATAGGCAACATTTCTGTTCATACTGATTCCAAACTGATCAGACCCTTCTTCAGTCTGATTAGGGTGAGAAAGCTGGAAGAGAGAAGGAGCAGGTCAAAGCCTGGCTAATGACAGGTGGATACAGGCGAGGGGAGGTTTGTTTTTTGATGAACAGATGGTTAGACAAAGGCTAGAGATGAAAAGACACGATGTGAGATAAGGATAGAAAAGGCGAGAATTGTGAAGCCAGAGGAAGAAATATAGGTGGAAAATGGGAGGGGAAGAAGAAAGTTGGGTTCGAGTCCAAGTGGGGCACAGGGAAGAGGAGAGTGGGGTAAGGAAGGAAGGAAGGTCCCCCGTCTCCGTCTCCGTCTGCGCTGAGGCCTATCGCGGAGCTGGCGGCCTCCAACTTTAACTGCGACCGACCCGAGGCTCCGGAGACAGAGCCAGCCAGGACTTACCAGCGCGGGGCTGGCTGACTTCAGGGCTGCGGCGGGTTCAGGCGTTCCGGCGGCACGACTCGGAGCTGTGGCGGCTTTCCGGTGGCGGTGGCGGCGGCAGCGACTTCGGAGGCCCGGCCGCGGGCCCAGTGGACGACATCGTCGGGAGCTCGCAGGTCACAGGTTGGTGACCTGTTTTTCCGGAGCTCCCGCGGCAACAGCTGCGTCCGCTGGACTGGAGGGCGGCAGCTTCGGCAGCTCCGACCGCCCCGGGCCGCGGAGCTGAACCGGCCCGCTCGTGGAGCGCGGTTCACCCGCGGGACTTATTTACATCACCCGGTGCGGTCACAACATCGGAGGCCCGGGTCACCTCAGCGCAGAGGAAGAGGAAGAGGAAGAAGGGAAGAGACAAAGACAAGATTTTTGCCTTCCACCACAGTGAGGAGGTGTCTGGTGAACTCACTGTGGTGGATGTTAAATATGTGTTTATTGTGTGTTTTTGTTATTTACTATATGTATGACTGCAGGCAACGAAATTTCGTTCATACCGCAAGGTCTGAATGACAATAAAGTTTTCCAAGTTCCAAGAAGGGTTGTTTGTCGGTAGTGATCTAAAATTAGATAATTCAATCAGGGTTATTGAGGAACATGGGAGAAGGGAATGACATCATTGGACACATTACAGTTGACATCAAGAGGGATGATACAGCAAATTGAAAGCAGTAGTTACCTGGCACCAAATTTAGATTTTAGATGATTGTAGATTGTACATGGGAAGAGCAACATTTAACATTGAGAGGATCATAGTTTTCAACACGTGTGAATGAGTTATAACAAGCGTAGTGAATTTCGAAGCATCCAAGCTTTGAAAGATACTGGAGCAATATATTAAAGGGTCAGGAGCAGGCAGGAGGGTTTGAGAGGAAGATTACTCACTTTGAAGCCGTGAGCTCCAGGGCTGGGCTTTGCTTGGATGGAGCATCTTGAGACAAGCCTGATTAGTGAGACGTTCACCGGCATCCTTCAGTTTCAAAGAGCATTAATGATGGAAAACTGTTGTTTGTGTGAAGAAGATGGAGAACTGGGATAAATTGACCTACAAGATTTATAGATTGGCAACTCATAACATATTCCTTATGCCCTGAAATGACGGGTAATGTGTACATCAGCAATGTTGTGTTTCTTTAAGATGACATTACAAATAAGTTTGATTCCGTTGTGCAAAGTATGTGTGTTCTGTAGGTTCTTAACATTTAATTAAACCCATTAAGGAATGTACCTTTTTTTTACAAACAAGATGCAAGCAGTTTAAACAATATGTATAGTCTATTTAAAATGCTCAACATAGACTCCCTTCAAACCTAAAAAGCAACCCAGAGAAATTGATTATGACACAATACTTATCGGATAGCAATCTTAAAGTAAAAAAGAGAGAATGTCAGAAACGTTCAGCAGGTCGGGCAGCATCTGCAACAGAGTCATCTGATGAAGTCATTCACTCACAACATTAACTCTGATCTCTCTCCATAGATGCTGCCTGATCTGCTAAGTGTTCCTGCCAGTTTCTGTTTTCTGTTTCAGACTTCCAATGTGCTTCATCCAAAAAAAAACAATCAACCAATATTACTAATAAAACCCGTACACCAATTTCTTTATACTTTACAAAATTGAATATTGATTTGCACCAGAATGAGTTTCATTTACAATCACCCCCAGGTCAAATATTGCACCAATCAGAAAATTTAGCTCTCACCCAATTTCCACATCAGGATGCAAGGGATGACATCATTCCCGTGCTATGTTTTTTTAGAGCAATGCGTAGGAACCTGGTGTCAATGCTGCTGTTGTCATTGAGCACTCTAGGAGATATGGTCTAAATCTCACGACACTGACTGCTAGTAAGGAATAACTGCATCTCTATACTCAGTTTCCCTCCCCTGACACAACACTGACCCCAAAGCAGATCCCAATCTTCATCCCATTCCTGGATCATAACAAATACCAATTCCCCGAGTGGAGTGCTAATCCATTCTCACTCACCTGTTTAATTGAATGTAGTTTAGTTCAGTTTAGTTTTGTTTATTACTGTCATGTGTACTGAGGTACAGTGTAAAGCTGTTTTGTTGCATGCTATCCAGTTAGCGAGAAGACTGTGCATGATTAGGATCAAGCTGTCTACAGTGTGTAGATACAGGATAAAGGATTTAGCATTGTTAGTGTAAGAAATGCTGTTGTTGAAATAAAGATTTAAATGAGTGGAACGGTTGTAATGAATGATAGTAGGCCCACTTCTGGGACCAGCACACAAAAAGTCGCCAGGCTTCAGCGCCATCTTGGATGTACGTCTGCTGGTTTCCTTTGCTCCCACCCTGTCCCTTAGCCACAGGCCCCGTCTTAAAAACCCAGCCTTGAGAGAGAAGGAATGGACAATATGTTTTATCCCATAAAAATAGACTTTGCCTTGTCTGTGATGACTGTGGCCAAACGGTCATTGTTTCACTGGGTGCATTGCAATTTCCGAGCCTGTTCATTTTTCCAACAAGATCCAGGCCACTAGAGTTGAAGCAACTAACTGGACTCCATAACATGTGTAGTGGCCAGGGTGACTCATTCAAAAATTGGTCTGCAAATGGAGGAGTGGTATAGAACGATAATGACATCTCGTGTAACAACATAGACTCTCTAAAATAGCTTCAATACTCCATAATCAGATGAAGCAGTTCTCCATCACGGTAACTGACCTTTCCAACGTACTTGCTGTAAGAACTAATTTTGCCCCTCTCATCTTACTCCAAACCCTGCAATACACCTATGTGACTTACCTTACGTTGATGTACAAAATAGTAGGTCCTTATACCCACTACTTTTAATATCAAAGTGTCCACACATGCAAATAGGCAAATACTCAGCCCTCCCCACACCCCAATCTCCCTACTCATCTTCCATGCTTTCCAAAACATATTTTGAGGGTGCAAAGCGCTGAGGTGCACATCCCCATTCACTACCAGTCTTCAGTGACAAGACCAAGGCTTTAATTGACAAATTTAATTCTGTCATTAAGACAAATTTAATGCCCATGGACTGTATTCCATTGAAGCCAGTTTGCCATGCCTAATAATGTGCGTTGCCTTTTATTAAGCAAAGTATTTCAATCTAGAGAGAAATATAAAATAAGCTTCTTTCAGTGTGAAGGAGCGCACTGACAATACAGCAAAGCTCGGAGTATCTTTTTAGATTCTCGCTGATCTATTACGCAAGTGAGGTCTATGTGATTTACGTTGTATATTTCTGGGAAAATGTAATGAGGAACCTTTTGTCAGTAAGGGAATTGATTGTCTTGGAGGCGCAAGTAATTAGAGCTGATGGCCGGTCTGGGCCAAGCTTGGAAATTACTTAGCCATAACAGAGGGAGCTTGTAGGAATCAGGTCATGCATCATAATATGGATGATGAATTTGAACACTCAGCTTTTGAAAAAACATGCTATGGGGCAATATAGTAATGTACTAGGGCCCAATCAATTTGCCAAATGACACAGGCTAAAATTGGCTTTCGTTTATGGCGAGGAGGCAGAATATAGGCTTGAGATGACCTTTTTTGACTCTCCATTAACTCCTTGAAAGCTGCTAAGCCCGAGGTCTTGAATTTATCCATTATTTCATGAATTGTACATTATCATGTTGTACATTACTTTTGTTTCCATATAGCATCTTAGAAATCAAGAACTCTTTTTATTTTCTTCCTTCCACTTTTCTCCCTCATCGCATTCCGGAACAGTTTTCTTCATCCCATCCCTGAAAGATCTCAAGACCCGGTCCCAAATCAACCATCCTGGTACCTCATGGAAATGTCATTCATGAAATGGCTCTTGGAAATTAAGGCTGGTTTGTCAGGGCGTTGAGACAAGTCCAGTCATTTGAGTTAACACTTGCAGTAACACTGATAGAACTTGCATTTAATTATAGCCTTTCATGCCCATAATGTCCTAAAATGCTTGGTTTGTAATATTGTTTATTATAGGAGGATAGCAGCCTAATTGTGTCTAAAAATCCACTAGCTAAGCACTCCACAGTACTCTTAATGCCTGGTGGCTTTGTCAGGATAGTTGTCCTCCTCATGTGTCTATCTATTCCCTCGACCTTTATGTCCTGATGATCATCCTAGTGTTTGTTGTGTAACAAGTGCTGCATGCTACAAGGACTCACACCCATGAATTAATTTGATTAAGGTATTATTTCTTACACATGCTTGGGCAATCCCAAATCATCTTCATACAAACGTTACGATTCCATATTTATGTTTTAAGGAAGGCAGAAATAGATGGTGGAAGAATGAGGGAGAGGAGAAGAGTAGGTGACTCTGTTTTTTTGGGGAGTTGCAAGTGACCATATTTCAAGCAGAGTTGTCCAAAATAATATTAACCACATTGGCTATGCATTGAGATAAGTTTCCTTCACCTGTGTTTTTCATGAGAGGAATGTTAATCAGGAAATCAGGGCGGCACGGTGGCGCAGCGGTAGCGTTGCCTCTTTACAATGTTTACAGCGCCAGAGACCCAGGTTCGATCCCGACTACGGGTGCTGTCTGTACAGAGGTTGTAGGGTCTCACCGTGACTGCGTGGGCTTTCACTGAGATCTTCGGTTTCCTCGCACACTCGAAATTCGTACAGGTTTGAAGGTTAATTGGCTTGGTATAAATGTAAAATTGTCCCTAGTGTGTTTAGGATAGTGTTGGTGTGCGGGGTTCGCTGGTCAGTGGGCCAAAGGACTTGTTTCCATGCTGTATCCCTGAACTTGTCTAACTAATCTCACCTGAATGAATAACCCTTCATGAATATGTCCATTTAAGGTCCCATGCACTGAATGCTCCCTGCATCAAAGTGCATGGCTAACTTTAAAAGTAGAATTGAGTTGTAAGCATGTGTGTAGAAAGGTTGTCCCGAATCCTTAATTATGCAAATATGGAAAAGTTGCAGCAATGAAGGCAGAGATTAGCTGTGCACAGTGAAAGCCATAACAGTGAATACGTGTCATGCAGTTATGGTGGATTTAGCTGTTGAAAGGGAACAGCAAAAAGCTTTTCCTCGGAGATTAGTGCTGCTTTATATTTCAAAGTGGTTTTAGAAACAATGTCCCTCTATGAACGGAGTGAGATTGAACACTTTCCTTGTATTTTCCTGTTTTTCCTTATTTCTACACTGGGACCACCTTCCCTTGCCGATATTACTGACCGTTGTCCGTGATGTCCGTTTTACTGCCAGTTTCCCATATATCCCCAAACATAGGAGGTTCCTGACAAGGAAGTCTGACCTGTATATGTGCTTTTTTAAGGCCGAGAGCACTGAAGAGTGTGGGCACCAATCCTAGATGGAAGGTGAAATCTAAGAATGTCAACACCTTGGGAGTAGAAAGCATTCAAAGGGCAGGGTCCAGAATCTCCAGGCACTGCTATATGTTGGCTGCAATACGAAATGCATTAACCACAATTGTGAGTGGATCTTGCATTCCTTTTGATTCATTTTTTTAAGTTGTTATCAAACTAGTGAATATGAAAAGGCTATTTGGTTGACAGTTAAGAACCATCTAATCACCTCCCGAACCCACATCCTCTGTCACCAAGAACAAGGTCTTCAGCCACATAGCAACAGCCCCACCTGCAGGTTCCCCGTGAAGTCACACAACATCCTGATTTGTAAGCATATTCTCTCATAGGTCTAAATGTAGGCTCAACAATACGGTGAGAGTACCTTCGCCCGAGGGACTGCCGCACTTCAAGACAGTAGCTCCCCACCGCCTTACCAAGGGTAATTAGGGATGCACAACAAACACTGGCATTGAGTCTTTAAAAAAATGAATTTGAAAGAAACAGCCATAACATTACAAATGTTGCATGGTCATGAGTTTAGATGCGTTGGGTGACCAGTGGTGAGTGGTGAGATGGATAGCGGCATGAGATGAGCTAAAGAATCCTTTAGGGACAGGTGAAACTGTAGTTGGAAATCCAGTCGAACTGGATATGAGGCATGAATGGGTGGTAACATGACAGGCGTTAAACCAAGTTGTGGGATTGACCATGATTCTTGAAGGTCCTGGCTTCCTTGATGGAGTGTATTATGAATGTTCCACACCTCTCAGAGATGAACACTTAGTAGAACAATATATATTCAGGAAATCTACCATGCTCTACAATAGTGAGAACTCAGAACCAAGTGTCCATTCATTGAAAGTAAAACACAACTGAAACAGCATTGTTCATAATAACCCTTCTCAAAAATAAGTTACAATTTCAATCATTGGAGCTCCTTGATATCCAGTGGATTTTCCACTAGTCCTGGGCCGGTTGGTCCTCTCAAATACAAGATCTTAGAATCATACAGCACATCACGAGTCTACTTGTTCCAATACATTTTCAGCAGCTCCTTGCAAATCATCTATTTTTGTCCCATTCTCCAGCCTTTTCTCCATTTTTCAATCTACATCTGACTCTTCTTTCGAAAGTTTTAGTAAAATCTGACCCAAATACATCTCAGATAGTGAATTCCAGATCATGTGAAACTACATCTCCTCATTTCTCTCAACCCTGCTTAGTTCTTTTGCCAATAATTTTGAATCCATCACGTCTTGTTCCTGATGCTAGTAACAGGGGAATCAGTTTCCGCCAACTTGCACTATCAAGCCCCTCCTAAGGTGTAATTTTAACAATGGATATCAAGACAGTTATTTCAACTTTTCGTTTCATGTGCGATGTATTTATTCAGAGTTTGGGATGCTTAGTACAAAATTAAAGACAGGTAATATTCTAAGTACTCAGCAGATCAGGCAGCATCTGTGTAGAGACAAACAGAGCCAACATTTCAGGTTGATGATATTTCATCAGAACCAGGTAAAGTAAAAAAAAAACCCAACATGTTTGAAGAGAGTGGGAGTGTTGGTGAAAACAATGGAAAAATCATTTCAATGCTTTCCCTGTTTTCATATGATGTGATTGATTCTTTTGTTAACCCCCTCCTCTCTGCTCCCACTGGCAGGTATCTCGGGCAGTGATTACATTAATGCAAACTACATCGATGGCTACCGGAAGCAGAATGCATACATCGCCACGCAGGGACCACTCCCAGAGACATTTGGGGATTTCTGGAGGATGGTCTGGGAGCAGAGAAGCGCAACCATCGTCATGATGACAAAACTGGAAGAAAAATCTCGGGTAGGACTGGACTTTCCTCAAGGCTTCTTAGCTTCAGGTTTTCAGGTTTTAAAATGTGAAATGCTAAGAACATCAAGACAGAGGTTGCACACAACCTTGTCCCAGGGTTGGGGACATGGTTTAAGTTAAGAGGGGAAAGATATAACAGGAACCTGAGGGGCAATGTTTTCACACAGTACATGTATGGAATGAGCTGACAAATGGAAGTGGTTGAGGCAAATATAATCACAAAATTGAAAAGACTTTTGTACCATTACATGGATAGGAAAGGTTTAGAAGGATATATGAGTCAAATGCAAGAAAATGGAACAGGTGTGCAGCACAGAAACAAGGCCTTCTTGGTTGGCAAGAACGAGTTGGGCCAAGAGGCCTGTTTCTATGATGTATTACTCTATGACTGTTAAGGATGATTAGAGACTTGGATATCACCATGTTTTTTTGTGAGTTTAGGACTTCATAACCAAAAGTAACCACTAATAACAAATTGTGTGAGCCTAACCTGTGTTCTCAGATAAAGTATTAGAGAGGGGTGGTTAACGATGAAGATTTCTTCCCTTGGTGGGATTGTTAATATCTGAATTCAGTAGCTGCATAGATTGGGTTTTTATAAAACGTAATTGGATGTCATAGAACCATAGAATGCAGTACAGAAACAAGCCCTCTGTCCTTGCCTATGCCAATCATCAAACATCCATGTACAATATTTGACGTATTCGTGGAGAAATATTTTGGCATGATGGGGAAGACGTTGACACGGTAGTTTGAACTCCACACTGTTTCAAGAAGCCAGCACGAACTGCAGGAATGACATAAATTGCAAACAGCAATGACATGTTGACCAGATAATTTACATTCCTAGAGATGGTTGCGGAATAAATGCTGACCAGGATATATTTTGCATTCTTCTCCAAATTGTGTCACCTAGTCCTCTAAAGCCATCCACGAGTCCACCCAGTGTTTTGGATCAAGATATCAAGCAAATGGCAACACTTCTGGCAATCTCTCAATAATGGGTAAATCTACATTCCCAGCAGAGTATTTGTGAAATTCGCATCACAGGAAGCCCAGGACAGGATCTGCTTTCACCACTGTGCCTTCCTCCTCTACTGATGATACTGTTTAGATTAGTTTAGTTTACAGCGTGGAAACAGGCCCTTTGGCTCACCGGGTCTGTGACGACCAGCAATCCCCATACTCTAGCACACTCCTACACACTAAAGACAATTTACAATTTTTACCAAAGCCAATTGAACTACAAACCGGTATGTCTTTGGAGTGTGGGAGGAAACCAGAAGGGAGAAGGTACAAACTCCATGCAAATATCACCTGTAGTCAGGATTGAGTCCGGATCTCTGGCACTGTAGGGCAGAAACTCTACCGCTGCGACAGCGAGCAGCCTTTTTGTGCTGCTTCAGTGATCTTGGCAACCCAGCACCTCACATATGTATAGGAAAGAACTGCAGATGCTGGTTTAAATCAAAGATACACACAAAATACTAGAATAACTCAACGATACAGAAGAAGGGTCTCGACCCGAAACATCTCCTTCTCTCCAGAGATGCTGCCTGTTCCCGCATTTTGTGTCTACCTTACATACAGTGCCCTCCAAAATGTTTGGGACAAAGACCCATCATTTATTTATTTGCCTCTGTACTCAACAATTTGAGATTTGTAATAGAAAAAAATCAAGTGCACATTGTCAGATTTTATTAAAGGCCTTTTTAATACATTTGGTTTCACCATGTAGAAATTACAGCAGTGTTTATAAATAGTCCCCCCATTTCAAGGCACCACAATATTTGGGACACATGGCTTCACAGGCGTTTGTAATTGCTCAAGAGTGTTTAATTGCCTCCTTAATGCAAGTATAAGAGAACTCTCGGCTCCTAGTCTTTCCTCCAGTCTTTCCATCACCTTTGGAAACTTTTATTGCTGTTTATCAACATTAGGAAACGTGCCAATGAAAGTCAAACAAGCCATTATGAGACAGAGAAACAAGAATAAAACTGTTAGAGAGGTCAGCCAAACCTCAGGCTTATCAAAATCAACTGTTTGGAACATCATCAAGAAGAAAGAGATCACTGGTGAGCTTACTAATTGCAAAGGGAGGCTAAGGAAGACCTCCACAGCTGATGACAGAAGAATTCTCTCTGTATTAAAGAAAAATCCTCAAACACCTGTCCGACAGATCAGAAACACTCTTCAGGAGTCAGATGTGAATTTGTCAATGACCTCTGTCAGCAGAAGACTTCATAAATAGAAATACAGAGGCTACACGGCAAGATGCAAACCACTGGTTAGCCGCAAAAATAGGATGGCCAGGTTACAGTTTGCCAAAAAGTACCACAGTTCTGGAAAAAAGTCTTGTGGACAGATGAGATGAAGATTAACTTATATCAGAGTGATGGCAAGAGTAAACTATGGAGGAGAGAAGGAACTGCCCAAGATCCAAAGCATACCAGCTCATCCATGAAACACGGTGGTGGGGGTGTTATGGCCTGGGCATGTATGGCTGCTGAAGGTACTGGCTCACTATCTTCATTGATGATACAACTGCTCATGGGAGTAACATAATGAATTCTGAAGTATATAGACACATCCTATTTGCTCGTTCAAACAAATGTCTCAAAACTTATTGGCCGACAGTTCATTCTACAGCAAGACAATGATCCCAAACATACTGCTAAAGCAACAAAGGAGTTTTTCAAAGCTAAAAAATGGGCAATTCTTAAGTGGCCAAATCAATCACCCGATCTGAACCCAATTGAGCATGCCTTTTATAACTGGAGAAAACTGAAGGGAATTAGCCCCCAAAACAAGCATAAGCTAAAGATGGTTGCAATACAAGTCTGGCAAAGCATCACCAGAGAAGACACCCAGCAACTGATGATGCCCATGAGTCGCAGACTTCAAGCAGTCATTGCATGCAAAGGATATGCACCAAAATACTAAACGTGACTACTTTCATTTACATAACATTGCTGTGTCCCAAACACTATGGTGCCTGAAATGTGGAGACTATGTATAAACACGGCTGTAATTTCTACAAGGTGAAACCAAAATGTATAATAATGGCCTTTATTAAAATCTGACAATGTGCACTTTAACCACTTGTAACTTTTTCTATTACAAATTTCGAATTTGTAATAGAAAAAACAAACTGAAGTGGCAAATAAATGATGGGTCATTGTCCCAAACATTATGGAAGGCACTGTATGTGTCCAGGGGTCATGCATTCTTCATGTATAATCGTAGATAACTAGCAGCTGTGGTCTTCTGAACCATGGGTGGTGTATGGTGGCGAATCCATATCCACCTTACACTGATTCAGATGTTAAGTTCCACTGAGCTCTGTATGACTGGTAAACTCTATGAGTCCTGGTCAACACTTGGTCCAGGGATCACTTCACCAAAAACAGATGAACAGGTACTGTTGATTGGGATCTATGACAGTGTCACACTGTGATCATCCACACAGTTAAATCCAGCCCCGTAAAACAACCCGTATCACTTGAATTTGCTTTTCAATGCACACCACTGCACTGTATAAAAGGTTAAATGGTGCCACTCTACTCTGCTCAATGTAGTGGTTGATTGCTATGGTTTATAACACTTAACATAAAACTGGCTTCATTCGACTGACTGCAGTTAAACACAACCACAGCTTGGCAAAAGAGACCCAGCCTCGACCCTCTTCTCATCAACAGCAGTACCAAAACCCCCTTTGTCTGCTTGGGACTGTGAACTTCTGAGTGCAAATTGCAGGTGACCCGTCTTTAATATTAAACCAGTGCCCCTCAGAGAGGATTTGGCATCCAGTACTAATGCTGAGAACTATACTCTACTCTGCACCTTTCCCTTCGCTCTATCTATTGTGCTTGAGTTTTTGTATGATTGTATTTATGTGCAGTGTTATCTGACTTGATTGGAAAGCATGCAAAATAAAGCTTTTCACTGTAGCTCGCTACACATGACATAACAGTAATAAAACCTAAACCTATAATGGCCTGGTTGCTACTCTGGTAAGCCTGATGTGATTCAATAATGTGGTGCAGCTGACACCCCTGTGATGCTGCCCTGTGAAATCAGAGAATAGATGAGGACAAAATGCTGGAAATTCACAGCCGGCCTATCAGCATCTGAAGGAAGAAAAGCAGCTTAATATTTCAGTTCAGCTGAAGCATCTCCACGGAAAAGTAATTCCACTGCACCCACTGTGTACTTTATTTTACTTTTATTGGATCGTTAGTTAGGTATGGGTGAGGAGAGGAAATCAAGTCAAGTCAAGTCACTTTTATTTATATAGCACATTTAAAAAACAACTCTCGTTGGCCAATGTGCTTTACATTGGTAAAAGAATAGTATAACAAATAGTGGTTCATAGATAAAATACAAACATCACTACATACATATAGCGCTCACTCAGAGGACGTCAAGAAAGGCTTGGGAGTAGAGATGAGTTTTAAGTCTCGACTTAAAGGAGTCAATGGAGGGGGCAGTTCTGATGGGAAGAGGGATGCTGCTCCACAGTCTAGGAACTGTAACTGCAAAGGCGCGGTCGCCCCTGATCTTATGCCTAGACGGCGGGATGTTCAGCAACCCCAAAGTCAGCCGATCTGAGGGACCTGGAGGTGGTGTGGTGGGTAAGCAGACTTAGGTGGGCTTTGTGGACATAAAGGAGGATCTTGAAATGTATTCGGAACCGCACAGGGAACCAGTGGAGAGAGGCCAGGATCGGGGTGATGTGGTCCCTTTTTCAGGTGCCCATCAGGAGTCTCGCTGCGGCATTTTGCACCAGTTGCAAGCGGGACAGGGAAGATTGGCTGATGCCAGTGTAGAGGGAGTTGAAGTAATCTAGGCGGGAGGAGACAAATGTGTGGATGATCTTTTCGAGGTCATGAAACTGGAGGAATTGTTTTATTTTAGCTATCGTCCGAAGCTGAAAGAAGCTAGCTTTTATCACGGCATTGACTTGTTTGTCAAACTTCAACGCTGAGTCAAATATCACACCAAGGTTTTTGACGTGAGGTTTGAGTAGTGGGGTAAGGCTTCCAAGACTGCCTACTATCGTTTTGATTGAGTCCAAGGGGCCGAGAAGGATTGCCTCAGACTTACTCTCGTTTAGTTGGAGGACGTTCTGGGCCATCCAACACTTTATATCCCCGAAACAGCGGATAAGGTTAAGCAGATTTGATTGGTTTTTGGGCTTCAGGGGGAGATAGAGTTGTGTATCATCTGCGTAGCAATGGAAGGAAATGCCGTGCCTTTCAATGACTTGGCCTAAGGGGAGCATATACAGGGAGAAGAGAATGGGGCCAAGGATGGAACCTTGTGGAACCCCACAGCAGAGGCTAGCTGATGAGGAGAAAGAGTTGCCTATGTTAGTAGAGAAACTCCTACCTTTGAGGTAGGAGATGAACCAGCTCAGGGCAGTGCCATCAATGCCAACACCGCACCGGAGACGGTCAATTAGGATGGTTAGCCGTTAGGTTAGGATGGTTAGGAAGTTAGCCATTCCATCTCAGAGGGACTTCAGACCTAACCTGGAAAGATAGTTGCTCCCTCAAACCTAACAATAGGCTTAATTCACAGTTTACTGCAGAGTAATCCCAACGTTGCTTCTCAGCAGTTTGAACAATGTTATCCAAATGTCACACGTCCACCTTGAATTGCATTTGTATGCATTTCCAGATGCTCTGATTGCTACAGATTCCTTGTGGCCTGATACTTTATCAATGCCCACTACAGTGTTTCTGTGCAGGTATCTATGTATTTAGCCTGTGTACAGATACTTATGCCAGCTGTACAGTAAATCTCTACGCAGGTGTCCATACCTACCTACCTGCCTGCCTGTATCCAATGTCCAATCGAGTACTTATGCTTGCTGCTTGTACCTAGTGATTTTGCAGAGGAATCTAGAACTGCTCCTGCACACTGAGTCTCAATGCATCTATCAAACAAAATGAGAGGAAATTTCTTCAACCAAAGAGGGGTGAACCTTTGCTATTCTCTACTTACAAGAATTGAGACTCGGTAACAGAATGTGTTCACAGCAGGGGGTTGATATTCTGCAATGCGAATGAAATCAAGGAATGTGGTGGAGAAAAGCTGTACTGAGCTAGTGGATAAACCACAATGTTATTAAACGACCTAAATGATGCAAAGCACCTACTCCTGCTTCTACTGATACGTTCTTGTTTGCACATACAATCCGTACAAAGAGTGTATTTGCACAGACATCTATTACCTGCTATTCTGTACTGGCATCTACACCAGGTATGTTTACCCACTCCCTACATACTGGTGTCTTAATCACACTACTCGTAACTGTGATTTTTAAGAACATATTTGTGCCTGTTGTCTCAATGGACCTTCCTTATTATTTGTGCCTTTTGTTCAGGTGAAGTGCGACCAATACTGGCCCAGCCGAGGGACAGATACCTACGGAATGATACAGGTGACTCTGTTGGACACCATTGAGTTGGCCACCTTCTGTGTTCGAAATTTCTGCCTACACAAGGTAACTAATTTTACAAATTAACATACTCTAGACCTGTGAATGGCTGGTTGTGAAAAAGGATTTGAGAGAGGTGTTTTTCTTTAAACAATAGGACAAATTCTCCAATGGATATGGAGAAGCTCTTCTCTGGGAATAGATCAGGCTCTATAAGAGATGAAGGGTTTGGCATCTGAGGGTTGAACTAGATCTCTATTGGATTATTGCTAGTGTCAGTACGAGGTAGTGTGTAATAGAGGGTGGAGGGATTAGTGTGTGAAGGAACTGCAGATGCTGGTTTAAACCATTTTTTTAAAAATGTAAAAATTAGGGTTTAATGTCTGATTTTGTGTGTGTGTGTGTGTGTGTGTGTGTGTGTGTGTGTGTGTGTGTGTGTGTGGCTGGTATCTCGGGTCAAGAGTGTATTTATGCAGTTATAGTTAACGAGAAGTTGGTATCTTAGGATGGGGTTAACAGTGTGTGGTTAATGGAGAGCTGGTTTCTTAGAATGAGAGTAACAGTATGTGGTTAATGGAAGAACTGTTATTTGGCAGCAGAACTGACTTGTTATTGATGATGAAAGAGTTGGTATCCAAGGATGTAGACAAATATTGATGATTACTTGGAACAGTGACAAATCCTCAAAGTAACCAAGCTTCCCAAACCTGCTGAATATTGTGTTTGGCTCCCGCAAGGCTACAGGTAACCTGCCTACAACCATGAGGGTTTTGGAACAAGTCAATGTAAGCTGGGCAACGTGAATCACTTAAGGCTTTTAGGAAACAAAGGAAAAAGATATTTGAAATATTGTGTTCAAGCACACAATTACAATATATTAATGAGCGCTTGTCATTCAAGTAGGTTTCTGCTTTTGTGAAATCATCTCCTTTCACAGCGACTCATTTGCATTTTGACTTTGTCCTGTTTTTGCGTGATGTTCTGGAAAAATCTCTCCACTCATTGCTTACATATAATTGCATACTTTTTCTCTGAGGAACCTCAGTGGCGCACCCGTGTGCTCGGAGGTCAAGCTTACTCCTGTGCCAACATGTTATCAGTCCCCCCGCAAACTGAGATCATCAACAAAATATTACTTGCAGTCCCCTGAGATCTAGAAATCCAAACTCGGTGTCTTAATGTGTAAATTCCAGATCTCTATGGCAAAACCCTGTGGCACGCAATCAAGGCTCGGTAGTTCTAGAAAGGCCCAACAGTGAATACTCCCTCTCCAAGATGCACCAGATTCAGGATATCAAGCGCATAGCACAAGAAGAAATTGTTCATAGAATTTTCTAACTAATGAGTTAGGAAAAACATTTTTACTGATCAGGCAATATCTTTTATTCAATGTGTACCTCTCAATAACTTCCACAAATTGCACCCATTCCACGTAGTACAATTTCAGAACTACCATGATTAATGCCCCAAGGTATAATTAAAATTATATCAATATCAGGGACATATGAGCATACAAAATAGCACTACTTGTCTTAGACACAAAACAATTTTATATGTGATAATATAGATAACATAGAAAAAATGATTGAAACACCTGGAGAAAATGGAGATAAAAAAACTGCAGATGCTGGAATCTTGAGCAAAGCACAAAGTGCTGGAGTAACTCAGTGGGTCAGGCAGCATCGGTGGAGGGAAGGAACAGATGACCTTTCGAATCTGGATCACTCCTCTAAACATTGTTTCTCCATTCCCTTCACAGGTACTGCCCGACCAGCTGAGTTCATCCAGCATTTTTTTTGCTGCAGAAAATGTATACCTTTTCAAAACTTAATAATCTTTCTCAAACACTGTGCATCTTGCTGTTTTAACACATTTATCATCTAAACCTCCTGATGGCACAACCCCTAGTCTTCTGCAAAGGACATTTATTTAAAATAATACTCATTTCTGACCAAATAAATATATTACAGATAATGCTGGAAAAACTCAGCAGGTTAGCCAATGTTTGTGGAAGAGAAACAGCAATAACATTTCAGTTCCAATATATCTTGCTTGGACCAAAGCTTGCTTTGGCAGTGATTCAGTTGGCAGAACCTTGACCTCTGAGTCAGAATGTTGCACGTTGCAATCCCACCTCATGACCTGAGCATAAATATCTAAACTAATATTCTAGCATATTACCAATGAAACAGCTTTAGAAAATGATGATTGTCACTTTGCTGCTTTGGGGAGCAAATTCCCTCTCTCTTTTCTACAATGTCAGCAGTGATTACACATCAAAAGAGTGCATTCACACCTTGGGATGTCCTGAAACATGTGTGATGGGCACGATATACATTTTCTTTTTTGTCTTTCTTTTCAGAACGGCTCCAGTGAGAAGAGGGAGGTGCGCCAGTTTCAGTTCACAGCTTGGCCTGATCATGGCGTTCCAGAATATCCCACTCCTTTCCTAGCATTCCTAAGAAGAGTGAAAACCTGCAATCCTCCGGATGCCGGCCCCGTGGTGGTACACTGCAGGTATGGTCATTCCCTGATACTGGAAATTGGTCTCTGCTTTCCTCCTCCATTAACCCATTACTTCAAATGTCAATGGGGCAGCCATGCAGTTCATGGTTGGAGTTTACAACACAACAGTTCTAATTTTGATTACTTTCTCCACACATTTTACTTCATAAGATCTAAGAGCAGAATTAGGCCATCGTGTCTGCTTCGCAATTCAATCATGGGTGATCTCTATTTCTATTTCTCCCTCTCAACCCCTCTCCTGCCTTCTCCCCGTAACTTTTGGTGCCTTTACTAAGAAAGAACCTACCAATCTCCGCTTTAAAAATACCCAAAGACGGTCTCCACAACCGTCTGTGGCAATTAATTCCACTGATTCACCACCCTCTGGCTAAATAAATTGCTCCTCATCTCTATTCTAATAGTATGTCCTTAAATGTGATTTGACCAATGCCTAATAAAGCTTCAGCATTTACGGCCAGTCCCTTCGACCAAAGGGTTTAGTTTAGATGGGCTGGAACTATTATAAAATAAATCTGCAAAGGGAGAAACAAAGAACTGTATGGTATTATTTCTGGATCCCTGTAGGCCAAAGAAAGTGAACACCACGTCATCTTATTTTTAAAATACTGTTTATTCACAAATTGTTTTCTTTGGAGAATGATGTATAGGAAACATAATGTTTAATTCTGTATACAGTGGTCAACAGTGAGATGGAGAGAAAATGTTCTCTTTATGACTTTAATTCTAGCAGGAGCTATAATTCCCATGTGTCATCTCTACTTCCCACACCACAGCCCCTCTGGCGGAACATAAAACTAAGTATTCATAGCCTTGGGCGTTAATGATATATATTTTATGCTCAACACTGGACAGTTTAATATTGTTGTTATTTATGATCATCACAGATTTCAGCCCCAATGCACATCACTAAATCCTACGCGGTGCTTAAAACAAAAGTCTATTAAACTAGACTTCCACTATTTTACTGTTGTCAGTGATTATTTGATGAGTATTCAGCCAATATTGTGAACCAGCCTAGACTTGTTTTTATTTAAGTATTACCTCTATTTTGGATCCATCCATTATGACGATTGTCCATTATGATTTACATCACCCTTTGAAAAGCAAGTTCAGCTCCATTTAGCTCAGCTCAGCCCAGCCCAGCCCACCCCGCTCCCACCTGTGTTCACCTATTACCTCTCAGGCTTTCTTCTGCTCCACCTCTCTTCCAGCTTTCTTCCCCCCTCTTACTCCTCCCCCCTCAGTCTGAAGAAGGGCCCCATCCCAAAAAGTCAATTATCCATGTGCTCCAGACACGCTGCCCAACCCACTGAGTTACTCCAGATCCATTTTTTTCACTTGGGTCAATTAATCTTTCAGTGCTGGAGTTGGTCGGACTGGCTGCTTCATCGTCATCGATGCCATGCTAGAGAGAATAAAACATGAGAAGACGGTTGACATCTATGGCCATGTGACGCTGATGAGATCTCAACGGAACTACATGGTACAGACGGAGGACCAGTACATTTTTATCCATGATGCACTGCTGGAAGCAGTGGCTTGTGGGACCACTGAGGTGATGGCCAGGAATTTGTACTCTTACATTCAGAAACTCACCCAGGTTGAGACAGGGGAGCACGTCACAGGCATGGAGCTCGAGTTCAAGGTAAGAAGATTTTCTTTGTTGATTCCAAACAGGCTTGAGGAATTAACATGCAAATATTTATTGCCTTGATAGCCAAAAAATCATTGAGGAAAATCTTCCATTGAGTATTAATATTTTGATCCAATCCCTTCTGTCCGCACCCTATCTGAAGACTTATCCTCTTCAGGGAATATGGTTTCCATCGGTGTCAGAGCTATTGTACCAGTGCAACATCAGTGAGACGACAGGTTTCAGGATGAGCCAAGCTTTGTCCCGTCTGAGTAAAATGAACAATTTTATGCTCAGGGCAATTTTGTGACTGTGGGACATGGTGGGAATTTTAGACAACTCAAAGTGAGCTGTTGGATTTCTGTAGATACTATTGTCTCTTTAGTTATAGTCACAGTCATACAGTATCGAAACAGGCCTTTAACCCAACTTACCCATACCGACAAAGATGGCTCATCTACATGAGTCCCACCTGCCCGCATTTGGCCCATATCCCTTTAACCCTTTGACGCAAGAAAGCAGAGTGGATTTGTGTTCTTATCTGTTGCACTCCCATCTCAATGTCCTAAAACATATCATTTTCAAATTTGTTTTTGTTTTAATTTTATATTCACTAATTGCATTTGGGTAAAAGTACACTTAAAGTGGCATTGCTTTGAGAATATCAGACTGAGAGAAATGTCAATGCGGATATAGTGGGATGGTTAATATGAGGCAGATGCATGATTAATTTGCTGTCCCGCAGTACTTACTTTTCAAGAGCTTTATCCAAAAAAGATCATATTACCCCAGATATGTCCTGTGTAACATCATATGGCACCTTGGCAACCTTTAAAAGAACATATAGAAATGAGCAGGCACAGCTAATAGTGCATTACATAAAACCAAATTACCTTACAGGTGAAACTAATATAGATATAGTCCTGTCTGAAGAAGGGTCCCGACCCGTAATGTCACCCATCCTTTTCCTCCAGAGAGGCTGCCTGACCCGCTGCGTTACTCCAGCACTTTGTGTCCATCGTAAGCACTAGATATATATTGGGCAGTGTAGGGTAGTTGGAGGGATAGTGCTGATTTAAAGGTTGGTTTTTCAAACCAATATGATAAAGAAGAGAGATCAATGAGTTTAGAAGGGAGATCTAGTGGGAAGTCAAGAAACTAAAGGTGAATAGTAATGTCAGGATATAACATGTTAGTCAAAGGGGACTATGAGATTGGATGTGTAACTATTAAAAACTTTCCATCTAGCATGCACAGAGTCTTGGAGGGAATAGAGGAATACTTACACTGAGACATAGGAGTACATCTGCACAAGAGACTACTAAAACTTTACGGCAATCACTGAATGTGGGAATAAAAGAATCAACTCCAACCAAGCCATTGAAAATTGATATTCACAAAGGGGAAATGAAGGCAAACTTTTGTCTGATGCTTTCATTTTTATATTACATGGAATTTAACATATCATGTCACCCTTCCTCAGAAGTCTATTGGAATACTGTGTATAGCGTTGGTTTCCTTGTTTACAGAAGGATGTTACTACAATGGAATCAGTACAGAAAAAATTTACCAAATAATATTGATTTCTCTAACTTCAAGTAACTCCTGTATTCTCTCTCTCTCCATACATCCCCCACCCAAGTCGCACCAGTTTCTCATTCTCACCTAGCAAGCAGCTTACAATGGCCCTTTTCCTTTATCATTCTTCTTTGCATATCTTTCATTCATTGTTCGATATCTCTCTACTTCACCGTCTATACCTCTCATTTCCCTTTCCGTTGACTCTAGTCTGAAAAAGGGTCTTGACCCGAGAGATGCTGCCTATCCCGCTGAGTTACTCCAGCATTCAGTGTCTATCTACGGTTTAAATCAGCATTTGCAGTTCCTTCCGACACAATAACAATGGATAGATTGCTTTATAAGGAAAGGTTGGACAGTCTAAATTTATATCTGCTGGAATTTAGAAGAGTGACGTCACTGTTTAAAAATAAGGGGCACCATTTATGACAGAGATGAAGTGACATTTTTTGTGAATGTGTGCAACGTCAAAAGTTGGTGGAAGCAGAAACTTTAAATATTCTTCAGGACGGGGAAGAGAGATGACTGGGATAGGAAGATATACAGCGTGAAAGCCATACCTGATGTTGGGCACAAGAAGAACCATGCAGGCACCAGGATAGCAGTGAATAATGCCTTCGGCTTCCTCACCATTATATTTTGTTGTCTGCATTATTAGACTGGGCCGGGTTACATGGCGATTAATTGCAGAGACTTCATTACCACGGGCTGCATTGCTGCACAGCTTAACAATGCGAAAACCGCAGCTCCAGCCAGGGGAAGAATAACAAAGAAGGTCTGAGGGACATGAGGTTGCGGCAGGGGTTATGGGGAGAAGACAGTTTAGTTTATTGTCATGTGTACCAAGAGTGAAAGCATTTGTTGGGTGCTATCCAGTCAGCAGAAAGACAATACATGATTACAATCAAGTCATTTACAGAGGGAGACATAGATCAGCCATGATTGAATGGCGGAGTAGACTTGATGGGCCAAATGGCCTAATTCTGCTCCTATCACGTGAACTTATGAGAGCAGCAGAGTGAAGATGCAGGCAACTTTGGGTATGGTCCCAGCAGAGTGGAGGAGGCAGCCACTGGCGCTGTGACATACAAATAACTCACCACAAGGAAAGGATTTTGCCTATAGAGCTTCGAAAATAACATTCACCAATGCAGATTAAGTGACCCTCTCCACACCACAATCCTTAATGCAACACAGTATGCTAATAAACAGCTGGAAGAGCTGTGTTGTAGCTTGCATTCCCTTCACTTCCTGCTGTGCAAGTCTATGTTCACTGGAGATAACACAGGAATGAACAAACTCTCGATCCATGTACTTTAATGGGTTGCCTTAACCTTCTGTATTTGTTGTTGACCACCTCACTTAAAGGACTCCCTCGGATCCCCACATGAGCAGTGTTGGCTGGGAGAATCTCTACACTGTGGTTGCAGGGAGCTTTATGCAGATCGCTGTGACATATCGAAAAGAAAATATGTATTTGCATATTCGCAGAGCAGGAAATCAGAAACAAATAGAGGCTGCCGAGAACGAAGGGGGGGACCTGGCAGAGGGGGGTGAAGAGAGAATGAAGGTGGTCCTGGCTGAGAGGGAGGGGGGCTGATTCCACATGCGGCAGTAGGCAATAGATAGCACTGTTCGATAAACCTTTGTAAGTTTGTCGGCACCAAAACGTGGCGACACTTGTGTACTGCCTAAGTGCTGCATGATTTTTAACAAGCTGTTTGCGAAACAAAGCATTTCACTGTACCTAGTAGGTACATGTGATAATGAAATATTGAAAGAGAGTGGTGGAAACACTCAGCAGGTCAGACGGTATCTGTGGAGAAACAAAATCATAGAGGGAACATTTCAAGTTGGTGATCCTTTATCAAATCTGATCAACTGTGTGAGCCACGAAGGCTGAGCCACTGAATATTTTCAAGGCTGCAGTGGACAGATCTTTGGTCTTTGTCGTTACCTACAGAGACGTTTGCCTCACTTGACGTCCACAATTGCTTTCATTCTCCTTCTCCTCTCTTCTTCTCAGCGCCTGGCCAATTCCAAAGCTCACACGTCCAGATTCATAAGTGCCAACCTTCCGTGTAATAAGTTCAAGAACCGCCTGGTCAACATCATGCCGTACGAGACGACGAGGGTTTGTCTACAGCCAATCCGCGGAGTGGAGGGCTCCGACTACATCAATGCTAGCTTTATCGACGGCTACAGGTACGTGCCCAAGGGGTCAGCTCCATTACTGGCTGATTACCGTTAAGACGGTAAACCTTCAGAGCAATATTACACTGTTAAATGCACGGTTATAGCAGCGGGAGACTTATGTTTTACATTACAAACTGTTTCATACTTTCTAATAGATTGGATGAGGCACTTATGTTGCCCATTATACTCTGAAAAGCAGTCATCTGCAAATACAATTACAGTTACATATGCATGATCTGAAGACCATTTACCTAAAACTTTATAAGCTGAAGTTGCTACTGGATTACTTAACCGCTGACATCCGTTTTTCTAATTAACCCATAATTGAAGCAACTTTTGTGTCTTCTCCCATTCTAGTAGGTTTGTGCAGAGATGTGGTACTGTGAGAGCTTATAGCACAACAGTTCCTCTGCTGAATGCTGTTCACATCTGCAAGGTGTCACAAGCTCGAGGTGACCACAGCTGACACCATCTTGGATTTGCACTTCCCCACTAAACTCTCTGCCTCTTGCGCACTACAGCCTTCTTTACACACTCAAGACTTATCCTTTTCTCATGACGCCTCACCTGCTGAATTCTGTTGTCCACGTACTGCGTATGGATGAGACTAGCCTGACTGACTGGATGGCTGATTCTCAATCTCCAGAAGAACTGTTGCCTCTGCTCAGAAGCCCTAAGATCTGGGTGGATTTAACCTACAACTTCCACTAGTCAAATCAATTTATTTGTGAAAACTAATGATAAATAAAAGAAAGTCCATGGTTCAGGATGAGTGGTTATTAAACCTGAAGATTTTCAAATTTTAATTGGAGTCTGTTTAAAATATTGTATTTTTAATCTACAGCTTTGGCTCATTGAGTCCAGATGCTTGCTTGTGTTATTTGCTTGTAGTTAATATTGCCATGAAGATTGTGACCATGAGTGTTAATGAAATCATGCAATCAAAAAATTGACCAGAATTTGATCCCCACATCTCTCATTGTCTGTTCTTTCTCCGACCAATATCCCACCCTCCCCACCAATCTATGAAGCACCGCCCTTATGTGGCTGTAAAGCTACCACTAAATATTTCCATGTGTTGCCAGTTCTTCCACTTTCCAATCCATGGACAGTCTTGAACAACCTGGCGGCAGAGAAATAAATGTTTTTTTTCTGTCGGCCACCAGATGACCAAAATATGAGGTGAAATAAAATCTACAACCCCTGAAACTCTGAAACGAGCAAGTATTTGACTGACACAGAAAAGAGCAGCAGCAGCTGTAAGGGAGGAATACATGGGATACATGAACTCCCTGCACAGATGGCAGTGGACAATCTGATGCTCTGATTACTGGCCTTCAAAGGAAAGCAGTTTCAGACTATTGCAGATTAGACTGGCCTGATCCCCCGCTGGTAGCTGGTGCTTTGATTGTGAGATTTCATTAAATAATTGGTCCTTCGAGCCATCTCTTTCCACAGGCTGTCTAAATTCCTGTATGTCATAGGTTTTGCTGTCTAATCTCCTTTCCAGACTACCTGGACGCTGTACTATGGTGGGCGTTACCACTTGCATCTTATCTATTTCTGCAGACTGTTTACCGTACCCCAATGTTGACTCTGCCCGCTCATTTAATCTCCTTCTATAGACCATGTGTACTCTACTGTACCATTGACTCCACTAACTTAATAACCTGCCATTGAACATGTGCACTCTGTCGTGAACCTTATACCATCCAATTAATCTCCTTTCACAGGTCATGTCAATTCAGCTCCACCCATTCAATCTACTCGAGTGGATCGTGTATTATAGGCATTTGCCAACATGTCCCATGGCTCCTCGGCTTACAGCCGAGGCGAATGTTTGTATTCTCTCAACAATCAGTTAATTCTTCTCCCACAGGCAACAGAAGGCGTACATTGCCACGCAGGGTCCTTTAGCAGAGACCACAGAGGACTTCTGGAGAATGTTGTGGGAGAACAACTCCACCATCGTTGTCATGCTTACTAAACTTCGAGAAATGGGTCGGGTAAGTGTTGCTGAAAGTGAGATGGGTTTCTGCGACGTTCTGCTGCATATTCTGAGCCTTGGTTCACTGTCTTTTGTTTCATTGGTTGGATTAGGTCACTGTTTTAAAGGAACAAGGTGTTTGGAGACTCAGTATGCAGTGTCACCGAGTGTCCAACCCCAATCCCGTAATCATTCAGCTCTCGGTCTTGGCAGTGGGAAGGCGCTGCCCCTATCAATAAGAGACAGAGGGCTTTTCGAGGGAAACCTGGGAACGGAGATTGGGCAGTTTCACCTTTGCATTTAATGGATATGTTCATTCTGTTCCCGTGGCATGAATCCATGGATACAGATCAGCTTAGAGAAAAGAGAGGTTATTGAGGAGTTCATATAGCCCATCCACAATTAAAGTAAGGCACAAATGCAATAGAAGATAGACACAAAATGCTGGAGTAACTCAGTGGGTCAGTCAGCATCTCTGGGGAAAAGGAATAGGTGTCGTTTCGGATCGAGACCCTTCTTCAGACGCCAATTCCCTTTCTCCAGAGATGCTGCTTGACCCACTAAGTTAGTCTATCATATTATGTCTATCTTGCAAATACAGAATATGCCTCCAGATAAGTAGATAACTGTTCCACAACTTTTCAGCTGATCTACTGTATGTTCCACTGGATCCTATACAACCCTCTTCACCGCTACGACCCCAACAATTTTTGTGTCAAATGCACATTTCCTAATTAGACCAGCCATGTTCTCATCCAAGCCACTTACAGTATATATATTACAGACAAAATAGGCCCCAGCACCTATACATCACTCATTGCAGACTTTCAGTATGAAAAGCACCCGGAGAAAACCCATGCAGACACAGGGAGAGCGTGCAAACTGTACAGACAGGATCAAACCCGGGTCTCTGGCGCTGTGATGCAACATCTCTACCACTGCGCCACTGTGTCGCCATGTTGCCAGATTTGTTGCCAGACATTCTCCCTCTCTAAGACTCTTCTTCAGTTGCAGGTGTGTAGGAAGGAATTGCAGATGCTGGTTTACATCAAAGATGGACACAAAATGCTGGAGAGGCAGCATCTGTGGATAGAAGGAATTGGTGACGTTTCGGATTGAGACCCTTCTTCAGACTTCTGAAGAAGTGTGTCGACCCGAAACATCACCCATTCCTTCTATCCACAGATGCTGCCTGTCCCGCTGAATTACTCCGGCATTTTGTGTCCATCTTTGCAGGTTTAAAGTCGTCAGCTTCCATTTTCCTCCTTAACAGTTGTGAACGTCGCCTCATGGTGAGCACCTGCTGATGCCGGAGATATTTTGTCAGATCTGCTTGCAGACTCGTCTCCAGCAGTTGGCTTTACCCACATCACCATATATATTTTCAGATCTTTGTTTAAATCTCCCTCTTGCACACTGGAAGCTGTCGGTCTCGGGAATCAATCTTGACAACTAACTCAGTCGGCTCTGACGAAGCAGCTCTCCTCCGAGCACAATCTTTAACATTACTGAGACTGCGCCAGCTTCTAGTGAGCAAGGAAAAGATAGGAACAGAAGTGAGTTGCTTAACACTAACTTCAAGTGAGTTATATTCCCATGTATCACTTCCTGCTGGTTTGCCGTGCGATAGTCAGAGTCCTGAAACCACCTGCCTCTGAAATCTAGTGATCTGAGGGGTGAAGTTTCTACTGGGGAATGGGTTGATATCTGGAATGTGGGCGTCATGGTGGCACAGCAGTAGAGTTGCTGCCGTAGAGTGCCAGACACCCGGGTTCGATCCTGACTATGGCTGCTGACTGTACCGAGTTTGTACATTTTCATCGGGATCGCGTGCGTTTTCTCTGGGTGCACCGATTTCCTCCCACACTCCAAAGACATTCAGGTTTGTATGTTAATTGGCTTATGTCATTGTCAATTGTCCCTAGTGTGTAGATTAGTGCTAGAGCACAATGTGATCAGCGGGGTGGATTCAGCAAGCTGAAGGGCATGCATCCACGCTGTATCTATGAAGTCTAATGTCGAATGTGCTGCTGGAGAGGTGGTGGAATCAGATTTAATGGCAATGTGTAAGAGGCATTCAGCAGATGCATAAACAAGCAAGGCATGGAAGGATGTAGTCCCAATGTGGGCAAATAGGCTTGGTGTAAATGGTTTAAAGGGTTAGCCTCGATCTAATGGACTGAAGGCCTCATGTCAGTGCCAAATGACTCAGTAGTTTCCTTTCTCTCTAGGACCATGTAACTGATTGGGCTCAGCTGGTTGTAAGGGGTATTTAGAAAGAAGATAGAGTTAATGTTCTGGAGGGAGTTCAAGACCAAGACGGTCCTGTATTTGAAATTGGATGATTGGTGGATGAGAGGACCTTTGTCATTTAGAAATGAAGGAGATTGGGAAGGACCGTCAGTGCAAGAAGAGCAGTTGGGAAGTGGGAGTCGGCATGGAAAGATCCTGTTTCACTGGATTGAAGAGTGCTGGAGAGGGAGAGCTGTTGGAGAACTGGTTTCATAAGGGGCTGCTCAGGATTGAGTGAGAATAATTTACACCCTGAGGACCGGACAGTTTGGTGCCACAGACTGAAGACCATGTGTCCGGTGATTGCCCTTTGTTGGGGACTCTCAGCAAGATATGGTTACAAGGCACTGCAGATGCTGGTTACAAAAAAAGACACAAAGTGCTGCAGCAAATCAGTGGGTCGGGCAGTACCGGGGTCCCCCCCTGAGGTGCTCAGTCTGCCTTGGCCTCTGCGATCTTCTGGTCGCCAAACACTTTAACTCCCCTTCCCATTCCCATATTGACATTTTTGTCCTATTTTGACAATTGCCTCCTCCATTGTCAGAGTAAGGCCAAATGCAAATTGGAGGAACAGCATCTCATGTTTCGCTTGGGCAACTTCCAACCCATGAATATTGATTTATCTAACTGCAAGTAACCTTTGCATCCCCTCTGTCTCCATCCCTTCCCCACCCAAGTCGTCATACCAGTTTCACTGTTGTCCTGCTGAGTTTCACGGTTTGTGTTGCTCGTTATCAACTTTCCCACAGCCAACAATGGACCATTGTGGGCTCTACCTTTCCTTGATCATCGTTGCTTTTTGCATGTCTTTCATTAATTTATTTTATGTACCTTCTGTATATCTTGTTTCCCTCTCCCCTGACTCTCAGTCAGAACAAGGGTTTCAATCCGAAACGTCACCTATTTTTCCCCAGAGAAGCTGCCTGACCCCCTGAGTTACTCCAGCTGCTGGTATCTATCTTTGGTGTAATCCAGCATCTGCAGTTCCTTCCTACACAAGTGATAGGTGGGTACAAGTGAGGGATGGGATTGATTAGCAGATGGGTACATAAAGGCTAGAGATGAAAAGGAATCAAAGGGGTGTAATATAAAGACGGAAGAGAAGCGAAATGTGAAGCCTCAACAGAAAGCGGAAAGGGGTGGGACAGGAAGATGTGGCAGGAGCTTTGCACAAGGGATGATGTTGCCTCTGCCCCCACACCGCTCGTGTGCAGATTGCATGGGTGACTGATGACTAGAACCGCCCGGCTGAGTTTTCCAAGCAATGTGAAACAACCTGGAAATGGTTGTTATCATGTTTCACTGCAGAAAATCAATTTCAATTGCATAATCCTGAAGGAAAAAAAACGGCTTTATGCAATTGAATTTCCGGGCAGTCAAATTCATCATGCATTTTCTGAGTAGACTATCCAGGCAGTTTGAGGATATCAATTAGAAGCTAACTTTGTTAAATGGAAAATCTTCGGACAGCTAACTGATCAGCTTATTGAGTGTGTTTCCAAAAACAACCATCCAGACTCCAGGATGTCAGTGTTTAATGGCATTTCACTCAGCCGTAAGGCCAGGTGACCCCTCGGTTTATTTAAGCACTATTTTTATCTACAGGAAGCTTTCAAATAATTATTTTTTCCCCAGAATGTCTGGGATGAAATTGTATAATTAGAATGAATGCATTTGCATTATCAATCTTTTCAGCTGTGTACCTCCTGCATTCTGGACCCCTTGTGTTTGCCTACATTTATAGAATTTAGTTCTAATTTACTATTATCACTCTCCTTATCTGTAACCTTACCTCAATTTACCCACATCTATCTCCACCTGAATTGTTTATCTCCAAATATTATATTGGTCTATTTCTATCAATGTCCATAGGCTTATCTATATCTAGATATCTTTCAACATATCTTTCCATCCACATATCTATTTGACAATGAGATTCAGATCTTTTATCAAAAGGTTCAGGAGGCTGAACCAATAGCTCTGTCTTACAGAGATAATAAGCCTTTAATAAGAACTGTGCTTGTGAGGAATTGTGTGTGGAGAATGGTAATCAGATATGGGGAGGCAAAGGGGTGATTATGCGTTTGATCAGGAGGCTGACAATCAGATCGTGGCTATATTCTGTTGCAAAATTTAACCAGAACCAATGCTGTCTTATTTAATTCTGGGAAAACACTGTTCAGTTTAATTCTCTTCACCTCTCTTTATATATGCTTGTGAAATCCCTATTACCATTCTTTGTGTGTGGGCATAGAAGATAACTGTTTCACCAGTGGCTGCACATGTTGCTAACTAAAATCAAAATCCAGAGTGTTTTATTGTCATATGTCCCAGGTAGAACAATTAAATTCTTACTTTCTACAGCACAACAGAATATATAAACATAGTACACTGTAAACAATATGATAAACGATATAAGAAGTTCAGTGTGTGTATATATACACATATTCACAAGTACACACACATATAAAATCTATATATATAATATATATATACATACACACATACTCAAAACAAACTAGTAGTGCAACAATAATAATAATATTAATAATAATTATAATAATACAATAATAATAGTCTATTGTCGTTCAGAGCTTATTTGAGGTTGCAATGTTTAATAGTCTGATAGCTGTCAGGAAGAAGCTGTTCCTGAACCTGGACGTTACAGTTTTCAGGCTCCTGTACCGCCTTCCCAATGGCAGGGGTGAAATGAGTGTGTGGCCAGGGCGGTGTGGGTCTCTGATAATGCGGGCTGCCTTTTTGAGGCAGCAACTCCGATAAATCCCTTTGATGGTGGGGAGGTCAGAGCCGGTGATGGACTGCTCACAACCTTCCACTCCTGGACATTCAAGTTGCCGAAGTAGGCCATGATGCAACCGGTCACTTTGCTCTCGACTGTACACCTGTAGAAGTTCAAGAGAGTTGTCTTTGACATACCAAATCTCCTTAATCTTCTCAGGAAGTAGAGGCGTTGATGTGCATTATTTATAATTGCATCAGTGTGCTGGGTCCAGGAAAGATCTTTGGAAATATGCACAGCCAGGAATTTGATGTTGTTGACTCTCTCCACCATCTGAAATCTTTGATATAAACAGGATTGTGGGTCCTCATCCTTCCTCGTCCAATGTCCACAATCAGTTCATTGGTTTTACTGAAAGTGAGAGCCAGGTTGTTGTGCTGGCACCATTCCAGCAAACTCTGGAATTCAACCAGGACACTCGGTGATCCGCAATGGTTTACATTAGTGATGGATGGGTTTCACAGTGATTATCTACAGTAAACTCAAGCGTGAAAGATTCATTTCAACATAGCCACTATTACACTTCGCTCATTAGCACTAGTCTCGATCAGAAGAAGCTTGGTTATTGTCGGACTCTCCATAAAGTCTTTTCTATGCTGTTTCTCAGCATGAGGAAAGCCCTTTGGTGCACGCTATGTTTTTATACTGGGTTAAGTGCTGGAGTAACTCTGCTGGTCAGGCAACATCTCTGGCGAAAAGGTGATGTTTCAGGCCAAGATCATCCTTCAGACTGAGAGTCAGGGGAGAGGGGAACTAGAGGGTATGAAAAGGTTCAGAACAAATCAGAGCCGGCACCGGTGACCAAAGAAAAGTGGAGCCCACAATGGTCCATTGTTGGCTGTGGAAGAGATGATAACAAAGGGATTCACCAACCTGCATGACCTTGATTATATGGGAAGAAACCTGAGCACCCAAGGGCAACCCATGCAATCACAAAATTGAAGCCAGGTCACCGGAGGTGTGTCACCCTTAGCAGTTTGCTGTACAAACAGAACTACTTTGGAATATTTGTTTTTAAATGCGATTGAAAGTTGCAGCGGCCCGTCACTAATGAGTGGGTATATTGTGTATTTAACAGGAGAAGTGTCACCAGTACTGGCCGGCTGAGCGATCCGCCAGGTATCAGTACTTTGTTGTGGACCCGATGGCAGAGTACAACATGCCGCAATACATCCTCCGTGAGTTCAAAGTCACAGATGCAAGGGTGAGTCTCAAAGTCTTTGTCTTTTCACTGTTGGTTTGTGGGGTTGTGTTCCATAGATTGTTCAGTGATGGAATGGGCTGCTGGATATTAAAGCATTTGTCAGTAGTCTGGGGAATGCAGAGTGAAGAGGCTTCGTATTGACCTTGAAGGCAAGAGGTGAATGGCAGTGCTGAAAGTATGTCAAGGGCAGGAGCTCATTCTGTCTCAGAACCTTGCAATGGTTGCAATTTGTAAAGCCACAACCACTGACGCATCCCAGGGTTAGAAATGGCAGAAAGCCATTCCTGGCATTGAACTCCCACCTCTTAGTCACTAACAGTCGGCCAAAGCATCGGCTTGACACACTAGTCCATATTTGATGATGTTCTCCTTCTGAAGTGCAGTCCCGATCCTTGCCTACTCTACCATTTAACACGATCACAGGTGATCTGTCTTTAACCGCACCTCTGCATTCCCATCCATCTGCTGTAATCTCCTACCCTCGTATTTATCAAGCACCCATGGGCGGAAATCATGGGGGGCACGCCCCCCCCCCCCCCCCCCCCCCATGCTTTGAGAGGTGAGGGACAACCCCCATGTTTTGTAATCCGGACTTTATCAGACGCTTTCCAAGGGCTGAATTGGCCCATTCGCGGGGCCTTTCAGCGCCCGGTGCGGCTTAAAATAAAACTGTTGCATCGAAGCGATCGAGGCTCCCAATGTTGAAGCCCCTGCTGGCAGATTTGTAGCTCCCGCCGACCGATGAATAGCCCTGCGAATGGGCCGATTCAAGCCCCACGATTCGGGGCGGAAGAAGCTGCTGTTGCTGGAGTTTGGAGTCGGTCACCAACCAGGTCAGCTCCCGATGTTACCGTCCACAGGGTCCACACCCGAAGCAGGCCGCCAAGATATTGTGTCCCCCCCATGTTTTGATAGCAATTTCCGTGACTGCAAGCACCTATCTACCTCCACCTTAAAAATATACAAAGATTCTGCTTTCACTGCCCTTTGAAGAAGGCAGTTCCAAAGACTCACCGCCCTCTTAGAGTAGAAAAATAATTGCCTCATTTCCACCTTAAAAGGGTGACCTTTTAGTTTTAATTGGGGACACTTAGCTTTAAATTCCGCAGGATGAGGAAACATCAACTCCACTTCCATCCTTTTGCATCTTACATGTTTCAATCAATTTATTGGAAAATATTGCAGTTTGAAGATACAGGTATTATGAATAGATCTTTCAGCCTCCTTACAGCAGGAACCTTTCAAAAGAAATAAAATTAATTAATAGGAATCAGCTTACAGTTATTAAAAAATAATAATCTTTGTGGAGATAGCCTTAAGGAGAAAGGTCTGCAATTACATTCAGTTTTTGACTCAGTTATGTTATGGAGTGGGCTGAATTTAATATGAGCGATTTCTCAGATGAGGGACGACCACTCACTTTGAATGGCAAGAGGAGAAATCTGTCTCTGGCACATCTGGCAAATGACAGTTTCTGCGTTTTAAGAATCTCATTTGCATATTGATTAAGGACTTTTAGCAGCCATCAGGATAAAAATAGCTGTCATCCATTAAATGTGGCTGCTTTCAAGCCCTAGCTCTCCATCACACTGCACATCTATGAAAAATTACTTCTACCGACCAGTTGCTAATGGTCCCACTTAATCCTGGATGTGCAGGACTGTCCCGACTAAACTGGGACAAAAGGTCACCTTAGATCCGAGAACTGCTTCACACAGGGAAGCTTCATATGCATTATTACTTGAATTGTTAATAACCAGGGGTCATGAGTGAAAGTGGATTGGAATCACCAAGGGGTAGATAGCAAAGTAGGGCTTGTCGATATTTCAAGTTGAGACTCTGCATGGAGACTGAGGATAGCCAATATATTGAGGAGGGGGGGAGGGGTGACACAGGGAAGACCAGTAGAAGATAAGTGGACTGAGGAGCGTGCAAGGTGAAGGGCAGATGAGGCCAGTTGGGTGGAGTCAGGCAGCCGAGACAGGTGGGTGATAGGTAAAAGCAGACAAGGAGAAAAATAGGCATATGGAACCTTGTGGGTGAGGAGAGGTGAAGATGGAGGTTCCTGGTGGAAAGATTCAGGGATGGGTGGATTGATTGATTTAGATGTAGCATGGAAACTGGCCCGTCAACTCATCGGGTCCATTCCAACCATCGATCGTCCATTCACACTAGTTCTATATCATCTTATTTTCGCAACCACTCTCTATACACGAGGGTCAATTTACAGAGGCCAATCAACGTACAAACCCACACGTCTTTGAGATTGGGAAGAAATCGGAGCACCCGGGAGGAAACCCATGCAGTCACAGGGAACTCATGCACACTCCACACAGACAGCACCCGAGGTCGGGATTGAACCCGGGTCTCTGGTGCTGTGAGGTAGGTGCTACCCGGTGCGCCACTGTGCTGCCCTAATCTGTATGGCATCTGGACAGCATCTGCATGGAATCTGCTTTAATGGGAAGATAGATTCCAAAGGGAGAAAGAACATTTAAATGAAGTTGGGAGGAGGGCCATTCAGAGCATAATTATCTGCATTGTCCTGTTTGACTACTGTTTTTGTAATGAAGGCATTATGGAATACTCAGTAAAGAGAGAAAACAGAGCAGACAATTTTTTTTCATTCAATTTGAATTGTGTTAAAATAAGAAGCTTTGCCTAATCAGATATTGATCTTTATGTTGTGTCAAAGAACACAGGGAAAGTATTGTATAAAGCTATAGTGATGTAGCAGTAGGTTTTGTGACTGAACAAGAGACATGAAGCTCGTTGAAGGATAACACAAGTGTTCCCCAATATTTATACTAACTTCTAGTTTATACTAATATTTATGCAGACGTCTCAATCTACAACCAAGTGGGCTGCCAACTTTCTCACTCCCAAATAAGGGACAAAAGGTCAAAATAAGGGACAAATTCCCGACAGCAATTCGTTGACCGACTCAGCCGTGGCAGGGTGAATGATGAGTTGGCCTGGGTGCTGGACTGCGCACAAAGCCCAGTGACGTCGCGGGCAAAGTCCGGCACCCCATCCAACTCATGAACCGGTGATCGGCCATGAGAAGGAGGGGTGGTGGTGTCGGCGGTAAGCAAAGCTCGGACAGCTGGCCGGGCTGCCAACCGATGGGGCCACGGGCAAGGAGCTGTGGTGCACTTTGTGGGGACGGGTGAGGCGGTGCTCTGACCCGACAGTCCCCTCGACCTGAGTAGTAGCAGTCAAATACGGGACAAGGGCGGTCCCGTATGGGACAAACCAATTTTGCCCAAAATAATGGGACAGTTGGCAACCCAAGCAACCACTACACTCATTTAAACAACTTGGTGAAGTGGCAGTGAACCATCCACCATTTAGCCAGCTACCTCTCTGAGTCTACTAATTCAATGGCAATTAGACAGCATACGTCTTTGGGTTCTGTGTCTGCAGATTGTAGGAGGGACTAGGAAAGGTCAATTCTTCGGAGTCAGATGGTATGGGGAGAAGGCAGGACAATGGGGTTAGGAGAGAGATAGATCAGCCATGATTGAATGGCGGAGTAGACTTGATGGACCGAATGGCCTAATGCTGCGTATGACCTCATGACCTCATGACCTTCCTCACAACACAAAGCTTCTTTAGATTTAGGTTTACTTTTGTCAGTGAAAAGCTTTGTTTTGCATGCTTCTCATTCAACAGATAATACTATACATAAATCCAATCAGTCCAAACACACGTATAATAGGTAGAGCAAAGGCAAAGGTACAGAGTGTGGAATATAGTTAGAAAATTATTAGAACTGGACATGGTCCTCGATTTACAGGTAGGTAAGAGATTTAAAAGATTGTGTTGGTTAATAGTAGATCTTCTTCTGACTGGACTTCAGCAATGCTCCTCTAACAGATTGAAGAGGTCATGCTGTTATTGTTGATTGTAAATGTACCCTTGCTGTGTCCACACTGTCAAGTAAATGAAAAGAGCACATCTTATAAAATGTCTAGTGACATTCCATTCAAAGGTTTCAAAGGTCTTTTATTGTCACGTGTACCAATTAAGGTACAGTGAGATGCAAATTACCTTACAGCCATACGAACAAAAAACAACAAGACACACAACTACATAAAAGTTAACATAAACAACCACCACCGTGGATTCCCCACATTCCTCACTGTGATGGAAGGCAAAGAAGTCCAATACTCTTCCTCTTTATTCTCCCGTGGTCGGGGCAGTCTAACCATCCACAGTCGGGGCGATTGAAGCTCTCGTAGCCGGCGGTCGAAGCCCCAGTGTCGGGGCAGTCGAAGCACCCGTGTCAGGGTGGGCGAAGCTACAGCTTGGAATTCCCGAAGTCTAGTTTAGTTTAGAGATACAGCGCAGAAACAGGCCCTGCGGCCCACCGGGTCTGCGCCGACCAGCGATCCCCGCACATTAGCGCTATCCTACACCACTAGGGACAATTTTTACATTTAACAAGCTAATTAACCTACAAACCTGTACATCTTTGGAACATGGGAGGAAACCGAAGATCTCGGAGAAAACCCATGCAGGTCACGGGGAGAACGTACAAACTCTGTACAGACAGCACCCGCAGTCAGGATTGAACCCGGGTCTCCGGTATTGCATTCGCTGTAAGGCAGCAACTCTACCCCTGCGCCACGTTACAGCCCTGGTCAAGTTGGCCTCTGACCAGAGACCGCGAGCGCTGTGATGTTAAGTCCTCAATTGGAGCTCCGAGGTCGATCCCTGGCAAAGGGATTGCTGGCTCCGCAATGTTGAAGTCCCATGGGGCTCTCAAACGTTGGTCTCCGGACCAAAAGATCGCCAACTCCTCGATGTTAGGCCGCAGTGTGGACGGAAATATGATAGGGAATAAAATCACTTATCCTTCGAGGTAAGAGATTAGAAAAAGTTTCCCCCAACCCCCACCCCCCACATGAAACATACTAAAGAACTCTTAAAAACATACATTTAACACATACTATTTAAACACATAGAAGGAAGGGACAGATAGACTGTTGGCAAGGCAGCCATTGCTGGCCCCCCCGGTTGCCTCCACCATTCAGTTAGGTAAATCCATAAATCTATCATGTATATTTTCATTATGTCACATCTAAGATCAGCTAGTTTAATATAGCAATGATTTTCGGTCCCCAATAGGTTGACTTCTCAGTCCAGCCGTGTCTATCAAAGACAAAAATAAAATTTTGCAAAACTAGCATGAGATAAAACCAGGCAAAGATGATCTTCAAAGCATTGTCATTATCCAAGTGGCTGACCTGAGCGAGATTATACCTTCCATTACTGGACCTCTCAAGTAAAACAGAAACAAATTACAAATCAGTGGTCCCAAAACTTGTGATTCCATTAATAATTCATTGACTTTTGCACTAATTTGCCGAGTTCGCAGGGATTGAACATGGACTGAGAATTCTTCCTTCATTATCTCCTCTTCTTGTGATCCGTTCCCTTGCAGCCCGTAGGTCATTGTCAGTGTGCAAAACAGTTGCTATGATTGCCTGTGAGCCAGAGCTGCTGTACTGCAAAAGTAATTCATTGTCCGGTGCAAGCTTTAGACCTTCGCTGTGACTTAGCTCCGCATACATAGAAGCAATTTATTTTCCATCAATATGGCATGCATTAAAAAAACAATAGCTCAGAATCAATACTTAAAAATAACTACAGTTGAAGGCAGAGAGGAATCATGTTTGACCTACCTCAGAGACATTATTGTGAGTCAAATTTACAAACTTGTTACTCTCAAAGAGAAAATCATAGCATAGAATTATTTATTAAAAATGACTCATTTCATACTTAAAGACTGGAGTTCAGAAATCTGGATTTAGTTTCTTTTTTTTAGTTTAGTTTAGAGATACAGCGAGGAAACAGGCCCTTCAGCCCACCGAGTCCGCACTGACCAGCGACCCCCGCACATTACATCCTATCCCACACACACTAGGGACAATTTACACATACACCAAGCCAATTAACCTACATACCTGTCAGTCTTTGGAGTGTGGGAGGAAATCAAAGATCTTGGAGAACACGGGGAGAACATACAAACTCCGTACAGACAGCACCTGTAGTCAGGAACGAACCCATGTCTCTGGCGCTGCGAGCACCGTAAGGCAGCAACTCTACCACCGTCCCCCTTAGATTATTACTTATGGTTGGTTGAACGATGCAGCATGGAAACAGGAAACAGGCCCTTTGACCTATCGTGTCTATGCCAACCATTCACACTAGTTCTATGAAATTCCACTTTCACATCACACGAGGGACTGTTTACAGAGGACAATGAACCAACAAATCAGCATGTCCGCGGGATGTGGGAAGAAACTGGAACACCAGGATGAAAATCATGTGGCCACAGGGAGAACATGCAAACTCCACACCGACAGCACCCACTGGATCAGTCAGGATTGAACCGGGTCTCTAGCGCTGTGAAGGCAGCAACTCTGCCAGCGGTGCCACTGTGCAGCCCGTTCAGATAATGTGGTTTAAGAGGTTTAAGAGATGTTAACCCGAGGTCTGAAATGAACTGTGTCTTGACAAATTAAATCTGTGAGTGCAGCGCTGTGGTGCAGCGGTAGAGTTGCTGCCTTCCAGCGCGAGAGACCCGGGTTCAATCCTGACTGATCCAGTGGGTGCTGTCTGTGCTTACAGTGCCGGAGACATGTGTTCCATCCCGGCTACGGGTGCTGTCTGTTCGGAGTTTGTACCTTCTCCCCGTGACTGCGTGGGTTTTCTCTGAGATCTTTGGTTTTGTCCCCTATTCCAAAGATGTACAGGTTTGTAGGTTAATTGGCTTGGTATAAATGTAAATTGTCCCTAGTATTTGTAGGATAGTGTTGATGTGCGGGGTTCGCTGGTCGGTGCAGACTCGGTGGGCCTAAGGCCCTGTTTCCATGCTGTATCTCTAAACTAAGTGAGGTTTTGGGGTTAGGTGGGTTTCACCAGTGAGGGATTAACTTTGGTTTTTACTGAGGTCGGCGAAGCTGATACAATTAATTGCTTTTTACATAGTTGTTAACTCCTCATTTTTTTTAAGATCATATGAGATGGAGTAGAATTAGGCCATTCGGCCCATCAAGTCTACTCCGCCATTCAATCATGGCTGATCTATCTCTCCCCCATAACCCCATTCACCTGCCTGCTCCTCATAACCTCTGACACCCGTACTAATCGAGAATCTATCTCTGCCTTAAATATATCCACAGACTTTGCCTCCAGAGCCTTCTGTGGCAAAGAATTAAACAGATTCACCACCCTCTGACCAAAGCACCAAATTATTTATTTTAAATAGGGGGTTACTAACATTAACACAATTCAGAACACATTGAGCAAGCTGTCTATCCTCACTTGAATGTTTATTCAGACATCTTGATTTTAAAATATCGTAAATCTTACTTCTTCTGATTAATTTACTTTTAAAAGTTGAGTGAACATTATTGAATTTGCAACCTTATCTATTTTTAATTACTTCAGCTCTTTATGTGAACACTGTTGCCAAGACAAATGAAAATGGATGTAAATTTGAGGCCAGTCCAGGATTTAAGAACAAGATCAATATCAAGCAAAAGATAGACACAAAAAGCTGGAGTAACTCTGCGGGTCAGTCAGCATTTCTGGAGAAAAACATTAGGTGACGTTTAGGGTCGAGACCCTTCTTCAGACCCTGCTATTTGTGACTGTCTTCGGTTTAAACCGGCATCTGTAGTTCCTTCCTATACAATATCAAGCAAGTTCTGCATTGTCAGGAGTTGTCAGGACAGGCAGTGTTTCTTTCTCAATCTCCAGCAACATAAAAGGGGTTAACTGGTTATTTATCTGCTGGCTGCAGTGGGAGAAGGGTTTCAACCCGAAACGTCACCCATTCCTTCTCTCCAGAGATGCAGCCTGTCCCACTGAGTTATTCCAGCATTTTTTGTCTATCTGCAGTGGGATCTGCAGTGGGACACCAGCTGAAGCAATTGGGGTTGTTAAAAAGCACCACAGCACTGTGCTATTGGAGCTTGATTCATGCTTCTTCTGGCTTATTCGTAGCTCAGGCTGTTGTACTGTGGAGGAGGATTGCGAGGGGTTACAGAGATTGCGAGGGGTTAAGAACTAAAAAATTGATTTCTAGAAATCACTCGATTACAAAAAGCATGTTCACAAAATAGAGTAAAAATAGGAAAACAAATGGCCTTGGATAAAGAAAATTTAAAATTATCAGTTTACTTGACCGCTTCAACATCTAATATAATGTTCACTTTATTTTCACGAATGATATCATCTGCCCAATGAAATATAAATGTGTAGAAAGGAACTGCAGATGCTGGTTTATACCGAAGAGAGACACAAAATGCTGGAGTAACTCCGCGGGTCAGGTAGCAGCTCTGGAGAAAAAGGATGCGTGACGGATTGGTTCGGGACCCAATACATCACCAATCCTTTTTCTCCACAGATGCTGCCTGACCTGCTGAGTTACTTCGACACTTTTGTGTTAATCAGTGAAAAATTCATCCACAGTCACTGCTAGAAACAAAATCTTTGTTCCTCTTCAGTGGCCCAATTGGTGTATGTCCCCCACAATGTGGACAACCCAGAGAAGATCTGAGTTCAAGCCCAGGTCTCTGGTTGTGTTAGCATGGCTAGCAGCAGGGATCTTGGAACTGGAGAACATTTGGTCAACAAAGTACAAACTTGCTTTATTGACCATTGATCCTTATCCAGTAATCCAGGCTGTTAGGAAATGTTTGTTGGCTTAATGTGAGGAGAGTGATAGTGTTAGCCGACAATAGTAGAATATCTCATGACACATGGACAGGTTGTCCGGTAGGATCAGTGGTCCATAGATGACCTGCCCTTATGATGCTGGGCCAAACCTTCCACAAAGAGGTGGGACTCAGCAAGAGGAGAGCTATATAATGTACTTGAGACACTAGCCATCCACGTATCGACAGCTGAGAGCAGTACACTGTGCTTAAAACTATCATCGATACTGTAAATTGCCCCAAGCAGTTCAGAAGAGACAAACTAGTGAGTCAATTTCATAAAATTTGCTTTCCTGAAACCACTTGATTAAAAAAAAAGCATGTTCACCACAAGGGAGGCATGAAACATCACCCATTCCTTCTCTCCAGAGATGCTGTCTGTCCCATTGAGTTGCTCCAGCTTTTTGCGTCTATTTTAGATAAAGGGATTTGGAAATTATTATTTTAATGTCCTTTACTTGACCATTTCAAATTCAAATCGATCAATCGATGTTGTTAAGTTGGAAAGGGTGCAAAGAAGATTTATGAGCTTGTTGCAAGGACTTGAGGACCTGAGCTATAGGGAGAGGTTCAGCAGGCTTGGACTTGACTCCTTGAACCGCAGGAGGATGAGGAGTGATCTTATAGAGGTGTATAAGAGTAGGGGAATCAAGAACCAGGTTTAAGGTGAGGGGACATAGGTTTAAGGTGAGGGGAAAAGATTACTAGGAATCTGAGGGGTAACTCTTTTAACTTGGTAGGTATATGGAACGAACTGCCTGAAGAGGTAGATGAGACGTACTATCATAATATTAAAAAAACATTTAGACAGGTAGGTGGACAGAATGGGTTTAGACGGATAAGGACCAAACAAAGGCAGATGGGACTGGTGCAGAATGGGTGTGTTGGTTGGCATGGGCAGGTTGGGCCGAAGGGCCTGTTTCCACGCTGTATGTCTATGACTCCATGACTCTAACTAATCAAAATGTAAAAATGGGCACTGTGTCATGGAATGGTTTTGAACACATGGTGTAAATCTCACAACAGCATTAGGCCAATTGTATTCATGAAAGGTGCCTATGTAGGATGTTGTATCTCTGAAGACTCTTGGCATTGTCTGTTGGCTGGTATGCAGACACTGTTGGCTGATGGCCATGTCTTTCACTCCTCCCCTGAAGTTTCATCTTAATCCAAATGGCAAGACATGGCCAAAGGAATGCCTCCAGTAATAGAGTGCTGTCGGTGATGGTTAAATGAGCTTCCCAGTGGCTAAATACTGGAGGAAATAATGGCTGATATATTAAGCACACTCAGTGGGCTTTGTAACCTGTTTGTTTTGTCTCGGGTCATGTCTGAACTGTCCATTCCAAAATGCTAATGCTAGCAGAGAGTCACTTAAAAAAAGCAGCAAATCAGCACAATGTGCTTCTCATTATAATGTTGGATGGAGATTTCTGCTCCACTTTTATGTCAGTGTGAGCTGAAACTTGAGTTAATCGAACAGCGTTGTTCCTGAGGTGCATGCCTGACACTTGGAAAGGTTCAGAAATGCACATGTTAATGGATGTGCCAGCATTAATTTAAGCCTCTGATGTGATTTGACCCAGAAATGGTTTACAGTGCCATCTATACAGGGTAACGTTGAATCATGTGGCACCTAAAAAAAGCCAACTTTGTAATCCAGTTTCTTGGCATCTTAGTTTAGTTCAGTTCAGAGATACAGCGCGGAAGCAGACCCTACAGCCCACCGGGTCCACACTGACCAGCGATCCCCGCACATAAACACAGGCCTACACACACTAGGGACAATTTACACTACCAAGTATACAAATCCAAGCCAATTAACCTACTAACCTGTGAGTCTTTGGAGTGTGGGAGGAAACCGAAGATCTCGGAGAAAACCCACGCAGTCACGGGGAGGCCTTTGACTATAAACTTTTTGTTTTAGACTTTTAGTTTTAGCAATACAGCACGGAAATAGGATCTTCGGCCCACAGAGTCCGCGCTGACCAGCGATCCCCGTATACTATCCTGTGGCACTATCCTGAGCACTAAGGACAATATATAATTTTTGCCAAAGCCAATTAACCTACCAATCTGTACGCCATTGGAATGTGGACAGAAACCAGAGATCCCGGAGAAACCCACGGGGTCACGGAGAGAATGTACAAACTCCGTACAAGCAGCACCCGTAGTCAGGATCGAACCCGGGTCACTAGCACTGCACGGCAACAACTCTACTGCCGTGGCTACTGTGCTGCCCTTAACACTTAACCACCAGGGGCACCACACGATTGGCAGCCATGCCAACAGTCGGTCTGTTTTTTCGTCATTTTTGTAATTTTTAGTGTTTATAAAGGCTTGAGGTCCCCCGACTGCGGGAGAACAAAGAAGGGGAGAGATTGAACTTTTTTTCGCCTTCCATCACAGTGAGGAATGTGGAGGAGTCACTGTGGTGGATGTTTATGTTAAAATGTATTTTGTGTGTTCCGTTGCTTTTTATTTGTATGACTGACTTGGCAAATGAAATTCCTCGTATGTTGCAAAACATACTTGCCTAATAAAGTATTATTGTATTGCATTGTAACATTAGCAAAGATCAAAAGGATAGGAATGGTACATATTGAATAACTACTTCTTATCGAATCCACATGACAAGATTAGAAATTGTTCAGCCAGAGCTCGGCATCTGCATACAATGGCGTCTTGCTCTTCCTGTGCTTCTTGTACGTAGTGGTGGAATGATTGGTGGAAACATTCTTTTCTTTTCTTTTCTTTTCTTGACCCTGTTGAATAATTTCAATGACAAGATATTCTGAAGCACCTTAAAACAGTGAAGAGCATTTAAGTGTTGTTGGTGATATAATGTAGGATTGGCAGCTGACAAGCGCAGAGTAAAGTCTCATAAAATTAATGAGATACATGACAAGATAAAATGGTTTGTGTAATGTCGCCGTTCTTCAAGCAGAGGATGGGGATCTTTAGCATCCACTTCAGTGACAATGGGAGCATCTCAGATGAAGGATAGCACTTCTAACAGTGCATCATCCTCCCAGTACTGTAGAGAAGTGTCAGGCCCAGTAACAGGCTCAAAGTGCCAGAAGAGGTATTGAACATAATTTAGAGGCAAGGCTGGTATTGACTTCAGCTGAAATCAAAAACAGAACCAGCAGAATTTGAGACTGCAGTGGCTGTCATTATAAGAGGCTTCTGCTGTGTTCTGGATGAGGTTTTACAACAAGCTGAACCATTCTCAATTCCCTCACACAGCCACACTTTCCTGCACTTACTCCCAATCTTTGTTGCTTTGGTGAAGTTCCCTCATAGGTCAGGTCCCAACTATATGGCAAGTTAAAGCATGTCAAATAAATCTCAATGAATTCCAGGTAAATACCCAACTAAAGGTTGAATTTGAATGGGTTGTACCTTCCTTGGTGTGCAATTGAGATGATTCAAATGCTTTCCCATTTGCTGGCATGACACAGAATTCCAAAGACGCAAATTCTTTGTCATTCCTTTATAGAATTCCATCAGGCCACTGAAGAGAACATGGGCAGAATAAAATGGGATTAGTGTAGGGTGAGTGTAAATGGGTATTTGATGGCCAGCACAGACTCCATGGGTTGAAGGGCCTATTTCCATGCAGTTTGACGCAGATTCTGTGACATCAGGGATACAGGCATAACCAAGAATTTACTTCGCACATAAGTTGTTTTACCCTGGATGGGTTGTACTGACAATGACTTCTGAATTAATGTGTACAGAACATCCCGAAATTAGCCTCGGGAGCTCCATGTGTGTGCTGTACATTCACCTTTGCACAGCACACATTTACCTGATGTCAGTCATACACCTGATGATGTTACCACATGCAATTGCCAAATCATTAAACGAACATGGAATATAAAAGGTGGAATATTTGGCCATCATATATCAGTCCTTAAAATATCAGAATGGGTGCCACAGCAGGCCAGCGTTAAAGAATCTTCAGCCAACATGGATATTAAACACACGTCCCAGACCCTTTTCTCGTTACTCACTGTTTACTCCCTCGTTGCTTTCTGGAGTTCCATGTCATGCATCCGAGTGAAAGATGCAGTGATGTATTCCAGTGATCAATCCATGGATACTTGTGGTGTGGAACCTTCCGCAGCACAGCACCCATTCAGGACAATGGATTGTGTGAGGGGATAGCCACACGTACTGGCGTAGCCCCTTTACTCCACTTCTCTCACCTACATGGCAGCCTTGCCTCCTGTTGCAATGGGGATGATACTCTAGGTCTGTCCGTCTTCCAGAGCAACCAGCTTGGCAGCAATGCAGCTTCTACAAGTTATGCAGGAACAACATAGTGTGTGAATCTATGTGTTTTAAAGGACTTTCGTTTGCTTTGCAGTGATCTGGGTGGGCTCCAGCATTAACACAGCACATTGTTAGCGCACCAAAGTGTGTGAAATCCATTTGCTAGGCCAGAACGCTTCACTGCAAGTACCTGGTGAAGCGGAATCAATCGTGACATTTAAGATGGATTTACCTCACGCTTGATGTGGAAACATATTAAAAGGTACAAGGAGTGGTCAGAATGATGAGATCTGAGCGAATGGCATCATTCTTGGACCAGCAGTAATACTGTCTTTGAGTCAGAAGGTGACAGGTTCAAGCTTCATTGTGAACTATAGACACATAATCTAGACTGACAACCAAGTGCAGTACTGAAAGCTTGCTCAATAGTTTCTCAGATGACGCATTAAACCAATCACATTTTCCATTTATTTCCAATTCAGCCTCCAATCAGAAGTAATTCTGTTTTGTATCCCCTTTTTACAGGGGATGTTTGTTGAAATTATTTCAATTTACAGAGGATATTTACTTCTTAAAGCTGGTTTTGAAACTCATAAATATCTCTGCCGCTGTGAGGCAGAAGCTCCACCGCTACGTCGCTGTGCTTCCCTGATGTGTTAGGAAGGTTAAATGAAATGGTCTGATCATTGTTAGGATGGCTATTTGGAGGTGGTTTAATACTCACCTACATTGGCTGAATGCTGCTACTAGTGTCTAATTCAATCTCTATCCTTTCACAGGATGGCCAGTCACGAACTGTCCGACAGTTCCAGTTTACAGACTGGCCAGAACAAGGAGTGCCAAAATCCGGTGAGGGCTTCATCGACTTTATTGGGCAAGTGCATAAAACCAAGGAACAGTTTGGCCAAGACGGTCCTATCTCAGTTCACTGCAGGTGAGTCGACAGTGATGTTATTTGATGAAGAAACACGCTTCACTTCCAACCAAAGCAAAGGCTTTTGAAGGATTGTTGAAATAGGTGTTAGGTTTGCTCAGTTAATAATTGAGGCTACTACTAAATGATACATCCAAATGAGTCCAGGATGACATTTGAAATGCAGAGAGATATGACAGTTGGCAAGCAGTTGAAATACAATAATTGGATTCTGAGATTCAGTGTTTGGACTCTGGAGCTTGATAATACAATTGATATGATGCAGGAGGAGGTAATTAGAAACGGGAGCTTTGCTGATTACATTCTGGAACTTGATGAATCAACATTGGAATTTGGTCATTAGTTTAAGGAACATGATGGGAATCTGGAGTTACGCGATTGGACCTCAGTGTGCTTATCTGGGGATTAACATCAGGAATCTGGTGACCGGATTTATTGGCTAACTTCAATGTCAAATCAGGAATGACCAGAAGCTGTGCATCAAGACCCATAGCCAAATCATTCATCTCCACAGCACAAACGACATTTAGAATCTAATCACCAACTTCTGCCAGTTCCACGAGCCACCAATATTCAGAATTCAGTCCCAAAACATAAAAATCGAAGCCCTGCTCCAGTATCCAAGACTGAACCTCATGCTGCAAAGTCCCTTTGACAAAACCAAGCCTTACAATTATCTCAGACTGCTCTGGAAACCATCACCAAATTCCATAAAATAATAATCAAGCTCCAATATTCAATCACCGCCTGCAGAAGCCGATCACCAAACCTCGTGTCAACAATACAAGAGTCCATTTACCAAGCTCCAAAATTCAATCGTCAAAAGCAGGGACAAATCTTCCAACAGCATCCACTGAGCTGCCGAATCCACATGTCTATCCAAATGTCTCTTAAACGCCACTGTCATATATTATGAATTCTGGATGTTAGTGCTCGCGTTCTTCGGCTTGATGATTTGATTTCATTGTCTGGTAACTGAACAGGCAGCTCAGTTATTTAACGAGGATCTGAGGTAGTGATTCGGGAAACTTAAGGAGATGGGTAAACCATCTGTCTCATTGTAGCCGTAGAATCACTGGAATTGGTTAAATTACCCTTGACTATTCTTGATTTCCATACAGTGCGAATTCCATGTTTGTGAATGCTAATCAAATCATGGCTGGTAATGAAGTGCCACTGTCTCTCGGTTCAGGCTTTAGAAATTTAAAGAAGGGAGCATGTCTGGAACCAAATTGTTTCCCTCGACTGCAGGAGGGATGTCAATTTGGGGAAATCACCTGATCTCTAATTTGGACATTCTAATGTGGACTTCCTTCTGTCACTAGTGCTGGAGTTGGCAGGACTGGGGTCTTTATTACACTCAGCATCGTCTTGGAGAGAATGAGGTACGAAGGGGTAGTGGACATATTCCAGACTGTCAAGATGCTCCGAACACAGCGGCCAGCCATGGTGCAGACAGAGGTAAGGGCAGCAACAGATACAGACGTAACACTTACAGAGCAATGGAGAGGAAACAGCTCCCTCACTGATCTGCTGTAACATGTGCAAGATCTGCCTCCCACCCCCACCCCCACCCCCACCCCCACCCCCACCCACACAACCTTTAAAATACATAAGGTCTGAAGAAGAGTTATGGCCCGAAACATCATCTGTCCATTCGCTCCAGAGATGTTGCCTGACCTGCTGAGTTCCTCCAGCACTTTGTGTTTTGGTCAAAATTCCACCATCTGCAGCTCCTTGTATCTCTGGGCTTTCTGCTTTTCCCGTATAAGATGCACAAAAGCTTTATCTCCCCCAAATTGGCCCAGTATTTCAACATTTAGCACATTGTGTTTGAAGTGCTACTTGAATGAAAATCTTTTATTTTTCTCTGAGTAGAATGTCATTATACTCATTTCCTGATTGGATTGCACCCTGGGTCTATGTTGTTTCCTGAGCAATAGGGAAATGAATCTGCCTTGTTCTGAGGTGCTGCGATCATTGGGCACTTGTGGGACAACCCACTTTATAAAGCTTTTGTTCAGCGGTGTAATTTTTGCCATGGATTGGGGAATTCGCTGAGCAGCTCATAGTGAAAAGGTTGACTCGGGAGGATCCGCTTTAATGTAGTTGTAAATGTGCATCCTTCAGTTCACCAACCTCTGCAGGCAACCCCCCACATACCAAACCTCGACCGCCCCTGAGCCCATTCAATCCATCCAGTTACGAACCCTTCTCAAACCGAAAAAAATATCATTGCGCTGAACCTAGACAGGCACTGACTTCTGGACTTCTTCCAGCAAGACTCCTGAGCACTTCCCAATCTGGCCTACACTCTCCACAATGGGCAAACTGTGTAAATCCTGCACAGTATTGCTTAACCCTTTGGCTCGGGGATGCTATTGAATGTTTTAGCTGTGGCCCTTGCTGAAAATGGTCTTTGTCATGCAGCTCTCTCTTTTAATGTGGGCAGGGGCTGTGGGCTCCTAAATTATGTGGTTAGGTCATAAGGACTAGGAGAAGAATTAGGCCATTCGGCCCATCAAGTCTACTCCATCATTCAATCATGGCCGATCTATCTCTCCATCCTAACCCCATTCTCCTGCCTTCTCCCCACAACCTCTGACACCTGCACTAATCAAGAATCTTATCTATCTCTGCCTTAAAAATATCCCAGTCTTCCGTGGCTGACTAAAGCTTTAATTCTGATGGTTAGATCAAAATTAAACAAAATATCCAAAAAATTTTACAATTTTGTTTTGCAGGGGCACAGTCGCCTGGCACTAAACATAATCATGTGTAAATGCTCCAGTAGCATATATAGGTAGACATGCAGGAGAAACTCAGGCAACATCTTAGGCAAAGTTTCTCGAGACCTTCTCAGACTGAAGAAGGATCTCGACCCAAAACGTCATCTACATAGATGCAGCCTCACCCGCTGAGTTTCTCCAGCAGGGGTACACAAAAAGCTGGAGAAACTCAGCAGGTGCAGTAGCATCTAAGTAGCGAAGGAGATAGGCAACGTTTCTTCTCCTCAGCATTTTTGTCTACTTTCGATTTTCCTGAATCTGCAGTTCCTTCTTAAACAAACTAGAGATATGTATGTGAGATGGGGTAACTGGATAAGTAGCAGTTGGTTCAACGATATGAAGAACAATTCTAAACATGAATGGGAATGTTGATGAGAAGTGAATAGCAAGATCTGTAATGAGTTGCTCCCACTATTTTGGGGAGAACTATTATCTAAGCAGTAAATATTCCTCTCGTACAGTGGATGTTTACTTCTCTGGCCACAGCTCCTTTCTAAGTACTCCAAGCATGCAGTAATCAAGGGTCATGCAGGTTAGCATCGCTTCCTGCAGCTTGGAATCAACATTGGAGTCGTTGCCACCCTCTGCCCTTCTAAATATGTACACTTTCATGTGGGACTTTAGACTTCAGATTTTACTTTAGAGAAACAGTGTGGGAACAGACCCTTCAGCCCACCGAGTCCACACCGACCAAAGATCACCCCGTGCACTTGCACTATCCTACACTCTAGGACAATTTACAATTATACCGACACCAATTAACCAACAATGCTGCATGTCTTTGGAGTGTGGGAGGAAACCAGAGCAATAGACAATAGACAATAGGTGCAGGAGTAGGCCATTCGGCCCTTCAAGCCAGCACCACCATTCAATTCCTGACTTCTTCCCGTATCCCCTGACTCCGCTATCTTTAAGAGCCCTATCTAGCTCTCTCTTGAAAGTATCCAGAGCACCGGAATCCACCGCCCTCTGAAGCAGAGAATTTCACAAACTCACAACTCTCTGTCAGAAAAAGTGTTTCCTCGTCTCCATTCTAAATGGCTTACCCCTTATTCTTAGACTGTGGCCCCTGGTTCTGGACTCCCAGGAACATGTTTCCTGCCTCTAGCGTGTCCAAACCCTTAACAATCTTATATGTTTCAATAAGATCCCCTCTCATCCTACTAAACTCCAGAGTGTGCAAGCCCAGCCGCTCCATTCTCTCAGTGTATGACAGTCCCGCCATCTCGGGAATTAACCTTGTAAACCTACGCTGCACTACCTCAATAGCAAGAATGTCCTTCCTCAAATTAGGGGACCAAAACTGCACACAATACTCCAGGTGTGGTCTCGCTAGGGCCCTGTACAACTGCAGAAGGACCTATTTGCTCCTATACTCGACTCCTCTTGTTATAAAGGCCAACATTCGCAGCTAGTGAAAACCCACAGTCACAAGGAGAATGTACAATCTCCATACAGACAGCACCCATAGTCAGGACCAAACCTGGGTCTCTGCCACTGTAAGGCAGCAACTCTACCACTGCACCACTGTGCCACCATACAATATAGAAATTAGAAATGCTATATAGAAATTAGCCAGGGTGTTCTCTCCACAATAAATCTTATGAACATTTCCCTTGATTACGATGCAATTAGTTGAAAATCTGAGGCAGGTATAAAAACATCACCTCAATTGGTGGTTCCCAGATACCAGAGGCGCAAAAATTACAAATTACACTGCATATTCTCAACAAGCTTTTACCTTCATATTAAAATTGGAGGTCAAAACTTAGGCAAATGTTAATTCCTTTGTGAAACGTTCTAATGTCTATGTTTTCAGGATGAATATCAGTTCTGCTATCAAGCGGCATTGGAGTACCTTGGGAGTTTTGATCATTATGCAACGTAAAAAGCCATTGACCAGCAAACTCAACAGGCCACAATGGACACGGAGCACCTCTTCTGAGCCATATAGCGTGCTTGAAAAGTACTTTAATTCTAACCACCGCCAGGGGAAGATATTTCAGATGGACCCTTAGGGAACTCAATGTTGTAACCCAGAAGAGAAGAAGGACCCTGGTCTGTTGGGGAATCATCTTAATTGTTGGACAAGTCCTACTTACCTCAAGTGTTCAACTGTGGTGAACTGGATCTGGATTTACTCTATGGACTGTCTGATGAAATATCAAGGACACACAAGCAAAAGTCATTCAGAAAGTGGATGAGGGGAAATATGAAAAGATGGGAACCTGTCTTTGGTTACATCATTAGAGTTCTGCTTGCTTAAAAAAAATCCTTTTATTAATCAAAGCTGTGGAAAAGCATTGAAGGATTCTGCTCACAAAACCACATTTACTGCAGATGCCCTTTCTGATTTGGTTGTCTACTGTGTAGTCATTATGGTCCATATTTTGTTTTCTCCCTCTGGTATAGCCCCCGGGCCATGCTTCATCTAAGCATGTTCTTCATCTGTGCCTTCTCTTTGCATTGGAACCCATTGTGAACCTTCGGGTATTTTCATGATTATGTCCCATTCTTGTATTATTTTAGCGAGATGACATGAAGAAGCTGCACATAGGGAAGGCTGTTAGTTTTATCAGATTGTGGCCACCTTTCGAGAGATGCGTAGGATTGGAAACAAGAGAGAACTTTTCCCTTCAGTGTAGTTGAAACTCTGAGGGAGGTATAAAGGCATCACCTCAGTTGGTGGCTCTCAGATACCGGAGGTGCAAGGGATTCTTTCAGTGACACGCAATGGGCTTTGGTATGAGAAAGCAAAGAAAGAGACATTTTGTAGTGCAGTCATTCTGTTTGGGTGGAAAATAACTTATAAAAGATCCTTTCTTTTCAATAAGAATGAGGGATTGTGAAAGTATGAGTCAGTTATGAGGAGAGTAGATAATGCAAAACAAGGAAAAAATAAATTAGAAAGAATATGTTATATTTATAGGTAAAACATAGGGTATAAAGAAGGGTCTCGACCTGAAACGTCACTTATTCCTTTACCCCAGATTTTCAGCCTGACCCGTTAAGTTACTCTAGCATTTTGTGTCTGTCTTCGGTTTAAACCAGCATCTGCAGTTCCTCCCTATATTTATAGGTTCCAGCCTGAAGCATCCCTTGATCATAAGTATAAACTGAGTCTTTCATCCATCTGGTAAACAAGCCAAGTGAGAATGATGTAATTTTCATCTGACGTTTAAAAATGCGAGTGTTGCATGAGGGCCAAACACATTGGCACTCTTCTAGTTGTTGGGGCAGGAGCTGTTGAAGAGTTTTAATTCATTTTCATCACAGTATTTCCTTAGGCATTCTGGTCTTGGTTGTCGGGGGCCTGCCCTTCCACTGATGGGATGTCATTGGTGAGATCCATTAACAAAAATTCTGGAACTATTTAACACCCTGTTCACACTGTTATAATGCAATAAGGCGTCCAATTGTTCTTGCCTGGAAGAGAGAGTGGAATTTGGCTCGACCGATGCCTCCTCTAGTTGGGTAAAAAAGTAGCTGGATTTTAACAAAATATTGTAAAACATATAGAAAAAACAAAATATTAAATTCATTTTAGTTGAATGATTTGTATAATGCTTTTGAAGCAATTATGTTTTTGGGGCTATTTTAGTCATACCAGCAACCCCAATACCACGGTGCTCTCCACTACTATCTATTTACCTTTATCACAAGCCTTGCATCACAAGCTCTGTGGATGGCTTTGGCACCCTTCATCCAATCTCATCAGTATCTTTAGAAAGGGTTGTAGGAAATCTTGTTTTTCTAAACCAGGTCTTCAAAGGCACAAAGCATTGTGATGTTGAAGTTAGATTTGGTGTTTAGGGTGGTCTTCGTGATAGCAAAGAAAGGGAAAGACTGGTTTGGATGGGTATTAAATGAAATAGAGTATGGTCTTTGTATTACTGTGTAGCCATATATGTTTGTGTGTGGAAATAATTATTGCAATATCTCCACTTCTAAAAGGAGACCTTTTAGATGACATTAGAAAGCAATTAAAGGTTTTAATTTGCTAATGTCAAATAAAGTAAATGAACCCACTGAAAGATCAGTAGCAAATGCACTTTCCAAACAATTATCCTCGTGTAGATAATGTCCCTCAGCAGGAGAATTGACAAGGTGTTTTGTAACCCAGTGATAGCCATATTGAATACAAGAAAAATGATGCGGCCAAGAATGATGCTCTTTAAAACTCTATGTATACCAGCTTTATATCTAGAGACATAGAATCATACAGCATGGAAACAGGCCCAACTTGCCGATGCCGACAAAGATTTATTTCCAGTTAAGAAAGGTCTGAAAAAGGTCCTCGACCCGAAACGTCACTTATTTGCTTTCTCCAGAGATGCTGTCTGACCCGCTGAGTTACTCCAGCTTTTTGTGTCTATCTGTGGATCTAGTGAAGATAGACACAAAAAGCTGTAGTAACTCAGCGGGACAGGCAGCATCTCAGGAGAGAAGGAATGGGTGACGTTTTGGGTCGAGACCCTTCTTCAGACTGGTTAGGGATAAGGGAAATGAGAGATATAGACGGTGATGTGGAGAGATAATGTCTGGCTGATATGTGACATTTGTGGCAGATTTGCTTGCTGACCAAAGATTACTTTTGTCGAAGAACAATGAATGAAAGATACGCAAAAATGTAACGGATAAAGGAAACAGGCCACTGTAAGCTGTTTGTAGGGTGAAAATGAGAAGCTGGTATGACTTGTGTGGGGGAGGGATAGAGATAGATGGAATGCTGGGGCTACCTGAAGTGAGGGAAATCAATATTCATACCACTGGGCTGTAAGCTGCCCTAGCGAAATATGAGATGCTGATCCTCCAATTTGCGTTTAGCCTCACTCTGACAATGGAGGAGACCGAAGACAGAAAGGACTGTGTAGGAATGGGAAGAAGAATTAAAGTGTCCAGCAACCAGGAGATCAGATTGATTATCGCGGGCTGAGCGAAGGTGCTCCGCGAAACGATCGCCCTCTCTGTATTTGGTCTTGCCGATGTGTAAGAATCCACATCTTGAACAACGGGTAGAGTAGATGAGGTTGGAGGAGGTGCAAGTGAACCTCTGCCTAACCTGAAACGATTGTCGGGGTCCCTGGAGAGAGTCGAGGGAGGAAGTATAGCGACAGGTGTTGCATCTTCTGCGGAAGACGGAAAGGGATGGAGATGGGAAAATGTGGCTAGTGTTGGGATCCCATTGAAGGTGGAGGAAAATTCAGAAGATTATGGGTTGTGGGTTTTTGTGGGCTTGACACCCACCTTGATATTTTTTAAATTCTGACCAAGCATCCCAGTCAGTGACCCATACTTCCTAGCATTCAGAATGGCAAGGGATGAATGGACTTCACAATGACCTTTTTTCAATCAGTCTTTGATGGAGAAACATTTGGCCATCTGGAATGAGGGTGGAGGGGATGGGATGTAATCCTTAATCTTGAGGTTTCTTTGCTTACATCCTATTTTACACAAGAATCCTGTCTGTAAACCTCCATGTAGGTCAGCTTCTATCAATGGTCCATGTTTTTTTTAAACAGTAAGATTTTTAATTATCTTCTTACAAAATGAATGTTACATACATACCATTAACAAAAAATCCCATGTCGCTTCTGGTACTGCCTCTGGCCATTTTCCTAACCACCAGTGAGAGTCTAACAAGACCCTTCACTGAGAAGAACAGAAGGACTGCCAAAACCAGCCCAAAGCTCCCCCTTCCCTCAACGGCAAGCAGTCAGTGAAAAAATATCTTCAAACGAATTGCATCAGAAAAGATAATTTTTATCACTTAGTCTTGATCCTGCAAATTAGAATTCCATAATTACAGAGTGGTCTGCCTTCATCAAAGTGGATTAAAAAAATCAACTCATTCTTGATGACCACAGCAGAAAATAAAAAGAAGGCGAAGGGAAGCAAAAGCAGAAAAGGTTGATTTTTGTGAGCAATTTTCTTGAAAAATCTTTTGTGCTTTGTAACATATGACAAACATAATTTTTTTTTAATTGTGTATTCGTTCCTTTTTTAACAAAAACCTGTCAAATTAAAAGAAACAAAAAAAGCATTTAAAATACATTTATTTGTTCATATTATGTTTAAAGACAGTCTATTTTTTCACTGTAGAAATGTTTGTGACTGGCTATATATCATTGGATTCCAAATGTTAAAAAGAGCTTTCTTTGTACCATGTTAAGGATGTGCTCCATTTTTCAAGATTGCTTTCCTCCTTTGTTTTGCCCCAAATGGAACTCCGTTATGTTGGGATAAATAGAAAAATCGCCTGGGGCTCGAGACTGCTACCTGGTTTACTCTGACGTGTTCCTTGTCAACGTCTGTGATGAATTTACTCAATAACTCGTGAAAGTTGCCAGACTTAATCAGTATGAGACAGCCAAATTAATGGGATGTTGAGAAAAAAAAACAAAGGAACTGTCATTTGTATGAGGGCCAAGTGATTATTGCTTTTGAACAAATGTTACTTATAACTGAAAATATAATTGGTTATAAAAACCACTGTATGTAGATATGTTGACTTTGTATTAAAGGAAGATTGTCTGGAGAAATTCTGTGGGTCATTCCTTCAAGGTGTCTCTTGATGTCACCACATTCATGTACAAGGGACTCAGTGATGAAAAATGTTATGACATTTGCCCAGATCATCTATTCCTTCCATGCTTTGTGATCTGTTAAATTTATTACACAGCAATTTAATTTGTTAAGCAGCGTGTGGTAACCCAAGTGAAAATAGTGACTTTTTTTTTAATGAGCTTCTTATTAATGCCAATAAGATCTGCCATGGTGCTGCTTAAGGTGGACTGAAACATGGTAAAATAGAGTGACTTCCACAGGTGCTGCACTACAGAATTGATTAATGTAGCACCTTTCCTGACCTTTGATGCTCCAAAGTGCTTCACTGTTAATTAATTGTTTTTCTAGTGTTAATAGGAGAGCATATCCTCATCATGTCATAGGTGTAACATTTCACGGGAGAATGCGTAGTCTATCCTGGGTAAAATCAAGAGGCATTTTAATGACAGATGGATCTTGGTCTGGGAATTGCAATTGCTCAGTTGTAATTAGGGCAGTGAAGGGTTAGAAGAGTCGCAAGTGTCGGATAACATGGTATCTTTGTATATTTCTCTCTCAGTGGAAGCAAGGAAAATCTTGACTCATATTTCCCAATATTTACTTTGTTTTTAGAATAATGTTTCCAAGAACAAACTGTAAAGTACAAAATACAGAGGCATTACATTACAAGTGGTGCTGTCCATTCAGCTATTCGGGAAGAGAGACATTGATTCTGCTTTGTTCTTTATGTTTGTCATGTCATAGAGCAAGCACACCAGTCCTCATATCAACCCATAACACAGGTGGGAAAATTGGTGCGTTAGAACCCTGTATCAACCCATTTCCTGAATGAAATGACCTAGTGGAAACGACATAAAAATATAAGAATTTCTGAGAAAAGGATAATGTTTTCCATCAGGCCGTTCACAATAGTTTTGAAGTATCACTTAGATGTAGTCCTAAGACTGCTTCAATCAATTGCTCATTTTTAACTTGGAAGCATGTAGGTTTTCTACATTCATATCAACTGTGGTAATTTGGCATTGAAGTTGGGGCTAATTGGTTTTAGCTGGATAGGACCCAACACAAATCTGGAAAATTTGGGCAATTTTAAAATTCCCATAGAGGGTGTTGGGAGACTAAAATGGCAGCAAGGCCAGCAGCATAATCGAGGACAAGTCGCACCGTGTCCACCCCTTCTCCCTCTCCCATCAGGCATGAAGGTATAGAAGTATGAAAATGCACACCTCCAAATTCAGGGACAGTTTCTTCCCAGCTGTTCCCAGGCAACTGAATCATCCTACCACAACCAGAGAGCAGTGGTAGGATGATTCAGTATCTACCTCTACCTCTCTACCTTTATCTACCTCTGGTAACCCTCGGACTATCCTTGATCGGATTTTGCTGGTTTTACCTTCCACTAAACATTATTCTCTTATCATGTATCCATGCACTGTAAATAGCTTGATTGTAATCATGTATTGTCTTTCTGCTGACTAGATAGCACGCAACAAAAGTTTTTCTCTGTACCTCTGTACACGTGACAATAAATAAAAAACTCAGCTAAACTAAACAATGTTAGTGCAGTGAGCTTCAAGAACACTGTGAGGTAACAAAGGATTTTAATTGAGTGATAGTCATGTAGTGTGGGAACAGGCCCTTTGGCCCAACCTGCTTGCACTGCCCAACATGTCCCATCTGCACGTCCCACCTGCCTGTATTTGGCCCATATCCCTCTAAATCTGTCCTATTCATGTACCTGTCCAAATGTTTCTTAAACTTTGCAATATTACTTGCCTCAACTACCTCCTCCGGCAGGCCATACACCCACCCCCTTTAGTGTGGAAAAAGTTACCCCTTGGGTTCCTATTAAATCTTTAACCCCTCACCTTACATCTATGTCCTCTGGTCCTTGATTTCCCTACTCTGGACGAGACTGTGCGTATTCCCCTCATGATTTTGTAGTGATTAAAAACTATTTCAAACCAACTAAGTAGTAAAGCAGCACTCAAGTGTTACTCACTGGACCGAATCTTATACTGAGACTTTATTGATAAGAGTACACATAAAATTCCAAAATGATTTTCTAAAATTACGTTAGGAGTGGAGACTGCTCATGCCAAGCAATAGGACTCTTCCCTCTTCCGACACCACATGCTAGGATTTCCTTTCAGTGATCTAAGTGGGGGTTCATGGATGGGGGGGGGGGGGGGGGGGGGTTGTTGAAAGTCAGGAAACTGCAGATACTGGGAATCTGAAATAGAAACAGAAAAGGCTGGAAACACTCAGTAGGTCCGGCAGCATCCGTGGAAAGAAACAGCGTTACTGTTTCAGTTCCAAGATGCTTCGTGAGGATAATGATGGTGGTGTTGGGAGCAAGACATCCAGATCAACGATATTATCCTCAATAGGACCTACATGCAGGCAACATTAATGAAAGGAAGAGAGTTGTACGTGTTAGATAGGTACATTACAGGATTAATAACAGGCATGTGAAACCACACGACTGGGTTGAAAACAAATAACGAAAAGCTGGACAACTTCTAATAGATTGAGAAAATACTGCCATGATAAATGTGCCTGTCCTGTGTTACAGAACAATCCCTCGGCAGGTGAGTGATGGTTCCTTCATTTTGCAAACAAGAACAATTTACTAAAGTCCCCATTGCGTCAGTTCCAACAATGACTTATGTCCCATCGTTTAGATTTTGTGGTCAGCAGTGGGCGGAAGGCGTTCTCCATTGATTGCACCTACACTTTCTGTGAGCTTTTGCACTGAGATTTGTGGCAATTGGAAGAGCCATTTCTGCGTAGTATCCTCGACAACAGATGGAAGGCAATTGTGAGCAGGGCAGTTTTTCCAAATCAAACGACCAGGGGTAAGGTTCCTTCCCAAGGCAAGCAGAGGGCTAAATCCCAGAAATAATCATACCAGAGGAGGAGAAGGCAGCTAACCCACATCTAGGTTGTAAGGTGGTCCATCTAAATATTATAATGTCAGATGACATTTTAAACCCACAGGGGACCTCAGCAAAATTGATGAGAGGGGCTGAACCCATGAGGACAGTAACCTTACAGCAGTGAGTGGAGGCAAAGAGTTCCTTCCAGGCCTCGCAGAATACTTTACAATTGACTTGCTTCCCTGAGGCCAGCACTGTGAATCCTCAACTACGAGCACATTGACCATCCTGTTATTGCCAACCTCTCCCCCCCCCCCTCCTCCGGCCCCACATGTAGACATCCCCTCCCCAATGATTATTGTTGGACCCCATCCTGACCACAGCACAGTTCCCAGATCACCAGATCACTGTGATTAGAAATCAGCTTTGAACAAGGGTCTTCCCATCATCTTCCATCTCCTCATCCACATGCTTTATGGATACTACAGTTCAATCCTGCAGAACACTCAGGAAATCTATTCTCCAAACCTGCAAGTGCTCTTCAACCAACCATAGGGTCATACGGCATGGAATCAAGGCCCCTTGGCCCAACTTGCACATGCCGACCAAGATGCCCCATCTACAGTAGTCCCAACTAAGCGTGGTTGGGCTGTATTATCTGAACCTTACATATCTACGTATTTGTCAAAATGTCTTTTAAATGTTGTTATTGTACCTGCCTCATTACTCCCTCTGGCAGCTCACTCCAAATACCCACCACCCTCTGTGTGGAAAAAGTTGCCCCTCAGAATCCTATTAAATCCTTCCCCTCTCATCTTAAAACCTATGTCCCCTGCTTCTTGATTCCCTACTATGGGTAAAAAACTCTGTGCATTCACCTTATCTGTTCCCCTCATGATTTTATACACCCTCTACTGGACCACCTCTCATCCTCCTGCGCTCCAAGGAAGAAAGTCCTCAGTCCTGATAACCATCATCTTCCTCTCACCACCTTGATTCCCAATGGGGGTTGAGGGACAGCACGATGGCGCAGCGGTAGAGGTGCTGCCTTGCAGCGCTTGCAGCACCGGAGACCCGGGTTCGATCTCGACTACGGCTGCTGTCTGTACGGAGTTTGTACGTTCTCCCCGTGACCTGCGTGGGTTTTCTCCGAGATCTTCGGCTTCCTCCCACACTCCAAAAAACGTACAGGTATGTAGATAAATTGGCTTGATATAAGTGTCAAATTGTCCCTAGTGCATGTAGGATAGTGTTAATATTCGGGGCTCGTTGGTCGGCGCAGACCCGGTGGGTCGAAGGGCCTGTTTCTGTGCTGTATCTCTAAACAAAACTTAACCAAACTAAACACCCCATTCCAACTTTCCAACAGAACTCGAGGGTAAAACCAGCACTCCCTGTTCTTAAATGTGATAGTCACGTCTTGATTCCCACTATCACTGCACAGCAGTTGCTCGCTGATGTTCTCTTTACCAACAATAAGCTCTGAGAATTCGCAGTGATTATTAATGCAAAAGCCACTCAGGCCCCCAATTTAATGCATTGCATTGCTCAAAGACCAGATGACAGTCTCCCAGCTTTTGTCTTTAAAAAAAATAGTTTAGAGATACAGCGCGGAAACAGGCCCTTCGACCCACCGAGTCCGCGCCGACCAGCGATCCCCACATATTAACACTATCCTACACCCACTAGGGACAATTTTTACATTTACCAAGCCAATCAACCTACAAATTTGTGCGTCTTTGGAGTGTGTGAGGTAACCGAAGATCTCCGAGAAAACCCACGCAGGCCACGGGGAGAACGTACAAACTCCGTACAGACAGCACCCGTAGTCAGGATCGAACCCGGGTCTCCAGCACTGCATTCGCTGTAAGGCAGCAACTCTACCGCTGCGCCACCGTGCCGCATCAGTAAGTCAGTTGCAAACTGCAATACCTCCCTTCAGAACACACAAACAGCAGTGTAGTTGCCCTTTCGACAGGTTGGACACAGAGACCACTTGGCAGCTTATCCACATCAGCCTGATTCTTAGCAACTGGACCTTGAATGGGAAAACAAAGAAATTCAAATTGAACAATTTGTTCCAAACATTTTGCATGGAAAGAGACCTCCAACCCTGCATCAAAATGACCAGAATCAGAACCATCATCCTTCCTAGATACAGATGTAGTTCAAACTTCATGAAAAACAAATGCAGCAAAAATCATTTTAACCTCTTGCCCTTGACCAGACATTCAATTAGATTGTGGCCAATCGTTTATTTTAGTGTCACTTTCCAGCACTTTTCCCTTTATTTTCATTGTTACTAATTATCGTGCAGACGACTGTGGAGCAGCGCTGCTCCTCCAACGGTAAGTCTAAGAAAGTTTCAGGTAAGTGCTATTTCTTACCTGTTCTAGGTTTCCTTCAGGAACCTCCGGGGTTCTTGCGGGATGGTCGCGAGGCCGACGAGTGAACCAGCCTAGGGCTTTGGTGGGAAAACCCTGGTCCGACCGCGGGAGCGAATGTCGGGTTTGCGATCGGAGTCACTAATAACGCGGTCAGTGACTCCACACGTGGGGGTCCCGGGGAGGGGATACCCGAGAATAGTGCGGTTCCAGACCGCAGTAGTCCCTAGGGGATGGGGCTTAACGGATCTGAAAGGTCAGCCTGGGTTCCCAGTGGTGGGGAAACCCAAGTGTTTGCGGTTTCCAGACCGCAGTTGTCCCCAAGAAATGGGGTTTAATTCACGTAAATGAGTAGCCCGGGTACCCGGGGATTGATTCCCGGGGAGGGGAAATTCACTTATGGGGTTCCCTAACCACAATAATCCCCAGGATATGGGGACAGTTGACAAAATAGTCAGAGTAATTAAGAAAGATTTGGTAGGTTCACCTCTGGGAATGAATTCAGAGAAACTCCTTTAGGCAGGAGGTGGATCAGTAGTAAAGTTATGGCAATGGCAGCCTATGGCAGAAGCTGAGCCAGCAGCACCTTTGGGAAGGGCTGCATCATGGGAATGCCAAGTTATGGCAGTGCCAACCTATGGGAGAGGTTGTGCCAACAGTACCTTTGGGAAGGGCTGCATCATTGGAATGCCAAGTTATGGCAGGCTAGCCTATTGGAGAGGTTATGCCAGCAGCACCTTTGCTCAAGGGCTGCTTCATGAGAACGCCAAATCTATGGCAAATACTGGCCTATGGGAAAGGCCGCGCCAGCAGCACCTTTCTTCAGGGCTGCTTTATGGGCGCCAGCGGTACCTTCTTCAGGGCTGCTTTATGGGAATAGCTGTTTAGTAGGGTATTCCCATTTACAGTGATCATGGGGGATGAGGGGTCATTGTTAGGATAAGGCAATATAACAGGATCTGTTAAGTCTTAAATTATATTTGAGAAATTGGGCTCCTCCATCCAGCTAGATTAAGTCTATCAAATAGACTTGTAGGATGTTGGGTTCACTTTTAGGTTTCAATTGGCTGTGATGCCGGCCGGGGCAACAGATGGCTGTCAATAAACTCTGGTAACAGGTTTACTAGTCGTTAGATTAATTGTTAATAGTATAGATGTGATTCAGCTGTGCAAGTAAGACAACTTATCTTGTTAAATGATTAACTATTAAGTGCCTTATAGGTCATTGTTAACACACCTTGTTTCTCCAGGTGAAATTAATAAAGTCACAAGGATGGACAAACGGTATTCATTACTGCTCCAGTTGTTGTTAAGTAAATCTTCAATTATATTACAATATGGTGCTAATGGCCCTAAATAGGAAATTGTGTCAGCAGCGCTTTTAGCAGGCCTGCTTAAGGTCTCCCTCATGTAGGAGGAGAGCATGCTGCGTCAGTATTATTCTGACGCTGGGGCCATGGCAAAGTCGGCGTATTGCTGAAGCTGCGCCAGCAGCACCTTGTATCAGGGCTGCTTAATGGCTCCCTCACGTAAGTGGGATCGGTATAGTCTAATGCCTGAGGGTATAGCCATAGAGCATGCCCAAGGGATTCAGGGCATGTGCCCAGAGGTCTATGCCTGGCCAGAAAGTTACCATCCCAAACACATATGCAGTGAATACCGCTCTAAGGGGGGCATTACAGTTGGCCGTCGAAATCTTCTATTCAGGTAAGACCTTTCCATAGATAAAACCTGGAGGACAAAGCACAAGCTATTGGAACGAGCAAGGTTTCATAGTTTTGGTGATTATGCACCCCACGTCTTTATTGGCAGTAAGAGGTTAACTGAAGTTGGTGGCAGCATGAAGGCTGACCAGAGGTTCTACGCACTGTACCTGTGCTACTCTACAATTAAGGGACCACTTACAGCTTGGTAAGGTGTACACTTAGTTATACATTACAAATGATTGTGACATTATCAGCTATTTGAGGGGTCTAATCATGTAAAATGGTCTGTTCTAGCTTTTCAAGCAGGTTAGAATTGCACAGGTTCAGTAGAAGGACCAAGATTGTCTTACAAGACCGTTTCGGAAATCGGGCCACAGTTGCTGTTTACGGCAGATTCCAAGTTGTAAATATCATCTCGAGTCTGGAGGTGGAGCAGATTTGCAAAAAATGTCTGTTGTGGGTATCAACTATCTATAGACCCTATGGGCATCGTATGGGTTAAAGAGTGATTGGACAAATGTGCATATTGTGATGCTCAGGTTGATACATTATGATGATGGCATATGTTAGTGACGAGGGTGCAATCAGTTAAAGACCCATGGAATGGTTACATATCTTGTTGTCACAGGAGAATCGTCAAGTATAGGTTAATGGCAACACAGAATTGGTGTTGAATTACACTATATTATGAAATTCTGGTTAATGGAACACCTAACATGGTTCATGTTTATTTCACTGGTTGCAAAATATGTGGCATTACAGTGGCAAAACATACATTTTCGCTAAAAGGAGTAGGAAGGACTTTTATGGCTCCCTCCATTTTGTTTATCAATTGAGGTTTCAAATAAAGTCATTAAGAGGCCGCTTAAGGTTCCTATTGAGTGGTTATGCACATTGATTCCTGGTTTGTCGCGAATAATATACCCTTATTTGGTTATTTTAAACGTAATTTGCTGGTTCAGCCTGAGGCTTGGGAAATCAGTTGTTGCATGATAAACTCAAATTATGTTCTGCAGGTTTAATAAACTGCCCTAAGGTTTGGGTTGTTACATCTATCCTTCTATGTGTTCAAAGTGTTTGCATGGCACCAAACCGTGGAATTTTCTTTTCCAGGAGATGAAAGAGTTTGTTATGCTTATGTTCCATGGAAAATGTTATTGATTACTAAAGTTTCGAGTTCATGCTAAATTATCGTTTGTTAATTATGGAGTTATACGGCCATTAATTGGGTTATCAAGGGGTATGCTATCTTCAACATGGGTCCCAGGACCAATATAATGCCATATGCGATGTTGACATTTGTGAACACTGTTTCACCAGGAGGCTGCAGCTATATCCTTAAATTTGGCTGGAGTTTATTAGTTAGTTATCCTTCTGGCACTGGTTTAGTGCAGCAGGTTCAGTCGCTACATAATTGTGATGGTACAGGATGATAACGTCTGTAAATTATAATATTATGTTATAAATACTTGAGCAGACCAGAAGGGGGTCAGGCCTCAAAATAGTCACAGGCATACCAGGGGACCTTTGATAAGGTAAGCATACATATATACAACAATATGTATATCAAAGGTCATCAAGAGCTTGGAGTTCTGGACTAGCAATGTCGTTAGTCACAATAAATAAATAGATACATAAATAAATAATTTTGGAGAACTTATTGTTCAGGCCATTCCAGAGGAGAAAAACAGAGTTGTGTTAAGTACTAATGGATTCTGATTCCAGATCTCATTCCACCAGGGCTGCTACAACATCAGCAGCAAGGGTATTTATGTTCCGCTGGGTCGCATTGTTACGGCTGCAGCATGGTCTAACGAACGACTCTCCAAACATCTGTAATGACCCATTGCTGAACCAGGGTTATTTGTTAACTCTATTTATGTTCTGGTTATATTTTCCATCTGGGTGAGAGATGGAAATATTATTATTTCATTTAAACAGCATCAGCATGTTTTACATCTATGTTATGACTGTATGCATTATGAATGTTTCCCTTCATTTGTCAATGAAGCAGGTGTGGTTGTGTACACTCGTTTCACATGGCATGATATCACAGAGCTTTGAAGTCTTCACATAGTCACTCACGTGACTCTGAAGTAAAATAGTAAGATTAAACGAAAACTTACCAGTTTGAAGTTTGATCTTTATTTTATGAGGAGTCGAGTTGAGGGACTACGTGCCCTCCGCTCCCAGCCCTCATAGATCTCATCTGGTAGTTCTAGTCTTTGTTATCTTACCATTATACTTCAGTCATTATTATCTGTGATTTCGCACCGTTGCTTTGAAGATTGACGCACGAACGGCTGTACGGGTTTCTTCACGTACTCCCTCAACTCGACGACTCATAAAATAAAGATCAAACTTCATACTGGTAAGTTCTCGTTTAATCTTACTATTATTGATACAAAATAAAACTAAATGGGTAAGGTCTATAAGACATATCAGAGATATAGTTGCAAAGTCAACAAGGTTGCAAATTAGCTATTTCGTTTTGAACATTTCAAAATCCAGCGGTGACCAGAAAAACACTACGATTCTTTGGATGACTGAGGAGACTACTCACGACCATACAGGCGACATCCCGGCGACCATGTGGTGACCGGCTACTCGCATGCAGTCGCCTAAAAAAATCGCCTAAATGGGACGGGCATAATAATCATGAATTACTTCACTTTACAATGAGAAATGGAACAAACTAAATTAGCAGTAATAGTCTGGAGGATGAACAACATGATTTTAAAGATCAGTACATCAAGGAATCACTAAGGAATTAGTATTTTTTAGTTCTAAAAAAGACAGAAGATGCTGGGGTAACTCAGCGGGTTAGGACAGCATGGATAGGGGAGGTTTCAGGTCAGGTCCTGGGGATCATGTTGTCGACCTCCCCATAGTGAGCCCTGTCAACTGACCTCAGTCAGGCGAATGACAACCCCTTTTAGGGTTGGCGCCTATGGATGTCGAACCGGATGGCATCATCCTGCTGCAGACTTCTGTTGCCTCAAAAGCGAGAAGAAGATGGTCAGGGCCATTCTTTACACTGAATGTGGTGGTGGAGAGAGAACGCCTGAAGAGAGGCAGGGGCAGGACAAAGTCTGGAAAGATGAGACTCCATTCAGGGACATCCGAGACCAGTCTCATGTCCACCCCTTTCCCCCTTACACAGAGGCCACTCCCTCCACAACTCCTTGGTTTACTCAATTCTTTCGCCCAAACCACCCCATCCCCAGGAAATATTCTCCTGCAACCGCAGGAGATGTAACACCTTTCCCTATACCAACACCTTCACCTCCATCCAGGAACCCCAGCAGTCCTTCCAGGTCTTATAGAGGTTCACTTGCACCTCCTCTACTAACCTCATTTACTACATTTGATGTCCTCGATGTGGCCTCTTTACATCTGTGGCCTAGGCAATCATCTTGCCAAACACTTGCATTGGGTCCATCAAGGCCTGCTAGATCTCCTGCTTGCTAACCATTCTAATTCTCATTCTCATGCCCATATCGACCTTTCTGCCCTGGGCCACCTACATTACAACAGTGAGACGACATGCAAACTGGAGGAACAGCACTTCATATTCCGCTTGGGTAACTTACAACCTAACAATGTGAACATTATATTTTCCAATTTCAGGTAACTAACCTACAAACAAACACCCTCCTATTTTTTCCTCTCTTCCCTGTACCCCACCTGGATTTGAACCAATTTCTCCCCCTCCTCCTCCTCCACCACCTTCACTTCCACCCATATTCCTTCCTCTCTTCCCTGTATCCCATCCTGCTTTAAACCTCTCCACAACTTTATCCCTGAACTGTCTGGTGTGTTCCTTGGGCTTCATGATGCTGTTTGTTCACTAATGTTCTCTAACAAACCTCTGAGGCCTTCACAGAACAGCTGTATTTATACTGAGATTAGATTACACACAAGTGGACTCTATTTACTAATTAGGTGACTTCTGAAGACAATTGATTGCACTGGATTTTATTTAGGGGTATCAGAGTAAAGGGGGCTGAATACTTTTGTACACCACACTTTTCAGTTTTTTATTTGTAAAAAAATTTGAAAACCATGTATCATTTTCCTTCCACTTCACAATTATGCATCACTTTGTATTGGTCTATCACATAAAATCCCAATAAAATACATTTACGTTTGTGGTTGTAACGTGACAAAATGTGGAAAAGTTCAAGGGGAATGAATACTTTTGCAAGCCACTGTATATACACAAATCAAACTTAACATGCATGTCTAGCACATAACTGTGAAGGCAAATGGTCTGAAGAAGGGTCTCGACCCGAAACGTCGCCTATCTCCTTCGCTCCTTAGATGCTGCTGCACCCGCTGAGTTTCCCCAGCATTTTGTGTAACCCCCAAGGCAAATAGTACCTTGGCCTTTATTGCAAGAGAATATTCATACAGGAATTCTGGGTGAGACCTCACCTGGAATATTGAGCACAGGTCTGGGCTCACTGCCAAAGGAAGGATGCACGTGATTAAGAGTGTGATGTAGATGTGCGTTGAATGGGGATTTGGTCAAAGAGGAGAGGTTAAGGGGACTGGACCTACAAGAGTGATAAGCAATCTTATTGAAATGAATAAACTTTAGTTTTAGTTTTTGAAAATACAGCACGGAAACAGGCCCTTTGGCCGCTGCATCCGCGCCAACCAGCAATCCAACACACACAATTTACACATACACCATACATACCTCCACGTCTTTGGAGTATGGGAGGTAATGGAAATTCTCAGAGAAAACATGCAGGTCACGGGGAGAACGTACAAATTCCATACAGACAGCACCCGTAGTCGGGATCGAACCCGGGTCTCCGGCGCTGCAAGCACTTTGAGGCAGCAACTCTACCGCTGTGCCACCGTGCCGCCCTTACACCTCTTACACTTCTAGGTGCAGAGTTGGTGGTCCCAGAGTTGCTGGAGTGTCCAGAAGCAAGGGACACCATTTCAAATTGTTGCTGAGTATATTCAAGACAAATATATACATTTTTGATTATTGAGGGATTCAGTGGAAAGGGATCTGACACAGGAAAAAGGCGCTGATGTAAAAGATCAACCATGATTTCATTGAACGGTGGGGTTGATGTGAAGAGTAACCTGCCACCAATTGCCCCAACATGACATTGTCATCATCGGTCACTTGAAATGTCAATCCTCAAGATGCACCAACCTCTCCAGTCAGTTAGAAGCCAATTAAAAATCTTTTTATCTTCTAAATTATTCTAAACCGTCAACCCGATATCCTTTCTGCTTGTCACACCTCCTGTATATTTAGAATGAAGAAAACTGATTAAAGTAAATGAAACAAAGAAGAATTTTGTACATTAAGTTTTTCTGAGGTAACTCCGAGCCTAGTCTTGGAGATTTATCTTTAAGTCTTGAAAATATTAGGCATATTTCCTGGTATATGATGGAAACACTCTTGATTATGAGCGACACTCTTGACATTTACTGCAGTATCAAAGGTGTACTGCAGTTTGGAAGGACCCTTTTTCAGTGCTAAATGTTAAATTCTGCAATGGCTGCCTCGCCAACAGTCTGTCTGTCCTTTCCTGCTTTGCGTTTTAATTGTATGTGTTAAATGTATGTTTTTAGTGTCCTTTAGCTTGTTTCATGTGAAGGGGTGTTGGTGTTGGGGGAAACTTTGTCTAATCTCTTGCCTCGATGGAGATGCAATTTCGGCCTAACATTGAGGAGTTGGTGGCCTTTGCTGGAGACTGATTTCGAGAACTCCACCACGGGTGCCTACTGGGCTTTAACATCGCGGAGCCCGCAATCTCTTTACCGGGGTCGACCTTGGCGCTCCAACCGTGGGTGCTTGTGGACTTAACATCATGGAGCCCGCGGTCTCTGGGCAGAGTCCAACTTTGGAACTCCAGCCGCGGGAGATTCCGATTGCCCCAACACGGGAGTTTCGATCGCCGGCTGCGGGAGCTTCGATCACCCCGACGGATGGGTCGACTGCCCCAAACGCGGCAGAACAAAGAGGAAAGAAGATTGGACTTTTTTGCCTTCCATCACAGTGAGGAATGTGGGGAATCCGCTGTGGTGGATGTTTATGTTAACTTTTATGTAGTTGTGCGTCTTGGTGCTTTTTTTTGTATGGCTGTATGGTGATTTGCATATCACTGTACCTTAACCGGTAAATGTGACAATAAATGACCCTTGAAACCTTTGAAACTTTAAAATTCAAACAAGTCAGATTTAAACATCTTATGGGATTATTTCAAATGACCATAGAGGTTTCTTCCCAATGTGCTCACGCATATTTACATCTCAACCAACATTTGCAGCAGAGAGAGGCATATATTAGACTGCAGATGCTGAAATGTTAAGCAACAACAAACCACTGGAGGCACTCAGTGGCCAGCGTTCATCTGGGGTTCGAGGATGGACCGGGTGCGATGGGCCACAATGCACGCCGACAAACAATGGGGGTAAAAGCGTGCCCAACGTCGCCCGCACCCTGAAGGCCACCTTCATGTGTGGCTGCATCAGGCGGAGCATAGAGCCAAGGTACGTGGGCACCAAGTGTCACTACCTGCTGAGGTTCTACCTGTCCCCGATGTTGCGAAGGATGGGCCTGGCGCAGACAGTAAGATGGACATTGTGCCAGTCAGCTGGACATTGCTGCCCCATCTGTCGTTTGTGGAAAGGTTCTTCCGGACCAACACCTTTGACCACAAGTCCATCGGGCAGTGGTCAGCACAGAATGTCCTACAGGCATTGCAGGGAAATGGCTCCATGGATCATGTGGTGTGGTTCCCAGAGCAGACTGCCCAGCTTGTCTGGCAAAATGTCTCATCGCCAGAAGTCACCAACAAGCACCAAGATCTGGCTTGGCCAACGGTGAGGGGAGCCCTCCCAGTCAGATCCTTCCTGCACCGTTGGAACCTCATTACCAGCACGCTGCCCTCGGGACGGCTGCTATGGAGAGGAGACGGTTGCCCACCTCTTTGCAGAATGTGGATTTGCAAAGAGTCTGGAGAGGTCTGCAAGGGTTCCTGTCACAGTTTATCCTGAACAGCTCTGTCACAGAGGCCTCTGTGATTTACGGACTGTTCCCAGGGACACATTCAGAGACTGACATTGAGTGTTGCTGGAAGGTCATCAACTCAGTGAAAGACGCTCTCTGGCCTGCCCGAGTGTTGTTGACCACCAAGCGGAGCGAGATGTCTGTCGGGGAATGTTGCCAACTGGCCCGCTGCAGACTGCAGGAGTACGTGCTGAGGGACGCACTGAAGCTCGGTGCAGCCAACGCCAAGGCTCGATGGAGGAGGACCACAGTTTAGGCTCCTTCCCAGACTGGACATGGGGGGCAGGGTGTGGTGGTAAAATTATGGAAGGGATTCCACGGCAGTTGGCCACATGAGTGGCAAAGGTGTGGGGTAAAATTGTGATTTGGGGAAACTGTATTGAATGTGTGTAGAGCCTCCGAGAATGTCGGATGGAGTTTTGTATAGATCTTGTATTTATATATTTATTTCTCGAATAAAGTATATTCTGAATTTTTTTTTTTTTTAATCTGTGTTGGGAAATGGGCAGCTGTTTTGTCTATCAGGACCTTTCTTCAGAGAAGGGTCCCAACCCAAAATCCATTTCCCTCTACAAATGCTGCCTGACCCGCTGAGTTCCTCCAGCAGTTTGTTTTTGCTCAACATTTTAAACAGTTTTGCAACTTTCATTGATTGCTATATATCTTTATTACATGCAATATTCATCGTGTAATTTCTCTATATTTCATTTCAAAAGGTACTTAATTGACATAAAGCTTTGGAGAACATAGAACAGTACAGCCCAGAACAGGCCATTTGGCCCACAATGCTATGCCGATTTCTGATGCCAAGTCCAAATCTTATCTGCCTGAACTTAATCCATATCCCTTTATCCATAAGTCTATCCAAAATATCTTAAATGCCACCCACTTATCTGCTTCAACCCCCATCTCCAGCATCGTGTTCCAGGCACTCACCACCCTCTGTGTAAAAAACATGTTCCGCACATTTCCTTTAAACTTTTCCCATCTCATCTTAAAACCATTCCCTCTAGTATTTGATTCTTCCATCCTGGGAAAAATGAAGAATCTATCTACCCTGCCTATGCCTCTCATAATTTTAATTCATGTCTCCCCACAACCTGCAGTGTTCTGGAGAAAACACTCTAACTGACCAACCTCTCTCTGTAACTAATATGCCCTCATTCCTGGCATCATTCTGGCAAACCTCCTCTGCACCCTTTCCAAAGCCTCCACATCTATGTTGGAATGAGCAGAACTGCACACAATACTCGAAATGTGGCCCAACCAAACTCTTATAAAGCTGCATCATGACTTCCTGACTCCTATACACAATGCCCTGAACAATGTAGTCATGCATACTATGTCCCTTCTTTACCACTCTATCTACTTACAGGGAGTTATGGAGCTGGCCCCAAGATCCCTCTATCGAGCAACATTGCTGAGGGTCATGCCATTAATTGCATATTTTCCATTAATGCGACCTCCCAAAGTTTAATGACTCACACTTCTTCAGATTAAACTCTTTCTGCCATTTTGCTGCCCATTTCTTGAACTGGTCCCACTGTGTACTTCAACAAACTTCCTCACAGTCTGTGATCCCAGCAATCTAGATGTCATCTGCAAACGTACTTGCCAACCCATCTACATTTACGTCCGAGTCATTAATATATATATATATAACAAACAACAGAAGTCCTAGCACGGATCCCTGTAGAACGCCACTGGTCACTGCCATCCAGCCTGAATATTGTCCATTACGAAATCTTAGCATCCTTTAAAGTGATAAATAAAGGCCAGTTCTTTCTTCCAGTGACCTTGAATTCTATCTTCATCTCTTATGGCGTGCTCACTCATGCACAGCAAAAAATGTCTGTCCCTAATACACAAAGTCATTCCTTTCGATGAGTAGGGCTTACTCTAAAATAATTCCCTTTAAAAATGGAGTTGCATAGCCATTGTAAGGACATAAGCTAGAGACTACAGTTCTGCCATGACATATCCCTTTGTATTAAATGGTGACATTAAGTTGACAGAGAAAAATAGCAATTTTACCAGTGTGCTTTAAGTCTAAACATTCGAAGCATCAAATTTAATTATTATGGTAATAATTATGATTGCATTCCCTCAAGAATGGTGCAGTAAGTGCAGATATTTAACAGCATTTTTTAAATGCAGAACCCAAGAGCAAATTACTAACGGCTGAGTAATTCTGCCTGCAGTAATGGCTTGACCTCCAGAGCTCTTGATAGAACGGTTATTTTGGCATTGATCCTAGTTTTGATATAATTATTGCTATTTCATATTTTACATTTTATCACAGGGACAAGGCATCAACATGAATGCAGAAGCTCATTCATTATTATAGTCTGACCCAAACCGACCAATCTTGTAGCTCTCAAAGAGGCCCACTCGTGTTATATGCCATCTCTGAAGCAACTTTGCAAATATAATCTAGAATCTTTGAAGAGCTGCAACATGCCTTACATGGGTAGTATTTTTCAGCGGCGATGTACAGAGGGAGAATCTCAAGGATGAGGTAAAATCCTTTTATAGGATCCACCAGTAAAGAGCTGACAATTTAACTATTTTAAATTCTCACCAAATTCTCTTCCTCTCTCCAGCTGAATTTTCAGGAGCAGGACAAACTTAAATATAAAATGATCAAGTGAAGTGAAAACAAAGATTGTGCTGACAAACCACAAGTTGGAGACACGGAATGAAATAGAAACTTGGAAAAATTAATTTCAAAATATCTTGCTTACTTTATAGCCTGTTAAAGAAGGAACTGCAGATGCTGGAAAATCGACTGATCAGTCTGAAGAAGGGTTTTGGCCTGAAACGTTACCTCTCTCCTTCGCTCCATAGATGCTGCTGCACCCGCTGAGTTTCTCCAGCATTTTGTGTACCTCCTACTTTATAGCCTGTGTTGTTTCAGTTTTTTTAAATTTCTGAGCACTCATCTCTTATGGAACACTCACCTAAATATTATCTCTGAACATTCATTGGTACATGGATAGGATAGGCTTCGAGGGAAATTGCATGCTGTATGACCGACTCCATTAAATGTTGTTTTTTTTTATCAGGCCTAACTTATTGTCGCGAGCTATTTGGAAACCATTGCACAAGTCCAAGAAGTGCAGATTCAACTCTATACTTTGTGAACCAGTATTGGACTAGAACATTCATCAAGCAATTGGTGTTCATTTATAGTTGTGGAGTAGCTCTCCGTCATTGCATAATGTTGGATAGTACATGGCCAACAAGTTTCAGCTCTCTGACTATCCGAACATCAACCCAACATCGCCCAACTGACCTGTCTTCAGCCAGGAGCCCTGACAGTGAATATCAACAAGTTTTTATCCAAGGGTCCTGCTTATAAACAACTGGTCCCCAAAAAGGAAGCGATCAACAGTGTTTGGCTGCCATTGATTACTCAAACTAGATCATCGGAGATGTCCTCATTCTTTAGGAAATGGGGGTTCCCCTCTTGCATTATAAATGAGGCTCTCACTAGGGTTTCCTCGATATCCCGCAGCTCCGCTCTTGCTTCCCCTTCCCCCATTCGCAACAAGGACAGAGTCCCCCCTGTCCTCACCTTTCATTCCATCAGCCGTCGCTTGCAGCATATAATCCTCCAACACTTTTGTCGCCTCCAACGGGATCCCACTACTGGCCATATCTTCCCTTCTCCACCCATTTTGCTTTCTGCAGAGACGGTTCTCTCCGCAACTCCCTGGTCAGCTCGTCCCTTCCCTCCCAAACAGCCCGCTCCCCAGGTACTTTCCCCGGCAGCCGCAGGAGATCCAACACCTGTCCCTTTACCCCCCCCCCCCTCGACTCCATCCAAGGACCCCGACAGTCTTTTCAGGTGAGGCACACGTTCACTTGCACCTCCTTCAACCTCATCTACTGTATCTGTTATTCCAAGTGTCAACTTCTGTACATCGGCGAGACCAAGCGCAGGCTCGGCGATTGTTTCGTTGAACACCTCTGCTCAGTGAGCCTTAACCTACCAGATCTCCCGGTTGCTCAGCACTTCAACTCCCCCTCCCATTCCCAATCTGACCTTTCCATCCTGGGCTTCCTCCATTGTCAGAGTGAGGCCCAGCACAAATTGGAGGAACAGCACTTCATATTTTGCTTGGGTAGCTTACATCCCAGAGGTATGAACATTGACTTCTCTAACTTCAAATAGACCTTGCTTTCCCTCTCTCTCCATTCCCTCCCCCTTCCCAGTTCTCCCACCAGTCTTACTGTCTTTGACTACATTCGATCTCTGTCCTGCCCACTCCCCTTACATCAGTCTGCAGAAGGGTCTCGATCTGAAACATCATCCATTCCTTCTCTCCGGAGATGCTACCTCTCCCACTGAATTACTCCAGCATTTTGTGTCTACTACTGATTACACAAAGATTGGTGTTTCCTGAGAAAGTTATTCTTTTTTTTCTCCATTAATATGGAGTCCTAATGTGCCTCCATATTAATGCACAAAATAATCACCCCCGTCGGTCAAACAAGCAAACACTAATCAAACAACATAGTAGCAAGCACAGTACAAGATATCACAAATCATAACCTGTTGACAATCAGATAATTTATTCTAGCTGATGAATAATCACCAGTTACAACAGAAAAATGAACTTCCAGATATATTTCCAATCATACCTTAGGGGACACACTAGTCCTCTGAGAGAAGACCTGACTTAAAAATGATTCCATATAGAGTTGTAAAGTCTTACAGCACAGAACAAGTCCTGCACCCCAGCAAGCCCATGTCGACTATCAAATGCCTACCAATACTGATCCTGTTTCCCACCACTTGGTCTATAGTCTCCAACTCCTCACTGAGATGGTTCTTAGAGGGTGTGAAAGTATTGACGTTCACCACTTTGTTAGGCAGTGTGTTCCAAATAGTAACCATCCACGTGGTGAAAAAAGTATTGCCCACTCTCTAAAACTTTACTGGATGAGTTCAATGTTATTATGCCGACTTTGAACAGGCAAACAGTGTTCCACCAAGGCACTGGTTCTAACTCATGCATCTCGGTGGCTGAAGTCTGATCTGCTTTCATGGGGGTAAAGCGGCTGTCTTTAACTGGCGCCCTTGGACGGGATCATAAATCGTTTGACAATTGACAGGCCACAGTCTTTGCCGCCATCTTCAACTTTTCACTTCAAAAGTCCACAGTCTCCATCTGCCTCAAGGAAACCTCCATCATTCTGGTCCCCAAATCTTAAATGCCTGCACATTGCCCATATCCCTGTATCGCATGCATATCCATATGGATCCAAGGACAAAGTGATCTATCTCAATGAATGAGATAGCTAGACATTAACTCTGACAACAACAATGATGAAATGCTCTGAAAGAGTGGTAATGAACCACATCTGTGCCAACATTACACACGCTGGACCACATGCAATTTGAGTACAGGAAAACATGTCTGGAAATTACTCCATTTTTAGTTTTAATTTAGTTTAGAAATATTAAACACCATCGGGTCTGCACCATCCAGCAATCCCCGCACATTAACACTATCCTGCACACATTAGGGACAATATACACATACACCAAGCCAATTAACTACGTACATACCTGTACGTCTTTGGAGTGTGGGAGGAAGATCTCGGAGAAAACCCACCCAGTCACAGGGAGAACGTATAAACTCCATACAGACAGCACTTGTAGTCGGGATCGAACCCGGGTCTCCGACGCTGCAAGCGCTGTAAGCCAGCAACTCTACCACTGCGCCACCGTGGGCGCCCTTTCTTGTCACTACAATCAGCTCTGGATTACCTTGACAATAACTTATGTTAGGGAGCTATTCATTGACTATATCTCAAACACCATAATACCAAATACGCTTATCTCTTATCTCCTGGACCTAGGGGGCTCCATCAGCTCCTTCTGGATTTTCTGATCACAGACCTCAGTTGTTTAGAATTAGTTATAACATTTCCTGAATAGCCTGATCCACAACACTGGTGCTCCTCACGTACTCTACTCCTTTTACTCCATGACTGTGCGTCAACTCGATCTTTAAGTTTGCCGATGATACCACTGTTATCGACTGGATCAATGTTGACAAGGAGTACAGGAAAGCGATTGTGAACTGTATCGGAATAACAACCTAGCCCTTAATGTCAGCAAGACAAAACGGTTGGATATTGACCTGAAGAAACGAGGGTGTGAACTCAACCTTATCCATATCAACGGAGCTGCTGTAGAGCTGGTTAACAGCTTCACGTTGCTAGGCATCCATATCACCAGCAGCCTATACCGATCCCTTCATGCTAATGCCATGATCAATAAAGTACATCAGCATATTTACCTTCTTAGGCAATTGAGAAGATTCGACATGCTCATCAAGATTCTCTTAAACTCCTAGAGACACTACAGAAAGTATTCTGACAGGCTGCATCTCAGTCTGGACATTGGACATTAGACAAATGGACATTGCCCAGTCCATCACAGGCTGGTCACTTTCTTTAAATCAGTCCAATCTCATGGTCCATCGCATTGGGAAGGCTAGAAATATCATCAAGTATTTCTTCCACCTTCGCCATTCCCTTTTCTCTATTCTGCCTTCTGGGAGAAGATACAGGAGCTTGAAAGCTCAGATGCCCAGACTTAAGAACAGTTTCTACCCCAATGCTATCGGACTCCTTAACCAATTACCTTTTACATCTTGTGTAGGACTGCAGATGCTGGTTTAAACCAGACACAAAAAGCTGGAGTAACTCAGCGGGACAGGCGGCATCTCTGGAGAGATGGAATGGGTGACATTTCAGGCCAGGACCCTACTTCGGACTGAAGTCACGGGAAAGGGAATTGGGAGATATAGAGAATGATGTAGAGAGACAAAAAACAATGAATTAAAGATATTCAAAAAAGTAACGATGATAAAGGAAACAGGCCAATAGCTGTTTGCTGGGTGGAAATGAGAACTGGTGCGACTTGGGTGTGGGAGGGATGGAGAGAGAGGGAATGCCGGGGTTACTTGAAGTTAGAGATATCATTATTCATGCCACTGGGCTGTAAGCTGCCCAAGCAAAATATGAGATGCTGTTCCTCCATTTAGCGTCTAGCCTCACTGACAATGGAGGAGACCTAGGACAGAAAGGTCAGTGTGGGAATGGGAAGGAGAATTAAAGTGTTTAGCAACTGGGAGATAAGGTAGTTCAGGCAGACTGAGCGAAGGTGTTCAGCGAAACGATCGCCCAGTCTACATTTGATCTCTGTGGAAGGCGGAAAGGGATGGAGATGGGAAGGTGACTAGTGTTGAGATCCCGTTGGAGGTGGTGAAAATTTTGGAGGATTATGTGTTATATGCAACGGTTGATGGGGTGAAAGGTAAGGACAAGGGGGAAGTCAGAGATGTCCTTATCTTATTTTCAACAGCAAAATAATGGTTTCAAGTTAAACCATTACCATCTACACCTGTGAATGACCCTAATATACAACAATGATGAGAGAGCTCCTATAAACTAGCAAAGTGAGATCACACAGAGTCCCCGTTTTTATATTCTATTGTCATTAGAGGGCCCCTAATGAACTACAGTTGTGGTAGAGACACGTACAGTGACAGCAGTTAGTCGCATGAAGGCTGATGCAGGGAGAGAGCCTGCGATATATACTGAGCGAGACTGATATGGACTGAAGTAGTAGAGTAGATCCTTTAAATTTATAGCAATGAGCAAGGTCTTTATTGACTGCAGCAGTGTATGAGCACTGTATTGAATATGACAGTGAAAGGTACACTATACAATGCAGAAGGGACAGCGACCCTTATTATCTAGAGCAGTTAGGGAGTCCCTTATAGATGACAGCAATGGCAGTGATGAAATCTCCCATTGACTGAACTAGTGAACTAGTGTCAGAATATGTTATTGTCTGTGGCAGTGAGGTATCCCCCAGGACTAGCTAGGTGAAGGGTTCTTATAGACTCAAGCAGAGAGCAAACTCATAATAGGTTGTGCTAGTGAGAAAGATACCTGTAGAATAGAGCAAGGAAGGGTCCTTCCTGCCTAGAATAGTGAGACCCTTGTTATCTACTGTTGTGAGATAGTTCCTTATAAACGGCATTAGTAATTGAACCCCTTATGTTCTGCAATGGGAAGAATCTCTTACACTCTACAGAAATTACCTACCTCTCTGACGTCAACTATAATCAAAGCACTCGTGAACTACAACAGTGAGGAAACTAATTAGACAAAGCCCCTCTAAAGTCCTCGACCGTCCCTTGAAAGTTCACAAAGCCCCTCTAAGGTCCACTGAAGCCTAGAATTGTGAAAGAGGACCTTTGAAATTGCGACGGTATGTGAGATTGTTAACGATTGCAATTAGTATCTGAGTCCCTTATTATCTGAGGCAATGAGGGAGCTCATATGATAATATGCAGCAAAGAGGGAGTTCCTTAAGGCCAACACTTGTAGAGAACCTCCTTATACACTGCAACGAGGTGAAATAGTTGACAACAGCCTTGAGAGAGACCTTTATCAACAATATCTGAGTGCTACTCATACAGAAGCTGCAGAAGTCCACAGTTGTGAGGGGGTCTCTTATTGACTACTATCAGAGCTCAGAAAATGCAGCCATTATGATGCAGCAAGAAAGAGCTCTTTATTGTGTACAACTGAAGGAGAGCCCCTTTATAGACTGCGGCAGTGAGAGAGACTATTTATAAATTACAATAGCATGAGTGCCCTTTGTAGCCGACAGCCAGGAGGAAGCCCCTTATCAGATGTAGCAATGATGGAGTAGCTTAGAGTATGCATCAGTCATGGAGTTCCTTATAGCCTACAGTAGGGAGGTAATCCCAGGAATCTAAAGCAGTGAGGGAGACCCTTATTAAGCTGAGCCATTTAGGGTCTATGGCAATGAGAGAGCACCTTAAAGAAAACAATTGTCAGGGATCACAATGCAGAATTGATCAGGGGATGGACCTTTATTTTCAACAGCAATGAGAGAGCTTTCCATTGATGGCAGTAGTATGCAGGAACCTTAATATCTGCAGTGGTGAAAGAGCACATTTATATACTGCAGCAGTTAGAGAGTCCCAGTAAACTAACATTAGGGAGCGGGTATCTTAATATTACATCAAGGAGAGAGTATTGCGGGGTTAAACTCGGGAGGAAGCACCAATGCAGCTGTGGAAGAGCTTCTGGTAATCCATTAGTGTGAGGGTGTCCCTCATAGTCTGCAGATGTGAGGGAGCACCTTATGGATTAAACAATGAGAGAATCTTTTGAAAACTATGGCAACGAGACCCTTATCAAGTGCAGCATTGAGAACCCCTTACAGTCGTACAACAGTCAGCGAGTTCCCTATAATCAGCTTCAAGTCTGCAGGGTAGAGAGATTTTTATCTGGTGTAGCTGAAATAAAGTTCCTTATAGTTTGCAGCTATGAGAAGGCCCACTATAGATGACAATGTACAGAGAGCCACTTAAATATTGCACCAGTAAGATAACTCCTGATGAGTCTCAACTTACAGGAGCCCTACAGTGCCTGTAATGGCTGCCTTGAAGTCATAGAGCCATAACATCGGACAGCACAGAAACTCGTTTCTGCTGACCAAGATGCCCCATCAAAGATAGTCCCATGTCACTGCATCTCCATCAAAATCTTTCCTATCCAGGTACCTATCCAAATTGCTTTTAAATGCTGTTATTTTATCTGCCTTAATTACTTTCTGTGGCACCTCATTCCATATACCTATCACTCTCTGTGTGAAAAAGTTGTCCGTCAGCTTCCTATTAAATCTTTGCCCTCTCATTCCTGATTCCCCAACGCTGGGAAAAAATGCATTCAGCCTTTCTATTCCCTTTATGATTTTTATATACCTCTATAACATCACCACTCAGCCTCCTACACTTCAAGGAATAAGGTCCTAGCTTGTCCAAACTCTCAAGTCCTGGCAACATCAACATAGATCTTTACTGCACTCTTTACAGACTAATGGCATCTTTCCTATAATAGAGTGACCAAAACTGATCATAACACGCAAAGCCTCGCCAACATCTTGTACCACTGCAACACAACGTGCTAACTTCTATACTCACTTGCAGATACAAGGAATGGTAGAAGTTGGAATCTTGAGCAAAACATGAAGAGCTGGAAAAACTCAGCAGGTCAGGAAACATCTGTGGAGGAAATGGATAGATGGCGTTTCGGGTGGGGACATTTCTTCAGCTTTTGAACGTTGTCCACCCTTGCAGTGGTAGGTGGATACAGGTGAGGGAGGTTTGATAGTCTGATAGGTGGAGTGACACAGGGTACTGATGAACAGGAGACAAAAAGGTATAGGAGGAGTCGATAAGGAGGAGTTGAGGAGTGAGCTGTAACGGAAAAGGGAGGAATGTTGATGGAGGGGGACAATGGGAAAGAAGGCGGATAAAAGGGAAATTAGTGAGTCAGGAATGGGAGAAGCGAGTACGAAGGTGGGGAAAGGAATAGAGTGACGGGCGAAATGTTAGAATAAATGGGAGCCCCATTGTGGTGAGGTGGGGGGGGGGGCACACAAAAGAAGAGGGGGTAGAGAGTTATTACTTGAAGTTGGAGAATTCAATGTTCAGACCATTAGGTTGTAAGTTACCCTCTGGAATAAGTGGTGCTGTTACCCCAGTTTGCAAGTGGCCACACTCTGGGAATGTAGGAGGCCAAGGAAAGATAGGTTGAAATGGGAATGGGATATGGGAAGTGGTTAGAAGTTAGAAGGGACAGAAGTTTTGGGGTAATGTGAGGGGGAACTTCTTTACTCAGCTGTGTGGAATGAGCTTCCAGCAGAAGTGGTGGAGGCAGGATCGATTTTAACATTTAAGAGTAAAGTGGATAGGTATATGGACGTGAAGGGAATGGAGGGGTATGGTCTGAGTGCAGGTAGATGGGACTAGGGGAAAACAAATGGTCGGCACGGACTGGAAGGGCCGAGAGGGCCTGTTTCCGTGCTGTAATTGTTATATGGTTATATGGTTATATGGTTAGCAGCAGAGAGATCCAGCAGGCTTTGACTGACAAAGCGCAGGCATTCAGCAAAACATAAAGGAAGCCATATCGGGAGCGGTGAATGCAGTACATGAGGTTTGAAGAGGTGCACTTGGACCTCTTTCTTGAAGAGGTGCAGGTAAACCTGCCCTTGTTCACGTGAACCTCTCAGGGCCCAGTGAGTTCCCTAAGCCCCGGACATTTAGTCTATCCACTTACCAACGTATAGCTACACTTTCTGCACTACAATACCATATTCGGGTTTGAAGGACTTTTCTTTGTTGAAATTGTACAATATTTCAACTTTTCATTTGGCATGGAATTTTTCAATGAAATGAAATATCAAAAATGTACAAAATTGACTGGCTTTTGATAGGTAAAATGTTGATTTTTTTTTTCAGTTGTGATATCAATGAAAGGCTGACATTTACAGTACACAAACTATTTATTAAGGATTATTGGTATTTCATCTTTGCAGAAAGGCAACGGCATCAGTGAGATGAACATGATTGATAATAGTCTTTCTTGTGGCAAGGGTTATTTGAAAGTTCGCATTCACGGTGCAAACGGAGCCGCTGGTTGATTAGTCCCGGACAGATTGCACAGTGAGACGCACTGGCAAAGAGCGCGCTGGTCCTATGTGGTTTCCTATTGATCAGAATACTATTTGCATTTGAAAGTGCCATTCCATGCAATCAGCTGACAGTCTCCTGCAGGGTCTATCCTAGAATAGGAGACCTCCAGCTGATTGAAACACTCAACTATCAGCGTCTCCAGCTCTTTAATTGCCTCTCATTCATTCTCTTTCTGGCGTGGAGCTGCATGCAAGCTGCTGGAGTTACTCAGTGCGGGATAATCATTTCAGTCCCCAGTGATCTTTGAAACAAAATGGGGCTGGGGTGTTGCAAAGGGCAAGACAGAATCAGAATGGTGGGAGATAACTAGAAAGGTGAGTTAGGCCCACAAGATTTTTTTATGTCGGGAAACATTTGAGGGGATGCTCTGCAATGAACAGCGCGATAAGATACTGAGATAAATATTACCAAGTAGCTCACCCAGCAAAGAGCTTCAGGAATGTTAGGATAGGGGTTGGTCTATCCACAGTCAACTTGTGTGGAACATTGATCCATGACTTAGCAGTCAGGCTTGCTTAGTGCAGATATCATCCAGCAAAACAATCATTCTGCTAGCCAGTACCCTGTGAGAAATTCAAACAGACCGCAATCCAGGGTAAGAGACCAGCTTCTGCTATTGTGGACACATGGAACTGCAGATGCTGGTTTAGAAAAAAAGATGCAAAGCAACTCAACGGATTGGGTAACATCCCTGAAGAACATGGATAGAAGACATTTCGGGGGTCGGGACCCTTCTTCAGAATGATTGTAGTAGAGGGCAGAAAGCTGGAAGAGAGGTAGACAGGTTCAAAGTCTGGTAATAATACATTGTTTAACAAAGACCCACACCATCCTGGCCACACACTCATTTCACCATTGCCATCGGGAAGAAGGTACAGGAGCCTGAAAACTGTAATGTCCAGGTTCAGGAACAGCTTCTTCCCTACAACCATCAGGTTATTAAACACAACAAAAATAATCTCTGAACTACAACAGACTATTATTATTATTATTATTATTGCACTATATGTGTTTATTTATTGAGTATGTGTGCATGTGTGTATATATACACACTGAACTTTTTCTCTCCCGTTATGTACTATGTTTACATATTCTGTTGTGCTGCAGCAAGCAAGAATTTCATTGTCCTATCTGGGACATTTGACAATAAAACACTCTTGACTCTTGATTCTTACAGGTGAGTAGCATTTTTGATTGGCAGATGGTTGGACAAAGGCCAGTGAAGAATGAAAAAGTGTGAGATAAGGAGATAAGGATAGAAGAGGCACGGAATGTAGAAGGAATATGGGGATGGGAAGGGGAAAGGGAGTAATAAGTGTGCATCCAGGTGGGGCACAGGGAAGAGAGGAGGGAAAAGAGTGGAGAAAGGGGAGGCGATGATGTTTGAAGGTTAGTTACCTATAATTGGAGAATACAATGGCCACACGGTTGAAGCAACTTATACCACAGGTACAGAGTTTGTCCGTTTTCACAGTGAATGCAACTACAGATATCTTCCAAATCCACACATGCTTTGGGAACCCACTGCAAAGACGATTTTCAATAAGTTTCAATTTGTTCCATATTTAGTTGAAAAATAAAATGATGGAGTGTTAAATAAATTCGAATGAGATGGAGTTCTCGTGAAGTCAAGTGAGGGCAACACCAATTGAAGTAGTGCCTAAACAGTCAAGACTATCCTATGTGTGATGATTACAAATTAACATTGAACCAAATATTGCACCAACTACATGCTTGACAGGATTACTGATCTTGATCTGTTACACTGATATGCGTAGGTGAATGTGGTGGATAAGGAGAATCAACAATATTTGACAGCCATTGCGCATAAATCCTACATTGTGGCAAGTCTTCAGACACCAGTCTGAAGAAGGGTGTCTACCCAAAACGTCACCTATTCCTTCGCTCCATAGATGTTGCCTCACCAGTTGAGTTTCTCCAGCATTTTTGTCTACCTTGTAGTATAAAGTTGTCACTGAAGATCTTTGAAGCTCTATTGGAAAATATGCTACAATGTATAGATCATTGCTCTGCCAATCAAGATGGTGTACTAATAGCTACAAGCATCGGAGAAAAAAATCTTCAAACGTTAGAGGAAATGTTAATTATTCAAGCATATGTAAACCTCAAAAGAAATATGTGTGAATTCATACAATAGGAAATGGTTTCACATGGTCTAAAGGTAGATGCATGCATTGCAAAAAGTCAAAGAAAAGGTTGGGTACACAAAAGGCTGGAGAAACTCAGCGGGTGCAGCAGCATCTAAGGAGCGAAGGAGATAGGCGACGTTTCGGGTCGAGACCTTTCTTCAGACTGGTCAGGGATCAGGGAAACGAGCGATATAGACGGTGATGTGGAGAGATAAAGAACAATGAATGAAAGATATGCAAAAAAGTATCGATGATAAAGGGAACAAGCCATTGTAAGCTGTTTGTGGTGTGAAAATGAGAAGCTGGTGCGACTAGGGTGGGGGAGGGAGATAGAGAGAGAGGGAATGCCAGGGCCCGAGGGCTGAGGGAGAGCTGGGAAGGGGAGGAGACAGCAAGGGACAGAAAATATCTAGAGGTCCACGTACAATAGTGGAAATGGAGGACGCAGTGGACGTCAGGCGCATGTAACAGAGTAATACAATAATCATGGGGAACTAAAATACTTATAGACTGGGTAAACCAGATTAAGAGTAATAGTGTGGAGGACACATTGATGGAGGGTGCAAGGTGTGGTTTCTTAGATTAGTGTAGTTAGAAATCAGTGAGACAATTAGCTATTATATATCAAGTAAAATTAAATGAGAAAGGGTTAGTTTCACAAATAAGGGGACTTTGGGAAGAATAATCATTAAACAATGATTTTTATGAAGAGATGGATTGTGATTTAGTTCAATCTGAGGAATTTAAATGTAAGCAAAGCAAAACACAAAGGGATTAGGAGTGAATGGGATAATATCGTAAAACATTCACAGAACTGTACAGCAGAGGAGCAGGCCTTTTGGCACACGATGTCTCCATGTGCTTCATATCTCTTGAACCCCTATATATTCATGTGCATATATAAAACTCCCTTAAATGCCACTATCTTATTTGTTTTCACCACCATCCCTAGCAGCCATCCCAATGCACCACCTCCCACTCTAGTTCCTACCTTGTGGTATCACAAATAGATTGGATGGTGAAGAAGGCTTTTGTCATGCTGGCCTTCATCAGTCAGGGAACTGTGTATAGAAGTCGGGACATTATGTTACAATTATGAAAGACATTGGCGAGGTCACAATTGGAATATTGTGTTCAGTTTTCATCATCCTTTCAATCATCTTAAAAGTCATATTTCACAGCTACTGCTGTTTTTAAATGTGCATTTGTCAACAGAGGGAAACTCTGTGAACCAAATATAAACTTCTCCAAGTCTCTGACAAGCTGGAATGCATCTTCAGAATATAAAGAGACAGTGAGGAATCCAGAGGGTTCATGTCCTTTCTTCAAAGGTTATCCAGAAGAATTGTGTGTTAAACATTGAAAAATAGAAACAAAGAAATAAAGATGCAGAAGTAGGCCATTCAGTCCTTCGAGCCAGCACCACCATTCAATATGATCATGGCTGATCGTCTAAAATCAGTACCTCGTTCCTGCCTTTTCCCCATATCCCTTGATTCCTTTCCCTAAGAGCTAAATCTAACTCTCTCTTCAAAACATCAATTGGTCTCCACTGCCTTCTGTGACAGAGAATTCCACAGATTCACAACTCTCTGGGTGAAGAGAGTCACCATAAAGACAGTCACGGTGGTGCAGCGGGAGAGCTGCTGCCTGGCAGCGAATGGAGCGCTGGAGACCCAGGTTCGATCCCGATTACGGGTGCTGTCTGTACGTTCTCTCCGTGACCTGCGTGGGTTTTCTCCGAGATCTTTAGTTTCCTCCCACATTCCAAAGACGTACAGGTTTACAGGTCAATTGGCTTGATAAATGTGAAAATTGTCCCTAGTGGGTGTAGGATAGTGTTAATGTGCGGGGATCACTGGTTGGCACAGCCCCGGTGGGCCGAAGGGCCTGTTTCCGTGCTGTATCTCTAAACTAAACTAAACTAAACTAAATACGTTTTTCCTCATCTCAGACCTAAATGGCCTACTCCTTATTCTTAAACTGTGACCCCTGGTTCTGGACTCCCCCAACATCGGGAAAATTTTTCCTGTACCTAGCCTGTAAGAAGTTTATATGTTTCCATAGGATCCCCTCAAACTTCCAGTGTATACAACCCCGTCGACCCATTCTTTCATCATATGTCTGTCCCACCATCCCGTGAATTAACTTGGTGAACCTACGCTGCACTCCCTCAATAGCAATAATGTCCTTCCTCAAATTAGGAGACCAAAATTGCACACAATACTCTTGGTGCGGTCTAACCACGGCCCTGTACAACTGCAGTAGGACCTCCTTGCTCCTAAAATCAAATCCTCTCGCAATGAAGGTCAACATGCCATTAACTTTCTTCACTGCCTGCTGTACCTGCATGCATACTTTCAGTGACTGATGTACAAGCACACCCAGGTCTCGTTGCACCTCCCCTTTTCCTAAAACAGAACATGGAAGATTTTGTTTACTTCACCAGGGATTGGAGGGTGAGAATTCAAGGCCAATGAGTAAGAATATGGCCTTTGCAGAGCCAGCTGCAGTATCTACCAACCATGGTGGCGCATTGGTAGAGTTGCTGCCCTACAGGGTCAGAGACCCAGGTTTGATCCTGACTACGGGTACGGAGTTTGTACGTTTTCCCAGTGAATGCATGCATTTTCTCTGGGTGCTTCGCTTTCCTCCCACACACCAAAGATTTGTAGGTTCATTGGCTTGTAAAAATTGTAAATTGTTGCTAGTCTTTAGGGTAGTGCTAGTGTACGGAGATCGCTGGTTGGCACGGTCTTGGTGGGCCGAAGGGCCTGTTTCCGCGTTATATCTCTAAACTAAATTAAACTAAACTGAGTTTGTGGAGGGGGTAGGGCAGGTGATGGTGATGGTGAGGGGAGGACCAACCCTAGGGTCAGATGTATTTAAGGGACTCAGCTTACTGGGTCACAATCTATTGCAACATTGTAAAGGTTTGGTCGTCCTGAGCATGCCCAGTGATAATCATTTCCAGGTAAATGATGGTCGCTGCCAGGTCTAAATTTGCTGCATTACTGCAAAATGAGCTTTGCTTTGAGAATGATAGATGTGGCATCAGAAGGATGCTGCCTGTATATGCTCTGTCAGATTCCTGAAGTAGTGCAAAATGACACAGATATGGTTGTTATCATGTCTCATTCTGGAAAAGATCAAATTACCAATACAAATTGTGCAATAGAAAATCAATGGCACATATCTCTTTCAGTGTTGAATATTGCTTCCAATCTCACTTCAATCAAATTACTCCTTTGATCTGCAATGTTTACAAAATGATGTTAAAATAAGTTTATGGTTTCCCAGTTTTTCATGCTGCCTGACTATTTCTTGTTGTCTTCTCTTGCTGTGATCTCTAAAGTTATTTTTCTCTTTCCATCCTCTCATCTGCTCCTTGCTTGACATGCATTTTCTCTGCTTTTCTCTCCAGTCAGAGTGAGGTTGGAGAGTTTCCCTGTGGGAGGTGGTGTTAATTGAAGCTCCTTAGCAAGTTAAGTAGAGCTGTTTGGGAATAATCATTATGTTTCACTAGCCTTCCCCCTGGTGGTCAGTCTGTCAGAATAAGTTCCACTGCCAACAGAAAAAATATAATGTTTACTACAAAACATTGCTTTGTCTTCAGACAGAGATAAATAATGATTTATCTCCTTAGCCTCGAAGCTTATCAGATGACCTCAATGAGATATCAATGTAAAATTGGTTACGTTATTATGCATTATAAAGAGACAATATCTCCATTATGCCAATTGGTCTTGGGATTATCACACTCCATAGAGTTTCTGCCAATCTATAGACTTCAATTTATTTTCATTTCCTGGCAACTCTTCTATTTAATTATGTAAATAAAGACATTGTGTACACTAGATTTTCACATCAGGGACGACTACAAACAGACTGACAGATGATTGTCCTTTCAGAACCTGTTGCAAGGCTATTATGTGAAATCTGCACTCTTTCAAGCCCACATCAAATCAGCAGGGCCACAGAGATGCTTTACAGTTGGCAGAAGAGAGGATGCTTTCCATAAGCACACTTCTCATGTGGAGCAGCACTCCTCAGAGGGCATTTCCAGAAATCACAGAAACGATAATATTATAGCTGACACATTTAGAATTTCTCAACACTTGGTCATCATGGGATCATGCAGTTAAAAAACTTATACTTCAATCGAAAATCTCTTGACAAAGATGGATGGTCCACGTTATATAATGTAAGAATAAATACAAAGCTATATTGTTAACCTTCAGTGCACTAATCTGTACTTGGTGATTTGCACCACTCCCGCTGCACTATACTCTGCATATAAAGACTACATCGCTCATCAGAGAACAATATATTAAAGCGGAATAATGAACGTTATCGAGCCACAAGTTTTAACCTAGAAATGAATGAAGAGTGCCGTGGCAAGTAAATAAGCCATAACATATTGCCAGCAGTTATGTAATTGAGAAAAAAATCAATTCTGTCTGAGTGTAATAACAAGGAACTGGAGATGCTGGTTTTACCAAAGACAGACACAAAATGCTAGAGTAACTCGGTGGGTCAGGCAGCATCACAGGAGAACATGGATATGTGAGCTCTTCTTCAGACTGATTGTACGGGGGTACCAAATAACATCAAAGACAGACACAAAATTCTGGAGTAACTTAGCAGGACAGGCAGCATCTCTGAAGAAAAGGAATTGGGGATATTTCTGGGTGGTTCCCTTCTTCAATTAACATCCTTGCCTGTGTTCACCTACTACCACCCGTGCTCTGTCCTGCACTCACTCTCAGCTTTCTTTCACGCCCCTCTACATAGAAACATAGAAACATAGAAATTAGGTGCAGGAGTAGGCCATTCAGCCCTTCGAGCCTGCACCGCCATTCAATATGATCATGGCTGATCATCCAACTCAGTATCCCGTACCTGCCTTCTCTCCATACCCTCTGATCCCCTTAGCCACAAGGGCCATATCCAACTCACTCTTAAATATAGCCAATGAATCTACAATCTACAATCTACAATCAGTCTGATGAAGGGTCCCAACACGAAACGACACCTAACCATGTCCTTCAGGAATGCTACCTGACCCACTGAATTACTCCAGCATTTTGCATCTATATTTTCTCTGAGGGTTGAAGGACTGAATTTGAAAAGTAAACAAACACCAGCTAGTACTGCTGCATCACTTCTGTATGTAGGGAACAAAACATCATAATCGATGCCCAGTTTCAGCGGACAATTGGCTGGGAAGCCCATGATGTTCCAGAAGCATTTAAAAAATGTAAAGTAAAATTTAAATGAACATTTAATGATCGCTGAAAGAAAAAGTGATGTAGAGAAGGCGAATGGTTTGGAAAGTGTCAGATTAGTTCAACAGTTGGGAAGTAACAGAAATGGGAGTTAAAGTCTGCCGTGATCTTTGAAAAATTCAGTCCACGCCATGAGGCAAAATCAACTTACCTGATTCACACGAATGAATTCCAAAGCCCAGGGTCAAGGAACAGGCACAATTGGCAATGATTTATTTGCAAGGCTTAGAATTAAATTCCGAAAATACAGATTGTAAAAACTGAGAAACCTTTAGGCCACCAGCTCAAACAGGGGGGGAGCAAGAGAACATGAGGGAACAAATAGACAACAAATGCTGAGTCGTTAAACAGCCAACTTCAACATTTGTGATGGGATAAGGAACAGCATCAATGAAGATCAACAACAGAAACAAATGAATGAAAATTAGAGTAGCTGAAGACTATGCATCTGATGTGGACAGTTACATAAATTTACGTAGAATTACTGCCCTTCATACAGATCACACGGAAGATTTAATAGCAAACTCAGTCTAGGTGGAAATTGGACGGGTGGTTGATAGCTGGTTGATATACAACCAGTGGAGTTAGTGGAATCAGATACAATTAGGAGGCATTTAGACAGACACACATATAGCTAAGGCATGGAAGGATACAGGCAAATGTAGAAGGGCAGAAAGGTCAACATGGGCATAGTATGCCCATTTCTGTGTTGAACAACTCTATGACTCTGAGTCAACGTATGAGAGGGAACTGAATCCACCTCCAACTTACACCAGGGCGGGATGGTGGCGCAGCGATAGAATTGCGGTCTAACAGCGCCAAAAACCTGGGTTCGATCCTGACTACAAGTACTGTCTGTGTGGAGTTTGTACGTTCTCCCCGTGACCTGCGTGTTTTCAAAGACTTACAGGTTTGTAGGTTAATTGGCTTGGTATACTCGTAAATTGTCCTTAGTGTGTGTAGGATAGTGTATGTGGGGATGGCTGGTCAGCGCGGACTCAGTAGGCCGAAGGCCCTGTTTCCGTGCTGTATCTCTTTAATTAAACTAAAAAATTAAACAGAGGTATTGACATAGGAAGCTTCAACAACTAGAGCAACACTAAAACGCCCAGAAGTGACATCAGGTATGATTGCAAGTTCTATTACCGCATGAATAGCAAACAAATTAGTCACCCATATCAGGCACCAGCACACCACAGGGAGGACAGATCATAGCTGAGTCAACAAAATGAGATGTAATATTTTACAATTTAAGCAATATATGGAATATCTTTGAAGCAAGATCAATAAAATTAAAATAGATAACCCAAGTAAAAGATTAAATTTAAAAAACACATTTATAAAAATTGAAAATGGCATGTTAGATATAACTGAATAAATAAGAGAATGGTATTATTAAGGATGACTAAGTATATTCTATTATATTTGTGCTGCATCATTCTTAGGTGCTCGATATTCTATATCAAGGCGAGTTTATTGTCATATGCGCAAGTACGATGAGGTACAGGTTCAATGAAATTCTAGCTCACAGCAGTTTTGCAGGAACATAGACTCAGCCAACATAAAAAATGAATTATAGATAAATTACACAACATTTTTAAAAGGGACAGTAAAGCATAATTTGAAAAAACAACAAGTCTGTGGTATTGGCAAAAGGAAGATTGCAAGTAAAATGGAGACACATGGAAGTGCTGATGCTGAAATCTTGAACAAACGGCAAGATTCAGCTAAGCAGGAGCAGGAGCAGGTTAACTGCCACCCAAGCCTGCCCTGCACATCAATACAATCATAGATAATCCCAGCCCTCACCCGACGGAGTCCATGAGTCACACAGCATAGATACAGACATAAAGTTGTTTCATTCTACAGAGCTGATGATTCAAGACAAAAGTGCAAGTTTTAAAGCCACTTGCCTTACTATGGAAGTCTAATTTCCAGCGTGCTCTGCAAAACTAGATGCCACAGTCTACCAACACCAACATGCCTCGATAATCTTGGTAGCAGGGACCTAGTAAAATAATTAGTAGGAGAGAGCTCTGGCTGATGTAAAATGAGGATCTTCATGTTCCACTGCAGTACAAACCTGGCTCCAAATTAATTGGGTAGGGGTGTTGAAAAAAGTGACACAAAGGGTAGTGGGTGTATGGAACAAGCTGCCAGAGCAGATAGTTGAGACAGGGACTATCCCAACATATAAGAAACATTTAGACCGGTATAGGGATAGGACAGGTTTGGAGGGATATGGACCAATCGCGGCCAGGTGGGACTGGTGTAGCTGGGGCATGTTGGCCAGTGTTGGCTAGTTGGGCTGAAGAGTCTGTTTCCACGCTGTATCACTCTATGGCTCTATGAAAATCTTTATTCATTAGGCATTAGGGTAATAGCTGGACAACATTAAACATACCCAAAAGAAACCAGTGCCCAATATTGTGTTCAAGAATGCATGACGAGAACCTGCAATATAAATATAGATGAATATTATAATTGGTTGTCTTCTTCTTATCGAGTCCACACACAAGATTAGAAGTTGTTCAGCCAGAGCTGAATACACTTCTCGGCATCTGCACAATGGTGTCTGCCTTGTCGCTTCTTGTGCGTGGTGGTGGAAAGATTGGTGGCAACAGGGCCGCGACGTGAACGCTCTTCCCTTAACCCCATAATTGGTTGTGAAAAATATATAAAAGCAAAAAGCATTGGTGACGGTCAGACAGTCAACACTGAAACATCTTAAAATGAACAACTTGAAGTTACACCAAAGTTTGAAATGAAGGGAGCTGTACTGTTCAGTGAAATGTGAAGTTTCTCAGCAAAAGAGCTGACTAAGGGAATAATATCTGCATCACCAAGGATTCGTGCTGAGTAATTACTAACGGTATTATTAATTTAATGCAAGGTTGTGCCTTGGCATCATAATAAAATGAAGAGAAAGTTGCATTGTAAAACATTTATAACCGAATTATAGGGGTGTCTGGTCCAGACAATGACAGTGCGCATATGAACCAAAGATCTTAGAGTGCAGCAAGATGGTCCACTCCTGTAAAATCCAATGGACTGATGTGTAGTATGTTTTTCTTCTTCTGTCGTATGTCTTTTGGACCTGCAGCTCCGTTGAGGCGAGCCAGGCCAACGTGTCATCGTCCAGGTCAATCAGACCTCGTTCACCATTCGGTGGTCGGTGTTTGGGACAACTGGTGATTATGTGCTCCACTGTCTGTGTTGGGTCCCCACACTCGCAGGAGGCGCTACCTTTTCATCGCTACTCCATAGCATCCAATGCCTGTCCTCAAGCGGTTGAGGGTTGTCCACTACTTTCGGGGTAGGTCCTGGCCAGGGACGTCCACGGGGTCATCGATGTAATGGTGTAGCCTAGATGGTTCCGCTGATTTCCACTGGTCTCTCCACCTCGTCTTGACCCAGGCGACCTTGGAAGCGTCAGCCAGTGTTGGGCTTGCGTGGCAAAGGGGCACTGTGACTTGAGGCACACACGTCGTGGTGTCTCTGTGACGGTCTGATGGAGGAGGTGGGATTCACTGGTCTGTGCCTTTCGAGAGAGGGCCAGCGTGGCTGCTTCTTGTCTGATGTTGGCCGGGGCGATGCCAACGAGGACGGGAAGTTGGTTTACAGGGGTGGCTCGTAGGCATCCAGAAACAGTCCGCAGGGCGCTGTTGAGGGCAGCATCCTGCTTCTTGGCATGAGGGCTACGGCAACAGAGCGTAACTTCTGTCATTTCAGTAAACCCGACCCGAGTTCAGTTATGCCTCTCGCAGTGTAATCAGCGTTGCCGGGGACACAGTTTGCATGTTTTTAATGTTTTAAATGTTTTTTAAATTTTTCTTGTTAAATAGCTCATGTCCAGTGTTTGAGTTGATTTTTGTATTAAACTTGCAGTAATCAGCGTTGCGGGGTGTAATGAGTCGAGTCGTACACACGTCAAGATACAACACATATTTATTAAAGTTCACTTACAGTGTTGGTCTTCAGGACATTACAGTAACTAGCAGCTACTCGGACTGAATTACATTGGCAAGCTCTTGGAAATATAAATCGCATATTGGGCGGAGCAACTACTAACAAGCACTACAATGGTTAGTAGGAAATAACCAATCTACATCTTTCCTTGTAGAAACAAAATAATGCATAGATACGTGGAAACATGGTGGCTAAACAATACTGTAGCCAGAACGTTAATAACGCATACGGGGAAGTATAGTTACACAAAATCACCGTATCTAATGGGCGGCCTGCTGACCCGTCCGGCACGTGTGCGGTACGAATCCACATCTCCTCCTTTCACCGGTGAAGTGACCGGGGAGGGAACCGGGGATGTGACCGGGGACCTGCCGGGTGGAGGTGCTGAAATAGGCGAGCTAGACGCTGAACGCCGTGGGGAGGCCGCGGGGGACACAGTCTCTGATAGTGGAGCAGCCGGCCCGGTAGTGGGAGGGTATACCAAACGCGAAACCTCTGGATGCGTAGTCGCAGGACGCGGTTCCTTGATTGGAAGGAGATGTTGACGGTTGCGTCTGTAAATGGCCCGTCGGTGGGGACCAGGTAAGAGCGCGGTTCTTTGACAGGGCTGTGGATGTGACCCAGACGGCCAAAGCCCTTGTTGGTTTGGAGGTGAACAACCTGTCCACTGAAGAGAGATTTAAGTGGCTTACTGAATTTGACAAAAAATTGCTTTTGTGCATCGCGCTTTAAACTGTAGTTGTTTCTGGACCAAAGGCAGAGAACGAACATTTGGCTGCAAAAGCTGCTGGGGTACAGGCAGGGCAACACGGGTATGGCGAGACATCAGTCGTTGGGCTGGGGAACCCAGTATGGGATCCCTGGCAATGTTCCTTAAATTGAGCAGGTCCAGGTAGACGTCAGATTTGGCAAGGTAAGAACGCTCCATTAGTTGTTTTGCGCTTTGGACGGCTCGTTCGGTGAGTCCGTTGGACCGTGTTAACTTGGGGCTGCTGGTGATACGTCGAAAGTTCCACCATTGTGCAAAGTTTTTGAAGCGCTGGCTGGTGAACTAGCTGCCGTTGTCGGATAGAAGGTGTGCTGGGGAGCCATGCCCAGAGAAATGGCACAGTTTGTGTGTTTTTAAATGTTTTAAGTTTTTTTTAATTTTCTTTTTAAATGGCTCATGTCCTGTGTTTGAATAGATTTTTATATTTTACTTCGGAGTCACGTGAGTGACTACGTGAATAGAAGCCCGTACAGCCGTTGGTGCGTCATGACGTCAGACGCTGGTGCAGTCGGCCGGTTCGAGCAGCAGCGCTCCTCCGAGCGGTAAGTTTAAACCGAGGGGTTATACGAAGAGCTGGAGAATTCAGCGGGTGCAGCAGCATCTAAGGAGCGGAGGAGATGGGCGACGTTGCGGGTCGAGACCCTTCTTCAGACTTCACCCTCGATTCTCCAGCATCTGCAGTTCTTCGTTAACAAGTTTAAACGGAGGTAAGGTTTTAAAAAAGATTTTTTACCACAGGTCATTTTCTGCGACGGTTTGGGGTTCTTAGAGAATGTTGCAGAAAGTGAAGATAGGTGTCGGCGAGGCGCTCCAGGGGTAGAAAGGTAAAGTGGCAGGAGAGTGTTGAGGATGGAGGCCCGTCTGGTACACCTGGTCCGGTGCTGGCTACACAGCCAGTGGTTGCGGACCCACTGCCGGGGGGGCAGTGGAGGCTTGCCAGTAGGGCGGAAGGCCACTGGCAAGTCTCTGTGGCCCGTAGATGAGTCGGGCCTGGAGGTTATACCCTCCATAGGAGAGTCCGTTTGCTCACGGCTCTCCCACGTCGAGATTCTATTACAAAAGAATGCTCGACAGGGACCAGCTACCGTGAGGAGGAGTGGTGCACAAGCCAGGCTGATGGAGAGCTTGTGCTAGCAGCACCTGTTTCAGTGCTGCAGAACTATCCTGCCTGTGAGGAGGATGTTCTATCAGGGCCGTTTGCTGACACTATTTCTATGCTGGGGAAGGTTGCTGAGTGTAGAGAGGCAGGAAAGGCGATTGATGTAGAATTGGCCGAAGCCATTCAGTATATGCTCTCCCACCAGTTACAGGAGCTAGCTATGGATGAAGTAGCAAAAAACTATAAAGCTCCGGGTAATTGTGATCTCCTGAAGGTACCGGTGGTTAATCACCAAATTTGGTCATAGATGGGTTTGCCTGCTAGGGCCCAGGAGATGAAGTTTAAAAAAGTGCTTAAAACTGTTGTCAGCAGGTATTACAGCTGTGGTGAAAGTTATTGATACAAACAATATGGTTGAAGCACACCAGGATGAACTGGGACTCCTTTGTAATGCATTTTGAAATTAATAATATCGGGAGGGCCGCTATTAGGCCAGTGCTAACCCGAATTTGGCGAGTTGTGCAAACCGACCAGTGTACCACCACGAAATCTGTTGTTTGGTGGTAACCTTGCAAAAAGGGTCAAAGACTGTCATGAGGTTGTTATTAACCATGGCCCTCATTAAGCCAGCTGGAAGCAAGGCAAAAAAAAGGTTCTCTACAAGAAGTCGAGGACAACAAGGCCGCAAGGAAAAGATGCTGGTAAGGAATATAACATTGACAGACGATGAATTAACTGATGTTCCTGTTCAAATTGGGGAAGGTTAAAATTGTTTTCTCAAACAATGGCAGCAGTTGACATCAGATTTGTTCATACTTAGTGTATTGAAGGGGTGAAAAATTGGATTTTACTATAAGGACAGTCTACCTAATCAACATTTTCCTAGTCGTAAACTTATTTTTCAGATGAGGAAAATGTGCTTATTCAAGCAGAGATTCAGTTGTTACATAAGAAAGGGGTAATTGAGCCTTCTGTCTATCAAAGTCAACAATTTCTGTCAAGTATATTTCCCAGATCTAAAAAGACTGGGGGATGTAGAATTATTCTGGATTTATCGAATTTGAACAAATTTGTTTGTTATAGGCATTTCAAAATGGAGACCTTTACCACAGGCAAACATCTAGTGTCCAAAGGGTAATATATGGCAACCATTGATTTAAAGAATGCGTATTACGCAGTGTCTATTCATGGTGATGATAGAAGATATTTGAAATTTATTTGGATGACTGAGCTGTGGCAATTCAGGACATTGCCGAATGGATTAACTTCAGCTCCTAGATTATTTACTAAATTGGTAAAAACCTGTGTTAGCATTACTTAGAGCTCAGGGGCATGTGTTAAAATCACTGTTGAACAAATGGGATTTGTTATTCACCCAGATAAATCTAAATTATCACCAGTCCAATTATTGATTATCTGGGATTTACCATTAATTCCAATCACATGTTGGTAACTTTGCCCAGGGATAAATTGAATCAGTTAATTGAGGACTGTGTTAATCTCGTTGGAGAACAACGGCCTTCGATTAGACAAGTAGCCAGTTTTATTGGGAAGTTGTTGCAGCCTTTCCAGCTGTGCAGTATGGTCCTCTGCATTATCAACAATTACAACGATCAAAGGAACAGGCACTGAGAATACAAAGGGGCCATTTTTGATAGGCCTATGCCGTTGTCAGCTGGGGCGATTGCTGGCATACAATGGTGGATAGTACATGTTTCAAAAAATTTAAGGAAGGTTTTGGTGGAATCACCGTCACTGATATTACAGACTGATGTAAGTGCACTGGGTTGGGGTGCAACAGATATGTCTTCTAGTTGTGGAGGCGGATGGAATGTGGATGAGACATCGCTTCCTCAATTAAGAGGGATTAATTATTTAGAGTTGTTGGGCACCTGGTATGGGCTCAAAGCTTATTGTTCTACAAGGAGGGATCTGCATGTGCAGGTCAGATTGACAACACCACAGCAGTGGCATATGTAAACCACATGGGTAGAGTTAAGTCACAGTCTTGTGATAGACTGGCTAACCAGATTTGGAGCTGGTGTATTGACCAAAATATCTGGCTTTCAGCACTTTATTTGCCAGGAAGAGGTCACGTCAGTTTAATGACCACATTGAATGGATGTTAAATCAGGATGTATTTAACCAAATGATTGATCAGTATGCATTGCCAGATATTGACTTGTTTGCATCTCGATTAAATCATCAGTTACCTAAATATGTTTCATGGTAACCAGATCTTGGGGCAGTAGCAGTGGATGCATTTTCGCTGCATTGGGGGAGGAATGTTTGTCTATGTATTTCCTCCATTCTGTCTCATCAGCAGATGTTTGCAAAAGATCAAGGAGGGACACCGCTTCAGGGGTATTGGGTAGTGCCAGATTGGCCTACACGAGCATGGTTTCCCATTGTATTACAAATGGCTAGGGAGCCTTACATGCTTATGCCCAAGAATAAAAATCTACTGGTAAATCCAGTCACTGGGGATCAACATCCTTTATAGGATCGTATTGATCTGTTAATTTGCAGATTTTAAGGAGGCCATACCTGGGGAGAGGACTCTCTCATTGGACTGTGGATGTTCTCACGTCGGCCTGCAGGGATAGTACACAGCAGCAATATATCACCTATATAAGGAAGTGGGAGCAATTCTGCCTACAGCAGAATATTGTATATCACACTGCAGGGATCACGGATGTATTGGAGTTGTCAACTCTTTATTTTGACCAAAAAATTAAGTTACAGTGCGATTAATTCAGCCAGAAGTGCTCTGTCTTCTTATTTACCTATGAATGCAGAATTGCATACAGTAGGGACACATCCGTTAGTTTCACGATTCATGAAGGGAGTTTTTCAATTTTAATCCTCCAAAACCCAGGTATGCCAGTATTTGGAATGTGAGTGAGGTTTTTATGGTTCTTCGCCAGTGGGGCTCCGGTTACAAGCCTATCAGTAGCCAAATTATCCATGAAGGTGGTCATGCTTATGGCGTTGGTTTCAGCTCAACGTGTACAAATGTTGCAAAAGCTACGGCTAGATAGAATGCATGTGTCGGCTGATGCCATTATATTTTATGTCTATGATATGCTTAAACATAATAGAAGAGTGCGGATGACACTAAGCTGGGGGGCAGTGTTCGCTGTGAGGAGGATGCTAGTAGACAGCAAGGTGACTTGGATAGGCTGGGTGAGTGGGCAAATGTTTGGCAGATGCAGTATAATGTGGATAAATGTGAGGTTATCCACTTTGGTGGCAAAAACAGGAAAGCAGACTATTATTTAAATGGTGGCCGATTAGGAAAAGGGGAGATGCAGCGAGACCTGGGTGTCATGGTACACCAGTCATTGAAAGTAGGCATGCAGGTGCAGCAGGCAGTGAAAAAAGTGAATGGTATGTTAGCTTTCATAGCAAAAGGATTTGAGTACAGGAGCAGGGAGGTTCTACTTCAGTTGTACAGGGTCTTGGTGAGACCACACCTGGAGTATTGCGTACAGTTTTGGTCTCCAAATCTGAGGAAAGACATTATTGCCATAGAGGGAGTGAAGAGAAGGTTCACCAGACTGATTCCTGGGATGTCAGGACTGTCTTATGAAGAAAGACTGGATAGACTCGGTTTATACTCTCTGGAATTTAGGAGATTGAGAGGGGATCTTATAGAAACTTACAAATTTCTTAAGGGGTTGGACAGGCTAGATGCAGGAAGATTGTTCCCGATGTTGGGGAAGTCCAGGACAAGGGGTCACAGCTTAAGGATAAGGGGGAAATCCTTTAAGACCGAGATGAGAAAGACCTTTTTCACACAGAGAGTGGTGAGTCTCTGGAACTCTCTGCCACAGAGGGTAGTTGAGGCCAGTTCATTGGCTATATTTAAGAGTGAGTTGGATGTGGCCCTTGTGGCTAAGGGGATCAGAGGGTATGGAGAGAAGGCAGGTACGGGATACTGAGTTGGATGATCAGCCATGATCATATTGAATGGCGGTGCAGGCTCGAAGGGCTGAATGGCCTACTCCTGCCACCTAATTTCTATGTTTCTATGTTTCTATGTAAGAGGCATGACAGGATGTAAGATTGTGTTTTCAGCATACCCCGCAGATGATCGCTTCTGTGTAGTCTCACATTTATCTCGTTACATTGAGATTACTAAACCTCTGAGAGGAACAGAGTTGGCTTTGTTTATTAGTCACAAAAAACACACAGTAGAAAGGTGTCGGTGCAAGCGATTTCAAGGTGGCTAAAGTGGGTCCTGACAAGTGCTGGAATTGATACTGATAAATTCAAATCTCATTCCACCAGGGGGCATCAACATACGCGGCAAGGGCGATGGACTTGCCAATAGACCATGTCCTCGCGGCCGCAGGAGGGTCCAGTGAGCTAACTTTTCAGAGGTTTTTATCACAAGCCGATTTCAAGGCTCGGAGTGTTTGCTGATTCTGGTTTCAGTACTGTTACACTTTTCCCCTGAGTTAGAGGGGTTTGTTATGATTTGTTTGTAAATAAACTGTTATTTCATTTAACAAATGTATTACTGATGCATGATTGATTGTTAACGACTTTTGAGTCAATCCAGGCAGTGTGAACGTCGGATTTGAGTCTGCGGCGTGAATTCACAGTGCTTTGAAGTCTTCACGTAGTCACTCACGTGACTCCGAAGTAAAATAGTAAGATTAAACGAGAACTTACCAGTTTGAAGTTTGATCTTTATTTTATGAAGAGTCGAGTTGAGGGGGACTACGTGCCCTCCGCTCCCACCCTCGTAGATCTCATCTGGTAGTTCTGGTTTTTATCATCTTACCGTTTTATACTTCGGTCATTGTTAGCTGTGAATTCATTCCGCTGCTTTGAAGATTGACGCACCAACGGCTGTACGGGCTTCTATTCACGTAGTCCCTCAACTCGACTCCTCATAAAATAAAGACCAAACTTCAAACTGGTAAGTTCTCGTTTAATCTTACTATTAAACTTGCACTCTGTAATTCATCTAATCCCATTATTCACAACTGCTTGTATGCACCCATAAAGACAATTATATTTTATATATATAATAATGTGTGTGTGTGTGTGTGTGTGTGTTTTATATATATATAATGTGTGTGTGTGTGTGATACACACATATATAGATGTGATATAGATGCATATAATTATATAACACACACATATATATTTTTCTAGTTTCTTATATATATAAACACATATATATTTATTATATATATAAGATGCATATATATATATATATATATATATATATATATATTATATATATATATTTATATATATATATATATATATATGTGTGTGACATATACGTACATAAATATATAACACACATATATATTCTCTTGTTTCTTTTTGTGATCTCTAATTATTTGTTGAGCAACCTTTTTCTTTCTTTCATTCATTCATTCATTCAACCTATCTCTTTCTCTCTCCATCTACAAAATCCTAATATTGTGAATAAAATATCAATGAACACAAAGGCCGGCGAGACAGGATCAAGGGTTTGGTTTAGTCCAGGGGTCGGCAACCTTTTTTGCATATCGTAACTATCATAACGTTTGAGAAACAGTTAGACAGGTACATGGATCGGACAGGTATAGAGGGCTATGGGCCAAACGCAGGCAGGTGGGACTAGTGTGGATGGGACTTGTTGGCCGGCGTTGGCAAGTTGGGCCGAGGGGCCTGTTGCCACGCTGTAATGGTGAGCAGTGCCCTCTCTAGCCACACCCCAAGGAAGAGTCAGCCCAGGTTCAAGTTTGGGAGCAGTGGTTGAACTTACAATCTTCTAACATGCTTGATATGCCGAATGGAAAGGTCAGATGCAATAATACAAAAGGGAGTCTTACAAGCAACATACATGAGTTCATAAGTGATAGGAGCAGAATTAGTCCATTCTGTCCATGAATTCTACTCCGCCATTCATTCATGGCTGATCTATCTCTCCTCCTCAACCCCATTCTCCTGCCTGCTCCCCATAACCCCTGACACCCGTGCTAATCAAGAATCTACCTATCGCCGCCTTACAAATGTCCATTGACGTAGCCACCACAGCCTTCTGTGGCAATGAATTCCGCAGATTCACCAACTTTCTTTGTGAGAGTGCCAGAGTACCAGAGAGCAGTGCTGAACTACTATCTACCTCTCTGGTGACCCTCGTACAATCCTTGATCACTGGCTTTACCTTGCGCTAAATGTTATTCACATCATATATACATAGTGTATGTGTATTGTCTTTCTGCTGGCTGGACAGCACGTAACAAAAGCTTTTCAATGTACCTCGGTACATGTGACAATAAACTAAACTGAACTGAACAACTGCCCTCTCTCACGCAATCCCTCGCACCAATACTAATTGGATCCTGAGAGACAAATGTTAGACAATCCCAGCCCATTTCTTGACAGTCATAAGTTCACAACACAATGGTAGCCTGAAATTTGGCAAAATTGTCTGCAATTTGGTAATTACACGCTGAGAAGCTTTGATACAAAAAATGGGAATAGATAACATTGCACTCAATAAATTTGGAAACGTATTGACATTAGGATGTAGGAACTGCAGATGTTGGTTTAAACCGAAGATAGACACAAAAAGCTGGAGCAACTCAGCGGGTCAGACAGCATCACTGTCTGATCCAGGGTACAGAGGATTTGAGGTTTTGTTAGGGTCGCAGGTAATCCTTTAGCAAGGAAAATCCGGCAACCCTTGCAAGATTATCTCAGTCTAAAACCCCAGATAAAATATTAAGGTGGGGGGGGGGGGGGGGGGGTGTAATGTACAGGAGATGAATCGCAGAGGTGCCTCCAAAGTAATTCCGATAGTTTTAATTACCGCAGTCTTTCTTACTATTGTTAGAGCGCTTATACATTTTTAAAAAAAAAGTAAAGTGTGGAACTGCTGCATTCACGAAGAACCCTGCAATTATAGCGCTACAGTATGTTCCGCTTGTAGATGACTGAAGCCGGTTACGGGAGTGTCACTGAAGATTACCCATCAGCTACTACGGCTTTTTCACGGAGTGAACCATCTTGCTCCGCTCTAAGATCTTTGATATGAACAGTGACACATTCAATCACGCCAATGTCGACTTCCCCATGCGACAATGTGAATAAAGCCTGCACGCCAGGAATAGAAGTATGTGCCTGATTATGTGCGGTAAGATTGCACATCTGTGGTCCTCAAAGCTGTGATTATTTACAGTAGTGTTGAGAGACAGGCTGCATGGTGAGATCCGGGTTCGTCTACCTAAAGAAAGATACGGTAACAAGAGGAAGTGCAATGAAGGTTAACCACATTGGTTCCTGGGATGGCAGATTTGTTGAGAAACAGATTTTGTGTTCCAATATTAAGTGGTGAGATGTCCAGAACAAAAATTAGGGAAAATGTTTTTACATAGCATGCAGCAAAACGTTGGAATTTTCTGTCCACGGGGGCACGGATTTTGGGTCCATTAAACTCCAAGATCAACAGAGTTTTGGATATTAAGAGAATCAAGGTACAGGTATTTGGGATTAGAGCAGGAAAGAATCACTGAGGTAAAAGATTAGCCTTAATCTCGGCTGCACAGTGGCGCAGCTGGAGCCCTGCTGCCATACAGCGCCAGAGACCCGGGTTAAATACTGACCTTGGCAGCTGGCTCTTTAGTTTAGTTTAGAGATACTGCACGGAAACAGGCCCTTCAGCTCACCAAGTCCATGCCGACCAGCGATCCCCGCACAGTAACACTCTCCTACACAAAAGGGACAATTTACAATTAATACCAAAGCCAATTAACCTATAAACCTGTACGTCTCTGGAGTGTGGGGGGAAAATGGAGCACAAAGGGAAAACCCATGCGGTCACGGAGAGAAGGTACAAACTCCGTACAAATAGCACCTGTAGTCAGGATCGAACCCGGGTCTCTGGCACTGCAAGGCAGGACAAGAGCAGGCACAAGGGGTGAAGGGCCTGCTCCTGTTTTTATATACAGTGCCCAACATAACATTATTAGTCAAACTCAGCTTTCCACATTTGAACAAAAGGGCGTTCAGAGTGTCATGGCACTCAGCAATCTGTGTTCCTTCAGAGTCTCTGATTGCAGTGGGTTCCATTAAGGCAGTAGTAGCAGCTCTGCAGAGTGCAAATCTGGTGCTTCCGCTCTCACAACAACTCTTGACCTTCCTCTGCTGCCTCGTTGCTTTCCAACAGCTGGATCAGAATACTGGCGCTCACCCTTCATGGCCACCCGTGACCTCTCCACGGCAAGGGCTTAACCATCTATCAATATAGCAACAACCCTTCGTGCCTGTGCTGCATATTAATAGCAGGACAAGCAAAGATAAAGGCACATAGAAGACAGTTGCTTCATGTTTGCACACACTGAATAGTCAAGGTATTGGTTTAGGTATTGATTGGATGTATAGTTACATGCATGCTTGGCATGTTGAATTGGTTGGTTTACAAGACCAGAATTTGATAGGATATATGTGATCAGTAACAGAACGGAACCCATGGAGGTAGGGCATCGATTTGGAGAATTCTGGTTCTTCTTTACAGTTGTTTATCTTCTGCTTTAGTTATTTATACTGTGGCTATTGCTGGCAGGTCAGCCTACAATGACTGTGAATTATCCTTCAGAAGATGATGAGGAGCTGTGTTCTTGATCTGCTTTAATTGTGTTGGTGAAGCCACATCTGCTTTACTGGTGCACAGCAGTCCTAAAATTTCAATCCAGCAATGACGATACCAAGTTAGCAACGTACCTAACCTGGTGGTTACTTTGCAGGTGCTGTCATTTTTTTACAATCAACTTTAAAATCAATAAACTTCTAGCAGTTTTCTACAATTATTGCTTTCAATTTTACAACCAATACACATTGATTTCCTCCAATCCATGTCAATTTGAGTTTATTTTCAATATCTATCAGTCCTATACAAATATATAAAATTTGTTTGACCAATTTTGCTTTTAGTATCCATTGTTTTCCACGATCAATGGTCATTCTATTTTACAATTCACATCCATTGGTTTTGCATACTCTCCGTTCTAATTTACATCCCTTGTTTATGGATCTATAGTCAGGTCCAATCCATTTTTACAATCTATACGATACGATACAATACAATACAATACGATACAATAGAATATTTATCCAAGGAGGGAAATTGATCTGCCGACAGTCATAAAAAACACAAAATACATGAAACATGAAATTAAAGTGATGAGTGAAAAGGCTTGGGGGATGTGCAAAGTGTGGGGGGGGGGGGGGGGGGGGGGGGGGGGGGGGGAGGAGGGGGAGAGGGAGTCAGTCTCAGACTACCCCATGACAGAAGCGGAAGGAGTTGTAAAGTTTCATAGCCACAGGGAAGAAGTGCCCTGTTCCCATTGGTTATCTACAAACAATGTTCCTTCTTCTTTGCCATCACTATCTATTATTTTCCTCAATCAAGTCCACCCTATTTTGGAATCAATGCCTGTCGAATTTCTATAGTCGGTACTTACTGGTATTCAATGTTCCATGTCCATCCAACCATGAGATCAACATTCATGTCTCTATATTTAAAGTTCATCATTTTCCAGTTTCATTTGTTCTTTCCATTGGTTTTCAGTCTATTCAGTCCATTGGTTTTCTACCACTTGCATCTTTACAAACCTTACAATCAATATTTAGAATTTTTCAAGAAATCATATTTCATTCTATCTTACAAGCAATATCCCAAGGTTTCTCCAATCAGTATGGATCCAACCTTACAATCAATGCCTATTGGGTTCCAAGAATCATTGTCTACCCAATCTTGCAATCATTATCTAGCATTGTTCTCCAATCCCTGCCAATCCAATTTTACAATCCTTATCCATTGATTTTTTTTAAATCAATGGGAATCCCATTTTACGATCATTATCCATTGGTTTTCCATCAGGGAGGTAGGCATATTTCTACCTCTAAAATTTGATTGTGCAATGTTCATTTCATCTTACAATCAATATTGATCATTATCCTACAATTTCACGACACATTAGACAGTGTTCTACAAACTTAATCTGATTTTACAATAAACATTCATCGTTACTCTCTATTCAATGTTCAATTTTTATATAAATAATTTCTCATTATCCCTCCTTACGACATGGAAGGAGACAACTCTGCCCACCTAGTCTATACCAGCTCACAGAGTAATCCTAATCGCCACTAATTTTCCCCATAACCTACTCTCTTCAGTATCCCCACTGTTCCTCCCAGAGCACACCACCACCTTATATTTTTACATTATATTTCTAACCAATACACCTTTGGGATGTGAGATGAAACCAGAACACCCAGAGAAAACCTATGCAGTCACAGGGAGAACATGCAAACTCTACACAGACAACCCCTGAGGTCAGAATCGATCTCAAGTCACAGGAGCTGTGAGACAGACTGCTGTAGCACGCTATCAATTTTTAACATTCAAAGCCTAGTTTCAGTTTTATATTTATGATCAGTAGACACCAGCTTTCTGCAACCAGAAGACAGCAACTTTTTGCAGTCAATAGAGCAACATAATGAGCTACTACAAGTTGTTAAAGAAGGAACTGCAGATGCTGGAGAATGTGGGAATATTAAGACAGACGTGAACAGCAGGCACTGACTTGTGGCCGTGAGAACAGGTTTGACTTCAGGTCTGAAGTCAGTTGGGTGTCAACCAGCAAAATTATTAATGATTTAATCTGAAACAACTCAAGTCTCCCTGCAGCATAACAAACTGTCTTCGCTCCTTAGATGCTGCTGCACCCGCTGAGTTTCTCCAGCCTTTTGTGTACCCCCGAGCTACTACAAGTTTGCAGGTTGGCGCAGGATGCCACAGTGTACAGTGTCTGGTTGTAGGACCAAAACAGGTACGTAGTCCTTCTCAGTGTTGCTTCATTTGTTGTTGCTTCCCTTGACCCAGGGGAATGTCCGTTCCTTTGATACGTTCTTCCCCAGCCAACCTTCCTGTTTTCAAGAAGAAACATAAACACCTCGATGAATGAGTCCTTTAAAAATGATCGCTGTCTTCTGAAGCAACTGATTTTGAAGAATCTGCACCTTTCCCGTATAGTAAATCAAGATCTTTCCTGCTCACGTTTGAATAGAGTCCTGTTTCAACACCAGCTTCAGCAGGAGAACCAAAATCATTGGTCGAACTAACATTAATTACAGGATGAAAGGCTTTTCTAAAAGTGAGTGCACTCGTATGTCTCATTATAGGGTGCCCTTTTCATGCAATGAAATAAAATGCATACACGTTGTAAAACCAAGGCTCCACACACCAGCACTGCAAATAAATTCTCAGTAGAAGTTTGGAAGCAAATTACACTCATTTGTAATGCACCACGATCTATAATGTCAGAAGCAGCCTCTGGATTTGGATATTTCAAAAAGTGGCATTTGTTCCTCAGTGGATAGTTTTCAACCAGCTTAATTAGCAGCTTGAATATCATTCAATCAGAAGAAGTGCCCTGACCCAAAATGCCACCTGACCCTTCCATCCCCATATACTGCCTCACCCGCTGAGTTCCACGAGCACCTGTTTTTATTTTAACTCATGATTCCAGCATCTGCAGTTACTTGTGTCACCTCTTCAATCCCATCTGGCTGTCACAGTCGGATAAAACCAAGGAAGCATTAAGTAAGCGCAAATTCACCAGGCAAAATGGCACATGGATGTATCACCCCTCTCAATATACGGTAACTTGTTAATTTGATGTTAAGCAAAATAATACATGTGGAGCACCAAAACAACGAGTGATGAGGAATACATGCATTGTATTGAACGCTTAGTAAATCTGGGCTCGACATTGAGAAAGCTTGAATTAATACTTCAAAGACATGATGATAAGTGTTGATGATAAGACATCAGAGATAAGTGTTGATCTGAATCACTGGGTGCCCTCCATGGTAGAAAAGATGTAAATGTGCAGAAAATGCCAACTACTTATCAAAAATAAGGCCTCGGTGGCGGTGAAGCGATGAAGCATCGTGGCAGCGGTGATGCCTCGCGGCACGCGGGTCGACCCGCGATCGACGGTCGACGAGAGCATGGAGGATCACTGCGAGGGAGGGGGAAGAACAATGGAGGACCCGGCATGGGGGGCCGCCGTGAGGGAGTTGGGGGGAGAACAATGGACAATGGGGACCTGGAGTGGACTATTGGGGGGGGGACAGAAAGGGGAGCCGGCGCGATTTATAAGTTTGTCAGCACTGTAGGTGGCTACTATTTGTATACATTGGACATGCGAGCAAAGAATTTCACTGTGCCTAGTCACATGTGACAATAAAGTATTCCTATTCCTGTAATCTGTTCTCTGACTACTTGGAAATCGTCTTGGCTCACGGCTGCTGAATCCCATGCTTCTTTTAGCAACATTCACACACTCGAGTTCTGATTCCTGCAATGATGTCTCTAATCTGCACCTAGATCAGCCTAGCCAAATTAGTATAACTGTTGTGAAGGATAAATACAGGGAATGCATGTAGCCTTTCTCTTTTACTCCAGAATGTTGAGTAATCATCTAGAAAACAGCAAAACACAAAGTGCTGGTGAAACGCAACAAGCCAGGCAATATCTGTGGAAGGAATGGACAGATAACATTTTGGGTTAGGACCCTTCTTCAGAATTAAGTCAAGCAATCCAGTGGATGTGGTTCTATGACTAGTGTGGGTCAAACGCGGGTTGGTGGAAGAGGCCTAGATGGGGCTCCTTGGATGGCATTAGCAAGTTGGGCTGAAGAGCCTGTTTCCATGCTGTATGACCCTTTTTCAGAAAGTCTTTGCAAAATCCTACATCTGAGATTAGCATTCAGCACTATGCACATGAAATTATGGGTACTGTACTAACAATATGCGGGAGAATGATTTAGAGAAGTCAAATGACTGGACAAGTGCAATGTAATGTGGATAAATGGAAGGGTGTTCGCATGAGTGGCAAAAACAGAAAGATAGATCACAGTGAGAGATGGAAAAAAGGGGAGAGGCAATGATACATGAGTATCCTTGTACACCAATCAATGAAAGTAAGCATGAAAGTGCAGAAAGAGGTTCAGGAGGCAAGTGATATGTTGACCTTCCTGTTGAGAGGATCTGAGTACAGATACAGACATGTCTTCAGAGTTCAGGGCTGCTCCCATTGTGCTGGCCACTATTGATCCCCCAATCAACATTACTGCAGTAGATATAATAAATCTGCACAGATTGACTGCTGCCTGCCCTACACTGAAAAAAAAATCAGCAGTGCTCAAGTATAATTCATTGGGTGTAAAGTGTTTCAGGATTCACAGAGTTTTCAGAATGCAATGCATCAACACAATATCTTCTTCCCAGCCGGCAGACAGATTCTGACACCAATCCATACGCAAGGGAAATGGTCCAAGAGTGAAGCTGCCTGTCTTTCACTGATTTCAGAATGCCCCATTTGAGATGAGCCTAGCCCTAGGTTATGTGACTACTCGTATAATCCATCTGCAGCTTACTAGGTATGATGAAGAGACAGGGATTCAGCTCCAGGCAGGTCATGAACTGTAACCATTTGGAAAACGACAAAGTTGAACTACTGAAATAGCTGCCAAACATCCTTTACAAGACAAGCCAACCCTGAAAGAATTTGTGGGAGGAAGGGCCACAGACCATTAAAATACAGTGCTGGGAATGTAGGCTTATAAATTTATTTCATTCTATCTTCTTTTTATTATTTTTCTGTCAGCTGCATTATAGCTTTGACACAGCAAGAATGGATTATGAACTGATGCCACACTATATTTAGACTGAAGCATATCCATCCTTGAAAAATACATTAGAATTGTCATTTTTATTTGTTGACGAATCTAATTTTTAATCTTTTTTGCGTGCTCACATATTGGCACCAGAAGGGTAATTTTGCAGGGGGCTTGATGGATGTGAGCATAGGTCGGAGATAAGAATGAAGCATATATATGTGCTACCCAATCTGCATCCTCTCTCAGCATGGTGCCATGTCGTCAGCTGTTAACATTCCTCTCTCAGGATGTTTTGTGGCTGTTCTGTGATAATCCCAGTACTAGGTTGGTGACATCTCGTCCTGGACTCAGAGCCATTGAGGCTTAGAGTCTTCCAGCATGGCAACAGGCACTTCAGCCCACATGGCCAATATTCTAAGGGCCGCACGGTGGCACAGCTTACAGCGATGGAGACCCGGGTTCAATCCCAACTACAGCTGCTCTGTGTGTGAAGTTTGTACATTCTCCCCACAACCACATTGCAGCTCATCCACTTTAAAATCCTCCCCTTCTATCCAACCATCTCTTGGACAGAGGGCTGATCACAGGAGATTCCTGCACGCCCTACCTTCTCCACTCCACCTGGTGGTCACCCTTTCCCTGCCTGCTGTGAAGTCTTTACGTGTAGTAAGACTGCCTCACTAATAGTGCTGCCCAATGTACAGCTCATGAACCCTCCACTATAAATTCACCCAGCTCAAGTTCCGTAATGCAGTGAATCTGGTGTTCTTGGTAACCATGCGTGCAAGAAGTCATACCATCATATAGCATGGAAACAGGCCCTCAGCCCAACACGTCAATGCTGCTTACCGAAGCTAGTCCCATTTCTCTGCTTGGGCCTATATCTCTCAAAACACATTTACATCATTAAGAAAAACATTTGGACAGGTACATCTACAGGAAAGGCTTAGAGGGATAGAGGCCACTGTAAGGAAATGGGAGAAGCTCAGGTAAGCAGCATGGTTAGCATGGACGTGTTAGACCTAAGGGCATGTTTCCTTGTTGTATGATGCTATGGCTTCTGGCATACATAGCTACCAGGAACACTAGAAGTTCCTAACTTACCACAGTGCGATAATCACTCTCCCCTATGCTTCAACTATCTCCTTTCACTCTTCTAAACTCCAACAGATACAAACTTTACCTGTCCACCTTTTTCTCATGTGACAAGTTGATGATTCAAGTAAACTTTCACTGAATTGTTTCCAATACATTCTTCCATAAATAAGAGGACCATATAAATAAATATAATTAAATAAATAGTAGCACAATTTCAACACTTGTTATGTATTTGTATCAATATGCATGGCAATCTTATACCTGTGAATCAATGTGCATGGTCATACTATAACCACTTTGGACAGAACAGCCATGTGATGTGAGATTTGTGATATTTTACTTCGGAGTCACGTGAGTGACTTCGTGAAGACCCCGCCAGCACGCATGCGCGGCATATCGTCGCGCGCACTCGCACCGGCAGGCGGGGGGGGGTAGTGCGCTCTCTCCTCCGGCTCCTTCACAAGACCGGCAGGTAAGTATTACCTTTTTTCTTCACAGCATGGACAAGGGCTGGAGGACGACGCTGTCGAGGAGCTGAGCTGCGGCCAGCCAACGGCCCTTGTCCCCGGAGCTGCAAGGAACGCCGGCTGCTTCAACGCATGGTGGGGTCAGGAATGCGGAAGTCGGGCGCTCCCGCTGATTCAGGGGCCGACTCACCCGAATGGGTTACCGCTCCGGAGCTGGAAGCAACGGATCCAGACTCCATGCCCCCGTCCCCCAAGAGAAGAAGGGGAGATACAGGTACGTGGCTAGGGGTCTTGTTCTTTACACGCAACCTCTCCCCGAGCTCCAGAAGACCCGAGGGGGCTGGGCCGGGGGACAGCCGCACGACAGGGGAGCCCTGCAAAGTGCAAATACGTACCACAGCCAGGGATATCTGCCATCGTGCAGCCCAGGCATAACACTGCTGCGTCGTGTAGGCCTGCTGGAGCAGATACCGCCGACAACACACCCCGTCAGGCTGCGGTCAAGGGCGGAGGTGGCAGCAGGAAGCGGTCGGTCAGCTCAGCTCTGGGAGCGGCCGACCATGTGCCTCCACGCCAAAAGATGGGCAAGTGTGGAGGTAAGCACGGACTCCGGGGAGCCAGGTTCCGGGGGCCGGCACCGATTCAACTCACCTGCCTTCTTATCAGCCAGGTGGGCCGCCACAGTCTGGGAGTAAACAGACTAGCGGAGAGTCCGTGCGGGAGTCGTATGATCCTACTTGGGCTGTAGGTCACGACGACCTGCCATTGGACCCTAGACAGCACTCTAAGGGGGTGAGGTCCGATGGTGGAAGCCCCAGTGAATTCGCAGGGCCTGGGGAAGTCGGCTTGTCCGCTGCAGATAGCAGGGACGGTCGCATTGAGCGGTTGGAGCTCTTAGTGAAGCAACTCCTCCAGCGGGACCGGGAACGAGAAGAACGGGACTCGCGGGCATCTACCAGCCGTGCGAGGACTCCACTCAGCATCTCGTCGTCTCCAGCAGGAAGCATGAGGGATTTCACATCTGCTGTGTTCGAAGATGACCCGGGGCAGCCAGTAACTGCTGAGCCAGAGCATGAGGAGGATATGCTGGAAGTGGTGAGTAAGTTTGCCGCTACCACCCAGACAGGTGAACCTCTGCACCACAAATTGGCGGGCACCATGGATTACCTGACTACACATAACTCCAGTCAGGTTCTCAATGATACATTGGAGAGAAAATAAAACCGCCCGAAAACTGCGTCAACCTCAGTGTGCCCTTGGTTAACGCCCAGATCTGGGGACACTTGAGTACGTCCACCAAGACGCAGGATGTCCGCCTCCAGCGAATATTAAAAGTTCTCTCCACGGGCATAACGGCGTTTGCAAGAACCCTGGATGGGGATAATGTGTCGAGCGATCAGCAAGACGCACTGGCACTATTATGCAACGCCCAATATGAAATAAACTGCCTGCGTAAGAGCTCCATTAAGCCCACACTCAACCCCAAATTCGCGGGGTTGTGCCAACCATCAACCGCTCCACCGCAGCATCAGTTGTTCGGAGACCTAGCCAAACAGGTGAAGGAACTGGATGAGGAGGCCAAAACAGTCGGCCTCATGAAGCCTCAACAGACCAGGCCTCACCCATATTACCGGCAACAGCCTACTTCCTCGTGGAGAAATCGGCCGCCGGAAAGGGTACAGAGATCCAACCCACCTCCATACCAACAAGTGCCACGACCTTTTTTAGGGCAAGGCCAACAAAGGCCTGCATGGAAAATGCGGCCGCCGGCTCGTCAACCTCCACAACGCCCACTCAAAACACCGTATGTACGGAACCGCCGTTAACCTTGGAGGTAAGGGGGTCTGGTTCTTCTCACGCCGTAGCATCTCCTCCTGCACGAATAGGTGAGCGGTTGCGGGCGTTCTTGGACATTTGGAAAACTGTCACCGCGGATGAGTTTATTTTACAAAGTGTTCAAGGATATGTTATAGAATTCATTGAAGGTATAAATCCCCCTACGCAGCATTCGCCTCGTAGAAAATTTACTCTATCCCAAAAAGAGATGGAGGCAGGACAAGCTGAAATTACACGGTTAGAAGGAAAAGGAGTAATTGGCAAAACTAAGCATGAACCAATTGAGTTTGTGTCTAATATATTCACTAGGATTAAGAAAGATGGGGGATGTCGGATTATAATAGACTTAACTGAATTGAACAATTTTGTACAATACACCCATTTCAAAATGGATACGTTTGAAACAGCTAAGCAGATGCTTTACACAGGGTACTTTATGGCATGCATCGATTTGAAAGATGCATATTATACGATACCCATTGCTGAGGCTTATAGGAAATTTTTGAAGTTTGTCTGGAAGGGTCAGTTATGGGAGTATAAAGCATTGCCCAATGGAATTACCACAGCTCCTAGGCTGTTTACCAAACTGGTAAAACCTATATTGGCTCTTCTCCGACAACAAAATTATATAGTAATGGCATATTTGGATGATATCCTTATAGTGGGTCCGACCCTCCAATTGGCAATTCAAGGAGTGGCTGCAACCAAGGATCTGTTTGAGAAGCTGGGATTCATAATTCATCCAGACAAATCAAAATTGCACCCGGTACGGATTATGGATTATTTGGGGTTCACCCTAGACTCTAATTTAATGAAGATTACCATCCCAACTAATAAAGCTACTACTATTATAGAAGAGTGCCACAATCTTGCTTGCGCCAGGGTACCGACTATTCGGCAAACGGCAAAAGTTATAGGGAAATTAGTAGCTGCATTCCCAGCTGCGCGATTCGGACCGCTACACTACCGAAATTTACAAAGATCAAAAATCTCAGCGTTAAAAACAAATGCTGGTCACTTTGATCGGCCAATTCGGTTACCATCAGAAGCCAGAAATGAGCTACAATGGTGGGTTGACAATATTAGAGAATGTCATAGACCTATCATCGTGGGCAACCCTGATGTTGTGTTACAAACTGACGCAAGCGCACAAGGTTTGGGAGCAACTGATACGATGTCCAGTTGTGGTGGCAGATGGAATTCTCATGAGGCTACATTTCTAGAGGCACATGGGATAAATTATATAGAAATGCTGGGCGCATTTCATGGACTGCGGGCTTACTGTACTAATTCACAGGATTTACATGTCCGCCATCAAATAGATAATACTACAGTGGTGGCTTACATTAATCATATGGGTGGTATCAGGTCGCTATCTTGTGATGAATTGGCTAATACAATTTGGTACTGGTGCATTGAAAAAAACATTTGGATTACTGCGACCTATTTGCCTGGGAAGCTTAATACAGTGGCGGACACCAGGTCACGAGTCTTTAATGACAACATCGAGTGGATGTTAAATTTTTGGAGATATTATAGCTCATTTTGGGACACCAGATATTGACCTATTTGCGTCCAGGTTGAACCATCAGATACCAACGTATGTGTCATGGGAACCAGACCCTGGGGCAATAGCGATGGATGCGTTTTCGATCCATTGGGGGAAATGGTTTTGCTACGCATTTCCCCCATTCTGCCTCATCAGTCGGGTACTGCAGAAAATTAAACTGGATTCTGCAACTGGTATATTGATCATTCCCGACTGGCCTACACAACCATGGTACCCGATGGTTGAAAATTTTTAAAATAACCATGGATGGCGATTGGGAAACACCCCAAATTGATTACTCACCCTATTACGGGGATCAGTCATCCTTGCCATGGTAATTTAAACTTGTTGGCTTGCAGGTTCTGAAAAGACCGCTCATCCGGGCAGGCATCTCGTCAAGAGCCATGAACCTTATTGCAGCATCATGCCGGGAATCCACCCGGAAACAATACCTCACTCAAATCAGAAAGTGGGAGGATTTCTGTGCCCGGAACAACAAGTCCTCCAACTCGGCAACAATACCGGATGTGTTGGAGTTTCTAGCAGCCCTCCATTTTGATGCTGGCCTCAGCTACAGTGCCATCAACAGCGCCAGGAGTGCGCTGTCTTCATACCTGGATATAGGTATCGGCTCCCACCACCTGGTGTCTAAATTAATGAGGGGAGTATTCAATACCAACCCTCCACGACCCAGATATACAGTAACGTGGGATGTGGGGATCGTGCTGACCCTACTGAGCAGCTGGGCTCCAATAGATGAGCTTCCATTGAAACAGCTCACCCTTAAGGTGGTGATGCTCATGGCACTGACGACAGCCCAACGAGTCCAGACGTTACAAAAACTGCGACTGGACAGCATGGTGGCCACCCCTGGTCAAATAAATTTCTTTGTCAAAGAATTATTAAAACAGCACAGGCCAGGGGCACATGGGCTGCAGTTGGAATTTCGGGCGTACCCTGTAGATGCCACTCTCTGCATAGTCACCCATCTCCACCACTACATCCGAGTTACTGGAGTTATCAGGATGAAGGAACAGGGGCTCCTCATCAGTCATAAACCTCCGCATCATCGGGTGACTACACAGACGATCGCCAGGTGGCTCAGGGTGGTGCTGGATGCAGCAGGAGTTGCTACTAACATTTTTAAGTCTCATTCCACCAGGGCTGCAGCGAGAGTCATGGAGGTGCCCATGGACCACATTCTCGCCACCGCGGGCTGGGCCAGGGGGGGAAAAACCTTTCAACGGTTCTATAACAAGCCTCTGGCCGCCCCTGCGACATTCGCATAAGCTATCCTGGGTACCGCTCAGTAAATGTCTGGCCCCGATTTAGGGGTTTGTTGTTTATTTGATTAATAATTTATGTTGATTTTTCAGCCAGTTTCGACTGAACTTCATTAACAGCCTTCCTCCATCAGACTGGCGGCAGTGTGATAAGCATGGACGTTGTCCAGGGCGTGAAATCACAGAGCTTTGAAATCTTCATGAAGTCACTCACGTGACTCCGAAGTAAAATAGTAAGATTAAATGAGAACTTACCAGTTCGAAGTTTGATCTGTATTTTATGAGGAGTTACGATGAGGGATTACGTGAAGACCCCGTCCAGCACGCATGCGCGACATTTCTTCAAAGCAGCGGTGTGGATTCACAGAAAAACACAACAATTGAAATAAATATAGTAAAGAAAAAATAAGAACTTAATTACCAGTTGATCTGTATAATAGAGGGTGGGAGCGGAGGGCACGTAATCCCTCATCGTAACTCCTCATAAAATACAGATCAAACTTCGAACTGGTAAGTTCTCATTTAATCTTACTATTTTACTTCGGAGTCACGTGAGTGACTACGTGAAGACTTCAAAGCTCTGTGAATCCGAACCGTGAACCAGCTCATGCTTCACTCACTGCCTGAAGACCTTAGAGGGAGGAAGCATGTTATACAATCAACAATAACCTGTTTGTGAACAATAAAGGTTTATTAATGATAACAAAAACAGAGAGCTCCCCCGGCATAAATTAAATATTAGCTGCAGACTGTAAAATTCTGTCTGCAAATGTAGCAGGTTCCGCCAGCGGCTTATTATAAAACCTTTGGAAAGTTCTCTCCGAGGATCATCCTGCTCTGGCCAGAATATGGTCCATAGGCACATCCATTCGCCTAGCCGCCGACGTAGATGCAGCCCTGGTGGAATGAGATTTGTAAACATTAGTATCTACTCCCGCGGACTTAAGCACCTGCTTGAGCCATCTTGAAATGGTTTGGCTCGTCACCTGACCATGAGGCTTCTTGTGGCTTATCCATAAGGCTTTTTCTCTCCCTCTTAAGTTATATGTTGTGTCTATGTAATGGCGAGATGGGTCTTGGCACACAACCGTGGGTCAGGTGAATATGCCCGGAACTCCATTACTGGAGGCGTGGTACCTGGTCTAGTTTGTTTGACCAGGTCCTGAATGTGAAATGTGATACAGTCCAATGACTCTGTCATGCTGTCCAGCCTCAGAAGGTGGAGGGACTGTACCCTTTGAGCTGACACTAGTGCCATGAGCATGACTGATTTCAGTGTAAGTTGTTCCAGCGTGAGTGACCTGGGTGGTGGCCATCCCCTAAGGTACGTCAGTACAATGCTGACATCCCAGATCTGAGTGTACCTAGGCCTAGGGGAATTGGTGTTAAAAATGCCCCTCATGATTTTGACCAACTAGTGGATGGGACCCCAAAGTCAGTTGTCCTGCTGCTGGAACCAAATAAGCTGACAACGCACTCCTGGCTGTATTAATGGCGCTGTAGCTGAGTCCCTTCCCGATGTAATCCAACCAGAAAACTCCACAACACTGGTGGCTGTAGCTGTAGTGTAGGTAGTTCCTGTTTTGGACCAATACCGTTCCCATTTTCTTATGTTGGTCAGGTATTGTCTCCTGGTGGACTCCCGGTGGGATGCGGTCATCATGTTGATGGCGTCCTCAGACAGTCCCAGGCCCAGTAGAGGTCGTTTTAGAATCTGCAAGCCAGGAGATTGACTCTGTCATGGCACGGGTGACTAATGCCTGACACTGGGTGGATTAATAACTCTCGACTGCTGGGGAATTCCAACGGTGTTTCAACAGCCATGTCGAAGGCCACTGAGAACCATGGCTGTGCAGGCCAGTCGGGTATTATCAAGAATTCCTGAAGCGGAATCCAATTGAATCTTGCGTAATACCCGACTGATGAGGCAGAATGGAGGAAAAGCATAAAAGAACATTTTCCCCCAATGCAGCGAGAATGCATCAACTGCTGCTGCCTCAGGGTCTGGTTCCCAAGCGACATACGTTGGTACCTGGTGATTCAGCCTGGATGCAAATAGATCGATATCTGGTGTGCCATATTGCTTTGTAATTTCAGCAATATTTTTGGGATTTAACATCCATTCGATGTTATCATTGAATCTGCGTGACCTGGTGTCTGCCACTGTATTTTGCTTACCTGGTAGGTAAGTTGCTGATAACCAAATATGTCTTTCAACACACCATTGCCAGATTAGGTTGGCCAAATTGTCACACGATATCGACTTTACATCACCCATGTGGTTGATATAAGCCACCACCGTGGTATTATCTAATTGCAACCGGACATGTGCATGATGCGTATTAGATGAATATGCTTTTAACCCATAAAACGCACCCAACATTTCTAAGTAGTTGATACCCCGTGTCTGTAGGCAAGATGATTCAAATTTAGTCCATCTGCCCCCTGTGCTGGATTGCATGTTCGTTGCTCCCCAGCCCAAAGCACTGGCATCCGTTTGAATGGTTTAATACTGGGTTGGTGATTATTATGGGACTGGAGCTGAGCCTTACGTTCCTTGCCCACCATTGTAACTCTGGAATAGATTCAGCAGTTAAACTCATAGCTCGGTCAAAGTGACCTGAGTTTTGCTTTAGTGCATGCACTTTTGCTCTTTGCAAATTTTGATAGTGCAAAGGTCCAAATTGTACAGCTGGAAAAGCTGCTACCATTTTGCCAATAACTCTAGCTACCTCCCGTATGGTTGGCTGATGTTTGTTCATGAGTTCGTTGCATGATAGTGCCAATTCTGATGCTTTCCCCTTCGGCAGAGTTACAATCATGCGAACAGTATCAATCGTAAATCCAAGATAGTCCATGGCAGTGGACGGTGTAAAATTGGATTTATCTGGATGTATGACAAACCCCAAAGTTTCAAAAAACGTTTGGTGGCTGCTACTGCCAAAATGGCTGTCTCCAAGGTTTTCCCTACTATTAAAATGTCGTCTAAATACGCCATGACTATATGCTTTTGTTTCCTCAATAATGCCAAGGCAGGTTTTAAGATTTTAGTGAACAGCCTTGGAGCGGAGGTTAGCCCATTTGGGAAGGCTTTAAATTGCCATAGCTGTTTCATCCAGATAAATTTTAAGTATTTACGATGCTCCTTGTGTATGGGTACTGAGTAGTAGGCATCTTTTAAATCAATGCTTGCTAGAAAGTACCCTCTAGAAACCAATAGTCTGGCTGTTTCAAAAGTATCCATCTTGAAATGTATATACCTGATAGACTTGTTTAAAGCAGTTAAGTCAATGATGATGCAACGTCCACCATCTTTTTTGATTTTAGTGAAAATATTAGACACAAATTCCAAAGGTTCATGTTTTGTTCTTTCAATGACACCTTTTGCTTGTAGCCTCATCAGTTCAGCTTGACCTCTTGTTTCTCTTTAACTGAGAGGGTGAATACCCTTTTGGGTATATGCTGAACTGGCGGAATGTTTTCATGAACAAAGTCAATTTTGTAGCCATGAACGCTGCTGAGTATATACTTGTCATTAGTGATGGATTCCCATGCACCCAAAAACAAGTGCAATCTTCCCCCTGTTAGTATAGAGCCCCTACTGCTCATATGCTGAGAGGAACCAGACCCCACCTACCTCCATGGTTTATTGGTGCTTCTTCTGCCTCTTCGCTGGGCGATGAGGCGTCTGCTGGGGTGTAGAGAGTTGATGTTAATGTTGATGTTGTTGGGGGGTGGCGCATTTTCCATGGGGTCCGCTCTGGGCCCTGGCCTAAAAAAGGCTTACGGGGAATGGTTGCGGACCCGAGCTTTCACCAGTCCCATAGTGTGGTCGACAACTGGTGGACGCCATGGGGTACTGCCGCCTGGGTTTGTTAGGTCTGCTCGGTCCCAAACCTGCCCTCACGAGACCAAAGGTCTTGGATTCTTCCTCTAGGTCTTTCACCTTTTTTGGAAGGTCTTTCCCAAAGAGCAGAATAGGAGGTTCTGAACCCAGTGTTTTGCAAAGTCCCGCAAATTTAGGGTTGAGGGCAGGCTTGATAATTTCCTTCCGTAAATTGTTTATTTCATATTGAGTGGTGCACAGCAGAGCTAATGTGTCTTGCTGATTTGTGGAGAAGTCCGCACCATCAATGGACCGAGCATAAGATGTTATTCCTGCAGTCAGGAGTTTAAGGATTTTCTGGCTTCAAGTCCAGGTTCCTGATGTTCTGCCCCAAATGTCCCCAAATTTGGCTGTTTACAGCGGGTACATTCAATGATGTACAATTTACTGGGGCTATATATAGTTCAAGAGCCTCATTGACCACCTGTTCTTGTAGGGGTTTTGAGGACAGGTGGTTAATGCTGGCTGCAAGTTTCGGCTCTAATGGCCGACCCGCTTGTGGAATGGCCACGTAGCGGTTGACCACACCCAGCAGCTCTTCCTGATCCTGTACACCCTGCGTACTCCGATATCTTCAGCCAGTGACCCCTCTTCTTGACCAGCCCAGACCTGGTCGCCAATGCTGCCTTACAAAAGAAGGTGAAGCAATGGCCAGTGCCGTAAAGGGCACTGCGGGAGTGCCTGAGCTCCCTTGGCGAGTCTGCTGCTGCTCTCTCAGCAGATCTCGCTGGAGCAATTGCTCCATAAGCCGTTCCATGCGGCTTAGGCGGCTGCCTGTGTCGCTCTCGAGCGGTGTGGCATCTTCATCCGAATCGTCGGACACTACCGCCCGGTTCTGGCTGCAGGTACCTCCAGACCGCTGCTCAGGCAGCACGAGCGGTGCTGGGCTCGGCTCGGTAGTTATACCCGCCGCCTCTTGCCCCCCCTCCAAAGAGCATTCCTCAATGGAGGACGAACGGGGGCGAGCTGCAGACTTCTTTCCTCTGGTCTTGCTCATTCTTTCTGAAAACAAGCAGACCACAGAGAAAAAGACACACGGCCACGGTAAAACTTACCTGTCGGCCCGACTTTTCAATTTGTAGCGGGAGCGCCTTGAACTCCCGTTCGTCGCGGGTGCACTGCATGAACGCTAATGTCGCGCATGCGTGCTGGACGGGGTCTTCACGTAGTCACTCACGTGACTCCGAAGTAAAATAGTAAGATTAAACGAGAACTTACCAAGTTTGAAGGTTGATCTGTATTTTACGAGGAGTCGCGGTGAGGGATTTCGTGCCCACCGCTCCCACCCTCTATCATAAGGTCAACCAGGTAGTTCTACGTTTTCATTTACTATTTTTTAGTCATGGTTTGGTTCTGTGATTCCACACCGCTGCTTTGAAGGATGCCGCGCAGGCGTGCTGGCGGGGTCTTCACGAAATCCCTCACCGCGACTCCTCGTAAAATACAGATCAACCTTCAAACTTGGTAAGTTCTCGTTTAATCTTACTATTTCAGGTAGCACAGTTGTGCAGCAGTAGAGCTCACACACTCCAAAGACAAACAGGTTTGTAGGTTAATTGGCCTGGTATAATTCTAATTGTAAAACTGTCCCTAGGAAAGTGTTAATGTGTGGGGATCACTGGTTGGCTGGTCGGCGCAGACTTGCAGCTGAAGGACTTGTTTGCACGTTATAATCTAAACTAAATTAAACTGTAGGATGACAAAATGCCACAGCCGATCGAACCACTGCCAAACACCAATTGACACCTGGGTTCAACGCTGGCTTTGGATGATATCTATGCAGAGTATACATGTTCTCCCTGCAACCATGTGGGTTTTCCCCAAGTGCTCCGGTTTTCCTCTCACATCCCAAAGACATGCAGGTGGATAGGTTAGTTGGCCACTGTATATTACCTCTAGCGTATGGACAAATCATAGTATCTTGTGTTGGGTGGGGGGAGAGGGTAGGGTTGATAAAAATGTAGGAAGAATAAATATGGAATTAATGTAAGATAAATTAAATTTGTGTTTGATAATCAGAATGGACTCGATGGGCCAATGTATCTCTCTATGACTCCATGTTGGTCAGTTCCTTTACCAGTGGAAACAAAGGGGGAGCACATGGCAACCATACCAAGATTCAGTTGTGATTTATGCTGAACTGCCAATTTAGATACAGTAAGATCCCACAAACAACCTATGAGATAAACAACCAAATAATCTGTAAAAATGAAGACAAAATCTGTGGAGAATCTTGGAATGCAATTAAATTGAATATAAATTCAACTATACCAACATGCAAACTCTACCTGTGAACTTGCAGTTGAAATGAAACACCAGTCTCAATGCTGAGCTCAGCCCCGTGGACGAGGCTTGAACACACAATCTCCAGCTCTGCCTCGACCAACCGTGCTGGCACTGTGACAGAGGACTGCACCAGTTGATGAGGCCTGGGGCACCTGGGTTGCTACACAATCAGAATATAAAATTATTTCATGTTGGTCCACATCCAAATGCTCAGCAGAATCTTGCATAATTATCTGAGAGACATTGAAGGCACAGAGACACAAAATTAATTACTTTGTGCTCCTGCCAGGAAGAGAAGGCTATAAGCCACTCAACAAAATAAAAGAAGTGGCAGAGGAGTAAGCGGGGCTCTCCCTTTAGTACTCATTTAGGATGATTTAAAATAAAAGTTAACTCTCTGTGGGACAAATGCTGAGCCCACCTGAGACCAGGTACTGGAGGACTGTGATAAGACCACATAGTCACGGTAACTTGACCTTGTTTCAGTATAAAATGGATTATATAGGATCAGTTCCTCATATCTGGACAGTTGTTTAAAGGGCGGCTGAATTTAAAGTATCCAATTGCATCATGGCTGAAAGCTAAAATGATGCCCAATGTGCCTCATTTTTAGGGCTTAACTCTTTAGGCACACTTTCCTGATCACAGTTCAGCATGAAACTAAGTCGGTCTTCAAAACAGGCAGCAGGCTGCAAGCAGTGGTGCTGGATTAGGCCACTAATCCATTGTGTTTGGGAGGATAAGAAATTATCAGCCAACATTGCCACTGTTCAGAAACCTCCATGCTGGAAAGGGAAGCTCATGCTATGAATGAGCAACGGGAAAGAAAGGGAAGAACTGGGAAGCTTGCCACGTGTCCTGAACAATGAAAGATGTAGACAAGGGTTTCCACTTGCAAGGGAGCGTAGGAGAAAAAGTTTGAGATTGTTTGATATTGGGGCAGCACGGAGGCGTAGCAGTAGATCTGCTGTTTTACAGCACCAGAGACCCGGGTTTGATCCTGACTACAGTTACTGTCTGTACGGAGTTTGTACATTCTCCCTGTGACCTGAAGAAGGGTCTCGACCCGAAACGTCGCCTATCTCCTTCGCTCCTTAGATGCTGCTGCACCCGCTGAGTTTCTCCAGCATTTTGTGTAACCCTCCCTGTGACCATGTGGGTTTTCTCCAGGTGCTCCAGCTTCCTCCCACACAGGCTAATTGGCCTCGGTAAAATTGTCAATAAGAGCTAGGGTACGGGGTGATCACTGGTCGGTGGGCTGAAGGGCCTGTTTCCGTGCTGTATCACTACAGTCTAAAGTAAAGTTGGGATTCTAAGTAAAATCCAATAGGGAGTTTAGCCAAATACTTCCGTTCTGATAAGAAATTGATATCCGTAACTGGATGAGTAGTTGAGGTGAAGAGCATAGGGGTCAGTCCAGAGTTGATGTGTTCATAGTTCAGAAATCCAGGTGGGTGGAATAACCATCTGGAATCATAACTTCCCTTCAGTTAATTAATCAAAATATGGAATACAACAACCATTATTGTCAAAGATGACAATGTTATCGCAAAAACCCACCTGGTTCACTTTGGGGAAGGAAATCTATGCACAATCTGGCCTAACTGAGACAGCAAAAAGGAAACAGAGCGCGGGAGTAACTCAATGGGACAGACAGCATCTCCAGAGAACATGGATAAGTGGCCAGGACCCTTCCTCAAACCCGAAATGTCACCTATCCGTGTTCTCCAGAGATGCTGCCTGACCCACTGAGTTACACCAGCACTGTGTGTCCTTTTGTGTAAACCAACTGCAGTTCCTTGTTTCTACATACCGAGACAGCAAATGCCTTAACTCTAAAGACGTTTGGCAAGCCATTAAATTGTATCAAGAACTATGATGTAGAAATAAATACGAAGAGAGAGGCTGCTCAGCATCAACAAAGGCACCGTCATGTCACAATAGCACAGCCTTTCCACCCCAGACAGTCTTTGCACCAAAGCTGAGAAAGTTATCCTACCAATTAATCAGACAATAGCCTGGTATAACCAGATTCAAGTGTAGATTAACTGTTATTAATTCATGCCATTTATAACCTTCACCACACATATGTGCATGCCACCCTTCACATGGTATTGCGGTACTACACAAAGACTCTCTCTCTCGCTCCGGCACAGTAATTAGTAAAGCACGACGCAAGCAACTGGCTGTGGAAATGTTCCTGTTTATTTAATGGAATAAAGTTGGATTTCACCATGAGTGTGTTTTTATTATTGGGCCGCAGATAACCAGGGTGTCAGAAGTGGGATCACGTTACACCTTGCCCCCGTGTCTATCTTAGTGGCAACCTTGGTGTTGTAGATACTGAGCGTTGTCATGGGATCACTGTCTGTAGCCACAGAATCGAGAATACAAGAATGTATGTTTTGGGTGACACAGGTGCTGTGGTTATGGTTCTGCTGTTTCAATCAGTGCCTCGTGGGAGAGTTTGGGTTCAAGGGCATAGAGAGAGTGTTGTGATTGGGCCTGTTGGCATGGATGTGGCAGCACTGGATAAAGTGGCCTTTCTTTTTACGATAGAGACAAGATTTGTCATAAGCAGGGCATTGCTCACGAAAATTCGGGTGTGAGCCACCGCAATTACCACAGTTATTGACTAAATGATCAGTTACCCTCCCTGGGGGTTTAGGCGATTGTTGAGAGGCTAATGCTTGTCGTGGGGACCTATAGAAGGACAGTGGAAGAAGTCGCTGCCAACCTGGGTAAACCCACAGTTTTTTCTGTCCTAGATGCAAATAACTCATTTTGGCAAATGCCACTAGACCATGCATCCTCCATGTTAACCACATTCGCGATACCCTTCGGACGCTACCGATTTTTACGAATGCCATTAGGCATCAACTCAGCCAGTGAGGTTTTCCAGCATACTATGGAACAACTCTTTGATAGCTACCCATGTTACATAATTGTAGATGACATCCTGGTCACCGGACGCAATGCACAAGAACATGACTCAAACCTGAAATAGGTCCCGGATCGTGCCAGGGAGGTAAATCTCAAACTCGACCCTCTCAAATGCAGGTTTTGGGTCGATGAAGTGTCTTATGTGGGCCATGTGTTCACCAACAACGGACTTAAGCCAGACCCGTTAAAAACCATTGCCATCAACGAAATGCCAGCACCTACGGACGTGATTGCTCTACAATGACTCTTAGGCATGATAAACTACCTTGGAGTTTATCCCAAACTTCAGCGAGTGATCAGCCCCGCTGCGACAACTGACCCACAAGGATACGCACTGGTCCTGGCACCAACACCAGCAGAGGGCATTTGAAACCCTCAAACAACTAATGTCTTGCACTCCAACCCTCGCATACTTTGATGCCAAATTACCCGTCACCCTTACCTGCGATGCATCCCAGTGTGGACTGGGCGCTGCTTGCCTACAAGACGACGGAAAGGGCTCCAGACCAGTTGCCTATGCCTCCCGTACCATGACTGACACTGAACAGCGCTACGCTCAAATCGAAAAGGATCTACTCACAGTAACCTTTGCCTGAAAGAAATTCAAGGACTTTATCTTTGGCAATCCGATCATGGTCGAAACCAATCACCAGCCCCTGGTCAGTATCCTCAGTAACCCAATCCACACAGCACCTGCACTTACAACGCATGATGATGGAACTACAGTGATATGACATCAGACTAACCTACAAACACAGTAAGGACTTGCACTTAGCTGACACGCTTTCACGGGCACCTCGCCCAACTACTTCGATATTGTGTATGGGGGCCATCCCGCTGCAGAAATAACCCTTCAACATGCGAAAGGAATGCTGTGATGGCCAGACATGGCTAACTACATTCTAGAGAAGGTTGCTGCCTGCCCGATCTGCAATAGCTTGAGTCTGCACCAACAGAAACAACTACTCCTCCCGCACCCCACGGCGGACTTACCATGGTCCACAGTAGCAGCCGACACCTTCAAGTGGCACTGCCAACAATACCTGGTTTTAGTTGATCCCTACTGAGGATGGTTTGAAATCGACATGCTCAGTAGCCCGACCTCAGCCATGGTCATTCAGAAACTAACTCATCACTTCTCTGTCCACAGAGCCCCCCTACAGCTACTCTCAGATAATGGACCTCAGTTCTCCAGTCAGCTCTTCAGGAATTTCGCGAAAAACTGTGACTTTCACCACTTTACCAGTAGCCCCGAGTACCCGCAGTGCAACGGCCTGGCTGAGCGCGCGGCAAGAAGTGGAAAAGAACTAATGGAACGCTCACACAGGGCTGGCTCTGATGTTTATCTCGACTTACTCAACCTTCGGAACATCCTCCGCGACCCTCTCCTGGGATCTGCAGCCGAACGGCTCATGTCACACCGAACCCACTCCACTCTGCCTATGGCCAAGCTACTACTAGAACTGCAAGTTCGTGCGCTGTCAGTTATCCAATCCCGGCTCCAACGCCGCCGCAACATACAAAGACAATACTACGATAAAACCAGCTCTCCGCTTCAACCGTTCAACAAGGGACAGGTTGTCCATTTGCGGTCACTCCGTGGTTACGACCACCTCGGAGTCATTCTGGGGTCAACCGCAGAACCACGCTCCTACTTGGTCAGTATTGACAACGGCATTTATCGGCGAACCCGCCAACACCTCCTTCCAGTTAATGAACCGGCACCTCCATGTTCTTACCCGGCTAGCCTGCCGGTCTTCCCTCACGCTCTGCGAATGCGATTCCTCTGCTGGTGCCAGCACCGGCGCCATCCCTGCCTTCCCTGGTGCCCCAATCTCCACCGGTGTTTTCTCCTCTGCGTTCACCCGATAAGGGACTTGCTTCCGCAGCGAAGGATGAGGAGTATGCTGAAGGTTATTATCGTACACGTGCAGGTCATGTCTGCAAGCCAAACCTGCTAATTGGAAAATTTACTGGCTATACCTGAACTGTGCATGACTTGTTTAGTTTTTGTGCTCTCATATGCAGTAAAATAATAAATGCCACACCTTATACTGGTGTTTTATATTTGCTCCACTAACCACTATATATGCTTTCTTTCTTTAAGAGGAAGGACGTAGATTAACCCTTATTAATTCATGCCATTTATAACCTTCACCACACATATGTGCATGCCACCCGTTACAGGGTATTACGGTACTACACAAAGACTCTCTCTCTCTCTCGCTCGGGCACAGTAATCAGTAAAGCCAGACGCAAGCAGCTGGCTGTAGAAATGTTCCTGTGTATTTAATGGAATAAAGTTGGATTGCACCATGAGTGTGTTTTTATTATTGGTTCCACCGATAAACATCAAGTAGTGATGCCTTTCATGCCTGGTCTCTGGATATTGCCTGATGAAGACCACTAACAGCAAAGGCACAGTTGAGCTGAGCTGGAATGATGAGGTCCCTCTCCACATTGCCTATAGTTACTCCTAGCATCAAGTCAAACAGTTATAGGGAAGCACCCTGCAGATTATCACCATCACCCTCCCACAGCAGGTGAAGTGCTTTAGCATTAGCATATAGATTAAGCTGCTTGGAGACTTAACTTCCATCACCATGATTGTCTCGCGGGCACCACCACTGACCGGGCCAGGCGAAGCCTTGAAAGACGGTGAAACAACCAACCTGAGAAGAAATTGAAGATAAACACAAAAAGCTGGAGTAACTCAGCGGGTCAGACAGCATCTCTGGAGAAAATGAATAGTTGACGTTTTGGGTCGAGACCATTCTTCAGACTAAGAATCAGGAGAAAGAGAAACAAGAGATATAGACGGTGATGTAGAGATATAGAACAAATTAATGAAGATATGCTAAAAAGTAACAATGATAAAGGAAACAGACCATTTATAGGATGCTATCCTTATAAATTTACCTATTGAAGATCAATCCATGACTAGTAGAATGGATCATTGGAGGAGATGCAGTCTTATCTTGACTACAGGCTTCCTGCATCATGTTATAAGCACCACCGCCACTCCAAATGGGCTAATGTTCAATAGTTCAAACAGTTTGACATCCATGATGAGCTGCAGGCCAACCAACCACAGTAGAAATATATTCCACTGCAGTCTGTGGCTCTGTCCCCAGCATATCCCTCACTATCACAAAAACAGAGGATTGCCCCTGATCAATGAGGAACATGCAAAAACATAACAATTAGGCATCCTTAAAAATGATGTGCCTGACTGGTGAAGCTATTGCACAGGAAATCAATCCGTCCAAACGGGAGAAGCAGCAGGCAAGTGACCCTACAGTCATCCCATTCGACCGAGGCTCTGGAGTCCTGTCACATTCAGTTGCGGATGGGAGTGGACAATTAAACAGCGCACAGGAGCAAGAAGTCTAATAAATATTCCCATCGTCACTGATGCCAAAGCCTGGGATACAAGGTTGAAATATCAACTAGAACTGTCAAGATCCATCTCAGCTTCCTCCTAACATCCGCATCAGCATAGAAGCCAGCCTTCAGACAGATCAATTCATGCCACATAGCATCAAAAGAACAGTTGAATGCACTGAATACAAGGGAGCTCAGGCCCCCGGTGTCATCTTGGCTGTACGGCCAAAAATCAGTGCTGCAGAGCTGGATGTCCCTGAGCCAAGCTGTTCGACAACAACATAGGCCCACATCCCTAACAATACAAAAAAAAAATCCCAGGTGGGTTCTATTCATCAAGATCAAAACCATTCTGGCTACTGGCTGCCACAACAATGCACAGTGGCATGGTGGTGCAGCGGTAGAGTTGCTGCCTGACATCGCGAGAGACCCAGGTTCGGTTTTGACTATGGGTGCTGTCTGTACCGAGTTTGTACATTCTCCTCGGGACCTGCGTGGGTTTTCTCTGGGTGCTTCGGTTTATCCCACACGCCAAAGACGTTCAGGTTTGTAGGCTAGTTGGCATGGTAAAATTGTAAATTGTCCCTAGTTTGCTGGATAGTGTTAGTGTGCGGGGATCTCTGGTCGGCGTGGACTCGGTGGGCCGAAGGGCCAGTTTCCACTCTGTTATCTCTAAACTAAAGTAAACATATTTTCAATCATCAGCAATGCGACGCAAGGTGTTTTCAACAATACTATCAAGTAGTGCTCACCAATACTCACCTTTTTGACGTTTGCAACATATTCAATGTGGATTCCACTACTCAGCTACGAATCATGTAACAACCTCTAATCCCAGAGATGAATTGAGGATGACGCTTTGGACATAAAGGCAACATCAGTGTGGCTTGAAGGTTGAAACATTCCACTGGCTGGATGCACTACAGCACAAACGAGATGGTTACTACAGTGGAGTACAAATCATCCCAGCCCCATGGCATTTCCACGGGTGTTTCATGGGACATTATACTTGGCCCACCCACCATCAATGACCTTTCCTCTACTCCTGTTGCAAGCGGAGGTGTGCATCGCTGATGCCATATCTAATATGTTTCAAACAATTATAACTAGGTACACTGAGCCTTGGATCATATGGGCAGCAGAGTGGTACAGATGGTAGAGCTGCAGCCTCACAGCTCCAGTGACCTGGGTTCAATCCTGACCACTGGGGCTGTCTATGTGGAGTTTGCACATTCTCCCTTTTACTGTGTGGCTTTGGAGAATGGTGTGCTATTCTTGTTACCACACTAAATGAAGGCGTTGGAGACTTTGGAGTGAGTACAGAGAAGGATCACTGGGATGTTGCCTGGATTGAGATTTAGCTATAAGAATTGGTTGAACAAACTTGGACTGTTTACTCTGGAACATCAGAGGGTGACCTGATAGAAGCACATAAACTATGAGAGGCATAGATAGGCATAAACAGTCAGAATGTTTTTCTCAGGGTGGAATTGTCAAATAATGGAGGACATTGTTTTAAAGCGAGAAGGGAAAGTTTAAAGGAGACATGCAAGTTTTATTTATACAGATAGTGGTAAGTGTCTGGAATGTGATGGCAGGGAAAGATATAGAAACAGATAAAACTACAATGTTTAAGAGGCATTTAGACAGGTACATAAACAGACTGGGTGGGATACAGGATACATGTTTGCAGATTGGACTAGTTAGATTGACTCAACAGTCAAAAAGGCCATCAGAGGATGTACTTCCTGCGGCAGCTGAGGAAACACAATCTGCCACAGGCAATGATGGTCCATTTCTATGCTGCCATCGTAGTGTCTTTCCTCACCTTCTCCATCAAGGTCTGGTTTGGCTCAGCCGCCAAGCACGACATCCGGAGGCCAGAGTGAATCGTCTGATCAGCTGAGAAAGCTTTTGACTGCAACCTTCCCCCATTGACGAACCGTACACTGCAAAGGCCAGGAAGCGAGCGCGTAAGATCATCTCTGACCCCTCTCTTTGAGCCACAAACTCTTTGAAGCACTTCCCTCTGGAAGGCAACTCGGGACTGTCAGAGCCACCACAGCCAGACATAAAAACAGTTTTTTTTCCACAAACAGTAGCTCTACTCAATAAACAAAAGTCTGTAGTCTCCTTTTGCTCTACGTATATATCATTCACATGTTTAAATTATAATGTTTTATTATTAATGTTTAATGTTTTTTGTGTCATTCTTAATTGTTACTGTATGTCGTGTTGTTACTTGAAAGCGGAGCACCAAGGTAAATTCCTTGTATGTGTACATACTTGGCCAATAAACTATTCATTTGTTCATTCATTCATTCGTTCATTCGTTCATTCATTCATCGGAGGCAACACCCACTTGATGGGCCAAAGGGCCTGTTCCTGGATGTACTGTTCTATGTTCAATTCTTTAATGTGACTCGTAGAGATAGTCAGAAAATGGGTGTCATGAAGTAAATCAGATCGTGTTGTGTGGACCATGTGCAGGCAGATGAGATTAGTTTATCTTGGCATCTTGTTCAGCTTAAATATTGTGGACTAAAGGGTCTGTTCCAATGGTGCACTGTTCTATATTCTATGCTCTATGTAAGTGATTTACCCTTTCAGTCTCCCGTATGAAGGTACAATATTGGAGCACGATAAGGGCAACACAGTGCCACAGCTAGTCGTGCTGCTGCCTCACACTGCAACCAAACACAGGTTCAATCCTAACCTCCAGTGCTGTAGGTGTGGAGTTTGCACATTCTCCCTGTGAATTTCATCCGGGTGATCCAATTTTCCCCCACATCTCAACGGTGTGCAGGTTGGTAGGTTAATTGGTCGCTAAAAATTCCCCCGTAGTTTGAAAATGAGTGGTAGAATCTAGGCAGAGTTCTTGGGGAGAATAAAATGGGATTAGCTTAATGGTGTAAATAGGTATTAGATGTTCATTGTAGACTCTGTGCTGTATGACTGTTTGACGTATGATGTATGCTGCACTGAGTGAGATTCCAATCAGGAAACTAAATACATTCCAAGAGAAAGTAATCCATTTTATTGACCTCAACCCACCATGACCAATACTCACTCCCTCAGCCACTGGCCCACCACTGCTGCAATGTTTACAAGATGTGCTGCAGCATCAGGTCAAGACTTTCTGATGGCACCTCTTCAATACATGACCTCTGTATTTTGGAAGGACAAGAGCAGCAGATGTACTGATACATTCACCAGCTGCTGAATAATATTGTTGATTTAAAACCAATCCCTCTGCCCACATGTGGTCCATGTCTCTCCATTCTCTGCATATTAATGTGCCAATCTAAAAACCCTTTAAGCACCATTATCGTATATGTTTCCACCACCACACCTGGCTGCGTGCTCTAGGCATCCATCATTCTCTGTGTAAAACACTTTTCCTGCACATCTCCTTTGAACTTTCAGCTGCTGACCCTATAGCTCTGCCCTCTAGTATTTGATATTTCCACCCTGGGATAGTGGTTCTGACTGTCTATGTTATTTATACCTCTCAACATTTTATGAACTTTTATCAGCTTATCCCTCAGCGTCCAATGCTCCAGACATGCCTCTCCTTTACCTCTCCTCTCCCAAAACCTGATGCCTCCAATATGGGTAGCATTCTGGTAAAACTTTTTTGCATCCCTCCATTCACATTCTTCCTGCAATGGGGCAACCAGAATTGCACACAATACTCCAAATGCAGCCGAACCAAGGTTTTACAAATCTGCAAAATGACTTCCTGACTCTTATACTCAATGTCTTGACAAATGAAGGCGAGCATATCATACACCTTCTTTACCATCTATGTGCAGAAAGGAACTGTGGATGCTTGTATGTACCGAAAATAGACACAAAGTGATGGAGTAACTCAACGGGTCAGGCAGAATCTCTGGAGAAAAAGGGTGGTTGACCCGAAAAGTTACCCGACCTTTTAATCCAGAGATGCTGCCTGACCCGTTGAGTTACTCCAGCACTTTGTGACTATCTTCTTTACCATCTATCAACTTGTGTTGCTACAATGTGTATATAAATGCTATTTAGAGTCTTGCCATTAACTGTATACTTTCCCAATATATTTGGCCTCCCAAGAGTGCAACACCTCGTACTTGCCCAAATTAAACTCAACCTGCCATTACTCTGCCCATGTCTGCAACTGATCTACGTCCTGCTGAATTCTTGGACAGACTTCTTCTCTATCTGCACCCACCAGTTGGATTAGTTCAGTGAGACAATCCATCACCAGTAGCCAGTTACGGAGGTTAACAGAGAAGATGGAAAGCTGATTTGTCCTCTGTTGAAACGTCTCGATCCAGCTGACAGCGTCGGAAAATAAGGGAACAGCCATTGAGATGAGGAATAGGAAGAAATCTCTCCAACTAAATTGAATTTATTACCCAAAAAGTCTGCGGAGACACAATTCCTGACTGCATTCAAGACAAAAGTCAATAAATTATTAGATATTAAGGGAACGCAGAGATGTAGAGTTGGTGAGATGAAAGATCAGCCGTAATTTCAGTGTACGGTAGGATAAACACAGAGCTTATTCCTGCTTCTATTTCTTATGTTCCCATGTTCTCATTCTCAAAAGTAATTAGGAATAGACTATTGCCACGATGTTCATCTCATAATTGAATTTAAAGTTAATTGCATTTCAGGGAAAGTGCATGAACAGGGAAAAGGAAAGAATGAGATACTGTTCAGATCGGGTAAAGTAGAATGAACAGAGGCTAATTTAAAGAATAAACTCCCCCACACAGCTAAGGCCAAAGGGCTTGTTTCTGTGTCATACATGGGCCCACAAGAGACTTCATATGCTGGAATCTGAAGCTAAAAACAAAATAACTCAATGGGTCTTGCAGCATCCATAGTGGGAAACGGAATGTCAACGTTTTGGGTGGAGATCTTGCAACAGGATCTTGCAACAACTGCTCTCAACACGATTCACTGACAATTCCTTTCTTCCATAGATGCTGCTCAATGTGTTGATTCCTCCATCAGTTTGTTCTTTGCTCTGTGAGGAACATGCTATGCATTCAGCAGACAACCATCAACATGTAACCCAGAGTGTATCACCACTGACAGAAATGAGAGACAGGAGTGCTGTTGCTCCGGGACGTATCAGAAAGAGCTTTGGAAGGGAAGTAACAAGAGGAATTTAGCGGAGTTAAATTCAAAAATAGTAAATAATTCAAGATGTAAATCTGGCTGTGAATGGAGTTGAAACATTGCTGCGATTGCTGCCATCTGTTTTACATTACACCCAGATAAGATTAATGAAGGGGAGACCATCAGGTCACACATTGGTGGCACCACGATCAAGATGCATTGCTTCCTGCTGCCAAAAGCATTCAACCAGACTAAATAGAGTAATCTGCGAGGAGCAATGTCATCTCGTATTTTTATTGATTTAAACAAAAATGAGCCAGTCATCACCTATCTGCACTGATACAGTATTTTACCTGCTCCAGTCTCCGGTTCCTTATTGCACATCAGATATCTTTAATAAAAACATCCTTCCTAACATTCATCAATTTCCTCTCCATAAAATGTCACCACTATCATATTAGATTCGCGCATTGGATCCTCTCAATATGATCATATCTGGTTCAATAAGGAACAAGATTATAATCAACAATGTGCTTCAGAAAGCATCTGGGAGCAGCAGTGGTGAATACAAAGTGAAGACATCCTGAGGGCATCATTGAAACAGTGAGTCTTATCTATAATACAGTGGGGTGGGGTGCAGCAAGGCTTGCTGCCCGGACCCCAGTTATTTACAATATATATTAACGATTTAGACGAGGGAATTAAATGTAACATCTCCAAGTTTGCGGATGACACAAAACTGGGTGGCAGTGTGAGCTGCAAGGAGGATGCTATGAGGCTGCAGGGTGACTTGGATAGGTTGGAGGAGTGGGCAAATGCGTGGTAGATGCAGTATAATGTGGATACATTTGAGGTTATCCACTTTGGTGGCAAGAACAGGAAGGCAGATTATTATCTGAATGGTGTCAGATTGAGAAAAGGGGAGGTGCAACGAGACCTGGGTGTGCTTGTACATCAGTCACAAAGTAAGCATGCAGGTACAGCAGGCAGTGAAGAAAGCTAATGGCATGTTGGCCTTCATACCAAGAGGATTTGAGTTTAGGAGCAAGGAGGTCCAACTGCAATTGTACAGGGCCCCAGTGAGACCGGATCTGAATTATTGTGCGCAACATTAGTCCCCTAATTTGAGGAAGGACATTATTGCTATTCGGCGCCCCAAGTCTGTACCCGATAGCGATCCCTTACACTAACAATATCCTACACACATTAGGGACAATTTACAATTTTACCAAGCTATTAACCTACAAACCTGTACGTCTTTGGAGTGTGGGAGGAAACCGGAGCTCCTGGGGAAAACCCACGCAGGTCATGGGGAGAAGGTACAAACTCCTTACAGACCAGCACCTGTAGTCAGGATCGAACCCAGGTGTCTGGCGCTGTAAGAAAGCAACTCTACTGCTGCGCCACCATGCCACCCTCGTGCCAACATGGTGGCAGGGTGGTAAAGTTGCTGCCTTACAGCACTTACAGCGGGAGAGATCCGGGTTCGATCCCGACTATGGGTGCTGTTTGTACGGAGTTTGAACATTCTCCCCGTGACCTGCGTGGGTTTTTTCCGAGATCTTCAGTTTCCTCCCACATTCCAAATACATACAGGTTAGCAAGTTAATTGGCTTGGTAAAATCATAAATTGGTCCTAGTGTGTGCTTCAGGCATGCCTGAATGCTAGATCTCAGAACAAATGCTTTCATCCAAGTTCTGCTATGAAACAAGATCGCCTGCATGACTGAGGAAGCCTTTCGAAGGATGTGCCCAAAGCTTCCTTGAAGACACGTAAAAATCCCCACTAATACCTGTGAATCTCTGTCCGTAGATCGTTTAAAGCAGAGGAGAAGCATTCAGGATGTAGGCAGCAGGAGCCCTACTTAAGCAATAGACAGATTACACTATTTAATCTTCCTGTGCATCCCATTCACCAGCACCTGCTCTATCTGTGGAGGGATCTGCAGTTCTTCATCAGCCACCTCAGAACCCTGAGAGTAACCCAATCAATCTCAATCCCAATCCCATTGGACTGCCAAGAAACATAACTGAGTCATAAAGTGCATGAATGTGCTGACCCCGGCTACATTGAGAATTTACTCATCTCACTATAGATTTAAGACAACTGGCATCAATATGTCTGGTTAAAGACAAACCAATGGTCAATGTGCTGATTGTTGTCCAGTGACCCTGCTAGAAAATAGCATGCCTAAAGATATGAGGGAAAGCAAATTAGTTAGTCTGTTATGTTCAATTTGTCTATTGACAGTCACTGTTGATGCTCATGCTTTTAGCAAGAGGCACATGAAGTTAACTAGAATTTGGAAATGTACCCCAAATAGAATCGATACCTTCAAAATAGAGGGAATACAACACAGTTGGTTTGCTGGGTAGATGGGGCTCTTCAGCCTGGGAAGGCAGTCCATCTAGGAGAGGGAAAACTCTGATTTAAACCTCCACTGCCTTGTGGCCATATCCAGTCATGGAAAAGGCTCCTGGAGTAAACCTCAAGAAAATCCGGAGTCGGAGCCCCTAAGGCAATTCGTCGTTGTCTACAACCTCGCTCTGGCAGCTCCTGCGACGGCGCTGGTGCCAAACTGTAATGGCCCTGCTGTTCCTATGGATCGACCAGTGACGTGAAGAGGGGGGGACGTGCTGCATGGGCAACAGCCTGTCCTCCATATGACATCGGCCAGGCTTGCATCCGACCACACATCATCGTAAGTGACGCTGCTCTAGCCGAAGTTTGGACCAAGGAGCCAACAACTAGGATGTACCCAGTCATGACCGAGGGGAGCCTACGAACAGTTTGCTTCACAGTGGGAAAGGCCCATCACAAGGTGATTCTTCCACCTGATCAAAATCATTTTCTGTCCTAATCCAGCTCTGGTGGGTAAATTTGCCTTGTCAGCGTGGTACTTTGCAGTGTAATCTTTCTGGAGAGGAAGCAAGATTTGATCACACATTTTGGGACAACCGAAGAGCTTCTTAGGAGAAGAACTTCTTACAGTCTTGTTATGTACGTGATGGCACCTTCCAATAGAGTCTTAGAACAAAGGGAGGAATTAAGGAGGACCCGGTGTGGGGGACCACCATGACGGCGGGAGAGGGGGGAGGATGGAAGAACAAAGAATGGATCTGGTGCGGGATGCTCTGTAACTTTGTCGGAGCCCATTATGTGGGGACTATGACATACCTTGGGTCTGCAGGCAACAAATTTTACTGTGACGTCACATGTAACAATAAAGTATTCATTCTCTCATTCATTCATTCATTCAGTCATTCATTCAGAGTCATAGAGTGATATAGTGTGGAAACTGGCCCTTCGGCCCAACTTGCCCACACTGGCCAACATGTCACAGCTACACTAGTCCCGCGTTTGGTCCATATCCCTCCAAACCTGTCCTATCCATGTATCTGTCTAACTGTTTCTCCGTGCATCTACCCGATCTATTCCTCTCATGACATGTGCAATACGTGCAGAGCAAGATCCAACAGACAGCAAATGACAATGCTGAACGGAATTCGTAAATGAAGGATGAATATTATCAAAGAACATGGACAGAACTCAGTGTTCTTAAAATGGTGCCAAGAAATGTTGGTCTCTGTTTAATTTCTTACAATGGCACGTCCAAGACAGCAGGGTTCTCTCAATTCAGCTGAAAATGTCAAATGGGATTATGCTCAAATGCTTGCACTTCAAGTCCCAACCTTCAGATTCAAACATTGAGCTTGCAATCAAAGGCATTAACATGTGGAAAAATAAATCTTTCATTTTTTTACCTGAATGATTTACTTTCAAGTTGAAAGCTTGCTTCGTGAGCCAATAGCAAACATTAATGTTATGGACCTTTGAGGTATTTCAGTAAGGGAGAATTAAATCACAAAATCCGATTATATTCGTAAAATCCAGGTAAAACCAGGTTACATTGCCTCTGGGGAAACAAAAGAAACACAGCTAAAAAAGACATAAAGTGCTGGAGTAACTCAGCAGGATAGGCAGCATTACTGGAGAACATGGGAAGATTACTTTTCGGGTTCTTTCTTCAGTCTCAGTTTGCTGACTGGGATCTAGGTAAAAGGAAGGTGTTCATACTCTTATAGATTTAATGCAATTGAGTCAATTAAATACTTAGAGCTGGAGAGAGCTTACCAGGAGCTATCCAAACAGGATAAATCAGGACCACTTGAGTTAAGGCAGAGATAAGGAAGAGTTATACAACCACAGAAAATATATTGGAAGATTTACAGCACACAAGGAGAATATTCATAAATTCATAAGACAGAGGATCTGATTTAGACTATTTGGCCTATTGAGTCTGTGACGCCATTCCACCACGGTTAATCTGTTTTTCCTCTCAACCCCATTTTCTTGCTTTCTCCCCATAACATTTGGCACCCTTACTAATCAAGAACCTATTACTCTCTGCTTTAGAAATACCCAATGACGGTCTCCACAGCCACCTGTGGCAATGATTTCCACAGATTCACCAACTTCTGGCTAAAAAAGTTCCTCTTCATCTCCAATCTAAAGGCACTTCCTTTTATTCTGATGTTGTGCCCTCTGGTCCAAGACTCTCCTTTCAATCTACCATGTCTGTGCCTATTACAACCATGTTACTTAACTGAGGAAATATTTAGGGTGCATGTGCATTATTGGGCACAACATGATTAAGATACTGGGTTTAAGAAGGAACTGCAGATGCTGGAAAATCAAAGGTAGACAAAAGTGCTGGAGAAACTCAGTGGGTGCAGCAGCATCTACGGAGTGAAGGAAATATGCAGCGTTTCGGCCGAAACATTGATGATTTCCTTCGCTCCATAGATGCTGCTGCACCCGCTGATTAAGACTGGAAGTATTTTCCAATCCTCTGAAATAATGTGCTTAAATCAAATAAAGGGCAAGTTATTACTACTAGTCTTGGATTAATACCTTGATTAACTTGAAATGGTGAAATAACAGAAGAAAAGAAAAGACCTAGATAAAGAAGATCATTGATGCCCTTGGTTGATACTGAGACATCTCATGGTTTGCTGCACAACCAAGTTGCTGGGTGGCACAGCAGTAGAGTTGCTGCCTTAGAGCGCTTACAGAGCCAGAGACCCGAGTACGGGTGCCGTCTGTACGGAGTTTATACATTCTCCCCGTGACCACTTAGGTTTTCTCCGAGATCTTCGGTTTCTTCCCATACTCCAAAGACGTACAAGTTAGTAGGTTAATTGGCTTGGTACAAGTATGAATTGTCCCTAGTCTGTGTGGGACAGTTAGAAATGTGTGGGGATCGCTGGTCGGTGCGGGCTCGGTTGTGCTGTATCGCTAAGCTAAACTAAATTAAATCATCAATTCTGCCACAAGTCATACACCTGTAATCTATGAAAAAGGTTAGGACTTTACATGTCAAGGGGTATGAAAATGTCAGAAAATAGCATGAACTTCCAAATTAGTTGATGTATGACAATATTTGTTTTGGTCGTGAAGGACAAGTAGAGACAGAGCAGCACTCAAGTACCTCCAGATAAACACATAAAGCAAATGCCCCTCTGCTGTCTAGAGAAATAACAACATATCTCGCACTAATTCTTCCCCACTGTTTAGATTAATGAATGGCTTTCATAATGGCTACAGCATCCCCGTCATCTATGCCCTGAGTTAATCTGCCTTATCCGTCAGACCTCTCGCATTGATAAGTGTAGATAGACACAAAAAGCTGGAGTAACTCAGCGGGACAGGCAGCATCACTGGAGAGAAGGAATGGGTGATGATTCGGGTCGAGACCCTTCTTCAGACTGAAATAAGTGTAATTCAATCCAACTTTTCCTCCCTCACTCCCTGTCATGCCCATTCCATCCACTGGACTTTCTTTCATCTCAATTCATGCCAACCTCCAGCCTCTCACCTCCCATGGGTGATAATATTCTTCGCAGTTACAATGGTGTGACAACCTTAGTCCCTGGAGTGCCATGCTACTGTTTGCTTTTGCAAAATGGCAGTGAACACAGCAACATTGGGCCACTGACTTGATGGCTCATGCTAGACAGGAAGATGAAATAGAAGGAAAATGATTGTTTTGAATTATTTAAATTTCTATTATTCTGGGACATTAACACAATGCAGCCTAATTTGGCGAATGGGACTGTCTCATCCACCAATCTAACAAACCAGCAAATGATGATCGCACTGTTGACAATTAAAATTGTTGAGCGAATATCGGCAGTCGGTGAACGGGAAGCAGAGGTGGTATTCTGTTTTTCATTAGCTCAGAGATCAGAATGCTTAATTCATGAGTAAGTTTACAGTTCCCCAGAAACGCATTGAGCACTAAAATATTACATGAATATCAATCTCGGTCTCTCACACAAACAGGATCACGCGGCACAACTGAAGGCAAATTGTCCAATTATTCCTGTTCTCGATGGGACTTCTGGTGCTGCAGGATGAGGATATCACAGGCCTGTACTCTTAAGCTGTGTCGCTGGCCACCTGGAATGCTTAGCCGACGGTAACAGATAGTTGTAAAAACAATCCAAGATGGCGCCAAAACCAGGTGACTCATCGCGTGCTTGCCACAGAGATAGATCTGCAATCACGCATTTCAATCGCTCTGCTCGTTTAAATAGCTATTCCGGCAGCAACATTTCTTATTACCTTGCACTAAACGTTATTCACATTATTCCCTTCATCGTGCATCTGGACAGTGTGATTGTAATCATGTATTGTCACTCCGCTGACTGCTTCACACGCAACAAAAGCTTTACACTGTACCTCGCTACACATGACAATAAATTCAAATTTAACTCAAATTCAAACCCAAACGCAAACTGTTAGAAATCTCCAAACTTAAGTGTAAAATATGCTCTGAGTGGATTTGCAGGGATTTATTTATGCAACATCACTGCCAGTCGAGTTCAAGTAAGCAATTGTTGAGGAATTGGAAACACTATTGCCTTGACCCCATTGATAACATGCCCAGAACAGCGTTACCAAGTTTGTGTTGCTGGGCATCAGCTTTAGGGGACTTTCTCCATGGTTAGCACAGTATAAGCGCTGTCATGGGAGTGAGAGAAAACTCGGGGAAGGGACGAGGGGGGAGGTAGTTTGTCAGGCCGTTTCTCCCAATCGCCGGCACAGACGGAGACCTGCGTCGTGAGCCGCTGGTCACTCTGGCCCAGAAGACATACTTCCACTTCAGTTCTTCGCACTCTAACCACTTGGAGCCTCATTAATGAAGCATTGTTGATATAAGGAGGGATGTCTTCCAGCCAGTTTGTACTTGCCGTGTTGTGAGGCCCTGCCTGTCCCTGCAGAACTTCCCTCTAAACAGTGGGAAAGCATCAAGCTCCAGCTCCAAACTCAATTCGGGCAACATTCAGTCTTGATGAATGTCTTACATTTGTTCATCCACGGTAACATGATCCAAGGTGTAATATTAAACTGAACAGGGAACACCAGGTGCATTAATTCATCAAAGCTTTTGCAGATGGTGCCTTATGGATTTCCAAGTGGTGGAAATGCTTATGAAATAAGAGAAAGCTTGAAGATAAATGAGAGGAACTAATATTTTAGATGTTTATTGCCTTGGTCGAATGACCAGTTCCCAAATGATCAGTTTTTCCATCCTATGAGTCTGGAAAGAGTTAGAGGCTTTGAAGGCAAAAGAGTGTCGGTCCACTGGATCAATATAAGGGCTGTGAGATAGTTGATACAAATTTGGTTTGTATTCTGCAGTGTACTGAAGAACCAACGTGCCTAAATGTTAAAAGTATTTGATTCAGACAAACTACTTTGCCTGTGGATTAATCAAGATCAAGGAGACATAAACTCACAGTCAGCGTTGGCTCCGTTTCAGATAAAGAATAGAAGATATATTAGAGCATTCCCCCAAAGACTCCAGATGATCACATATGATGATGAATGGAGTTTACAAGATTAAAGCTGATAGATGGGTGAAGGGTGTCAGCGGTGGCGGATGCAAGAACAAAAGGCCAGTAAGAGGAACTGGGGTTTTACCTTTCGCGCCCTCAGTTGCGACTATGGGAGGCGCGCCTGGAGCACAAAGGCTGAACTGTGGCCAGGTGAGGAGAGGGACCAGGGTTTGCCAGCTGATCCAGTTCGAGGCAATAGCTGGACGCTGTGCAGCAACCTGGGACTCGATAGATCGGGTGATGCTCCAAGAGACCCAGGGACCTGCAATGGCACAAAGCGGTGCAGCAGCGGTGGAGGACACCTGCATCTTCGCTTGGCCAAGCCGATCCTACAACCCCACCAGTACAACAGGTCTTTATGGACAGCTGCACTTAAAGCAGTTGAACTTTGAAAATGGTGCCAAATCCAGGCGACTCATCTATATGATCTCAGTGGACTATTTCTATACACGTTGAACTTAATCTGGGATTGTGTTTATGTATTGTGATAATTTACTGAACTGTATGCAAAAAAATCACGTTGCTGCTTCTTGGTACATTTGATAATAAAGAACCATTGAACCATTGAGATATTTACTAGTTACATGCATCAAAGAACATGGATTAAAAATGGATTTTTTAATTTAGATATAGATTGCTCATGGCACAAATAGATTGTCAGATTTAGCTGGTTAAATGGACTACTAACAGTCTGAATGTTTGAATCAAAGGCTACTTCCAAACATGCTGCAGGAGATTGTGATATAGTGAGCCAGATAACACAGAATCAGGCCCATCAGCCTACTGAATCCCCTCTGACCCATCTCCACCACTCTGATGTATTCTCTCCACATTTCCATATAACCCCCCAACCTCCCCCCCCCCCCCCCCCCCCCCCCCCCCGGTTTGATCAGTCACCTACATACATGGGATAGAGCAGCCAATTCAGTCACGAGGTGCAAAAAACTGGAGCACCCAGTTCAGTTTAGTTTATTGTCACGTGTACCGAGGTACAGTGAAAAGATTTTTGTTGCATGCTAACCAGTCGGAGGAAACTTATGCAGTCACAGGGTGAACATGCAAACTCCACACAAAGAGCACCGGAGGTGAGGAATGAACCAAGATTTCAGGCACTGTGAGGCAACATCTCTATTTGTTGCACCACGATGCCATCCAAAAACTGATCACAAAGTGTCTCTCACAACTTATAGTTCCCAGCATCATTAGTCACCAGTTGTCAATGACCAATCATCATCAGTCATTGACCAGTAAATGCCAGGTAACTCAATACTCTTTCATTGACTTACTCAGAACTGCAGCTCCAGCTCATGTATGCCATTGGCTAAGTATCGGCTCATCCATTTCTTAATGTCCATTCCTCTAATGAAAGTATCATCACTATTCATCCTCGCAAATCCTCTGGCACTTTCCTTGGCTGGTCAGCATTATGTTCCCAGAGTCACCTGGTGCTACAGTAATCTACAGGGAGCTGCACAAAGCTGCTCTCACCTGAAGGTCATGGCCTTCGAAAATAGGCATATTCAATATTGAATAATGAGCTTTTCTGTTCTCTCTGCCAGGGGTCCATGCCCAAGCATTGTTATGGATTTCCCCAATATTTATCAACTGCCCACATATGCATGCTACTAAGACATTGAGCCTCACATCGCTGAGCTCAGGGCTTCTATCAACACCATGGTGTGGAAGCTTCTGTAGGACAAGGTTAAGATCGCTGTACAGCACAAGGACCTTTGGACATCCTTTGACGTCCAGCACAAGGATGACCTGATAGTTATCCTTACTAAAATTAAATGCAACTAAAGGATTGAATAGCATATATATATATATATATTTTCGATATGAATGTTTTCAAGAATGTATTGCGAGTGGTGATATGAAATTAGAGAGTGCGCACGATTTCAAGGGTCAAAATTGTATTAAAGCTAACAGTTCTGAGTGTAATTTCAGAGTAGTAGGGTAACTGGGACTGTGCTGCTTTCCAAGTGCACAAGTAAATAAAGTGTATCTGCAAAATCGTCACAAGTTGTCAGAGTCCAGTTAGTCGGCAATAACAATGGTGACATCAAAACAGGTGCACTTCCAATCCACCTTCTGACCTCAAGGTGACTTAGATTGTAATCTTTTAAATTGCTCTTCATTTTATTTCTTGATAGAAAAATCCTTAAGTTATATTATGCCTTCCCTAATTTTTATCACAGCATTTTCTTTAACAGATATTGGTCACGTGATAAATATTAGCCAGAACAATTGATGATGGGTATACCATGGAGAACAGAAGATAGGAGGGTCATAGACATTGACAACCATCAGAACTCAAGCTACGACTGCTGGCTTTAATACATCTACTCCACCATGATGGGGTGAATTGGCGTCAGGCTGTCCTCACTTATGGGGTGGCACAGTGGTGCAGCGGTAGAGTTGCTGACTTACAGCGCCACGATCCTGGGGTCGATCCTGACTACGGGTGCTTGTTTATACAGAGTTTGTACGTTCTCCCCGTGACCTGCGTGGCTTTTCTCCGGGATCTACGATTTCCTCCCATAATCCAAAGATGTACAGGTTTGTAGATTAATTGGCTTGGTATAATTATAAATTGGGCCTAGTGTGTTTAGGATAGTGTAAGTATGCAGAAGACGCTTGTAGGTATGTAGGTAGTTGGAATTGTAAGCTATTGGAACAGGTTTAACAACTTGGCCAAAGCCTGCATAAAATGATATTTAATGATAATCAAAGAAAGTTAAATTCCTCGATATTATCACTTTGGAGCACAGTGTGGAAAAATACTCAGATGATTGATAAGTGTAAGAATGTAAGACTGCTTAGAATCAACTCCACACACTTTCAAAATCCTTATCCCAGAGAAATACATACATGTATTTTTTAAATTAAACTTATTTCAGTTCAGAATCCCATCATGATCAGGTAGAAATCCACGAGGAGCTGACTATTTAATTGTATAAATATTTTTGAAGAAAATATTACAGTACGACGTTAAATTAGTGTTGGAGATGCTGGGAAAGATCTCATTATGTCAGTCTGCATGATCATTTTGCAGCATTCTGTCTAATTGCATTCCAAATTTTACAGTAGAAATTTGCAGGCAGCAGCACAATGCTACTGTATGTAACCTTCTTCAACCTCACTCTAATTCGGCTGTCCATAGAAATTCATCTCCATTTTTTGCTTACTCCATGACACCATGCAAGCCATAATACTAATCAAAACGTTTACAGTAGAACTAACCTTAATGGAGACCAGTGTCAACCAAGGCTGCATCATTGCCCATTGCTTTTCTTAACCTTTCTCATCACAATCTTGTTCCTCGCATCCAAAATATCTTCTGTGGGATTGGCAATGATTTTTAGCTTAGTTCAGTAAAGTTTAGTTTAGTTTAGTTTAGTTTATTGTCATGTGTACCGAGGTACAGTGAAAAGCTTTTGTTGCGTGCCAACAACCAATGAGATGCTGTTCGTACCCGGTGTCCTGGATAGTTTTGGGAATCTCGAGGCCATGCCTCAGGAGCCAACAGGGGCCCTGCAGCAGCAACTGTCTGCTGCAACTATCATCTTCTAACCCATCCATGGAAGAGTTAGCTTCATGCTTCCATCCCACAGAAGCAGATTGGAAGCAAGTCATCCTTTATACTAAGAGACTGCATTGACATATAAGATTTCTCCACCAGCCTCACTAGCTCTCACTCTTTCTCTCTCTCTTTCTCTTGCCCTCTCTATTTTCCCCTCTCTCTCTCTCCCCCTCCCTCACTTTCTCCCTCCTCCTTATCCTTCTCCTTCTCTTTCTCTCTCCTTCTTTCTTATTCTCTCTCCCTCTCTTTCTCTACAACTTTCCCCTTTCTTTCTATCTCTGCTCTGGCCGGAAGCCTGTTGGTTTCTCTCTGTCTCTTTTTGGTGTTATATAGATCGACCTCTCCATCTCAGGCTGGGGTCTTGAACCTGAAATGCTAGCTGTTTTACTGTCCACATATGCTGCTTGACTTTCTGAGTGTTTCCAACATTTTCAGATTTATTTTCAGATTTCCAGCATCTGAATTTGTAATTTTTGATTTAATGCTGATTTTTTTTTCTCTGTGCCTGCTACCCCTTACTCCCTAGTCTAGTTGCACAAGTGCCTTCAGGAACCTTTGCCCAGCTAGCGATTCTCATTGAACATGTCTAGAGAGAGATGGATCAACTGGACAAACATGGAGGGATGGGTGTGTGGGGATATAGTCAGGATAATTCACATATATTCACTTTCACGCAGGAGTCATTGAACATCGCAGAAACCAAACACTGTCTTAACTTCAGACTTTAGAGATACAGCACGGAAACAGGCTCATCAGACTACAATTAGTAACAAACCTATGTGTTTTCCGAAATGCAAAACCGGCGAGTCGTGACGCCTGCATTACGTGCACATGACGTGCATTGCGTGCGCATGGCGTGTGGCGAGGCGTGGTGGCGTGGGCAGTGACACGCGGTAGCCTATTTCTCAAAATCCTCGCGCGCCACCTGCGTGATGCGCAAATGACACCCAAAGTGGGACAGGCCCTTAAGGCAGCAACTCTACCGCTGTGCCACTGTGCTGACCAAACTAACGTAAATCAGATCAATAATCCAATGGAGATAGAAGATAGATTCTAATTCATAGCATCTTCAGTGGTAAAGCTTCCCAGAGAAGAGGTGTAGGGTGAACACTGGGATAGTACATGGACCTGACTGATAGTGAAATCAAAAAACAGAATGCTGGAAATACTCATCAGGCCAGTCAGCATCTGTGGAAAGAGAAGCAATGTTAAGATGTCGGTTGAAGATCTGCTGTGTCTGAGTACTTGTAGCATTTTCTGTTTTTATTTTGGATGTCTAATCTGCATTATATTGCTTTTTGGCTAATGGTACAATTGGTTTTGTGCACAATTTTCAAGGCTGAGAGAGAATTAACGTTTGGTAAGGAGCTTGGGAACATGGGACGAAACAGTTGGAACCCACTGGACCATCAAAAATGTGTTTTTATAGCATGGAGGAAGGCAATTTAACTGCGGTGCAGGCTCGAAGGGCCAAATGGCCTCTTCCTGTACCTATTTTCTATTTTCTAAGTATTGGCTCAGTAATCCAAAATTTACTGCACATCACATAATTTTGTATCTTTAACAGAAGAGCTTACATTTATATGTATTGTTAAAAAATAATTAAATATTAAAAATATTTATTTGCCAAATTAGGCACTTTAATAACTTAGCACGTCAGGCAATATATGTGGTGATAAAAACAAAGTTAACATTTCAAGTCATAGTCGGACAAACAGGAAAACTTGCCCTTCAGTTCACTAGGGTCTAGGGTAATTATGAAACACCTACACTAATCCATTTTAATCTCCTCACATTCTCGTGCATGCCGCCCAGATTCTACCTTCCTACCAGGAGACGTTTACAATGGCCGAAGCCCATGGATCTTTAGAGTGTGGACAAATAAACCATGCAGTCACAGGGAGAATGTGCAAACTCCACACAGACAGCATCTATCAAGTCAGCTCCGTTGAGTTGCGAGACAGCAGTACCAGTACTTGTACAACTGTGCTGCCATAAATGTCTTTGAATTGCAATGTTTACTCTGTTTCTCTCGTTAATTACACTATCTGTCCTGCTGGATGTTATCGTATTGATTGCAGCTTCCAGATTATCCAAAGTGCTTTCACTGTTGTCACGAAGGAAACGCATTCACCGATTTAACATGGCAAGTCCCATAAACAACAATGTTATAATAATCAGATAATCCATTTTTAATGATGTTTGCTGAGAATTACATTGGTGAGACACCAAGAATAACTCCCTCACTCCTGGTTAAAATGAAACAATGGAACTTTTGACATCCATAAAAACAACAGAATATGTCAACGTTTTAACACCTTTTTCTGGGTGTTTTACACCCTTTACACTCCCTCCCCTTAGCACTGGAGTGCTAGACCAGGTTTAGGTCTTTGGAAAAGAATAAGTTGTCCTCCCTGGATCAATTGTGGGAGTGACTAACATCCTCCATGTCTGTGTCCGTCTCTCCAATGCTAAGAATGTATACCCGATCCCCCAATCTACAGTATCTCATTGTGCCTTTGCGCTTATTTCTTATCTGCACTCTCTCTGCACTATATTCTGCACTTTGTTCCCTTTTTTGCACTACCTTTTGTACACATACCTGGTTTGATTGTACTCATATGTGGTATGAGTTGCCTGGACATCATGCAAAACAAAGTTATTCACTCTACCTCAGATACATGTGAAAATAATAAACCAATGACTAAACCATTTTGCAGACTTCAGCTGCTGATCAGATAATGCCCGGAGGATCTTAGTGAACTAGGTTTGGTTCAAGTACTTTACAGTGGCCCAGCTGGATAGAGCTGCTGCCTCACACTGCCATAGACTGGGGTTCACTCTTCATCTCGGGTGCTGTCTGTTTGGTGTTTGCACGTTCTCCCTGTGACTGTGTGGGTTTCCTTTGGGTATTCTGGTTTCCTCACACATCCCAAAGACATGCAGGTTCATCGGCTAATTGGCCTCCGTAAATTACCCCTCGTGTATAAGAGGAGTGGATGAGAAAATAGGATAACATAGAACTAATGTGAACGGGTGATCAATGGTTGGTGTGGACTCAGTGGGCCAAATAGCCTGTTTCCATGCTGTATCTCTAAACTAAACTAAATTAAACTAAACTAAACTGAACTAAACCTGGCGTGAGTAAAATCTTTGCAGAAGATCTGTGAAGGAGTGCAAAATATTCAGTGAGGAATGCTGGGATCTTCATGTTAAACACTGGCCAGCACTGCTGTCGCAAGGCTGCGCATTACACACAAATTAGAACAAACGCCGTATAAATGTAATTAACAGATCAGTCAGTCAGAAGCAGATCTTTATGACTTCAGAGGTAGTGAACAGCACTGTTCTGTGAAGTTGATTCCATTCCAATATATGAGCCAACAATGCAAGGTTTTCGCTGCAAGTAGTTCATTAAATTCACACAACAGGATGCACATTCAGTCTTTTAGGTAAGTCCGTTCGTGAATGTTTCTATTATAAATAATTTCTACTGGCTAGTCTGGTTCAGGATCTGTGAGCTGAATCGTAGACTCAAGCTGCATCTGGCCTGGCTGCAGAGGCGTAGACAGAAGCAAGGCTCGTCACCTTATGTTACCTTTTAAAACCCCAGGAAACCTAATATGCATCATAGTCAATGAAAGAGTTTGAAAGCGCGCCACTGTTTCAAAATAGTCATCGGATGACAAGACAGCCAGGGCCTTGGTTTAGTATCTGAACTGGTAACAGCATCTTGAGACAATACATTGAAGTACCAGCTTAAGTTTAATGACCTCTGATGATGTTTGTGCACATCCTTCCTGTGACGGCGTGGGGTTCCCTTGTGTGCTCTGTTTTTCCCCTACACCCCAAAGGTGTGCAGGTTGGTAAGTTAAACGGTGGCTGTAAATTGTAAAAGTGAGTGGTGGAATCCCAGGAAGAGTGGATGGGAATGTAGAGAGAATTGTAAAAATGGGATGAGTGATGGATGATCAACACAGACTCAGTGGGCCAAGGATCTGGTTTTTGAGCTGCTCGACTCTGTGGCTCCATGCTCATCTGACTCACCTACTTAGCTGAGCATAACAATGTCTCTGTACCCCATGTATCTGTTACAAAACAGTGGAGAAAGCTTTAAGATGCTGTGGTTTGGGCTTTGTGGGATGCTGATCTCGGTGGCTGCTGACGGGAAGGTGCATAACCAGCTGCTGTTCCAAGCTCCCTTCATTCCCAACATCTCATGGGCAGACAAGGAGTTTGGAACGGTTTATACAACAGCAGGCCGCAGGAGATGTGACAACTTTGTTCTGTCAGCTCTGCAACATCAGTGGAGTTGGAGCTTTTAAACCAGCAACTCCAGCAGTGCCTGTCAAAGATGCACAAACAAGACACTGACGATGCTGGTTTACAAAAAAGGACACAAAGTGCTGGAGTAACTCAACAGGTTACACAACATCTCTGGAGAACACGGATAGGTAATGTTACGGGTTGCGACACATCTTCAGACTCCGTGTCCCCCTCCCCTGTCCACCAACTGATCTTTCACCTATTTCTGTCCTCCCCCTCCTCCTGTTCCTGCGCTGTGTTGTTCTATGTTCTATGTCCATGTTAACCCCAATTCTGTCTGACCGGGGAGTAGTTGAATAGAGAGATGCCCCTGAATACTAGCTGACTCCATCTATAATAAGAGTGGTTATGATTGCTCTGTAAAACAAAAGGGTGAAATGTGATTACATGGAGGTCACTAGAATAATACAATTACAGAAGTCTAAAAGCCGTTTCAAATTTCAGGAAAGATCAGAAGAAACATAGGAACATAGAAACACAGAGAATAGGTGCAAGAGTAGGCCATTCAGCCCTTCGAGCCAGCACCGCCATTCAATGTGATCAAGGCTGATCATCCAAAATCAGTACCCCGTTCCTGCTTTCTTCCCATGTCCATTGATACCGCTAGCCCTAAGAGCTACTGTATATCTAACTTTCTCTTGAATACATAAAAGAGAATCAGAATATAAGATTTCTTAGTATAAGGTAAGTATAAGCCCTCGGACTATCTTTGATCAGACTTTACTACCTTTACCTTACAATAAATGTTATTCCATTTTCGTGTATCTGGACACTGTGAATAGCTCGATTGTAATCACATATTGTCCTTCCGCTGGCTGGTAAACACACACTTCTCACACACTTCTCACTGCACGTGACAATAAACTAAACTAAACTAAATATCCATCATGGAATCTTATTCTTTACCCAGAGAATAGTGAACATGTGAAAACTTCACCAAGGGAGAGAGATATGTTGATGGTATGTGGTGAAGATGGGTGGGGGAAGTTTCTGTCAATGAAAAATCCAGTAAACATCAACTGGGACAAATGTCCACTCATTCTCATTATAATCTCTTAGTATTATTGACATAAACTGAACAGATATTAGTCTGAAGAAGGGTCTCGACCCAAAACGTCACCCATTCCTTCTCTCCAGAGATGCTGCCTGTCCCGCTGAGTTACTCCAGCATTTTGTGAACACCTTCAGAACTCAAGACCTAATAACCTGATGTTAACCACCAATTCTTGTCCACAGTTTCAAGCCTCTAAAGACAATAATGGCGCTTGATTGCCAGTCCCCATAACAGTAACTCAAAGTGCCCTCTGATCTCTGCAGCTGAAAACCAGGACATTAACTGTCTCATGCATTATTCAGGAACCATAGATTCACAAACCTCATTAGGACCTTATTATAACATTGCCTCTTCAGAGTAAATGCATATTTCACAGCAGGAAGAAGAGCAAAATGCTTGATAACATGAAACTATTGAGTCCAATGCAGTTTCTCCTCAGCACTTTAATGCTGCAAATGTTCAGGTGATTGGACACACACCGTTCTCTGCACATCAGCTATGTTTAGAAATATAAACACAAGATCCTGAGTATGCGTGCTGTCTGTAGGGAGTTTTTACATTCTTTGAGACTGCATGGGATTTCTGTAGATGCTCCGGTTTCCTCCAACATTCCAAAGACATACAGGTTAATTGGCTTCTGTAAATTGTCCCTAGTGTGTAAGATAGAAGGGCATGGACATGGTGGGCCAAAGGATCTGTTTCCACGCTGTATCTCTAAGCTAAACTAAACTAGATACCTGTGGAATATGACTAGACACAGACCTCCAGCCAGTATAACACCCTTCCTCCATGACGCTCTGATCTGTACCTAAACTACTAATCACTGTGGATCCCCCGCATCTTAACCCATGGTGTATGTTATCAAATGCATTAATAAAATCCATGCAGACAACATCCCCTGCCCCACCCACACTAATCATCTCCTCACAAAAACACAATCAAGTTAGTAAGACATGACTCTTGTGGACAAAGACACGCTGGCTGTCCCTGATTATTCCATTCTACTCCAAACGATGCAGTAATAAGGTTGAATACTGAACACAGTGACATGATGTGCTTCAGTAAATTACTTACTGAAGAAGTTTTTTTCCCAGCTCCCCCTCCGGCAGGAAGCTCCCCAGCTTTAGAGAGCCATGGAGTCATACAGCACAGTCCTGCAGCTCGCCACATCCATGTTGAACTTTTTGCCCATTACAATAATCCCCACTTGCCTGCATAGAGTCATGCCCAATTCATGCTAGTTCCACCTGCCTGCATTTGGCCCATTTCCCTCTAAACCTTTCCTATCCAAGTACCTGTCCAAATGCCCTTTACATGTTGTCGTCATAACTGCCTCAACTCCTTCCTCTGGTAGTTCATTCCATACATCCATTACCCTCTGTACGAAAAAGTTGCCCCTCAGGTTCCGATTAAATCTTTTTCCTCCCATCATAAATTGATATCCTCTGGTTCTTGATTCCCCTACTCTGGGTAAAAGACTGTGCATTCACCCTATCTATTACCTTCATGATTTTGTACACCTCTATAAATCATCCCTCAGCCTTCTGTGCTCCAAGGAATAAAGTCCTAACCCATCCAGCCTCTCCCGATAGCTCAGGCGCTCTGTTCCTGCCAAATCCTCATAATCTTCTCTGCACTTCTTCCAGCTTAACAACATCGTTCTGTAGCAGTGTGACCAAAACGTAACACAATACTCCAAAGTCTGGCACAACTGTAAAATACATCTCAACCTCCCGAGGCTTGCATCCTTCCTGAAGAGACCCGCCTCTGGCCCATAACAGACATAAAGCAGGAGATTTATCTTGTTAGGATACTCGTATGGGTGCAGCATCAGTTCCAGATACAGACCCAGTGATGCCATATTGGAACAAATAAGGAAACGACAGGGTGGCTTTTAGACACAGTGAGCTGGTGTGCTGGCCTGCCTTCCCCACTTCCGACCTGCAGAACTTGGACTTTTCGTCCTTCATCTGCATTGTTTAAAACAAATAAAATAAAATTCTGAAAATACAATTGGTAAACTTTTTAAAGTATTAAAGCTCCTCATCTACGAGGGTGTCCTGTGCCTGAAAAGAAGGATTCACCAAGTGTCTAGAATTATGAACTTTGAACTGTAAATCCAAAGATATAATTTATGTTGATATGAAACAATCACTAAAACCATTGCTGGAGAATGGCAGGAATCTCTGGCTACTCAGAGATGTTTTTGAACATAAGGCAGTAAACTCTGCTACTAATGAATGACTAACCTATGCTGTTATCCCATGTTCATCAGCCAGATATATCTTCTGCTTCTTTGTCATTGTGAGGACAATAATACTCTTGTCAACGCGTAAATCTCCTGCTTGGGTTTTAATTACAAAAGAAGGGTCAGCGAAGAATCTCCCTGTGTATTTTTTTTTTTTACCTTGCTGGTTTTGTTTACCTCTGTGTTTCTTTCTTTTCCATATAGTAGGTTTAGTTTAGTTTAGTTTAGATATACAGTGCGGAAACAGGCCCTTGGGCCCACTGTGTCCATGCCAACCAGCAATCCCTGTACACTAACACTATCCTACACACCAGGGACAACTTGCAAGTTTTACCAAAGTCAATTAACTTACAAATAACGTCTTTGGAGTGTGGGACAAAACCGGAACTCCCGGAGAAAACACACATGGTCACGGGGAGAATGTACAAACTCAGTACAGACAAGCACCCGTAGTCAGGATCGGACCTGGCACTGGAAGGCAGCAACTCTACCACTACACCACCGAGACACCTCCAGGTGGAGAGGTAGGAGAAGGGAGGCTATGGGAATGGCGGAGGGGAGAGCTGAGGGTGAGCGAAGCAGTGAGCAGATGGAGGGAATGGAGGAAGTAAGTGTTTTGGCATAACACTCTAACACTAAGCAGGCTTGATACAGCCCAGCAGGTCAATTCCTGCCTATCAATCTTCATGTTCATATATACTCAGTGACACTCGTTCATGGAGAGCCAGCCATGGAATCTGCTTCTAATTTGTCTCATTGATTTGTGCGTAAACACGGAATGACTGCTTACAGTGATCCATCATGCACAGCTTGTTTGATATCAGCTCGAATAATTGCCTTGGATCCAAAATGTTGAGCTACAATATTAATAAATTCCTCATGCCTCTCCAAAATATAATTTGTGGCAGCTTCCTGATCTGAGTTCTGTGACAAGGAGTCGGCCACTAAAGTTCAGTCCGTAGCAATTATTAATAATCACGCTTGGATCTTCAACAAACCCGGAAACCTGCAGACGATTGGAGTATATCGAAGAATCAGTGAGTGTAAACTGCAAATTTTCATATTGCTTGATAGGGTTGAGTGGAGAGCTGTATTAGATGATAAATCAAAGTGCATCCAAGCCATCTTCAATATAAAGGATGGCAAATCTGATCTGTAATAATCCCAACTCATTTAGTATATTGTACTATTTGCATTTGCTTGATTTCGTACTCATCTACTGCACAATGTCATATCTTTTGGGAGTCTGGGATGAGAAAACTTTATCAGGGCAGAGAGGAGTTCATGCAACACCCTGCCTAACATTTATTCTCCAGTACACGTCGCATTGCTGCTTATGGATGGATGGATGGGCTCCTCCATATCTCTACCTTAACACTGACAACATTTCAGAAAATAATTCATTGGCTGTAAATTGCTTTGGAATATTCTGAGGGAGCGAAAGGCAGCAAATCAATGGAGTTTCTTCTTTATTGTAATGGAGATGGACTTCAGAAGTAAAATCATAACTGTTTCAACTGAACTTCCATCCAATTGCTTGCTGTGAGTGTGTCGACTGTCTTCCCTGATGGGAATCATATTTTATAGCAATGCTAATCAACAAGAATAATTAACCTTGCAGGAGGGCTAGGCATTCTTAAGGTTACATCGAGGAGTATCTGCTGCACAAATCACTGGTTTACTGATGCTATGTACTGCTAAAAGTGGTCTGATAGTTTAGTTTTAGTTTAGTTTAGAGATACAGCGCGTACACAGGCCATTTGGCCCATCGCGACCACTCCGACCAGCGATTCCCACACACTAACAATATCCTACGCACTCTAGGGACAATTATTTTACAATTATACCAAGCCAATTAACCTTCAAACCTGCAGGAAGGAACTGCAGATGCTGGTTTAAACTGAAGACACAAAAAGCTGGAGTAACTCAACGAGTTAGGAAGCATCTCTGGAGTAAAGGAATAGGTAACGTTTTGGATCTCGACCCAAAACGTCACCTATTCCATTTCTCCAGAGATGCTGTCTCACCCACTGAGTTACTCCAGCTTTTTGTGTCAATCTACAAACCTGTACGTCTTTGGAGTGTGGGAGGAAACCGGAGCTTCCCGGAGAAAACTCCATACAGACAAGCACCCGTAGTCAAGATTGAACCCGGGTCTTTGGCGTTTTAAGGCAGCAACTCTATTGCTGTGCCAACGTGTCACCCCAGGTTGTGGTTCTTACACTACACATAGGATGCATAAATAAATAGATTAAAGAAGGTTATCCCTTCGTGTGGGTCAGTGTCAAATCTGTTGTGAACGTACCTGGGAAATGCCTTGGGTTGGTTTACTATGTGTAGAGTGATAAATTGTGAGTCTTGCCATGTGTTCTTGGTATGGGACAACTGGTAATCCATTTGCCTCATGGTCAGAAGTTTATGCATTAAAGCCTCACTGAAACTGGAGAAATGCGAGCAGTGTTTTTTTAATCCATATTCCTCAGCTGAATAATCACCAGGCTGAGGCGATTTCCACTACTGTGAAAACGACCGTAATATAATTGCAGTTAAATCTGATTCCATCTTGGAGTGATGAAATGTGTGTTGACATTTATCTAATTGATATTGGTTGCTGCTTAAAAGGGAATATAAACTGGGGCCCTTCTGCCTTCTGGTGAACAAATGGCTCTGGTTTGAAGAAGCGCAGACAGTTCTCTAGTGAGCACTGGCCAATTTTTAGCTCTCAACCAATTTCATTAAAAGAGGTATTCTAGCGCTTATGACTGTTGGTTAGCATATTTCCTACATTTTAACAGTGAGCTAAAAGTACTTAATTAGTTATAAATTGCTTTTGGACATCCTAAAGTTGCGAAAAAGACAATGTAAATGGAAGGGATTTGTTTCTTTAGTTTCCATGTTTGCTTCATAATTTTACTCAGATTAAGTTTCATGGCCAGTTCATAGTGGCAAATTAGAAGTAGCAGCACATGTAGAAGAGAACACACGTACATTGTGAAGTGCACTGGTCAAGATAAATAAGCAGGCAAGCAGAATGAAATGCAAAGAAATATGAAATCAAAGAATACTATCACCCTTGTAAAGGATCTTTTGATACGGGGGTCAGGGGTTTTGGGGAGAAGGCAGGAGAATGGGGTCGAGAGGGTAAGATAGATCAGCCATGATTGAATGGCGGAGTAGACCTGATGGGCTGAATGGCCTAATCCTGCTCCTGTAACTTATGAACATATGAATTTATGATATCGGCCTCGGTGAATGAGATTACTGCGTCATCAGGGGCTATGGGGAAAGGTACATCGATATTCTTCCTTTTGAAGTGAGTATATAAGGCATTGAGTTCTTCCAGGAGTGATGTATCGCTGCCACTTGAGCAATTACTTGGTTTTGCCTTGTAGGAAGTGATAACGTGCAAGCCCTCCCACAGCTGCCGAATGTTCGTCTGATCCTCGAGTTTGGACCAAAAATGCCACTTTGCTTCCTTTATGGTCTTATTGAGTTTACCTGGACTACTCCATATCACCAGACATGAATATACAAGATCTGGTCCTCAATAGATGGCCGGACCTCCCAGTTCATCTAAGTCTTCTGCTTAGGAAATACTTGGATGATCTTGGTGGGAACACAGTCCTCTACACAGGCCTCTACACAGTCCTCTACACAGTCCTCTACACAGTCCTCTACACAGTCCTCTACACAGTCCTCTACACAGGCCTCTACACAGTCCTCTACACAGTCCTCTACACAGTCCTCTACACAGTCCTCTACACAGTCCTCTACACAGTCCTCTACACAGTCCTCTACTTAAGGAGTTGATTGGTACCAAGTCCTTAAGAAGTTGGTACCAACCATGGCATATTTGTTCAGGTAAATGTACAGTTAATGGGAAGACCCTTAACAGGATTGATGTACAGATGTACAGAGGGGTCTTGGGAACCATGTTCATAGCTCTCCAAAAATGGCAACACAAATAGACGTAAAAAGAAGGTATACGGTATGCCTCTTTTTATGGGTCAGGACATTGAGTACAAGTCAAGTCAAGTTAAGTTGCAACTTTATAGGACTTTAATTAGGCTGCATTTGGAGTACTGTGTGCAGCTCTGGTTGTAAATTGCTCGTATCTAAGCTCCCCCCCCCCCGGTCTAGTTTCAGTAAAAACACTGAATCAAGCACTTGAACAACTAATCTTTATTTTAACAACAGCGCAATTACAGTTCAACTACTGTATCTATCCCACCGCGGGTTTGATCCTCATATCTGCCTGATCAAGTCCTCTAGGCCTCCCTCAGAGACACTCCAGAAGGTCACACAGTCCCAAGCGCTCTCCCAGAAGATCGACGCGGGACCTCGTGGCACAGCAGACTTTTATAGGTCCCGGGACCTCGAGGGGCCAAACCACATGGGGGTGGTCTCTTAATAATCCAATTACAGTTATCGATTAATCCCATACATAACAGACATTTCCAAAACCCAATAATACAGCAGCTCAATACATTGTATTCAAATCGGACTTCTCAAGGAAGCCAACTTAGAAACATTTACCCTGATCTGCAAGAAACCCAGACAAGGCTCAATACCTCATCCAATCAACAGTTGGCAAAGTAGACCTGCAATATTATTTACAATTATTTACAAAGTGTATGTCTGGTTTGCAGCCATCCAAACCATTCTATTCATTTTGCACCTAATTGGAGATGTTCTTATTCTTTTCTTGCATGTTGTATCTAGGCTCTAGACACACTGGCACCACTCCGCAGCTTGTCCCAGCTCTGTAGAGAGCAATTCCAAATTGTCCAAATCTCCCAGCAGCCCTGAGGCTTTTACCCCATTTTAAAGTCCTAGCCTCTCTAATTTGACCAGGATTAACATGGTCATCCCTTTACAGGTGGTGGAGGCTGTAGACAGGGTGCTGAAGGAGAGGATAGACAAATTGGGATTGTTTTTCTAGAATGATGGAGGCTGTTGAGACCCGATAGAAATATATAACATTGTGAGGGGCACAGATAAGGTACACAGTCAGAACCTGTGGAAATGTCAAAGATGTAAGCTTGAGGAACAGCACCTCGTCTTCAGACAAAACTGAATTAAAACATTTCCAGTTTCTCACACTTTCTGTTTTACATGTAGTGAGTCATGTGGTATTAACTGACTTCTGTCTCAATTGATACTGCCGGACCTGCCTGACCTGACCTGTGCTCTGCGTGAGTTTTCTCTGGGAATCTCTGGGGTTTTATTAATGCTCTAGGTATTCACTGCATTCCATCTGATGTTAGCAGGAATGGGATTGCATTTGGAAATCACAATGGAACTTAATTTAGTGTAGGGAGGTGCTGGTTTAAATTGAGGACAGTGGTGATAGTCCACAGCCAACAATGGTATATTGTGTGCCCCACTTTTCCTTGATTATCATTGCTTTTTGCATATCTTCCATTAATTTCTCCTCTATATCTCTAGTTCCCGTTTCCCCTGACTCTCAGTCTAAAGAAGGGTTTCGACCCAAAAAATCATCTATTTCTTTTCTCCAGAGATGCTGCCTGACCTGCAGTTAGAAACAAAGAACATAGAAAAATAGGTGCAGGAGTAGGCCATTCGGCTCTTCGAGCCAGCACCGCCATTCAATATGATCATGGCTGATCATCCAACTCGGTATCCTGTACCTGCCTTCTCTCCATACCCCCTGATTCCTTTAGTCACAAGGACCACCTCTTAAATATAGCCAATGAACTGGCCTCAACTACTTCCTGTGGCAGAGAATTCCACAGATTCACCACTCTGTGTGAAAAAAAAAATTCTCATCTCGGTCCCAAAAGACTTCTCCCTTATCCTTAAACTGTGACCCCTTGTTCTGGAGTTCCCCAACATCGGGAACAATCTTCCTGCATCTAGCCTGTCCAATCCCTTAAGAATGTTGTAAGTCTCTATAAGTTCCCCCCTCAATCTCCTAAATTCCAGCGAGTACAAGTCGAGTCTATCCAGTCTTTCTTCATATGGAAGTCCTGCCATCCCTGGAATCAGTCTGGCGAACCTTCTCTGTACTCCCTCTATGGCAAGAACTTCTTTCCTCAGATTAGGAGACAAAAACTGTACGCAATACTCCAGGTGTAGTCTCGCCAAGGTCTTGTACAACTGCACTAGAACTTCCCTGCTCCAATACTCAAATGCTTTTGCTATGAATGCAAACATACCATTCGCTTTCTTCACTGCCTGCTGCACCTGCATGCCTGCTTTCAATGACTGGTATACCATGACACCCAGGTCTCGTTGCATCTCCCCTTTTCCTAATTGGCCACCATTCAGATAATAGTCTACTTTCCTGTTCTTGCCACCAAAGTGGATAACCTCACATTTATCCACATTATATTGCATCTGCCACGCATTTGCCCACTCACCCAACCTATCCAAGTCACCTTGCAGCCTCCTAGCATCCTCCTCACAGCTAACACTGCCCCCCAGCTTCGTATCATCCGCAAACTTGGAGATGTTGCATTCAATTCCCTCGTCCAAATCATTAATATATATTGTAAATAGCTGGGGTCCCAGCACTGAGCCTTGTGGTACCCTACTAGTCACTGCTTGCCATTCTGAAAAGGACCCGTTTACTCCTACTCTTTGCTTCCTGTCTGCCAGCCAGTTCTCTATCCACATCAATATTGAACCCCCAATGCTGTGTGCTTTAAGTTTGCATACTAATCTCTTATGTGGGACCTTGTCGAAAGCCTTCTGAAAGTCCAGATACAACACATCCACTGCTTCTCCCTTATCCACTACTAGTTACATCCTCGAAAAATTCTATAAGATTCGTCAGACATGATTTACCTTTCATAAATCCATGCTGACTTTGTCCAATGATTTCATCACTTTCCAAATGTGCTGCTATCCCATCTTTAATAACTGACTTTAGCATTTTCCCCACTACCGATGTTAGACTAACTGGTCTGTAATTCCCCGTTTTCTCTCTCCCTCTCTTTTTAAAAAGTGGGTTTACATTAGCTACCCTCCAATCCTCAGGAACTACTCCAGAATCTAAAGAGTTTTGAAAAATAATCACTAATGCATCCACTATTTCTGGGGCTACTTCCTTAAGCACTCTGGGATGCAGCCTATCTGGCCCTGGGGATTTATCGGCCTTTAATCCATTCAATTTACATAACACCACTTCCCGACTAACCTGAATTTCCCTCAGTTCCTCCATCTCATTTGACCCCTGGTCCCCTGCTATTTCCGGCAGATTATTTATGTCTTCCTTAGTGAAGACAGAACCAAAGTAGTTATTCAATTGGTCTGCCATGTCCTTGCTCCCCATGATCAATTCACCTGTTTCTGAATGCAAGAGACCTACATTTGTTTTAACTAATCTTTTTCTCTTCACATATCTATAAAAGCTTTTGCAGCCAGTTTTTATGTTCCCTGCCAGTTTTCTTTCATAATCTATTTCCCTTTCCTAATTAAGCCCTTTGTCCTCCTCTGCTGCACTCTGAATTTCTCCCAGTCCTCTGGTATGCTGCTTTTTCTGGCTAATTTGTATGTTTTATCTTTTGGTTTCATACTATCCCTGATTTCCCTTGTTATCCATGGATGCACTACCTTTCCTGATTTATTCTTTTGCCATACTGGGATGAACAATTGTTGTAGTTCATCCATGCGGTCTTTAAATGCCTTCCATTGCATATCCACCGTCAACCCTTTAAGAATCAATTGCCAGTCTATCTTGGCCAATTCACATCTCATACCCTCAAAGTTACCTTTCTTTAGGTTCAGAACCCTTGTTTCTGAATTAACTATGTCACTCTCCATCCTAATGAAGAACTCAACCATATTATGGTCACTCTTGCCCAAGGAGCCACGCACAACAAGATTGCTAACTAACCCTTCCTCATTACTCAATATCCAGTCTAGAATAGCCTGCTCTCTCATTGGTTCCTCTACATGTTGGTTTAGAAAACTATCCCGCATACATTCCAAGAAATCCTCTTCCTCAGCACCCCTGCCAATTTGATTCACCCAATCTATATGTAGATTGAAGTCACCCATTATAACTGTTTTACCTTTGTTGCACGCATTTCTAATGACCTATTTGATGCCATCCCCAACTCCACTACTACTGTTAGGTGTCCTGTACACAACTCCCACTAGCGTTTTCTGCCCCTTAGTGTTTTGCAGCTCTACCTATATCGATTCCACATCCTCGAAGCTAATGTCCTTCCTTTCTATTGCGTTAATCTCCTCTCTAACCAGCAACGCTACCCCACCTCCTTTTTCCTTTCTGTCTATTCCTGCTGAATATTGAATATCCCTGGATGTTCAGCTCCCAGCCTTGGTCACCCTGGAGCCATGTCTCCGTGATCCCAACAATATCATATTCATTAATAACTATCTGCACATTCAACTCATCCACCTTATTACGAATGCTCCTTGCATTGAGACACAAAGCCTTCAGGCTTGTTTTTACAACACTCTTACCCCTTATACAATTATGTTGAAAAGTGGCCCTTTTTGATTTTTGCCCTGAATTTGTCTGCCTGCCACTTTTACTTTTCACCGTGCTACCTATTGCTTCTACCCTCATTTTACATCCCTCGGTCTCTCTGCTCATGCTCCCATCCCCCTGCCACATTAGTTTAAATCCTTCCTGACACCACTAGCAAGGACATTGGTTCCATTCCAGCCCAGATGCAGACCGTCCTGTTTGTATTGGTCCCACCTCCCCCAGAACTGGTTCCAAAGCCCTCGAAATTTGAATCCCTCCCCCTTGCGCCATTTTTCAAGCCACGTATTCATCTGAAATATCCTCCTATTTCTACTCTGACTAGCACGTGGCACTGGTAGTAATCCAGAGATTATTACCTTTGAGGTCCTATTTTTAAGTTTATCTCCTAGCTCCCTAAATTCACCTTGTAGGACCTCGTTCCATTTTTTACCTATATAGTTGGTTACTCCAGCTTTTTATGTCTGCCTTTGGACATAGATTTCATTTGATCAGATCTGCCATAATTGTATTAGTTGGTGATATATACTCGAGGGGCTGAATAGCCTATTTCTGTTTCCTGAACATGATCCTGAATAGATTCAGCAAGTTTATTGTTATTGACTTTGTTAAAGTCATAATTTAAGCATCACTGCAGAGATATTCGCAATGTTTCTGCGGCTTTTGAATTTATAACAACTAATTGGCTTTTTGTTATGAAGTCTATTAATCAGAACAACAAAAGAATGGCTAATTTCTTAAAGATGCTTTACCTTGTTGCTGTCTTATCAAATGAGCAACTAATTAAGACTTATGTGCTGGCATTTTTTCTTTAATTATCTAGAACTGACATAATTCATAATCCTGTGCAGACAGTTTGTTATTACCCAAAAGCTGCTTTAATTAATTTACATTACGGGCGACTGGGAACTTTAATAAGATTTCCTTGCTTTGAAAATTAACATTGATGAAGTGTATCTATGAAGTGAATATTCAGTTGTTTTAATTAGTCTGTCAGGAAATGCAACGCAAAATGCACTTTCAGCAAAATTAAATGAGGTTAATTTGCCCAAACCTTAGTGCCTTTCTGTGCTGAAGCATGGTGACCTGGATCCAAGTATCACCAAGCTGCGATTCCTTCTTAGTCACTTTATCCCTGCCACACACTATTGAGCTAAGTACTTCCTTCTTCTTATCTCCAAGTTGGTTATTTGGTTTTGCTTTGGTCCAATAGCCAGCCTGCCCATAGTACTTCTCACTGCCTGTGTGGAAGTTAAGATAAAATAAATCTGTGCCCATGGATTCCTACTGAGACAATCAACAATTGGTACTGGAAACGGCATTGAGTCAATAAAATGGAAATCCTTTGGGCCATCAACCATCAAGAACCCAGTAATGCCAGTCCCATTTTATTCTCCACACATTCCCATCAACTCCCCCCATTTCGACTATTCCGTGTCTAATTTATTGTGTCTTTCGGATTAGGGAGGAGGAAATTTTTGGAAGAGGCTTATAAATTCCACACAAACATCTTCCTGAGATGTCAAAAATATTGAAGTATATACCTCTCTTGGTCACTTTCTCCTGTAAACGGTTTTAAGATTTTATTCAAATATCTGCTTTCATTGTTTTTTCTTTTGTGCAAGATGCTTTGAGCTCTATAAACGTGCTTTTAAAAGCGATGAAAGCTGTATCGTGAGATACAGGAAACAGTAATAAGGGAGAATATATTTGGAAATGTCATTTCCAACCACCTCAAATGATTGAAACGTATCCAGAACGTTAATATTTAAATGATTGAAGTATCCAGTGATAGGTTTATTGTGCACATCTTGCAATCTCTGCCTCATTCACATCCATACCAATCATCAAGAACGTATTTTTACCCTAACTAATTTTACTGACCCCACATTCCATTCAATTCCCCTCTGCCACTCACCTACTCTAAGGGCAAGTTACAGCGATCATTAACATAGCCACCCGCACATCTTTGGGACATGGGAGGAGACACTCAAAGAAAACACATGTTGTCACAAGCAAACTCCACACAGACAGGAATGGAGATCAGGATTGAACTCAGGTTGCTGGAGCTGTGAGGCAGCAGCTTGTTAAAGAAAACTTTAAAACACAACACAAATATCGGGAAAGATAATCAAAACTTTATTCAAGAGCACCAAATATAGTGATCACCGGGAGGAATCTTAGGAGATTGCTCAACGGACAAAGATTCATCTGCTCCTTATATACAGAATTTGGGGTGGAAGATTGCAACCTTCATGTGGTCCGTCCTGTTTCGACGAATGTAATCAACCCGGCGTGCACAATCAAATAAGATCAAATAGAACAAGTTGTCCTACAACTTTAGGCTGTGCACGCCACACGCAAGAAGAAGATACAGACTTTCCTTTTGATGTTCTGTTTACCATAGCAAGCACTTTATAGGTTTTCCTTCTTCCAAATGGTCTTATAACAAATACTGAGCACCTCTGAAAGACACAGCAGAGTAAACACAGCCCAATTCCACACCATTACAGATAAGCAAATGTCCTGTTTCCCTTTCGACCTTATTTTATTGTTTTATGAAGAAGACTTTAAACATTTTGAGCACTCTACCTATCCCTAACCCATTCTGTCTTCTTGAAGCTTTGTAATTTATCTTTGTCAAGCTCCACTGCACTGCCCTTATATTATTGGACGCCTGACTCTACTTGTAGACTGGGGAAGCAGGCAGGTGGCAAGGGACAGTTAGACACAGAGCCCGGCAATCGAGGAACTAATCCACACTCTACTTTGCCTTACAAGTCATCCCTGCAGATTGCCACATGCAGGACAGCAGTGCAAAGAAACCTTGTGAAGCTGCCACCAAAGCACTGATTTGTTTTTTAGTGGCACTTGATTTGTTCACTGGTATATGATGATCTGTCTTAAACACTGTTTAAGACAGATCATCATAAACTGATGGCTCTCAACTTTGTAATTCTTCTGACAAGATGTATCTTCCAGCAAGGTACCGCAAGTACACTTGTAGCTGTCAGTGATAAATTACTAGCAGAGAAAACTCCAAACAGCCCGCAGCGATAAGAAGAAACAAATCACCGTCAGTTATCCCTTGTTCCTGAAATTATTAAATGAAAACTTCTGCTTCATGTATTTATTTCTTAAATTAAAGGTTTTGCTCCATTTAACCATCCTTGGGGATCTATGCCAAAGGGAGGGCCTTTCACATTCTTTGACTAAAACTCAGGAAAAATTGCTTCATTGCCCATTCATTTGCTTCGGGATTTATTTTCAAATCTATTTGTGGGTAAGCACATCTGCCATATTTCATGGCGCATAATCCCTTCAAGGTGCTTGACACATTTCCCTGTTGTTCTGTAAGAATTATGTTAAAAGAAGGAAAAACATAAATGAAAAGAAAACAATTAACATTGTCGCTGCCTTTAACCATTAGTGGACCGGGTGGCTTAGGCCTCTTCAGCAGAAATGGTTGGGTCAGTGGGGTTAATGGTTGGATGAGGGATAAGGGGTGGGGATCGGGGAATGAACACCAAGCAGTAAGAAGAGTTTGGGAGAGCCGAATCAAGTCTTGATTGCAACGGTAATTTTGGAAGAGGCTTTTTTAAGGTGAAAGACGAAACACCAAGATGGAGTTTTGAGGGAGCAAGTTCCAGAGGCACAGCTGGTATTTGATGAATGGAAATAAGATACAGTGAGAACGAGATGCACCAAGTCTCTTGCCCAGAGTAGGTGAATCGAGGACCATAGGCTTAAGGGGAAAAGATTTAATAGGAATCTGAGGGGTAACTTTTTCACACAAAGGGTGGTGGGTGTATGAAACAATCAGCCAGAGGAGGTAGTTGAGGCTGGAATTATCCCAATGTTTAAGAAACATTTAGACAGGTACATGGATAGGACAGGTTTGGATGGGTAAGAGGCAAAAGCAGGCAGGTGGGACTAGTGTAGCTGGGACATGTTGGCCAGTGTGGGCAAGTTGGGCCAAAGGGCCTGTCTCCAAGCTGTAGCACTCTATGACTATGAGAAAATAAAACATATATAAGATCAGCATAAGAATCAATGGGCCAGTAAGACAATGGGCATGTAAGACTTAGAATGAGTGGCACATACGAGTTGTGGATATTTTCAACATTGAAAATCAGCAGCAGGCATATAGGGAATGAAGGATTGTTCCCTGTTTGAATATGATTCCTGGCTGTAAACGTGCCTATCTAATCCAGCCAGCCGAACAAAGGCAATCCAGTCACAAACAGAAATCAAAAGAAATGTCAGGTGTTGTAAATCTGAAATAAAATCTGACAATAGTGGAAACACTCAGCTGGTCAGGCAGCACCTGTGTAAAGAGAAACATGTTCAAGGTTTCATTCTTACCTAAGGGTTCTCGGATCGTAAGTAATAATAATAATAATAATAATAATAATAATAATAATAATAATAATAATAATAATAATAATAATGCATTTTATTTATGGGCGCCTTTCAGAACACTCAAGGACACCTTACAGTTAAAACATGCAAATTACAAATATATAAATAAAATGAAACAAAAACAACATATCCATGAATTTGATTAGCAGGGACAGCAATAATACATAATTCGGAGAGAGAGAGAGCAGCGGCAGCTAATCACACAAGCTTTCACTCTCACTTCCGGCAGCCATCTTTTAGACACAACATTAAAGAAGAATTTAACATAAAACGTAAAAATATCCCCCCACAATGGTTCGCACTGTGAGGGAAGGCAACAACGTCCAGTCCTCTGCCTCTTGTTCAACCCGTGTTCGGGGCCTATTTGAGGCCTCCGCAGTCGCCACAACGGGGCCCGATGTTACAGGCCCACTCGCCGTATGATGGAGCTCCGGCGTCGGATGAACACTCTCAGCGGCCTGCAGTGTCTATAACGGCCGCTTCCTCCCCGGAGATCGCGGGTCTCGAAGTCCACAGGCTGTGCTGGTTGGAGATCCGACACTGGCGATCTCGGCGAGAGATCCCAGGCTCCGCGGTGTTTGAAAATCAGCGCCGCCCTCAGCTGGACGCTCTGTAACCACAGCTCCGCGATGTTGGAGTCGCCGGTCCCAACATTCTGGAGCTTACCACATGGCGATCCGGGTAAGGCATCGCCCGCTCCGCGATGATGTTTCAGCGCTGTGCCGCCACGAAGCTGAGGTACTGGCCGGACCCGACAGGAAACGCCGCTCCAGTCCTGTTGGTAGGCTGCGAGGAAGGGGCGAAGATGCGGCTCGGAGGAAAGCCACATCTCCGACCAGGTAGGGACTAAGCAATATAGTTTCCCCCTCCCCCCCCCCCCCCCCACCCCCCACATAAAAAGACTAGACCTCCAAAACAAAACTTTTTAACATACAAAAAATAAAAAAGGTTAAAAGGACGGACAGCTGCAGGCTGGGCAGCCATACTCGATGGCACCCCCCACATTTGGAACGGTAGGAGTCAGGGAGTGCCTGGACTTTATTCTTAATTCAGAGTTTAAAATCTATCTTTCGTATCATCTTTGCATTTAAACATCTCTGTGATCTTGGCCTCTCTTGCCTATGAAGCCTCTCCTGGGCTGCCCGAACCTACTGCCTTGATCTACAGGCCCCTGATTCTGTCTTTATGCGTATTCATTCCCCCTGCCCCACTGCTGATAGCTGGGCCTTCAGACATGTTGCTCCATGCACTTTGGAATTCACTCTTTAACTCCACCTGTCCCTGCTCATTTGAAGACTTAAAGCTCTCCCTTTCACCAAGTGTTTGATCACTTCTCAGAACATTTGCTCCTTTAGTTTGTTGTCCACATTATCCTGTCTCTTGAAATGTTTTTGTAACATTCCTCCTTGTCAGGGATGCTATTTAAATATAAATTGATATTTTTGTCATAATCAGGGATAAATATAAATTGTCATTTTCATTACAATCAAGGATGAGAATTTTACTTCGGAGTCAAGTGAGTGACTACGTGAAGAACTCCGTACTGCCGCACGTGCGTCATTACGTCAGACGCTTTCGTGCAAGCGACTGGTGGAGCAGCGGAGCTCCTCCAACGGTAAGTCTAAACTTCAGGTAAGTGCTATTCCTTACCTGTTGTAGGTCTCCTGCAGGAACCTCAGAGGTTTATGCGGGATGTTCACGATGGCCGACGAGGGAGCAGCCTAGGGCTTTGGGGAAACCCTGATCCGACCGCGGAAGCGGAGAGCTGGCGAATGTCGGATTTCGCGATCGGAGTCACTGATAACGTGGTCAGTGGCTCTACACGTTGGGTTCCCGGGGAGGGGAAACCCAAGAATATGTGGTTCCAGACCACAGTAGTCCTCAGGGTATGGGGCTAAACTGACCTAAACGGTCAGCCTGGGTTCCCGGAAAGGGGAAATCCAAGAATATGCGGTTCCCAGACCACAGTAATCTCCAGCAGATGGGATTAAAACTCACCTAAACGGTTAGCCCGGGTGCCGGGAGGGTTTCCGCGGGTATGTATATATATATTTATTCCCGGGGAGGGGAAATCCAGCTATGCGGTTCCCAAACCGCAGTCATCCCCAGGATATGGGGACAACTGACAAAAATGGTCAGTACAATAAAAAAAGATGTTGGGAGGTTTCCCCTCTGGGAATGAATCTAGAGACACTCCTGCAGCAGGAGTTGGGTTAGCGTGGGTTAATGTGAGAGCCCGCGTCAGCAGTAAAGTTTATGACGGTGTCAGCCTATTGGAGAGGCTGTGCCAGCGGCACCTTTGTTCAGGACTGCTCCAGGGGAATGCCAAGTTATGGCAGGCTAGCCTATTGGAGAGGCTGTGCCAGCAGCACCTTTGCTCAGGGCTGCTTCATGAGAACGCCAAATCTATGGCACATACTGGCCTATGGGAAAGGCCGCGCCAGCAACACCTTTGTTCAGGGCTGCTTCATGGGTGCTAGCAGTACCTTGTTCAGGCTGCTTTATGGGAATAGGCTACTTAGTAGGGTATTCTATTTACAATGATCATGGGGGATGAGGAGGCATTGCTAGGATAAGGCAATATAACAGAATGGTGACAAAGAAACATTCAAAGAGGACTATTCATAGTTCAAAAACACTGGTTATATATGTGCTAAAATCCACTGTTAAGTCTCAAATTATATTTAAGAAATTGGGCTCCTCTATCCAGTTAGATTAAGTTCTATCAAATAGATTTGTAGGACATTGGGATTCACCTTTAGCTATTCAATTGGCCGTTGACGCCGGCCTGGGCATCAGATTGCAGTCAATAGACTCCTGTAACAGTTTTGTTGTTATAAAACAGCTTTCAAGTCGTTAGACTAATTGGTAATAGTATAGATGGGATTCAGCTGTGCAAGTGGGAGAACTGTTAGCTTGTTAAATGGTTAACTATTAAGTGCCATGTAGGTAATTGTTAACACAACTTGTTATCACCAGCTGAAGTTAATAAAGTCACAATGATGGACAAACAGTATTCATTCCAGTAGTCGTAAGGTAAATCTTTCATTATATTGCAAAATGGTGCTAATGGCCCTAAATGTGAAATTGCATCAGCAGCGCTTTGTAACAGGCCTGCTTAATGCTCCCTCATGTAAAAGGAGAGCATGCGGGATCGGTATAGTCTAACGCCGAGTCTGAGGGTATAGCCGTAGAGCATACCCAAGGGATGCAGGGCATGCGCCAGAGGTCTATGCCTGGCAGAAAAGTTGCCATCCCAAACACATATGCAGTGAACTCTTAAGGGGACATTGGAGCTGGCTGCCGAATCTTCTATTCAGGTAAGACCTTTCCATAGGCGAAACCTGGAGGACGAAGCACAAGCTATTGGAACGAGCAAGTTTTCATAGTTTTGGCAACAACGCACCCCACATCTTCATCGGCAGTAAGCAATTCACTGAAGTTGGTGGCAGCATGAAAGCTGGCCAGAGGTTCCATGCACTGTACCTGTGCTACTCTACAATTAAGGGACCACTTACAACTTGGTAAGATGTACACTTAGTTATACATTACAAATTATTGAAACATTATCATCTACTTTGAGGGGTCTATCCATGTAAAATGGACAATACTAGCATTCCAAGCAGGTTAGAATTGGGCAGGTTCAGTATAAGGGCCAAGATTGTCTTGCAAGACTAGCTATGAAATCCGGCCACAGTTGCTGTTTACGGCAGGCATGAAATTGCGAATATCATCTCGAGTTTGGAGGTGGAGCAGACTTGCATGACTTACCAATTCCTCTTTTATTGGTACCAACTATCTATAGACCCTACAGGCATTGTATGGGTTAAAGAATGATTGAGCAAATATGCATATCTGCATGCTCAGAATCATGTTGATACATTATGATGACGGCATATGTTAGTCACGAGGGTGCAATCAGTTAAAGACCCCTGGAATGGTTACATAATCTTGTTTGCCACTGAAGAATCATCAAGTATAGGTCAATGGCAACACAGAATTGGTGTTGAATCACACTGTATTATGAAATTCTGGTTAAATGGAAGACCATACACACACATATACACATACATACACTGGTTGCAAAATATGTGGCATAACAGTGGCGAAAGATACATTCTCGCAACAAAGAGAAGGAAGGTCTTTTATGGCTCCCTCCATTTTGCTTCATCAATCATCAAGGTCACCAAGAGCTTTGGAGGTTCTTAACTAGCAATGTTGGTAGTCACAAAAAAAAATGGGAGAACGTATTTGTTCAGGCCACTCCAGATGATAAAACGGAGTTTGTGTTATGTACTAATGAATTCTGATTCCAGATCTCATTCCACCAGGGCTGCTACAACATCAGCAGCAAGGGGTGTTTAAACATTCCGCTGCATGGTCCAACGTTATGTCACAATGTGGTATTTGATTTATACGGCCTGCAGCAGAATGAAATATTATTACTTCATTTAAACAGCATTAACATGTTTTAAATCTATGTCATGACTGTATGCATTATGAATGTTTTCCCCTCATTTGTCAATGAAGCAGCTGTGGTTGTGTATATTAATTTCACACGGCATGAAATCACAGAGCTTTGAAATCTTCATGTAGTCACTCATGTGACTCCGAAGTAAGATTAAATGAGAACTTACCAGTTTGAAGTTTGATCTTTATTTTATGTGGAGTTACGATGAGGGATTATGTGCCCTCCACTCCCAACCCTCATAAATATCATCTGATAGTTCTAGTCTTTTGTTTCTTACTATTATACTTCAGTCACGATTACCTGTGATTTCACACCGTTGCTTTGAAGATTGGCGCATGTGCGGCTGTACGGGGCTCTTCGCATAATTCCCTCATTGTAACTCCTCATAAAATAAAGATCAAACTGCAAACTGGTAAGTTCTCGCTTAATCTTACTCTGTCAAAAAATAAAATTATGAAGATTTTGTTAAATTCAGTAGTTAAATTCCATGTGAATCTTATCTGGATGAGCCTTCATTAAAATGAATCCAGTGTGACTGAGAATATATCTTCAGAGAAAATATATTGTTAACAGTATGCCCTTTAAATGAACTAGCATATGCAGAATATGCAAATATTCTCCAATTTGTTTCAACCTTGCCCATTGTGTGAGCTAGGTTTCTCAGTGAAAGCAGGGCTGCTGATTGCCTGGGTTTCTGCTGTATGTCCTTTGCTTTTTTTCTCAATGTTACTCCAACCCTCAATGACCCCTTCAAGTCATAACTGCAGCATAAGCACAGCTAGTTCTTATGGAAATTGCCAGAAATAGCAGGCACTTATTCCTATTAGTTATTTGGAAACACTGCTATCACACAGAGGGGCCTGTGTTGTATCAGCTTGCTCCACAGGGCTCTGCTTACACAATCAGAAGAAATCATTACCAAACTGAAGTTCATTTGGAGTATAGTACCCTTAATGGCTGTCTATCAGCACAGACTAGTTAGCTCCTTCTAATGGTGGATCTCTCTGTAGTCTGATGATGCTCTGTTTGTGACCATAGCATAAGGAGGGAAAAAAAGCTGATATTGATGGGTGCATGGGGCAAGAAACAATTTGGTTTCCAATTCAGCTAAGTCACTCTCAGTCAAAGTCGAGGATGTGGGGGTGACCGCTTCAGTTGCCCTCCTGAAGAGGCTGCGTTAATGAACAATAGAATGCAATTATGTCGGAGTACGTGTCGTGAAACTGGAATTGGCCGGGCTCTTATCTGGAACGGATTAAACTGGAGTACTTGATAAACCTAACATTAAGCAGACGCACTCCACTCAAAAGGAAAGGGCAAAAGCCAAATGCAAAATGAATGTCTGCCTGTTCAGAACTAAAATCAGTGGTCAGATATATAAATGATAATGCGCATTTTGACAAAAAAATCCCTGCTCCCTCTGTTTGTATCCTCTTGTGACTGATTGAGGAGTTTATCTTTAGAAGAGGAGCCAGCACAATAGTGCCTCTGGTTTGCAAGAGGTTCTGCTCTAGTTATTTTACTCCTTTGATAAGGACACGTTGTGTTCTGAAATTCAAATCGGCGCACTCTTCCTTTGGGATATTATCCCATCCTGTGTTCACTCTCACCCCGACAACAGTTATGCCCCTGTCCCACTTAGGAAACCTGAACGGAAACCTCTGGAGACTTTGCACCCCACCCAAGGTTTCCGTGCGGATCCCGGAGGTTTCTGTGCGGTTCCCGGAGGCTGAAAAAATACCTTTTTTTCACCCAGTTTTATTCCATCAGGGAGGTCTTACCTTCCACTACCTGAAACCTCCGGCAACCACCTCAACTAGCATCGCAACCGGCTTCGACTAAAAAATTACTGATTTTAAAAACGGCCAGTTTTTAGTCACGGCCAGTCTTTAGTCACGGCCAGTTTTTAATTTTTTGAAATAATCGCCGGAACATAGAAGAAGGGAAAAACCACTTTCGACCATTGGGGAGACTGACAAGAATCTCCGGGAACCGCACGGAAACCTTGGGTGGGGCGCAAAGTCTCCAGAGGTTTCCGTTCAGGTTTCCTGAGTGGGACGGGCATTAGAGGATTGAACATTCCATTGATGAACTGTACACTGCAAGGGCCAGGAAGCGAGCGGGCAAGATCATCTCTGACCCCTCTCACCCTGGCCACAAACTCTTTGAATCATTTCCCCCTGGAACAATCCACAAACTTCCGGACTGTCAAAGCTGCCACAGCCAGACATAAAAACAGTTTATATCCACGAGTAGTTGCTCTAAACAGCCAAAAATCTCTAGCCTCCCTTTGATCTGGTATTTTGTTGGTTCACATGCTTGATCAATGGTGTTTTATCATTAATGTTTTATTATTATTAATGTTTAGTGTTTTCTGAGTCATTCGTAACTGTCACTGTAGGTCATGTTGTTACTTGTGGGCGGAGCACCAAGGCAAATTCCTTGTATATGAATACTTGGCCAATAAACTTACTTACTTACTTCCACTCAGTCAGCTTCCACATCATTACATCACTTCTTCGTGTCATGCTCCTCTTTGTTTCTCGAAAACTTCGGGTCTCCTTCCAACATCTCAATTCCTTCTGTATGCAGTTCCTATCTGAACCCATTTCCTCTTCATTGTAAACTGCTCTAGGAGCATAAGGCCAGCAGCCGATTGCAGCGTGGCCTGGTATGGCAATTCAAACGCACAGGAACGCAAGGGTCTGCAGAGAGTGGTGAACTCAGCCCAGTCCTCTCCGCCATCGAAGTATCTACACCAGGTGCTGCATCAAGAAGTGTTAAAGAAGGAACTGCAGATGCTGGAGAATCGAGGATTACACAAGAAGCTGGAGAAACTCAGCGGGTGCAGCAGCATCTAAGGAGCGAAGGAGATGGGCGACGTTTCGGGTCGAGACCCTTCTTCAGACTGGTCAGGGATCAGGGAAACGAGAGATATAGACGGTATGTTGGAGAGATAAAGAACAATGAATGGTAGATATGCAAAAAAGAATCGATGATAAAGGGAACAAGTCATTGTAAGCTGTTTGTGGTGTGAAAATGAGAAGCTTAGTGCGACTAGGGTGGGGGGAGGGAGATGGAGATGGAGGGATGCCAGGGCCGAGGGCTGAGGGAGAGGTTGGGAAGGGGAGGAGACAGCAAGGGATAACAGAATTGAGAAAATCAATGTTCAAGCCCAAAGGATGCAGACTCCCCCAAGCGGAATTTGAGGGTTGCTGTTCCTCAGTAGAAACGCCTTGTGGTGTGTGCTGCTCAGCTGTCGCGCTCCCAAGCCCTGTTTGCGAGCTGTGGTGTGGGACAAGGTTGGATACGGAATAGAGTGAATGGCTGACACCGGGCGGTCGGGTTGGTTATTAGCGGTCTCGGAGCGGACGGAGGTGTTCGGCGGCGTATAGGCACTCATCACACGATATAGATCATCATCTGAGCAGCAGTGATTTTGAGTAGATGAGGTTGGAGGAGGTGAGGGTGAACCTTATCGGACATGGAGAGGACTCCTGCCTGGATCCCGAAGGAGTGGAGGGGGAGGTGAAGGGACAAGTGTTGCATTTCTTGCGGTTGCAAGGGAAGGGGGGGGTAGAGCGGGAGGAGGGAGGGAAGAATTGACAAGGGAGTTGCGGAGAGCGGTCTTTGCGGAGGGAGCGGTCTTTGCGGAAGGCAGACAGGGGGGGAGATGGGAGATGTGGCGGGTGGAGGGGTCACGTTGGAGGTGGCGAAACTGGCGGAGGACTATGTGTTTGTTATTTGCCGGCTGGTGGGTGTGGAAAGGTGAGGACCTGGGGGACTCTGCCCTGTTTGCGAGTGGGGGGATGGGGAGAGAGGGCAGTGTTGCGGGGTATGGAGGAGACCCTAGTGTTAGCCCTCATCAATAGTGGGGGAGGGGAATCCCCGTTCTCTGAAGAATGAGGCCATTTGTGATGACCTGGTGTGGAACACCTCATCCTGGGAGCAAGATGTGGCGTAGACGGAGGAATTGGGAATTAGGGGATGGAAGTCCTTACAGAAGCAGGGTGGGAGGAAGAGTAGTCCAGGGGCTGTGGGAGTCAGTTGGTTTGTAGTGGATGTCGGTCAGGAGTGTATCACTGCAATAGAGATGGTTTGAGGTCAAGGAATGGTAGGGAAATGTCGGAAATGGTCCAAGTGTATTTGAGTGCCGGATGGAAGTTGGTGGTGAAATGAATGAAGTCGGGTCAGTTGTGTGTGGGTGCAGGAGGTGACACCAAAGCAGTCGTCGATGTAACGGAGGTAGAGGTCGGGGATGGGGCCCTGGTACGCCGAGAAACAGAAAAAAAAAAAAAAAAAAAGGATTGTTCGACGTACCCAACAAAGAGGCAAGCGTAGCTGGGGCCCATGCGTGTGCCCATAGCTACGGCCTTGTGTTTGGAGGGAAATGGGAGGAATCAAAGAGAAGTTATTGAGGGTAAGGACCAACTCCGCTAGGCATGAGGAGGGTGTCAGTGGACGGGTATGGGTTGCTCCTCTGGTCGAGGAATAACCGGAGGGCTTTGAGACCGTCCTGGTGGGGGATGGAGGTGTAGAGTGACTGGACGTCCATGGTAAAGATGAGAGGATGGGGGCCTGGAGAATGGAATGCACGGAGCCGACGGAGAGTGTCTGAGGTGTCTTGAACATAGGTGGGGAGGGATTTAACAAAGGGGGATAGGATGGCGTCAAGGTATGTGGAAATGTGTTCGGTGGGGCACGAACAGGCAGAGACAATGGGTCTGCCGGGGCAGTCGGGTTAGTCGGCTGCATCAAGAAGGCAGCCTCCACCATAAAGTGCCTACCATGCTCTCTTCTCACTTCTACTGACATGCAGGAGTTACAGAAGCCTGAATGCCCACACCATGAGGTTTAGCAACAGTTACTTTCCTAAAACCATCAGGTTCTTGAACTGACCCATACAACCCTAATCCCACCTTGGCAATGGAACACTATTGACCATCTCTGGCATTAGATGCTTTCTAATTATATTTTGCCCTAATATCTTGCTTTTTACCAAGTCTTCTTTTCACTATTTTGTAGAATTTATGTTTAAGTTATGTTTTTGGGTTTTCCTAGTCTCAGTGCTTGTAATATTTTAATTGTATTTGTACCTCACTGTCCACGTGCAGATGACAATAAACTCGATGACGTGACTGGGCCATTTAGTCCTTTGAACATGCAGTCTCATTCAATTACATCATGGCTGATTTGTATCTTTGAAGGAGTTTCAATTTGTTCGTAATGGGCTTAGGTCACAGAATATTTTAAATTGGCTTTATTGTCTATTCATCACAACCTGCTACATAATTGTACAACCTAGTTATTACTCCACATCCTCCACCATACAAATTAAATCATTGTCATCTCTAAGCTAGAGCATATCACTACCAATATACTGTAATTTTAAAAATCCCACTTAAGTCAGCACATTTCATTCCCTCTGCTCCCATTCTTATCGCCATCGGTATTTCACCTGAAGAGACACATCCAAGCTTTGCAAAAGCAAACCTGGAAATGTTTTCACAGTTTAAGAGGATGTAATGCAAGAATTCTGGACATCACCAGCCTATTTTGCTGGATCTTAGTGTCAATTTTCCTCAATAATTTTAGTGCTATAAATGCTAATATTATCCTGAATGTATCCGACAACTCCTGTCATCTGTTGGTTCAAGAATGGCTTGGAGATTGTGAGATTTATAATTGCATTCATATTTCCCACTGGTGATGTACTTGTTTTTTGTATTTAAACTGAAGCTATACGGCGATTAGGCAGAGCAGTTACACAGCGGGTGGATCCATTGCCACACAGCACCAGAGACCCGAGTTCAATCCTGACTTCCACTACCTCGTGCAGGGTTTTTTCACATTCCCCATGTGACCACGTGGGTTTCCTCCAGGTGATCGGGTTCTCTCCCTTAACCCAAAGATGCATGGGTTGGTAGGTTAGTAAGCTACAGTAAATTGTCCCTAGAGTGTGGATGAATGGTAGAGTCAGGAGAGCATTGATAAAAGTGCTGGGAGAACTAAAAGTGAGATTAACAAATGATTACTGTAAATAGGTGCTTGATGGTTAGTGTAGAATTGATGGGCCGAACGGCTATAACTCTCCAAGACTCACTGTTTCTGGTGAACATGGCAACCGTGCAGCTACAAGAGTAGTAAATGTATCATTGGTAAATATAACTATTTAGTTATCGTTTGCATGAATATAATAAATCATATTTGGAAACATTGTTAAATATCATTCTTTTAACACTGGTGTATTTATATATAGACTATGTGAAAAATAACAGCTTTCAGTCAATCTTCATTGTTATCAGCAGCACGTGCTGTAATCATCAGAGATGATGTCGGGTATTCCACAAAGTACTGCATGGATCCATGGACATGTTGAAAATTGAATGCAACACTGAGTCAGTGGCACGAAGCTTGTGTGAAATGGGGCTCCACTGGCTCATCATAATGTTTCTTGATTGTTCTGAAGCATTACAAACCCTGATGGTGTTGCTTGAGGGGATTAAGAATGACATGAAGATTAGCTGTGCCAGTGATAAGGAAGAAGAAAGCTTTAGATGAAAGCGGCACGGTGGCGTAGGGTAGAGCTACTGCCTTACAGCACAGGAGACCCGGGTTCAATCCTGACTACAGGTGCTTGTCTGTACGGAGTTTGTACGTTCTCCCCGTGACCTGCGATTTCTCGAGATCTTCGGTTTCCTCCCACACTCTAGACATACAGGTTTGTAGGTTAATTGGCTTGGTGTAAATGTAAAATTATCCCTGGTATGTGTAGGGTAGCATTACTGTACGGGGATCGTTCTGTGGGTGCGGACTCGGTGGGCCGAAGGGCATGTTTCCCCGCTGTATCTCTAAGCTAAACTAAACTAAAAGTATCAAAGGACGGGCTGGGTGATAAGCAAATTGGCAAATGGAACTCAATCTAGAAGACTGCGTGGTATTGCATTTGGCGAGGCAAACAGGATAAGGATGATATGTAATAAATTGTAGCATGCTGAGAAGAACAGAATTTGTGCAATGTCCTCAATTATTCACATAGAACTTCCTGTACCTTTCTTTCATTCATCATTCCCCTATGAGCCCCTTCTTTATTAATCTGTCCGTAGATTGGAGATATGATCTTCTAGAGTGTTAAAGTGAGAGTTGTGCCTTCTTCTTTGGGAAGGTAAACAAAACTGCACAGTTAGTGGTCGTTGAACTAAAGAGTGATTTCAAAGGCACTCATCTCCCCCCCCCCCCCCCCTAGTGGAGGGTGTTCATGTCACTTCAGTGCTTTTACTTCCTGTTTATGTGAATGGTCACTGCTTGAATTGCCTTCTGGCTACTGTCCTTCTGATAGGAAGCAATTAGATCAGTGATATCGATCACAATCCTTGGATGTCTCCTCTCTCTACTGAGAGCAGTTGTGGCATCACCAACATCACAGCAGCAGGAGTGCTGGAGTAGCTCAGCGGGTCAGGCAGCATCTCAGTAGAACATGGATAGGCGATGTTTCGGGTCGAGACCCTTCTTCAGATTCGCATCATTGAACTTGATTTGGATAGTTTGGAGACAATTGCCTTCTCTCTGAACTGTCAAGGCGTAGGGAATAGTTTTGTTTACTGATAAGTAAACAAAACATGCTTGGAACATCCAACAGGTCAAGATTGATCTGTGGAGAGGAAACTGAGCCAGCACCATGGGTCATCAGCCTTTCATCATTACAAAACAGCCGGCTTCTCTACTTGTAAACACACATGAGCAGTGACACAGACAAACGAGATAAATTGCCTCTTTTGGAAAGAGGCCAGTAACCAAAAGAACACAGATTTCAGATCAATAATGAATGAACCAGGGGTGAAATGCAGCATGCAATCGTGTTTGAGAAGACACTTGAAAGGATGGCAGACGCAGATTCATTGGTAACAGTCAAATGGGAACCGGATAAATACCTCTGGGAAATAGTCTTTAGGGCATTGAGGATGAGCGGGAAATTGGAATCGATTGAGTGGCCTTCTTCCTGCTCTACGATTCAATAATGTCAACAATGAAGAATGTAGATGTGTCTATATCTACATGGAGTGCTTCATACACAGAAGGAGATAAGGTCTCAACAGGAAATGCACAGTTTTTCAGACAGTCCACTTGTATGATAGGAGATAATAACTTGCACACCAGAGGTTTTATGCTGAAGACAATTATCATTCGAACAAATTTACAAAGGACACACCTTCATTCACTCTGCAGTGAATACAAGAGTTGGGAAGTCATGTTACACCTGTACAAGACATTGTGAGACCACACTTGAAGTATTGCGTGCAGTTCTGGTCAGCGAGCCAAAGCAATGGACTCATTGAGTTGGAAAGAGTGCAGAAAAGATTCACAAAGTGTTACTGGGACTTGGAGTCATAGAGTGATACAGTGTGGAAACAGGCCCTTTAGCCCAACTTTCCCACACCGGCCAACATATGTCAACTACACTAGTCCCACCTGCCTGCGCTTGGCCCATATCACTCCGAACCTGTCCTATGCATGTACCTGTCCTATCCATGTACCTGAGTTACAATGAGAGACTGGATAGGCTGTTTTTTCTTTTCTGGAGCATAGAAGGCTGAGGGGTGACTTTATAGAGGTCATTTTTTATAAAATCGTGTGGAGCATAGATAGGGTGAATGTTCAATGTCTTTATCTCAGTGTAGGGAGTCTGAAACGGGAAGATATTGATTTAAGGAGAGAGAGGAAACATTTAATGGGGCGCACAGAGTGGCTGGGTATATGGATCAAGCTGCCAGCAGAAGTTTTAGCGGGGCGTGCAATTACAATGTTTTGGAGCCATTTAGACAGGTGGATGGTTAGGAAAGATTTAGAATGATACTGGCCAAATGCAGATAAAGGAGACTATGTCAGACAGGCAACATGGTCAGCCTGGACAAGTTGGGACAAAATTTGTTTCCAGGCTGTATAACCACGACTCCATGACTCCATAGTGGAGCAGAACTTTTAAAGGCTTGGAGTTTCCAACCATTAGTTATTTCTATATATATACTTAATTAGACCCAGGAAATTATGCAAGGACAGCATGATTGTGAAATCTACATTGGACTCCAATTTCGAGCATCCCACTGACTTAATTGAGCATGAAACTCTATTACACTATTATTTTTAAATAGTCAAACTTTCTCCAATGCTTTCAAACACTTGATATCTCACTGAGCCATTGCTGACACACTTGATCTCTGGCTAACCTTTCTAATGATATGCTTGATTTCTCATTGAGCCCCTGTTGTGAAATATTCCAGCCTAAAAAGGATTGTGCTGCTGGACACTGGGGTATCGATTTATGTCCAGTTTGATGCATGAGTGTCGATTTATGCTGCAAGTTGTACTCACTGTTATTCTGAGTTGGAAGGTGTAAGTACCCTTAAAAATTGTTCATGAAGTAACATGCATAGCGTATAGACACAGGAGGCACAGGGAACAAGAGAACCTCTGTCCCGTTTATTCAAGGGTCATCTTTAGACAGGAATTGTTTGCTTACTGGCTCACTCTTCCAGATCTTTGTCTCTTGAAGGCCAATGGATAAAACTTTGAACTAATGCTTTCATTATAATAATGCTCAAGAATTCCAAGTAAAGTTCTGCTTTGTAGTATTTTTGGTTTAACGACGCTGTGGACCATTTGATGCTGCCCTAGTTTCTGATCAACACATCTGTGAGGAACAGCTTTATATTTGTCCAACAGCCCAACCTGTTAAAGTATTGGATCATTCTGCACTGTTCAGTGTCTCTGCTACTGGTGCAGGTAAACTATTCTTGACTGTAAATGTATTTTCCGTTTGTGCCCTTTAGTACCATTGAACAAATATTTGATAAATATTTGAATAGATCTGCATATTGCACCAGAGGCATCTTCTTCTTTCGTGTGGCGTGCACAGCCTAAAGTTGTTGCACAACTTGTTCTATTTGATCTTCCGTTTGTGCATGTTTAGTTGATTGCATTAGTCGAAACGTCTTTCGTGTGGGCAGACCACGTGAAGGTTGCAATCTTCCACCCCACCAGACAAAGATTATAGGGGGGCTCCTCTATAATCTTTGCCACCAGAGGCATCTGCTCCCCACACATTGCTTGCACTGCCAATCATTACCTCAACTTTGTACAGTCTGTAAGTGCATATTCCATTTTCTGCCCTTGTATCGGTGTTTTTGTAGGACAATTCTGATGATGCATCTGCTGTGGAAAGCTGCTGTTGCTTGATATTCAGTGTCACTATTTTGATGGGTCAAATGAATACAACACTGTTGCATTGATGAGGCCATTATTGTGGACATTAGGACCGAGAATGGGCAATGAAGATTTGTGGTTGGTGACCTCTGTGAATGGTCCATCTCATAGGAATGGTGGGACCTTCTGATATCACGTATGATTGTCAATGCACCCTTCTCTTTCCAAGGTAGACAAAAATGCTGGGGAAAGTCAACGGGTGAGGCAGCATCAATGGGGCGAAGAAAATAGGCAACGTTTCAGACCGAAACCCTTCTGCAGACTATCTTTCCAAGCTTTGTTTTTGTGTGCAAAGTAAAGACAATGCCCATTGTCCTCACTATTTCTTATCTCTGACCTAGCTCCGTACCTGGAAGCACCATAAGTGAGGTTCAGTTCTATGTCATGGCAGGCCAGGATGGACTCAACATTACGATTTCTCTTACAGAGTTTACGCTCTTTCATTTCCCACGGCGATGCCTTCAGCAGTCGATGCAGCTGTCATGAAGCTCAGTGAAAATCTGCCATAACATCAGGCAGTGGACGGCTCAATTGTATTCATGTATAGTCTTTCCGCTGACTAGATAGCACGCAACAAAAAGCTTTTCACTATACCTCGGTGACAATAAACTAAACTAAAATAACAATTTGAAATACTCTTGAATACACAAGAGCCTCCTGAAACCTCTTGATTAGTACGGGTGTCAGGGGTTATGGGGAGAAGACCGGAGAATGTGGTTGAGAAGGAAAGATAGATCAGCCATGATTAATTGGTGGAGGAGACTTGATGGGCCAAATGGCCTAATTCTGCTATCACTTATGAACATGTACATGAAGTATTCAGAATGGTTTCTCCTCTATGTCAATTGTAATCAAAACATCCTCTTAGATGCATAGAAGCTGTTGATGTCAACTTAACAAGTTTTCCATGGTGACCTAACTTCATGCCTCAAGGCAGATTTGTATAAAGCCCTTACAGGGCATGAATATGGTTCACTTTCTTTGTCTGTGTTTACTTTTTCCATACAGAAGGGATGTGTTCAGCTTGGTAAAGAACATGGCCAAGAACAAGTCGGCATACAGATCTTGAGACGTCAGCGATGTGCATCATTTACAAATGGGTTAAGAGCCTCACAGAGCTTTGGGATCCTCAGTAACTGATGTCACCCATTCAGTCTGTGAAGTTTTGACCAACACATGACCATTCCAATTTACTCAAAGTTTTCTACGTCAGTTTCAGCAATCAATACAGCGAGCTCAGCCATGGTCAATTGACTTGGCCTCTCTGTATGTGAGGTTTGTGCCCTCTAATGCTATTCAACAAATATTTGACAAATATTTGAACAATCTGCATATTGAACTTGAGGTTATGATTGTGAAGTGCTTTTGCTAAATGTATCCTTCTAATTCACACTTAATTGTTTTGATCCTGACAGAGTTGGTATGTTTGCCTCCTATAATTAGTAACTATTTTCTGACCATTATGAGAAACTACATATTATGTCAGACCTAAAGCCTTCAGCTGCTTGTCAGAATATGACTTTGATTTCCATTAGCAACACTGATGAACCTTCCCACCCCTAATTGAGCAGTCACCAACTGTTCTGGTGTTCCCAGCAATATTCTGGTCATTCATTTCCTTTATTTTAAAAATCAGTAACATCTCTTATTGTTGGCACAAGTGGTAAATATATTGTGCACATATCTGAGGCTTTCTGTTGTAAGTGCTTTCCTTACAAAGAGAAGGTATTTGCCTCTCATTATCCTAGCTTTTTACTTTTGGTGCCCTCTTCACCGGGGGACTATCTAACTATTCTTAAATTGGCATTTTTGGATGATTAAGCTCTGTTGCATTAGTAGCTGCCTTTCCCCACTTGCCTCACCATTAAAGGCAAACTTGGTCAGGCATATTGAGTTTAATATTGATGCTCCCTCATATCTGACCATACACAGGAATTATGTGCTGGCTGAAAATTTTGGACCATTTTTAGAATGGCTGCACGGTGGCATAGCAGTAATGCTACTGCCTTACAGCACCAGAGACACTGGTTTGATCCTGACTACGGGATGTTGTCTGTACGCCGTCTATACGTTCTCCTGGTCACCTGCATGGGTTTTCTCCAAGATCTTCGGTTTCCTCTCACACTCCAAAGACGTACAGGTTTGTAGGTTGATTGGCTTGATATAAAAAATATCCCTCATATGTGTAGGGTAGTGTTAATATGTGGGGATCGCTGGTCGGTGCGGACTCTATGGGCTGAAGGGCCTGTTCCGAGCCGTATCTTTAAACTAAACTATTTCTATTGATGTGGCTAATTTACATGAATGGTCAAACCTTAAGTCTTGTGTACTAATAAAAAAATTAATTGAATTTGATCATCATTCAATTTGCACAGGAACACGTCCTACAGAACTCAATTCAGGAGGGCCCGACATTATTACGTTGCAACTAATTCTTCCACAATCACCAATAGTCCTGCTGCACTTTGGTTTCCGCTGTGGGGTCTAAGCAGCTGGAGGACGTTGCATTAAAGTGATCACCCATGATCTCTATATCACCCTCATAAACAAAATATCTTTCATGGCGCAAGCAGTTTATTAAAATTGCTAACTTTCATTCTCATTTGGCTTCATTTTGAGCAGGCAACATTTTGCTTTTGTCCTCAATTTCAATTATAATTGGCCTGATAAATATCCTTATCACTTCTACCTCAGAACAGAAGGGTTCCCAGGCTTTCGTAGAGTCCCCACTATTTGCAAAGGAGCCCGACTGAGCTCGCACTGCTATCTCGCGTTCTTCGTATTTTAACAATTGCAAAGTTTACCTTGATGGTCTCATACCGTGAATACCCTGTACTAACCTACCCATACATTTGCCTTTAGTTTTCGTAAGTTTGATCCTAAACCCTAATCCCATCACATCCACTTCCGTACATTGATGTTATTGTGTAGGAAAGAATATCGGAGGGAAGGAGGAATCTCGATGAAGGGTCTTGACCCGAAATGTCATCCATTCCTTCTCTCCAGAGATGCTGCCTGTCTCTCTGAATTACTCCAGCATTTTGTGATCTATCGTTCTATCTATCAATCTGTTATTGTGATTTGCTTCACTAACATGGATACACAGTCATTCAATGCCACAGATACCCTGTCGCATAATGCCATGCATACACTGTCAGTGCCATGGATACACTGGCACTCAATGCCATGGATACACTGGCACTCAATGCCTTTCACTACTTCAGGTAGCTTCACTTCTTTTTAACCCTATCGAGTGATAGTTTAAACCTATCGGTTCTAATAAAGTAAAATAGTAAGATTAAATGAGAACTTACCTGTTCGAAGTTTGATCTTTATTTTATGAGGAGTAACGATGAGGGATCACATGAAGAAGGCCCGCCTGGCGCTGGAACGGCATACTTCAAAGCAGCGGCATGAAAAACACAGAACACAAATAGCCGGAGTAAGATAGTAAGGCTCATCATAGATTTAGAACTACCAGATGATCATTCATTTTATGAGGGTGGGGAGTGGAGGGCACGTAGTCCCTCATCGCTACTCCTCATGAAATAAAGATCAAACTTCGAACAGGTAAGTTCTCGTTTAATCTTACTATTTTACTTCGGAGTCACGTGAGTGACTACGTGAAGAGTTTGAAGCTTTCTGTGTTTTTTATGTCGTAGAATTCGTCTATACGACAGTCCGGCTAAGTCAACACATACATGAGAAAACCAGACTAGTTTTAGTTCTTTCCATAATAAAAATTATTAATGATAAAAGAACATATAATAACCCTCTTTATATCCGAGGGAACCATTACAAAGTGATAAAAGATATGTGATAACATAATTGATCATAGTAATCAATAGTGAAACAAAGCAGGTGACTATAGTGAACCCAACACCGCGTGTCCAAAGCTTGTCATTGTGTGAACAGGTTTATTGTAGAACTTTGAAAAAGTTTCTTCTTTACTCCACCCTGCGGTTTCTAAAATATGCTCGAGCGGTACGTCCCGCACCTTCGCCGCGGACGTAGCTGCAGCCCTGGTGGAGTGAGATTTGAACACATCAGTGTCTACTCCTGCTAAAAGTAACACCTGTTTCAACCACCTTGAGATTGTTTGTACTGAAGCTTTTGTGTGTGGTTTCTTATGCGTAATCATTAACGTTTTTTCATTACCTCGAAGAGTTTTGGTAATTTTTATATATTGGTTCAAATGTCTAACCACACACAATGTTGGATCAATAGGATAAGCTTGAAAGATTACCTTTGCTCCAGTTCTTCCTGGTCTGCTTTGTTTGATCAGATCATAAACATAGAACACAATGTTATCTGTAGTCATATGCATACAGTCTAAACGCAACATTTGTAATGTTTGCACCCTTTGAGCTGAAACCAATGACATTAACATTATTAATTTGAATGTTAATCTTTCCAATGACAAACCTTCGATTGGAGTCCATTGTCTAAGTAAAGTAAGTACAATGCTAACATCCCAAATCTCTGTATATCTTGGTTTGGGTGGATTTTTGTTAAAGATTCCTTTCATGAATCTGGATATTAGTGGATGTGATCCAATTGATTTCTGGTCAGATATTTGTCCTAAATAAGATGATAAGGCACTACGTGCAGTATTAATGGCACTGTAACTTAAGTGTTGTTCAAAATGCAATTCAGCAAGGAACTCCAATACGTTTGCAATATTCACAGTATGATATGATATATTTGACTGTCTGCAAAATCCTTCCCATTTCTTTATATGTGTCATATATTGTCTCTGTGTGCTATCTCGCCATGATGCGGCTATAACTTCCACAGTTCTATCCGACAATCCAAGCTCCTGTAGTGGTCTGGTCAAAACCTGCAGATTAATAAATTCATATAAGCATGTAATGGATGAATTTCTTTGGTTACTGGTTTTATCAATAAGTCACTGCAGTTAGGAATTGACATATATGGTTCTTTAATCATGTTTAACATTAATGGGAACCAAGGTTGTGTCGGCCAATTTGGGATTACCAACAATCCTGTGGCAGAATCTTGCCCTATTTTCTTCAGACATTGCTGAACCAGAGCAAATGGTGGAAAAGCATAAAAGAACATATTCCCCCAGTGTAATGAAAAAGCATCTACTGCTACTGCATCTGGGTCGTGTTCCCAAGACACATATTTAGGCAATTGATGATTTAGTCTTGATGCAAACAGATCAATGTCTGGTAACCCATATCGAGTTACAATTTTACTGAAAATTACTGGATTAAGCATCCATTCTGTGTTATCTTTAAATATCCTTGATCTATTATCTGCCACCACATTGTCTTTACCTGGAATGTAGTTTGCCGAGATCCAAATTTGGTGATTAATACACCATTGCCATATCTCATTGACCAGACAATCACATGATACCGATCTGACTCCGCCCATGTGATTAATATATGCAACAGCTGTTTTATTGTCTAATTGTATTAATACATGTAGACTCTTTTTTGTAGAACAATATGCCTTTAGTCCATAAAAAGCACCCAATAATTCTAAATAGTTAATACCATATGTTTGAAGAAACATTTCCTCTTGGACAGTCCATCTACCTCCACAACTGGAGAATGAATCTGTTGCCCCCCATCTGAGAGCGCTAGCATCTGTTTGTAAAACCACTTCAGGCTGTTGTATCAGAATGTTTTTAGCAGCTTGTGGGACATTTTCAATCCACCATTGTAATTCCAACAAAGCTTCTTTTGTTAATTGCATAGGCCTATCAAAATGGCCTGTCCTCTTTTTTAGAGCTCTTATTTTGTCCCTTTGAAGATTTTGGTAATGTAATGGACCAAATTCCACTGCAGGAAATGCTGCTACTAGCTTACCAATAACCTTTGCTACTTCTCGGATGGAGGGATAAGGTTTGTGAATGAGACCCTTACAAGTCACCAAAATATCATCAATTTTATCTGTTGGTAAAGTTACTAACATAGTAACTGAGTTAATTATAAACCCCAAATAGTTAATTGACTGTGCTGGCTGCAGCTGGGATTTAATTGGATGAATCAAGAACCCTAGCTTTTCAAACAAAGCTTTAGTTGCTGAAACTGATTTCTCAGCTGATTCCTGATTGTCATTGATGATTAAAATGTCATCGAGATAAGCCATAACGATGTGTTTTTTGTGCTCTTAATTGAGCTAAAACTGGTTTCAACAGTTTAGTAAAGAGCTTGGTAAAGCTCTGAATTGCCACAGCTGTCCCAGCCAATTAAATTTTAAATACCTTCGAAAGAACTGATGTATTGATACAGAATAATAGGCGTCCTTTAAATCAATTGTAGCCATATAACAACCTGCTGATATCAAATGTCTTGCAGTATTAAACGTTTCCATTTTAAAATGTTTGTATTCTACAAATTTATTAAGATTTGTAAGGTCCAGAATAATTCTGCAACCACCATCTTTTTTATCTCTTGGAAATATATTTGACACAAATTGATGCTCGTGTTCAACAGTTTTTTCAATAACACCTTTTTTAAACAATTTGTCAATTTCCCCATTTATTTCTGCTTTTTCTTTTGCAGAAAACACGAAAGCATAAGCAGGTTTATTCTGTACTGGAGAGTTAACACCTTCTTTAAATGTAATAGTGGCTCCTGAAACTGTTTGTAAAATAAAACGATCAGCTGTGATAGTAAGCCAGTCATTATAAAACATTTGTAATCTCCCTCCAACTGGAGATTTGTCCACAGTTTCTTTAAGCATAGAATAAATCTTTAATACCTCTCCATATGAACGTGGTGGTCTCCTTCTCCCCGTATACGGGTAAGCATTAGGCTGTGTCGGATGATAATATTTCCTTGACATACTCCTGCCTCTGTTTCCAAAATCAAATCCCCTTCTTGGCGAAAAATACCTTTTTTGTCCAAAGATGAAAGGTCTCACGTGGCTAAAAGATTTAGCTTCTTCATCCATATCTTTTATTTGTTTAGGCAGGTTTTCTCCAAACAGATAACCAGGAGCTTGAACACCACTTGCTCGACACAGACTTGCAAACCTTGGGTGAAATATGGGCCGAATTGCAATCTTTCTCATACAATTAATTTCATAGAAGGAATTGCATAATAAGCCCAAAGTATCTTTTTGAATCTTATCCATCTCCAACCCCTCCATTTGTCTTCCATAAGCCGTAATGGCAGCAGAAATTAATTTGAGGATTTTTTGAAATCTCATTTCTTGTCCTCTCATGCTTGGGGTCATAGATGTCCATATAGACGGATTAACCATAGGTACCTCCAGTGAGGTGCAATTATCCGGTGTTTTATATAATTCTGATGTTTCAATCATCACAGAATCTTGAAGTTGGTGAGATACCATATAATTAATGTTGGCAGCTAGGTTTTCTTCCATAGCCTCACCACTTCCTTCAAGTATAGCAAAATCTTTTGCTATCCCAGGCACATCTGGCCTTTTCTTTTTTATTTGTGGTGTGCATTCATAATCCACATCACCACCTGCAGGGTCTGTCTTTTGCAGCCCTAATTCACTTGGAATTATATCCCATGAGACTTCCTCCGCCCCGAATCCCGGGTCCGGAGTTTCAAATTCCCAATTTGGCACACAGCCATATTCTGGATATTCAAACCCCTCAGGGCTTTTTTGGGAAACTTCTGGGTACTGTGACCCTTGTCTCATAATTTTTTGGAGTACTTTCTCCATATGCTCCATTTTTAGCCACATAGTTTTATTATCTGGAGGACTTTCATTATCAGAGTCATTATCAGAAACCACGGGCCTCACAGATTTCTTTTTACATTTTTTAGGAGCATTTCCCTCCGTGGTTATTATTTCTGGAGAAACTATAATCTCGCTAATGGGTGAATCAGCGGCCACCGGTATCGGAACCGGATCCGCACTAATCTCTTGTCCCGTATTTTTAGCTTCACCCCGGGATGATCTTTTTACCCGCGAAATTCTCTTTTGCGATTTCTCCATTTTTCTTTTTCATTTATCTGGCCAAATCAGCACGCCAGCGTGACTCTGATTTTTACTTTTACTTTCACTTTTCTGCTGGTTTTTACCAGCGTAACTTCTTTTTTAGAACGTCCCGACTTTACCACACTTACCTGCGGGTCCGTTCCGACCGCTGCGAGGAGCTGCGCTCTGCAGCTTCCTGCTTCTGCCGTCAGCGTCGACGTAATGCCGTTCCAGCGCCAGGCGGGCCTTCTTCACGTAGTCACTCACGTGACTCCGAAGTAAAATGTGGTGTAGGGCACAACATAGAAAAACAAAGAATTCATAAATGCTGTTCTTGGTTAATTGATGGCGCTGCAATAAACTGCACACAATGATCAAGTATGCCATGAAATTATGTCACTTGTTTTTTTTATAGTTAACTTTTATTAGAGGCATGTACATATCCTAGTCCAAACCATTACAAACTTTGTTAAACGGTTACATATTAAATATTCAGGATTCCAAGGACTCCACTACCAATGTAGCAGGAGTCTACATTTATCAGTTACATATTAACATTGACTCTAATTATTATTTTTTTTAGATAGAAAAAATAAAGAAAAAGAAAAAAACTTAGAAACATAAAATGGGAGACAGTTTCACAACCAAACAGCTTACAATGGCTTGTTCCCTTTATCATCGATACTTTTTTGCATATCTTTCATTCATTGTTCTTTATCTCTCCACATCACCGTCTATATCTCTCGTTTCCCTGATCCCTGACCAGTCTGAAGAAGGGTCTCGACACGAAACGTCGCCTATCTCCTTCGCTCCTTAGATGCTGCTGCACCCGCTGAGTTTCTCCAGCCTTTTGTGTACTCCCTATCCATAATACAACTTGGGAGATAAGTCCGTAGGTAAGAAAACAAAACTATTCGTCTAGTCCTGGGTTCAAGCTTCCGTCAAGCCTCAGCGCTGGCCCATTCTACCCCTTCAAATAATCTATGAACGGGGACCATATTCTAATAAATAATTCTGGTTTGTCAATTAAGACAAATCTAATTTTTTTCCAGATTTAAGGTCTCCGACATCTCCATAATCCACATTTTAATTGTAGGGTATGCAAGGTTTTTCCAAAATTTTAATATTAGTTTTTTCCCAGTTATTATACTATAATCCAGGAAATTTCTTTGGTTTATTGTCAGTTTTAGGTATTGTCAGATATGCCCAATATTATTAATTTAGGATCGGGATCCATTTGAATTTTAACCACTACGGAAATAATTTAAAAAATATCCACCCAAAATGTTTTTATTTTTATGCAATTTACAAAGGTATGAGATACACTGGCACTCAATGCCATGGATACACTGGCACTCAATGCCTTTCACTACTTCAGGTAGTTTCACTTCTTTTTAACCCTATCGAGTGATAGTTTAAACCTTTCGGTTCTAATGAAGTAAAATGCGGTGTAGGGCACAACATAGATAAACAAAGAATTCATAAATGCTGTTCTTGGTTAATTGACTGCGCTGCAATAAACTGCACACAATGATCAAATATGCCGTGAAATTATGTCACTTGTTTACCTGTGGCACTATCACAGGTCAGGTGTAAGTAGAGGAGACAGTATGTGTTTCACTGACTGTCACTCGTACTGTCAAATCTTCGCAGCACGAAGGGGAAAATGCAGTGTCTGGTACAAAAGCTGACTACAAGCTAAAACGTCACCTATCCATGTTCACCAGAGATGCTGCCTGATCCATTGAGTTACTCAAGCACTTTGTGTCCTCTTTTGTAAACCAGCATCTGCTGTTCCTTGTGTCGACAGTAAATAATGGGACTTGGAATGCCAGTTCCACGTCAAGCAAAGGTAGCATTGTTTCAATTGCAGAGACCAAAGATAGGTGCGTCCAGGTGTTGAGAACTAATTTCCCAGAAATGCTCCAGAAGGAACAGTTTGCGGGGAATGATGCCTCCGATATTCATTTGGATAAGTAATTGCATCCGATGGGCAAATGGGATACAAACCAGGAAGCATCTGGTTGGATTTCATAAGTGATGCTAAATGACCTGGAAATTGATGTTATTGCATTTCACAGCAGGGAAAGTACGCTTTCATTATGTGACAGGAATATAGAATGTGTTGTGATCTAATTTTGAGGTATTTGTGTTCTCACATAGTAGATCCAACATTTATTGGTGAGACAGTGTTCTTTCCTGTGTTTTTTAAAAGGGATCGTCAATTGCTTGCAGATTGATTTGGACAGAATGTTGGTGATTGGTTTCATGCATCAAACCTCATTAAAGTATGTGAACTCTGCAGGGATTACCGTGGCAGAAGCAATCATTGTGTCTTCATTTCGAGCCTCAACAATACCGAGGTCCATAGACACGAATGCTTTAGTTATCTTTCCTCTGAGAGCTCAGCCCTTTAGGGCGAACAAGGGCAATGCAATCATTGTGCTAGAAGAGAGACGAGGGAAGGGACCTCCAACAGGACCTCATACCGATCAAATATATTTTGCCTGGGCCATCTCAGCAAGGCATAGGGCCTGAGCTGACCCCAAGTCAATAAGGTCATGCTCACCAAATGTTGTCCAAGTCTGTAGCAACAACTGGACACAGGGTGGGAACAGAAACTACTTTGCCGGGAATTCTGAAGGTCACAGTGGCCATCAGTTTTAATTTTAGTTTGTGAGATAGAACGTGCCGACCAATAATCCCCCAAACACTAGTTCTATCCTACACACTAGGGACAATTTATGGAAGCCAATTAAACTACAAACTTGCACGTCTTTGGAAAGTGGGAGGAAAACACAGCACCTGGAGAAAAACTATGCAGTCACAGAGGGAACATACAAACTCCTTACAGACAGCACCCATAATCAGGATCGAATCCGGGTTGCCGGTGCGGTAAGGCAGCACCTCTACTGCTGCACCACTGTGCTGCCCAATCAGCTTTTATATTTTGACACTTTCGAGACTGGAGTTAGAAATCTCTGCAATACACCACAGTGAAAACACCTTGACATCTTTAGGGACGTCTGCAAAACTCTCTGCAGCACGAGGCCAGAAATCATCTTAGTTTTCCTTGCAAAAGAGCTACAGCAGAATGCGACAGTGGCTCTACCAAGTTCACGCATTCCCATTGGCCCATAGTTCCATTGACTGCACTCAAGTCGTGCTCTGGACACCAACCATTCCAGTCACAGGGATATGGCAATAGTGTGGCTTCATCAAAGTTTATACATTCATAGATTGCATGCTCTTGGTCTTACTCCTTGCATCCTTAGCAGCCTTCTGCCAGGAGAGCAGGGAGTTTTTCCAGTGACCTCTAGCACGGAGAACATACCTCGTGATATTATTCTTCACCAGTACTTCCAAGCTCTGTGCCGAGAGCCTCACATCTTCTCCCTTCAATCACTACTGGCCAGTAATGGGAAGAGTGCTGCTTTGGTAGCATGTGGCCATTTCAGAACAAATTGCCAACAGCTGCAACAAAGGACTGCCTGTTGACTTATCCAGTGCAGTGCAGTGTTACAGCGAAACCAACACTGCATGGCCACCTTGAACAGTCTTCCTGGCAGCTTTTAAGATGTAATGCCGTTTTAGTTCACGTAGAAAATAGAGAAGGAATTTCTTGGAGAAAATCTCCGGACTGGTCCAAGGTTGATACCTTCACCACAGGCACGTGCCGTCAGGGTAGGCAAGGTAGGCAGTGCCTATCCTGACTAAAATTATAAAATAGTAATTATTTTATATATGTATAATATATATAAAATATATATAAAACATATATAAATTGGTCATAAATAGTAAAGGCACGGGAGAATTATGCTTCCCTAAGAGATTGATCTCTTAGGGAGGCATAATTCTCCCGTGCCTTTCATTCGCAGTACGTTTTAAACGCGGAGATATGTGCTACTCACGTGCCGTCGACGCATGTTTCAAGCCATCAGTTGGAACGGTCCGTAAAGGCAGCTGAAACTCTGCCTTTACACTGTGAACTGCGTGCATGTGCTGCGTTGGGCACTGCGCGTGCGCACCAGCCGACTGCGCATGCGAAAGTTTCTTAGCGGGATTTTCAAAGATGGATAGTGATTACCTGAAGAGTTTCTCGAAGCAAACTTACGGATATTTTTGCTGCAAACAAAGAGAGAAGAATGGATTTTGTGTACAAATAATATGGTAAATAAATTTATTTGAGCTATTTTTTTAAATTCTTTATTAAGAGATAGGACCTATTGAAGACAAATTACTTGATAAAAGTCGAGAGAACAATCTGTGCATGCGCGGTTTCCACGATTTAAAAAAAAAGCCGAATGACAGTTCACTGGGGAGGGAACATGTGCGTGTGCGCGGTTTTCAAGATTTTTAATAGCCACTGCCTACCCTGGCTGATTACTCACGGCACGTGCCTGCATCACCATCACCAGGATTCTACATTGGTGCAGGCCTTCTATACAGCCACACATTGATTTGATTGATTGGAAAATAAGAGTTTAAGGAAATAGGAGCAGACGCAGGCCATTCAGCTCATTCCATCATTTAATGTGTTCAGGGCTAATATGACCCGGGCCTCAGCTCCCTTTCTGTGGAGCAGTGACTTGTTGCTGAGCAGGTCCTTCGGCCCACAATATCTGTGTCAAACACGATGCCTACTTAAACTAAACCCTTCTGCCGGCTGAGTCTCCATATTCCTCAAATCCATGTACATTTATGTGCCTATCTAAAAGCCTTTTAAACATCATAATCATTCCAGGCATCCACCTCTCTGTAAAGACACTTGCCAAACACTACCACTTTAAATTTTCCCCCTCTGACCTTGTAGCTACGCTTTCTAGCATTTGACATTCCACCCTGAAAAAAGGTTCTGACTATCTACCTCAAATGCTTTAATATTATCTATGTTACCTATGTGTATAGATTTTTCAGCCCAATTACTTGTTTTTTTTTTTTACATATGCAGCATTGTTTTTTAAATGTTTTGGTGCAACGCAGTGGCCTTTTACTGCACCTGAGACCCGGGATCAAAACCGACTACGGGTGCTTGTCTGTACCGAGTGTGTACGTTCTACCCATGACTTGAGTGGGTTTACTCCGGGATCTATGGTTTCCTCCCACACTCCATAGACATACAGTTTTGCATGTTAATTGGCTTGGTTTATTGTAAACTGTCCCCAGGGTGCTCCAGTTTCCTCCCACACTCGAAAGATAGACTGGTTTGTTAATTAATTGGCTTCTGTAAATTGTCCCCCGTGTGCAGAATAGTGCTAATGTATGGGCTTAGCCCTGGTCGGCGTCGACAAGGCGGGCCAAAGGTGTCTGTTTCCATGCTGTATCTCTAAAGCCTAAAGTAAATTCTAAATATTGGCGAGGGAGTGGGAGGAAGCCAAAAATATCTGCCCCTTGTTGCCAGCACAGCAATGTTATCAAATCAAGTCTGAATAGTTACTTTCTGCCTTAACTATTTGACAGTATTAGTGCAAGGCAGATTCCACCTCGTACATCACCTGTCATTATGACTGTCACAGTTCATGGTGAAGTGTCACGCACCCATTGATATGATTGTAGCGCTGAGAGAGATGCGTTCAGAAGCTTCATACTGACAAGGCCTGACAACCTACATTCAATCTCATTATAGGTTTCCGGCAGGAGTTCAGCACTGACCCACAGCCGGGTAACCCGACATCTATTCCTGAACACAGAGGGTGGAAATACCCGGTCAAGGTCATTGCATGATCTATGTTGAACCTGGGCGTCCACAGGGAAATCATACGAAACAGCCAGCTCGAAGCAGAAATAAAAACCCATTTTTATGTTGCACCTTTTAGCACTGAAGGAAGCCATCAAAACTACACTGACTCAAAACATTCCTGTCAATCTTATTTCCTATAACCTATTCTGTCTCATGCCCTCGTTAATTTCTCCTGCAACACCTACAACATTTAACACACAAGCACATGTTTGTGATTAGGGAGGATACCAGCGCATCTGACAGAAAGTGTGCATGGAGAAGGTGAATGTTCTTGAGACTGGTGGTGATCAGCCTCCCTGAAACTCTACATTCATTCTGGTGAAGGTACTGTCTGAGTTCTGTTAGAAAGGCAAAGCTCCAGGATTGAGAACTAGCCTTGATGAAAGGACAGGGATAGTCAGGATCAGTGTGACTGGGAAGGGAACCCGTAGTTGGAGTTGTCCTCATCCTGCTTGGTTCTAGATTAGTCAGGTGCTGTTGTAGTCACCTAGATGAGCACTGCAGTGCTTTCATAGATAGTACACATTGTAGCCACAGTGTACAGATGGTAGAGAGAGCAACCTTTCGAGGATGCAAATGAAATGCCATGGTGGTGGGGTGTGTTAAATCACCACACTAATTATCCAGATATTATATAGAAAGAAGGAACTGCAGATGCTGGTTTATAGCAAAGATAGACACAAAGTGCTGGAGTAACTTAACGGGTCAGGCAGGAGGAAAAACATGGATTACATTTGAGTCAGGATCCTACTTCACACTGATAACTGGTTCAATTCCCACTAGGACAACAATGGAATTCAATTCATATTAATAACGGAAAATGAAAAAAAAAATCTATTATAATGGCAATTACAAAATTATTGGCTTGTCTTTAAAAATCTGATTTCCTATTAACCCTGACAGGAGGATATTTTATATTCTTTGCTGGTCAGGCCTTTATGTAACTCCAGACTCATTAATGTAGTTGACTCTTACATGACTTTGCAAGCCACTCACTTCAAGGACAATTAAAAGTGAGCATTAAATTCTGGTATTGCTCAGAGCCCAAGATTGGTCTTGCTTTGTGCAGATAGAAACATAGAAACATAGAAATTAGGTACAGGAGCAGGCCATTTGGCCCTTCAAGCATGCACCGCCATTCAATATGATCATGGTTGATCATCCAACTCAGTATCCTGTACCTGCCTTCTCTCCATACCCCCTGATCCCTTCAGCCACAAGGGCCACATCCAACTACCTCTTAAATATGGCCAACGAACTGGCCTCAACTACCTTCTGTGGCAGAGAATTCCACAGATTCACCACTCTCTGTGTGAAAAACGATTTTCTCATCTCGGCCCTAAAAGACTTCCCCCTTATCCTTAAACTGTGACCCCTTGTCCTGGACTTCCCCAACATCGGGAACAATCTTCCTGCATCTAGCCTGTCCAACCCCTTAAGGATTTTGTAAGTCTCTATGAGATCACCCATCAATCTTCTAAATTCCAGCGAGTACAAGCCAAGTCTATCCAGTCTTTCTAGATACAGACTAGTGTAATATTTGAAGAGTTGGTAATGGAATTGAATGTTGTGCAATTATCAGTGAACATCTCCAACGGAAGGACATCAATCAGAGGAGTTGTCCACCCTGAAGAACCCACACCAATGACCTGGGCTTCAGCTGATTCATCTCCAACAATCACAAATATTTGCATCAGGTATACCTCAAACTGTTGAAGAATCCCTTCAACTTTACGATTAACCTCAGTTTTACCAATGCTTCTCAATGAAATGGCCATATGTTGCCTTGTTATAAACCACCCATTGCCCACTTCACCTCTGTACTCAGCTCTTTTATCCATGCTTGGATTAAGGTCATGATGAGGTGAGGCCTAGTTGAGGCACGGAGCCCAGTTCTATCACTGAAAACCAATTCCCTGCATTTCACAGCAAGTCCTCTTTAACAATAACACATAAGTTATAAAGATCATTAGATATTAAGATTTTAGAATAAATTAGATAAATGCAAGTTGCTCTATAGATGTGCATGCATATACGTGCGTGTACATATTCACATGTGGAGTTGGTGAGTTGAATTAAGCAGTTGCACAAGTTGCGGAATGTGCAGCTCTATTCTCCTCATGTTGCACTGCATACTCTCCATTATCCAGGTTGGAATAAGGAGCCATGCACAAGCATTGCAAGCTGGCAATACGGGTAGAAGATCATTAAAAACACATAGCATGAACAGATTGTGGGAAGCCCAAGAACACATGTTTCAACTTCACATATCGTATTGAGATCGCAAGAACTAAGTGGGCAACCAAAGGGAACTTTGCATTTACATGAAGTCTATAATGCATGCACAGTCCTCTACTCTGGTTAATGGCACTCTTAAAACCTTTCACAGTTAAATTATAGCCATAATTCAAACTGAGGTTTTCATTATTCCATCGAACTACTGTCAGATTTGAAATTCTGCCTCAGTGGATATCGTGCACGGAAATGCTGGCCTTGACTGAATGCCAATGTCTTTGCACTTAGTCTTGAGTAAGTTGAACAATTTATTGCTCACTTGGGAGAGTTTTTTTAATTAATTTTGTTTGGTCCCCTTCTTCCCTTGCCTCGTACTCGGACAGAGTCCTATTTGTGGCAGTGGTTTGATGGGTCTCTCAAAGTTGTCAACTGGATCCCGTTCAATAACAATGCTTTATATTAATATAGCACCTTTATGTGGCAAATCACTCCAAAGCCCTTGAGAAGAACATTAACTAACAATCTTTTGCAACCAAGGAGTGCAACAGAATAACTGAAAATGCAGAAGGGGGGTGGTATCACAAGAAGCTCATCCCTGTCTCTCTTGTCCATTTGCAGGATTTTGAATCGCATTCAAAATCATGGGCCTGAATTTTGTTCACCCTGGTTGAGAAATAATTGATAATTCTGCCAGAATAGGATCGAGACATTTAGCACAAACAAATGATTCAATTCTGGGCCTTGAAGTGCATCTGGCCCACATGCATTTACAAACCGCGTCAATGCAAAGGTCAAAGAGAAAACGTCAACATAAAAGTGATTTTCCATCTTTGTCCTTTACTTTCAAACTGCAGAGCAGAGCTGAGAGACAATTATCTGAATCTCTGATGTAGAAATAATATTAAAATTGACTAATTAGCAGGGGGGAATCGAGTGAATGTTTCCTTGTCTGCATATGGATTAGAATGATGCAAATCAATTCAACAATCAATAAATCCAAACTATGAACCTTTCTGCCCTAGTCTGGCTTCTCCAGATCTTAAATATCCCAAACTTATATTCTTCAGGCCATTATAATTGTGCCTCCAGGCTCTGCCTTGGGCATCCAACAAGGCTGATGAAACCCAGGTCTAACACAGTAATTTTTCACAACCTTTTAATCCTTCCCAAACTTGACTATTCCTATCCTTGATCTTCAGTTTGTCAACCTCACCAAGATGCTCTCAGAATAATAATTGTTCAGCACAATAAATGGCTTCCACGGACACACATCAGAGAGAGAAAGCCATTTTCCTTCCCCTACCTATGTGGTCCATCGGTTAACTATGCCTCTTTAAATGCGAGCTAGTTTCTCACATTGTGAAAAATGCCCACTCTCATGTGTTATAGATTGCCAGAAGCCTACTCACCTTCGGAGTCTGATGTATTTTGTCACTTTTTGGCAGGAGCAAGAAAAATAGCTGCTGGAGGAACTCAGCAGGTCAGGCAGCATCTCTGGAGGAAACACCTTCATGGAACATCGACTGTCCATTTCCCTCCACAGATGCTGTCTGGCTCATTGAGTTCCTCCAGGATCAAATGCAGGTAAATAGGATTAATACAGATAGTTTTTTTTTTTTCTTGGAGAACTGGGATTATTGCCTTAGACTAGAAAATGCTAGGCAAAGTCAAGGAGTTACAGAGCACAGAAGCAAGCACTTCAGCACACAATATCCAAGCCAACCATTGTACTCATCTGTGTTAATCTAATTTGCCTGCATTTGAGCCTGGCATTGAAGGCTTTGCATTTAAAGTGAGGGGGGAAAGTTTTAATAAAAACTGAGGAGTAACTTTTTCACACAATGGGTGGTGGATTTATAGAACAAGCTGCCAGAGGTTGTTGAGGCAGGTACTAATGTAACATTTTAAGAAACATTTAGACAAGTACATGGATAGGACAGTTTTGGAGAGATATGGGCTAAATGCAGGCAAATGGGGCTAGTGTAGATGGGACATGTTGGTCAGTGTGGGTAAGTTGGGCCGAAGGGCCTGTTTCCACACTAAGTGTCTATTTTGTTGATGTATGGGATTAATTATTAGATTAAGTAGAGATTTCTAAGGGTTCTCATGGGGCATAACAGACAAATTCAGTGGACGGAGTCATTAATTAGAGAGTTCAGAATTGATAATTAGCTGAAGAACAAGGGGAGATGAAATTTTCTTTTAAATACAATTCATGTTCATAATTTCATGTGATAGGAGTAGAATTAGGCTATCTGGTCCATCAAGTCTATTCCGCCATTCAATCATGGCAGATCTATCTTTCCCTCGTAACCCCATTCTTCTGCCTTCTCCTCATAACCTCTGACACCTGTACTAATCCAGAATCCATCTATCTCTGCCTTAAATATATCCTCTGACTTTGACTCCGCAGCCTTCTGTGGAAAGAATTCCACAGATTCACCAACCTCTGACTAAAGAAATTCCTCCTTATCTCCTTCCTAAAAGAACGTTCTTTAGTTCTGAGGCTATGACCTCCAGTCCCAGACTATCCCACTAGTGGAAACATCCTCTCCACATCCACTCTACTAAAAGCTTTTCACTATTCTGTACATTTCAATGAGGTCCCCCCTCATTCTTCTAAACTCAAGGGAATATAGGCCCAGTGCCGTCAAACGCTCATATATAACACTCAGTGTTCTAACTAAACTGGATGGTAGAAGCAAAATTAATCGATTCAAGAAAGGGAATTGCACAGATTATCAACAAGAAGCGCTTACAAGACCAGACAGGAAAGACCCAAGGAATGAAATAATTGATACTAAGATAGTGGGCAATATAAGTGAGCTGTAATATTCTGTAATTTTATGTCCAAATCTTTTTGATGCAGCACTGACCTTTACCACCAACTGTGAGAGTGGGAGACAGAGAAAGGGTTGGCAGGTTGGGGATAGGGAGAGGGGATTGGGGGGGGGGGGGGTGTTGAAAGGGAGAATGGAAGAGAGAGATGTGTGGATATAAAGAAAGAAGAGAGAGAGGTGGGGAAGGGATAGAGAGAGGTGGTGATAGAAGAAGTGTGGGGATAAAAAAGAAAGGGAGGAGAGAGAGATGGGGGAGTGGAGAGGAAGATATACAGAAAGAAAGGGAGATCACAAATAATTTGGAAAACAAAACCTGCAGAATTTCTTGAAGAGCACTACAGGTAAACCTTCAAACAATAGAGAGCATCTAGCATCTTCCTAATGTTGCAGCTAAATCTCACATTACATCAATCATTATTACAATCCTACTACCCCTGTCTGTTTATTCTCCCTGTCCCCAGTCACACAAACATACATATTACAGTGCAGTCAGGACTTGCTGCCTGACAAGTCATTCTCCAGTGATCATACCCAGCACATAGCATTTCACTCCAATCATTTCAGGTCCACAGAGTACACCAGCATGGTAGTTACGTTACTGGACTAGTAATGATCCAAAGACACAAGTTCAAATCACCACTAGCAGCTGGAGAATTTACATTTATTAAATTAAATATATCTGAAATAAAAAAAATCAAGGAACAGCACTGAGAACCATGAAGCTATCCTATTATGAAATCCCTTCCGTTTCACAGTCCAAGGGCAAGTAGCAGTTGGCAATAAATGCTGCTCCTGCCAATGAACCATGCCCCATGTATGAATTAAAAAACCTTTCTCACTTGGTGAGCGTAAATGACCATAGTTCTGTGTTAAGAATATTACCATAAATCACGAGCTGACTGACATCCACCCAACACTGTAAGCTTGGAAACCAAAACGTTTCTGTTAAAATAGTTTGCACTGCCCGCGAAGCTTGGGGATATTGCAACATCAGTTCTGCAGCATTTATGCCAGTGGGAGGGGGTGGGGAAGAGTCATCAGGGTGGAGGTAAGGTGAAGTAGGGATTAGATGCAGAATATAATCACTGGAGAATTACTTGTCAAAGAGAAAATCCAGAATGCTACATATACTTATGTGGCAAATCTCATACCTCATGTCAACAAAGGTTGACTTGGAAACACAAAGTCAAAAAATTGCAGAGCAATGAGAAACGGGTTCATAAAACAACCCATATCTCAATGTGGGATCAGATTAACCTTGGAAACTCACAAATTTCATAGGTAATGTGTTAGATACAAAGTACCTTGCCCAGAGAAGGTGAATCAAGGACCAGAGGACATAGGTTTAAGGTGAAGGGGAAAAGATTTAATCGGAATCTGAGGGGTCACTTTTTTACACAAAGGTTGGTGGATGTATGGAAGTTTTGGAACCAACTGCCAGAGGAGGTAGTTGGGGCAGGGACTGTCCGAACATTTAAGAAACAGTTAGATGGGTACATGGATAGGACATGTTTGGAGGGATATGGACCAAATGCTGGCAGGTGGGACTAGTGTAGATGGGACATGTTGGCCGGTGTGGGCAAGTTGGGCAGAAGGGCCTGTTCCCACACTATATCACTCTATGATTCTAATAACTTAAGTGTACTGCCAGCGACGTTTTCCAGCGTGCAATGGAACAATGCAGAATTCCCCAGTGCCATCATAGTTGACAACGTTCTATTCTATGGCCGCAATGCCACCGAGCACGATGCTAACCTACTGGCCCATGCCAGAGACATCAATTTAAAACGGAACCCTCTGAAGTGCAAGTTCAGGGTTCCCAAAGTCACTTACGTAGAACACTCACGTGTTCACCAGCAATGGGCTGAAACCTGATCCGCTGAAGACTGCAGCAATCAACGAGCTGCCGGTACCAACTAACGTCACCAGCCTGCAATGATTCCTCGGCAAGGTTAACTATCTGGGAAAATTCATTCCCAATCTCAACGAATTATCAGCCCCTCTGCGTCAACTAATCCACAAGGACAACACTTGGTCCTGGTACCCAAACCACCAGCGAGCTTTCGAGACTTTGAAACTACAGCTCGCCAGCGCGCCCACTCTGTCCTACTTAAATCTCAACCTGCCGGTCAATTACCTGCGATGCATCCCAGTATGGACTAGGCACTGCATGACCTCTTTCAACGCATGATGATGCAGCTGCAATGGTTCGACTTTCACATTGTCTACAAAAAAGGTAACGACATGCACATCGCAGACGCTCCATCTCGAGCACCACGTGCTACCAGCAAACAACATCCATTCGAACAAGAAGAATTCTCCGTTCTGAAAGTTTCTTTCGTTCCAACTGACCTCCTGCGCTGCCTCACCGAGCACACTGCCGCGGACAAGACCTCCCAGCTGCTAACTTCAATCATCAAAGGCGGCTGGCACAACAAACAATCTAACACCCCCTCTGGACTGTGAGCCTGCTTCTTGGTACGTGACGAACTTGTGCTACAGGACGGAGTGATAGTAAAGGGTCATAAGATGGTCATCCTCCCCCCTCTCTGTGAAATGAGTATTACGAGGAGATCCACGGTGGCCACCCAGGCGTCGAAGCCACCCTGCAACGTGCTAGAGAAATGACTAGTCCAAGGCCAAGTGGTTCGCTTGCAGACGGACAAAGGACATACCTAACTGGGGTTCATCCATGGCCCACGAAGGAACCACGTTCCTACCTTGTCGATGTCGGTAGTACCCCTGCGACGGTCTTCCCCTACGGTGTCTCATTTCTTTTTAATGGCTCATAAGCTGTGTTTGAGTTGATTTTGTAGTAACCGGAACCTACCCGACCCGACTCGCAGTGTAATCAACGTTGCGGGGGAACAGTTTGTGTGTGTGATATAGGGTTAGATTCATAATTCTGTTAATTCTTGTTAAAGAATAAAATGTTTATAAATTTTGATTCTGGTAATTTTCTTGAATATCTGATTCAAACTCCACGGCCCGGGGTGGTCGAAGCTGCCGCCTCCAGTCCAGCGGACGAAGCTGTTGCCGCGGGAGCTCCGGAAAAACCAAAGATCCTATAGCGGAGCCCAGCCCAGGAGCGCCCGCCCACCCGCACAGCTCAGCACTGCACAGACCGCACGGTTGAAGGAGCATCCGAACCGCACAGCAGCGCAAAGCCTGCCCGCTCGGTGAAGGAGCGTCCGTCTGCCCAACCGCTCCTCGCAGCGCCAGTGTGGTCTCGGCCGCCGCCGACGCCTCTCCTCTCCTCGCCTTTTAAAAATACAACCTTTGGCCTTTTTATTCAGGCCAGAATTGGCCTGAAAAAAACCCCCAAAAGAAGGAGCTTTGCAGCAAAGAGGCGGGAAAGGGAGAGCGAGTGAGAGGCTGCAGCCTTGAAGCAGCAGCAACAGCGGAGGAAGTGGGGCCGCTCTGGGATCTTTGGCCTCAACCCCGAAGACGGAGGCGGAAGCAAAGATAATATCTTTGGGCGTAAGCAAGATGGCGGAGGCTGGTTGCTGAAATGGGTTCTATAATTAGCCATGAATCTGCCCACGACCGTACTACGCGTTTTTCGTGGGAGTAGGCCATCTTGCTCTGCTATAGGATCTTTGGTGATTAACGCTTTATCTACTTTTCATTTATAGAAGAAGAGATATAGATTGTCTGTAGCATGGTAGCCATTTAGAATGCGTAGTAATTATAACCCCGCCTAATTATAACATTCATAGTGTAAGATCCAACCGACTGTCTACCAGTTAGAGTTACAGTGTGAACGTGTGATGACCTGCTTAGTAGTTAATGACCTGAACATTAAAGATGCTGGTGTTTCACCCTGTGTGAATCTGGACTCTTTACATTATCGATCTTAACCCAATTTGCCTACAGTAGTCCATGTCCTTCTTTTTTACCTGTTTAGGTGTCTATCTAAATGTCACTTAAACATAGTGATTGTATCTGACTCCTTAACCTCCACAGGCAGCATGTTCCAGATATCATCCTCTCTCAGTATTAAAAAGGTATCCCTCAAATCTCCATTAAAACTCCTTCCCTCTCACCTTAAACCTATGCCCTCGTGTTTTTGATCCACCTACCATGCAAAAAAGATTCTGAATAGTCAAACCTTTTAAAATGTTACATGCCTTTATCAGGTCATCCCTTCACCACTTTCGCATTGGAAAAGACAAATCCAATATTTCCCATCACCCCCCACCCTAATAACTAAAGTTCTCCGATCTAAACAACATCCAGGTGAATCACCTCTGCACCCTCTCCATCACCATCTCATCCTTCCAACAGTGTGGTGACAAGAACGGCACAAAATAACTTCATGCCTTCCCCTCATCTAACAATGATCCATTCTAAACTCCCTAATAATCAACTGCTTTGATCTGTCATTTTCACACCTTACCCTTCCATATCTCTAGACTCATAGCTCTCAGTCCAAAGAAGGGAGTCGTCTGAAAAGTCACCTATCCCTTTCTCCATTGATGCTGTTTGATTCGCTGAGCTACTCCAGCTTTTTTGGTGTCAACAATAACAGTTCCATATCATTGCAGAGGAGATTAAACCATGGAATTAAAAACAGTTTAGTGTCAAGCTTGGTGGCTACTCCAGGGATATGTGTAATCCAAGATGTCGAATAGTTTTTGCTTTAAATTGGTTCCCTGCACAATGGTCGTGCATATTCAGAAGACCGATCATTTTAATTATAGCCCACAAAGATTGCAAGTGTCATCTTAGACTCTGCACAGGAGAAAAAGGTTGTATAAATTACTTGTCATTTAATGTAGAACAGTTGCATAAGTAAGATACTGTTATTAATCAATGCAAATTAAAGCCTGTTTAATATCACTCAGGCTGGAATCGCACGCCAGTTGTCGTTGCAAGACTAACAGTTCTTGTAGCAACCGTAGCCATAGGAGATCTTCCTGCAATTATGTACTGCAATAAACCAAAAGTACAAGACCCTCAAGTGGATTCTACCTTGTAATGCACTCCCATGCATTCATTATGCTTCGTCTACACTATCCAAACAGATTCATGCCCGCAGGTGTTTGCTATAAAAGCCATCCACATCTTCAATCAGCTTCAAGCTTGTTAGCCCACTCCTGGATTTAGCTCAATACAAAATGTACAACACTGCCTGTGAAAGTAAGCTGCAACTACTTAGAACAGATGAAAGACCAATGCCCAGAGTACTCTGATTTAAGTCACATATAGTAATAACAGATGTAATAACAACGTGCACTTTTTTACCTCTGACAAAATAAAACATTAAAAAATCGCCAGTCCAGAACTATCAAAAATTAAGGAGTGTGCTCCAGAAAGAACACTAGACTAGAACGAAAAATTACAGAGACATTAAACAAAACTATGTGTATCTTATTTTCTCTGAACATTTATTAGCTGGAAAAATAATGGAAATGATGGAAATGGCTATTGCAGGAACCATCGGAAATAATCCAATTGAATGAGAAAGTCTGCTCACCCCCCCCCCCCCCCCCCCCCCCCCCGGATATGCCTTGGAAAAAGGAGGTGCTTTCAGCAGTATTACGTAAGGTGTTACCTGCCAAAGAAAACCACAGGAGCATTACAATTAATTGTGTGGTTTCTTCCTCAGATTCTTTCAGTACTTAATGGTTCAATGGTTCTTTATTGTCACATGTGCAAATGCATATTGAAACAGTTAATTAATTGGATGGCATGGTGGCACAGCGATAGAGTTACAGCGCTGGAAACCCAGGTTCGATCCTGACCATGGGTGCTGTCTGTATGGAGTTTGTATGTTTTTCCTCTGGGTGCTCCAGCTTCCTCCCACACTCCAAAGACCGTATGTATATGTCGGTTAATTGACTTCAGTAAAAATTGTAAATTGTCCCCAGTTTGTAGGATAGTGCTAGTGTATGGGGTAATCGCTGATTGGCGTGGGCCGAGGGGCCTGTTTCCGCACCCTATGTCTAAAGTGTAATTACAAACGATGCAGCCGATGGTGTGGCATAGACCTTTCTCCTCTCAGTGCGCAGTGAATCAGTGGCCAGAGATCATTTGAAATATTTAAAGTAGAGATTTAAGAATATTTGAAACATCAAACAATTGAGGGTCATGGGGAACTAAGACAGAAGTCAAACCCATGATCACCCCTTGTTCACAACCCTGACCCCAAGACCTGCCACATTCTTGATCCTCAGCTCAGTCTGCACTAGCAGCCAGGACCAGCGGATCACCCTCTGAACTAAACAGCGAGCCAGATCCCAAGCGGTTGGACGGCAGATTGTCAGAATTTCACAATACAAGGTCCAGACAGTCGATCTGAGGCAGGGAATCCCACGTGAGAATCTGAGAGTCTCCAGGGCCCAGTACACCAAATACTGTCCCCTTGCACAAGGCATCTACACCCAACACAAACCTGGGATGGAGGCAGAGCCTGTGCGGATTCAGGGAGGGAGATTTTTTTTTCCAGATCTGGAGATGGCTTGAGAAGATTTCTTTTCTTTGAATCCTGAAATTTCTAATGGTTAATTAGAATTATAAAGCACCTGAGATTCGAATATCTAAGTTGAATTAAAGCATGTACACTAAATAGGACTACGGGGAGAAAGGAAAATCTTTACAAATCTGATTGCTCTGCATTGCATTAATCAAACAAAGTGCCTAATAATTAGTTTGCATGGAGCTGTGTTGTGGCCCTTTTGTCACTGTCTTTTCATTAAATGGTAAAGTGTAATCTTCTCCAGAAAGACTCTATGCTGTAGACAGCTTATCTCCATATCCCACAGGCAATCAGTCATTCTCCCTCTTAATAACATCCTGCCCAAAGAGGGGCATAATGGCAATTATTCACAGCTTGCAAAGGGCTACAAGCTAAACTCATACACGGTTCTGGGGAATGGCATTTAATGAAAGAGGGGAAGTAGAGGTCCTGCAAATATGTATTTCATGAAATATGTGGATGGGAGAGATAGAAAAACACCACATTAGTTCTTGATAGCACAAAGATTTGCAGTCTGAAGCTGTGTAATGGCTTCAGTTGAACATGGATATGAATATTTGTCAATGTCTACTATGGAGCTTAATGCGATTCTTTTCCCCTCAAGTTGAAAACACTAATGACTTTCTTTTTTGAATGATGTACCATCCAAAGGGTAGAACATCCAATGACTCAATGGCTAGTATCTTGTTCTGTGCAATTCGGGTGAAAAATCTATCCCTGTGTGGGACCTGCAAACAAATTGAACATTTCAGCTTTGAGGCTTTTCCGTAAAGTGCTCTTCTTGCGACAATGCTGCTGTTGTATTTCTGACTGACAGCTAAGGGTATGTAGCTCACTAAAGGAAAAGCAGTAGCCCTGACCAGAATTAAAGGAAAGCTTTTACATCCAGCTGTCTAATATTTTTTTACATCTCTCCTTCTCTCCCTCTTTCCCTATTTCTGTTTCGCTATCTTTAACTTTTTCTCCATCGGTCCAATCCATTGCAGTATTGTCTCCTCTGAACTTCTCACTCAATCCTATGGTTTCTATCCCTATCTAACATTGACATGAAGACTCGTTGCATTACTTCCATACCTGTGTTGATCTCTTTCCTTTGAATCACTTGAAAAATTGCAAAATGCGATAGACAGGATTTTGTTGCGCTAACATATTAAGGGGTTAAGGAGCAAAGCTGCACACTGGTCAAAAAATAAAACAGGCTTGAGGAGCCGACTGGTCTCTCTTCCTAGTTTATCAATTAATCTTTTGCTGCAGGATTGTCTTTGTTCTACAATCTCCACGCTTTATAGCTAACCTTGACAACACCTGACCACCATTTGTGTGGCAGAGTGGTTACCTTACAGCACTAGCCGTGCCGGAGACCCAGGTTCGATCCCGACTACGGGTGCTGTCTGTACGGAGTTTGTACCTTCTTCCCGTGACCGCGTGGGTTTTCTCTGAGATAACTATATAACCATATAACAATTACAGCACGGAAACAGGCCCTCTCGGCCCTTCCAGTCCGTGCCGACCATTTGTTTTCCCCTAGTCCCATCTACCTGCACTCAGACCATACCCCTCCATTCCCTTCACGTCCATATACCTATCCACTTTACTTTTAAATGTTAAAATCGATCCTGCCTCCACCACTTCTGCTGGAAGCTCATTCCACACAGCCACCACCCTCTGAGTAAAGTTCCCCCTCATGTTACCCCTAAACTTCTGTCCCTTAATTCTCATGTCATGCCCTCGTTTGAATCTTCCCTACCCTCAATGGGAAAAGCTTATCCACGTCAACTCTGTCTATCCCTTTCATCATTTTAAAGACCTCAATCAAGCCCCCCCTTAACTTTCTGCGCTCCAAAGAATAAAAACCTAACTTGTTCAACCTTTCTCTGTAACATAGTTGCTGGAACCCTGGCAACATTCTAGTAAATCTCCTCTGTACTCTCTCTATTTTGTTGACATCCTTCCTATAATTAGGCGACCAAAATTGTACACCATACTCCAGAATTGGTCTTACCAATGCCTTGTACAATTTTAACATTACTTCCCTACTCCTATATTCAATGCTCTGATTTATAAAGGCCAGCACACCAAAGGCTTTCTTTACCACCCAATCTACATGCGATTCCACCTTCAGGGAACTGTGCACAGTTATTCCTAGATCCCTCTGTTCCACAGCATTCCTCAATTCCCTACCCATTTACCATGTACGTCCTATTTTGATTTGTCCTGCCAAGATGTAGCACTTCACACTTAACAGCATTAAACTCCATCTGCCATCTTTCAGCCCACTTTTCCAAATGGCCCAAATCTCTCTGTAGACTTTGAAAATATACTTCATTATCCACAACACCACCTATCTTAGTATCATCTGCATACTTACTTATCCAATTTTCCACCCCATCATCCAGATCATTGATGCACATGACAAACAACAGTGGACCCAACACAGATCCCCGAGGCACCCCACTGGTCACCGGCTTCCAACCTGAAAAAACAGCCATCCACCATTACTCTCTGACATCTCCCATTCAGCCACTGTTGAATCCATCTTGCTACTCTGCCATTAACACCCAAAGATTGAACCTTCTGAACCAACCTTCCTTGGGGAACCTTGTCAAAGGCCTTACTGAAATCCATATAGACAACATCCACTGCTTTACCACTCATCAATTTCCCTAGTTACTGCTTCAAAAAAATTCAAGAAGGTTTGTCAAACATGACCTTCCAGGCACAAATCCATGTTGACTGTTCCTGATCAGACCCTGTTTATCCAGATGCTTATATATATTATCTCTAAGTATCCTTTCCATTAATTTTCCCACCACTGACGTCAAACTAATAGGTCTATAATTGCTAGGTTTATTCTTTTAACCCTTTTTAAACAATGGAACAACATGCGCAGTACGCCAATCCTCCGGCACTATTCCCGTTTCTAATGATATTTGAAATATTTCTGTCATAGCTCCTGCTATTTCTACACTAACTTCCCTCAATGTCCTAGGGAAATATCCTGTCAGGACCTGGAGACTTATCCACTTTTATATTTTTCAAAAGTGTCAGTACTTCCTCCTCTTTGAATCTCATAGTTTCCATAGCTACTCTACTTTTTCCCCTTACCTCACAGAGTTCAATATCCTTCTCCTTGGTGAATACCGAAGAAAAGAAATTGTTCAATATCTCCCCCATCTCTTTTGGCTCTGCAGATAGCTGTCCATTCTGGTTCTCTAATGGTCCAATTTTATCCCTCGTTATCCTAGATCTTCGGTTTCCTCAAAGATGTACAGGAATTGGCTGGGTAAAAGTGTAAATTGTTTCTTGTGTGTGCAGAATAGTGTTAATTGCTGGTCGATGCGAACTCGGTGGCCCAAAGCACCTGTTTCCACGCTGTATCTCTAAACTAAACTAAACAATAATACTCTGATAACCCACCAATCTCGGCACTGGTGGGGCCAGTATGGCAGGTGAACTGGAGTGCTGGATGTTATTCGAAATAATACCCCAGCATGCATTTAATGTTACCCAGGGGTTTAATACATTTTATTTTATTATATAAATAAAGGAGTCTTATAAAATTGCTTTAATTGTATAAATTGTTCTTCATTAAATGTGTATTCTATGCAAGATTCCAGCATCTGCAGTTCAGTGTCTCCAAGTTTATAAGGAAGGCAGGAACCAGGGCTGCGGTGAGTTTTAATGGTGTGGGAACCGGGAACCAAATGATTTTAAAAGCAGAGAGGGACATGGAAACCCAGCATGTTTAGTGGGAATGTGGGAAACGGGGTCCTGGTGAATTTGGAGGGAAGGCTGGAAAAATCATCCGGTGTGCCAGATCCTGAACCATTCAGATTTCTTAACAATCAGACAGTGGATGATCAGAGTATTACGTTAATTTATCCTGAGCAGGGTTGCACGGTATGCAGTAGACACAAAATGTTGGAGTAACTTAGCGGGTCAGGCAGCATCTCTGGAGAAAAGGAATAGGTGACGTTCCGGGTCGAAACCCCTATGTCACCTATCCCTTTGTTCCAGAGATGCTGCCTTACCCGCTGAGTTACACCGGCATTCTGTGGCTATCTTCGGTGTAAACCATCATCTGCACTTCCTTCCTGCACAGAAGGCAGTCTGCCACCCAGACGCACCTGCTCTGCTGCCCACCTGTCGGCACTCACCTGGCCAGGATACAGAGGGTTAAAAGAGGCGATGTTCTGTGCACGTTGGAGCCAATGAAAACTTTGAAACCATTTTTTTCCCTTGTATGCAGAGGCATTCAAAAACTGCTGAAATTGCTCCAATTAATTAAATGCACATTTAAACACTAATAAATAATTTAAAAGCATTAAAACAATTTTTTTTTTAATGTAACAGTCATTGTTATTTAGTTATTCCCATCTAATCTGCAGGGTCAGAAGTCCCCATTCAAACTGGTGGGGTTGCTGCTCCTGCACTAGGTCTGCCTGTCGTGGGACAGCACCAGCAGATCTCCCAGTGGAATGCTGCATGATTGAACTTTGCCTCTGAGCTCCACAGACTGGAGCAGCTAATCACCATCACCTGTCATTTACTATACCGTAAGCACATAGGACTTAACAACAAGTTCTCTCCAGCTACAGCCATCCCAATTCCCCCCCTTCAATGCCACACCACCAATTCCAAGCCTTGAAAACCCTGGTGAGATTCTACATTTCATGGCACCTGGTCTTTAAGATTAAAATAAATTAGTTCCAGCACTGTGATAAATCTAATGGAGAAATGCAACGGTTTGAGCAGCATCTATACATAGAAATGAACCATTGATGCTTTGGGTTGGGAGCCTTCATCTGTCCATTTCCCTCCATAGATGCTTCTTCATCTGCTGAGCTCCTCCAACAGTTTCTTGTTCCAGATTCCAACATCAGCAGTCTCGTATATCTGCAACGCCACAATGCTGGTCTCCAATTGGGAAATTCTACAATGTAGACTTTGGCAATAGTTTGGGTGACTGGGAACTGTTGACTGATCTTTGGTGGAAGGAATTGGCCAGTCCGAATGCCTCACTCTGCTGTCAACTCACGGTCAATGCTCAGCAATTTAAGAGGTATTGAAACATTTGAGTTTAGTTTATTGTCAAGTGTTACCAAAGTGCAGGGGAAAGCTTTTGTTGAATGTGAAACAGTCAGTGGAAAGACAATACATGTTTACAATCGAGCCATCCACAGTGTACAAATACATGATAAAAGTAAAGTGGATAGGTATATGGACGTGAAGGGAATTGAGGGGTATGGTCTGAGTGCAGGTAGATGGGACTAGGGGAAAACAAATGGTCGGCACGGACTGGAAGGGCCGAGAGGGCCTGTTTCCGTGCTGTAATTGTTATATGGTTATATGGTTAAAAGGAATAACGCGAATAACAATTAGTGCAAGATAAGGCCCGGTAAAGTCCGATCAAATATCGTCTGAAGTTCTCTAATGAGGTAGACAGCAGTAGCTCAGGACTACTTTCTTCAGCCGAACAGTGGAAAAAATGTTAAATTCCCACCAAACTTTGGTACCAGTTCCCTTAACAATTCAAAGTATGAAATCAATAAATACATGCGGATGTAAAACAGAAAAAAAAACTGGAACCATTTGCAGAGTAATTGCTGTCTGATACATCATGTATTGCCAGCAATTTGTGCTTTTAATTGAGATTTCCAGTATCCAAGGTATAATGCATAATATCTGAATGGTGAACTGCTCTTTGTACGTTTCTGTGCTAATCTGTTGGAAGCAGATAAGAGAACTGACAACACCAAAGAGCATATAGAAAAGTAGAAATGCTGGAAAACTCGACAGTTCAGGAAGCAACTATGGAAAGTGAAACTGAGTTAACACTTTAGACTGAAGACAAACAATTTTCTATCTGGCCTGCTTAGTGTTTCCAACATCTTCTGTTTTTTTCAGATTTCTAGCATCTGCAGCTTTTTAATTTTTAACATTTGGGAGCTCCTGCATGAGAAGACTCAGAGAGCGGGAGGTGCAATTACTGCTCACTCTGGTAACTTGCCCTGCAGCTTAAATGTCTCAAACTTAATGATACCATTGACAAGGAATGCAACACTTTCAACATGCATTTCATCAACCATTCTGTGAACTGTACAGCAATGCCAAATCAGCACTTCTGACCACATTCAAGTTCCTCACTGAAGTCCAAATAAAGCACATCATTCTAATATCCAAGTTATCCCACCTGTGCATGTAATGCCAATCTTTAACCAGTAAACATCCCATAAACACAAAAAACATCGTCTCATGGAACCTTATGCCTCTACTCGCCAATTTGACCCGTTCAATTTCAGTTCAAGACCAACATATTGTAAATGTCTGGATATTCATCACTCCAAAACACGGTTTCATTAGAGCTCATTGTTTGAATGTCCAACCTACTCCATTCAAGGTTATCTCTCCATTATCTGCTAAATTGCCCCATTACAACCTCAACTATCCAATGATCAAGTTGTCACATTAACACTTGCCCAGAGAAACCAATCCCAGCTATTGCAACTCATGATGAACAATTCCATTGAACCATAATCTTCCTATAACTACATTGAAACTTATCCCTGCATGGGGGGAAAGAGGGAGGTAGAGGGGGTTTATAGGAACTTGGAAAATTCCATATCGTTGACTTGTAAGCTATCCAAGTGGAATATGCGATGATGTTGCTGCAGTTTATGTGTGACCTCACTCTCACTTGGTTGGTATGGGGATGCAAAGGGGAGTGAAAATGGTTCACAACCAGGAGATCCCAGCAGGCCCTGGCAGACAGGGTGCAATTTTAGGCAAAAAGGTTGCCTAGTCTATGTTTAGCCTTGCCGATGTGAAGGAAGCCACATCAGAAGCACTGAGATCATGTGATAGGAGTAGAAGTAGGCCAATCGGCCCATTAACTCTACCCCATCATTCAATCGTGCTGATCTATCTCTCCCTCCCAAACCCATTCTCCTGCCTTCTCCCCATAGCCTCTGACACCCGTACCTGTCTCACTTCTCAATATTTAGGGCTAAACAAGATGAACTTTGCATGAAACAGGTGCCTGAAGAAGGGTCTCGACCTGAAACATCCTTTCCTCCAGAGATGCTGACTGACCCACTGAGATACTCCAGCATTTTGTGTCTATTTTCAGAAGAGGTGGAACAGGTTTTGTACAACGTATAGACCTCAGTCAGTCTGTGGGCGCGCACCCAACCACATTGCCCTGAATTCCTTAGATAGCTCCTTTCAGTAAAATTTATGAATTTAAGTAAATAGATTTAAACATTCATTTATAGAAAACGATATCAGTTAATAATTCAGAGCATGTGGTCACACAAAATATCCAACCACAAGTTTTTTTCAATGGAGGGGGAAGTCACCATTTGTACATCAGCTCTCTCTGGATTTAAACTAAACGGCTGGTAGACCATCTGCCTCAGATCAGCACTTCACTGATGGACACATCAACATCTGACCTTCAGAACATTTGGACGTGCACTGCAACAAGCACAAGCAGATCTTAACCAATAGTTATTTCAGATTATGCGCAATTTACCCAAACCCAGTTATCCAACCTCTCTGCAGATCATCCTTAATCAGGACCAGGAACAGATATCTGAACAAGTTTTCCTCAGTGGTCCCTTGGGATTGAGGATGACCTGCTGCCATTTCAGTTTTGTGGATCCATAAGTCAGAGGTGCAGAAGTAGACCATTTGGCCCATTTGGTCTACTCCGCCATTCAATTATGGCTGATCTCTTTCCCTCGCAACCCCATTCTCCAGCCTTTTCCCCATAACCCCTGATATTCAAGAATCTGTCAATCTCCACTTTAAAAAATAGACAATGACTTGGTCTTCACAGCCGCCTGTGGCAATGAATTCCATGGAATTCACCGCCCCCTGACTAAATACATTTCTCATCTCCTTTCTAAAAGAACATGCATATATTCTGAGGATCCTGAGGTGGCTGTTGTGGTCAATGTGGTAACCACAGACTCTTCCAAAGAGGAAGTGCCTAATGGGGTGTGTAACTGGGTAGTATGCGAGATGGTGCGGCCCTTCCAAGGCTTGTGCGTGCATTCAATGCAAAGATTCAAAATTCTCAGTACACCTCAAATGCTCCTTTCCAACAAGTGTAATCAAATACATGCATAGCATACGCTGGTGTGGTATGAAAAAATGGGCTTGTATTCGTGGGAACCAGACAGTGATAATCCCAACTTCAAGAACTGACTTGGCAGAATAATTTTAGAAAAGACAAATATATAATTAAGATTTCAGTTCGTGCAGGTTTTCAATTAGATTAACCTAGTTCTTTTGGAATGGATTTTGCTGCAATGGATTTTGATTCATTTTTTGACACCTTTCAGATGATTACTCAGATATTCTTTGAGTTCTATTGCCCCTCTACACCACAGACCACTGAGAATATAGTTGATGGAATATAACTCATACAAGTAAGGAGATCCATTTTAGCAAGTTGAAGCAGGCCAGGACAGAGTGAATGGCATAACTATGGGGTTTGCTATTGAGCAACAAGATCTTGGGATACAAATACATAGTTCCCTGCAAGAGGCAACACGGTTAGACAAATCGTAAAGACGGTGCATATAATATGGTTGCCTACATCAAATACATCGGGTTTAAGGGTTGGGATGCCATGTTACAGTTATACAGATTGTTGGTTAGGTTGCACTTGGGAGTATTGTGTGCAGTTGTGGTTGCCATGTTATAGGAAGGATGTGATTAAGCTACGGGGGATGAAGAGATTTACAACGCTGTTGCCTGACTAGGGCTTTTGTTATAAGGAGAGATTGGACAGCCTGCGACTGTACTCCCTGGAGGCTGGAGTGACAATATAGAATTAATAAAATCATGAGTAGCATAGATAGATAGTCACAGTGTCCCCCCCCCCCCCCCCCCCCCGCAGAAGTTTAAAACTATAGGCCAGAGGTTTATTCTGAGAAGGAAACCTGAGGGGTATCTGAGGGGCAAATTTTTCACACACAATGGTGGGCATATGAATCAAGTTTCCAGAGGAGGAGATAGAGGTAGGTACAATTAGAATGTTTCAAAGACATTTAGACAGGTTCATGAATTAGAAAGGTTTGGAGGGATATAGCCAAATGCATGTAAATGGGATTAGTGTACATGGGTATCTTGGTCAGCATGAATGTTGGGTTGAAAGGCCTGTTTCTACACAGCATAGCCCTGTGAATCTATAATCGATAATCTCATTACTTAGTTAAAAAAGTGGTCACCTTAGGTCAGTACACAGCTGTACTGATGATAGGTATGCTATTGTATTTGGACAAGACTATCTCATGTGCATAGAGCTATACAATAGTAATTCTTTTTTAAATGGTTACCTGCTTGTTTTGCACTATGTTGGGAAAGCCCTTAAGCTCAATGACTCTGTGCTGACCACCAAGCACTGATTTGCACTAATATCATGTCCTTGATGTGTGGGGAAGGGGGTCAAGGCAAGTTGGGCGATTCTTGCACCCATTTGTTATTTTGAGCAGCTGACTGGCTTCAAAGGGGAGTGTGCCTTTCTCTGATTGCCAGGGAGAAATATGCTGGCAGTTATAATACATTGGGGAGCTCTTATCAGTAAGCTTGCAGGCTGCTGCATGTTTGTGTACACCCAATTTTGCAACATCAGAGATTATTATCGGCAGGATATTTTCATTCAGAAGCTACTTTTGTATGGAGAACTGCATTACTTAAACTGTACAGGTTGCTGAGTGTTCAAAGCATTTGTAATCAGTTGGCAGAGAAGAGGGAGGAGTTATTTCACAAAATGTTCACCTCACTGGTGTTGGTCAATCTACAGGTTATCGCACATCCATTTATGATGTTTCAGACTAGGAAATAAAGGTGTTGGACTAATAATCTTTACTCATCAATACACGGTCACAGGTTACTGGATGTAGGGGCAACAATTTCGCTGAAAGTAAATCTGAAATTAATTAGTCAGTGTTGTAGGCATAATGAGCATGAAATAAATTATTGGAGGAATCAGCAGGTCAGGTAGCATGCGCAAAACAAATAGGTGCAGGAGTTGCCAGAGATGGAGGCAGAGTTAAAACCTCCACAGATGCTGTCTGACCTGTCGAGTTCCTTCAGCAGTGTCTTTGCTCTGGATTCTGGCACCCGAGGCTGTTGTATCTGGTAAGCATTTTGCCTTGGCTACTCACACTAGTCTAAACAAAAATAGATAAGTTACTAAGATTAGCGTATTCAATTAATTACATCACTGCAACATGACATCATATACATAATCCATTCAGAGTTAATAAATTTGCTTAATATATTGTATCATTTTGTCAAACAATGTCATTTGGCCCTTGCCACAATAGATGTACCCATGTTTCTTCTCTTGCTATTCGAGTGACTGGTTATCTGGCCAGGCCTTTAGCATCGACTCTCCCCCAATCGACATTCGGTGCACGGAGTTTCTTGGCGAGCCACGTGCCAGGAGTATCCTGGTGAATCGCACACTGGGAGTATCCCAACGAGCCGGGGCCAAGCCCTCCAGCAGGACTGAGGACTCACCCGGTAAGCCCGGCTTGTTCACCGCAGACTCCAGCGTCCACAGGACCTGCGCTGCCCGAGGAGGGTCGTCGCGAGCAAGGTCGACGGTCGCAAGTGAAGTGGACCTTTGAGAGCGTAGGTTAAGACATAAGGTGGACATAAAAAGCAAGGAGGGCAGTTGAGAACGAAAGGGGTCTATGTTGGGGGCGCCAAAAAGGATGGGGGAGCCCGCCGAGAACGAAGGAGGGACCTGGCAGGAGGAAGTGGCGAGAACGATGGGGGAAACCGGCGGGGGTGCCCACAGGCAGAAGATAGGACTGGTTGGTGAACTTTTGTAACTTTGTCAGCGCCAGAGACATGGCAACACTTATGTACTGCCTAAGTGAGGTCTACTATATGATTTTACCAAGATGTATACAAAACAAAGCATTTCACATGTGGCAATAGAGTATTATTGAAGAAACATATTCATGATTTACACTCTCATCAGTTCCCAGATTGGTTTGAGGCTCTGTTAATTTAATCAGTGCCCAAAGTCCGACCTCATTTTAATTAATCATAATAATCTTCGTCACAGCATTTTTACTGTTTGTCTTATAAAGAAAATGCAGGGATCTACTGAGCATGTGTAGGATAGGTCAACTCAATAATTCAGATATTTAAACTGCAATGCCATTTCACTTTTATTTCATTACCAACCCAGGGCAATCCAATAGGAAAACGCAAGTACAAGACACTGAAATCCAACAAGTCCAATTCCATTAAATCATACAGTTACAAATTCAAAAATGTACAGTATTTGCAAAATGAATGAAGCAAATCAGTCCCTCCCACCCTCCACTACTACGTACTTTGCAATCCACAGTTGTAATAAATCGACAGGTAATGCAAGCAACATTTCTTTCTAATCAAATGCATGTTAATTGTACTATTGCAGAAAACATTAATGATTACATTCATACAAATGTAATAAGGAAAAAGGGATTTGAGAAAAGCAAGATGCTCTTATTATCACTGACTAATTAATACTATGCAACTTGTCTTTGACAGTTTCCCCAGGTACTGATGACAAAACATGTGTGTTCTGCTTTCATTTTTAGGCATTTGGTACTCATGAGTTATACTTTCTGCATCAATATCCGTGATGATGCAATTTTTGCTATCCTGTTTAGACATTTATCTCCAAAAAGCACCCGCACACTAGGGAACACCAAGGAAGAAGGGTCTTGACCCGAAATGTCACCCATTCCTTCTCTCCAGAGATGCCGCCTGTCCCACCGAGTTACTCCAGCATTTTGTGTCTACCAGGGAACGTAATTCTTGCCCAGTGAGGGTGAAGTCTCAAAGATCCCTGTGAACCTGGGCGGCAATAACCTAATACCATATTACTAGCTGCAGCAAAAGTTACATATTCCCACAGCCCAATGCAGAACAATCCCACAACAGAAATATTCCACACGCTTGTTTTTTTTGGCAACATTTATGAGAAGATGCTAAAGCCATCCAATGTACTTGTGTTGGGAGTGTAATCCAATTATTACTTCATTTTTATAACTTCCTTAGATTTGCAGATTCAAATCTGCATTTTTTAAAAATTTGATTTGGCTGGTGATGGACAAAATCTCCAACTTTATCTCACACTTGTGCTTAGACTAAGATCAGCTACCTCAATGCGGTCCAGAAATGGAACATGGCCCATATGGCTCAACTTATTTACGAGTCCATTCTAGACAAGGCAAAGTACTACTACATTGGCATGTTGCAAAGGGAATATCTTCCAACAACAATATGCAGATTTGAAATTTGGTCATTTAGTCCAATGTTACCCTGCAATATATCTTGTTCAAGTTGTCTTACTTTTTTTTAACAATCCATGCACTTCAATAATTGGCTGAACTGGAAGCCACTTTTAGATGAGCAATCCGATAAACAGGACTTTAGAGATACTTGCCTGCAGTACCATCAATATTATAAAGATTGTTTTCTCATGTACCTTTACCTTAACACAAACTATATGAACACACAATTACAAAAGTTAATAACATGTTGCATCTCTAACGTTCACCCTCAGGCATTTTACATACAACCACTCTCTCTTTCTCACAGTTGGTTGAACTTTTAATTATTTTCTTGGATTTCCATGTGGCTGCAAGACTGCTGGTGGTTCTGCAGGTTAGACGCCAGTGCTCTGTCTGGTGTAAACGGGAATAACCCAAAGCAGACAGATTCATTTAATGTTTTATTACAATAGAGCCTCATAGACCCTTATCATAGATTGCACTAGAAATCCCCTTGGGGATTTGCAGATTAACTGAGAGTGTGGAAGGATCTGCAAGGATGGTATCAGGGAAAACTGTCTTAGACGCCTGTCCACTGTAGTCTTGAGAGGACTGCAGTATGGTTGCATCATGTTCAAGGGAAACAGTGTGCATGCAATGATCAAACTCATTTAAAACATATCATGCTCCATTAAATCTTCCTCTCTGTAATGTGATTTTGGGCTCAAAGTTAACTAGGTAGCAAGGGTACAGCAGACACTCTATAATATTGGTCCTCTTTATGGCTTTCTCCTTTAAAACAAAACAACAATATTTTATCCCCTTTCTTGACAGCATTGAACAGTAGCCAAAACCTCTGAAGTATAGAACGAACTAAGTAGAATTTCTTGTGTAAAAGTGCGCACTAAACGCGTTATGTATCCGGTGATTTGCTGCATTTTGAACAGGACACAAAGCTTTGCTGTGAAGCCAAGGTTAGTCTGGTTCCTGGCCATTTTTTACAAGGTAATAGTGTGATAATTTTCTTTTTAAGGGTGCTCTCATCTCATTAGATTACAATTAATACAACTGTTAATAAATTCAACCAAATTAAACACCGCTCAAGATACTGAGAAAGGCTGCTGAGCAGGAAGGGGTTTAATAAAACCCACATATAAACCATTAAGAATAAGATTTGCAACTGAATTTTGAATGTCATTTATTGTTTGAATCCTGTACAACTAGAGACAATGAGGAGCCATTTAAGACACTCTAGCCACAAGGCAAAAATTAATGCTCACATGTAATTGAAAATTATATTGATGAAGCTGCACAAATTAATTGGTAGATGTTACAGATGGATATTTCTTTTTTTTTTTTTAAATACACAAAACTCACCAAATTTGGTTGTCGCGTAAAGGGAAAAGGTTCTCAATTTATACACTTGGAATTACAAAGATCAGCCTTTACTAACCATCTACCTGAGACACAACTTATTTACTGCTGCACTCCATACAAGGCCACCATACTTCTAAACTAGACATCCTAGTTCTAATGCGAAGGCTGAAAATTTACTTTATTAATAGTGTTTTAAGTCTGACATTTTGTGGAAGAAATAATTTAAAATATTTAATAGTGACATGATGCATTTTGTACATGATCATCAAAATGGAGCTGCTGATGACAACCACCTTTCAATTCCATTTTTATTCTTGCTTCATCTCATCTCTCACCAGGTGTACAATACCACAATTTCTTCCAATCACAGGAACTAACTCATTTCGATCATCTTGACCCGTCCCTTCTCCCTCTCTCACACACATGTGTTCCAATTCCTTCCAATCATAAATTTCACCATTTATTATGCCACCCTACCATTGCAAGGTTAGTGACCATGTTATTGTATGTAAAAAAAGATTATGTCTCTGTTTTCTTCCAACTGAGCCAAAAAAAAAAAAAATCCATATCCTCCACCATCTTTTCCTGATGGCACAGCTAAGGGGGTGAGGGGAAGGGGGAAGTTAACTCACACATAGGAACTGGTGCAGTACAACTTCAACCTGCTCCAAATTGCTCATAAGAGCCATTGGTTTCAATGCTCTAGTTATGGAGCCATCATTCACAGCAAAATGAAACAACATATTGAGATGAAGCAATTACAACAGGGCAATAACAAAATTGGTATAAGAGTACCTCTGAACTTATAAAAGTATATTGGTTTCTAATTAATAGAACTTGAGGTTGGTAACAGACTCAACTGTTTCTAGGAAATGTCGTTCAACGCGAATCAAATAAGTTTTTTAAAAAGTGCCTATTTTAATTATTGAGAACCAATAATATTTTAGTTTTGAGCCTCTCACAGCTCAAATTATAGTCAGGATAATCATTACAGACAACAAGACAACATTAATGACCTGGGGTGGGCAAAGAGAAGGTTGGATACACAAGGCTTTCTATATGGACGGTTACGCATTTGCTTTGTGGCAACCCATATGAAATCTAGTGAGCTTATCTTAGCTTCAGCTGTAATCACAAGTGAAGCAAACCTTAAATAATTTAGATATTTAGTTTAAAAAATGGACAAAAAATGTCAGAGTCTCAGCATTCCCAGCAAACCTGGAATCTGCCAGTGGAAATATTACTTAGATTTGTTTTGAGATCACTGGCTCAGCATTCCTTTCACGTTGCCCCTTTCTCAGCTGTCTCTTTTCACCCTATATCAGAAGTCATAATGCAAATATGCAAATGCAGAAATCAAATTGGAAAACAATTAAAAGGTGCTATAACTTTTGCAAATGGTAAAGCTGCTCTTTTTTTGCTCCATGCACAGACAAGCAAAAGATGTGTTCAATCTAAACTCCAGTAAACGATGTTAACAATAAATCCCTCTCTGTTCAAGGAACCACAGAGGCACAACACCTGCCAATTGGGGATTTAATACGTCATGCAATTAGCTGCTTCTAGGTGTTAAAATGATTTTTCCTGACAGGAAACAAAAAAAAATTCAGAAATAGAGACTGTTTACTTATGTTTCATTTTTAAATTCTTCTAAATTCGGCTAACAAAAAATACTGTACCTGAAACATGTTTGGACAAAATCAAAGGAGTAACATTGGCTTTCTTCATATCGACACTACCACATCCTACAACAGTAGCAAATATTGCTTTGGTTCAAACATGCCGAGGATATACACACAAAAGCTAGAAAAATGCTGCAATTTGTTCTCTCCTTTTTCTTAAACCCAAGATTTTCAAAATAAAAACCAGACCTCACACACAAGTTTTCTTTCTATTTACAAGAGATGTGATTGAAACCTCAAGGCAGATTCAGTAGTTCATTTCTGATTTTGTTTAGCACCTTCGTAGAAGATGGCTCACAGTATTTACTGTTGAGTCTTTGCTACAACTTTTTTTTGTTTAAATTGAATTCATTTGCTAAACACAAAGACGTTTTGCTCTCCACTGAAAACCTCAAAACAAAGGTAAAACTCTCAAACACATTTTTTTTCCTTTTTAATTAATATATCCCTGCTGGTAAGATGGATGAAAGAGGTTTTCCATAAATGTAAGATATTCAGGATTCTGCGTGTAATCTTTCTGGCTGTAGTCATTGAGGAACTTAGAGTTCGTTGACTGAGTCTTCTTTTCATCTTTCTCCACCTCTCCCGAGAAAACGTCCTCATGCTGGGAGTTTAGCAGTGACTGTAAATTCAACGAGATTGTCAGAGGATGAAGTGAATCCAATGTTTTACAGCGAAACTAAGACAGGACTTTGTGAATAGATGCCTTGAAGGGGCATCAAATCCAAATGATTTCAGTTTAACAAACTACAAATTATAATTAATCCATAAAATGGGTTCCAAATGTTCGGACTAAAGATAAGGAGATTATCAAAAAACAATTGTAATTCTGTGCTTCATTTAAATGTTACCCATAGGGAAAATATTCAGGTGGAATAATGGATGAAAGTCAAAGCAAATTTCGATATTTAATATGTTGAGATTAATATACCTTGATTGAAATATATTTGCCTCCTGAAAGAACAATGACAAATTTAACCCAAGAGCAAGGCATTTGGACCTCAGTCTGCTGATGCACATGCCCAGGTAAGCCACAAAGATCTTGACATTCATTGCACACTTTTCTGACCAACCTCTCCAAGTCTGAAAATGCACGCCACAACCAAACTCAAGGTGAAAAAGTAAAGCTATATATTTTTGGTAAATTTTAGAGTATGAAGGAGAAATGGAACACAGTTGATTTTACACCCCGAGCAACACCACACAGCACCGCTGGATGTTATTCCACATCCGTAGCCAACTGAGGTTTAGAGTATGCTCAAAATTTTAAATTAACATTTGGCATCTAGTTGTCAATGGCAAGGCCAGCATTTTTTCATATTTTTAATTGCCCTTGAGAGTCATCTTCTTGAATTACTTCTGAAGATACTCTCAGAGTGATAGTGGGAGAGAATTCCAACATTTAGACCCAGACTACGAATCTGATATATTGCCAAGTGAGGATAGTGCAAAACATGGAGGGAAATCTACAAGTGGCGGTGATCCGCTGAGATTGAACACCTTGGTGTAGAGGTCACAGATTTGGGAGATGCTACTGGAGTAGCCCAGGTGGGTAACTGCAACGTGTTCTGTAGATGGTGCACAAGGCAGTGGTGGAGGGAAAGAATGTTTATATTGGTTGATGGGGAGCCGACAGTGTGGATTACTTGGTCCTGCATAGTGTCAAGCTTCTTGAATGTTGTTGGCACTGTATTCATCCTGACAAGTGGAGTGTATTTTATCAGACTCCTTTGTAGATTGTAGAAAGGCTTTAGTTGTTAAAAGGCAAATAACAGGCCGTAGACTTAGTTTGTTCTTGTAGCCGCAATATTTACAGTGCCCTCCATAATGTTTGGGACAAAGACCCTTCATTTATTTATTTGCCTCTGTACTCCACAATTTGAGATTTGTAAAAGAAAAGAAAAAAATCACATGTGGTCAAAGTGCACATTGTCAGATTTTAATAAAGGCATTTTAAAATAAATTTTGGTTTCACCAGGTAGAAATTAGAGCAGTGTTTATACATAGTCCCCACATTTCAGGGCACCATGTTTGGGACACAGCAATGTCATGTAAATGAAAGTAGTCATGTTTAGTATTTTGTTGCATATCCTTTGCATGCAATGACTGTTTGAAGTCTGCAATTCATATACCACCAGTTGCTGGGTGTCTTCTCTGGTGATGCTCTGCCAGGCCTGTATTGCAGCCATCTTTAGCTTATGCTTGTTTTGGAGGCTAGTCCTCTTCCGTTTTCTCTTCCGTATATAAAGGGCATGCTCAATTGGGTTCAGATGGGGTGATTGACTTGGCTACTCAAGAATTCACAATTTTTTAGCTTTGAAAAACTCCTTTGTTGCTTTACAAGTATGTTTGGGATCATTGTCTTTCTGTAGAATGAACCGCCGGCCAATGGGTTTTGAGGTATTTGTTTGAACTTCAGCAGATAGAATGTGTCCATACACTTCAGAATTCATTATGCTACTACCATCAGCAGTTATATCATCAATGAAGATAAGTGAGCCAGTACCTTCAGCAGCCATACATGCCCAGGCCATAACACCCCTACCACCGTGTTTCACAGATGAGGTGGTATGCTTTGGATCTTGGGCAGTTCCTTCTCTCCTCCTTTCTTTGTTCTTGCCATCACTCTGATATGTTAATCTTCATCTCATCTGTCCACAAGACCTTTTTCCATAACTGATTGCTCTTTTAAGTACTTCTTGGCAAACTGTAACTTGGCCATCCTATTTTTGTGGCTAATCACTGGTTTGCATCTTGCAGTGTACCCTCTGTATTTCTGGTCATGAAGTCTTCTGCGGACAGTAGTCATTGACAAATCCACACCCGACTCCTGAAGAGTGTTTCTGATCTGTCGGACAGGTGTTTGGGGATTTTTCTTTATTATAGAGAGAAATCTTCTGTCATCAGCTTCTTTGGCCTGCCAGTCCCTTTGTGATTAATAAACTCACCAGTGCTCTGTTTCTTCTTAATGATGTTCCAAACAGTTGATTTTGGTAAGCCTAAGGTTTGGCCGACATCTCTAACAGTTGTATCCTTGTTTCTCACTCATAATGACCTCTGACTTTCATTGACACAACTTTGGTCCTCATGTTGATAAACAGCAATAAAAGATTCCAAACAGAGGAAAGACTAGGTGCTGAGAGCTCTCTTATACCTGCATTAAGGAGGCATTCAAACACACCTGAGCAATTACAAACACCAGTGAAGCCATGTGTCCCAAACATTATGGTGCCCCAAAATTGGGGGGGGGGGGAACTATGTACAAACACAGCTGTAATTTCTACATGGTGAAACCAAAATGTATAAAAATACCCTTTATTAAAATCTGACAATGTACACTTTAACCACATGTGATTTTTCTTTTCTATTACAAATCTCAAATTGTGGAGAACGGAGGCAAATAAATAAATGATGGGTCTTTGTCCCAAACATTATGGAGGGCACTGTATATGCCTCAGCCAATGATCTTCTGGTCAGTGGTGACTCCCAGAATATTGATCGTGTTGGATTCTGAAGAAGGATCCTTGCCTGCAAAATTGTATGCCGATTTCCTGCACAGATGCTGCTTGACCTGCCAAGTTCCTCCAGCAGTTTGATTTTTGCTCAGGAAAAAAAATGTAATAATCTTTCCTTTTTTAAATTATAACCCTGAATAGAGGATCGCAGGCTTTCTCTTCACTTTACAATTGTGTTATTCTTCAAAAGTATTTCACGGGCTGTAAGCAGGTCAGGCAGCATCTCTGGAGGAAAAAGATGGGTGACGTTTCAGGTCGGGATCCTTCTTCAGACTGAAAATAGGGGGTGGGGTGAAGACCTGGAGGCGAGGAGAGAACAGGACCGACCACTGAGTTACTCCAGCACTTTGTGGAATAAACCAGCATCAGTAGTTATTTGTTTCTACATTTGGGCTGAAGTAAATTTATTTAAATGCAGGGAAGATAATGAGTAATGTGGATGAACGATCAGTGTTCAGAACTATGGTGTTAAAGAAGGAACTGCAGATGCTGGAGAATCGAGGGTACACAAAAAGCTGGAGAAACTCAGCGGGTGCAGCAGCATCTAAGGAGCGAAGGAGATAGGCGACGTTTCGGGTCGAGACCCTTCTTCAGACTGGTCAGGGATCAGGGAAACGAGAGATATTGACAGTGATGTGGAGAGATAAGGAACAGTGAATGAAAGATATGCAAAAAAGTATCGATGATAAAGGGAACAAGCCATTGTAAGCTGTTTGTGGTGTGAAAATGAGAAGCTGGTGCGACTGGGGTGGGGGAGGGAGATAGAGATAGAGGGAATGCCAGGGCCCGAGGGCTGAGGGAGAGGTGGGAAGGGGAGGAGACAGCAAGGGTTAACAGAATTGAGAAAATTTAATGTTCAAGCCCAAAGGATGCAGACTCCCCAAGCGGAATATGAGGTGCTGTTCCTCCAGCTTGCGGTGTTGCTCACTCTGGCCGTGGAGGAGGCCCAGGACCGAGAGGTCGGATGCGGAATGGGAGGGGGAGTTGAAGTGCTGAGCCACCGGGAGGTCGGGTTGGTTATTGCGGACCGAGCGGAGGTGTTCGGCGAAGCGATCGCCAAGCCTCCGCTTTCAGAACTATGGTGTTGTGGACATTACAGAGACTCGGTTGCAAGAGGGACAGGACTGGAAGCTTAACTTTCCAGGGTTTCAATGTTTCAAATGTGAGAGGGAAGAAACGGTGGAGAAAAATGTGTAACTAATCAGGGAGAATTCCACAGTGCCACTCCATGAGGACACGGTGAAGGGTTCATCCACTGAGGTAATATGAGTAAAGCTCAAAAATAAGAAAGATAGAATCATTCTAATAGGAATATATAAGCCCCCCCAATAGTCAGCAGGAAATAGAGAAACAGATATGCAGACTCATTATGGAAAGATATAAAAGTAATAGGGTTGTTGTAATGGGTGACTTTAACTTTCCCACTATTGACTGGGACTTCCTTCATCCAGAAGACTTAGATGGGGCAGAATTTGTCACGTGTATCAAAGAGAGTTTCTTGATGCAGTAGTTCAATTCGAGGAGGGATCATATTGGATCTTGTATTGGGAAATTAGCCTTGTCAGGTGACGTGTTTCAGTGGAAGAGCATTTGGGGAAAATGATTACAATCCCATCAGTTTTAAGATAGTTATGAATAAAGATAAGTCTTAACCTTGGGGAGAAAAGTTCCAAATTGAGGGGTGAAAATTCCAACTTTATTAGGCAGGAGCACTTTGCACTCAACAATTGACTTCCACCATTCTTACCACTGTTAGCTTAACATTTGATGGAACAATAGAGGGATACAAACACATTACAAGCTAAAGGGCAGTATGATATATAATAGGGGTTTTGGAACTCACTAGTCGTACTTTGACATGCTTTGGTAGCTCCTCATCCAGTGTGAAAATCTCTTCTCTCTTCAAGGTCAGCTGAGAGCCTCCCTCAAACTCCACCTAAGTCACGAGTAAAGAATTAGACATATAACCAAAGACTGGCATTAAGGCTGTTAACTTAGTTTCACATCATCCTTTCTCACTGTGACCTTCTCTTGTTCTATAACTCTCCATGGCCTCTGGCTTCTTCGCACCCTCATTTTCATCTCGGCATACCAGCAGCTGCGGCTTTGTTGTAGAATCCACTCCCTAACCTCACTATCTCTACCAGTCTTCTTCAGGGGTGTATTATAATCTTGGCCACTTGATCAAGCTTTTCGCCATCTATTTAAATAACTCTTTGTGCATCACTGTGAAAAACCTGCTATAGCATTTAGGGATGCTTTACATTAAAGGTGCTATATAAATGCAAATGCTGTTGTTGCCGATTCAATTTTTGACAGTAGATGGCAGCAGGTTACTAGGCAATTGTTTATTATTTCTGAATACACTGAAGAAAATGTATGACAGAGAACAAAACAATTGCAATTTTCTTCTGGATACGATTAAGGCCATGTTTTAGCCAAATCCAACACATCATACTGTCATGTCTAGCTTCTTTTCAGCTTTCAGCCCAACTTTTCATCAATTGGGCAGTCTCATTTGACATGTAAGAACTGGATATTTCTGATACCAGGCTTTTGCTTTCAACTCCTGATAGAGAAACTTCCTTTAAACTATTAACAGAATTTCATAATTTTTCCATTTGAACTTTCCTGTTTGTGCCACAGGACATTTGGGATAAGTTATTTGTATTTATTTCTTCGGAGAATGAATTAGAGTGAGTGTGCAACAGGTGTTGAAATCAATCCCACTGAACAATCACCATCTAATTTACTAACTTCCAATAGCCCTTGCTTTCCCTCTCTCTCCATCTCCTCCCCTTCACAATTCTCCCACCAGTCTTACTGTCTCCGACTACATTCTATCTTTGTCCCGCCCACTCCCCTGACATCAGTCTGAAGAAGGGTCTCCACCTGAAACCTCACCCATTCCTTCTCTCCTGAGATGCTGCCTGTCCAACTGAGTTACTCCAGCATTTTGTGCCTACCTTCGATTTAAACCAGCATCTGCAGTTCTTTCATGGACTCTATCTAATTTATTCTCTCTTGGGACCATTAAACGCAACACCTGTGCCTCCATTAGTTACCCCTCTCTCTTAAAAGCAACAGGTCTTTTAAATCACTAAGGATCGAACATATTTGATCCCCCTCAATAAAGGTGATGTCCCACAGTTTAGATTTGTAATAATGTAACTTAAAAAAAAAAAGGTACATAGAATTACAAATAAGACCATCCACCTCCTTGAGCATATTCTGCCGTTGAGTTAGATCTTGGCCGATATGTTTTAATTCCATTTACCATTCTCAGTGCCTACTGGTCCCAGAAGTGGATCTGCATTCATTAAAATTGCTGTGCTGTCTTAAATCTCTACTCCAGCAGCAGCATTTCCTACTCTATGCCCTTCTTAATATTCCTTTTATCCTGTATCTGTGCACTGTGAACGGCTTGATTGTAATAATGTATAGTCTTTCCACCGACTGGATAGCACGCACCAAAAAAGCTTTGGTGGTAGAAAATATTGGTGGGAGTATTTTGCTGGCCACCCAGTTGTTGTAGTGTAGGATGCAGTTTAAATAAGGATATTAGATATTTTGAAATGGGGTCATACAATAATCTTTGGGGACATTAATTTCCATACAGACTGTGGAAATCCAATTAGTACCAATAATGCAGCAGATTAATTCCTATAAAGTTCACAGGATGGATCTTTTGATCCGTATGTTGAATGATTGATGAAGGAACAGTCATCATTTGATATCTAGCACTGTGCCTTGAGGAAGAATTAATCTTGTAAGGAAGTCCCTCAGAAACATGTATGAATCATAGACAAGGCCAGAGAACTTGCAATAAGGGGGCACATGGAGTCCAGAGGAACAATGTGAGGATATACATTTTGGCTGAAGAGAAAGTTGCTGGGTATTTGTTAAATAGCAGCATGGTGCCTTTCAGAGAGTAGTGGGCATCCTTGCATGGAACTCACTAAAAGTTAAGATAATGGTACAGAGAAATGCTATTTTGGTCTTTTTTACAGTACGATTTGAGTAATAGTATACAGATCTTGGAATACTCTGTACAATTTTGGATTCTTAGCTAAACCAAATATATTTATCATAGGAGGACTGGAATAAGGATTCACCAGACTGGCTTCTGAGGGAGTGAGGCCTGTCATATCACGAATATTGAGACGGTTCGGCTTCCCCCCTCCAGCGTTTGGAAGAATGATGTGTGACCTCATATAAACATACAAATAGAGCTTGACAGGGTAGTTGCCAGGAGGATGCTTCCCTGGCTAAGGGTCATAGACAAAGAACTAAACTGAGGCAACATTTTATCAATCAGTGGGTAGAGCATTTTTTGAGTCCTCTACCTTGGAGTTCAGTCATTAATTGCATTCAAGACAGATCAATAGGTTTCTGGATATTAAACAATTCAATGATTCAAACGATCTGCCATTTAACAAGATCTGAGCTAATTTTTTATGAGGTTGAAAATTTAGCCTAGATCTTTTAAATGGCAGGCGCATGGTGTCAATTGGTCTGCACCTGCTTGTAGATTTGATGTGTTTATGCTGCTATTTATTTATCTCCCCATTCTAAAGGCAGTTGTATGCCGTAAAATTTATCTCCGAGTCATACACAGCTGGTAGATAATGTACAGAATGAAATGTTTCTAGGGTATATGGTATTTGTTAAGGGTTGAAGGTAAGAAAAGCCGGAGAAAATAGAATATTTTTCACATAGAATGGAAAACCAGAAGTAAGAAGCTGAACAGTTTCTGAAGCAGATTACCGAAAGTGACTAGACTCGAATTCTAGAAAGCTAAAGACGAAAGAGAAATTTAAATTGATTATACCCATGCCCTACAATAGTCTCCTGGGTCCCCAACAATGAGTGTAAAATGTGATAGAATATTTGAGCATATGATGTCCATTCATAACATGCTGCTGCACGAGTCATTCAGAAAGGAATACGTGAATTTAGACTTACCTGATAGTTGTATTTGACCTGGGAACCAACAAACTTTGCACTGTACACTCGACTGTCAGTCCATCGCACCTGGATGACCTCCCCTTCAGTGGGTGAACCATGCTGTACACAGTCCCTGCTCTGTACAGAGAGCAAAGAAATGCATAATGTGGAACAGCATTCTCAAGGATAGGCTACCTCTCTGAAATTTAAGTTAAAACAATAACGACAATTGGACTAGCTTCAAACTGTGTGATAAAACTTCTCCCCTTAATTAAAACATAATCTCCTTTTAATCGGATTAAACGAGATTATAATCAATGATCACTTAAAGCCGAGTCGTGCAGTTGAAAGGCAAGATTGGTATTGTTTATTGTCACATTTTAGTCTCGTTTAGAGATACAGAGTGGAAAAAGGACCTTCAGCCCACCGTCACGCGCCGACCAGCGATAGCCGTGCACTAACACTATCCTACACACATTAGGGACAATTTACAATTATACCAAACTAATTAGCCTACAAACCTGTAAGTCTTTGGAGTGTGGTAGGTAACCGGAGAAAACCCACACAAGTTACGGGAAGAACATACAAACTCCTTACAGACAAGCCTCCATAGTCATAGTCGACCGCGGGTCTCTTGGCACTGGAAGGCAGCAACTCTACCGCTGCGCCACAGTGCTGCTGGGAATCCTAGGTGCGGACTAAGCTCGGGTACCTAGAGTGTTATTAGATATATTCTTTAAAGGAACTGCAGATGCTGGTTTACACAAAAGATTGCGGGAGTAACGCAACGGGACAAGCAGCATCTCTGTAAAGGAGAAATGGGTGACGTTTTGAGTCGAGAACGTTCTTCAGATTCTTAAGGCTGCAGCTCTCAATTATGGCCATAACATGATCGAGATAGAGATAATCTAAGTTTAAGAAGCCAGGATGTGAAACCGTTTTGGGTAGAGCCAAGAAAGAATAAAAGGGAAGTAATAATATGTGGGAGATATGACACGAAGTCTAAAGAATGAAATAATGAGAGCTTGTCAGAAAAGTATTTTAATCTACATATAGACTGGGGGGGGAAACAGATGGAGAGAAGTAGCCTAGCCTAGAGATAGTTCATTTGAAGGACACACTGTGGACCCAACTAGAGAGCAGACCTGGTGTTGTGAAATTAATGACCACTCAAGTGGTGCATCAAGGCAGCAGCATTATCATTCAGTTTGAGGGAGAGAATGGGTCCAACAATAGTATTTTAAATTTAAATATGGGCAGCCATCAGGGCATGAAAGCAGAGTGAGCTAAACTGAACTGGTTAATTGGATTAAAGGGTCAGTCAATGAAGAAGGTACAAGGGCGGTGTTTAATGCGAAGGGGATGCAAGCAAGGTAGTGGGCACATGTAAAGAGGGAAGGATAAACCAGATGTCGTCATACCATGCCCATTCTTCAGGATAACACTGTCAATGCACCCCTTACAAGAAAACCCTACTAGTTATAAAATCGCCGTACAGATATACCGAACGTTTACACAGACAAATGAGTGAAAAGCTGTAAAGACATAAGCTTCTTACAACAATATTTTCGGGATATACGTTGTCACTGTAGGATCCATCTTCAAAGTTGATTTCGTAGAAGGTCTGTGCTGCAGTTCCAATCACTCTGCACTTGCAGTAACGGCCATTGCTATTTTTTGCAATGACCGTCTGACCTAACGACACAGATGTAACTTCCCGGTTTTGCTACAGTTTGTAGGTGTGGAAAAAATAAAAAGGAAGAAAAGGAAGGCAACTGTATTAAATTAAACCTACATATAAGAATGTTCTCACTTTTAACTGATAATTCCATGACTGTAAAGAATTTATTTTTAATAAAAACATTTCAAAAACTCTACTAGTAATGGATTTCTTCCCATGATACTCTCCTTCCAAAGCCCATTTTCTATTTCTCCCTTCTAAGGTCACTCTGTACACATGCATCCAAAGCCTCCAGTCCCGCGATCTAATAGTTATTTCATGGGCCGCGCAGCCAGAACCCTTCCCGACAGGCCGCGGCTGTGGACTGGGAACACGGCCGGAGCCGTGGTCTTGCTGCCTCCCGGATCGCCGCGTGGGTCGGGGCCTCACGGGTCAGGCAAAGAAGTTGGCCTCACGGGTCAGTCCGGGTCGGCGGAGCAGCCGAAGGAACCTGCGGCAGGGGCCCGCGGCTGGGGCCTGGATCGACACCACAGAGGCATGAAGTGGGGGGTTGACAGCGGTGAGACCTCAGCAGCAGTGATGCCTCGTGACAATGGGGCCTCGGCGGTGGTGAAGCCTCGCGGGTCGATGAGAGTGTGGTGGGGGCACTATTTGTATACATTGGGTATGCAAACAAAGAATATCACTGTGCCTAGTTACATGTGACAATAAAGTATTCCATTCCATTCTTGCCTCCATGTGGTTCAAAGGTACAAGGCACAGTGCCTCAGCAGTCGACTAGATTTAAGTTTAGATTCACAAGGGTACGCAAGCATTCTGATTTATAACCCAGTGCAACAATTAACCTTTGTAAAACTCCAAACCTACAACATTCAAATAGAACAAACCACCAGATGAGGGCTATGTCAATAGTATCGATGGCCTGTGCCTTGTGAACAACGGTGACCACTACGAACACTTTGATGATCCCAGCTGCTCTCCTCTCAACTGCAATGGTTTATTTACAAGCATACAAATTAGATAAGCTATGGCTTATACAAATGATAAATCATTTTTTGGTCACAAAAATGAAACAGTTCAAGTTGCTTGAACAATCATTCATACAGTGCCCTCCATAATGTTTGGGACACACAAATTTCAGGGCACCATAATGTTTGGGGCACACAAATGAAAGTAGTCATGTTTAGTATTTTGTTGCATATCCTTTGCATGCAATGACTGTTTGAAGTCTGCGATTCATGGACATCGCCAGTTAATGGGTGTGTTCTCTGGTAAGGCCTGTAAGGCTCTGCCAGGCCTGTATTGCAGCCATCTTTAGCTTGTTTCGGGGGCTAGTCCCCATCAGGTTTCTCTTCAGGATATAAAAGGCATGCTCAATTGTGTTCAGATCGGGTGATTGACTTGGCCACTCAAGAAATGACTATTTGTTAGCTTTCAAAAACTCCTTTGTTGCTTTAGCAGTACATTTGGGATCATTGTCTTGCTGTTGAATGAACCGCTTGCCAATGAGTTTTGAGGCATTTGTTTGAACTTGAGCAGATAGGATGTGTCTATACACTTTAGAATTAATTTTGCTACTACCATCAGCAGTTGTATCATCAATGAAGATAAGTGAGCCAGTACCTTCAGCAGCCATACATGCCCAGGCTATAACACCCCCCACCACTGTGTTTCACAGATGAGGTGGTATGCTTTGGATCTTGGGCAGTTCCTTCTCTCCTCCATACGTTGTTCTTGCCATCACTCTGATATGTTAATCTTCATCTCATCTGTCCACAAGACCTTTTTCCAGAACTGTGGTTGTTCTTTTAAGTACATCTTTGCAAACTGTAACGTGGCCATCCTATTTTTGAGGCTAACCAGTGGTTTGCATCTTGCAGTGGTGCCTCTGTATTTCTGTTCATGAAGTCTTCTGCGGACAGCAGTCATTGACAAATCCACACCTGACTCCTGAAGAGTGTTTCTGATCTGTCAGACAGGTGTTTGGGGATTTTTCTTTATTATAGAGAGAAATCTTCTGTCATCAGCTTTTTTGGCCTGCCAGTCTCTTTGCGATTAGTAAACTCACCAGTGCTCTGTTTCTTCTTAATGATGTTCCAAACAGTTGATTTTCTAACAGTTGTATTCTTGTTTCTCAGTCTCATAATTGCATCTTTGACTTTCATTGGCACAACTTTGGTCCTCATGTTGATAAACAGCAATAAAAGTGTCCAAAGGTGGTGGAAAGACTAGGTGCTGAGAGCTCTCTATACCTGCATTAAGGAGGCAATTGAACACACCTGAGCAATTACAAACACCTGTGAAGCCATGTGTCCCAAACATTTTGGTGGCCTGAAATGGGGGGACTATATATAAACACAGCTGTAATTTCTACATGGTGCAACCAAAATATATAAAAATACCCTTTAATAAAATCTGACTGTGCACTTTAACTACATGTGATTTTTTTCTATTAAACAATCTCAAAGTGTGGAGCACAGAGGCAAATAAATCAATGGTGGGTCTTTTTCCCAAACATTATGGAAGACACTGTATGTTCGTGAAGGAAGATGTGTGTGAAATCACCAGTGTACTGCCATTGACAGTACAGACTGGTGTTTGTACTTGAATTTTCACAAAAAATGACAATAATAAACATGTATCTTAAACTACTGGAACACACCCTGAAAATGTATACCATCCTTCCCTATAATATGCTCCTTCCTTCGAGCTGATCACCATTGTTCATTCTTTATAACAAAAAAATTGCCTCATCTTCCTGCCAATAAAATCCACTTACTTTGTAATGTTTCCTGATTTAAATGTATTTTATGTTGTAACCATCATTGTTTATAATTTCCCTTCAAATTAATCATGATTTCTGAATGTTGCACTTCCAGATATCAATATTTAAGTGTACTGCCTGCATCTCCTCCCAAAACAAATGGTGAAGGGAAGTGCTATAAATCAATATGGAATATCAATTTAAAAAATGGGATTTTGTGGCTATAACCTACAGGGTGTCTTAGCTCATTATAAGTCTATGTAGATTATACATAGATTATAATGGTCAGGTACAAACAACAATCAATAGCCTAAGACAATCAGTACTTGCAACTGGAACACAAGCTTACATCTGGAACATTCTTATAGCTATACAAAGCTCTGGTTCGACCACACAATGATATCTATGTAGTTTTAGAGACTACACCTTACAAAGTATTTATGGGGTGGGTGCAGCAAAGATTTATCAGAACAATATGTGCATTTCAGGGGTAACATTATGAAGTAAAATTAGACAAATTATATTTTCCCGAAAATTTGATGATTAAGGAATTATTTGATTATCTTTTAAAATATTCAAAGGGAAACTGGCTGGATAGTTTCAAATGAACTACTTTCAAAGATTAGGGTATCCTGGGGATCAAGAAAGTTTTAAAATTTGTAACAGGCTTTCAAGTTTTCAAAGATTTTTATACTGAAACGGTAATATAATTTTGGAATACCATAAAGAGCAATGATGCCAGATCAGTTGCGCATTTTGGAGTTTTATTTACTGAAAGACAACAGGAGTTTAGACATAGATTAGCCATTACCTCATTTAAAAGCAGAACAAACTAAAGGGGCTAAATGGTCTTGTGCTTCTTAGCTTCGAACCATCACATTAACTCAAAAACTCAGCTTCTGGGGCCAAGAAATCTTATACAAAAACAGGTTATAGGCAAAAAAAATCTTTTTTGTTTTTAAATTGATGAACAGTATGTACATCATGCTGAACATTTCTGCACTCCTTGAAAGAGGTAAGAAAACTAGCAACTTTCATGTACTGGTTTCATAATACGAGTTGGAATAAACCTATAATTTTCATCCTGTGATATCACTTATCCATCATTTTAAATTCCCAAACCTTTCATTCTGTCAGTTCACCTGCATAGCTGGCTTGATATGATAATCTATGCATTCTTATTTCACTAAAATCCACTGCTTTTTTTAAAACAACCGTCTTAATCACAAGTGACAAAAATTAACATGCTCCCTCCATTTATGATGAACTTACAAAGTACGTTAAGCTAAAGTAAACAATTGTGCTACAAATCATCTCCTATGGAGTTAAATTATTTAGTTCATCTCAGTCTACTTCATGGTTTCTGAATTCAGAATCACAAGGTGCTGTTTTTTTAAACAAATTAAATAATGATCTGGTGAGAGCACTGGACTTGATAAGGCTGATTATGGCAGGTGTGATCAGTCGATTAAATACCACACCAGACTAATTTAAGGGAAAAAAATGGCAATACTCTACTCATTCACCTTCAACACAAGACTAAAAATATAGAAAATGCTGAAAATACTCAGCAAGTTAGGTCCCACCTCTGGAAAGGGAAACAAAATTAATGTCTTACTGTCAGAAATTGGAAAGATAATATAAGTTGGTTTTCAGCAGAAGAGAAAGTAAAGGAAGGAAAGGTAGAACAAAGGGACTATCTCCGATAGGTTGAAACCAGATGAGTCAATGTAGAAGTTAGCGACCACACTAATTCATTAGGTCACACTATATCACATTCATTCTCCCCATCACAATCTACACTACAATTAAAAACTCAGCTTGTTTTCTTTCTATCCCACTCCTGACGAAGTCTCAAGAATCTGAAAAAATACTTATATTGTTCTTTCCACCCATGCTACCTCACCCGCTGTGTGTTTCCAGAAAAATCAGTTATATTTCAGATTTCCAGTATTTGCAGTTATTTCTCGATTTTCAATTTATCTATTAATTGTTTAATTTTAAGCAAATTTGGCAGGAACACCAGTAATCAATAGGTTAACACGGATGTAATCAGTTATCATCAATTACCAACCGAACTTACACGTGCACTTACATTCTGACTGGTCACTTTGTGCTTACAGCAGATGATGGATACAACATAGGGCCAGTCATCTGGTTCCATTACAACCCCTGCAGCATGTGCACACGTCACATGAAATGATGTGGAACAATGCTCGTACGAACACTGGATACAGGTTCCCGTGCTTTTGTTCACTTTTTTTCTGCAGTACACACATTTCTGAAGAAACATAAAAGTGGAAGATATGAAAAAACAAATTCTGACATTATTGTAACCAGTTTGTATGCACTTGGATGTTTTATATATATGAAGCAGAATGTGACGATGGGATAACTATAAACCTGAAGTGAATTTAAACAGAGAACGTTCAGAGTCAGGCTCTTAAAAGAATTTAATAATCTCAGTTACCCTCTCAAAGCTTTTGCAGTAAATCCAAATTATACTTATTCAAACAATCATCTGCCAATGGTCATAAATGTACATCAATCTTAAAATCAGTACTCGGAATGAAGAAATGCCATCATTATTTTGTTTCTTAAATGACTGCTTTTGAAATCTGACTTTAATTACAATCAATAAACCCATTCTAACAGCAGCTCTTCACATACATTTCCAAGTCAAGCTGCCATTACCATCTTCCTCTTCAATCAACATGGGTCATGCTCAACCGATGAATATTTCCAACTAAGAAATCATTTTCAAAGGAGGCTTTAACTAAACAGATAAAACACTAATTGGTTCTTAAAATGTGTGTTTCTCTAATATTGAGTTGAGCTTCTTCTTCAAACTTCTACAGATGGAAGACAGAGCGTTGTGGCGGATGGACAATATTCAGGCTGGACGTCTGTGACCTGTGGAGTTCTGCAGGGATCTGGAATGCTGGAGATTGCGGGGAGACCTGATAGAATTACATAAAATTCTAAGAGGCATAGATAGGGTAAACAGTCAAAACCTTTTCTGCAGGATGGAAAAAATTAAATAATAGCGTGAGTGACTGGAAAACGCTGCTGATGGTTGAGGCAGATACCTGTGACATTTACGACATTTTTGGATAGGCTTATGGATATGCAGGCAAAGGAGAGATATGGATTATGTACAGTGTTGATAAGAGTTGGTCTTGGCATCATGTTCAACACAAACGTTGTTGGCCGAAGGGCCCATTCTCCTGCTTTACCATGCTATGTTTTATGAAACAGGTTCCTGAATGCAAGGGAATGCCAACCGTTTGAAACCTATTTCTGAAAACTCTGGCACTGGTTCTCCAATCTAGACTGTAATTTCTGTGCATGACAGTGTTTGTGGCACCATCAAAGCTATACGTTAAACTGTGAATTTGTCTGCTCTCTCTGATTGACCAGAAAAGTTTTGATGACACCAATGCAAAGAACAGCAAGGGGAGTTTACCCTGATCTCTGGACTATTTAATTTTTTCAATTAACATCACATAAACAGGTTATTCCAACATATCACATAGCTATAGGTGAACCTTCGGTGTACAAATTAACTGCTGAATTTCTTACTTTACACTAGTGCCTACAATTAATATCTGATTCTTTGTCTCTAAAGTGCATTGGAATGAGATGGAACTGTAAATATGAACCATATAAAGATTGTAGAAGAAAAATTAAAATCTCCAGATACTTAATTATGGTTGGAATTAAATAAGGAAACGAAATGGTGTGCAGATGTGACAATTGACATCTCTTGGTGACCAGCTGCAGAGAAGATCATGAAAATCTTGCAAAACAAGTTACAGACACATAATCTCCTAGAATTGACCTCACAACTATGTTTATTGTCTGGGAGCTTAGCCTTTCTCAGGCCTTTCTATGAGAATCCGTAACGTTGGTGAATAAAACACAACAGCAACAGTTGGGTGGACCACCTGCGCAGTAAGCGCAAAAACGTTGCAGGCAAGGGAGCTTATGATTGGCTCGAGGACGGGGCAGTGCTCTGATAAGGGGTGGAGTGGAGTGTAATGATGCCTTTGTATTATGTTTCACCTGTTTTAACCATCTGTTGAATAAGATTAACATAAACAAAAAGTATATTTATGACTAATTAAATAATTAATAACCATGTAGTAGATAGTAATAACAGGAAAACATACAGCCAAGGACGAAGTATATTTTCGTATAATTGTATCTTAACTGGAAAAAAGAGTTGTTTACTGCACTGTATAACTATCGGCTAATTCTGCTGCAAAGACAGAGAACTGGTGAGCAGTTAACTGCCGCCATCTTTTCATGATATCATACAAGAAAGCCTCTTGAAGCAAAACTCGGTCTCTGTTTTTCCTTTGTCAATTTCCTTGACAATAAGTTTACTTCTCTTGTTTCCACTTAATTTATCTGCAGAATATTATGGTTTTGCAGCATTTGCTCACTCTCGTTCACGCGTCAGGACTAATGAAGCATTCGAAGCAAGTTCAGAATTCAAAGCTGTGCCATCCTGCATCCAGTCATTAAATTCAAAGCAGTAACCTGAAGGAGCAAACACCTTCTTCACATTTTGAGATAATTGCACACTGACCCATCTCTGGAATAATTTTATTTCCAATTATATTGGGGTAAATGCAGTCCAAGAGCAGGTTGCTCTGCTATTAACAAAAGGCCCCTTACAAATTCAAACGTCCTGGAATAGAATGAGAATGTCAGATGGTTGCATTGGAACATAACGTGTTTTGGAATTGCAAAGCAGGTTCATCGACATCAGAAAGGATTTCAAAGCATTGTTACTCAAATCTCAGTAATTTTATATCTGTACCTACAAAGATTTATGGGATTACAATTAGTAAAATAAATGCAAGTTTCACAAGAGGATTGCTATTAGTCTCACTTTCATCTTATTTAATACAATGGTGTGAATAGCTTTTACTAAAGCTTGTGTGGATGCTGTCACTTCAACATCGTGAAATTGTAAAAATAGAAAAATGAAAAGAAAAATCACGATTTATTTCACTTTCTATCCAGTTTCAATGGACACTGTCTGACATTTCTGCCAGTGTAGAAGCATCCCCACTTGCAACAGATCTCTTGCAATTCTTGTGTTAAAAAGGAGAATAACCCCAACTCTCCGGTCTATCCACATAATTCAAGTTCCACATCTCTGGAATCATTTTAATAAATCGCTGCTGAATCTCAAGGTCCCATATATGCTTTTCAAATTATTTTTAAACTTGTTCTTCAATGAACTTTGCACACATTCGCTCAGCTGTGTTCTACATCCATTTGAGATCTGTTCCCTCTAATTAATATTGAATATATTTTGTTTCTTCTCGCATTATCTGTACTTTATACTTTGCAATATCCTACTGTGTCACATTCCACTTTATAACAAACTTGGTGCAATTGTCCTCTCCTCTCCCCATCTTTTTTGTTTACCCACAATTTCCATATCTAATAGGAAGTCACCAATCGGAAATATTACCAAATAAACCGCTGTTCTCCCCACAGATGTGCTTTTCACCTTTTCTGTTTTTATTTCAGATGATATAATATCTAATATTTAATATCTCATTCACTGAGTAGCTATTCCAGCAGTGCAATTTTTTCAGTATTATATTAAAGAGCCAACCTTCACTAAATCCTGAAAGTATTGGAACTACTCAGCAGGTCAGATAGCACCCGTGAAGAGAGAGGCAGCGTTAATGTTTCAGTTCAATTAACCTTCAGCAGGTAAATAGAAGGGTCAGTGATCTGAAATATTAATTTACCTTAGAGATACAGCGCAGAAACAGTCCCTTCAGCCCACCAAGTCCGCACCGACCACCATTTTACTTCGGAGTCACGTGAGTGATTCCGTGATGAACCACGCCAGTGCGCATGCGCTTCAGTACGCCAGCCACATTGGCGCACGGAGGCTGTGAGGAACAGAGCGCCTCCAGCGGTAAGTATTTAGACTCCAGGTAAGTGCCAAAAAACTTAGCTGGAGTAAAAAAGTCCGTTGCTGTGGTGCCGTTTTTCTACTTGTCGTTAGCACCATGGACAAAACGGGGAAGGGGAAGCGGCGAGCACAGGCAGCCGCGGGAGTACGGGCTGTGAACGGCTGCCGCATACCCCTGTACAGTCGCCGGCAAAAAGCATAGTGACTGCAGACTTGGTGCTACACAGCACAGAGCCAACGCCAGCAAGGCAACTCAAAAGTCTGCTAGGCCCACGGAGTCAGGCGATGATTCCCCACCGGGGCTGGATAGTGTGTTTGAACGCCTATCCCAAATGGAGCAACTGTTGCAAACAGTGCTCCAACTGGGCACACTCCAGCAGGAGGAGTGTCAGTGCCACCCAGAACAAGAGGAGCCAGCAGCAACAGGGCTGCTTGATAGCACCCTCATAGATGATGAGGTGCGTACAATGGGTCAGCTTAGTTCTGACCCCGACTCTGATGGTGAGGTTGAGCCAGGTGAAGAACGGGATTTGCCAGATGTTCCACTTCTGGCAGCACCATTTGCTGTCCCATCAGAGTCAGGAGAGCCGCTGGGAGAAGAGCTGGCCTCCACAATCAACTACATGGTATCTCATCAGCTCCAGGAGCTTACCATTGATGAAACTGCTAAGAAGCATGAGACTCCAAGGAACTGCGGTTTATTAAAAGTTCCTACAGTAAACCAAATTATATGGGGTCAGATAGGAGTGGGCATGCGTACCCAATAAATAAAAATGCAAACCCATCGATGTTCAGCCACCCAACCTACTTTTTGGCGAAGACCTCGCAAAATGGGTCAAGGAGATGAACGAGGAGACAAAAACGGTGGAGCTGATCAAAACGACGACGGCCGGCAAACCTGTAAAAAGGAGATATCCTTACAGGAACACTGCAGCTTCTGGGTTTACACCAGGAACAAGCTGGCCGTCGACGCAAGGGCGCAGTTGGCGCTCTGCGGTGGGATCACGAGCAGCCATGGGGTTTCCTGCCAGGAACTGGGGACCACAGGTCACACCAGTCACCAAGGAGGTAGGTGGGCCTGGTTCTCATGGGAACACATTAAGTATAACACAGCCAAAAATTGGGGGTAGATTGGGGGTAAATTGGGGGTAGATTACATCTATTCTATGAAGAATGGAAGCAACTTACCTCAGATCCATTTATTATGATTATGATTATGAAAGGGTTTCGGATTGAGTTCGAACCAAAAGGGGATTTGCCTCTCCAGCATGTTCCTAGCAGAACACTACATTTTTCGCAAACAGAAGTAACGGAGGTTCAGGCTGAACTTGAACATTTGTGTAACAAAGGAGTAATTGAGAGGACGGTTCATCAAGTCCATTAATTTGTGTCAAATATTTTCCCCCGTCCTAAAAAGGACAGAGGATGTAGAATTATTTTGGATCTAACTAATCTAAATCCGTTTGTACAGTATAGACACTTCAAAATGGAAACGTTTGTTACCGCCAAACAACTGATTTCCAGAGGTTGTTATATGGCAACCATAGATCTGAAAGATGCGTATTACTCAGTGCCTGTTCATTTGGAGCATAGAAAGTATTTTACATTTACTTGGATTAATCAATTATGGCAATTCAAGGCACTGCCTAATGGGCTAACATCAGCTCCTAGATTATTCACTAAATTGTTAAAACCAGTACTGGGGCTACTTAGAGCTCAGGGCCATGTGATTACGGCTTATCTGGATGATATCTTAATTATAGGACAAACAAGTGAATTAGCTGAAGCATCTGTGGCAGTTGTTAAATTCACACTTGAAAAATTAGGGTTTGTCATTCATTTAGGGAAGTCTAAATTGACACCACTTACAACAATTGACTATTTGGGTTTCACAATTGATTCACTTAAAATGGTAGCCCAGGGAAAAAAGGGTGGAGCTAATTGATAGTTGCATTAAACTTTTAAAAGAGCAACAACCTTCAATCAGACAGGTGGCCAGTATGCTCGGAAAATTAGCCCCAACAGTTCAGTATGGGCCTTTACACTACCAGCACTTACAGAGGGCAAAGGAACAGGCACTCAGGATACATTCGGGCCATTATAGTAGGCCCATGCAGTTATCAGCAGAGGCTGTTACTGATCTGCAGTGGTGGATTCAATATGTCTCCAATAGTTTCAGCACAGTGGTGCTTGAACAACCTTCCATGGTCTTACAGACTGATGTCAGTGTACTCGGGTGGGGTGCCACTGATACAAGCTCAAGCTGTGGAGGCAGATGGAGTATGGAAGAAGCATTGCTTCTGCAGACATGGGGAATTAACTACTTAGAGCTTTTGGGGCTTTTTATGGGTTCAAGGCTTATTGTTCTAAGACAAGTAGTCTGCATGTTCAACTTCAAATTGACAACACTACGGCAGTGGCGTATGTCAATCACATGGGTGGTATCAAGTCGCTATCTTGTGACAAACTGGCTAATCAAATCTGGACAATAACATTTGGCTTTCAGCTATTTATCTACCAGGTAGATTCAATATAGTAGCAGACATCAGGTCACAGAAATTCCATGACAACACAGAGTGGATGTTGAATCGGGACGTATTCAATTATATAATTGTCAAATATGGAAGGCCAGATGTCGACTTGTTCGCATCCAGACTAAACCACCAGCTACCTAAATATGCGTCATGGGAAGCAGATCCTGGGGCAAGCGATTGACGCTTTCTCGCTGCATTGGGGTGGTATGTTTTTATATGCATTTCCACCATTCTGTCTCATAAATCGATGTCTGCTAAAAATCAAGCAGGATGCCGCTTCAGGGGTGCTGGTGATACCCGACTGGCCTACTCAGCCGTGGTACCCTTTGATATTGCAGTTGATGACACAACCCCTGACGGCTGTTCCCAAACGAAGGGATTTACTGGTGCATCCGTTAACTGGCGAATGCCATCTGTTGTATGACCGTATTGATTTGTTAATTTGCAGATTTTGAGAAGGCCATATCTGGGGCGTGGATTGTCTGGTCGAACTGTGGACATGCTCACTGCAGCTTGGAGAATGAGTACTCAATTGCAGTATATTTCTTATGTAAAAGATTGGGAAGTTTTCTGTGTACAAAATAATATTGACTATTGTACAGCAGGTATTTCACATGTTCTAGAGTTCCTGTCAACACTCTACTATGACGAAGGGCTGAGTTATAGTGCAATCAATTCAGCCAGAAGTGCTTTGTCATCGTATTTATTGACGAGGTCAGACAAACATCCTATGGGGTCTCACCCTTTCGTTGTTCAATTAATGAAAGGAATTTTTAACTCCAGACCCCTAAACCTAGATATATGGCAATCTGGGATGTAAGCGTGGTCCTCGGGCTACTTCGTCAGTGGGTCCCTGTCACGTCTCTGCCTTTGGCCAAAATCACCATGAATGTGGTCATGCTCATTTCATTGGTATCAGCACAGCGAGTACAGACATTACAAAAACTACAGCTAGATAGAATGGAAGTAGCTGCAGACAATGTAACGTTCTACATTTATGACCTCTTCAAACAAAGCAGGTCAGGTGTGACAGGGTTCAAGATAGTGTTTTCAGCATATCCCACGGATCCATCCCTATGTGTAAAGACACATTTGATGTAATATATTGCAGCTACAGGGGCCTTATATAACATGGAAACAGGATTGTTTATCAGTTACAAAAAGCCACATAAGAGAGTGTTAGTTCAGACTATCTCGAGGTGGTTGAAACAAGTTCTTGGTTGATGCAGGTATATCAGTACAGACAGCATTCGTAGACTGGATCAAACCCGGGTCTCTGGCGCTGTACGTCTACCGCTACACCACTGTGCTGCCCATAAAACAGAGCACTAGCAATTTATTTATAGCTGTTTATTTTTGCTTCAGATTTGCTTCCATCATTTGCAGTTTTTTCCTTTAATCCCCAAGACCTTTAAAACAGAATAGGAATGACATTTCACATGAACCCAAAACCCTCCAGTCCAAGCATGAGGGACGAGAAGGGTTTAATTATTAAAAGTAATGAGGGTTAAAAAAAACTGCAGCCTTGTTTCACTGAGACGGTGATGAACATAGTAATTAAGACCTTGGATGAGTCAACTCCCAGGTGACCTCAATGAGATACAGACAAGATAGATCCAGAAATCAATATCAAAATAAGCTATGATGTTTTGAAGAAGCTCACAGTTAAAAACAAAACAAGTTTACATTAGCATAAGGAATTTTGTTGCCACAAGAATCATAAGTGTATTAATAAATTTGAGAAAGTAGCAATTATAAAATGTTATTTAAAATGTAGTTATATATTGTGGGGAACAAAACCAACTACTGCCTTTTTAATTAATATGCGAAATGACAAACCTCCCCAATTAACACCATTGATATTTACTTTGATACTAAGGATCCCAGATCCACCTTTGGGGAGAAGAAAGAAATTCTGAAGAAGTGCTTTTCTTTCATCTGAGTTTGCAGGAAAATGTAAAGATCATTCACACCAAGTACAATCAATCTGATACCAACGCTACTGATGAATGGTCTCGGGTTTCAACATTTCTAAAGAACAAGTACAATCAGAATCAGTAAAGCAGAAATTTCCCATTAAACTCTCTTTATTTACAACTATCATCTTGTGCTGAGAATATGAGAACCCATTCTCCTGCCTCCACGGCACTGCTGTCACAGATTTTAAAGGCTGTGATTGCAGATAAACTCAACCTAATACAAGTCTCTGGCACCAAAACCATCATAATTTGGCCCTAACTTCAGCGCTGCTAATATTAATTGTTTTCAAGGATCAGAAAAGAGATGGATTGCAAACTATATAAATAAGACATGGTCTTTTCTTTCACAGAGCATAAGGGGCACCTTGAAACAAAATTGTGATTGCATCTCTCGTACATAATAATGGCTGGATGCTCTTGTACAATTTCATTTCAGAGAGTGTACTAACATTGCTTACTTCAGAAAAAGAAGTGTCACAATAATATCGTTGGGTGTATACTTATGAAACTGTAAGTGAGGAACATGTAACTGGGAAAGTACTCCAGGCAAGTTCTCAAAAATAATTTAAATAGAACACTTCCTTAGCTTTAGAAAATAACACTGTTGGGCCTTGAAGAATCATCACTCAACAAGATAAAATTGTTAAATGCTCTTGTAATCAAAACACATTCCTCTGCCAACACAAATGGGAACCTTTGGATTTTCCACAACATTTTGATAAATTCCATCTTTCCTGAATTTGAATTATGACTGTACATGGTGTATCAGCTTCGAACACCATGTTCTCTCAGGCTTTTCACAGTTCTCAGCATATTAAAAGTCCCCTGCTGAATCCATTTTAAGTTACAGGTTTAATCAAAAGATAAGCAAGAACAACAAGCACAGGTTGACTTTATAGAAGTACCTGACAACTCAAGATCCCAAGGTCCTGTCGTAGAGGGCAGAAGTGGTGCAGCAGAGGGAATCTGAGGACAGTTTTGGAAATGGTGATGTAGGTAGAAGGCTAGTGGTGTTTGCAAACTTAATTCTAATGGATTCCTAAGAGACTGGTAGGGAAAATTCTAATGATGATTCTTGTCAGATATAATTAGAAGAGTTAGAATGCAACAAGACAGGGGTCAGCTCCAAAGCCCATCAGCTAACCCCAGCCATAACCAAGTTTGAAAATAAAACTGACCTTTGAATGTGATACAACAAATGCATTTCCCTCTACCTACCAAAGTCAAAAATATAAACTATGATTTCTCAGTTGAAATAGCTTGAATTTTTTTGAGAATGGATGCCAAATAGTAAAACTACATCATTAGTTATTAAACCGCCCAGAGGAATTGCCTACAACGTAAGTGAAACTTCTATACCTCCCCACTGACTCAGATTTCCTTGCGAAAAAATAAGCTGATCAGAACAAACATTACTTAAGCATCCACACACATCATAACTTTAATGTTGGGCAATAAACATTTCTGCTAATATTTTACTTGAATGGAACATTTCAAAGTTTTTGGTTAATTTATCTCTACATCTAATCTGAAGTGAAATAATCATAATTCTATTAACGCAAACTCACTTCATCGAACCTGTTTTCAAACTTTTCTTACCCTTTTTAGAATCCAGTTCTTAACACAGCTTTTATTTATTTAATGTGCAACAGAATCCTCTGGACTGTGACGTGCTGTATGAGCTTGACTTAGTTAAACGAGATAGAGTTAAGTAAAATAGCAGCTTCCTGTGACATTGTGTGGTATTTCACCCACCGACTCAAATATGTCTTAAACTTCCTACCAACCAAGTGGGTTAAGGATCATTTGATAAGTACATAGACAGGTTGTTATTTATTTGGCATCAATTTACCTTTATCTAGTGTTAACTGGAATGATCAGTTTTGCAGTAGTAGGTAAAAGGCTACAGCAAATATTGCTGAGCCAGCCCAGAAACATTTGCTGAGTGAGAAGTTTTTAAGAAGGAACTGCAGATGCTGGAAAAATCGAAGGTCGATTAAAATGCTGGAGAAACTCCCGCTGAGTTTCTCCAGCTTTTTTTTTAATCTACCTGCTGAGTGAGGTCTTCTTTGTATGAACTTATTCTGTATTATGTTTTTAAATCTTAAGTTGGCTGCCATATTAAAAATTGATAACCAGACACTAGCTTCTTCTATAAATACAATAGATAATAGATAATAGGTGCAGGAGTAGGCCATTCGGTCCTTCGAGCCAGCACCACATTAAATTGATATAGTCACATTTAAGACAAAATTGCTTCTGAACATTTGTCATCCTATTAAAATAGACATAAAATACTGGAGTAACTCAGTGGGACAGGCAGCATCTATGGAGACAAAGAATGGGTGATGTTTCAGGTTGAGACCCCTATTATATCTCCCTATTACAGTGCTGCAGCACCTCAGTTTGTGCTGCCTATCTCTTTTTTGATAGTGTAGAGAAACATCTGCTCCAAATTTCTTAGGTTTTGCCAACTAAAAGAAACCGAGTTTGTAAATATATACATACATATACACAAATATATTCCTACAAATAGCAGTAATGAACAACCAGTTAGTCTGTTCTTTGGAATAGTTATTATGAGACGATGTCTTGGATAAATATATATTTTTTTAATCTACTTGGAAAAAGAAGACATGGGAAATTTCAAAAACAAACGTGTAACACTCCCAAATATACACCTCTCCCGCTTCAGAGTAATGAAATTGGCATTTGGAACACATGTTCAAATTACAGAGGTAGTTTATGAATCATCGACATTCCTAGCACACAATTCCCGTAAGGCTCAGGTCATTCTTACTAGGCATTATAAAATTAGGGATAACGTAATAAAGATTAGGGTTGCACTATCATCTCGGCACATTGATTCAATTCATATCACTATTTCACATACAGACTTCCATTTGTTCTCAAATCCCCATTTTCAATGCAGCGCCAAACTGATCAAAAGTATCATAAAATCACATTCAGTGATTTTGCAGTCACATTATTTTTTGAGGTATATGGAATATATCAACTTTATAATCTATGAAGTGTGACAGCTGTGAAGGACATATAATGGAACTGCCTATCCAATATTGTCTCACTATTATGTCTCACTATAGCAGTAGAGTATAGAAGAAATAAGATGAGATTGAAAGTAATACAGCATTTGTAGGCCAGAATAATCTATGATGTGACTGATTTTAAATTAGTGCATAATAATAAGAAATTCCTTTACAGGGACAGTTTGAGGAGTCAAAGAGGGTTAAGTGTTTTATCATGGCTGTAATATAATTAGATAGATAAATAGGTAACTATTTTGAGAACAGTCTGCATAGCTTTGGGGAGAAAACAGAGTGAGAATTAAATTGGTTTACCAAGGCCATTCTGTATATGGAACCAGAAAGTATGGGTGATGTCCAAAATGAATACTTTTAAAATCGGTATTCAGAAAGGAAAACTGATTTGTAGGAGAGATATAAGGAACTGCTGTGCTGATTTACAATAAATGACATTAGGTGCTGGAGTACCTCAGTGGGTCAGGCAGCATCTCCGGAGAACATGGATAGGTGACGTGGTCAGAATCCTTCTTCAGACTGTGAAGAAGGGTACCGACCCAATCATCACTTACCCAAGTAATGATTGGGTCAGTTTAGAAGGATGAGGGCGGATCTTATAGAAACCTATAACATTATAAAAGGACTGGACAAGCTAGATGCAGGAAAAATGTTCCCAATGTTGGGTGAGTCCAGAACCAGGGGCCACAGACTTAGAATAAAGGGGAAGGCAATTAAGACTGAGGTGAGAAAAAACTTTTTTACCCAGAGAGTTGTGAATTTATGGAATTCCCTGTCACAGAGGGCAGTGGAGGCCAAATCACTGGATGGATTTAAGAGAGAGTTGGATAGAGCTCTAGGGGCTAGTGGAGTCACCGGTTATGGGGAGGGCAGGCACGGGTTATTGATAGCGGATGATCTGCCATGATCACAATGAATGGCGGTGCTGGCTCGAAGGGCCGAATGGCCTCCTCCTGCACCTATTTTCTAAATTTAAAAAAAAAAAAGTTCTCCATAGATGCTGCCTGACCCACTGAGTTACTCCAGCGCTTTGTAGTAGGAACATTCAGTGAAGGGATAGGCGATGGTCTAGTGAAGGTCTCCATAAATAAAAAGGTTTATGGTAGGCTTAAAAGTGTATTTTTAAAATCTTCGCTGGACACAAGTGAAGAACCTGATGACTGGAGAAGAGCAAATGTGGTTCCCCTTTTCAGGAAAGGCAGCAGGGAACAGCTTGTCAACTCGCAAGAAAAAACAAGTAAACCTGTGAACTGAAGATACTGGAAATAATTCTGAGGGAGAGGATGAATGATCATTTGGAAAGGCAGGGACTAATCAGAGACATCCAACATGGCTTTGTGAAAGGCAGATCCTGTCAGATCAATTTGATTGAACTCTGAAAAGGTAACAACATATTGATGAGGGAAGAGTAGTAGATGTAAAACCTTTGATAAGGCCCCACATGGAAGCTGATTCAAAAGGCCCATGGGACCCTGGACAAGTTGGCAAACTGGATCCAAAAATGTCTTGACAATAGGAGATAGAAGGTGATGGTAAAGGGTTGTTTTTGCAATTGGATACCTGTGGCCAACAAGGATCTGTGCTGGGATCTTTCTTGTTGGTATTATATGTGAATATTTAGATTGTATTGTATTGTATATTGTATATCTTTATTATCATTTTTCCTGAGTACTTACATACCCAGAGGAAACGAAAAAACGTTGCTCAATTGTCCATTCAGTGTGCGGTAAAAAATAAATAGAAATAAAAATACATATATCATGAGTTCCAATCGGCAGCGGCACGACAATGGCTCTGCTTCAGTGTGACCAGGTTGGTGGTTGGTGTGCGATACTTTGGCAGGGGCAAAGTCCGTTTATCAGTCTTATAGCCTGCGGGAAGAAGCTGAGAAGCTTTGGTACAGTAATTAAAATTACCTCCACTGGAACTCTTCCCAGATGGCATGATGGAGAATATGTGATGCGATGGGTGGTGCGATGTGATGTGATGTGGAATGCAAGAACAGTAAGTTCATAGAAGACAGAAGATGGGCAGAGTTATTGGCAGTGTCGATTTAAGCTGTAGAAATAAGTGTGTTGGTGAAATGGTCTGAAAATGGCAGATGGAATGAGATTCAGATAAACATGAGGTGATGTCTCTTGGGAGCACTGATGAGGCTATGCCATACACCATGAATGGCAGGGTCTTAGGGACTATGGAAAAACAGGAAGATCTTGGAGTACCAGGCCATAGATACTTGAAAGAGAGAACACATGTAGATAATGTGTTTAAGGCTTATGGAATAATGGCTTTCATTCATTGGAGCATCACAGAAGTAGAGGGGTGATGCTTCAAATGTATGAAATCTTGGTCAGACCTCAGCTAGGGTATGGTGTACAGTTCCACCAACTGAGGTATAGGAAGGTGGCGGTAACGTTGAAGAGAGTGCAGAGGAGCTTCAACAGGATGTTGCCAGGGATGGAACAATTCAATTAGGAGGAGAGATTGGAGACGCCAGGGCTGTTCTCCCCAACACGGGAAGATGAAGGGACCATATTTGATGTTTATAACATTATGAGGGTTATAGATACAGGGTAAAGTTTCCTACAGTTTATCAGAGATAGATAAAATAGAGAACATAAGTTTAGGGAAAGGGGGAAGGGATATAAAAGTGACTAAGTGGGAAAGGGTCCCAGTCACACGGAGGCCTGGTCCCCCAATGCAACCTATTCCCCGCGCGGCGCTGACTGGCAGGAGAGGAGATCGATCTCCTCTACTGCCATACCGTTTTTGCTCAAATAGAAAAACCGTGCAAGATCAGAGTTTTAGTTATGTATTGATATTAGGGGGGAACCTTCTTCACCCGGAGTGGTGAGTACCTGGAAGGCATTGCCTCGGTCAGTGGTTGAAACTGGGACACTGATCACATTTAAGAAATGTTTGGAGGAGCACGTGAATCGTTTAGGCAGAGAAAGTTGTGGAGAAAGTACTAGGTGATTGTTTAATATGGAAAGATGCCCACTGGTCAGTTTGGACAAGTTGTGCCAATAGCGGTGTTTTCCCCTGCTGAATGAGCATGATGGCCCAAATTCCATCACTTTGGTACAGTAATTAAAATTACCTCCACTGGCACTGCACCTAGGATTAAAACAACTCCAGCCTTTCCTTTCCACAAATAATTTAAAATTTTCATTATACCATGAATAGACAAATGTCTGCAGATTAAAAAAAATAATAATACTTAGGCCAGTAATATAGAAAATATTCCTCTCTAGATTGAAAATGGTAAATACCCTGTCAATGTTAACATGTAACCGACTCGCTATTTAATGAAAGGGACTTCAAAGGCAGTAGCAATAAGTCTAAATGGCTTGAATTAACATTCTGCTATGAAAGATGTTAAATACCTAAGAAAAGCTCTATCCAATCAAAACTGCTGATGCAATCAGCTCTGCAGTGCCACAATGAAGCAATTTAACTCCTACTGTGGAAGCCATTCAAATTCTCTTCAAAATCGGTTAGGGTTCGTGCTAGCTATTTTTAAATATATATACTTATTCATGCATTGTGTGCAAGGCTGGCAAGGACTGATTTTATTTTCTGCACAAAACAATCTTTGACAATATGGTGATGAGCCAACTTCTCGATGACTCCAGATAAGGTGGTGAAAAGTAGTTCCAGAATGCTTCAGGAAATAGACACACCTGTGAAGATGTAATGCAATACATTTCCAAGCCAGAATAGGAGTGCAATTGATGGGAACTTCGAGGTAGCGCTGTTTACACTGATCCGCAACTCCATTTTCTATTTGAGGTGGAGATTATGGTAGTTGTTGAAGTAGCTTCTGCAAGCTACAGCTGTGCTTCTTTCAGTGAGCAGACAATTAAACCACAGGTTGCAAGCAACTGTGGATATGAACGCTTAAATGTAGCAGATTGATTGCCTGACAGTGGCGTTCACTTCTTTTGAATGTGCTTAGAGATTTATTTGCCCAGGTAAGCAAAGAGTATCTTATCATAGAACATTGAGCCGTACAGCACATGAATGACCTCTTCGATCCACAATGTTTGTGCCGAACATGATGCCAAATTAAGCTGATCTCATGTGCCTGTGGATGATCCTTATTCCTCTATTCCCTGAACTTCCATGTGCCTATCTAATAGCCTCTGAAACACCACTATCATATCTGCCCCATTAACTCCCCCCCCCCCCACAATGCACTTGAAGCCCCCTAAAAAACGTGCCCTGCACAATTACATTAAACTTTCTCCATCGTTATGTCCTTGTGATGGGCATTTCAACCCAGGAAAAAAGATCCAGTTAGTGGGAGAGCTGGATTTGGCGTGTATGTGGAGCAGCTTGGGTTGAAGATTGGCCGACGCATTTCTGATGGAAGCTCTGTTCTCACGACTGAATTAATGGCAATTCAATGGGCTCTATGGTGGATTGAGGAAGCCAGTTTTAGAGAAGTCATTATTTGTTCTGATTCTGCAGCTGCTCTTGAAACTTTAAGAGTAGGGAAATCTAACGCTCGTCCTGACATTCTAAATGAAATCTTGAGTGTGTTTTCTAGAATTGGGTTTGTGTGTAACATCACGTTTTGCTGGGTTCCCGGGCATGCTGGGGTGAGGGGGAAATGAGCAGGTGGACCTCATAGCAAAGGAGAGTTTAAGAAGAGAAATAGATATCCATGTATCATTGGGGAGAGTGGAACTGAGAGAAATAATTAAAGAGGGCTTAACAAAAGAATGGCAGAGAAGATGGGAAAAGGAAGTCAGGGGTAGACACTACTTTTCTGTACAAGCTGAAGTTAGAAAAATATGTTTCTGTACATCTCTGTCCCGTAGGGACTCAGTTAGACTGTGTAGATTGAGGTTGGGACATTGTGGGTTAAATTACTGTTTGTGCATTGTAGGGAAACATGTTTCTGGCTTGTGTGAATGTGGGAGTAAGGAGACAGTTAAGCATGTTTTCCTAGAATGTAAAAAGTATAGGGTAGCAAGAAAGGCATTGTTTGCTAGACTGACAGGACTTGGAGTTGAGGCTTTTTCTGTTTTATCTTTGTTTGGGCACAGTGAGAAACATCAGCTGATATCCAGGGCTGTTCTTCAATTCCTGCATGTTACAGGACTGTATGTAAGAATTTAGTTCAAATTTTGACCTGTGGAGGGCAGTAATACGCTTAGCAGCGTCTACACTGCCGGAATCCTATAAGAAGAAGAAGAAGAAGAACCCAGGAAAAAAGATTCTGACTTTCTGCCCTATCTACGCCTCTCATAATTGTATATACTTCTATCATGTCTCCCTCAACCTCCGATGTTCCAGAGAAAAGAATCAGTTTATTCAACTCCTCCCTATAGCAGAAACCCTCTAATCCAAGTAGTATTCTGGTATACCTCCTCTGCACCCTCTTCAAAGTCTCCATATCCTTCTTGTAATGGGACAACCAGAACTGCACGCAATACTCCAAATGCAGCCTAACCAAAGTCTAATAGAGCTGCATCATGACTTCCTAACTATTACAGTGCATTCAGAAAGTATTCACCTTCACCTTTTCCACATTTTGTTATGTTACTGCCTTATTTTAAAATGGATTAAATAATTTTTGTTATCATCAATCTACACACAATACCCCAGAATGAAGAAGCGAAAACAGGCATTTAGAAATTTTTGCAAAGTAATTAAAAAGAAATAACTGAAATATCACATTTACATAAGTATTCAGACCCTTTGCTCTGACACTTAAAATTGCGCTTAGGTTCATCCAGTTTCCCTTGATTATCCTTGAGATATTTCTACAGCTTGATTGGAGACCACCAGTGGCAAATTAAATTGATTGGACATGATTTGGAAAGGCACACACCTATCTATATAAAGTCCCACAGTAGACAGTGCATGTCAGAGCAAAAACCAAGCCATGAAGAAATTGCCTGTATATCTGCGAGACAGGATTGAGTCGAGACACAGATCTGGGGAAGGGTATAAAACAAGTTCTGCAGCATTGCAGGTCCAAAAGAGCACAGTGGCCTCAGTCATTTGTAAATTGAAGAACTTTGGAACCAGCAGGACTCTTCATAGAGCTGGCCGCCCGGCAAAACTGAGCAATCGGGGGAGAAGGGCTTGGCCAGGGAGGTGACCAAGGACCTGGTGGTCACTCTGCCAGAGCTCCAGAGTTTCTCTGTGGAGATGGGAGAACCTTCCAGAAGAACAACTATATCTGCAGCGCCGCCAATCAGGCTTTTATAGTAGAGTGGCCAGATGGAAGCCACTCCTCAGTAAAAGGCACATGACAGGCCGCTTGGAGTTTGCCAAAAGGCATGAGAAACAAGATTCTCTGGTCTGATGAAACCAAGATTGAACTCTTTGGCCTGAATGTCAAGCGTCACGTCTGGAAGAAACCAGACACTGCTCATCGCCTGGCCAAACCATACCTGCGGTGAAGCACGGTGGTTGCAGCATCAACCATCAGGTGATGTTTTTCAGTGGCAGGAACTGGGAGATTAGTCGGGACTGAGGGAAAGATGAACAGAGCAAAGTACAGAGAGATCCTTGATGAAAACCTGCTCCAGAGCGTTCTGGACCTCAGACTGGGGCAGAGGTTCACTTTCCAACAGGACAACGACCCTAAGCACACAGCCAATACAACACAGGAGTGGCTTCGTGACAAGTCTGTGAATGTCCTTGGGTGGCCTGGACTTGAACCCGATCGAACATCTCTGGAGGGACCTGAAAATTGATGTGCATCGACGCTCCCCATCCAACCTGACAGAGCTTGAGAGGATCCGCAGAGAAGAATGGGATAAATTGCCCAAATACAGATGTGCCAAGCTTGCTATGTCATACCCAAGAAGACTTGAGGCTGTAATCGCTGCCAAAGGTGCCTCAACAAAGTACTGAGTAAAGGGTCTGAATACTTGTGTAAATGTGATATTTCAGTTATTTCTTAACTACTGCAAACATTTCTAAGCGCCTGTTTTCACTTTTTTTAAATGGGGTATATTGTGTAGATTGATAACCATATAACAATTACAGCACGGAAACAGGCCCTCTCGGCCCTTCCAGTCCGTGCCGACCATTTGTTTTCCCCTAGTCCCATCTACCTGCACTCAGACCATACCCCTCCATTCCCTTCACGTCCATATACCTATCCACTTTACTCTTGAATGTTAAAATCGATCCTGCCTCCACCACTTCTGCTGGAAGCTCATTCCACACAGCCACCACCCTCTGAGTAAAGAAGTTCCCCCTCACGTTACCCCTAAACTTCTGTCCCTTAATTCTCATGTCAATGATTTTTTTTTTAAAAATCATTAATTCAAATTAATGATTTAAAAAAAAAATTAATCCAATTTAGAACAAGGCTGTAACGTAACAAAATATGGAAAAAGTGAAGGGGTCGGAATACTTTCTGAATGCACTGTATATTCAATGCCCCCACTAGATCCCTCTGCGCATCATGGTTGTTATGGGTCTTGCCATTAATCATATATTTCCCTCTTACATTAAATCTCCGAAAGTGCACTTCACACTTGCTCAGGTTAAATTCATTGAACTGCCATTTCTCTGCCTTTCCTAAAATCTGTCCAAATGTCTTATAAACATTGCAATTTCATCTGCCTCTCTTATTTCCTATAAAAAAAGAAATATCCCTGAGGTCTCCTTTAAATCTTTCCCTTCTCACCTTAAAGCTATACCCTCTAGTTTTAGACTTCCTATCCTGTGGTGCGGGGAAAAATGACTGTCCACCTCATCCTTTCCCTTCATGCCTTTATAAACCTCCACTTCTTTCGCTCAATAGAAAACAGTCCAGACTATCCAGTCTCTCTTTATAACTCAATCCCAGCAGCATCCTTATATTTTCTGCACCTTCTCTAGTTTAATCGCATCCTCCTATAGCTGACATTTCACAGACCTTGTAAATTAATTTCATGGTTGGTTACAAGCTTTTTCTTTGTACTAGTTGATCCAAGTTACAAGGAAACTCAGCTTCTGAAAGTTATGCATTTTATGGAAGCTGTGTAGCTTTAAAAAAATGATGTTAAATCATCAGAAGTGAAGCTATTCCTTGGTACATAGACTTAAATCTTTCATTATCAATGGAGAGGAAACAATTCAAGGATATTTTGTCTCTTTGAAAAAGTCTAACATCTCCACCCATGACACATGATCTCTCAAAATGGAGGAACATTCACGATGGCTGTGTATGGCAGATGTGTAGTGTACAGCATATGCACCACTTTGCAAACTACACATATGCCCATTCGACTATGCATCTCCTGCCCCACATGTGCAAAGTGGGAGGATCCCGCATTGGTGTCTGAATTGATACTGATGAACTAGAGAAATGAAGGACTGCCCAAGCTGCCCTCTCCCCTTTGCACTAATCCCATTAAGGAGTACTAAAATTGTTGATAAAAGGCTTTTTTAAATCATTGCTGTCATGACAGCATCGAGAAAAAAAATGCCAAAAAGTTCCAGGAAAGATTAAGCTCAAAATGAGCAAGATCAGTCACAACATATTCAGTCTGTCAATGTTGCTGGATAATAATTATCTGTAATGTTCCAGTTGGCAGCATCTCCTCAGAATGAAAATCTAATTGAAGTTCGGTCTTTAAGTTGTAAAAACAATGAATATTTTTATCTGACAGCATCAATCTCCTCTCATGCGTTCACGCTGAACACATAATAATGTACAAAATCTGCTAAAAGGCCAAGTTAGCCCTGTTTAGAGTGGAATGTGTTTTCTGTTTAATCCTTTGAGAACTTCAAGAGTCAGAGGGAAGTTGCACTATCATTTACATCATATGCTTTTCTTGGTAATTCATCTGTTGTGATCAAAATTATTTATACTCTTCATATCTTTCTGCTATTTCCTGCATTTTCCCAAGGCAATAATTTCCTTTGTGCATGGAAATAATTCTCTTCCTAGGCCAATGGTGGTAAGCGATGTGAAATTACAATTTGAAATATGCAACTTCCATCTTCAGCACAAATTTTCCATTAACAATCGCATCTCAAGAGAACCAACAGTGCATTGAATTACTGCGCAAATCTTTCAAATTAACATATTCTTTGTTTACAATGCAGGTTCAGAAATAGACAGACCTCACTTCTGGCCCAAGTGAGAATCAGGAATATGAAAAAATAAATTGTACTTGGATGTCCAACTTAAATCACCTGATTCTCCTCCGCCAATATCTTGGACTAATGGTTACTGGGCGTTCCTGAACTTGCCATAAACATTGCTGTAACAAATACAGATCAGAAACACAGGTAAACTATTCAGTTCCCGACTCTCAGAAGCTTGTCCAGAAGGTATAAAGGTGTGAGGGGGCAAGTTTAAGAAGATGTGTGAAGCAAGTTTTTGTTTACACAGGTGCCTCGAAATCGCAGTCGGGGCAAGTGTTAGAAGCAAATAGCAATATTTAAAAAGCATTTAGACTAGCGCATGAACAGGCAGTGGAGAAAGGAATATTAACCATGAGCAAACAGATGTGATTATTCAGATCAACTTCATGGTTGACACAGACATAGTGGGCAGTTGGACCTGATCCTGGGCTGCACTGTTCTATGAAATAAAAGTCACAAGTTAGCTGTATGATGGAATATTCCCTATTTTTCTCAATGAATGCCGCTCCATCAACAATCAAGCAATTTGACACCCTGGGACAAAGCTATCCTCCTGACTGACAATTCACCCATTCATTTTATTGTGCATAATGTGTATTATCTACAAAGCATACTGCGGCTATTCACCAAGACCACTTCCACAACACATCATGTTAAGGACAAGGCAGCAATCACATAGGATATCCGACATGTAGCCTAAATTTTTACAAACCACCCTAACTGAGAAATATATTGCCATTCTTTCCTTGTCTATATCCTGGAGGTTGTTACCCAAAGACAATGTTAAAATACTTTCACAGTACTGTAGCTGTTCACTGCTGCCTTCTCAAAAACATTAGGCACAACCAAAAGAGCAATGTACTAGTAAAAGTTATGGATGAACAAACCTTGAGAAAGGAGACCTTATAACTCGAGGTTTTGTTCAAATTTTGTCTTCGGCCATTTTACTTGAAATGGGAAAAGTCCTTCAGAAGAGTATTTGTAAAACTTATATTGGCTTGGCCAAACAAATCAAGTTTTCAGAATCATATCCCCCACCTTATAAAAGAACATTTATATGACGAGGGCACTGGGTACTTGAGTAGTCAGTAGAGAGCAGGTTTCACTGCCAATAGTGCAGTCTTTCAGATTTCAGATGTTAAATTGAACACATTCAGACACGGATGTTCAAAATTCCCTGGCACATCTTTGATGACAATAAGGAAAGTTATCCAAAATGTTCTGACTAACATTTCACTTTTGTTCAACGCGATTTAAAAAAGGAACCAGATTACCTGGTCATTATTTAATTACTGACTGTGGGAGTTTGCTGTGTGTAAATTGGCCCCTATGTTTCCTACATTACAGCAGTGCAGACATTTCAAAAATATTTATTTGGCTGTAAAGTGCCTAGGGATGTCTTGAAAATCATGGTGTGCATGATGCTTTATAAATTCACAATTCCCTTTCTTTCTCTCATGTGAATTGTTTAAATTACTCTGCCAATAACTACATTGGTTCCCAGCTGCTGAAAACCTCACCTGTACTTCACAAATGCCTTTTGTTAATTCATTAACATGCATGTTTAGAATTCCGATCTATCCAGTGAGTTATGTTGATAATAATCATATTATTCAGATTTTAATAGACTGGCCTACGGCCAAATCAATCAGACTAAGACTTTAAATGAAACTTTTAAAGATATCAATAATAGATTAATTTGATAACGTAGTTCTTTAAATTTTAATGTTGGCAGCACCTGAAACTGAATGCCAAATTTAAAAATGCTGATTACATTAAAAGTAAGCTAAATCAGTCGTTTACTTGGCTGCTGATAATACAAATAACTAGGTAAAGCCCTGTAAAATTAATAACATACAGAAGGCTTATTTTTCCAGATCTCTATTCAGGATCCCTATAGACTTTCAAGAGTTCTGCTACTGGCAATTTGTCTTCAAGAGGCAACTCCAGCCTGGATGAGATTAGGCAGTAATCTCCTAGACCATGGGGAAATACTTCTTTTTGTGATTTGGTCTACAGGATCCCTGCCTTTCCGACCAAAAGAAACTGCAACTCAGTCAATTGTGTGTCAAAATTAAGACACTGGCCTACCTATTACCCAATCAATATTGAGCCATCCACAAAGTGAGAAAATGTTGTGCTAACCACAACACGTTTCGATATAACCTGTTTAAAAAAATTGACCGTTACAATAAAGCCAGCAATAAGAACTTTTAATTTATTCAACACATTAATAATATTTAAGATTAGTAGAGGAATAATATATTTTGAGGTAACGATTCTAACAACAGTAAACGTAGGAAGAACAGGCAGTCACAGTGGTGCCCAGCGGTAGAGGTGCTGCCTCACAGCGAATGCAGTGCTGGAGACCTGGGTTCGATCCCGATTACGGGTGCTGTCTGTACAGAGTTTTACGTTCTCCCTGGGCTTGAAAGGGTAATGCAGGGATGATATTTCCCCTTACTAGGTGTTTAGAACTGGGAAGGTGGGGCGAGGGGTGGAAGTGTCATGATACCAAAATAAGGGCTCAGCTAGCCATGACTGAGATGAGAAGAAATGTCTTTACTCAAAGAGTTGAGAATCTTTGGATTCCTCTGATGAAGAGGGTTATTGAGATTTATGGATGCCCAAACACAACAGAACAAACAGGCCCTTTGGCTCACAATGTTTGTGCTGAACATGATGTAACTACACATAACCCATATCCCTCCAATCTGAGCATATCCATACGCTTATCAAGTCTTTTAAATGCCACCAAAGGATCTGCTTCAATCACTATTCCCAGCAGTAAATTTCAGGCGTTCACCACCCTATGTAAAAAAACCTGTCCTGCACATCTCCGTTAAACTCTGTCCCTATTAACTTAATGCTATGCCCTTTAGTTGATTGTTCCATGCGTGGTATGACTGTCCACCTTATCTATGCTTCACATCTTTTTATATACATTTATATCCATTAAGGTTCATGAAGTTAATACAGAGGAAAATATCAGCAGGCATTGTAGGGACAGAGAAGCAAATAGCCTGGACTTCTTATTGTGATTACAAGGAATGGTTACTTTGGAAAATCAAAGCAGGAAGTAATGTATTGGCATTGGTAGAAAATTGACATTTGAACAGGAAGCAGAGTAGGCATAAATAGGAGAAATATAGAAACAAAGAACTGCAGATGCCGGTTAATACACAAACGGACACAAAGTACTGGAGTCACTCAGCATCCCTAGAAAACATGGATTGGTGAAGTTTCGACCCAAGACCTTTCTTCACAGAAGAAGGAATCCCAAGAAGGGTCTCATCCCGAAACCTCACATATCCATGTACTCCAGAGATACTGCCTGACCTGCTGAGTGACTTCAGCACTGTGTGTTGTTTTAGGCATAGATGAAAGCTTTACTGGTTGGCGAGATGTAATGAGTGGCATTTGCATGAAGGCATTAAAAAGTCACAGAATTTGCTGATGTCAAAGATTAGTGGGAAAGTAAGTTGCAAAGGCAACAAAAGGTGGATACAAAGAGATATAGGCCGTTTAAGAGAATGGGAGAGGATTTGGAAATTTTTTTAATAACGTGGGAAAATGTAAAATTGTCCATTTTGGCAGGAAGTATGAAAAGCACTTATCTACATCGTGAGAGATTGTAGAATTATGAGAAGCAGAGAGATCTTGGCCGCTCTGGCATGATTCCCAGAGGGCTAACAGGAAAGTACAGCAAGCAACTAGAAATGATGACCGAACATCACTGTTTATTGTGAGAGGAACTGATTATAAAGTTAGGGTCATTATCCTTCAGTTACATGAGGCATTGGTAAGAACTTATCTAGAAATGCGTGTCAAATATTGGGTTCTTCATTCAACGAAGCATATTAGTACATTGGAACTAGTTCAGAGCTTTTTACTACACTGAGACACAGCATGGTCGGGTTGTCTTATTGAGGAAATCAACTGGCTGTTGTCTTATAGAATTTTGAAAAATGAAGCATAATTAAGACCCAAGATCCCAAAGGGTCTTGTGTATGTGGATGTGGATACAATATTACCTCTTTTGGGAGACATAATGGTCACTGTTCAAAAATAAAGTGTCATCGATTTAACATAACAATGAGATGACATTTTTTCTCAGGGTGCTTTGAATCTTTGGAATGCTCTTTCTCAAAAACCGGTGGAACCGGTTTAAGATATAACTGGATCAACTCCTGATAAGCAAGGAGTGGGTGAAAGGTTATCAAATGGTAAATGGGGTTAAGGCTACAATTATATTGGTAAAATAACGTTACTGAATGGCCAAGCTTCAAGGTCATGAGTCTTACTACTGCTCCTAATTTGTATGTTCATGTGTTTCTATTGGTTTCAGGAGTAAATTGTTATTGTATTGCAATACTACAAATACAGTAGAGCATATTTCTAATCTAGAACAGTTAATCTATGTGAGCATGTTGCTTTGCTTTTAAAATCCTCCATCATGACAATAGATAATAGGTGCAGGAGTAGGCCATGCGGCCCTTTGAGCCAGCACCACCATTCCATGTGATCATGTCTGATCATCTCTCCCCTTTTAGCTCTGCCATCTTTCCACCTCTAAGTATCCTACACCCTAATATATTTGAGTTCTTCCAATTCAGCATTTTGAAATTACAAAATGTAATCACTATTTCTGAATGTTTCGTCTTCAGTTTAAGAACCTAAGCTCTGGAATTCCCTCAACCAATCACTTTACTACATTCCTCCTTTATAATGCTCACAAAAACCTATAACGCAACTTTTGATCAGCTACCCGAACGTCGCCTTATGTGCTTGGTATCAATTCGTCAGTCAGTAATGTTCCTATGAAATGCCTTGGGATATCCTTGCTACATTGATGGCTTTTAAATGGAAATTTTAGTTCTTGCTGAGCCTTGAGGCTACTATTTTATATTTTCATACAACATAAAAGGAGACTAGAGATTCACTGGGTCTGTGCCAGCTCTCAGAGTAATTCCAATCCTCCTCGTGTTTTCTTACAACACTATCTCCTCACACCTATCAACTGCCCCATTATTCTTCTGTTAACCTACTGTCTCTGAGATGAGGTAGGAAACTGGTGCACGGGGAGGTGGTCACAAGCAGATTATGCTAACTCCACACAAACGGTACTAATGAAGAGGATTCAGTCCAGGTTACTGGTGCTCTGATTGCGTCACTATGTTTGCTGGTACATGAGATTATAACTCGCTCACGGGATTAAAGCACAACATGGTCATGTGAATTAAATGCCCTATTTCTACATTTGTATTTATTATGTAACTTATTTTAATGGTTTATGTTTTGCAGTTTCTACCAAATCATCATCTTTGGTCATAAACATCTACAATATGTTCTGGACGCAGGCTTTTACTGAATGTATTACGGTTGAGAAAACCAATAGTTATAGAATAAAAGATTCCTACATCATGGAAACAGGCAATCCAGCTCAACATGCATGTGGCCCTTGGTTCTGGACTCCTCCAACATTGGGAACATTTTTCCTTCATCTGGCCTGTCCACTCCTTTAAGAATTTTATATGTTTCTGTAAGATATCCTCTCATCCTTCTAAATTCCAGTGAATAAAGCCCAGTCGAACCAATATGCTGGCGGGGAGATTTGCAAAGGCTACTGGGGAGACTTTAAACTAGATCGGCTGGGGGGAGGGACTCAAATAGAGAAGGCAAGTAGTCCGTTTGTGAGGCAGGAGGCAGAGAAGAGAAGCAGTCAGATGCAACACGTAGGGAGGAAAGAAGAAAAGAATAACAAACGGAGAATAAGAAGTGGAGGGTTTCTTAAATGTGTGAGCAGAGAGACAGAGGGGTGTAAAATGAGGATAGGAGCAATAGGTAGCAAGGTGAAAAGTGGCAGGAAAACAAATCCAGGGCAAAAATCTAAAAGGCCACTTTTCAACATAATTGTAAAAGGGCCAAGAGTGTTGTAAAAACAAGCCTGAAGGCTTTGTGTCTCAATGCGAGGAGCATTCGTAATAACGTGAATGAGTTGAATGTGCAGATAGCTATTAATAATTATGATATAGTTGGGATCACGGAGATATGGCTCCAGGGTGACCAAGGCTGGGAGCTGAACATCCAGGGATATTCAATATTCAGGAAGGATAGACAGAGAGGAAAAGGAGGTGGGGTAGCGTTGCTGGTTAGAGAGGAGATTAACGCAATAGAAAGGAATGACATTAGCTTGGAGGATGTGGAATCGATATGGGTGGAGCTGCGAAACACTAAGGGGCAGAAAACGCTAGTGGGTGTTGTGTACAGGCCACCTAACAGTAGTAGTGGAGTTGGGGATGGCATCGAACAGGAAATTAGAAATGCGTGCAACGAAGGTAAAACTGTTATAATGGGTGACTTCAATCTACATATAGATTGGGTGAATCAAATTGGCAGGGGTGCTGAGGAAGAGGATTTCTTGGAATGTATGCGGGATAGTTTTCTAAACCAACATGTGGAGGAACCAACGAGAGAACAGGCTATTCTAGACTGGATATTGAGTAATGAGGAAGGGTTAGTTAGCAGCCTTGATGTACGTGGCCCCTTGGGCAAGAGTGACCATAATATGGTTGAGTTCTTCATTAGGATGGAGAGTGACATTGTTAATTCAGAAACACGGGTCCTGAACTTAAAGAAAGGTAACTTTGAGGGTATGAGACGTGAATTGCCCCTTCCTCAAATTAGGAGACCATAATTACGCACAATATTATCCCAAAGATGTGCAGGTTTGTAGGTTAATTGGCCTCTTTAAATTGCCCCTAGTGTGTAGTGAGTGGATGGAGCAGGCAGTACCCTACCTTAAGACATTGTTGGTGTCTTAACTCTGGTGCTCTTAAGACAGCTATTATGTAGGGTACAGCATGGTACAATACACAAGTACTCTGATCACTGGGATATTAGGTATTCTGTACTGTTTTGAAAGTGGTGTTTTCCGGATAAACCAGTGCAATATCAGTGTACATAAAACTGAATCAAACGGTATTTTTTTTTAATAACCCGAGTATTTAATTTGTAATCTTAACTCCCTGTTGCACACAATAGCTGTATTAGATTATGGTGCTGGAAAACCAACAATACTTAGAAATATTAAAGTAATTCTGATAATGCATTGCATCGCTAGTAATAAAATCAATTCTAATTACAGAATCATAAATATACGGTACAGATGTAGGCTATTCAGTTTCTTTAGAAAATGCAGTTAGAGTTTTTCCTTCAACTTTTAAGGCAGAATGTTCTGACCCACAACATTCTTACAATACATAACCATGCATGAGATACAAAACGTAAATGTCCCACAACTGGTGTTGTGGGACATTGGTCTGGCAAAGCTGAAGTGGCAGGGCTGTTTGGCTCAGTCTCGGCATCAGCAGCTCAGAACAACAGGGTCCTCTCTTGGGTTGACTTTTTGGGTCAATTAGTCTTAGGACAAGGTTGGCAATAGCTCCACCCCAAGAAGATCCACAGCTGCTTCTTGATTCTGCTCTGCATATTCTGCTCACGTTTATTATAGAGACAGAGAACTCTCCAAATCAATCGCGGGTGGGTGAATGGAGAGGCGTACAACAAAGGGCAGGTTGAGTTCTCTTGGCTTTGTTCAGATACTTTGTTATTTTCTTATGATCAAACAAAGGGATCCAAAGAACACCATCACCAATCCTTGATCAGCTACACTAAATCATACTCTCTTGGCCTACATAATTCAACAATAACTTCTGCAAGGAATTTCAATTTGTTCCAATTGGAACCGTGCTGGAATAGATAAAATAACACAATCACATTATAGAATCATACAGCGTGGAAACAGGCCCTTTGGCCCAACTTGCCCACACTGCCCCACCAATATTAGTCCCACCTACCTGTGCTTGGCCCTCTCCCTCTCAACTTATCCTATCCATGTACCTGTCCAAATGCCCAAGGGTCCTGGCAACATCATCATAAATCTTCTCTGCACTCTTTCCTATAACAGGGTGACCAAAACTGAATACAATACTCCCAATGTGGGCACATCAATGTCTTAACTGTAACATAAACTCTTAACTTCTATATGCAATACTCTGACTGCTGAAGGCCAATGTGCTGTAGGCATTCTTGACCACCTATCTACCTGTGATGTCACTTTCAAGGAACTATGTACCTGCACTCCTAGATCCCCTTGCTCTACAACATTCCCCAGAGCCTTGCCATTCATTGTGTAGGTTCTGCCCTAGTTAGACTTCCCAAAATGCAACACCTTGCACTTCTCTGCATTATCCATTCCTCAGCCTACCTGCCCAGCAAATCAAGATCTTGCTGTAATTTTTGACAACCATCTTCGCTATCTACAATATCACACACTTTCGTGTCATCTGCAAACTTACTAATCATGCCTTGTACATTCTCATCTAAATCTTTGATATAGATGGCCAACAACAATGGATTCAGCACTGAACCCTGAGGCATACAATGAATCACACGCCTCCAGTCTGAAAAACAACCTTCCACCCTCTACTTCCTTCCATGAAGTCAATTTTCTAACCAGTGGGCTAGCTCTCCTTGGATCCCATGTAATCTAACTTTCTACAGGAGCCTACCATATTGTACCTTGTCAAATGCCCTGCTGAAATCCATGTATACAACATCCACAGCTCTGTCCTCAACCTTTTAGGTTACACCTTCAAAAAACACAGATTTGTGAGACACGATCTCCGACGTACAAAACCTTGCTTGATATCCCCAATCAGGCCGCGTCTATTTAAATTCATGTATACCATCCCGCAGAATACCACAAATGTTGAACCCAAAGTCTAAAGTCTAAAGAGATCAGGATACAAGGTAGGTAAGTTGGGAAAACATATGATGAATGAACTAGCTGAGCATAGGATACAAACTGTTTGAGAAAGAACTGCAGATGCTGGAAAAATCGAAGGTGGACAAAAATGCTGGAGAAACTCAGCGGGTGAGGCAGCATCTATGGAGCGAAGGAATAGGTGACGTTTCGGGTCGAGACCCTTCTTCAGACTGATGTGAAATCCATGTCTGAAGAAGGGTCTCGACCCGAAACGTCACCTATTCCTTCGCTCCATAGATGCTGCCTCATCCGCTGAGTTTCTCCAGCATTTCTGTCTACCATAGGATGCAAGGTGAAATTTACAATCAGTTGAAGACAGGATGCTAGTCGGGACCGAATTGGAAAGGTGGTTCTTCTTCATTAGTTTCATTGCTGTATGTAAGATATCTGTGAACAACATGGCTACCATATACGGCTACAAAACATTAACAACTACCTTTCACAATAGTTTCAAGGATGTGAGTGCTGCATGAAGACATAACATGATGCTGTTAAGTATGTATTTTCTTTCAATTCCATTCAATGACATTAATGCTGAATTTGTAACCCAAGTAAAAAGAGTTTATTGCTTGTGTTGGGGCAATTGTAGTAGGAGAAGCATCCAATAGTCCAGAAAATCTCCTGTTATGACACAAAGGCCCTCAGATTCTGCATTACTGGAGATTTAAGGCATGCATGCTCTCTATATTTTTAAGTTACGTTTTCTTTACCTCGATAAACCATGAGGATCAAGGTCAAGATAACAAAATTAATAATGATCCATTAAACACCTACCAATTTCCGCCTTTGCTCTGGAATCCCAGTCACATCAACTGGATTTCGCTCCAACACGTTCAAAAATCTCACCTCAGGAACAGCTATTGCACAGATCACATGGACCCACCTAAACAGACAAAGGCAATTATTAAATGTTGCTCACAGAAACTTTGGATCTAACTACAAATTGTCTTTACATTTCCATTGAGAGCAATAGTGATATTAAATGTATTCACTTTCATTACACTGGGTTTCACCTTTAAACACTAATCCCAAAGTTGCTATAGTAATTCGACTCCATAGTCATTCGAACAAAAGAAATTACAAAATGTGGTAGATATGCCCCATCTATCATGGCTACTAACCTCCCCATGATCGAAGGGATCTATAGGAGATGCTGCTCAAAAATAACCCACATCACCCTACCTAGTCTCTCATTGCAGTCCTGCCATTGTAAAGAAGGTATAGGAGTCTAAAAACTGTGCCCCCCCCCAGGTTCAGGAACAGCTTCTTCGCAGCAACCAGGTTCTTGACCACCACAGACACCAATTAAGCCATGAAATACCTAGGTTGCAACTATGGACTTTTTTCCACTACTATTGGAGGTTTTTAATTTGTTAAACTTTTATTGTTTCCTATATTATCTATGAATACTTTGGTTAAAGACTTGCCATGCTGCTGCAAGTGAGAATTTCATTGTTCTGTTTTTTGACACGTCTGACGAATAAACACTCTTGACTTGACGCTCCTATGTAGGATGTGTGAATTGGACCTATCCCTTGGATAGTGGAGCTAACATGGAGTAAATTATAGAACTACTTATTGAGCTGAATGAGCTTGGACATTCAGGGCTGACGACCAGAAAAAAACACTTTTTTAAGAAGGGCAATGGAAAACTGTAACTTTCTCCTTCTCACCCATGACAACAAAGAATTTGTCAGAAAGAGCACATTTAAATTTGAGGAGGTGAGATAGAATGATTTGGTTAGTCATGTTTAAATGACGTTGAGTTTTCAGTTTCTCTATTAATCAGAGGCAATACTATTGTATCCACATAAATAATAATATAAACAACCAGCTTAATCCTACTTCCAGCTATATGTCCCTAACATTGCAAGTCATCACTTTCAAGTACAGATTTCAGTATTGCATAAATATAATGAGGATGTTCACATCTATCTCACTTTCGACAGCAAGTTCCATATCCCTCTCACGCTCGTGATGTGAAGTGGAATCCCAAAACGGGCAATCCAAGCTGCCACGACGGCACGAGCGCATGACTGGGTTGAAGTGTCCGTGAGCGGGATGGCCTCCGGCCACCGCGTAAAACGGACAGCCACCGTAAGCAGGTGAGAAAGACCCCGGGACGGAGGCAGTGGCCCCATGATGTCCACGTGCACGGCAAAGTCTTGAACGGGAGCACAGACGTGTCGATGCACCTTCGATGTCTGGTACGGGATGCATGCTCGGGCACAGCGACCGACCTGCTTCCGAAGTCCGTGCCACATAAACCTTGCGGCCACCATAGTGACCGTGGCCCGGATAGATGGGTGGGCCACCCCATGGATCACCTCAAACACACAACTGCGCCAGGCCGCCGGAACGATAGGCCTCGGCTGACCCGTGGATACGTCGCAGAGGATGGAACCCGAGGGACCAAATGGCACATCCTCAAACACCAAGCCAGAGATCGCGGTGCGGTACGCCGGCATCTCGTCGTCCTCCAGCTGGGCCACCGCCAGGGCGGAATAATCCATTCCCAAGGCCGGGGTACATCGTCGGGCTGCAGCTGCCAGACGGGACAAGGTATCCGCCACAAGGTTGCATTTCTTGGCGATGTGTTGAACGTCCGTTGTATACTCCGAAATAGCCGCTAGCCGGCGCTGCTGCTGGGCGGACCAAGGATCCAAAGCCTTGGTGAAAGCAAACTTGAGGGGCTTGTGGTCCGTGAAGGCTACGAAGGTAATGCCATTGAGGAAGTACCGGAAGTGCCGCTCTGTGAGGTGTAAGGCGAACAGCTCCCGGTCGAAAGCGCGGCTAAAGAAGGCGAGAGGCCACCAACGGCCATTAATAGACTGTTCCAAAACGGCGCCGACCGCAGAGTCCGAGGCATCCACGGTAAGGGCTGTGGGGGCGTCAGCCGACGGATGCACGAGCATAGTCGCCCAAGCCAAGGCTTCCTTTGGCCCTTCAAACGCCGCCAATGCTGCGTTCTGGGAAACGCCGGTGTCGGCCGCTAGTAGTCACCAAGGTGGCCGGCAGGATCAGCGTCCCACTGTATCTGCCGCTGCTTGCCCGTCAGCAACTGGAAAAGCGACCGCAAAAGCTTGGCAGCTGCCGGAACGAACCGGTGGTAAAATGTGACCATCCCTACAATTCCCGGAGGCCATGTACAGTAGCAGGCCGCGGGAACTGGCAGATTGCCTCAACCCAGTCCGGCAGAGGCACTGCTCCGTGCCGTCTCACTCAATGCCCCAGGAAGTTGATGGCCCGGAGGCCGAACTGGCACTTGCCAGGGTTAATTACGAGGCCATGGAAAAGTAGACGCAGGTGGGCGCAGTGTTCCTCTCGCGAGCGACTTGTCATGAGGATGACGTCCAAGTAGACAAACAGGAAGTTGAGCCCATGCCCCACGGTGTCCATCGGACGCTGAAAGGCCTGCGCGCCGTTCTTGAGGCCAAAGGGCATCAGCAGGAGTGATTACCCCGAAAGTGGTGATAATTGCCGTCTTGGGGACATAATCCGGTCGCAAGGGGATCTGGTGATATCCCCGGACTAGGTCGATCTTGGAGAAGAACCTAGCCTCAGGCAGATGGGCTGAGAAGTCCTGTATGTAAGGAATTGGGTAACGGTCAATGGTCGTGGCCTCGTTAAGGCGGCGGTAGTGCAGGTGCAGCGGGGAGGCCCATGGGCTGTTGGAGCGTCGAACGATGGCCATGGCCTCCATGCACCAAAACTGCGCCTTGGCTATGCGGAGCTTGTCGGGAGTGAGCGTGCGGAGCGGTGGAACCGATGTCAGAGTATGGTGCATGACACCATGCCTCAGGCTGGCTGAGCCGAACTTGCGGGGTGACAATGTCCGGACACTCAGCCAGTACCTGGGCGTAGACATTGTCAACCGTCGCTACGGGGTTACTGACCGGCATGGTTGGGCACAGCAGAGCACAAGGACATCTTCTCAAAAGTTGGTGCGTGGACGATACGTTGGCCCCTCATGTCCACGAGGAGCGACTGCGCCCGTAAGAAATGTGTGCCCAGCAGTGGCTGAGCCACGTCCGCGATAATGAATGGCCAGGTGAAATGGCACACGCCGAATATGACGGGAACCGTGCGGATGCCAAATGTGCGGATTGAACTGCCATTTGCAGCAGTTAACGGGGGGGCCCTCTTACCAACACGAATGTCCAGTCCAGATGAGGGCAAAACGCTGTCCACCAAAAACCCGAGCCCCGAGCGCCGGTCCCAGATATACAGGCGATGGATCCTGCCGGCCACTATGGTGACTATTAGCGGCCGGCACGGCCTTTCCCGGAAACGAACATGGCTGGCGGCATTGGCGGGCTGGTGAACCACAGCGCTGTTGGTAAAAAAAACACATCCTTCTCCCTGGATCTCCTCGGTCCTGCTCAGCCATCCTCCTCTCCTGTGCCATTTGTCTGGCCTGTGGCTCTTGTGGGCGTGGGCCTCTTGTGGGCGTGGTCTTGGGTCGCTGGGCCTTCCAGGGCGCCGAATCGATCTTCTCCAGCAATTCCAGCGCACCCAATTGCTGCCGGTCGGACAGGCACAGCTCATCGACATGCGCCGCTAGTCTGATCGGATCCTCGAAGCTCTTTCCCGAGGGCATACGGTCGCCGAGCCCGCCCATGTTGAGGACCAGACACACGCGCTCCATTCGGCTCGGCCCGTAGATCCGGCGGATTATGGAGGTAAGGTATGACCGGCCGTCTCCTGATCAATAGCGCTAAACACATCGTCGGCTGTTACATCACGGATATAGAATTGGGACTCGGCCTGTCGGAACCAAACCCCCGGGTGCGAAGTGCAAAATGTAGGCAGCTTCAGGGAGACCACGTTGAGTTCGGCCTCGTAGGCAGCAGCGACGGAAAGCATTTTTTTTTTCAAATTTTCCTTCCAGGATTATTCATCTGGGCGTCGGGGTCACCAGTGTAGCGGGGACTAGCAGGAGTGTGCATGAGACATATTTATTCTCTCCGATACTACTTCCTACTCCTCGAAGGTCACAGGCGTTGCCCTGCCTTAAATACTAACTCAGGTACAAACCCCGTGGCTAGCGACTCCCACACCGAGACGCCGCCCTAGGGTTCGTTGTGCCCGTGGCTTGCCACCAGGTGCCGCCAAAAAGGTTCCTTTGTCTTGCCTATCCTCACATTTCTTATATATTCCATTCCCATGCTTTACTCTTCTGTAATTTAAATTTGTTTGCCATTATTCTGCTCAATTTGCCAGACCATCAATATCTTCCTCGAGTCTTAAGGTTTTCCTCTTCATGTTCAACAACACAGCCAATTTTGGCAGCTTCCACAGGCTACTTTTTTACAGTCCTCACAGTTAAGCCAACATTATTAAAATATCATTACACAAAGCAAAAGATCAAATACCAAGAAATAATCAGCCTGCTCTTTAGGACCTTTTCAAAGTCTTGTTAAAATTCATCAAAGCACAGTCCTTATTGACCTGCCTTGTTACTTCCTCGAAAAATTCAATGTTATTCAGACCTGACCTTCCTGTAACAAATAAAGCACAGAGGCCTGTAAATTATATCCAAAACACATTGTATTAATGCACCATACAATCAAGTTTCTGAAGAAACAAATTATGAATAACAATTTGGGTCTTGATATTCACTCTATGGAGTCTGCACTTCACCTTCCTGCCCTTCATGGGTACCAAATGACACCTAAAGGGATCCTTCCAATGCAAGGCACATACACTGATTCTAACAATGGGAACAGATTTCACGTCTCCTCTTTTAAAGCATTAATCATCACAGTTTTCTCTCAGGGTCCACCAACATTCATGCCCCTCCATCATCCTCACCACCACATCGTCCAAATGAATCAAGACCCGGTTCAACTTTCTGCAGTTTTTTGTTACTCTGAACCCACCCCAACACATGCATCACCTCAACACTGCAGCCAATAACAACCCATTTACCCTTACCTTGATCGGATCCTTAAAATCCCATTTTTCCATGACCACCCCATCACACACAAACAAATGCCCAACCCACCCCCAGTTCTGTTGTCTTCCCTCACTTTGCCCCACAAACCTGCTGCAACACTGGGCTGTGACATCTTTACCTCAGCAATTGCGGAGTGAGCAGATGATACGTCTCTGACCACACTTAACATGCAACGTTTTATCAATTGCACACTATACCTTTGGCCTCATGCAAGAAAAAAAATTAAGTTGGGCAAAATGTTCTCTGGCCTGTTGCACACCGTCAACATAAGCAACCTCTCCAGATTGGGATGACATAAAACCAGACAACATTGGCCAGAACTAGGCCATTCGGCCCATCAAGTCTACTCGGCCATTTGGTCATAGTTGGTCTATTTTTCTCGCTCAACTCCATTCTCCAGCCTTCTCCCAATTACCTTTGATGCCCTTACTAAAAATACCCAATAACCTCCACAGTCATGAATTCCACAAATTCACCACCCTCAGGCTAAATAAATTCCCTATCATGAACAGCTATGTGCCACGTCACAGTTAAGGCAATTATCTAATAAATTACTTAGACTGATTCATAATAGTAATGCAAAATAAGATTAAATATTTTTGCAAAACCAGTATCCCCGTTTTCACTACAAATAGCGATGGTTTCAGTAACAATACTGCTTCAGCTTGGCTTTTTAGACAGCCTAATATTCTTATCCAGACACAATATACTTCTGGATCTTGTTATCCACTGACACGGGATTGCTCTATTGAGCAACGTCTTAACGATATGTGGATTATGAAAACTTGCGAGTAATTTCAAATGCTTTTTATAAATATGCTTCCATTTACCTTTTGTCAGTAGTACTTTTCAGTGCCCCACCTTGTAAGTTGCACAAACAGCAAGCCTGAATCGAGGAATAAAATACAAAAGATAAACAGAAAATTTAAAAACTATTGAAAATCTTTCCACCTAAACAATCACAATTAGACTGAATCTAAAAATATTAAATGTTTCCAGTTTGAATTAAAATTTTAATTGTTTTTAATTTCAGTTCTTGTAACAACCACATGAAATGTGAAAGCCATTCCCACAGGCCACTAGACTGGCACAAAGATATGTCTCAACATATGGTGTTGGCAGAATGGTTAAGTTACAAGTCCAGTAACCCAGAGGCCTGTATTGACATTGCAGTTTAGAGTTTGGAGAAACAGCTTTGAAACTCGGCCCCAGTCTATGCCGACCATCGATCACCCGTTCACACTAGTTCTATGTCATCCCACTTTCTCATCCACTCCCTACACACTAGGGGCAATTTATAAGTTTTTAAATAAACATTTATTGTTATCCCCTATTTAAGGCATTTGACAAGTTCCTCATGGTAAAGTGATCTGGTAGATTAAAATCCATGGGCTGCCTGGTGATTTTATACTTTGTATTCTGAACTGGCTTACCCATATAAGTCAGGGGGTTACGTTGAGAGATGTTATTCTGGCTGTAACCAATGGTGCTCAACAAGAATCTGTGCGAGGACTGATCATCCACCCTATCTATGCCTCGCATAATTTTATAAACTTCTATCAGGTCACCCCTTAGCCTTCAACACTCCAGAGAATACAATCAAAGTTTGTCTAACCTATTCTTGCAGCTAATACTCTCTATTCCAGACAGCATTCTAGTACACCTCTTCTGCGCCTCTTCAAAGCCGCCACATACTTTCTGCAATAGGTCATAAAGAATAGGAGTAAGATTAGGCCATTCAGCCCATCAAGTCCACTCCACCATTCAATCATGGCTGATCTATCTTTCCCTCCTAACCCCATTCTTCTGCCTTCTCCCCATAATGCCTGATACCTGTACAAATCAAGAATCTATCTGTCTCTGCCTTAAAAATATCCACTGACTTGGCCCCCACTGACTTCTGTGGCAAAGAATTCTGCAGATTCACCACCTTCTGACTAATTAAATTTCTCCTCATCACCTTCCAAAAAGAATGACGTTTAATTCTGAGGCTATGCCCTCTAGTTCTAGACACTCCCACTAGTGAAAACATCCTCTCCACATCCACTCTATCCAATCCTTTCACTATTCTGTATGTCTCAATGACGTTTCCCCTTCTTCTTCTAAATCCAGCGAGTAAAGGGACAATGCTGACAAACGCTCATCATGGGTTAACCTACTCATTCCTGGGATAATTCTTGTAAACTGCCTCTGAACCCTCTCCAGAGCCAGCATTTCCTTCCATAGATATGGTGCTCAAAATTGCTCACAATATTCCAATGCGGCCTTACCAGCGCCTTATAGAGCCTCAACATTACATCCCTGTTTTTGTATACAAGCCCTCTTGAAATAAATTCTAGCATTGCGTTTGCTTTCTTTACTACTGATAAGGCAGTCAGAACTGCACATAATACTCCCAATGCATCCAGTCTAATCATAGTCCAATAAATCTGCAACGTGACTTCCTGACTCCTATACGTAATGCTTCGACCGATAAAGCAGCACACCATAAGCCTTCTTTGCCACTCTCTATACCTGTGTTGCCACTTTCAGTGAGGTATGGACTTGACCCCCAAGATCCATAAGCACATTGATCACAGGCAGTGTGATGCTTCAATGTGGTTCATGATTCACATAGGGATTGCTATGATATACAAATACACTAAATGGACTCAATTGTTGTAATGCCAACACTTCTGCACAATTTCAACTGCTTATCCATAATCCTGACAAGAGCTTCCCAAATAAATCCAATGAAAAATATATTACATAATTCCTTGACAAACCCTTCACATGTGAAGCTGACATTAATAACTTAATATGTAGTCAATGACATGCTTGATTCTCAACAAATGAATCATCTGTCCATGGACTGCTTGGACATTAACCACATACTCAACGTCCTTCCCCTCACATGTTTCAGTCCACTACTTTCCCTTTGTTTATTCTCATACTGTCAGATCCTGAAGCAGTGCAAGGAACATTATGACATACATTTCTATTTGTTGTCCATCTTTCCTCTGGGGAGGAATTTTCTACAGTTAGGTTCGAAAAGATCATAGTGTTTCACAGACTTGTCAGTGTCAGGTATCTACAGTGGACGATATCACAACTGACTTGTTTTAAAGGCCATTGCTGGCTCAAAAGCATGTTTTTAAAAGACCAGCAATTTCTGTGAAAGCTCGCTACAAAGGCTTCACTTCCACAAAAGTTTACCAACTGCAGGCATCACTACTTAAAACCGTTTCCAGAAATAAATCCCTCAACAAATAAATTATCCTGTGGCAAAGTTCTTGTCATTTATTATCAGTATTCCTTATTTCAGTGGCATCCATTTTCGGAACTAAAGCTGAATTTATTCTTTTCACCATTGAATGTCCACACACGATGGCTTTCCAAATGTTACCAATAGTAATCAAGAGAAAATGAAATGTTTTTTAATTTCTCCTCCCGGGAGCATCTAGGCTAATTGGAGCCTCTCTTAACTTACTCCGAGAAAGATGAACTAATATTGTCCAAAAAGGGAATTTCTGACAGGTATTACACTGGATGTAACAGCGGGAGGATGAGAAAGCTGTCCACCAATTAGCTGTTTGGGGAAGAATTGTCACCATTCTATTTCTAAATGGTAAGGCAAAGCACAAAACTTTCAAAACCATGTTTAATTGAAACTGTTCATTAATTTCTCTCACTGCTTGTACCCCAATCCCAACAGTCAAGATAACTTAGCAATTCAGAATTCAGATGCTGGATCTCGATTAGTTCAAAATATTTGTGTAGCATATTGCATGGAGCACTCACCGCTGTCCAAGCATTAGCTGTACATCGTGAGCAGGTCCAGCCGTCTTTGACTAAATCTGGTCGAATTCCATAACAACCTGTAAATAGAAAATCAGCTCGTTGGTAATGTTGACAAACATACGCGCCTCTCCTCAGGCCAGTGCCTTAATTATTGTTGTTCCTAAATATTAATAATTAATCCCCATTTCCCTCAGTATGATTATTATCTGAATGGCAGATTATTACCTGAATGGTGTCAAATTAGGAGATGGGGAGGTGCAACGAGACCTGGGTGAGCTTGTACATCAGTCTCTGAAGGTAAGAATGCAGGAACAGCAGGCAGTGAAGAAAGCCAATGGCCTTCATTGCGAGAGGAGTTGAGTTTAGGAGCAAGGAGGTCCTACTGCAGTTGTACGGGCCCTGGTGAGACCGGACCTGGAGTATTGTGTGCAATTTTGGTCTCCTAATTTGAGGAAGGACATTATTGCTATTGAGGGAGTGCAGCATAGGTTCAGCAGGTTAATTCCCGGGATGGCGGGACTGACGTCTGATGTAAGAATGGGTCGACTGGGTTTTTATCCGCTGGATGAAGAGGATATCTTATAAAAACATCTAATATTCTTAAAGGATTGGACAGGGTAGATGCAGGAAAAATGTTTGCGATGTTGGGGGAGTCCAGAACCAGGGGTCACGGTTTAAGAATAAGGGGGAGGCCATTTACGACTGAGATGAGGAAAAGCTCCTTCACCCAGAGTGTTGTGAATCTGTGGAATTCTCCGCCACAGAAGGCAGTGGATGCCAATTCACTGGATGTTTTCAAGAGAGAGTTAAATTTAGCTCTTAGGGCTAAGGCATTCAAGGGAAATGCAGAAAAAGCCGGAATAGGGTACTGATTTTAGATGATCAGCCATAATCATATTGAATGGCGGTGCTGGCTCAAAGGACCGAATGGCCTGCTCCTGCACCTATTTTCTATGTGTCTATGAGGAGAAATTAGTGTAGAATTAGGTTTTACTGCAAAGCTGAAACAATTCTCGAAAATTAGCAGTTACAAAGAAATATGAAGCACGAGAAGTGTTTCACCCAGGTTGTGAATCTGTGGAATTCTCTGCCACAGAAGGCAGTGGAGGCCAATTTACTGGATGTTTTCAAGAGAGAATTAGCTTTAGCTCTTAGGGCTAATTGAATCAAGGGATATGGGGAAAAATCAGGTACGGGGTACTTATTTTGGATGATCAGCCGTGATCATATTGAATGGCGGTGCTGGATTGGAGGGCCGAATGGCCTTCTCCTTCACCTATTTTCTATGTTTTCCATGAGAACTATTAGTCATGAAAACATAACTGAAACAATTATGAAGTATGGTCGTGATCATCTACATTGCTGCCTCTTGCAATACAGACAACATAAAAACAATGGTAAACTTTTATTTTAAATCAATTTTCTGTATAGTTATTTTATGACGAGGTAGGACCCAATGGGCAAGTCTGCTATTTTTGAGTAATCCTAATCCCTGCCATAAGAAAACCCAGAACATGAAATTCAAAGTAAGAGTGTTTCAGCAGGAGTACGGGTTAATCGTGGTACAATGAGTCTTTGTGCAGGTAAAACAATAAAAAGCAATCATTGGCCCATTGAAAGTGGTTCTTCAGTTCTTGTGTGATTTCCTTCATCAAATGAGAAAGCAGTAAATGACCAGCAAAAGTGAAGAACTAATTTGCTTTTGGGGATAATGCAAAGCATAAAAAAACCCCATCAATGGCAAATAAATGTACAGTGGAGACACTTCAAAGCTACCTTGTGTCCATAAATTCAGGATCAGACTTTTACCATTCACATTCTGACTGCAGGCTCTTCTAACTATTAGAGCATTAAAGCTTCTTCACAATAACTAACACAAATGAATGTGTAGACTGATTAAGCCTGACTGAAACATAGTTGCCACAAGGTTCACAACATATCCTCCTCCATTCCATAGTTTTTTTGTTGTTGTTCATTAGATATGAAACTGTCACTTCTCTGATTTAGGTTAACCTCAATTCTCAAAAGAAAATAATTATGTCTGAGGATCTCAGCATAAATATTTTACAAACGGGACAGAAGTTATTATTTTAATTTAACCAGTTTTCATTGGCACAACAAAACAACAGGACTAACATCATTTTATTGCCTCGTCTCCCACACCAAGAGATGATTTCCAGCTCAATATTTTTATTTATAAGGCTGCAATCAACATTTGAAATTCACCATTCAAACAACTATTTTAAAATCTGAACACCAGAAAAATAGCTTTGCTCATCGCTACCACAAAATATTCTCAAATAATTCATCTCAACAATTGTCTTAGGCACCTTGTAGGAAACAGGAAATATATGGGCTAATGGACACCTGCTATTGCAAAGATAAGTTCAAACGTGGGTGGAAATTTATATCCAGTCTGTTTTCTATTGGATTGAATTCAATTTATACTATGACATTCTACTTGAGTTCAATTTCTTGAATGTAAATTCAGTACATCTGCAGCCTGAAATTTTTATTTAGCGATTGGATTGTAGATGGAGCTAATGTGCAAGTATACTCCAAAAAAATAGACTGGCAAACAGATAACTTAATAAGCAAGTTCGGTATTCCGAAAAACGCAAGGAATCATGGAATTTGTCAAAGGTTACTCGCGATGAACATTCTCGGCAGCTGTGCTGCTGCATGTATACAGACCTGCATTTCATCAGTAGTCAGGATCGAACCCGGGTCTCCCGGCACTGCAAGCGCTGTTGAATTGCTACTGGACCGTCCCCGTCCCCTCCTGAGTGTCCCATCCCTGTCCGGGGGCGGCCGGAGATGTCCGGGGTGACCCTGGACTGACGGGACACCGGCCCGGTGCAGTGGCGGCCCAGACATACAGCCAGCGCGGAGAAGAAGCGCTAACTCCAGCTCAACTCAGCTCAGCATGAATTTAGGAAGGGGAAATCATGCTTGACTAATCTTCTGGAATCTTTTAAGGATGTAACTTGGAAAATGGACAAGGGAGAGCCAGTGGATGTAGTGTATCTGGACTTGCTGAAAGCATTTGATAAGTCCCACATAGGAGATTAGTGGGCAAAATTAGGGCACATGGTGTTGGGGGTAGAGTGCTGACATGGACAGAACATTGGTTGGCAGAAAGGAAACAAAGAGTAGGGATTAACGGGTCCCTTTCAGAATGGCAGGCAGTGACTAATGGGGTACCCCAAGGCTCGGTTTTGGTTTTGAAATTTGAGGAAGGGCATTCTTGCTATTGAGGGACTGCAACATAGGTTCACAAGGTTAATTCCCGCGATGGCTCGACTGTCATATGCTGAGAGAATGGAGCGGCTGGGCTTGTATATTCTGGAATTTAGAAGGATGAGGGGGATCTTATTGAAACATATAACATTATTAAGAGTTTGGACACGCTAGAGGCAGGAAACATGTTCCCTATATTGGGGGGAGTCCAGAACCAGGGGCCACAGTTCAAGAATAAGGGGTAAGCCATTTAGATGAGGAAACACTTTTTCACACAGAGAGTTGTGAATCTGTGGAATTCTCTGCCTCAGAGGGCGGTGGAGGCCGGTTTGGGTACTTTCAAGAGAGAGCTAGATAGGGCTCTTAAAGATAGTGGAGTCAGGGGATATGGGGAGAAGGCAGGAACGGGGTACTGATTGTGGATGATCAGCCATGATCACATTGAATGGCGGGGCTGGCTCGAAGGGCAGAATGGCCTACTACTGCACCTATTGTCTATTGTAACTCTGCCTGTCACTCTAGGTTAACCGACAGCCCTGGACCGACAGGACACCAGCCCGGAGCAGTGGCGGCCCAGGCTTACAGCCAGCGCGGAGAAGAAGCGCTAACTCCACTGCTCCGGGACAGCCAGAGTTGAGCTGGAGTTAGTGTTTCATCTTCGCACTGGCTGTAAGCCTGGACCACCACTGCTCCGGGCCGGTGTCCCGTCAGGCCAGGGTCACTCCGGACATCTACAGCCGCCTCCGGACAGGGATGGGACACTCGGGAGGGGACAGGGACGGTTCAGTAGCAATTCAACAGGGTTCGATCCTGACTACGGATGAAATGCAAGTCTGTATACATGCAGCAGCACAGCTGCCGAGAATGTTTATCACGAGTGAACTATGACCTGGGCATGCGCAGTTGGAATACCGAACTCGCTTATAGAATGATAAGACTTTTCGTGGGTCACTGTCGTAGACTCGTTGAGAATGGATCAGACACCAAGGTGTTTGGGGGGTTAGAATGACTGGAATAGGGAGATCCGAGGGATTGCAGCAATGTCTGAAACACCATATTTTCAGCTAAGACATTAAATGTGTCTGCTCGTTTAGAAAGTGGTGCCTAGATTAGGATTCATTAATAAAAACCAAGTCTCTTATCTAATTTACTATTTGTGAAACCTTTTGTTTTGGTCTATTTATTCGGCACAACTAATTTAATAATGATATGACAATAGACAATAGACAATAAGTGCACGAATAGGCCATTCGGCCCTTCGAGTCATCACCGCCATTCACTGTGATCATGGCTGATAATCCACAATGTTATTAGCTGTGAAGCATTTTGGGATCGCAAAGGTTCTAAAGGCTCCGGGTTAATTTGTCCCTTCTTTTATTACCCCTCTGCCCTTTATCTGAATAACCTTGTGCATTTTTCAAAGTTATACATAACATAACTTCGTCAATACATATGAATTCAGAGAAAACATTCCTTTTGATATCGTGAGCATTTCCACTCTCCGAAAAGTCGACCGATCTACGATTCACTTCCAAAATATACTGGCTCAATTTTGTTTTTTTCTGTTTCTTATACATGCGTTTGACTGTTCCACAATGAAGTAGGTAATTTACGTTAAAAGAAGCGCCTATCAGATTTACGTAAACTTGCATGCAAAAGAAATCGAATTGTGAAATTACAGCAACATCTACATGTTATATATTACAGCTACATGTTCAATGAAAGGCTGAACGGAACGGCATCAGGGGTAATTCTCCCCATCAGGCCAAATAATAAATGGCCTCCAGAAAAGAGAGAATAATTCAAATCAAATACATCAGAAATGTGGAGATATGCAATGATGCATATTATTTTCTGCCACAATTATGGAAGCACATATTTCACAGTGCAGCGGTACAACTGGTTTGGTTGCAGTGGGCAATCTACAATTGCAGTAACTAAACAAAGTGATGTGATAGAACAGAGCTCACAGCAAGTGTGCACAGCAGACAACTGCTGGAGTACAGCTAAAGAGATGGGCATTTTAGCAATCCCGTGTGCTTTGCAATGCTATTTGGTAAGCACAGTAAAGTTTTACACATTCTGCTACATGTTGGAAGATGATGGTGCACTGACACGTTATGGAGTGAATTGTTGACAGAACGCATGCAGAATAAAAAGGTGCACACACTGCCTACATTTCAGTAGCTTTCTAAGTTTCTGCCATGCCATAAGAAATATGTTGTTTACTGTATAACTTTTCATTCAGTGTTCCTAGTTTTATGGCAGTTCATGAACAATTAAATAGCGTGGAGGAGGCGAGAGATAACAATGCACAGAAAGGTGAAAATTGCTCATGTGTGCAACAAGAAAGTCAAATCCATTACAACTAATTATTTGTTATGTGCAAGGAGGAACTGCAGATGCTGATTCACATCCACAAAATGCAGTAACTCAGCGGGTCAGACATCGTCTCTGGAGAAAAGGAATGTTTCGGGTTGAGACCCTTTCTATATAACCATATAACCATATAACATATAACAATTACAGCACGGAAACAGGCCCTCTCGGCCCTTCCAGTCCGTGCCGACCATTTGTTTTCCCCTAGTCCCATCTACCTGCACTCAGACCATACCCCTCCATTCCCTTCACGTCCGTATACCTATCCACTTTACTCTTAAATGTTAAAATCGATCCTGCCTCCACCACTTCTGCTGGAAGCTCATATACTTCTTATATAGTCTATTCTCAATGGTAATCAAATGGAAGGTATTATGAATGTTTGCTGTTGTTCTTCAGTCTGTGCCCAAATGTTGTCTGGATCTTGATGCATGCTTGTGGTATGCCAGACACTGCTCATCTCTAGCAAAATAGAATCGAACCATCTATCTTTGATAATTAACAGCAACACTACCAAAGGGATAAGACCAAGACAAAATGGATTTATAAAAGAGAAATCATGTTTGACAAACCTAATTTACATTTTCCAAAGACATAAATTGTAGAATACATAAGATGGAACTAGAGCATGTGGTGTACTGGATTTTCAGAAGGCCTTTGATAAAGTCCTATATAAGATGATCATGTAAAAAATTAAAATACATAGGGTTTGGGATAATAGAGTGTTATGGTGTGAAAATTGGTTGATAAAAAGATAACGGACTGAGACAATAAACATTCTTTTTAGGGTGGCAAGCAGTGACTGGTTGGATTGGTGCTCCATCCTGAGCCATTCACCAGAGACATTGATTATTTTGGATGAGAAAAAAAGAGTGGGATGATAAATTGGGAGGAGGAGGTGAAGAGGATTCAAGGCAATTTAGGATTCAAGGCAAGTTCAGTGTGTGGGCAAATACACAACCAATTGCATTATAAATGTGAAGTTATCTACTTTGATAGGAAAAATGTTGAGGCAGAGTAATATGTAAATGGAGATAGATTTGGAAATGGAAATGCACAGATATGGCTGTCCTTGTGTACAAATCACTGAAAGTAAACATTTACGTTTGACAAGCAGTTAAGAAGACAAAGAGCACGTTAGTCTTCACTATCTACAGTTTTTGATTTCAGGATCAAAAATGTCTTCTTTTAATAATACAGTGCCTTGGTGAGAGGACATGTGGAATATTATGTCCTTACCCAAGAGAGGATATAATTTTCTCTGAGGGAGCGTGATTAAGGCTCATCAGACTGATTCCTGGGGTTGTTGTCCAAGGAGAGGCTGGGTCACCTTGGCCTGTATTCACGAGTTTCAAAGAATGAGAGATCGCCTTGAAACGCACAACTGGCTGGTTGGATGTATGGTCGATGTTTTTACTAACTGTGGGGTCTAAAAATATGGTTTCACTGTCTCAGGATAAACATTTATTACTGAGATGCGGATAAGTTTATTCACTTAAAGTGTGATGAACCTTTGGAACACTGTGGAGAGCAAGTAAAAAAAATGTTTAAAATGAAAATATAGATTTTTCGATAGGAAAGGCATCAAGGGAATGATGATAGAGTGAAAATACAATATCAAAATTAAGGATTGTACTCATTTCTTCTCACTTTAGTGATGGTACTGACAGGGCTGACACCAAATGGTCTGTTCTGCTCTTGTGTATCTATGTTTCCCCTCGTGCAGGTCATCGCTGACCAAATACTAAAATGGACAAGCTACATAAATACTGCAGCTGAGAAAGCAGGTCAGAGCTTGTTATCCAGCAGAGAGTGACTCAGCTCCTTATGCCCCATGGCCTTTTCATCGTATTCATGGCACGTCAGGAGTGTGGAGGGAATATTCTCTGGTTGATTGTATGAGTTCAACTTCAACAATACTCAAGCCACTTGACAGCATCTAAAACAAAGCAACACTATCCACCACCCCTGAACATTAACTCCCCTCCACCAACAGCATATGGTGGCTGCAGTTGGTAGCGTTGATAAATGTATCAATTACTTGCCTCGCCGTTGGTAGCATTGATAAATGTATCAATTACTTGCCTCCAACAGAACCTTCCCACCCATGACCTCCACCACCAAACCGGCAGCTACTGCTTGGAAACACCTAACGCAGGTTTCTCTCCTAGCTCCCTAGCTCACAACATCCTAGCTCGGAAAACAGAACAGTGAATACACTAAACAAAAACACTACACTAAACTGCAGCAGTTCAAGAAAGTGGGTCACTACTTTAGGGATGGGCAATAAATTCTGACCTTGCCAAGGATACCCAGATTCCAAATAATGAACAAATACAAAAAGACTGCAGTCATCTGGAGATTTAAAAAAAATAATACAAAGGTATACTTTACCTTTGTTTAAAAATTAATACAAAGGTATACTTTACTTCATAGCTATTCTATATCTATCTTTTCTACATTCTAACTTTGAATACATGAAACATTCATTCTACATGGAGGATTGTTAACATGTAGTCAATATGAGATGCACAACTGATGAAGACAGAAATTCTGTAGCATAGTGTTTGCAATGTGCTGCTTTGGAAATATTGGTAAGGAATTCGTAACTGTCCACTTCCGAAAGGAAATAATCACCACAGTTACTTAAATGGTCGATCAACAAGCACGGGATCCTCGAGGTATTGAATAAATAAATAAATTTCAATGGGTGAATAAGAAAATGGAGGTGCTGGCAAATTAGATGGATAAACATTGTCCACCCATGGAAATGTTTCATGTGAAATATGAGGAATGCTGAGAATCAATACCCTAGCTAAACAAAGAGCAGAATCTCAATTTTTCAATGAATGCTCTGTAGTCAGAGCACAGCAATACAAGAATAATTAATGAGATCAAGCCGTTAAACATGCAGAAGCCACAAAAACATATCAAACCTTTCACTATGATTGTGCTGTAGTATTGTCTGTCATTTAGGAAATAATATCAATGTTCCCCCTTTTTTCCCCACAGAATCTCTTAACATGGAATACTACCAAGCTTAGTCAGACTCCTTCAGCTGCCTAATTAGTTTTCTTTTCTGTTTCTTGCACAAAGCCCTGTAAATCTTTCCTCTTTAAATACAGGTTTAATTCCCCATTGGGAGTCTTCACAGAATCTGCCTCCATCATCTTTTCAGATCGTAAATTGTTCTCATTTTACCAATTCCCCTTTATCAACGACATTAAACCTGTGGTTACTGGAGCTTCTAGCACTGGAAACAGTGGTTAAACAATCAAACCTTTCCTAACTTTGAATATTGCTATTAAATTTCTCAACAAGCTCTGTGCAGAGGAAAGTAATCCAACTCTGTAATCCATCTCCTTACTGATATTCCTAATATAGATGGGAGAAAAGTTCCAAAAGAAGCTACACAGGTGTTGAGGTACAACACTGCAGAAGGCAGAAATTCCGCAGTAGGTAGTCTGTAATTTCTTGCTTTGGAAAGCTTGGATATAAATTAAAACTGCTTATATATATCAGAGCATTCCCAAATGATGAGCTTAGAAACTGTGATCATTAACGTGTAAGAGCTCATGCACAGAAGTTACAAACGTTAGTACACAGGTAAATAAAAAGTAATAAATCTAATGGAACACAAAGCCTTCACCTGAAGCAAAAGTTATGCTTCAGCATATAAGGGCCTGGTTAGAACCCAAATATATAGCATGTATTCTAGATACCATACTCCCTGGAAGGACAAATTGGCACCAGAGAAAGTGGACTAGAGCACTACTGGCATGATGCTTGGATTAAAATACTTAAATTATGGTACAGATTTCATGGACTAGCATTTTACTCCCTCAAGATTTAGATTCTTTGTAAACTAAAGGGTAATCAACACAATGATTAAATAATTTATATGGTAGGTAGAGAAAATAAAAAATCAGGAACAACACAGCAGAGTCTAACACATTTGGGATAATGTTAGGAAACATTCCTTCACATCAGGGGAGATATCTGTTATCTTGGTCTTTCAAAAGGCGCTCAAGATAATTGAAAGTTTCAGAACAAAATTGGGCAGGTCTTTCTTGCAGAAATGAAACACAACAATGACAGGGACATGGAGCAAAGGTACAGCTTTGACTTAATTAAAACCTGTAGACACAAAAGGTTGAACAGCCTTCTTCAGTTCCTAGGGCTCTAACCCAATATCATCCTGTATCTTCTTCAAAACCATGACTTCCAGCTTGCTACAGGAGGAAAGGCCACGACAGAATGAAGCACAGACTCGAGATTATGTATGCTTGAATGGTCCTTCGTCATTCTGTTTACACTTTTCAATGAGAAATTTTGAATTCGGACAGAATTTTAATTTGGAAAACATGACATTGAGTCTAATAGTCTCAGCGACATGGATTAATAGATTGGAGAACTTTCAAGGAGTTACATTTTGACAATATATTTTCTGTACAAATTAGATACTTACTAGCGTGGACCTGTAGACAGCATCTTGCACAGGAAATTAGCAAGCTGGTCCCATCTTCACCGATGTACGAGTTTGTAGGCAAAGGCTCTGTGTTTTCTCCACCTGATGTGAAACACATTTCAGGGATGATTGGCTTTGTCTTTTGCCCAACCTTGGCAGCCACTGAGATGGAATTTCCTTCGGCAATGGAAATGCCCTGAGCAATTTCTCTTTCAGGCTTTAAAAATAAATTTTAAAATAATTTAAGAATCAATAGGGGCATTTGCAATATAATTTTGCAACCATAATTTCAACCAATGACGTGCAATTTGTTTAAAATCTTTCTAGGCAAAGAAAAAACATTCAGCACATGACCTCAGAGGCCAAGAGAACAGTACAAATTATCCACATCCCATGTTGTTTCTCCCAGAGGAGTCTGTTAACTTGACAGGCAGGAACAAGTAAGTGAAAAGCTGCCCAAGGATAAAATAAAATTCAGAGACTACAATTCATCTACCGGCTGTATTGACCTATTCTATTCTCAAGTGACAACAAAAGAACACAAGCCCTCTGGACAACATGCTGACAGTCAACTTTAAAATATTATCCATTCACATTTTGTCACTATTCACCCTATTTTTCCCCGAGCTCCGTCCAACCTCCTTTCCTTTTAAATTTTAAGGCTCTTTAAAATATTTGGTAATATTTTCTTTAAAAAAGTATACAAAATTAACAGCAATACCTGTTACTACCACATGATTGTTTTCTGAATTATCAAGACCTCAGCTCATAAATGAGGAAGCTCAGCTGGAAATTCTGCTGGAGATCAGCCAATTTCAGGCAAAATGTTAAATTACATTACTTCTTCATCCATGTGTACATATTAGTAATCCCGATTTTTTCGTATTTATTGATGTGATGGATATGACCACAGCTGGGAAGATTAGATGTCCTTCCACAAATGCACTTGATCTGGTTGACTAGCTGAGACATTTCACAGGGTAGTAAAGAGTCAACTGCATCCAAAAGCTTGGAATCACATTTAAACAAGGCAGAGTAAGGATGGACGTGTTTCCTTATGGATATTTTGTTGAAACATCCTTTTTAATTCCACCCCAGTTCCTGTGGTGGATTGTGAATATCAAAACCTGTGCAAGTGATGAGTTTTATTAACATTTATAGGAATACACTTCTACATAAACACATACATTAATCGCATAGTTTTGTGTTATGTGAAATCTTGACATATTTCACTAATATGCCATGGAATTAAAAGTATTCTGTCAAAGAAAATGCCATAGGGATGATATAAAAACCTGGACTGTGAGTGTCCATATTTGAAAAAAATGTTCAGAAATTACAACAGACCATGGACCCCCAAAGTCAGCAGAAGAGGAAATTGAACCTGATGGCACATGTGTGTGTAGATAAACTTGAAAATGGATCTTCTCTTAGCCAACATTATGTGGATTTGATGTTCACCCATGGATCCCCATTTGGTGACATTTTACATCGAAAAAGGCCTGAGAACAGCATGATGTTGCTAGCAATGCCCAGTAAGACCCAGGGTCATTGTATTTGTAGTTACTGATCATCTGTTGACCAATTCTGCCCTGTTCTGTTCACTGGTTATCTTAAACCAGAATAAATAGTACTTTCAATATACTGAATATTATCGTGCAAATTGTTCTCAAATATTCCTTCTGCATCGCCTCGCCCCCCTCCAATAAGGTTGTATCATGTCGACATTATACAAACACATTTAAAGATCATTTTCAATTACTTGAAGATGTCAAATTCTATACGTCTCTGTTTGATGTCGAACAGAATTCAATTCAATATCAATCTCACTTTAATCAAAAGTTTGTTGCAAATGTAACATGGGCACATTATTTAGCCTTCCATCAATTTTAGAAAAAATTGTGCTTAGATCTTGCTACATGAATTTATTAATCAAAAAATTCAAGTGAATAAATAAAAATATATTGTAAAAACAAACTTATCTTTTCTAATGTGTGAAGTTATATTCCTTTCTAGCACCCAGACATCAAGAAAATGTACTTGTCTTCTAGCCAGTGCTCACAACAGGGTTTTGCTTAAGAAATTAGAAATTGAGCATTCATTGAAAAAATAGAATTTAGATACAATTCAAAAACAATTTATAGACACTTTCTTTTTAAAGGTACTTTGCGGGATAAAAATAAAATTGAATGTTGGGCTGAAGGAGCAGAGATATGATGGAGGAGCAAATGCTTAATCAGATATTTCAAGAGAGATGTTAAAAGCAATGAAGTATTCTAGTGCTTGGAACATTACCGCTGATAGGCACTGCCAGCAATGAAGGTCAAAGGCAACAATGTACACACAAGAAAATGATGATCTAATATCTTGGAAAATGAGAAGACAGTAGCGAAGTCAGCCAACTGTGCTGGTACTGTTCTGGGAGAGAGGCCAAAGTGTTCATGGCAGACGTTCCCATAGTAGCTATAAGCATCGTCTAATTCCTGGATCGTCTACAAGCCATAGCCCAAGCTCTCTTGTGGACCTCTATGATTAATTCACCAGTCTCAGTCTAGTTTCACGGGACTGGGTGGTTGTTGGCATATTCACCACTCTCAAATTTGCCAAATTTGCTTGGATTTCTCATTATTTTGGAGCTGTTGGCAGTCCTTCAGTTGGCTATGAGCATAATTTCCATCAGGCAATCTTCAGGCACAGACTTCAAACTAGCAATGACTCCAACCATCTGGAATAGTCTATGCAGATCCTGGGCTGGGTCTCCCAAGGGCCTCTTTCCTGCTGATCTATTGACCCCAACTGACGATATTGAATGTGGAAGCTGCTCAAACCTTTATCCTGTAACCAGCACAATGTAAGAGCTCAGCCAGTGGTGGAGCATATGGTTTTGAAGCCAGGATTCTGATGCACAAAACTGTTTTGTCAGAAAAGCACAAGGGCAGGAAAGTCATTTTACCCATCTAATCCAAATTCCAACAATTTCTCTATGTAGCCTGTAATTCTCAAACACAGTAGCATCACAACTTTGTTAAGTTTGTATCTCCATTGTTCTTACTATGCTTTTTATTTGCCTCGAAGAATATGGTTGATCCAACATGAACTGATATTCCTTGTTCAATTGCTTTCAGAAAAGCTGAGTCTGAAATGCCCTGCCTTGCACATTTCATAGAGGTCAAAAAGTGGAACACGAAGAGCGAATCAAATCATATTGCTACATAAACCATCACGTCAAGGTTTACTGCCTGCCTTATGTAAAGCTCAATTAAGCCCTATGATCTTTGATTTACCCATGTAAGGACAAATCTTTGGTGCCAATCTTTATAAAATGTAATGGTTTTTCACAGATGTGGATAATTGGTTAATTACAAACAATTAGGTCACAATACAATGCATTTCCCTAATTGAGTTTCTCCATTTCTACTTCACTGAACTGCACAAGTACTTTCTTTGGTCCAAAACACCAGAATTACTTCTAGATGGCTAATTAGTAATCATCTCACAATATGTTAATTTTGAACCTTAATTTTAAACAGATTTGAACTTTGCATAATTTAACATTAATTCTTGGAATAACATTTCAAAAATGTAATTTGTAACGAGTGAATAAATGCATCTTGTTTAGGGTGTTTTATCTTTCATATTTATTCCTTCCATTTTGTCTTCAGAGCCCATGTTTTCGCAGCCAACTAATCAAAGGAAGCCAAAGGGACCCTTTGCAATGGAGCAGCATGCACTGTGTGGTTTATCACAAAGGAGATACACCACTCTGTTGACAATGAATGCAAGCACCATTGAAAGTCTCTGTGCAGAAGGGACCTTTGTGCTCTGTTTTAAAGCACAGGTACTTCCTTGGCATTATGTGGAAAGTTCAGAGCTACCAAATTCTTCGTCTACTCAACATTGCGAGCCAGACCAGAGCAACTCTCATCTTCTGAAATCACATTTAAGTGGCAAATCACATTTCCTGTTCAAAAAACATACTGTTGGAGCAACTCAGAAGGTAGGGAAATGGAGAAACGACATTTTGCGACCCATCTTCGCACTGTCCACTTCCCTCCACAGATACTGCCGGATTCACTTAGTTCCTCTCGCAGTTTGTTATTGCTCAAGATTCCAGCAGTTGCAATCTCTTGTTAAAATCAGATTTTAAAGAATAAAGATCAAACATACAACAACCAATATAATCAATAAATCATATGGATCAGCATTATCAGTATTAAGTGTGCAAAGACGTTCTTTACCTGGTAGTAGGGATAGAATAGCGTACAGATAGCGCAGAATGGCTCAGTTAGTGCAGCAGATCCATTAAACTTCCTTTCTGCCAAAAAGTTGTATGATTGACTTTGCCAAAGGTGAGCAAGCGGCGCCTTCCAAGCCTCTGATTCAGCTTGATCTTCTTCACTGGAGAAAATCGGCATTTCTATGGGGGATAATAGCAAATCAATACTAATTGTACCAATGTATGTACATGATTGCCAGTATCCAGTCCAAAATGATATTGGCTACTTTTCAGCAAATGAAGGTAATATTTTTGGTTGCTTTGCTTAAACTTAATAATATGGCATTACTATTCTCTGCAGGTCACGTGGTCTGGCTTCTAGGTCACGTGAAACATTGCCTCTGTCCACTGCTTCCATTATTTGGAAATCGCTACATGTGTATAATTACAGACCTGTTTGGGCTATTGCCCAATAAATCATGCCAAAGCCAACATTTCTCATCTTTAAAAAAAATAAATAAAAGGCAAGTGGATACTGATCAAATGCTTCAAATAAATAATCAATTCATTAACAAGATACTGCTGAACTGATTCTACTGATCTGAAGAAGGATCTCGACCCAAAACACCACCCTTTATTTTCTCCAGAGGTGCTCTCTGACCCGCTGAGTTACTCCAGATTTTTGTGTCTCTACTGAACTTCCAGTTCTGCTGGACAGTAATCCAATTCACTGAGTAACTCAAATTTCAATAATTCTTTAAATTTTGCTCTCAGATTTTTAAATTATATCTGTTACATATTATTTATTGCAGGTGAGCAGTCAGATCCTGGAGCTTCTGTGAATTAAACAAAAGATTAGCAATTAAACATTTATCTTCTCACAACAGCTTGCACTCAAAGTTCATTGAAAAGGACTGAACTGTGACAGGAAAGTGGGACTTGGATAGAGAATTTCAGAGGATAGAAACTCACTGCCTGTAACAGTACAAGAAAGAAAATTAATCAGTACATTCAGAGGGGAATTGTATAAGAACCTGAGAGAGAATACTTTGCAGGACTTTGAGGAGAATGGGATTGCTCTAAGAATTCCTTCTATGCTGAAACACAGGAGATTGGGGGCACTCTAAAAGAGAAAATATACAGTGGGCCATTCAGAAGATGTGTGAGTAAGGGAACAAAGATTGAAGCTGTTTCAATGCCTGGTAATTAATTCATTGAACAGTGATTAGTGAAAGCGCAAGAACAGGCCCTTCAGCCCACAATGTCTGTGGCGAACATGATGCCAAGGCCATCATTTATCTACCTACATGTAACCCATATCCCTCCATTCCCTGAATATCCATATCCATAAGCCTTCTAAATGCCACTGGTATATCTGCTTCAACCACCACCTGCAGCAGCATGTTCCAGGCACCCACCATGCTTTGTGCAAAAAAAATTGTCCCGCACATATCCTTTAAACTTTGTTCCTCTCACCTTAAAGCTATGCTCACTCATCTCAAAATGTTTCTATCCATAAGCTACTGTCTAACCTCTCTCAGTATCTAATACCCTCTAATCCAGGAATGATTCTGGTAAACCTCTCCTTTACTCTTTCCAAAAACTCCACATCCTTCCTGTAATGGGACGACCAGAAATGCATGCAATACTTCAAATGCGGCATTACCAAAGTCCAGTTAAGCTGCATCATGACTTCCTGACTCTTATACTCTTGCATTAATTATCTAGTTCAGTTTAGTTTATTGTCACGTGTACCGAGGTACAGTCAAAAGCTTTTGTTGCATGCTATCATGTAAGCAGAAAAACAATACATAATTACAATTGAGCGATTTACAGTGTATAGATACATGATAAGGGAATAACGTTTAGGGCAAGGTAAAACCAGCAAAGTCCGATCAAGGATAGTTTGAGGGTCACCAAGGAGGTAGATACTAGTTCAACACTGCTCTCTGGAACCTCACGAGGTTCTCGATCTCCTTCCTATATTCCGTCTCAACATTATTTCATATCCTGCCCACAATGGCGGTGTCGTCTGCAAATTTGAAAATTGAATTGGATTTGTACAAGGCTGAACAGTCGTGGGTACAAGGAGTAAATAAGGGGTCTGAGAACGCATCCTTGCAGAGCCCCCATATTGAGGATTATCGTGGAGGATGATTTGTTCCCTATCCTCATGGATTGGGATCTGTTGATTGGGAAGTCGAGGATCCAGTTGTAGAGATGAATGGTGACACAGTCCTGTGAGTTTGGTGATAAAGTACAGTAAAGGGACAGCAGTTGGATTGCTAGAGTAGTGATCCAGAAACCTAGAGAAATCCAGAGACCAAAATTCTAATTCCAATATGGTAGCTGCCCTTACTTAGTCTGGGCTAAATCTGACGTCAGAACAATCAGTGGAGTTTAAAATTCCCTCCAAAATGGAAGAGCAAGCCACTCAGTTGTACTGTAACTACCATATTGAAATGAATATGTTGATCCAGTCATCTATCTATCTATATATATATCTATCTATCTATATACCATCAAAAGTCCCATCTTGTTTGTCCATTTGTGAGATCAAGGAACTATGCCAAAACAGTACCCAATAGCGCAAACATTTTTGCAGAATCCAGCGCTCACATGAGACGCCACTCTCTCCACCCTTGCAATGGGGGACAGGACCCAACGGGTCCCACTTGGTCTAGTATATTACTAAAACTCTCATCTTGTTTGGTTCTACGTCTGTCTGTGTGGGCTGTGATCCTGAAATTATGCCAATACGGTACACGATAGTGCTACAATGTTTTTCCCACCTAACTCACCATTGTCCTGGTGTGTGGTGTATCAAGTTTCGTTCAGATTGATGGTATATTTTACAAGTTATTCACATTTTAAACTTTAAAAAATCCAGTTTGACAAAAGTCTCTTCCATCTGCACTGGCATATGATGTCACAATGGGATCCCGAATCTCATTTACATAAAATACTTACCCTGCCCGTTACAATGTTAACAAATGACAGGACTCCCAGTACAATGAGACGTTTATTACATTGTTGTAAGGAGAGGGAGGGAGTGGGGGAGGGGAAGATGGGTGAGTGGTGGAATATTGCATTGGGGGAACGGGTTGCATTAGGGGAACAGGTGAGTGGTGAAATATTGCATTGGGGGAGCGGGACCTAACGGGTCCCACTTGGTCTAGTATATATATTACTAAAAATCTCTTCTTGTTTGTTTCTATGTCTGTCTGTGTGTCTGTGATGACTATGATCCTGAAATTACGCCAAAACAGTACACAATAACGCTACAATTCTTGGCCCACCTTACTAATCATTATCCTATGGTGTGGTGTATTCATGTTTCGTTCAGATTGATGTTATATTTTAAAAGTTATTCACATTTTAAACTTTAAAAAATTCACTTCTCACTTTAAAAAAATCCAACTTTTCACTTTAAAACGTGCCCTGCCCATTACAATGTTAAAAAATGACGGGACTCCCAGTGCAATGAGAGATCTGTTACAGTTGTAAGGAGAGGGAGGTAGTGGGGGAGGGAAGGAGGAGAGGGCCAGGATTGTTGTTTAATGTTATTTAAGCATTGTCTTTAGTGGGGGAGTGGGATAGGGGGGAGGTGAGGAGTGGGAGAGCAGGGAGATAGAGGGAGAGGAGGGGGGCAAGGAGGGGAGAGGGAGGAAGTGACTGAGTGTAGGGGAAAGGACAGGAAGGGAAAAGTGAGCGAGGGAGTTGGGGAGGGGAGGAGGAGAGGGGAAAGAAGAGGGAGGATAAAGAGGAGGGGAGGGAGTGCTGGGGGATGAGGGAAAATAAGCCACGCAGTGGGGGGCTATGGGTGAGTGGTGGAATAGTGCATTGGAGGAACGAGTTGCATTGGGGAAACGGGTGAGTGATGGAATATTGCGTTGAGAGAGCGGGACCCAACGGGTCACACTTGGTCAAGTAAAACATAAAATGTCACAGTGGTATAGAGGTGGGTGGGAGCAGCCGTGAGAGTACTCAACATTAAACTCAGACGCAAGAAATCTCTAGGTCAGCACAAGAAGACCACCTCCTGACTATTTCCTGCCTTCCATCCTCAATTGATGAATCAATGTTCCTTAATATCAAATATCTCTAGGAGAAGGACACAGAATGGCTGGAGGTATTCGATGTCCATCACCCAGAGTGGCTTGGCAGCCCCACCACTTGCTGAATTCTGGAGATATGATTGCCATATTGGATCTGTAGTCTGTAGTGAGGGAGCCAATATGAATTTTAAGCTTGCTTGAACTTGTTCTTACCAATCTAGCCATAGAAAAACATAGAAAATAGGTGCAGGAGGCGGCCATTCGAGCCAGCACCGCATGGTAGATTAATCCATTTGTCCATAACAGCATTGAGAGAAGTGACAACTACACAGTTCTTTGCAATATAAACCTTATCATCAATGAAAGGCGTTGTGTGGCACTACAATTGTGACAAGTGGACAGATTCCAAATTGGGTATCTATAAGATGCTAGGTCTATTAGCAGCAGAAGATATGCACATCAACGCAATCTAAAGATTCATGACTTAGCTTTACTATCCAGCAATTGGATCAACCCAAATTCAATTAGTGCAGAGGGAATATCAGGAGCACACTAGATGTACCTAGAGATGTAGTGCCACCCTGGTAAAGCTGCAACACAAGACCATATGCATGCTAAATAGCAGGAATTAACAAAGTCAAAACATTCCAAAACAATAGATCAGATCAAAGCTCTGTTGTCATTCTACATTTAGTAACAAATGGTATTTTCTGTTAAACTGCAGAGGTTCCAAAAGGACTGCATTAGAGGTGACTCAACAGCACTTTCCTCAATGGCCAATAAATGATGGCCTTGCTTCTATTGTCCAGATTCCCAAAAATGGGGAAAAAAAACTTAAATCATGTTTATTTTCAAGCTCATTTCAAATTGTGTTTTTAATGACTGTAAATATCTATCCAGTTAATGCGGGAAAAGGTATAAGACGGGAAGAGGCAGGATTCCATCTCAGAAACTCATCAATATTAGATGTGTCCATGGGCCTGGTCACAGTATTCTCTATCTCTAATCTGTTGGTTGTGGCTTGAAATTGCACTTTAGATCTTTGAGCACAAAATCCGAACCATCATGTCAGCTGCTGTCTTTCAGATGAAAGATTAAACTGTTACATTAATTGTACAGACTTGAATTCCTGATGTAAAACACTATAAAAATAGTAGAATTGCCTGTGAATCTCTAGAGCAATCAAAGGAATTTAAAGCACTCCACTCAGATCACACCTGCAGCCTCCATAGCACACAATGGCATGGCTGAGAACCATTTTAACTAAACCATAAGCATCCTTCTCCAAACCCTAATTTTACCTGCAGGCAATTCAGTAAAATACAGGATTAAAGCGATATCCAATGCACCTGCTCTCAATAGCCTCTGACCAGCAAAGGAAAACTGCCAGCAACTTGTTTAATGTGACTTTAGATCAGCATTAGTATCTTGACAGCTTTATTCTCTGGAGATGACAGTAGGAAACCTGCCTCATCTGAATAAGTAAACCAATTTTCTGGATCTTTCCTGTATCTAATATTGCTAAATGTTTTAAGGGAAGCATTACATGTCAGACAGGTCCATCTTTTCAGTGGTTGGCATGAACGAATAAAATATCAGCCTATGAAATAACATCCATAACATTGTTTAGAACCATTGCCATCAAAGATGCTTAACAAATTATACATATATTTTAGAATAGAACATGATGGCAAGCTAAACACAACCTCTTTACCTGTACTTGATCCTTATCACACCATTCCCTGTGCATCCATGTGTCTATCTAAAGGCCTCTTAAATGCCACTATAGCATCTACATCCACCACCAACCCACGCAGTGTTTTCAAGGCACCCACCACTTCATATAGAAAACATTTCCCCCACATCTCGTTAATTTCCCCCTCTGACCTTAAGGTTATTGAAATTTCCACCTTGGGAAAAAGGCTGTGACTGTCCACAATATCTATTCCTCTCATAACTTTATATAATTATATTTGGTCTCCCTTCAACCTCCATTGCTCCAGAGAAAAGAATCCAAGTTTTTCCAAATCTCCCTTCATAGCTAAAAACCACTAATCCAGGCAGCATACTGGTAAAACTTTTCTGCACCCACTCCAAAGCCCCCACATCCTTCCTGTAATGGGGCAACCACAACTGCACCCAATCCTCCAAATGCAGCCAAACTATACTTTTATAATGCTGCAACATGACTTTCTGACATTTGTAATGAATGCCCCAACCGAAGAAGACAAGCGACCATTGCAAGGTAAATGCACCAGAGCCATGAAAGGGGGCATTGAAGTAGGCGAGAGGGATAGGGCTAGATGGTGAGAAGTAGAGGGGGCGAGAAGAAGAGAAGCATCAATCTGCACAGATATTATTGAAATAGATAAGTATACAACAGGGAGCTAGGTTACATAGCTGCAATGTAAGCTTTATACAATTCCATTGCTGTATTTTAGATTAGTGGGGCCTGAAATTAAATAGTAACATTAAAGTCACTCTCCACAGTTTGTATATTATGCAGTATGAAATAGTTTGAGATTTTCACTTCAAGCATGGTATGAAAAAGGTGAAATGCAATAAAAATGCATAATGCCAGAGCAGCTAAAAAACCCATTTGGTGAGCCTGTATTATTTTGGGTTTTTAATGATGAAAGTGATGCCAATTGCCATCCCTAAATAGTTATTTTTCTGGCTGTTCTTGAATGATCTGCCAGATGAGAAAACCAACTGACGTGAAGCCCTTTCTCACACAGTGGTAATCGGCTTACAGATATGTGTTTCAACCACCCTGAGAAGCTTGGAATGACAGCTACTGTTGACCTGCTCAAAGTGGCTTTGAAGGCAGGTAATTGGAAGTCATGATCCTTGAATCAATAACTGTCTTTCAAAAGCAAAACCATGGGGAAAATGACAACAACACTGACAATCTGTCTCCAAACCAACCTTAATTGCTTTGATTGCCCACAGAGCTCCTTGACAAATGCTTGCCTGCATCTGGTGTGGTAAGTCAACCCCAGACTTTCTTTATCAGAAACACAAAGTATATCAAACTATTCTGACTGCGAAATATATTAGGTTTCATTTCTATTTTGCTTTTAATAAGGTGCTTTGGCCTATTGATAAGTTGTTAGAGTGGATGACCCTGGGCCTTGGAGCAGTCCCAGGAGCAAAAAACAAGTATTGAAGGAACTCAGTGGGTCAGACAGCATCTGTGGAGAGAAATGGACAGATAACATTTATGGTTGGGACCCTCCTTCAAGGGTCAAGCAGGTCAGGATTTGTCAGTGGCAAAAAAAAAACAGCAGGCATGTGCCTAAAGCTGATCAAAATGCCATATTTTCACTTTCCTCAAGTGTTCAGAATGTAGGAAATGTGCTTTAATCATGTGATGTAGAGGGTTAAACTTCTAAATGTGCTACATATCCATTGACATTTCAATAGCTTTGTAAGAATTTAAGAGGAAAAAGCAAACAGGCAGCTTTTGGTGAGTAATTTGTTTTCTTTAATAGAACAAATAAACCCCAACAAAGAGCATGAAATTGCATACAGGATTCCAGCTAGGGATATTCACTCGACATTCCTGCTTTAATGAACCCATCGCTCCCTAAAGGCAAATATCATCTCTTTTGGTTCATGTACAAAAATCCATCAAGATTACTGACAAACACCACAAGGGAGCTGGAAGGACGGCTTCATTATCTGACAAGTAACTGAAGCAAACTGAACTGAACATGATTGCATTAGGAGGACAGCAGTCACAGCAGAACACATTAAATTCAAATTAAAGTTTTCCTACTCTTCATTCTATAAAACACCTTCAATTGGCTAAAAAAATGTGTATATGTTAGGTGTTGGAATATATACAAGTGTGACTCAAAGTCAGATGGTAAGATTTATCCAGTTGCATGCTACGTGCCTTAGTTGTTTTGTGATTTATTTAGGTTTCATATTTTATCCCTTTCACTGGTCAGCACTAAAGAATGGTGTCTCGGTAAAAGAATGGGGTTCACTGGATTGCTCAGCAGACTTTGAAACTAATTTGCAGAACTGATGGCTTTTCATTTTTCAGTTTTCACTGAAGTTTTCCGATCACAGGGAGAACGTACAAACCTCGTACAGACAGCAACTGTAATCAGGATCGTACCCGGGTCTCTGGTGCTGGAAAGCAACAATTCTACCACTGCTCCACTTTGCCACCCATGAATCGAGTAAAGAAATGGGTGTGAAAATAGAGCTGCATGTTGCACAAAAGCATTTTGCCAAGATAGTTAAGATTTAGATCTACTACAAGCAATGCACACAGGTTTAATTCATTCAATCAAATCTTCGTGAAAGTAAAGCCAGTCAACAAATCAGGCAGCATGGAAACAAGCCCTTTGGCAGAATGAGTCCATGCTGACCAACATATCCTGTCTAAGTGCCTGGCCCATATCTCTCTATGTACCAGTCCAAAATTATTTTTGAAGTTGTCCCTGCCTCAACTATTTCCTCTGGCATCTTGTTCCATATACCCACCATGCAATGTGTGAAAAAGTTGCCTCCCTGTTTCCAATGAAATCTTTCCCCTCTCCCCTTAAACCTTTGCCTCTAGTTCCAGATTCCCCTACACAGGGAAAACAACTCTGCTATCGATTCCGCTCATTACCTTATATACCTCAATAAGATCACCCTTCAACTTCCTGCACTCCAAGGAATTAAATTCTACCCTGCCCAATCTCTCCCTACAGCTCAAGGTACATGAAACAAATGGCATATGCAAGATCCCAGTCAAGTAGGAACTTGCACACAACCTTGCAACATTACAATGCCTTACAACATCATAACGCATGTGTAAAAAAGGGTCTCGATGCGAAACGTCACCTATTCCTTCGCTCCATAGATGCTGCCTCACCCGCTGAGGTTCTCCAGCATTTTTGTCTACCTTTGATTTTTCCGGCATCTGCAGTTCTTTCTTAAACAATGCATAATAGGTAAGCAGAAATTACTTAATAAACGAGTTAGAGATAAGAGAGTAAAGTCAACTTAATTTATTTTTGAAGCAGGTAAAAGAATGGAGGACAAACTGTAAAATGTTATACTTGAAATGTAACGTACAGAAGGAGTGATCTTTGAAAAGCTGACTAAATAAAATGGATAGAGATCAACTTGTGAATGACAGCAGGCAATCTACTTCACTCGAGCCTCTTCAAGCTCACGCCTACAATGCTACAACTATTCAATTCTTCAAAAGGTCAACTTTAACATGGCAATTGCCACGCTTTAAAAGCAAAAGGTCACTAACTTATTGGTTGAAAGGGAAAAATGTTAGTAATGAAAAGCCTCCCCACTGCATTGGATAAATTACAAATGATAAAAACCAAAAAGCTGACATTTTCATCATATATGCCAGCAAATTCACAAGTTGCATGATGTTTAAAGTTAGTAGTCACGCTCTGATTATCTGCAGAACTTTTATTTTGAGTTAACATGCTTCCTGTTTTACAAAAGCAGTGCGTCTTGATCCATTAATTGCTGTAAAATTCTAGTGTGACGTCCATAACTTAAAACATGCAGCGATACATAATAAAATTGCACAATATATATTAGTAATATCATTACACATCAGGAAATTAATCAGCTTATTTGAATACTTCCAAAATCTGTTAGCCATGTTTCACATTTTGTATCTAAGTTATGACCCGTTTCCTTCATGGTATAAAATTGTAATAAATGCACAATCCAGAGGCTTTCTCACATGTCAGGGTCACCCGTTAATTGTTCTCCTTCCACACCTTTATATTTCTAACATCATATAAGTGATTTCGGTGGTAACTATGGTTTATTAAGCAGCTCAAAGGTAAGACTATCCCTCAAGCACACCTTATGATACAATTAAGTAAAATTGTTCTGATTTTTTTTAAATATTCACTCAGTTTTCTTTACAATATAGCATCTAAACAGGCCCTTTGGCCCACTGAGTCCACGTCAATCATCGATCACATGTTCACACTATGTTATCCCACTTTCTCATCCACTCCCTGCACACGAGGGACAATTTTACTGCAGCTAATTAACCTGCAAACCCACAAGTCTTTGGGATGTGGGAGTGAACAAGAGCACCCAGAGGAAACCCACACGGTCACAGGGAGAATCTGCAAACACCACACAAATAGCACCTAAGGTCAGGATTGAAGCCGGGTCTCTGGAGCCGTGAGGCAGCAATTCTACCAGCGGTGCCACTGTGCTGCCTTCCCTCCATGGTTCCATGGTTCAACCTCTCATGTCCAGTATAATGCCGCACTTGATCATAAGGTCAAAAGTGATAGGAACAAAACCATTCAGCCCATCAAGTCTACACCACCATTTAATCATGGCTGATCTATCTCTCCCTCCTAACCTCATTCTCCTGCCTTCTCCCCAAAACCCCTGGCACCTGTACTAATCAAGAATCTATCTATCTCTTCTTTAAAAATATCTGATTGTACTGACCCTAGTCAGAAGATTGTGGGTTCAAGCAACACAGCAGAATTTGAGCTCAATATAAAAAATGGCTAACAATGCGGTTTAGTTCTAAGACAGTGCTGGACTATCAGATATGCTCCTTTTTGGAAATTCTGTTCAAGAGGCTCCATTGAAACTTTCAGGTGGATTCAAATGCTCCCATGGGTCTATTTCACAGAGCAGGGAGTTATCCTCAGCAGCCCGGCAAGGATTTATCTTTACTCAACATTTCAGAAACATATTATTTGCCATTATCACAATGACACTTGCAGGAACTTTCTTTGACAAATGCTCTGGGAATACATGATAATCTTTCCAATGGTTTAAAAAAAATGTAAATGACTTATCTGGAATTATGCAACTACAGACATTTTAGGATTTATGCAAGGGTTACATTCTCCCGTTGCAATAACACAGGTTATTTCAGAAACGGCACCACCTATTCTGCATTGTTTACGCAAGTATGAGTTTACATAAATCAGGGAGTGCCTGGATTATATTTCATATCCATAAACTGATGTGTATATCATAATTTCCAATTACATTACAGCACAAACTATGAAACTAATAACAATAATGAGAACGCCACTAGTTTGTGCATTGCCTGATTAAAATATTAAAGATAATATTGATCTGCCAGAATAATATGCAGGAAAGTTTTCAATATGACCTTCAGAATGATTAAATACCATATAATATTTCCTCCAAACTTATTTTTATGAATATTCAACTCCATGTTCATCAGCTTCTTTCAGATGCAATCCTCAAATTTTACAAACTCAGTTCTCTTGCAAAGTGATGGTTAAAATTATTATTATACCTTGGTTCAACTATTCTATTGAACCAATGAAAATATCAATATCAGGATTTGGGACTCAGGATGTTCAACTTTGGCGGAGGCACAGAGCCTGATAGCACATGAGTTTGATAGCTCAAGTTCTTCTACAACACTTTGAGAAAAGCAAGTTGATCTAATGTACCAAATGTTTATTTTCTCAACCATACTTTGGTCTAATTTGTTTGAATTCCCGTATTGCTTTCAAACGTGGAACCCTGCACTACCTGTTTAATATAGCCAAACTGCACATTTTCTTTCTTCCTTAAACTCGCATTCACATCTTAATAATGTGTTCCCTCATCCTTCAACTGATTTTCTTACTGCTTCTAAGGCAAAGTATTAATTATTTCCCTTCACATGCTGACTCAATTCCAATACCTTACTTCCTCAGTCGCAATGCTCCTTCATTTCCTTGGTGTTAAAATCTTTACCAATAATCCAGTCTCCATTTTTCTTTACCATTCAATCAGCTCCAGTCTTCACACTCTATATACATTCTCCATTCACTGTTAATCCAAACCCATGATTTTCCACAAAGTATCTCTGTCACTGCTCCAACTTGCACTTTTCTTTCCACATGAGAGAAAATGACCCTAAAACTACTAAGAGAGGTAAATTTTGAGCATCATAGGTGGACATTTGGGAAGGACATTTCAGAGCCTGGGACCTAGGTATTTCAAGACACAGTTTTCAGCTTTGAGAAGCACAGCCAATCTTGAAGGTTACCGGAATGGAGGAGATTACACAAACGGAAGAATAATAAAGCATAGATAAGAATTTTGGGATTAAACATTGCTCAGTGAGTAAATTGGTAAGAATGGGGTATGGTTGAGATTAGAACTATTCTGAATCATTTTTGTTATGGGTGCACAAAGAGTTTGACAAAGTCTTGAGAATTCTATATTCAACAAATACTGTGCTTTCCATTTTTTTGGTTGAAAACAAGTTCACTCACCTTCATCACTGCTTGGTTCAAGTTTGACAACTGATAATGGCGATCTAGCTGGTGGTTTACTGAATGGATGGCGTCGACTCTTAGTGATCTCTTTCGTCAATTTTGGATAAACTGGAGGCAACTGAAATAGTCAAGAGATTAAGAATCAAGAAATAATCCACAGATTTGTATTTTTGCCTAATACTACAGTGACTAAAACACAGTCAATGTGTTGAAAAGCAATTCTTTTAGAAGAGTCATAAATATAAAGGGAAAATGCTGGAAACATTTCTGAGTGAAGTCCAGATTTCCAGCATCTGCTGTTTTTGCTTTACATTATCTATCCTTTAACTTTGATAACTCATACTTATAAATAACATGTTTCTTACATATAAATGACACTCTTTGATCAATTTTAATTTGATCATTTTTAATTCAAATTATTCCTTAATTGAAAAACAATGGTTTGAAGATGGATTAAAACATTACCTATATATGTCCCCCAGGGATGCTGCCTGACCCGCCAAATTATTCCGATACTGTGTTTTATTCATGATTCCAGCATCTACAGTTCCTTATACCTACAAACGGTCTTGCATGTACCAAAAGCTGTATTCATCTCAGAAATATTTATCCCATTACATTCTAATACAAATGTAATGAAAAAAAGTTTAAGATTACAAATAGTTATAAATGTTTGTGTGTTAGCAGTCTTGATTGAAAAATACAGCCACCCTGCTGGCCTGTGTAACATCTTCTACAATTAGGAGTATATAAAGCCAACTTAAAATGCAGAGGCAATGCAGCCTTCAGAATATGACTTTGCATCCCTGGACACCATGCAGTTCTTCCACATTCACCACTTTAAAAGATGAAAATGAAATGGGATTATGAGTTTTACAGAATATTTTACGGGCAATAGGGCTGAAAATTTAGCACATGTGTTATTCCCCCCCCCCGTGGGCTTTATAATAAACAGCCTGCTGATTTTACTCAAGGGAACAAAGAAGGTTTATTGTTTTGTTTTTTTCAAGTGCATTTTTCTGTTTTAAATAGAATCAAATCTGCAACTTTTTGTGCTGTTTATTATGGTGTTTACAGAGTACTTTGTACATTGTACATATCTGGTGTGCCACTGATTGTAAGAATTTTCATCTGGCACTCATATTCACCTGGACCATTTCCGACATCTCCCTGCCGTTTCTAGACTTCATCGCAGGTAATAACTGAGCAATAACTGACCACTGACTCCCATGGCTATCTGGACTACACTTCTTCCCACCCTGCCTCCTGTAAGGACTCCATCCCCTACTCCCAATTCCTCAGTCTATGCCGCATCTGCACCCAGGATGAGGTGTTCCAAACCAGGGCATCAGAGATGTCCCCATTCTTTAGAGACGGGGGTTCCCCTCTTCGACTATAGATGAGACTCTCACCAGGGTCTCCTCTATATCCCGTAGCTCCGCTCTCACTCCCCATCCCCCCCCCCATCCCCCATCGTAACAAGGGCAGAGTCCCCCCTGTCCTTACCTTCCACCCTACCAGCCGTCACATACAACAGATAATCCTCCGACATTTTTGCCACCTCCAACGGGATCCCTCCACTGGCCATATCTTCCCATCTCCTCTCCTTTCGGCTTTCCGCAGAGACCGCTCCCTCCGTAACTCCCTGGTCAATTCGTCCCTTTCCACCCAAACTACCACCTCCCCTGGTACTTTCCCTTGCAACCGCAGGAAATGCTACACTTGTCGCTTTACCTCCCCCCTTGATTCCATCCAAGGACCTAAGTAGTCTTTCCGGGTGAGGCAGAGGTTCACCTGCACCTCCTCCACCTCATCTATTGCATCCGCTGCTCTAGGTGTCAGCTGCCCTACATCGGTGAGACCAAGCGTAGGCTTGGTGATCGCTTCACCCAACACCTCTGCTCGGTTTGCACTAACCAATCTGATCTCCCTGTGGCCCAGCACAACAACTCCCCCTTCCATTCCGAATCCGACCTTTCTGTCCTGGGCCTCCTCCATGGCCAGAGTGAGTCTCACCGCAAATTGGAGGAGCAGCACCTCATATTTCGCTTGGGCAATTTACACCCCAGCGGTATGAACATTGACGTCTCCAATTTCAGGTCGTCCTTGCTTTCTACTTCCTTCCCCTCCCCTTCCCAGCTCTCCCACAGCCTACTGTCTCCGCCCCTTCATTTCTTCTTCCCGCCCCCCACCTCTCAAGAAGGGTCTCGACCTGAAACGTCACCTATTCCTTCGCTCCATAGATGCTGCCTCACCCGCTGAGTTTCTCCAGCATTTTTGTAAGAGTTTCATTGTTCCGTTTTGGGATATATGACACTCGTGAGGATTTTTTTGTTTGAAATCCACAAATTATTTTTTTTCTTTGGTGTACCTGTACATCAGTAGTTTCAAAAGTGGCGTCGACACTTTCATGGTCACTTGCTTCCTCCTCCATTGCCGCTCCCTCATTGCTGGTCTCTGTTTCCTTCCACGATGCCACTTTGTTCCTGGTGGCGAACTGCTCGAAGGCCTGCTGGCAGGACATATGCGCCTTGTCAAAGACCACCTTCTTTGATTTTGGGAGTACGTACACCATGGTGGGTTGACTTCTGGGCATAAATTCTGCATCAGCAGCAAAACTCTCCGACAGCATAGTTGCCAATGCAGTGGGTGAATCTGCACGGGATGATACGGCTCGGGCTTCAGTGCCATCAGTTGAGGTAGCTGCTGTTGTGTCCGGTTCCACCCTTTTCTTTCTCTTTTCATTTTTGGATTTTGAAGAACGAGAATATGATTTCAGTGGCTTGCCATTTGCTGCTCACAGAAAAACAAAAATGTAGATTGAGACCTTGTAACAGTTTTCACACTCATTTACAATCAAACGCTATAGAAATTAGGCATACAATGAAAGTAAAAGATCATTCTGTCGAGGACAGGTTATTTCATGCATCATATCAGCTCAGCAGCAACTCTCTCCCAAGTCAGTATTGGATAAAATGTAGTAGACACACAAGTACAGTACTGAGGAAGCTGCACAGCTTTCATATGCAATGTTAAATCAAAGCCCTGTTTCAGTGGACATACATAAAGATCCCATGGATGTATTTCAGTCTTTTTCCCAGGGTAGACAACTCTGAAAGCAGAGGATATTGGTTTAAGGCGTGTGGGGAGAGATTTAAGAGAGTCCTCAGGGGCAACTTTATCACTCAGTGGGTAGTCTACACTTGAACAAGTGCCAGAGGAAGCGATAAAAGTGGACACAATTACAACTTTCAAATGACATTTCAATAAACTGTACAGTGCCCTCCATAATGTTTGGGACAAAGATCCATCATTTATTTATTTGCCTCTGTACTCCACAATTTGAGATTTGTAATAGAAAAAAAATTGGTTTAAGTGCACATTGTCAGGTTTTATTAAAGGCCATTTTTATGCATTTTGGTTTCACCCTGTAGATATTACAGCTGTCTTTATACATAGTCCCCCCATTTCAGGGCACCATGTTTGGGACACATGGCTTCACAGGCGTTTGTATTTCGTTGTGATTTTCTTCTATTACAAATCTCAAATTGTGGAGTACAGAGGCAAATAAATAAATGATGAGTCTTTGTCACAAACATTATGGAGGGCACTATATGTATTGGAAGGGTTCAGAGGTGCATGGGCCAAAAGCAGGACCAGCCCAGACTACCAACTTGGTCGACATGGACAAGTTGGGCTGGAGTATGTTGTATAGGTCTCCGATACTAAGAACAGTGCCCCACATTGCTATGACTAAATCCCTTATTCAACATCGATAACAACAAATCATCTGATCATTATAAATCTGCTATTTGTTGTATCTTGTTCCTTGGAAACTTAGTGCCATGGTTCCGACATTACAATTTACACTGTGTGGTGCAGTAAGGCCGCTGTTAGAGAAATTGAGGTCAACAGCGGAAGAGAATCAGCGGGCAAAACAGAAAGTGATGGAGTGACTCAGCGGGTCAGGCAACATCTGTGGAATGGATAGGCGACTGAAGTCCGACTCTTGAGTCAGCACTCTGTCAAATACTAAAATATTGTCAAGTCCATTAGTCTGAAGATGGATCCACAATGGATCTCATTTAACACTTCAACTGATTTTGTATCATTTGCTGCTTTAAGAGTATTGAAAATGTAATGTATAAATTAGTTTTAACTGGTATGGCAAGTCTTAATTATGTTTGGATTTAGTAAATTTAGTCATTTCACTTGGTATCTAGCAAATTGATTAAAAAAAAGAGACATGTATTAATTCTAGGAGTTTGTGCTCAATTTTAACCATGGCCCAAAGCATCAGGGTCTGTATGATACATTTGTGTTCTTTGCACCATTTCTGAACATTTACAAGTTCCGAATTTTGATGGTATGATCTAAAACATATGAAATATTCAACCTCGCTACACCTAAAAACTAACGTTACATGAGGACTGTTAAATTCTTCGAAAATAATTATTTCAAAATTCCAGAGATTTTGCAAATCATTCAAGTATGTTCATGACATTGCATTTTTTCTTAATCAACATGCATATCATATTTTCATTCTCATCTTTTTAATATGTTTTCAAATTCACAAAGGTTAGAGCATTGTACTTTACAATCTACTTAGTCAGAATGTTTCTGATTGTGCCCTTACACTGATGATATTTGTTTTAGGAAAGAGGAGTCCATGTCAAAGAGCCCATTGAATCATCGAGGATGAGAGTGAGCAACATTTGCTGACTGTAAAGTCTGAGTTACTGTTTTGGTCCACTGCATCCAATTACATCTCAATCATTGCCAATACAATTCATAGGCTTCAAGATTACATTCAATTGACAGAAACATTAAAGCACATTAACTGCTTTGTCGCGAACTCAATTTTACAAGAAATCAATTTAAAATAATGTCACTTGCAAAAAAATTAAAACCAGCACTTTCTGACTAACTAATGTCCTCAAATGTGGAAATATTCAAAATGCTGCCTCTTGCAGTTTTGGGAAGTAATTTTGAAAAATGGCCTCTTAAATGTCTGTGAATTCTGTGATTTCTAACAAGAGTTTTACAATGATATTGATAGAGTCCAGTTAAAGTAAATAATGTTTAGGCTAGGTATTTCCATTGACACTTCAAGTACAACTTATGAAACAAGCATTAATAAGAACTCTACAATAATCTTTTCCAATGTGCTAGATATATTTTCAACCTGTAATCCATACAATCATGTCACAGGAAAGGAAGAGCATTTGAGAAAATGCCTTGATTTAACTTTCATTTTGAGAAAGGTTAAAGTGCATATTTTAGATCTTGTCAAATCTTGTCAATGATAGTGGAAAAATACGTATAATAGAGACTGAATACTTGGAGCCAGTGTTAAAATTGAGCACATACTAATAGAACTAATGTATCACTTTTTTATACGTTCCATGGCAGCAAGTGAAATAATTTTAAATTCACAAATCTAAAACTATAAATAATAATGCTATTACACAGCAAGCGCATAAATTACTGCTGATGCACAATTTGTGAAAACGAACAATCACAATGGTGTAGAAAAAAACATCAAGGGAATGAAGAGTCTTGCAGAAAACAGCAAAGTACAGAAAATCCATGTTCTCCAAACACAGCATGAGAATGTCAGAAGCTGACAAAGTGTAGGTAAAATGGAAAAGTGTTTCATGTTGACATGAAACTAAAAAACTTTATGCTGTGATCACTAGTTGGCGCGGACCCGGTTGCCCGAACGGCCAGTTTCCGCGCTGTATCTCTAAACTAAACTAGAGTGAATAACAGATTGATGTTATCATCTGGCCTTCGATTTGTAATACTTGTCCAGTTTTCAAAAAGGGATGAGGAAGTGAACCAAGAAAGCATATGCATCATTTCTACCTTCACTGGTGTACTGTATCAATTTTCATTTGGTCCATATATCCAAGGTAAGTTTATCTATGTTCACTGTGTACTAATACAAAATAATTCATCACTCACAAGCATTATTCATTTTCATTGCACCCTACATAAAACACAATGGAAAGAACAGTAGCAGCGTCGAATGCACACCTGGAAAACGGTGTTCAAACAAATCTTCTGTGAGATCATCTTGTTCGACCTCCAAGACTGTAACTTTGCTAGGTTTGCTGCATTCTTCTGTGTCCATTGTTCTTTTGTGCTCTTCCCTGACTTTGACATCCTCATCAGTCGCATCTTTTCCAACAGTTTCCTCAGTCGCAGCCTCACCCACTGGTTTCTGCTCTTCAGTTTTTTGTCTCCTCGTCTGCGTTCTTCGTCGATGGGACCTGTTGTGATGTTTTAGGGAAGAACAAAAATACGCATCACAAAAAAAAAGGGAAATTACAAACGGGTACCACACAGAAGCTGGTCACTGCAAAGAATCTTCAATCATAAAACTGTCAAAGCACAAAGATACCAACAATTCTTTGAAAGATTAATGTTTAAAAAGCAAGATGGGGACTGACAGGGGAAGACGTGAAAAAACACCAGCACAAACTTTGTTCTATTGGCCTATTTCCATTCTGAAATACTGCTAATTCAAAGATATAAGAACATACTCAATTACCCCTTCAGGCTTACTCTGACATTCAATAAGATGTTAGCCAAGCCTGTAATTGAAGTCTGATTTTCCACTCTTTCACATATGCCTTGATTCCTTTATGTTCAAAAATCTCTTTCTAGGCCTCATACCATACTCTCATTTCAATTTAAGAAGAGGGATAAAGTTACAGCACATGAATTCCATGGTAGGATGGGCGTGGGTGTAATGGACTGGTATGTATTGAGGAAGCTGTCAACAAATAAGAAGCAAGGAGTAAGAATTAACATGACCTTGTCAGATAGGCAGGATATGACACATGGAACACCACAGAGATCGGTGGGTGCTTGTGCTCCAAATATTCACACGGTGCGACTGCGAGTAGGGTGGAGGATATAAAAATTATTTGTGAGAATATAGGCAAGCTGAAGGAGTAGGTACGAAAATGACAGATAAGAACATAACGTGCAAATTATCTTCCGTGCAAAAAACTGAAAAGCATAGATTTTGACATGGTGACAAGTCGGGTAATATTGTTTTTCAAAAGGAGAAGCAAGCAAAATATGGTATATTGCCCTCCATCAGGAGTAAAGATGTCTTATTAACATTACACAGGCCCTGATGAGAATGTGCCTAAGTATTATATACAATTTAGGTACTTCTACCGAAAAATATCTCCGATAAAGCTGGTGCAAAGGATTCTCCGCACCGACTACTGAGATAGCCAGTCTTGTCACTAGAGGAGAAGCCAAGTTCAGTCTGTTTTCTCTAGGAATTTAAAAGAATCAGAGGTAATTCCCTTGAAACTTCACATTTCTTACGTGGCTCGACAGAGCAGATGCAGGGAGGATATTTATCTTGCCTGAGAAATGTAAAACCAGGAGTCATAGTTAAATCATTTTTGACTGAGATGAGGAAAATGTTCTTCCTTGGAATTTTCTACTCTGAAAGGCTGGGGAGGTTCAGCCATCAATCAAAACAGAGAGCAATAGATTTCTGAATATTAAGGGAATCAAGGGATATGGGGATAGTACAGGAAAATAGATACTGGATGGAAGGTCATCAATGATCCTGTTTTTCAGAGATGGCTCAAACTGCCACATGCCCTCCTCTCTCCTTGTTCCCATTGAAGTTTGTCGCTCACTGAGAGAATATATACTTACTGAACCAATGTCAAGTGACTAGTAACAAAATGCATTGCAAATATTGATTCAGATTTCTTGGAAACACATAGAACAACTGAGATTTCTAATATAAATTACCTTTGTGGGCAAGGCAGTGATTTATTTCTATTATTATGCCCAATTATTATTATTGTAACTGCAAATATCTTGAACAGCTCAAAGAAGAAAAATCATGCAAGAAAGTAGCTGGAAAAATATCGCTATATCTATTTATTTTGTAATAACTGCGAGCTCCAAACGCTCTTTGAAAAAATATCAAATTATTTCCGTGTTGCTCAGATCTTGGTTCAGGACTGACAGATTTTTAGTTGAATAAATCAGCTCAGTTAATTTAGCAGATACAGTTATTTGAGCCAATCAGGTAATAGGCACCTTGAAGCTTGATAGACAGTTTATCCATGCACTTCAGACGTGTGACAGACAGAGAACTTTTAATTATATGGATATTGTGGCAGTGTCATTCAATAGCTCTTGAGGAGAAAAAAAAGAACGATATAATAGAAAGTTAAACTGGCACTTTGAGCAGTGAGGTTAAATGGAAAGGCATCTACAACCGCTCATGGTCTGTTCCCCCCCCCGCCAGATACAACACTTACAATTTAAATCGACAGGCAATAAATATATGATGCCCTTCAACCCTACAACTGAATCACACAGGCCAATTGCACTGTATTACAAATTTGCAATACAAGAATAACCTGATAAGAAATGTGTAACCAGTCCACGTTTCACATTCATTCCTATCCTTGACCTATTGAATTTTTCTTAAAGTCGGTGACCCCAGCGGTCTACTGCATCCAGTCCATGTCTTCAATTAACAGCAATCTGCATCCCTTCACGCATGAAGAATGGGATGTGAAGTTCTCACAAAATAACAGTTTATTTCTTTCACTTAATAAATTGAAAAAAACAGTTCTGGTCCTCTACGCTGTGGTCTAAGAAATGTTTGGTGCCATAGTATGGTGGACAATATGACGGGCAGAACCTGTTCTTGCCCTTGCTCATTGGAGGCTTTATCTTAATCCTGCTATCAAAAGAAATGATAATCACAAGATTTTTTTTTCCATTTTGGGATACTGGAATGGAGGAAGGAAGCAGTTTCTTTCAAGGTGGCATTTAGAGGGTTTGAGAGCAGGCTGCACAGATATGCAGATGCAGGAACTTTTTGGACTGTAATTGTAATTGTAATTGTAACTGTACTTATATATATTTTTTACATGTGCTGGAATAATTCTGGAAGTCAGGCAGCATGCCTGGAAAACACGGAGAGGTGACGTTTCTAGGTCGGGACCCTTTTCAGACTGATTGTGCCTGAGCGTTGCCTATCCGTGTTCTCCAGTGATGCTGCCTGACAATCTCCGAGTCACTCCAGCACTGTGTGTTTCTCATTGTTAAATCGGTTCCTTATGTCTCTAGTTTAATTTATAACCTATTTATATCATCCAACATTTGTTATGATAAAAAGATCTTCATCTGCAATGTTAACATTGTTTCTCTTTGTTGCCTGACCTGCTGAGTATCTCCACCATTTTCTGATTTTATCCCAGATTTCCTCAACCTGAAGTTTTTTTTATTTTAACAATGATATGATCTTTCTTCGCTTATATAAAAAATAAAAACAATGTTTTGAATAACCTGAGATACTCCGGTCATTCTTTCAATCATAATGTTTCTTTGGGCCTCTCGTGACCAGTATATTAACCAAAATCCATTGGAGACTTCGTGTCAGTAATTTGTGTAAAAAGTCATTAATTTAAGTTTGTACAGTTAAACATGATAATCAAGGTGGTGCTGTCCGGGATGTGCTACTCCTCCAGAAATTGTGCAAAATTCAATGATTTGCTGTTTGGTTCTATAAATATAATATATTAAGGAGCATGAAATCCTAATACTTGCATGGTAAATATACGTAAACCTAGCTACAAAAATGTTTATTTCAGCGTAAATGTTCATTTTACTGCCAGATACCCCGATGAGCAATTGGTGAAAATATTATAACTATTCCTCTTTTCACTTTTACTCCCCAGGGAGGCTTCCACATTCTTTGGATCTATAACTTTTATTAACTAGCATCACAAAAACCCAAACATTAAATAGGCAGGAGTAATGTAATGATCAACCACTGTCATTCAATAGCCAGCTGCTGTACATTCTGACTGATTAGCTTCTTTACATTTATGCATCATACGGTGGTGAAGATTAGTGTTTCAGTGATAAAGAGGCCTAGTTTATGCAAGTGTTTAAGAAAGAACTGCAAATGCTGGAAAAATCGAAGGTGGACAAAAAATGCTGGAGAAACTCAGCGGGTAAGGCAGCATCTACGGAGAGATGGAATTGGCGACGTTTCGGGTCGAGACCCTTCGTCAGACTGATGTTGGGGGAGGGCAGGAAAAATAAAGGAAGTAGGCAGAGACAGAAGGACATGGGAGAACTGGGAAGGGGGAGGGGAAGGAGGGAAAAAGCAAGGGCTATCTGAAATTAGAGGTCAATATTCATACCGCTGGGGTGTAAACTACCCAAGCGAAATATGAGGTGCAGTTCCTCAAATTTGAGCTGGGCCTCACTCTGGCAATGTGGGAGGCCCAGGACAGAAAGGTCAGAGTGGGAATGGGAGGGGGAGTTGAAGTGCTGAGCAACCATGCGATCAGGTTGGTTGAGCTGGAGGAGTTCAGCGAAGCGATCGCTGAGCCTGCGCTTGGTCTCGCCGATATAGAGAAGTTGACACCTGGAATAGCGGATGCAGTAGATGAGGTTGGAGGAGGTGCAGGTGAACCTCTGCCTCACCTGGAAAGACTGATTTATCCTTGGAAGGAGTCGAGGGGGGGGGGGGTAAAGGACCAGAATAGCATTTCCAGCGGTTGCAGGGGAAAGTACCCGGGGAGGGGGTGGTTTGGGTGGGAAGGGACGAATTGACCAGGGAGTTACGGAGGAAACAGTCTCTGCGGAAAGCAGAAAGGGGAGGAGATGGGAAGATGTGGCCAGTAGTGGGATCCTGTTGGAGGTGGCAAAAATGTCGGAGGATTATATGTTGTATGCAACGGCTGATGGGGTGGAAGGTGAGGACAAGGGGGACTCTGTCCTTGTTACGAATAGGGGGAGGGGGAGTAAGAGCGGAGCTGCGGGATATAGCGGAGACCCTGGTGAGAGCCTCATCCATAATGGAAGAGGGAAACCCCCGTTCCCTAAAGAAGGAGGACATCTCCGGTGCCCTAGTATGGAACACCTCATCCTGGACACAGATGTGGTGTAGATGGAGGACATTTACAAGGACATTTTTTTACTTAGCATAGCTTATATGGTTATTCCAACACTATAATACACTTTTCCATATTTCACAATGGTAAGATTTTCATTTTTGGTCAGGGGGAAAGAACTTTTTATATTCAAAGTTATTACTTGATTAATAATATGGCAAATGTAAGTTTAATTTGAGCTGCTTTAAGCACACTGTGAGATGAGGACAGATCATGAATCTTGCACGCTGAAGCCAAACTCATTATGTCAAGAACAATAAACTATTTTTTAATTAACGGTATTTGCATGACCTCAGACACAGTGCCATAGACTGGGTAGAATGCAGCCAGTGCTTACTATTCCCAACATGAATGTAGGATCTGAGTCATTTTGTCAGGCTGGAAGCCCTACACAGATGGCAAGTGATTTTCCTCAAAGACAAAGGAATAAAAGCACAAAATAAAACCCAGACATGATGATATAGGTCACTTGTGTGCACCTGCCAGTATTTGAACTGACAGAGCAGGTTAGAGCAAGCTTACCCCTGTAGAACCAAGGAACTGCAAATGCTGGTTTACATAAAAAGGACACAAAGTGCTGGAATAATTCTGCGGGCCCGGCAACATCTCTGGAGAACATGGATAGGTGATGTTTCAGGTTCAGGAAACCTCTTTAGTCTTTAGTCATACCTCTTTAGTCACATTTTGAAATAAAACACATTTATTCCATTCTTCTAATTTGCAAAAGGCTAGTTATGCTCAATAGGATCAGATCTTCTAAATTTGGACGTCAAATTCCAAAATGCCTAAACGTTTCCAAATTCTTCCAGATAAAACAGATGTTAATTCATCTTGACAGCAACAATAAAGATGGCCAAGTATTATGGGAATAAAGAACGGCCACCTGCTTCCAGTATACTTGATAACAGGGTGATGCAGATGAAAGAGTTTAAGTTAATTCAACAGTAAACCCACTTACAGTAAGCACTAAGTTACTGATTTCCCCAGATGAAATTTCAAGAAGATGAAGGGACAGTTTTACCTTCGAATACACTTGGCTTTTAATGAAGCTTTTCGCTCCAGCCAGTCATCCATCTGAGGGCTTGACAGGGCAGTTGGCTTGTTGTGATCAATACTGACAATGTCTTTACCATTTTTCCACAGTTCGTAGCGATCAGGCTGAAGGAACTGCACAAATACATCCATTGATATCTTTACCATGTCCTTCCTGCAACTGCACTGTAAACATGAGAGGTTGGGAAGAAAAGAGGAGAAAGACAAACAGATTAAGTATACAAAGCATATGCTAGTCATAAATATGTCTTTCAGTGTACAAAAATATACCCAATTGCTCATAAAAAGCCTTTATTAATCATGTAAATTTCAATTATGTCTAATACATTATATAAAATGTAGAGCATGTTGGGAAATTTCTATGCAGCTGCATAGAAAACGTTAAAGAGAATTTTAAGACACAGTCACAATTCACCTGGAAATCAGCCAGGGTTTGGACATCAAAGAATGAATCCCATGCACGAGTCATGGGTGAAAACAAATGAAGATAGTGCACAACTATAATGGTGCTGAAGACTGATCCAGGAGAAAAATCTCAGGAGCAGGTAAAAGGACAGCACAATTGAAGATACTCATGTACCAACCCCTCAATGTCCAGATAAAAGCACTGCTTCCTACTTGTTACTTATTTCAGTTCTTTATCTGGCTGTATAGTTACTGCACCTGCATGTCCAATATATCACAACATACCTTGTAAAATAAACATTTGTCATCTAGAAACATCCGTGTTGTCACAGCGATATTTGACTGCAATTGGATTTCTGGAGATTTTCAGAATTTCATTCAAATACTATAGATGTTTATTGTCCATCTTTTATTGCCCTTGGGAATATGGCGAGAAGCCAATTCAATTCATGTGGTAAAGATATGGCCCTACAGAGAGATTTGGGCCATTTGGAAAAGTGGGCTGAAAGATGGCAGATGGAGTTTAATGCTGATAAGTGTGAAGTGCTACATCTTGGCGGGACAAATCAAAATAGGACGTACATGGTAAATGGTAGGGAATTGAGGAATGCTGTGGAACAGAGGGATCTAGGAATAACTGTGCATAGTTCCCTAAAGGTGGAATCGCATGTAGATAGGGTGGTAAAGAAAGCCTTTGGTGTGCTGGCCTTTATAAATCAGAGCATTGAATATAGGAGTAGGGAAGTAATGTTAAAATTGTACAAGGCATTGGTAAGACCAATTCTGGAGTATGGTGTACAATTTTGGTCGCCTAGTTATAGGAAGGATGTCAACAAAATAGAGAGAGTACAGAGGAAATTTACTAGAATGTTGCCAGGGTTCCAGCAACTATGTTACAGAGAAAGGTTGAACAAGTTAGGTCTTTATTCTTTGAAGCGCAGAAAGTTAAGGGGGGACTTGATTGAGGTCTTTAAAATGATGAAAGGGATAGACAGAGTTGACGTGGATACGTTTTTCCCATTGAGGGTAGGGAAGATTCAAACAAGAGGGCATGACATGAGAATTAAGGGACAGAAGTTTCGGGGTAACGTGAGGGGGAACTTCTTTACTCAGAGGGTGGTGGCTGTGTGGAATGAGCTTCCAGCAGAAGTGGTGGAGGCAGGATCGATTTTAACATTTAAGAGTAAAGTGGATAGGTATATGGACGTGAAGGGAATGGAGGGGTATGGTCTGAGTGCAGGTAGATGGGACTAGGGGAAAACAAATGGTCGGCACGGACTGGAAGGGCCGAGAGGGCCTGTTTCCGTGCTGTAATTGTTATATGGTTATATATGGTTATATATATGTAGCCCTCATGCTGTTAGTAGTGTTACAGGATAGTCTCAGTGAGTTAGATAATACTTACAACATTAACAATGTGCTGTTAGTCAAGGAAATCAATAGGATGCCAGTCAAAAGATTATTTTGACATGAACGATGAGTTTCTTGAACTTTATTGGAGCTGCACTCATCAGGCAAGTGAAAAGAATTCCATCACAGTCATGTGCTTTGTTGATCTTGGAAAGGTTTTTGTCACAAAACATTCGGCCTCTGAACAGCTCTTCTTGACAACTTTATGCATCTTGTCTAATTAATTTTCTGATCAATAGTACCCAAATGTTAGTTTCAAATGCTTCAGCTTGTATTTGCAACTGTGCATTCAGAACTGTGATCGCTTAAAGCCTTCTTGTTTAGCTTTCCACCACCAGTGGATGTGGATGTGGCAGGATTAAACTGTTCTGTTCTGATCTATTGGTTTATGCGACTGTTGTCATGTTTCAATTGCTGAGATGCACTCATTGCGTGGTGCTGTCATGCTGCATGTTGTTTCCACTTTTAGCATACAGAGCCATATTTTCTCTAGGCTGATACCTTACATATAAGATAGACACAAAGTGCTGGAGTAACTCAGCAGGTCAGGCAGCATCTCTGGATAAAAAGGATGGGTTACATTTCGGGTCTGAAGACGGGTCCTGACCTGAAACGTCACCCATCCTTTTTCTCCAGAGATGCTGCCTGCTTGCTGAGTTAGCCCAGCACTTTGTGTCTATTTTTGATATGAACCAGCATCTGCAGTTCCTTGTTTTCACCTAATTTTATAAGTATTGTTCTGGCAGGCTCATTGACAAGCTTGGTCCCAGGGTTATAAATGTCCAATTTATGTACACCCAGAACATATGAACACATTTTGGGAATATGACAAAATGGATTTTTTTGGCTACTGTGCGGCTGTAGGCATATTTTCTTCCCTTTTCCCACCTCTTTTCTGAGCCTGAACAACTGGAGACTGGGTTAACCAAGCAGAGATGAGCGCACTGAGCAGACTCATTTGCTCACTCCCTAGGTCAGCGAGGCTAGCTTGCGGCCACTCTTTCTGCACCTGCTCGCTCTCCCATCACAGCTGTTTCTGTGATCCTCTCCCATACAGTATGTTCCATCACAGTGATGGAATATACTGTAATGTGAAGACTGCTTATATTAATAGAGTGATGGATAAGTCAAATTAGTGGTTATAGTGAGAAAAACATTTCAATCTTGATGATCGACAGTCAAATAACTTGGTAATGTTCAGGTCTGATCTGTTTTCAACATAATCCCATTTGCATTAAGGTACTAGACAGCATACTCAGTGTCGAACCGGTTCTCCCCCTTGTAGCCACAAGTCCAGAATGAAATGGAAATTTACAACCATAACCAGGGCTCTCACTTAACATTTTTCCCTGTTGCCAGCCGGGCAACCTTGGCAGCTTTTTGGGCTGCCAAATGACAGTTTAGGTGGTCATTTAAGATGGCTTGCATGACGCGTGCGATAATGTGCTCGGACGAAGTGCGTAGTTACCAGTCGGAATTATGCTCAATGAAGCATTCACACATTATTTCAGCTTCAAATAAAGTCACAAACTAAACATATTCACCAATCAAGACATGATATATACCACAGTGACATGCAGCAAAATTATAATAAAGTATCTCTACTCTTTTTACACGTTGCAATTAATGCAATTTCTATTATTTCTTTCCACTTCCAAACAAAAATGTGGTTGGATTATTCAGCGTATGATCAACCTGTGTCAATAAATCCTGGACCATGGTAACATATATGCTTAACCATGCACACTACAGATTGATGCAAGCATGTTTTCTGTGAAGGACCAAAAATTATCATAAAATAACATGGCCATAGTATGGGTCTTTTTCTCTTGAATCTTCAATCATCAATCTCTGCTGTGCCCTGTCACAGCTAGGCGAGTTGATAAAGAATTGAATCGATCTGTTTGACACCTTTGAAGGTAGGCACAGTAACAACATCAAGAGGGGAAAAATAGATACATAATATATTCCTTCTGCTCTAGGATTTTGTAATTTAAAAGAAATAAAGAGAATGGAAGTGTACTTTGATTTTCTTTTTCTTGTAAAATACTTGATACTGTATTAGTATTATTACCTGACCAGTCCAATACCATACGTTTGAATGTACATTGTACCTCTTTTAATCTGTGCCCACTAAGAAGATGAATCATGGAAGTAGGTGACTATATTGAATCAATCATGGAACTTGGCAAGTGAGATTGCCCAGAAGGGCATTAAAAATGGCTGCTGTTTTTTTTTTGGGGGGGGGATTATCAACTTTAAATGAACAGAAACATTATATTTGTGAGAACATGTGTAACATTTCTGCTTGATATTTAAGCCATCTCCTGAAAAGCCAAGTAAAGACAGAGCTGTTCAACTACATGTAAAGTCACTTTAATTGTCATCTGGGTCGCTCTGGAGCAGAGCATCCTCCTCATCAGACTTGTCACTGTCAGGGTGAGGTCCTGAGGCAGATGCTGCAGCTGGGTCTTCTCCCGTGTCAGGCCTCCTTGCCCTCATCCCTCCTGCATGCCACAAGCTGATGGCTGGCTGGGGATCAAGGTCCTTGATGTTACTGGCATGCAGTATGATGAGGAGCTGGTCCGTCACCTGGTCGTCCTGGAGGAAACTTCTGATGGTGGTCTTCAGCTGCTTCAGCCAGCTGAAGCCTCACTCAGCCTCAGCTCAACTTGCCGATATGGTAAGGACGAGATCAAGGAGAGTACAGATGTTGGGTAGCTCTTCTGGTGTGGGACTTCAGGAACACCATGCTGTATCACAACAACCCTTTCAGCAACATGGCTGCTACTTGGCACTACACTAGCATTACGGGGAGCTACGATGCCCAAATTGCTGGGTGGGTTTCTGATGAAAAAGAGGGGGAGAACTTGTAAGCGAGAAACAGAGTCACAGAGACAGAGAGAGACAGAAAGGGCAGAGGCAGAGACAGAGATAGACAGAGATGGATGCAGAGACAGAGACGGATAGAAAGACAGGGACAGAGACAGGTACATGGATTGATCAGGTTTGGAGGGATATGGACCAAACAGAGGCAGGTAGCTTTGCAGTTTCTCTCTCCCTCCCGTGGGGTGAGGGATTTAAGGGCCTGTCCCACTTGGGCGACATTTTCGGCGACAGCCTGAAAAGAGGTTGTCGCGTCGTGGTCGGTTTGTGACACATGGTGATGCATGTAGTGACGCGCGGTGTCTCCCTGTCGCCCCAGGATTTTGGAATGTTCAAAATCGAGGGGCAACATTTGGGTGTCTCATCATGTCGTGCGCCCTGTCACACGCTGACGTATGCTGTCCTGCGGCTGACGCCCGGTTAGGGTTAGGGTCCACAGGTGGGCTGTAAAATATTCTTCCATCGATGCATGGAGTTTAAACATTAATATATTAAAATTAATACAATAAAATCAATTGTGCAAATGAAAAGGATGTCTGAATCGTTCAGTTTTATTTTATATTGGTCCTCTTCCAGATCCAAATCACCGTCTCTAACTTTTCACAGGGATGGATTCAGTGAGTGTAGACTGAACTCCTCTCTCCCCTCCACCCCCCTTACCCCATCCCGCCCCCATCCCTCCTTCTCCACTCACCCTACCCTTCTCCGTTCCCCTCTCCCACCCCCCCTCCCCCCTACCTTCTCTCATTCTCCAACCCCCACCTCCCCCCCACTTTCCCCGACGCCCCTCATTTGTGGACCCAGCCTGTGACAGCGAGATCCCACTAATAGTACTGTACAAAGGCCACATCATTTGTTTTAGTAACATTGACTATGGGATAAATGCAGACTTTGGGAACAACACCCCCCACCTCCCCCCGCCTTGCTTCAAAATGGGTGGTGGGTATTTAGATTCAGTGGCCGGAGCAGGTGGGTGGCACTGGTACATTGACAACATTGCCTGTACCCAGTTGAAAAGCCCGCTGCCTCTGGGGGTTTGGAGAGACCATTGGAAGAGAGATCTGCCTCTGGGACAACTCGTGACCAACAGTTTAGTGCAGAATATTGGGGTTTGAGTCCAACTCCTGGGCCCCTATGTCACATTTAGCTCAGAGATACAGTGTCCTTCTGCCCACCCCGACCCGCACACTATCCCACACACGGACACTTTATAAATACCAAGCCTATCAACCCAGAGTTAGGGTTAGGCTTACCTCCCACACTCCAAAGGTTTGTATAAATTGTCCCTAGCGTGTGTGGGATAGTGTGCGGGGGATCGCTGGTCACAGGCTGGGTCCACAAATTGGGTCGTTGGGGAAAGTGGGGGGGTGGGGGGTTGGAGAAGGGAGGGAGAGGGGGAGAAAGGGATGTGAGGGGAGTGGGGGGGGGAGTGGAGAAGGGGAAGAAGAGTGGAACAGGGAGAAGGGAGGAAGAGGGGGGAAGGGAAGAAGGGGGGAGAGGGGAAGGGAGAAGGGTACCTGCATGCTTACTTTCAGTGAATGATGTACTAGGACACCCAGGTTTTGTTGTACTTCCCCTTTTCTAACCTGACACCATTCAGATAATAATCTGCCTTCCTGTTCTTGCCACCAAAGTGGATAACCTCACATTTATCAACATTATACTGCATCTGCCATACATCTGCTCACTCACCCAACCCGTCCAAGTCACCCTGCATCCTCTTAGCATCGACTTCACAGTTCACACTGCCACCCAGCTGTGTGTTATCTGCAAATTTGCTAATGTTACTTTTAATTCCTTCATCTAAATCTTTAATGTATATTGTAAATTGCTTTGTAAATAGGTTTGTACATTAATTGGCTTGGAAGAAATGTAAATTGTCCCCAGTGTGTGTAGGATAGTGTTAATGCGATGGCATTGCGTGGGCTGTGGGGCCTGTTTCCACGCTGTATCTCCACACTAAACTAAACTAGACTGTAATGGGCCATTGCTTGGCTAAATTTGTGGGATAATCCTCTATTGCAGCACATACCCATGACTGAATGTATTGTTGTCGGTAACAGATGCCGGTGGAAATACTTGAGTCCAACTCCTGGGCCCCTATGTCACATTTAGCTCAGAGATACAGTGTCCTTCTGCCCACCCCGGACTTACAAAATTCTTAAGGGATACTTACAAAATTCTTAAGGGGTTGGACAGGCTAGATGCAGGAAGATTGTTCCCGATGTTGGGGAAGTCCAGGACAAGGGGTCACAGCTTAAGGATAAGGGGGAAATCCTTTAAGACCGAGATGAGAAAGACTTTCTTCACACAGAGAGTGGTGAGTCTCTGGAACTCTCTGCCACAGAGGGTAGTTGAGGCCAGTTCATTGGCTATATTTAAGAGTGAGTTGGATGTGGCCCTTGTGGCTAAGGGGATCAGAGGGTATGAAGAGAAGGCAGGTACGGGATACTGAGTTGGATGATCAGCCATGATCATATTGAATGGCGGTGCAGGCTCGAAGGGCTGAATGGCCTACTCCTGCACCTAATTTCTATGTTTCTATGTTTCTATGAAATGGGGGAGGGAGAGTAAAGAACAGATTCTGGCCTTTGTTGTGCACAGTGATGAAGGATTTGTACAACAAATGCCTTTAAAGGGGATTAATGAAGTAGATAATTAGAACTGAACAGTTAGCTTCAAGGTCACCGTGAACAATATTTCAGTTTTATTTAATTACATGAATTTAAATTCAGTGGCTCACTGGAGACTCTTAATCCAGGCCTCTGGATACCAAGCCCAATAACATATTCACGAGCTGCCCCTCCCCAATAAAGAGAGAGAGATAATAAATGTGCTTAGACAAGATGTTAGAGGAGTAGGCAGTAGATTAATTCCTTGGAATTTATTCAAATTAACTTTATAGGGCGTAAATGTCACAGCTGGACAAAACTCCAATCGCTGGTTTTATAAACTGCATATTTTGCCGATTAGTAAGGTATTTCCCAGCCTCAGCAGGTATTTCCCGTTCTTCCTTCACCCGGGCTCACTTGACAAGTCATATTTCTCTACCACCTTGTGTAAAAGGAGAAACCGCAGGAAACACTGGAAATACTCAGCAGCTCAGGCACCATCGTGGAGACAGAAATAATGTCTGGCAAAATGCCTCATCGCCAGAACTCACCAACAAGCACCAAGACCTGGCTTGGCTGGCGGTGAGGGGAGCCCTCCCAGTCAGATCCTTCCTGCACCGTCGGAACCTCACTGCCAGCGCACGCTGCCCTCGGGACGGCTGCTATGGCGAGGAGACGGTTGCCCACCTCTTTACAGAGTGTGGGTTTGCTAAAAGAGTCTGGAGAAAAATGCAAGGGTCCAGGGTCCCTGGTACGCTTTATCCCGAACAGCTCCGTCACAGAGGACTCGGTGATTTACGGACTGTTCCCAGGGACACATTCAGAGGCTGACATCGAGTGCTGCTGGAGGGTCATCAACTTGGTAAAAGACGCCCTTTGGTCTGCCCGAGCATTGTTCACCACCCAGCAGAGCGAGATGTCCGTCAGGGAATGTTGCCGACTGGCCCGCTGCAGACTGCAGGAGTACGTGTTGAGGGACGCACTGAAGCTCGGTGCAGCCAACGCCAAGGCTCGGTGGGGAAGGGCCACAGTCTAACGCCCTTCCGCTGCTGGACATGGGGGGTACGGTATGGTGGAGACGCCCCTCAATATAAGGGAAGGTATCCCTCGCCAGTGTGGCACGAGTGGGGGACTGATTCGTGGAAATTTGGGGGAAAGAAATGTCTAAACTGTATTGATCTATTGTACAGCCTCCGAAAATGTCGGATGGATTTTCCGCAAGGTTAATGTATTGTATATATTTATCATTCGAATAAAGTATATTTTGAAATTTAAAAAAAAAAAGAAATAATGTCTTCAGTGGCCTGTCCCACTTACATGTCCTTTGCACGCAAATTACGCAACCTCGTCGTCGCGTTGAGGTGCACGGGCATCGTATGGCCACGCGGGGCCGGTCCCACTGAGAAGCGCGGAGGGGTATGTAGTTGTGCGCGACATTGCGCGGGGCTCCGAAATTTTTGTCGCTCCATATGCAGGAGTAACTCAGCGGGACCGGTATCATCTCTGGACAGAAGGAATGGGAGACTTCTTCAGTCTGAAAGAACGTCACGCGCTCCAGACGGCCTGTGCGTACGCATTAAATCGCGCGGGACCGTTGCGCCTCAACACGACCATGTGGTCGCGTAATTAGCGTGCCAAGGACACATATGTGGGACAGGGGCTTAACTCTGTGTCTTCACAGATGCTGCTTGACATGTAAAGTGTTGCCATCTTTTTCTGTTTTTATTTCAGCATCAGCAATTATTTGCTTTGGATCAATTCAAAAGGAAAACCTCATATGGTTGCAAATTTTTCTGCAATTTGTACAAAAACTTTAAACTTCGCAATATATTCCACGCAAATCAAATAAATCAACAGAATTATTAAAACCAAAATGGGAGCTAAATCCTGGAACTCCCTGCCCACAGAACTGTAAGATTACATTCACCAGAAGGACTGTAACCGTTCAAGAACGCAACCCTGATTCCCCTGATTCGAACTCGGAGAATTACGGTAATAAGCCGCTCGTGGGTACTTGGGGCTCTCGTGGACATTTTTCAACATGTTGAAAAAACTTCACGAGGTTACCGTGTTTCCCGAGTACCTGCCGTTAACGTTACGAGCTACTAAGAGACGTCCTGAGCTCCGACATACCCGCTACTTATATTCTACGTACTTACCACAAGTTTGTATTTAAATTTTTTAACTCGGGAGAGCTCTTGGGTATACTCGTATAGTGGGACAGGCCCTTGAGGCAGCTTTGAACAATGTCAGGTGGAAAACTCAATATCTGTTTAGAGCTTTCAATTGTTTGTAGAAGGAAATAAAAAATGCACAATATAAAATCCAGTAAAGAGAGCTGCAAACCCCATGACTTATTCACATACTAGAAAGGGAACCTCCAAAACCTCCAACGCGTTTTTCAATCACTCTCAACATCTGTTAGAGGACAAATCCAATAACAGAGAACACACATCAATTGGACCTCATTTTATTTGCTCCAGACTATGAAATATTTATGCTGTATGATCACAGTCTGTACAACTCCATTCTCATTCTTTAGTTTATGAAGTGCATTGTGTGCCATATGTTCAATTACCAAGAACAAGGTTTGGAAATTACCAGACAAGCAAATCAAACCCCTCGTACACACAAACATTCAAAATTATTTGGTGGCACAATTACATAATGTTTTGACAAAGACACACCATTTATTTATTTGCCTCTGTACTCCACAATTTTAGGTTTGTAATGGAAAAAAAAAATCACATGTGGTTAAAGTGCACATTGTCTGATTTTAATAAAGGCCATTTTAATACATTTTGGTTTCATCATGTTACAGCTGCTTTATACATAGTCCCCCCATTTCAGGGCACCATGTTTGGGACACACGGCTTCACAGGGCCTGTGATTTCTCAGGTGCGTTTAATTGTCTCCTTAATGCAGGTATAAGAAAGTTCTCAGCACCTAGTCTTCCCTCCCGTCTTTCATCACCTTTCCATCACCCCCCATTTCAGGGCACCATAATATTTGGGTCACATCAATGTAATGCAAATGAAAGTAGTCATGTTTAGTGTTTTGTTGCGTATCCTTTGTATGCAATGACTGTTTGGTCTGTGATTCATGGACATCACCAATTGCTGGGTATCTTCTCTGGTGATGTCTGTATGCCTGTATTGCAGCCATCTTTAGCTTATGCTTGTTTTGGGGGTTAGTCCCCTTCAGGTTTCTCTTCAGCATATAAAAAGCATTCTCAAGTGGGTTCAGATCAGGTGATTGACTTGGCCACTCAAGAATTGACCATTTTTTAGTTTGGAAAAACTCCTTTGTTGCTTTAGCAGTATGTTAGGGATCTTTGTTTTGCTGTGGAATGAACTGCCGGCGAGATGAGTTTTGAGGAATTTGTTTGAACTTGAGCAGATAGGATGTGTCTATACACTTCAGAATTCATTATGCTACTACCATCAGTAGTTGTATCATCAATGAAGATAAGTGAGCCAGTACCTTCAGCAGCCATACATGCCCAGGCCATAATGCCCCCACCACCGTGTTTCACAGATGAGGTGGTATGCTTTGGATCTTGGGCAGTTCCGTCTCTCCTCCATACTTTGCTCTTGCCATCACTCTGATATAAGTTCATGTTCGTCTCACGTGTCCACAAGACCTTTTTCCAGAACTGAGGTTGCTCTTTTGAGTACTTCTTGGCAAACTGTAACCTAGCCACCCTATCTTTGCAGTCAACACCTGAATCCTGAAGAGAGTTTCTGATCTATCGGACAAGAGTTCGGGGATTTTTCTTTATTATAGAGAGAATTCTTCTGTCATCAGCTGTGGAGGTCTTCCTTGGCCTGCCTGTCCCTTTGCAATTAGTAAGCTCACCAGCAGGGCTGTGGAGTCGATACCCAAAACACCTGACTCCTTGACTTCTTGTGTATCCGACTCCTGGGTATAATAATTCTAAATCTGCTATGATGACATTACACAAGATGGTATTTCATAAGAACTACATGAATCATCAGGCTACCTTTTAAACCCATGTCCTTAAAGTTTTGAGTCTAATGGGCCTGTCCCACAGGGGATTTTTGAGGTGTTTGGCAGGGACTGTTAAAAAAACGGACACTGGAACGGGGAGGGAGGGAAAGGGGGGAAAAAAAAGAGAGAGAGAGAGAGAGAGAGAGAGAGAGAGAGAGAGAGAGAAAGCAGGGGGAGCGCTGTAAGTCCTTTAAAAGAGGGGCGGGAGGGGGGGGGAAGAAGGAGTTGATACAACTGTTAAGAAGCCAGACAACATTTAAGAAGCCAGAGATATACGGCTGTGAAGCTTGGCGGACATTTAACATTACCGGTCGGTTATCCTTGGTTCTGAAAACTACTGCTTACGTTTTTTCCCCCCAATGAGACAATGAAATTCACCGGTCAGTGCTGGCTACAGCCTACGAGAACCCAAGAGAACCTCCGACTTCCTGGTAACGCACTAGGACCTCCTTGCGACTCACCTACGGCTCAAGAATTCTCGCTACTCTCCATGGCGGCTTCATTCTAGTCGCCGCTAATTTTTCAACATATTGAAAAATTCTCGTCGACCATAATGAGCCCGCGATAGCTCTCAGAATGTGGGAACTCCTCACAACCATGAAGGCGACTCCCTGGCAACCACCCGCGAACATGTGGCGACCGTAAAGTCTCCTGCAGTCACCTAAAAAGTCGCCCAAGTGGGACAGGCCCAAAACGGTTGCAGTTATGCTATTGTGGCTTTTTTATTGTTTATTGTTGGGAAAAAAAATTAGCATCATTTATATATCACAAAATAAGAGAGCTCTCTTATACCTGCATACACACCTGAGCAATTACAAAGACCTGTGAAGCCATGTATCCCAAACATTATGGGGCCCTGAAATGGGGGGGTCGATGTATAAACACTGCTGTAATTTCTACATGGTAAACCAAAATGTATAAAAATTGCCTTTAATAAAATCTAACAATGTGCACTTTAACCACATGTGATTTTTTCTATTACAAATCTCAAATTGTGAAGTTCAGAGGCAAAAAAAAAGATGGGTCTTTGTCCCAAACATTATGGAGGGCACTGTACATGGAGCAAATCTAATTATTTTAATTAAGAAAGCAATGGTGCTGAAATGTAACAAGTTGGGTGACACAAATAGTACCAAGCTCAGAAACAAACTTATGTCAGGCTAGTTCAGAGCAAGTTTATGGAGACAGATTCATGGATTCATTCACAGTGCCTCCTGATTATTTTCCTTTAACATCAACAATTAAAAATGTCCCTTGTGTTTCCCCTGGGACAGGTCAGGTGGGGAAATTGGGTTAAAAAAATTAACAAACGCCTCTTCGAATCATTATCTGTCCTAATGTTTTACTTATAAGTAATTCCCCTCACACTACTGACATGGACCAAAGATTTAAATCCTCGAGGTGAGGTGCGAGTGACTGCCTCTGACATTAAAACAGGGTTGTAGCATTAAGGCACCTGCAGTGAAATTGAAGTAATTGGGCATCAAAGGATAAACACTAAAATGACTGGAGACATACCTTACACAAAATAGTTGTGATTGCCGCTGAGGTGATTGTTGTCACCTCAGTCCGTGACATTACTGCCTCAATGTAGTACCCTCAGCCCAACCATCTTCAATTGCATCATCAATGACTTTCCTTCCATCACAACATGAGAAGTGGGGATGTTCTGATCAGTTTGCTACTCCAAATGAGGCAGCCCATGCATTAAAGTAGCAAAATGTTCACAACATACACGCACAAGATGTCAAGAATCAGGTACATTTTCAGCTGCAAAAGTGCCAGACAACAATAGTCTCCTACAGGCACACCACATCCTTGACATTCAAGGGCATGACCACATTGCAGTCTCCGCCTTCAATATCTAGCATTTCCATTGACAAGAATCTCAACTGGACTATTCACATAATACTACGTCTACAAGAGCTGGTCAATTGTTGTGTATCCCCAAGTCAGGAGCATGATACTAAATACTCAACACTTGCTTGGACGAGAGCAATGCCCAAAATTCAAAGGAGCTTGACCCCATCCAAGATGAGGAAACCCACTTGATGGGCACCCCCAAACACCCATTCCCTCCATCAACAACATACACAGATACAGTATGCACTATCTATAAATCGCACTAGAGTTACCCACCCAGTTTATTCTGATAGCATCTCCCAAATCCATGATCTCTACCACCGATGGTAATCAGCACATGGCAGCACTACCACCTGCAGGTTTCCCTCCAAGTCACACAACAGCTTGATTTAGAAATATACCCCTAATCCATCTTCATAGCTAGATCTAAATCCTGGAATTCCCTGCCTACAGAACTGTGTGAGCACATTCACAAGACGGACTGCAATGGTTCAAGAAGGCAACTTTCCACCAACCTGTGAAGTGCAATTAGGGATGGACAATTAATGCTAGCTTTGCCCAAATCATCTAAAGATTTTTTTAATACGTTAATAATCAATCTAAATGATTCCAAAGTCCTTAAGTAGAGTTTATGGCAAGGAATGGTTCAGATTTCAAAGTGTCTATGGTTACACTTAAACCAAGATGTTTTACGTACCCATTAAAACAAGTAATTAGAGAGTGGGCAGAATTATTCAGGGACAAAGGAAGTAAATTATACCTGGAGCCAGAGGAAGTGGCAAAGTACTAAATGAGTGGCAAAGTACTAATGATCAGGGAGGGGCATGCTGATACTCTTGAGCATTTTGATATTGAAAAGAAGAGTGTTGGGTACCCGAAGTCCAGATGGGATTTAACCCAGGATATTGAAAGAGGAAAGAGAAGAGATTACTGGAGACTTGACATCCTCTTTGAACACGAGTACTGGAGAACCGCCAATGATGGTTAAGGGCAATAGAGATAAACAAGGAAATGATTGAAGATTCTTAGGGATAGGTTGTACTCACACCAGGAAAAGCAGAGACTTGTTAGGGATAGTCAGCATGCCTTAACATGATAATGGTCATGTCATCTAAACTTGATTCCATTTTTTTGAGATGATAACAAAGATGATTAATGAGGGTAGGGGAGTATATAATGTATATTTAGACTTTAGTAAAGTGTTTGACGAAGTTCATGGTAGACTAATCGAGGTGATTAAGCTACAGGGTATTCATGGAGACTTCCTAGATTGGATTAAAAAAAGGTAGCTGTGGAGGGGTATTATTCTAACTGCAGGTCTCTCCGATCAGTGTTTTTTATACATAAATATTTAGATGAAATTGTAGGTGGTTTAATTACTAAAATTTGAAGACAACGGAAAAATTGAAGTTTTAGACATTGAGAAATATTGTTAAAGGCTTCAGCAAGAAATAGACTAGTAGAATTGAGACAAGGAGAGCGCAGAGACAGAGGGAGGTATGTAGGCAGATATGGACTCTGCGGAGCCCGCGGGCGGTCATGGACCCGAGGACCCCGAGTGAGGAGCGCGAGGACACTGCAAGCAGGCGGCCGGGTGGCCGTGTGATGTCACTCACAGCGCATAAGCAGAGCGTGTAGCCATTGTGACATTATCACGTCATCAGCCAAAGCCATTCCGTTTTATGTTCTACGTTCTTTGAGATTTTTTAACATTTTGATTATTAACTCGAGAAATAATGCATGAATTTTTCAGATGAGGCAATTTCGGAGTCCATGGGATAAATCTCTACAGGAGTATGAAAAAATGTTACGGTTAGGGTGTCGTTTTTTCAAGCAGATGTGATTACACCCACACACACACATCCAAGATCAGAATTTTAAGTATATAATAATAGATTTAAACAGATGCATGTTCAGGCAGGGAATGGAGATGTGCTGACCATGTGCAGGCAGCTGTGTAGTTTAAATTTATATCATGGTCAACACAGACATCGTGGTCTGATGTGTCTGTTCTGTGAAACTTTGGCTATGTTTTTGCACAATACTCCTGTGAAACAACTGTTTTACTATGTTAATTACACAACATAGTATCGGAGAGACGCGTTTCCTTCAGTGAAAAACATCCATTCTATTTACAGAACTATAGCAAAGATCATGATTTGTTTGTGCAGTAAAGAACTGCAGATGCTAGTTTAAATCGAAGGTAGACACAAACTGCTGGAGTAACTCAGCGGGACAGGCAGCAACTCTGGAGAGAAGGAATGGGTGACATTTTGGGTCGAGACCCTTCTTCAGAATGATTTGTATATCAGGGGTCAATGCTGGTAACTGTTTCCAACTGAACTCAATCAAGCAAACTTAACTAAAAATACCAAGTGCAATGTAGTTAAGTAGTAAGCTACCATGTTATAAATAGAATTTGGAAATTAAATTTTTTAATTTATTATAGTTTACGCCATACCTACTACCTATTAAAAAAATCACTTGCAATGCTAATACTCTTGATTCCAAATAATCCGTTTCCAGTTTAGAAAGTTACAAGATTTGCAGCAGGATTTTAAGAATTCAGCAGAGAGCAGAGCTGTGGAGACATCCACTAGTAAGTTGCCTCACTGCTTGGATTTTGTGAATGCAAAATAGGACAAGTGGGTGGAAATGTATGGCAGCTGCAGCAAAAGGTCTTTCCTGTCTTATGTTCTCTCAAACATTCCACCCTGGCCCTTTCAGTTATGCCCTGCTCCATGTAAGGTTTGCTCAGAATCATTAACCATGCAAGGTCACTCTAAAGCGAAGGGGAGATGAGATGGTAAACACAACAGCTATTTTACTGAAGAAAGAACAAACAAAATATGGTATCAGAGAGTTGATTAATTTCCAATGCAAAATGGGTAACTGTGGAGAAACCAAGCACTTTCTATTCAAAGTTCTATAAAGCAATTCACATCAGAATGGTTTACTGAATAATCAGTTTTTGATATTTTAATGAGGCGTATGTGGAAGTGCCAGTATAATTACCCTGTCTGTAAATGCACATGCGTAATGGAGTAGATTATTCTCAAAATACAACCCAAACATCATTAAATTGAAAAATAGCATTTCATTTCATCGGCGAGACTTCAAGGACTTTACAAACTTATATAACATAATGCATACAACAGTAATGTCCAAGAAAAATTCAAAGAAAGACAAAAAATGACAAAAAATGACACACTTGCCACGGTATACAGGTTGCAGATAAAATAAATGTTAAGATTGGCTAACAGGGTGTCAATCCAGCAAGGTTCTTTGTCCTGCATGGTGCTGAGCCTCTGAATATTATTGGAGCTGCCGTAAATTAGACAAATAGAAAGTATTCCATTTGTCCACCGGTTTGGTGGACAATGAAAATTAATCATAGAGCTTCCAGCTTCAATTCTGCTCTTGCAGCCATAGTATTTGGGAGTTCAGTCCAGGTGTGTTTCAGGTCAATTTAAATTTACAATGTGAGTCGCCATGATAATAATGTCAATGAAAAATAAGACTGACTAATTGGACTTCTTCCAGTTGGAGAGTCACTGGCTGGTACTTTAGTAACACAAATGTTACATGTCACTTATAAACCTATTAATGTATCTTGTCAAAGTCTTGCTGCAAGCACATATGAGCTGTTCCTTCATGGAGGAGTTGCAAATGAAATTGAACATTAAGCAATCATCAGTAAACATCTGACCTTATGGAGGAAGGGAAGTCATTATTGAAGCAATCAAAGATAATTCAGCCTGAGATGGTTATTTATGTCTTGGAGCTGAGGTAACTGACCTCCAACGACCGCAACTATTTTCCTTTGGGCAATGTATGACTCCAACCATTCAATAACCCTTGTTAATGCTGCTGTCAAAAGTTACTTCTTTATCAAGGGCACTCTTCCTGCATGTAAGGAAATTGGCCCTTTGATCCACATTTGGTGTGTCATTGTAAAAAGGGATGAAGGCAAGGTGGACTCTGGTGAACCCCAAATTAGATATCAGCTAGATTAATTATGAATTGTCAATGACACATTCCATCACTTAACTGATTACTCAGAGTTGACTATGGAACCATTAACCAGATTGGATTTGTCCTTTTGTGCACAGGGCATAAGAGGGAAATATTCTACATTGGCAAGCAGATGTCAGCATTGAAATTATACTGGAAAAGAGTAGCTGGACAGTTCACTAATTCCGGAACATAGTACAACCAGACTGCAATCGAGATCCACAGCCTTTACTCAGGGCTGCCAACATTGGGTGAGAGTTCAGAGTGAGAAATGGCGAATGAGCGTAGCGACTGTGGGGGGGGGGGGGGGGGGGGGGGGGGTGGGAGGAGGGTGTTCCCCCTCCCACGGTAAGGAGCTTTTACATTTTTCAGCTTGAAATTGTGCAATCTGGTGCATACTGTAGCAAGTCTTTTAACTTACACTTGGATGCAACATTTATGCTTTAAATTGGATTAGGTATGAATAAGGTTAGGCTAAATTACATTCCTAATTACATTCCACAATAGAGCCAAGCTCTGCTCAACAGGTGCAGCACAAGAATTACTATATTCATGTATGGAAATCAGATTATATTCATGCTGTTATGCATATATTTAGAGAAAAACAGACAAACAAAGCAAAAGTCAGACTTCCATCACTGGGGTTACACAAAAAGCTAGAGAAACTCAGCGGGTGCAGCAGCATCTAAGGAGCGAAGGAGATAGGCGACGTTTCGGGTCGAGACCCTTCTTCAGACTGGTCAGGGATCAGGGAAACGAGAGATATAGACGGTGATGTGGAGAGATAAAGAACAATGAATGAAAGATATGCAAAAAAGTATCGATGATAAAGGGAACAAGCCATTGTAAGCTGTTTGTGGTGTGAAAATGAGAAGCTAGTGCGACTAGGGTGGGGGAGGGAGATAGAGATAGAGGGAATGCCAGGGCTCAAGGGCTGAGGGAGAGGTGGGAAGGGGAGGAGACAGCAGGGGTTAACAGAATTGAGAAAATTAATTTTATGGAATAAAATAATATATGGAAACAGGCCCTTCCGCCCATCAGGTCCACACCGACCAGCAATCTATCATACACCAATTTCATCCATCACGCCAGGGACAATTTACAGAAGCCAATTAACCTACAAACCTGCACTTCTTTCGGATATGGGAGAAACCAGAATATCCAGAGAAAACCCATGTGGTAGTAAAGCAGCAACTCTACCGCTGCACCACCGAGCCACCCCATTAAATTTGTTTTTCTGTAATATATTTATTATGGTGTCACGTGAATAAAGATGAACACATGATTCTGATTTCTGCCCTTAGTTGGATAACACACATGTCCAGTCATTGTGTTTTATGGCTGGTTTTCAACCTCTTCAGGCTGAAGGTCTTGACTCGAGATATCACCCATTCTTTCTCTCCAGAGATGCTGCCTGTCCTGCTGAGTTTTTCTAGTTTTTAGTGTCTATCTTCAGTTTAAACCAGCATCTGCAATTCCTTCCTACACTATTTGTTAAGCAAAACAGGTCCTATTCTCATTATATAATTTTGTGATCAGCGTGAGAGCATGAGAATTTTGTGAAATGCGAGGGTCTCATGCTCAATGCGTGAGAGTTGGCAGCCTTGTTAATAATTCAAACATTTTATGCAAGTTCCAATTGTTTGGACAAAAATCACTTATTACTGCTTTATAACAGTTAAGTTACTTTAAGACTATTTCAGAAATTATGGCAGTGAACAAAAAATTAACTAACAAATTAAAGCAAACAAAAAAAAATAACACGTTCCCTTTCCTGACTTTACCTCTTAAGTATTTTAACGCTGTTAACAGAGCAAAGGGATATTAATCTCAAGAATCAGAATGGGGAAAGTGAGGGCAATTTTGCTTAAATGGTAATTCTACGCCCATTCAGATCTGCATAGAGTCAGTTATACATGTACATGGCTGGCCCAATTTGTCCATACTGATCAAGTTGGCATTCTGCGTGCCCAGGGACTGCCCGCAGTTCCCAGGTCAGCTCGCGTCCCAGGGAATGGCTGCAGTTCCCAGGTCAGCTCGTGTCCCAGGGACTGGCCGCAGTTCCCAGGTCAGCTCGTGTCCCAGGGAATGGCCGCAGTTCCCAGGTCAGCTCGTGTCCCAGGGACTGGCCGCAGTTCCCAGGTCAACTCGCCTGCAACAGAATGAGTGGTGGGCGGGGACGGTATTGAGAGGGAGAAGAGGGGGGGGGGAGAAGGAAGAGAGAGAGGTTTAATTGAAGCACCTTGCAGTGAGAGCGTTGCTGTTGCTGCTGCCCGCGAGTGTTGAGGGGAGGGTGTGGTCATGGCTTCTGTTCCAGGTCAGGACCCCGCGAAAACGAATTGAAAAGAAAAACGCGGTTTTTCGGGTTACGGGCCGTGTGTCCGTAGTCCGAACCTTTGGTCCGACCACCCCCCCCCCCCCCCGTCCCCCCGTTTGACAACTGCTTCAACTGGTTGTTGTTGCCGGCAGCTGCACATTCGACCAAAGAGAAGAGACGCAACTTTACTCACAGCCGTCAACCGACGCGCTTCCCCAGACCCCACAGAGCACTGGCAGCCGGCGCAAAGAGACAAACTGGCGCAGGGACTGAACTCAGCGTGAGAACTCGGTCATGAGCATGAGGGCTTGAGAAATAGCTCCAAGGCGTGATTCTCACGCCGAAAGATGAGAGTTGGCAGCCCTGAAACTTTACTGTATTTAATTCTCGGTCATTTTTTAAATATTGTGCAGTGGTAATTAAATTAGCTGGAGCCTGACGTGTGAATGTATGGATCACAGGAAGAAGCAGAGATGAACCATTCACTTGATTCTTCTGGCTGAGCTTGGTTTTGAATGCTTCAGCCTTGATTTTATCACACAAAAGCTGGGCCCTGTCATTAATGAGAATGGGTATTCTTGAAGCTGCTTCCTTCTTTCAGATGTTTAATTGCCTACCACTATTAACATAGAAACATAGAAAATAGGTGCAGCAGTAGGCCATTCGGCCCTTCGAGCCTGCACCGCCATTCAATATGATCATGGCTGATCATCCAACTCTGTATCCTGTACCTGCCTTCTCTCTATACCCCCTGATCCCTTTAGCCACAAGGGCTACATCTCCCTCTTAAATATAGCCAATGAAGTGGCCTCAACTACCTTCTGTGGCAGAGAATTCCAGAGATTCACCACTCTCTATGTGAAAAATGTTTTTCTCATCTCGGTCCTAAAAGATTTCCCCCTTATCCTTAAACTGTGACCCCTGGTTCTGGACTTACCCAACATCGGGAACAATCTTCCTGCATCTAGCCTGTCCAACCCCTTAAGAATTTTGTAAGTTTCTATAAGATCCCCCCCTCAATCTTCTAAATTCTAGCGAGTACAAGCCGAGTCTCTCCAGTCTTTCTTCATATGAAAGTCCTGACATCCCAAGAATCAGTCTGGTGAACCTTCTCTGTACTCCCTCTATGGCAAGAATAATCAGATAATGCAGCAGTCTGATCCAATCTGCTGGTTGTGGGAACACCCAATCCTGTCCACTACATGGTGCTTCTGTTGTTGACCACGCCTTACTTCTTAATTGCAGTTTCACAAAATTGGCATCCATCTTTCTGCATTCCTCATTGAAACAAAGTGTTTGGAATTAAATGCAATGGAAGAAAAATGGGTATACTGTTATGCTGTTACAAATTGTGGTGCTATATATTTCTGTTGTTGCTGATGGTCCACTTGGTCTTATGAATGCTCGATTTTACGCTATGAAATCTGTTCAGAATTCAGACAGCTAGATGGACTTTGAAGACGAGATGGGACAGTGTAGTAATTTCTCCTACAAATGGTGACTATGACAAATGCATCTGCGGTGCTGAAGTCAAGCAAGTTTATGCCTTGACACAAAGTACTGGAGTAACTCAGTGGGTCAGGCAACATCTCTGGAGAAAAAAGATGGGCGATGTTTCGGGTCGGGACCCTTCTTCAGATTGATAGTAGGAAGTTTGGGGGGGGGGGTAGGACATGAAGAGTTGGAAACGAGAAAAGACCAGGGCTGGATATTTCTTCTTCTCCAGAGATGCTGCCTGTCCCACTGAGTTATGCCAACACTGTGTCTTTAGTATAAACCAACATCTGCAGTTTTTTGTTTCTAAACTTTGTCTTGCCTTGATTTACTCACAATTTGATCCAGCCCTCACTAATTTAAGACTCAGGCACACAAATAAATGCAGGTGGTCACTAAAGTGTGATCCCTGGGGTTCTCAATAATCTTCATAGTGATCAATGTGATAACCTGAAATGAAAGGAAACAGGACTGGCAGATATTCCAATTTATTTTAGATGTAATAAATTTATCCAGTATAGTTTTTGGATGACTGATAACTCCCATAAATTATCAGAGGTAAATTAAAGGAATAGTAAAATGTCTTACACATAGCTCATTGTAAAGGGTCCTGTCCTATTTTAGTGTTTAATATTATAGTTGCAATACAAAATTGTGTTAAAGGTCATTTATATTAAATAAAGATTAAAATTTAATTTCTATATGTACTAACGTGTGTAAGGTCAAAAAACAAAGCATGATGATCAGTTAACTCAAAAATGCGAAGAATTACTTGAGAGTTATGTTTTGGAACATACACTGTGGTGGTGGTAGATTGACTACCAAGGTGCTGACAAAGTATTCAATTACTAACAGTGTATTTAATTACAAGTAAGGAGAGGACACAATTAAAAATTATCAGAAAGTATCATATTTGTCAATTCGAGAGAGCTATTGGGGTGGTCCCATTTAAGTAGCTGCTCGGTCAACAAGAAATCGGCAAGGATGATAAAGAATTGAGGTAAAATAATTCAATAAGTTAGAAACATAGAAAATACAGTGGCTTACAAAAGTATTCATACCCCTTGAACTTTTCCACATTTTGTCACGTTAAAACCACAAACGTAAATGTATTTTATTGGGATTTTATGTGATAGACCAACACAAAGTGGCGCATAATTGTGAAGTGGAAGGAATACTTGCAGCTGTATTGTAGGGAAAGGTGGTTCTACAAAATATTGACTCAGGGGGGCTGAATACTTTTGCACGCCACACTTTTCAGTTTTTTATTTGTAATAAAATTTGGAAACCATGTATCATTTTCCTTCCACTTCACAATTATGCACCACTTTGTGTTGGTATATCACATAAAATCCCAATAAAATACATTTACGTTTGTGGTTGTAACGTGACAAAATTTTGAAAAGTTCAAGGGGTATGAATACTTTTGCAAGCCACTGTAGGTGCAGGAGTAGGCCATTTAGCCCTTCGAGCCAGCACTGAAATTCAATTTGATCATGGTTGATCATCCTAAATCAGTACCCAGTGTAGATGATATATGTGTAGACCTTTAATTGATAGTAACAATGTCCATGCTAACCACTCCCCCACCAATTAGTATAATTGTAACCCACACGCCCCTAGCTCTCTCTCTAGTGATCGTGACAGACCACGTACAGCCAGGGCTATATATAATGTATGCTAAATAAAGTAGTGAAGACTTTAAGGTGTCTGTTTACCTTCTCTACATGGCGTCAGAAGTGCTTCTTTCTGCGTCTCCGGTCTATCGCGTTTTATTTTCTTAGTCCCAGTACCCCCTCCTTGTGCCGTGATGGCTTCTGCCTGTCGTAAACCTGACATCCTAGTCTTTGATGCGGACATCACTCATCGCTGGAGTGTGTTTCGACTTTGAGCATTATGTTGCCATCGCCCACCCTGCTTGGGCCCCCGCTGTCAAGGCTTCCCTGCTGCTTAACCTGGCTGGTCCCGAAGCGCTCGAGCGTTCGGAGTCCTTCATCTATGGACAGGGTGAGAGTATCCAGGACCCCGTTTGCCTGCCTGCTAAATTTACGGTGATGTGTGACCTTCCCACTAACCACATCTTAGAGCGTTTCAAACTGTTCTCCAGACGCCAGAACCCTGGGGAATCTATTGACAATTTCGTGGCCGCGCTGCGCCAACTGGCTCGCCGATGTGACCTGCATGTTCTGACCTCTGATACTTTGACCCGCGACATCTTGGTCTTTGGTCTACGGGATGATAAGCTGCGCTCTGAGCTGCTGCGTAAGCCTGATCTGACATTCGATGAGGCGCTGCATGCCTCTCGTTTAGCTGAGGATGTCTCCTCCACTGTACCTGACCCTGTGGTCCACACAGCCAGTCTCGCTGGTCCCCAGTACAATGCTCCCCGGCGACAGTGGGTAAGACCACTGCAGGGCTTCAGACCGCCTCAACGATGTCCAAATTGTAACTTTGTCTCTCACCGTTTTAATGTGTGCCCTGCGTTGGGGAAAACCTGTAATTTCTGCAACAAGCCCAACCACTTCTCGGCTGCATGCCGTTCCCGTGGGAACCCTGCACAGCCACAGCAGAGACCGTCTCGCTACCTGACACGTGATGATTCAGCGTCTGGTTCCCATCTCCAGCACGATGATCTTCCCCCGTCTCCCCGACTCTTCTCAGAGCGAGCTGAGTGTGTTTTCCTTGCGAGGTGCAGCTGCTCTGATAACGGACCCGACCGTCCGAGTCACGGTGAATGGCAAGGCCTTCTCTGCTAAGGTCGACACGGGGGCTGCTGCCAATGTTATGTCAACAAGCCTGTTCAGGAAGATAAGAAATAATGAGCCCGTTTCCACAGACAGTGCTGTTTTGCGTGCCTATGGGGGTGGCGTACTTGTTCCTGTGGGGAGGGCCACTCTCCACTGCAAGGTGCTGAAGACCACTCGGCCCCTCTCTTTCTTCCTGCTAGACGGTAAATGTGACCCCCTGCTCGGCGTGGAGGCCTGCCAGGACCTCAGATTGGTGAGCTTCCACAGTGATGTCCACCTGGTAGAGGCACCCCTGAACCCGCTGGCCGAATTCCTGGACCGGTTTGACTCGAAGCTGGGGAAGTTGCCCTGCAGCTACAGGATCGCCCTCAATCCTGACATCACGCCGGTCGTCCGTCCCCCGCACCGTGTGTCCTTTGCCATGAGGGGCAAGGTCGAGTCTGTTCTTCGCAAGATGGTGGCCACGGGCATCCTGAATCCAGTAACGGACTCCACCCGGTGGGTTTCTACTATGGTTGTCACTGCGAAGAAAGACAAGAGCGAAATACGGATCTGCATCAACCCTAAGGACCTGAACTTGGCCATCAGGCGCCCGCACTATCCCATGCGGACGGTGGAGGATGTTGCTGCACAGGTCGGCCCTGCCACCGTGTTCTCGGTTCTTGATGCCAAGAGTTCGTTTTGGCAGATACCTCTAGACGAGCGATCCTCGCACCTGACGACCTTCAGCACGCCCTTCGGCAGGTATTGCTTCCTCCGCATGCCGTTTGGGATCAACTCTGCCAGCGAGGTGTTCCAAAGGACCATGGAACAACTGTTTGCTGGACTTCCGTGTGCCATCATTGTCGACGACATCCTGGTTTATGGGATGAATGTCGCTGAGCACGACCACCACCTTCGCCAGGTGCTGCAGCGGGCCCGGGAGGTCAACCTGAAGCTCAACCCGAAGAAGTGCCGATTCTGGGTCCCTGAGGTCACCTACGTGGGGCATGTTTTCACGGCATCGGGGCTGAAGCCCGACCCGCAGAAGACGGCCGCAATATCCGAGATGCCTGCACCTGCTGACGTGCCTGGCCTGCAGCGCTTCTTGGGCATGGTCAAGTACCTGGGAAAGTTCATCCCCGACCTGAGCGAACTGAGTGCCCCTCTGCGGGATCTGGTGAAAAAGGACACTGCCTGGGCCTGGTTCCCGCAACACCAGCGAGCATTTGACACCCTCAAATCTAAGCTGATCAGCATGCCAACGCTGAAGTACTTCGACCTCCAGCGCCCCATCGTTCTCACGTGTGATGCCTCTAAGTTTGGCCTTGGGTCGCCTGCCTGCAGATCCATGACGGGGTGCAACTGCCTGTGTCCTACGCATCCCGCACAATGACGACCGCTGAACAAAACTATGCCTAGATTGAGAAAGAACTGCTGGCGGTTGTCTTTGCCTGCTCCAAATTCGAAGACTATATCCTGGGCAACTGCTTCACTGTCGAGACGGACCACCAGCCTCTGGTCACCATCCTCAACAAGCCGATACACATGGCCTCCTCCCGGCTCCAGAGCATGATGCTCCAGCTACAACGCTTCACTTTCACAGTGGTTTATCGCAAGGGCAAGGACATGTTTGTTGCTGACACGCTGTCTCGGACGCCTCTCTCATCCACAACCCAACATCCGTACGAGACGTCCGATCTGATAGTCCTAAACGTTAACTTTGTGCCCTCCGGTCAGTTGAAGTCCCTGGCCAAGCACACGGCAGCAGACGCTTCGCTACAGCAGCTGGCCGCGATCATCAAGCAGGGTTGGCCAGACCGCCGTTCTTCCCTGCCGGCCGCAGCGGTACCTTACTTCTTGGTTCGTGACGAGTTGGTGCTGCGTGGTGGTGTGATTGTGAATGGGCACGTGGTGGTGGTGCCCGAAGCACTACGAGAACAATACTTCGAAACCGCTCATCGTGGCCATCCCGGGGCCGAGGCGACCCTTTCCATCGCTCAGAGCCAGTTCTTCTGGCCCAACATGCCTCGCTACTTCCGGGATAGGGTCTCCGCGTGCCCTACCTGCAACTGCCTCGCTCCACAGCACCAGCGGCAGCCGCTCCTGCAGCAGACAGCTGCTGACCTGCCATGGTCTGCGCTAGCAACCGACATCATCGAGTGGCACGGAAAGCACTTCCTGGTGGTTTGAAGTTGACCAGCTCCACTCCCTCTCTTCCGCCGCAGTCATCGAGAAGTTGCGCCGCCACTTTGCCACCTTTGGGTCCCCCGTCACCCTGCAGTCGGACAACGGCAGCCAGTTCACCAGTGCCGAGTTCCGCGCTTTTGCTGAACGATGGAACTTTCGTCATTACACCAGCAGCCCGGAATACCCACAGTGCAATGGACTGGCCGAGCGCGCGGTCCGCAGTGCCAAAGGATTGTTGGAATGTTGCCGCCTATCCCGCTCCGACATCTACCTGGCCCTGCTGAACCTCCGCAACATCTCCCGCGACCATGCCCTGGGCTCCCCGGCTCAGCGACTCATGTCCCGTGTCACGAGGCCCACAGTCCCGGTGTCTCAGCAGTCCCTGTCCCCCTCCGTCTTTAAACCTGCCTTGATCCGGAAACGCATTGCCAAAAAACACAGCATCCAGAAGCGTTCCCATGACAGGTCCTGCCGTGTCCTCCGCCCTCTTCTCCACGGCCAGGTCGTCCGTATGTGGTCCTCTTCTGGCCGTTCCAAGCTGGCCGTGGTCGTCGGTTCTGCCGGTTCCCCTCGTTCGTACCTTGTCAACCACGACATAAGGGTGTACCGCCGGTCCCGCCAGCATCTCCGGCTCGTGAACGAGCCTCTCCCTCCCCCGGCGGCTCCGTATGCCCCCCTGCTGCCACTGTCGCGGCCCTGTGTTTTGCCCGTTCCTCTGGGGCCGACCTCCCCTCGTCCTCCTCCTGAACGCCTCCCGGCTGCGGTCCCGCCTTCTCCGGCTTCCTCGCCCTTCTCTTCGCCGTCCCCCCTGATGCCTTCGTCGCCAACCTTTAATTGATAGTAACAATGCCCATGCTAACCACTCCCCCACCAGTTAGTATAATTGTAACCCACACGCCCCTAGCTCTCTCTCTCTAGTGATCGTGACAGACCACGTACAGCCAGGGCTATATATAATGTATGCTAAATAAAGTAGTGAAGACTTTAAGGTGTCTGTTTACCTTCTCTACACCCAGTCCCTGCTTTCTCCCCATATCCCATGATTTAATTAGCCCTAAGAGTTATATCTAACTCTCTTGAAAACATCGAGCCTCCACTGCCTTCTATGGCAGAGAATTCCACAGATTCACAAAATGGGTGAAAATGTTTTTCCTCATCTCAATCCTAAATGGCCTACCCCTTATTCTTATCTGTGACCCCTGGTTCTGGACTCCCCCAACATCGGGAACATTTTTCCTGCATCTACCCTGTCCAATTCGTTAAGAATTGTATCTGTTTCTATAAGATTCCCTCTCATCCTTCTAAATTCCAATGAATAGAAGCCCAGTCGACCCATTCTTTCATCATATGTCAGTCCTGCCATCCCGGGAATTAACCTGGTGAACCTACGCTGCATTCCCTCAATAGCAAGAATGTCCTTCCTCAAATTAGGAAACCAAAATTACACACAATACTCCAGGTGTAGTCTCACCAGCACCTTGTGCAATTGCAGTAGGACCTCCTTGCTCCTATACTCAAATCCTCTCGCTATGAAGGTCAACATGCCATTTGTTTTCTTCACTGCCTGCTGTACGTACATGCTTACTTTCAGTGACTGATAGAAGGAAACCCAGGACATGTTGCACCTCCCCTTTTCCTAATCTGACACCATTCAGATAATAATCTGCCTTCTCCTTCTTGTCACCAAAGTTGATAACCTCAAATGTATCCACATTATACTGCATCTGCCATGCTTCTGCCCACTCACCCAACCTATCCAAGTCACCCTACAGCCTCATAGTATTCTTTGTCTAAATCATTAATATATATATTGCAAATAACTGAGCCTTGCGGCACCCCACTAGTCAGTGCCTGCCATTCTGAAAAGGACCCATTAAGTCCTACTCTTTGCTTCCTATCTGCCAACCAATTATATATCCTTGTCAATACCCTACCCCCAATACCATGTGCTCTAATTTTGCACATTAATCTCTTGCACTTGTCAACCGCTTTTTGAAAGTCCAGATACACCATATCCACTGGCTCTTTCTTATCCATTCTACTTGTTACATCCTCAAAAAATTCCAAGATTAGTCAAGCATGATTTCCCCTTCATAAATCCATGCTGACTTTGACCGATCCTGTCACTGCTTTCCAAATGCGCTGCTATTACATCTTTAATCATCAACTCATGCATCTTCCCCACTAGCAATGTCAGGATAAAGTACTTCAACACTAAAGTTAGAATGCAAAGAGAACATTTACATAAAGTATAGGATTAGAGAGAGGAGAGGCAAGCATGACTAAAAGGAAGAGAATCTGCAGCAAACATGGCACAGTAGAAAAAAGATCCGTGCCACAATCATTCAAAGGGCTAACTTCGTGATTTAAAAGAATGCTCTGTGAGTATTGTATTAGTTAAGCGGTTTCATTGTTCTGGGTGCCACATACTTAATAAACCTATTATGTTTATAAACAATAGAAAACCCATCCTTGCAATGATGACATTATGAGAGAGATACTGCCTGACCCGCCGAGTCACTCCATCACCTTGTGTCCTTTTCTCATTATGGTCTGCTGTAGTCACAAACAAGTCTTCTGTACATCTATATAATTAAAAGTTTCATCTTGACCACTTCCTGTCTGTGCTGTATATTGATTTTTTTTTTAAAAACGCTACCCTATATCGCTGCGATGTTTGACCATCTTACTCACAGTCCTCCTCCGCTGAGCCAGCTCCGAGGATTTTTCCCATCGATGAAAAATAAAAAAAGTTATGAGTGTTTAAAAAACTTTGAGATCAGCTGATGGGTCCTCTCGCCTGTCAATCACCTCGATGAAACTAACGCCCCTTCCGGGGGATTCGGGGGGGCGGGACTATAAAACCCCGGATGCCTGGACGTGAGTCAGTCACTCTGCAAGATCGTGAGGGAGAGGCCACGACTGTCATTCTAAGCTGTGAATCAACTCTACTGTGAGTCTGCAATGTACTTGCAATAAATGATTTGTTAGTCCTTAATGACAATCCCATGAGTTGTTTGGCCTGCTGCTCTGCCTGTGCTTGAAAGTGCAATGCTTTATTAGGTCCTACTGTGTTTGGAAGGAATAAATGCTTTATTAGGCCCGACTGTGTTTGGAAGGAATAAATGCTTTATTAGGTCTGACTGTGTTTGGAAGGAATAAATGCTTTATTAGATCCGACTGTGTTCGGAAGGAATAAATGCTTTATTAGGTCTGACTGTGTTTAGTCCAAAAGTCCCGCTCATTTCGTGACTTCCGTTTAGTGGACAGGTCGCGCTGATTGCGTAATTTCCGGTGACTGGAGAACGCGCTGATTGCGGAAGTGCCACTGACTGCGGAAGCCCCATAGTGGAGAGGCCGCGCTCAGCCATGTGAGTAGATTCAAGAAAGGTGTGTGTGTGTGTGTGTGTGTGTGTGTGTGTGTGTGTGTGTGTGTGTGTGTGTGTGTGTGTGTTCCACGATTCTAGCAAATGGTGTCCCCACTCCACCCATCATGTTTCCCCACAGTGTGAGACCTTCTCCGGTCAATTCCTGGCACGCATTTGGTTAGAATATCTTGTAGTCAAGGATAAACCAATAGCACACACTCTTTACCTGCTGTCAACTGAGCACCAAGCTTTTGAGGCTATCGGAGCAGAGACTTGTTCTAACCCAACATCTTACATAGCACAACACTGTCAATATGGATTCAAACCTGAGCAGAATTTGAGCCATTGGTAAGTAGAACCGAAAAAGGCAGACTGTTCAACTAAAATGCAAAATCCCTAAGACAGGAGAAACTGTAAAACAGACTTAAATGTGAACAGGGAGTAGAATACAAATTATAAAAGGTAGTAGGGCTGAGAGAGAAAGAGAGAGAGTTAAACAAAAATTAAATAACTTGATGGCAATAACACTTATGATGACGATAAAAAGTTAACATTGCCACACCAGCCACAAGTTTTTATAGAGTCTTATGGGGAATAGATGTGTAAATACTCCAAATCCATGCCACCATGTTATGTCTGATAGTAAATCTGGCTGAATGCATTTGTAGACAGAAAGAGTTGTTGTTCAAAGGTTTCTTGCAATAGCAATAATCAGTGAACCGTGAGTTTTGATTAATCTTCGAATTGGTAGCATTCTACAAATGTTCCATTTACATTTTATGTAATTGCCATGGAGATAAAATTCATCCTTTTCTAACTGTCTTTCAACAACTCCACCAGAATAGGTGCTGGATAACTTTTAAATATAAATAGTTAATAGATTCATATAACTGAAGTGATCGTCACGATTAAGAATACTATTCTGCTGACAAATACTTCTTTTGGCAAATTTTGCCATTGCCCTGGAATAGATATTTGCATTTTTACACAGAGAAAATAAGCTTGAATGAAACTTATTCCTATTTGGGTGAACTCTGACAGATGGAAATAGCTGAGACAATTCCATTGATATGTATAAGAGCTCAATGCAGTGGATTACTTTCATCACTCTAAACATTTCTATAAAAATGTCTTCATTATTTTTTTTTTACAATTTTCAAACAACTTCAGTTCTATCAAAGCTCAACCAAGCATAAAAACATCATTGCTAGGTCAATGTAATGCTGAAAATTCTCATGTCATGACAAAATAGGTAATTTCCAATTCCGTATCCACTGATGGAGTTAAGATACAACTTGACTGTAATGTATAAAATCTTGAAGGATTTTGACCAGGTGAAAAAGATGTGTAGGAAAGAACTGCGGATGCTGGTTTAAATCAAAGATAGACACAACATGTTTCCTCTGATCAGGGAATCTGGAACTCGGTTTTGTCTGAAACTCGGGTGTCTCCCACTTCACACATAGATATGGTGGAATTTGTCCTTGAAGATCATGAGTCTATGAAATGCTTTTCCTCAAAGCATTTCCTCAAAGCAAAGGCAAACTCTTTGAATATTTTAAAGGTAGAGATGGGTAAGCAAGGGGGTGAAAGGTTACTAAAAGCTCTTGGGAATGCAGAACCGAGTATACAATCAGATCAACCATGAGCAGACATCAAGGCCAGAATATTCTAATTTGTATGTTCATTATTGAAGACATAAAGGAAGACTTTCCAAATTATTACTGACCCCAAACTTCTTCAAATCAACATGAATCTAAGGGGAAGAGGAATGGTAGATACATCATAGGGAACAGTGCTTCATAAACTCTGAAGGTTTGTGCCAAATGCAGTCAGGTGGGACAAGTGTAAATGGGGCATGTTGGTCGGCAAGATGGGCCGAACGGCATGATACCACGCTCTATTACTCAGACTCTATGACCATCTTCTAAATCCAAGATACAGGGATCTTTTCCTGTATCGCTGGAATCCAACCAATTTCTAATGCTTGTATCAGAAATGGTAGGGCTTAAGATTTAGCAAATAATGCTGTATATTTTGGGACGTAACTAAGAATGTATACAAAATTTGTCTTTTCAATCAATTCCACATGATTTCTTACTTGTATAGATAAAATTTGCCTGACAGTGTATTAGAACAGTTGAATCTCTATCACCACTCATTGGAACTAACAATTGATAATTAGTGACAATTGAATTAGAGGGTTTCAACAATCGAACCAGAGCTGATAACTGGGATGGTATGGGTTCAATTCCCTCCAAAGATCTGGACTGATAAGAGAAATACTTCACTGCAAGCAACTTAGCCACCAGCTCCTGTGAATCTTCAGCCCATGATCACTCAACGTGGGGAAGGAGAATTCAGGAAGTGAAACCATGCAAGTCTTATGCAGAAGCTCGACATAAACAGCAAAGGATGCAGGTCCCTTCATGAATTACTGAACACACCGTCAGACACCACTTATCCTATGAATCTGCATTACCTCCTCTGGCCTCGAACTAACTTGGAAGAGAAGTACATTCTGCTCAAACCAGCATCAATGACAGACATATCTCCTCTCAGATGCAATATTTAAGCGAGACTCTATATGCACTTTCAAATATAGCTGAAATATGAAACAGGACAGGAATTATCCTTGGTGTTCTGGCTAATATTTTTCCCACACATCAAACAAATATCTGGATGATGTTACATTACTGCATGAGGAAGCTTGCTTGGTACAGGTTATTGGCTGTTTCCTATGCTAATTACCATGATTGAAAACTGATTTCAAAGGCTTCAGTGCCCCATGGTCATGAAATGCATTAAACAAATGCAACTCGTGAAATAATTTTCTGCCTTAAAACTTTCGTACTTATACTCTGAGGGAATGAATGAACGAATTAATGAATGAATAAGTTTATTGACCAAGTATTCATATACAAGGAAATTGCCTTGGTGCTCCGCCCACAAGTGACTACATGACATACAGTGACAGTTAAGAATGATACATAAAACATTAAACAATAATAAAACATTTTTGAGTAAACATGTGAATTAAATAAAATACCAGAGCAAAAGGAGGCTACAGATTTCTGGTTATTGAGTAGAGGTACTATTCGTGGAAAAAAAGCTGTTTTTATGTCTGGCTGTGGCAGCTTTGACAGTCCGGAGTCGCCTTCCAGAGGGAAGTGAGTCAAGTAGTTTGTGGCCAGGGTGAGAGGGTTCAGAGATGCTCTTACCCACTCGCTTCCTGGCCCTTGTACTGTGTGGTTCGTCAATAGAGGGAAGGGTGCAGCCAATAACCTTCTCAGCTGATCGGACGATTCACTGCAGTCTTCAGGTGTAATGCTTGGTGGCTGAGCCAAACCAGAGCATGATGGAGAAGGTGAGGACAGACTGTACAATGGCCGTATAGAATTGGACCATCATTGCCTATGGCAGATTGTGCTTCCTCAGCTGCCGCAGGAAGTACATCCTCTGTTGTGCCTTTTTAACTGTGGAGTCGATGGTAGCCCCCCACTTAAGGTTCTTGTAGATGATGGTTCCCGGGAACCTAAAAGACTCCACAGATGTGACTGTGGTGTTGTTGATGGTGAGAGGGTGAGCTCTCCTAAAATCTACAATCAATTCCACCGTCTTGAAGAGCACTGAGCTCCAGGTTGTTGCAATGGCACCAGGACGCCGGCTGTGACACTTCCTGTCTGTAGGCAGATTCCTCCCCATCCTGGATCAGTCCAATCAGGGTTGTGTTGTCCGCAAACTTGAGAAGCTTGACAGAGGAGTCAGTGGAGGTGCAGTCATTGGTGTAGAGAGAGTATAGGAGAGGGGAGAGTACGCAGCCTTGCGGTGCTCCTATGCTGAGGGTTTGCGGGTCTGAGATGTGCTTTCCCAGCCTCACATGCTGCTTCCTGTCTGTCTGGAAGCTGGTGATCCACCGACAGAGGGGTTCAGGCACAGTCAACTCGGAAAGTTTGGAGTGTAATAGCTCTGGCACAATGGTGTTGAATGCAGAGCTAAAATCAACAAACAAAATCCTTGCATAGGTCCCCTGGTTGTCTAGGTGCAGGCCCAGGTTGACTGCATCATCCACAGATCTATTAGCCCGATATGCAAACTGCAGAGGGTCCAGCAGGGGGTTCATAATATTTTTCAGCTTGGCCAGCACAAGCCTTTCAAGGGTTTTCATGACTGCAGAGGATTGCAACAGGCCTGTAGTCATTAAGACCAGTAATCCTTGCCTTTTTGTGGACCAGGACAATAGTGGTGAACTTGAAGCAGGCAGGGATAGTACACATTTGCAAGGACTGGTTGAAAATGTCTGTGTAGACTGGTGCCTGTTGTTCGGCACAGAGGGGGAAACATTGTCCGGTCCTGGAGATTTCCGACTTTTCTGTCTTCTGAAAAGCCTCTCCACCTCCTCTATTTTTGTTGTTGATGATGGAGAAGTGATGTTGTGCAGCACGGAGGGTGTGGGTAATTGGGTGTGAAGTGGTGTTTGGAGAGGGGTGGGTGGGAAAGGGTCCAGTCTTTTCAGACTGGATTCTTGCTTTAAGTATGTGTGAAGTGGTGAATGGGGAGGAGTGGGTGTAGAAGGTTCCAGTCTTTGCAGACTGTGGTCAGGCTGTGAGTGAGTGTGAATGTTGGTTGGGGTGGGAAAGGGTCCAGTCTTTTCAGACTGGAGTCTTGCTTTGAGTAGGTGTGAAAAGGTGATTGGCGAGGAGTGGGTGTAGAAGGGTCCATTCTTTGCAGACTGGGGTCTGGCTGTGTTTGTTGGGGAGGGGATACCAGGGTTATGTTTCTGCTTGTCAAACCTGCAGTAGACTTCATTCAGGTCGTTGGTCAGCTGACAATTGTCCAAAGAGTGGGGGACTTTCCTTTTGTAGCTGGTGATTTCTTGCAAGCCCATCCAAATTGAATAAGAGTCACTAGCTGAGAACTTGCTCCTCAACTTCTCAGAGTACCTTTCCTTGGCAGCTCTGATTCCTCTTCTCAGCTTGTACTTGGCCTGCCTGTAGAGTTCTGTATCCCCGCTCCTGTAGGCCTCCTCTTTAGACTGTCGGAGCTGTTTGAGTTGTGCAGTAAACCAAGGCTTGTTGTTGTTGTTGTTGAACCAGGTCTGACAAAAGCTGACATATGATGATAGAGTGTCTGTATACTCATCGAGGCTTGTGGTTGCTTCCCTGAACATATTCCAATCCGTGCAGTCAAAGCAGGATTGTAGGATCTCAATGCCCTCGCTTGTCCACCTTTTCGTTGTTCTGGCCACAGGCTTAGCAGATGTTAGTTTCTGCCTGTAGGTCGTAATAAGGTGAACTAGACAATGATCAGAGAGACCCCGCCCCGCCCGGGGAACAGAGCGATACGCGTTCTTGATTGACATGCAACAGTGGCAACAATGTTTTATTACAGCAAAACTATGGCACAACTCCAGAAAGCAACTGTCATAGTTACTCCATCTTCAGGCCCAACAAGCTTGCTCCAATGGGCCATCATTCTATAGACACAAGAAACTGCAGGTGCTGGAATTGTGAAGTACAAAATGTTGCAGGAACTCAGCAGTTGAGGTGGCATCTGTGAAGGGAAAGGACTAGCAATGTTTCAGGTCAAGACCCCATCTTCAAACTAACCATTCCCTCCACGGATACTGCCTGACTGACTGAGTTCCTCCAGCACTGTGCGCTTTGCCATAATTCTGCACCAGCTCTCGGCGTCCGAACTTACATTTCATATTGTTTCAATATTGGCAGCATGAGTCAACAATCAAAATAATTTAAGTCCTTCGTTCATATTTAAAGGAGTTTGGTTCTTATTCAAAGAATCAATTGAACACCATTAAGAAATGCAGCAATTTACTGAAAAGCCAGAAATAACAGACTTACATGTCTATCATATCTTACTATATACACTCAGGATCTGACCAGGCAGAAGGACTGTAGTGGTTCAGTCTACCGTTACCTTCCCAAGGCTAGTTAGTGAGAGGCAATGGATGCAAGCATTGCCAGAAATACACAATCCCAAAAAAAAGTAAAAAGGCAAAACGTTTGTGAAGGAGAGACAGACAGTGTAACTGAAGAATGGTAAAGTAGGGGTAGAGCAAGAAGGAGACATACTCTGTAATGACATTATGGTACAGATGCAATTACCAGATCAGGTTTTTATTTCCCAACGATTCATTTACCAAGTGATTACAAGCTACTTTGAAAACTTCCATGATACTCCATCATTAAGCTTTAAATGCTTCAGTAATTTTATGGTCAATGATTACATAGCTCATGTGGAGATATTTTTTATCAACACCAAATGCCGCATGTGATAATTGCAATTAGTATTAGAATAGCGCTGGATGGTGGAAATCATTTTACATGGTTGGGCACATTCAATTCAACACATATTTTTATGTTGCCGAGAGGCCAGTTCCTCTTTTGTGCTAGAGGAGGAATGAATTAAAACTCCATGCCATCTTCTAATCTACAGTCTGGAAAACACAAGCCATAACCATAATATTTTAAATCAGGAACTAAAAGTTATGCACAATGTTCTATTCTAACTTGGGTGGCACAATTGCGCAGCGGTACAGTTGCTGTATGTATGGAGTTTGTACGTTCTCCCTGTGACTGTGTGGATTTTCTCCGGATGCTCCAGTTCCCTCCCACGCTCCAAAGACGTGCAGGTTTGTCGGATAATGGGCTTTGATAAAATTGTCCCCTGTGTGCAGGATAGTGCTAGTCTACAGAGTGATCACTGGTTGGTGTGGACTCAGTGGGCTGAAGGGCCTGTTTCTGCATTTTATGTCTAATGTCTTAGTCTAAAGTCTAAACTGTAATACTCTTAAATATTAAGCCAGACAAAATGTTGTTACTCGAACAAATTGTATTCTACTTTCAAGTTAACTTCCTTCTGTCCTTCTCCACCTCACCCGCATAAATCCATGGAGGATTAAAACCTAACACAACAAAAGAAGTGCACAATTGAAATTACTGATCTATGTAATTGTGTTAACGCTTTGTGTAAGAAACAGTGCCATTCATTAAATGCCAGGCAGAAGGGAACCCTGGAAATCACTTATTACCATTCACACCAATGCTGACATGAATTTGTTGGAATATGCCTGTTCGAGGCGGAAAGGAAGAAATTACAAAAATTGTATCTTTTTTGCATTAAAATAGGAACTGAAAAACTAGAAAACATATTTCATGGCCGTTTCATTGCAAATAATCCACCTCTGAACTTCCGACGGTTAGCCTGATACTACAGTAGCTGTTGATGTTTACAATGACCAAATAACAGCCATGATCATAAACAATTCAAGTGAACTATTATTTTGTCATTTCGATTAGCAATTTGACAATTCTCCATATCCCTGAAAACAAATAAAACTATACCAACAAATCCAAAAGGTTAAAGAACAATTTTTAATTAATTGCAGTGCTATGCTGTGAAAGGCTGAACTTTGCTTTTGAAAAGAGTCTTCATTCTGATAAAGATACAATCTTGTGTAAATTATATGGAAAACCAAAAATCACTGTAAACCTCAATTAATGACTTGTTTAGATAGTGGTGATTAATGGGTGTAGATTTCTGTAGCAGCATCATTGGGCCATAATAAACATTCATGACCTGTGGGGTTTCCATGACTTCCCTCCTTGCATCTGATACGTCAGTGTGCAGTCAATAAAAAATATATATTTTGAATTTGTAACTTAATTCATTGATACAAACAATTTGAACACGCCTATCTAGGTTACATAGACATAGAAAATAGGTGCAGGAGGAGGCCGTTCGGCCCTTCGAGCCTGCACCGCCATTCATTGTGATCATGGCTGATCGTCCCCTATCAATAAACCGTGCCTGCCTTCTCCCCATATCCCTTGACTCCACTAGCCCCTGGAGCTCTATTTAACTCTCTCTTAAATCCATCCAGTGATTTGGCCTCCACTGCCCTCTGTGGCAGGGAATTCCATAAATTCACAACTCTCTGGGTGAAAAAGTTGTTCTTACCTCAGTCTTAAATGACCTCCCCTTTATTCTAAGTTGTTGGAACACTCCTTATTTTTTTTTCAAAAATAATGCAGCTCATTAAGGTTTCCATTATTTTTGTTGTGGTTCACAGCATAGATTACATAAGTAGGTTAAGTCTTGAATATAGGAAAAGGCCACTTAGGCCATTGTTCACATTACCCCCCTCTCTCTTCATTTTGATCAATACATCTTTCTGCCTCGTGTTTGCCTGGACTTACTTAAAAGGCATCTATATTATTTGTCATCTACCCTTACTGACACACATTCATACTATTACCACTCCTTGGGTAAATAAGTTTCTCTTGAATTTCTTTTTGATCAGCTTGACTGCACCAGTATCCATCTTATATCTAAAATAGCTATCCCCATACATAAAAATGAAAACCTCTCCCTACTCCCATCCTATTAAATCCTTTCATAAGATTTGATTTTTTTAATTAAACTCATTTCTGGATATGAGTATATTCTCTAAATTCCGATTATATGCATTTTTTCAAAACACATCCAAATCCACTCTGAAAGTAAGCCCATCAAATCTGCAAAATTGTTCAATATCCAACAAATTTAGCTCCATTAAGATATCAAACGGCAATGGTTAACTGCATCACCTCTCAGTGTGTTGCAATGTGCTTGTGTACCCACTTGCACTCCCATTTCAACTACTTTCTTTCTTATAATCTGATCAAGTGTTTAGAGTCAGTTGGACACAAAATGCTGGAGTAACTCAGTGAGACAGGCAGTATCTCTGGATAGAAGGAATGGGTGATGTTTCAGGTCGAGACCCTTCTTCAGACTGAGTCGGGGAGAGTGAGATACAGAGATAAGGAAGTGTAAGGTGTGAAAAGGAGACAAAGGGGATGTAGAGCAAGGAAAATGTAGATTAGATCATTGTTAGCTAGGAGAAGGTAACAACAAAGCAAACAGATAAAATGTAAATGAGGACAGTCAGACTAGTCGGAGAACTGGGAAGGGAGGAGGGATGGAGAGAGAGTGAAGGCTAAACTGTTGCTAAACACTAACTCCCCGTCTCGTTCTCACACTGACCTTTGTCCATTGTCAGAGTGAGTCCCAGTGCAAATTGGAGGAACAGCATCTCATGTTTTGTTTGGGCAACTTACACCCCAGCAGTATGAATATTGACTTCTCTAACTTCAAGTAACCCCTTGCCTTCCCTCTCTTATCCATATTATCTCTTGAATAATAGAACCACATGTTATGCCATCCAGTCACGTGATATCTCTTCTGTGGCCAGAGAAGAATTAAAAATTGCTGTAAGACTCCCGAGCCACACTATCGTCTTACTAGGCACGGCACAGCATTCCCAACTCCAAGCTGAGGTTAACAATTTCAGATAGTCTGCTTTCCCATTAATATGTTCACTTTACTGATTTCCAGAAAATACAATATATTCCTTATTGCAATTTTAGAATCTGCCTGACCCATTTGAACCTCTCATAGGCCAATCTTGTTTCTTTACTTGGTCCATTGAACATCCCTTTGTGCCTTGCACATCACCACTTTTCTTCTTTAATCTCCTCTCCCCAACATCTTTATACAAACTTTATTTTTCTTATTCTCTCTTCCCTATCATCCCTATTATCTATGTATATCACCAACTTTTCCCAGTTTTCAAGAAAGATCAGAGATTTGAAATGCTAACCCATTTCTCTCTCATGGTTACTCCCTGACCTGCTGATTGTGTCCAGCATTTTCTGTCCGCCCCACCCCCAATAAATAATATTTAGCTTTTCTATATCACAGCATACCAGCATTATCTTAGCACTAAGGCAAATAAGATTAGTATTAAGAAAAGCCACATAAGTAATGAAGGAGAAAGGAATCAGGATACATTCAGTAGATTAGATTAATTTGGGTAAAAGGAAGCTTGATGGATGTCATAAAGAATCACTGGCATTGACTAATTGGATCATTGGTCAATTTTTATATTTTAAACTCCATAGAATAAAAAAAGATTGCTGGGAGCATTAAAAGCCACTTTAATTTTTTACCAAACTAACACATCAATATATAGATTTTTGCTATATTCCTGCTTCATGCTGTTAATTTTGACACCATGTTTGACCAGATCCTGGTCAAGGGTAGGGAAAGATACATAATAGATAAGATAATAAATAATAGATAAGATAATAAATACGTGTTCTTTTCCACATCTAATTTCTCATCAACATACAATGTTGTTCTGGAACCTTTGCTGATTGTTTTATACTAACACCAAGGATGCCAACATTGGGTGAGAGTTGAGAGCGAGAAATTGCGAGGGAGCGTAATGAATGAAGGGGGGGGGGGGGCGGAGGGGGGTGTCCCCCCTCCCACGGTAGGAAGTTTTCGCATTTTTAAGCTTGAAATTGTGCAATCTGGTGCACACTGTAGCGAGTCTTTTAATTTACACTTGAAGTCAACATTTATGCTTTAAATTGGATTAGGTATGAATTAGGCTAAATTACATTTCTAATTACATTCTACAGTACAGCCAGGCTCTGATCAACAGGTGCAGCACATGAATGATTTTATTCATGTATGGAAATCAGATTATAATTCATGCTGTTATGCATATGTATAGAGAAAAATAGAGAAACAAGGCAAGTCGGACTTCCATCACTGTTCTGCACAAAAAAAATCAATAAACCTTACCCTTTGACTATAGAAACAAGATGAAAATAATGCCACATATTAAATCGTATATGGTTTAATGAAATTAAGATATATATGTAAAAGATATATATGTAAAAGATATATATGGAAACAGGCCCTTCAGCCCACCAAGTCCACACCAACCAGCAATCTATCATACACCAGTTCCATCCTACACGCCAGCGATTTACAGAAGCCAATTAACCTACAAACTTGTACTTCTTTTGGATGTGGGAGAAACCAGAATATCCAGAGAAAACCCATGTGGTAGTAAAGCAGCAACTCTACCGCTGCACCACCATGCTACCCCATTTAAAAAAAAATCTGTATTATATTTATTAATGCCCTGCGTTGGATAACATATATCTACAGTCATTGTGTGTTATGGCTGGTTTTCAACCTCTTCAGTCTGAAGGTCTTGACCCAAAACATCACCCATTCTTTGTCTCCAGAGATGCTGCCTGACTTGCAGAGTTTTTCTAGTTTTTAGTGTCTATCTTCAGTTTAAACCAGCATCTGCAGTTCCTTCCAACTCTCTTTCTTAAGCGAAACAGATCCTATTCTCATAATATTATTCACCTCAACTAAATTTTATCTTCACCCCTGTTGCTGCAGAGAATACAATCACAGTTATCAAATCTTTCTTCAAAGTGAAAAATAAATTCCAGCCCTGCCAACATCTTCATAAATCACCCCTGGATCCTCTCCAGAGCAATTGCACCCTTTCTCCAATGTGTCATAGTCTTACAGCATGGAGACATGATGGGACCACCGCCGTGTCTCACCTATCACACCATCTACACGGGAGAAACTAAACTACTTTTTTCTCCCCCAAAATCATCCCGCGGGCCAGTAGTTTGTCAGCCTTGCTTTAAACCAATGCCGGCTAGGCCTTGATTCACATATCCCGGGAAAAATACTATGCATTCACCTTATATTCCCTCATGGATTTTACTCACCTCTAAAACAATTTTTGCTTTATTTTGAACTTCCAGCACCTGCAGATTTTGAGCGTGAGAAATTTGTGATCAGCGTGAGAGCATGAGAATTTTGTGAAATGCATGACTCTGATGCTCAATGCGTGAGAGTTGGCAGCCCTGCTGATAATGCGAACTTTTTATGCAAGTTCCAATTGTTTGGACAAAATCACGTATTACTGCTTTATAACAGTTAAAGTTACTTTAAGACCATTTCAGAAATGATGGCAGTCAATTATCAATCAACTAACAAATTAAAGTAAACCTAAAAAAAAATAACATGTTCCCTTTCCTGACTCTACCTCATAAGTACTTTAACGCTGTTAACAGAGCAAAGGGATATTAATCACAAGAATTAATATGGGGAAAGTGAGAGCAATTTGCTTAAATGGTAATTATAAGCCCATTCAGATCTGTAGAGTCAGAGTTATACAACACGTACATGGCTGGCCCAATTTGTCCATACTAATCAAGTTGACATTCTGCGTGCCCCAGGACTGGCTGCAGTTCCCATATCAGCTCGCGTTCCAGGGACTGGCTGCAGTTCCCAGGTCGGCTCGCGACCCGCGAAAACAAATTGAAAAAAAATATGCGGTATTTCGGGCCGGATTCGGCCCATGTGTCGTAGGTTGCCGAACCTTGTCCTAGGGTCTCCCCCCCCCCCATGTTTTACAACCGATTCACCATGTTAATTCAATCTCCAGCTGCTTCATGTTGTCGGCGGCTGCACATCCGACCAAGAGAGAAGAGACGCGACGTCACTCACAGCTGTCAACCGACGCACTTCCCCAGAACGCACGTGGCGCAAAGAGACAAACTGTGCAGGGACTGAAGACAGCGTGAGAATTCTGTCGTCAGCGTGAGGGCGTGACATTTGGCTGAAATGCGTGACTCTCATGCTCAAAGCGTGAGAGTTGGCAGCCCTGCTAACACTCTCTGGCCAAGCGCAATCTTCCATAATGTTTAACAACATTGTCTTTGTTGAAACACTGTTTTTCTTTCTATATGATGTCATCTTGACTACAGCTAGATATCAATTCCAAATCTATAACAGTACATCTATATTTTCACAGCTAACTTAATTTCCCAGATCTAGCCAGAGTGTTCTTACCTAATGGTTCCCTTCATATTGTGAAAGATGCTTATTGTGGTCAATGTTAACCAGATTTAAGCATGAAACATTCCGAGATGATTTGACAAAAGAGACAATAGCAGCTACTGGTCGCCCAACTTCCAAGAACAAGTTTCTCCATGATAGTGGATCAGCAGCATTGGGAGATAGATATGGCATAACAGTTACTTTGTGGTCAGTTGCTTTTACAAGATTATTTACTTCAAAATTAAGCCAGAAAGAAATAATTTATTCATGTCAAGAAACAGGATAAGTTCTACAACGTAAGAATTAAATCTCTCTCAGGAGATGTTTGGGGGTAGAGATCGAGGAGGGGCACAAAATGGGTGAGCGAGAGCTTGAGATAAGAAAGAATAGCCTGAAGACAGGATAGAGAGATAAATCAAACAATTCAATGTAAGAGCAAAACATCTAAACTGTCATGTAGAAACAAGGAACTGCATATGCTGGTTAATATACAGCAGGACACAAAGTGCTGGAGTAACTCAGCAGGTCCACAAGAGTACTGGTGTAACTCAACAGGTCCATTAAGTACTCAGAGGGTGTCAGATTTGCTGAGTTACTCCAGCACTTTGCATCCTTTTTACACCATCATGTCTGTTTAGAGAGGGTGACATACTACGTGCTCATTCTGGCTTTTTCCAATGTTATCTTTTTTCCAGACATTTCAAGTATTCATCCAATTTTCTGTGGGAGTGTGCTTCCATTACCCGTATAAGCAGTACATTCCATATTATAATAACATGAAGAATATATTTTTTCCCTTCATATTGCCTCTTGAATTTTTTCAAATGCTTTAAATTTGTCCCCCGCTGATTTATTGACCATTGTTCTTTGGGAAATGGTTCCTCATTTGCTTTCACGCAAAACGCTTTGTGGTTTCTAACATTTCAAACAAATAATCCTTTAAAAGTTTTCACCGGTTTCTCCACATAACTTACTTGCCGTATTACTGAATGGATCCTCCTAAAGTATGATATGCTGCAACAAACATGGACGTCACACTGAGGTCTAACCAATATGTTATGAACTCATCTTTCCATTCTGTACTTTGTTAATCATTGAGAACAAAGACACCAAACACTTTTTTTAAACAGCCTTCTGGAATAGTCCGACCAGTTTAAAAATATCTCATCAAAAATGAATTTGCTATTGCAGCCTTAACAGACAGAAGTCAGTAGCTAAGAGGTACATTTTAAAATAATCTGTACATGATTCTTCTATGCTCATGTCCCCTGCTCAGCCCACTCTACCAACTACACTGAATTGATGTAATAAAGATTACAGCAAAGTCCTAAATAGCCCTATAATAAGAAAATAATTAGGCATTGGTATGAAGAATCCATATTAACATCACTTTCTTCCCTCATCAACATGTACACCCCTGCAAATAGCCTGGGGGTAGGGGGAGGAGAATTGACTGGTTGGGCACTGGAAGAAAAATCTTCTATCTATATCTATCTTCTATATATATTTTAAAACTCTGTACGTGTGTGGGTATATGGCATTTTGCATTTGAAACGTATCTCCTCAAAAAACCACACGCATAAACGCGGAGATTTTTACAATTCCGGTAGGGATTTAACTTATGATTGCATAAATGCACTCCTCTCTAAATTATTTCCCCAGATTTTGAATAAAGTTGTTCACAAAACTCACTTTTTAAAAATATAATCGCCACTTGCCAGCTGCTACGTCACAATGCCCAAATGCCCACCAATCAAGGTCCACCTGCCTCCTGGACCTGCCCCCCTCCCCTGTGGATTAATGCAGCTGCTGTTCTTCAAAAGGCGCAGAAAGATCTCTGCAGCAAAGATCTCTGTGGTTTAAAGCATTGTTTATTTATTTTTTTCATAACATTGAATTTTATTGTTTCTCTGTGTCCCTCTCCACCCTGGCCCGGCTCTGGATTAAACATCTGTTGTTTTGCACAAGTTAAGTCACCCCTGCCCCCGTCCGCGCCCCGCGTGTGCGGACTTCTTTTGTAGGAGTCCAGTTGCGGGAAGTGTGACGCGAGCGTACTTAGTGACATCAAGTCCGCTCGCGCTTCGGCTCAGCATCTAGAACATTGCAGCGGCGGCCTCAACTGTTCACAGTCGGCCCGCAGGCTCACTCGGGACCATGTCCGCCCGCCCGCCCCCCTCTTTCTCCTCCCCTCTCCCCCCTCCTCCCCCACCCTTTCCTCCTCCCCTCCAACCCCCTCTCTGTCTGTCTCTTGCCCCTCTCTCTCTGTCTCTGCCCCTTCTCCCTCTGCCCTCACTCTCTACTGCCACCTCCCTCTCTAGAAATGCCTGCGGGTTGGGGGCTATGCGTCCGTAGATAAGGCGGTTATGGGGTAAAAGGAGCAAATTAATAATATTAATATAATATCAAGGGGGGTAGTTAGCTTGTGTGCGGGGGGTAGTTAGTGTGTTTGTGGGGGTGATTAGTGTGTGTGACGCCGCATGCCGTCCCCCCAAACCCCCTCCCCTCCCCCCCCCTCGCAAACGCGCGGTGGGGAAACAGACCCAACGAGTCTGCACTTGGTCTAGTAAAACTTAAAATTGTATCATGCAAATATTACACATTTGTATTTATACAATATCATAAACACTACTTAAAACTCTGAATTCTAAACGCCAGTCTCAATGTTATTGGCTTGGCTTTCAGTCTCTTAAAATATTTTGAAAATTAAATTAACATTTATTCACTATTATATTTCTCAACGCATATGCTTGCTTAAATGTCTACTTCAGTGTAAGCGTTGCTATTATTTCTATTTGTCAAGGAAATGCATGTGAACATTTCATCCCCATTGCAAGCAGTTAATTGCCCGCTGGTGATTGACTGATGCTTGAGGGCAACTCGTACAATGACCCAGCGCTGCAGGATTCTGTGTATCAGCAGCACAATCCTTTCATAGACACAGCTAGCTTCCACGTTATTGCTGTGAGATACAGGCCCAGGATTAGGTTTTTATGGATCATTAAGTATTAATGACATAAAGCAGCTTGAATCCATCAAGCTGGTACACATTATAAAGGAGAGGTTTTCACCATTCCCATCAAAATCGCCCCCTGTACTCCCACCATCCACCAAAGAAATGATACAAACCCACAAAATTATACAAATGGAATTGCAGCATGCAATAGTTATTAGCCAGAGTTTTAGACTGCGTTCTGCAAGAAAAGTCTTCAGCACTATTATTACCGTTGGGTGCATTTCTGGGCACAGGGCTTCATGAAGGACATAGAGGCTTTGGAGAGGGTGCAGTTTTGGGAATTTAGAGTTCATATGGATACGCTGCCTGTAGGAGCAAATGGAAAGGCCACGTGGAGTTGGTGTTTGAAGTATTGGCGATTTATTAAAGCTAGTGTGCACCAGGAGACCAGTCAAAGCTGATCTGCTGAACGTGACTTTGGTACAGCATTTATATTCTCAGCTGGCAAGATTACACAGACACTTGAATAACAGTAAAACTAGGCCTTGTTTACAGTGTAAAATGATTTTCCACAAGTTTAACTTAGTTGACAGTAGATCCAATTTTCAGTTACAACAATGGGTGCACGCTAGAACATAATCAATGAAGTTCCTGATAATCAATGTCGTCACTGCTGCATTCTATGTCTACTTTTGGGCTTTTTCAGTGGTTCCCTCTCACCACATTAGTACAATTCACATCCCTATTTATCATTTATTAGCCCTCACCAGTTATTCATCTACAACACTGCCTTTCTTTATGATGGATCGACAAAACCCCTATTTTCTTCCTTTTATTTTTTTCACTTAATGACCAGAATTTTATTTGGTTTACATTTGCTTCATCTTAACATCAAAGTTATTTCATACACTTTGGCTTTCAGAGCTATTTATTCTACATGTTAACAAGAAGTCTGTTAACTTCCAATCAAATCATTTGTGAGGTATTTCATGATTGTTAATTTCACAATTAATTAAAAATTCCAAAAACTAGCACGGCTGCATTTGGTGAAGGGTACTGGGAGGGTCTGCATAATGTATATTATTTAAATATATCCACATAGCTTTTACAACAAACTATTATCTTTCAATTAGGAGATTGAAGACATACATTGTTGTTCTAGGTATTATTAAACATCTATTCTTTTAATGAATCAATATTACCATTATTGGATATTTTTATCTTACAGATTGAGGATAATGGTCTACTTTCAGTGATATGGTGTATTTTGATGAGAAAAAAAAATCATAGTAATTGGTTAATTCTAAAAACAAACATATACATTAAATTCCTTAACAGGTTAAATGCTTGCAATGGCTCTAGCCATAGTATATTACTAGACATATGTTTATAGTCAACTATTTCATGTGTTTTATTGACACTAGACCATGCAACATTCTGTCTGTGCTCAAACATTGCCGGTGTCAAAATGTAATGATCCCTTTGCCATTTTGCCAGGTGTCAGTTTCTCTCCGAAGCAGTACGTGTAGGACTGTAAGTAGACACCTCTGACACAAACTATAGGAAAATAGAGGTGAGCAGTCTGAGGTTACGTTCAATCCGATCTACTACGCTGTTGGGAACTGATTAGCAGAAGGTCTTCCCCACAACAGCAGAATTGTTTTGCACTATCTTGGAAGCATAAATCAGTGTAGTACATGTTCATTCCTAGCACACAATCTAAGATGTTTAAGAACGAACTGCAGATGCTGGAAAAATCGAAAGTAGACAAAAAATGCTGAAGAAACTCTTTTTTTTTAAATCTACTATTATCTTTTTGATAATATATCAAAAAGATTATCTTTTTGTCTGCACAATCTCAGATAATGTGATTTCTCAAGAAGTGAAGACACCAGGTTCATCGAAGGAAAAAAGCAAACTATTATATTCCAAGAATAGACAGTGTTGGGTAACTCAGTGGGTCAGGCAGCATTTCTGGAGAACATGAATATTTCTGGAGAACATAAATAGGTGACATTTCAGGCCGTGACCCTTCTTCAGGCTGATTGTTGTGGTGGGGCAGGGCAGAGCCTGGCAAGTGGTAGGTGGATACGGGTAAGGGAGGTTGGCAGTTGGGTGGACAAAGGCCAGAGTTGGGAAGAAGACAAAAAGGCTGCGGAAAGGAGAGAAGAGCCGTGGAATATGAAGTCAGAGGAAGGGACACTCTTTCTCTGGACAGGGGACAGGAAAGGGTTGTTACCTAAAATTAGAAATTTCAATGTTGATACTTTTGGGCTGTAGGCTACATCTTACATACTCAAGATGTCATGAGATGACCTATCAATACACAAAATGTGCTTGATCATTGAATAAGAAATTGTGGTCTTAATGCAGAAAATAAATACCTATTCCTCAAGTTGTTCATGATATTTCTGATCTACCTAAAAGCTGATTAAATGACAAGCTCTCCGTATTACACTGGAAACATTTCTATTAGTTCAAGAAGCGGAGAACTGCTTTAACGTACAATCTTGCTATATAATAGGCTAGCTAAAATGTTAATTATTAATTTTAAATATTGCATCTTGTGTATCACACTCTCAAACAACAAAAGATAATGGAAGGTTTAAGCCATGTTTTAGAATAATTAGTCTGAGAGGTTATGGAAGGGGGAAGAAGTGGAGAACTATTAAAAAACATTTAAAGTTGCTCAGATTTCCACATAATATCAGTGAAAGGGTTAATATATAGGTGACTCATTAAGGGAAATGGAAGATCTAATTTGGTCTGCATTGCACACGTTTTATGGGATTTTAAACAAGGGCAAAAAAGCATTTTAGATGGCAGCAGGAGGTTAATGAACGTTGTGTTAGTGGAAGCACTACAGGACTTAACAGCAGCAGGATCCATTATAAAACTCTAATAGTCACCTTTCTGCATAGCCCATACAAGAGATGAAGAAACCTACAGGGGTCAAAGGAAAAAAACAATGGGATGAATGGCCCTGCAGAATTCCAGCAGTATTAACATAATGAGGCACACAGGACAGAGCTCCTCATTTGTTTGCTCTGTAAGAGTAATAATTCTATATCAGAAAAGACAAAGACTCCAGCTGAGTTGGAATTACTTTCTGCAGACCGCTGAGAAGCAGACGTAAAAATGATGTTTTACTCCAGCCTAGGAAGAAATATGCGGATGCAAACTCAGCAAATTGATGATCTGAAGCAGACAGAAAGCATTTCAAAGCAAAACATGCTACATCAGCCACTGTAATACAAACCAAATGTGTACATTCATAAAGAACCTTTAGCAAAAGAAAAATAAACAGATTAATTTATCTAAAGGGTACACACAATGCTGGAGAAACTCAGCGGGTGCAGCAGCATCTATGGAGCGAAGGAGATAGGCGAAATCCTTCTTCAGACTGATGGGGGGGTGGAAAGGAAAAAGAAGGAGGAGCCCGAGGACTGGGGGAGAGGTAGGAAGGGGAGGAGACAGCAAGGGTTAACAGAATTGAGAGAATTCGATGTTCATGCCAAGAGGATGCAGACTCCCCAAGTGGAATATGAGGTGCTGTTCCTCCAATTTGCGGTGTTGCTCACTCTGGCCGTGGAGGAGGCCCAGGACAGAGAGGTCGGATACGGACTGGGAGGGGGAGTTGAAGTGCTGAGCCACCGGGAGGTCGGGTTGGTTAATGCGGACCGAACGGAGGTGTTCGGCAAAACGATCGCCAAGCCTCCGCTTGGTCTCACCGATATAGATCAGCTGACATCTAGAGCAGCGGATGCAATAGATGAGGTTGGAGGATGTGTTAAAGAAGGAACTGCAGATGCTAGAGAATCGAGGGTACACAAAAGACTGGAGAAACTCAGCGGGTGCAGCATCCTTCGCTCCTTAGATGCTGCTGCACACCCTGAGGTTGGAGGATGCGCAGGTGAACCTCTGTTGGACCTGGAACGTTTGCTTGGGTCCTTGAATGGAGTGGAGGGAGGAGGTAAAGCGACAAGTGTAGCATCTCTTGCGGCTGCAAGGGAAAGTGCCCGAGGAAGGGGTGGAGCGGGAGGGAAGGGAAGAATTGACAAGGGAGTTGCGGAGGGAACGGTCTTTGCAGAAGGCAGACAGGGGGGGAGATGGGAAGATGTGGCGAGTGGTGAGGTCACGTTGGAGGTGGCAAAACTGGCGGAGGACTGTGTGTTGTATGTGCCGGCTGGTGGGGTGAAAGGTGAGGACCAGGGGAACTCTGCCCTTGTTGCGAGTGGGGTGATGGGGAGAGAGGACAGTGTTACAGGGTATGGAGGAGACCTTGGTGCGAGGCTCATCTATAGAGGGGAATCCCCGTTCCCTGAAGAATGAGGACATTTGTGATGCCCTGGTGTGGAACACCTCATCCTGGGAGCAGATACGGCGTAGACGGAGGAATTGGGAATAGGGGACGGAGTCCTTACAGGAAGCAGGGTGGGGGGAAGAGTAGTACAGATAGCCTTGGGAGTCAGTGGGTCTATAGGGGATGTTGGTCAGGAGTCTATCACCTGCGATGGAGATAGTGAGGTCAAGGAATGGTAGGGAAGTATCGGAAATGGTGCATTTGAGTGCCGGATGGAAGTTGGTGGTGAAACGGATGAAGTCAGTCAGTTGTGTGTGGGTGCAGGAGGTGACACCAAAGCAGTCGTCGATGTAGCGGAGGTAGAGGTCGGGGACGGGACCCTGGTACGCCGCAAACAAGGATTGTTCGACGTACCCAACAAAGAGGCAGGCGTAGCTGGGGCCCATGCGCGTGCCCATAGCTACACCTTGTATTTGGAGGAAATGGGAGGAGTCAGACGAGAAGTTATTGAGGGTAAGGACCAACTCCGCTAGGCGGAGGAGAGTATCAGTGGACGGGTATGGGTTGCTCCTCCGGTCGAGGAAGAACCGGAGGGCTTTGAGACTATCCTGATGGGGGATGGAGGTGTAAAGTGACTCGACGTCCATGGTGAAGATGAGCGGATGGGGGGCCTGGAGAATGGAATGCGCGGAGACGACGGAGAGTGTCTGAGGTGTCTTGAACATAGGTGGGGAGGGATTTAACCAAGGGGGATAGGATGGAGTCAAGGTATGTGGAAATGAGTTCGGTGGGGCACGAACAGGCAGAGACAATGGGTCTCCCGGGGCAGTCAGGTTTGTGGATTTTGGGGAGAAGGTAAAATCGGGCCGTGCAGGGCTGGGGAATGATGAGGTTGGCGGCTCGGTGGGGGGGGGGGGGGGCAGGGAGCCGGAGTTGATGAAGTCGGCGATGGTGCTAGAGATGGTGGCCATGTGCTCGTCAGTGGGGTCATGGTCCAGGGGTAAGTAGGAGGAGGTGTCCGAGAGTTGGCGCATGGCCTCAGCTTGGTAGAGATCGACGCGCCAGACTACCACGGCACCTCCCTTGTCGGCGGGTTTGATAACCCAGTCTGGGTTGTTGCGGAGTGAGTCGATGGCAGTACGTTCGGGGGGGGGAGATTGGAGTGAGACAGGGGAGTGGAGAAGTTGAGGCGACGGCAGTTTTGGACAAAAAGGTCTAAAGCTGGAGGGCCACGAGGGGGAGTCCACAAGGAGGGGATACGTTGGAGATGGGAAAAGGGATCATCAATGGGGGGTGAGAACTCTTCCCCGTGGAAGAACGCTGTGAGGTGGAGGCGACGGTAGAAGAGCTCCAAGTCGTGATGGGCGCGGAACTCATTGAGGTGGGGACGGAGGGGGACAAAGGTAAGACCTCTGCTGAGGACCGACCGTTCGGTATCGGAGAGGGGGAGGTCAGGGGGAATGGTGAACACACGGCAGGGATGGGGGTTGAGGCTGGAGGAAGGCAGGTGAGTGGACTGAGGACGAAGCGATGTGTGGTGGGGGGGTTATCTAACTTGTGGATTAATGGCTGTGCTGAAGTAAACACATGGAGAAAGCTTGGTCTGATCATATTTAGATGGTTGGTGCTTCTCTAACCATCCATTTTGATAGAGGATCCTTCTATGCATATATTTCCTTAACAATGTTGTTTTATAGCATTGCTTCCATGAAGTACTCACAGCTGAAAGGAGCATTGCCAAATCTTAATGCAAACAGTTGTTGACTGAGTGAGGTTACAGCAACTTTAGCAAGAAAACTGATATCTGGATCACAAAATGGCTCTCACAGATATGCCATTATTTTTAATAGTATTTGGAGATTTCAATAACTGCCTTTTGCTAAGGAGGAGACTCATGTTCTGATAATGTTGCAGCAGAGCTTTGTGTAATACATTCAGATACTTAAAATAAAATAGCAAACTATTAACTCCCAGAAAATCACACCATGCGCAGGCCACGTGAAACAATGCAAAAATCCTTAACTTGACAACTCTGCCTTTACACAACTGAAGAGCAAATGCACCAAGGTAGTTAATTTTAAATTAATTTCTGGCACAAAAAAAATATATGCTACGACCACAAAACAGATATAGATTTATTGAAATAACTTTGGCTTCAAGTAACATGTTAATTATTTTCCAGAGCTGAAAAAACTGCATATTACATAAATCTATTGTTCATTTTAGCGTGTTGGGAAGGCAGAAATCTTAAACATCAGTTTTGTGCCAGTTTAGTCTCTCATTGAACTTGCAATCCACTTGACACATCAGTGAAAATTAAGTAATTGTCAACAAGTCCCAGAGCTCAAGATCAATAAATAACCCACTTAAGTTTAAAGTTTATGATCAGAACAAAGGGATTTTTTTAAATCACAACTACTTCAAATCCTCAAGTGTTGGTGGCATCAATAATTGAAAGATTAAAGAGCTTTTATACATGAAAATGATAAATACACTCAAATAGATCACACAACATCTTTGGCAAAAAAACAGATGCTTCATGTTGACGCTGTTTTATCACAACATCTGGTTCTGTTGAACTAATAAACTAAAATGTTTTTAATTAAGAATTCTACAAGCATAAGATAATGGATGTTTTAAAAATACATCGAGTGTAGAATTTAAGAATCACTTTTTATCAATGCAAATTTCAAAATTATACTTTATGGTTTCATTAAAAGGACATTTTTACTTGACAGTTTAAAAGCTGGTTTATGTACAAAATAAATTTTGTCTCAGCTATCTATTAAAGCGTTCATTTAGGTTCACCAGAGGAGGGAATACCAAGATAGAATTCCTGTGAACTGTCTACTGACAAAACATGAGATACTACTTGCAATTAAGACAATGTTCGTGGGTTGCTTATCATGCACTATGAAGCTTCTTAATCGTCATCTACCCTAATATTTAACATACGACTCAGATTATGCCATACTCCCTGAAAATTCATCCCTGCTTGAAACAACTTTATAAGCATTACATGCTACATGGTGTTCACAATTCAGTATCTCTGACCTTAAACTCGGATTAAGGGCATGTGCCCCTGAAGCTTGACAGCTATTTTAAACAGACAAGGGAAAAAAAAGAGTTATTAATATTCACACCTCTCCTTGTCTTATCCATGCGATTATGCATCGTCTTACTTATGGATTTGTGGGTGGGTGGGTTGGTGCTACTATTGCAGAGCGAATGCATCACAAATCACATTTACACAGACCGTACTGAAATCTAATTTAATTTCAATTACTTTGCGAGTTGAATAAACAATTGCTTTCACATACTAGCCAAGATGTTTGTCATTAAAAATAAGAAATGTAACTGCATTAAGTTCCTGCAGTTATGTTAGCTATCCCAAGTTGAACAAAACAATTTTAAGGATATAATTAATGCAAGATGTGGAGGAAGGAACTGCAGATGCTGGTTTACACCAAAGATAGTCAGATAGTCGGTGAGATAGTCTGAAGAAGGGTCTCGACTCGAAACGTCACCCATTCCATCTCTCCAGAGATGCTGCCTGTCCCACTGAGTTACTTCAGCATTTTGTGTCTATCTTCTAATTAATGCAAGAGTCAGCTTGGTCAAATGGTAACACAATGCTGACTCAAAGGTTACTCAAACCTACTCAAAGGTTACTCTACTCACAGGAGAAATTTCTACAGGTGGTTGTGGAGGCCAAATCAGGCAGAGATAGATTGGTTATTGATTAGTACAGGTGTCAGAGGCTATGGAGAGAAGGCAGGTGAATGGGGTTAGGAGGGAGAGATAGATCAGACATGATTGAATGGCGGAGTAGACTTGATGGGCCGAATGGCCTAATTCTATTCCTTATGAATCCACCTCTACATTGCAGTAAAGTATTATCAGCGATCATGTCGTATGGATACAATTTTAAACTACGAGCCTGTCCAACTGCTTGGTTGGACATAAAAAAACATTTTAAACTATTCAATGAAGAGTGCAGCATTCTGGTAATATTTCTCTCTCAACCAATATCATCACGATAGATTATGTGATCGTTGAAATCAGTTGTTTGCAATGCCTGACTGTGCACATATTTCTTGAAAAAAACCACAGCGAGTGTACTCTTAAACTCCTGATAGTGAGAAATTATGTCTACAGGCAGGTTCATAATTTATGGTATGCAAATCAAACATACTGTTCACAATGCAAGCAATGCTCGTCAATGAGAGCCACTGATTAATTACTGCTTCAAATCATGATTATTATTGATCTAACACAACTTTAAATGTTGAAAACCAATGGCAGATCCTGGATTTAAGGAGTATCTCTGACAGGTAAATGTAAGAAATAAACAATAGGTAACTCAGCAACTCACCATATCCCTTAACTCAGCAGAAGGGCCGTATGGCCTACTCCTGCACCTATTGTCTATTGTCTAAATGTAATGAGGAAACGGGTTATTATCTGCATCCCTCAGAAAGTAGGCAAAACTTCAGACAAGCAAGCAATGTTTTGCTTGTTTTGCTTTACAGTTGGATGAAATCCTATAAGTTTTCTTTTTAATAACATCTTGCTTTCATATAGTTCCAACACACATGTAAATATTCTGAATTTACTTCATAAAAGTCTTAACACTTGACACAAAAAGTTAGACAAGTTGCAAAAGCTAGATGACAATTTTATTAATAGGCAATCTGAAGTTGTCAATGGAGCAAGGCTAGAGAGGAATGCAATTCAGGGCGGTGATATAAGCAGTGCAAAGGATACTATACACAGCAATTTAAGTAATGATTGGCTGCATAGTATACTCTGCAAGTACGGACACAAATGCCACATCTTGAAGCCTGCAACGTTTGAGGGATAAATTTGACAGTTTCACTGATGTGAAGTTATTCAATGCAAAATAATTCAGGTGTGAATAAATGAATAATTGAAACTTAATCAGAAACTTCTAGAACCGTTTATCCATCGTTCAAAACATTTGGAGTAGGCAAGATCTCACTTTGTTGAACTCCATACTGTCAAGTATTCAACGATATCCGAATGAAAAGTAATTGGACTAAAAGATTAGCTTCTCCCCCCCCCCCCCCCCCCCCATTACACTATTTCAGGCTTCTAGCAGTAATTTTAACAATAGATTTTCTATGATCCTAGATAATTATGCAATAGCTAAACAGGCTTACTTTGTCTATAACGCTGTCTTAACTATGGTAAGTTACCAAATGTGAAAAGATTTCAGACTTAGTTGTCCAACTAATTCTTCATTTTTATTTATTAACAACAGTGCCCCTGATTAATTAAATTAAGTGATCCATTTCCTCAACCCCCTTGAGTGAACTCTTGCAATATTACCTGCTTCAGCCTATAAAGTTATTGAAATAGGGCTAGTTGTACTTTAACATTCTGGAGGTTGTTTTCCTCCAAAGAATAAACAAATAAAGAGTACGAGTGACCAGGAAATTGCAACTATTCACTAACAATACACATCATGTTTTTCTTTACTGCAGCCACACTGTTGAGCTTTCTACTTGCTATAAAAAGTCTGAGAAAGCATTAGTGGGTTATAGAATCTAAAATGAGTAATTGTTCAGTACTTAGCCGCTTTCTGCCTCCTACTTGACTCCTGCTCTTACTACCTTCTTATCCATTAAACCTGGGTCCCCTACAATCACCCTCCTTTTATCTGTAGAAATGGACTATTCTCAACCTTGTCAAGGACTTTATTTTTTTCCCCAATGAAAAGCAAGTTCATCCTCTCACAACCTGCCAAGTGGAACTCCTTATGCTCAGGTTAAGCACTGTTATTTACGCCAGAATTGCTGAGAAGTGAACGGTGCTCCAAACTGAGCCAACCTGAATGCCTTATGATATAAAGCAGTATAGTTTTGGTTCGTTCCTCTGCAAACACAATTTTACCTCTTTGCTGTAAACGGGATTGTCAGTTATTTACCTGCTGCAATATCTTGATATATTTGGTAACCAATGTACTGTACTGAATGTCTTTCTGTGATACTCTTCCCTGGTCCCAAGTTAATCATTTCACATTTACCACATTAATTTTCACCATTAACTACGTTCCAGGGGAAAAAAAGATAAGGGATCTCTTTCTTCCAAATAATTCACATTTTCTTCCATGGTTTGCCGCATCTTCTAGTTTGGTGGCATTTGCAGAAAATTATAACATATAAATAGATGGAATAAAAAAAGGTCATATACAACGACAGATGAATGGATGGTGTTTTACAAAAAAATGTGGATTTACCCAAAAACCTTGAATCATCCAAAAAATACTTTGCTTTCCTGCATATAAAAAGCAGCATTTTTTTTACAACGCTTCAAGAATTTGTAGTTAGGAGGTTACATGGTAATTCTTCATGTGGTGGAAAGTATTTATTTTACAAGACAGTCATTTATTGAAGAAATTGTAATTAAACATTAATAATGAATGAACAAAAATGCTACAATTTAACTGATTTACAATACATTTAAAGAAAAAACATTGACCACACACATTGACCACGTCTCAATAAATTAATTTGCAATAATTCCCCACAATATTTATTAATTGTACTGCAGTTATACTGTTATACTGCAGTACAGGTCTCTGACCAGTATTTGTTTATTCCAACGTGGAACAGGCAATACTTAACGACAACTCTGATAGTCTGTTGCATCTTTCGACATCTGTCCTACTGAGTGCTGATTCCTGTGTTTCCTTCAACTAAGCCAGTTCCCACATTTTCTTGAAGGTCACCTTGTTCCATTTCCCATGCACCCTTCCACTCACAGGGCTCCCAATTCACACACTGCCTTCCCCTCTTGAGGGCCACAGCTCCACACTCCCTTCCATAGTTATGTGAGTGGTAGGAGAATCATGGGGAGTTGGGATTGCACTAATATGTAATATGACTGCACGGCCAAATAATTTTATAACGTCTATCCTATCCGAATTAAAAGAGCCAAAATATATGTCCATTATTTTAATCAATCTTAATTTTTATAGCTATCATTTATAATAAATGTACTTAAAACATTTTTAATTTTATTGAGGACATTAAAAGTAAAGAAGGGGATCATACCATACATAAATACAATCAAGCCAAAACTCGAACCAATATGTAGTACAAACAAAGGCGAAGAGAGCTGGGGGCAGAGTTCACTGCCTGAAGTAACATCATGGCTGACGGATCACTCCACTTCACAGAACTGCTGTGAAGCATGGCGGATGCTTTGATCATGGAGTAGTAAGAGTATGTTCTACATGGGAGGGAAAGCACGAGCAACCAACTGGGTTGGGCACAGGTGAGACATGTCAGATGCAATCAATTGAACGGATTTATTTCACGGCAGAACATCAGGGGAAAGCGCCACTGCCCTTATTCGGGATGATATTACAAGCATGCCTTTCTTTTCCAAAAACAATTACGGACGTAAACTGCAATTTCAGCTCCAATGCCAGAGCAATTTTTGCTTCCCGAGCCTTTTACACAAAGCAATTGCTGCTCAACAATGTGTTTCGCTTTCTTCAATTGCCAGCCAGAAATCAGATGGTCGAAGTCCCTATTCACCTTCACGAAGAAGCTCTGTAAACCAAACAGCCTGAAAGTACGTTTCCTTCCAGGCATCACAAGACGTGCAAACATTTGCTTGCGACTTTAAATGAGGTAACACACTGCTCAATATGCCCTCGGTCATCCTGAACAGTGGGCCGCTAATGGCAACCTATCCTCATATCAGTCTGAAATAGATTGCTACCTCTGGCAGACAGAAAATGCTGGAGTAACTCAGCAAGACAGGCAGCATCCCTGGAGAGAAGGAATGGGTGATGTTTCAAGACCCTTCTTCAGACCTACCGCTGGCATTTAGTACCTGGCATGTCTGGTTTTAACATACTTTGAGTAACTACAACGTATGCTTTGTGCTAACATGTATTTATAAACATATTTGGTTTTTTTTAATTAACCATTTTAAAAGAAACACAACTCAAAAATCAATGCCCATCTCTTTCAAAGAAAATAGTTTTAAAAAAAACCCTTTAATACAATAGTTGACATAAAATTAGTTCTCAATCGTGCCTAGAATAACCTGATCTTATTACATCCAGTTTTGCAAAATTAATTGACTTTTTGGTGAAGACCTGAAAGGGGTGATGCTGATAACATGGTAGATGTGGTGTACCTAGACTAGGCAAAGGCATGTGATAAAGCACCACCATAGTGTTAGCAGAATGGAAACGTGTGAAATTAAAGGAGCAGTGGCAAAATGAACAGTGAACTGCCAAAGGAACAGAAAGCACCATGGATGAAGAATAACTGCTTTTCCAGATGGAGAGAAGTCAATAGCCTTTGGGATCTTTACTAAGGCTACTGCTCATTTAAGTTTTTGTTATCATCTATGTCTAGGGCTTGGCTTCAAAGTCTCCACAGGGCACAAAAGCCTGAGGTGCAGTGAGGAGCGAAAAGTTGCAGAAGTGAGCGGTATACAGACAGATACAGCAGGCGCAAGACAAATAATTAAATGTATAAGTATAAAGTGTTGCATATTTGGTGAGTCTGTAGAGAGATTATGTAAGCTGCTGGTACAATTTAAACAGTTGTACAAATAGAGACCCCTGCAGGCCTTAAAATGGTAAGACAATATCTTCATGTTTATAATATAATGACTACAAACTGAAGAAAGTCACACCGAACATTTGTTAATTACCGATAAACTTCTAGCTGGGGAAATGTGCTCAATTCTGGACACTGAAGGTTAGGAAGGCTGTAAAGGCTTTGGAGCATTTGCAAAATAGCATGCGGGCTGGAATGCGTTGTATGGGCAGATTCAAAAAGATCAAACTCTTGTTCTTGGGGGGGGGGGGGAAATGTTGAAACCATTAAGGATTTTGACAGAGTAAATAAGTAGCAGAAGGACTAATAAGGTTTCAAGGTCAGTTTATTGTCACATGTACCAATGATTAAATTACTTTTTTAAAAGCCAATCACTTCAAACACCAAGAAATCTGAATGGTGTCAACTATCCCCCACACAGCCAACAGACCCCTTAAATATTTTTTCACAACCGATTTTCACCGATATTTAAAATTGTGAAATCGATCCTAAATGCAATCAAATTCAGAACAGGGTTCAGCATTCAATATCTAGGAATGGCCAATCTGCAAAGCAAGATGTTCTAAATTTGATAATTTTTAAAGCTAAGTGATTAAATTTCCTCTGGTTTTAAGAGGCAAGGAAATACTTGACTCATCAATGCCAACAAATTGAGTAAGAGCACCATCTAGAGGACTTCAAGCCAAATTGTTCAGAGCACTGCTGAGAGGGAAACCTGTCAAAAGCATTTTCCTGGTAGCTCCTCCATAAAAACAACGCAAAGGTGAATTCAGGAGCAGTGTTTATGCGGCGAAATGCAATAAGATAGTTATAGTAAACTATAAACCAGACCGTAATTTGAGATAATTTTCACAAAATATACTAAAATTATGCAATCATTGGCAAGTGTGCCACACAGTTGCCAGTGACAACAAGAATCTATATTTACCTACAGCCAACTTGCTGGCTGAGAGTGGCTCCATTTTCACTGGCCAATTGAGATAGCAGAGATCTCTGAATATAAACACCACTAGATGGGAAGAGCCAGACAATAAACTCCTTCCTAAATTAGTCAAAATTATTGAAAAATATTTTCCTAATTGTTGGACACTAAAAAACATTACAAAACACAAAAAAAAATCAAGATATTAAAAGTATGCTATTAGAAAATATAATAAAAACCCTATAAAACTAACATTAACATTAGTTCAAAACATGTAGACAATTCATAATTCCAAATAAATTGAATGTGTTGCAAGTCCAGGAGGAATCCAATGCAAAACTCTGCCTAACATTGGCAAAGGGTGTCCTTCAAGTCTGCTTCCATAAGAGGGAATCCCAAGATTGATGACATTTATACTAGTAAATGCTTGTCTTCAGACGAACTATCATCAACAAAAAGAAAACCGGGATGCAGACTTTGTAGAGCTTGTCAACATATATATACTTTGTAGTGTTATACAACATATAAAAGACGTACGACTTAAATTATCAAAGTAGAACTCTTGAAAGATCATTCAAATATAATATAATTTAGTTTTAAAATATAGCATGGAAACAGGCCCTTTGGCCCACACCGATCACCTATACACTGTTTCTATATCCTACACACTATGGGGAATTTACAGAAGCCAATTAACCTATAAAACCTGCACATCCTTGGAATGTGGGAGGAAACCAGAGCATCCATAGAAAACCCACGCGGTCACAGAGAGAACGTACAAACTCAGCATAGGCAGCATGCATAATTAGGATCGAGGCAGGTTCTCTGGCACTGTGAGGCAGCAGTTCTATCGTTGTGCCACTGTGTTGCCCAAGGGCAATAATGTAATACATCTTCTAAATAGAATTATATTATTGAAGACATTTCAATCACTTCCAGATATATTTTCTATAGGCAAACCTGTAAAAATAACATAGCAGTACAAAAGTCAATTCCATTTTCAAATAAACAATTCAAATGATAATTAACTTCAATGTACGAGGAATGAAATGGATTTGGTAACTTTGATTTTCAGTTCACAATTTTCCTTTCTATAATAAACCAATAGGTTTAATTATATCTAAGCTCCATTAAGAGTAAGGTAAAAAAATGTACATCAATAATCGCTGACATCAATATGGATATGTACGAGCAATGGCATTTTTCTTGAAGAAACGAGAATGTTAAACGGGAGAATAATGCCAGTGAAGCCCGTGTTACTGCATTAGCTGCGCTTGTGCACAACATCAATTACGCACGCCTCCAGGTTTTCAGCAGACAAAACTCATGCATGGGGCTGCTGAGAAATTTTACAATGAGCGTGTTTAATTTTAAACAATAACCTATTGTGATTTGTTATTAAACAAACCTGCATGTCTAGAACAAGAAGATAAAGAATACTGAAATCTGACGGGTCTCCGAGTACTTATTTCACAGATGACTTAAATCTAGGTGATGTGCATAAAATATATACAATAGCAATGAAGATCAAAATCAGAAGAAACCGTTACAAACATAATCTCTTCACTTTTAATCTTCCAACGTAGAGAGGAGGCAGTAGTCAATTTACTCTGTTCAGGTGGGTTGCACCTGAACAAAATAAATAAAGCAAAGGGAAATAATTTCAGGCATACTCAAGGCGGCAATTTAAAATGGAAATCTGCCAGCAATCGCAGCATGGATTATCAAAGGTTGAAGAGTTTTCATATGTCAGTTTACATTTTTCAGCGCTTCAGTTTACATTTTTCAGCGCTTTTCAGTTCATTTTATGCAGGCAATAAAGGCAATGCACTGATAGTGTTCATTGGAACTAAGCAAAGTCTCCTTATAAAAACACATGTGTGGAATGTGTGTGAATGTTCTCTTCAAAACCAGGCACACTACAGAGAAGCAAGAAAAAAGAAAGGGTAAATAAAAAATGAGAGGAAACTTAGAGAATACTCTTAGAGAATATACGAAGTCACGGGGGCGTCCTTTGAAAATATCATATTGCAACATTACAATAACAACTATAACAAAAAGAGATGTCCTCTTTTGAGTGCCCTCCAAAAACATACAATTCTTCCTTTTGTGTGACTATTATGGTGTGAATTGTCATTGTGACAAATCAACTCTGGAAGTATCACACTTGGAATTTCAATGTTGATGTGTGTCTCCATAATCCATTCCTAGCTGCTCTATTGAGAACTGATAACTATCTTGTTACACAGGTTGCCATTTGTCCCATCAGGTTCATGCTAGCTCAGGGAAAAATCACATTCATCCCTTATCTCTCTGTACCCTGGCAACTGAATCTTACATACATCAACTCCTCTGATTCCTCTTAGTCATTCATCCAAACTAAGGGGTAACTTATCTTGGCCAGTTAACTCACTGACAAGTCTTCAAGACATGGGATGAACCTGCAAAACCCAGGGCAAATAAATAATCATGGAGAGAACGTGCACACTCTGCACCCCAGGTCTGGATCGAACCTGGGTCCCTGGAACTGGAAGGCAGCAGTACTCACTGCTGCACCATCATGCTGCCATAATTCTTTGCCACTGCCAGTTTCTAATATTATACTATTGTTTGGAGATACAGCATGGAAACAGACCTTTCGGCCCACCAAGTTCACGCTGACCAATGATCATCCGCACACTAGTTCTATCCTACACACTAGTGACAATTTACAGAAGCCAATTAACCTACAAACCTGCACAACTTTGATACGTGGGAGGAATCCGGAGCACCCGGAGCAAGGAGAAGGTACAAACTCCATTCAGACAGCACCTGTAGTCAGGAACAAACACAAGTCTCTGGCGCTGTAAGGCAGCACCATCTCAAAGAATATATTCAGCTATGATAGCTGTTTTTTAAATTAATTTTCTAACTGCTTCGTTGTTACCCAAAGTAATGAGATAAATAATTCCCTTGCAATTATGCAAAAAAGTATGGAAAATAATCAAAGAGGAAAGTAACTATTCCTTTAAATCTGAAAAAGATAAATCTGAAATTCCAGTTACAAACTGGTTAGTTTATTTTCACCATAATTCCACTTACATTGGAGAGTAAGATTCTATTTTTAAAACTCTATTGATTGTCAAATAGGATGTTTTGTGTTAAATAGGGAAATGTTAAAGAACCCCTTGTCTCTCAAACCACCAAGGAAGTGGTGGCCACCGGGGGATAGAATGTACCACAACAAACATTACACTGCATTTCACAAACAATAAAGCTGAAAATCCCAGCCAAAAGTTTCATTAAACAGCCTGTCAGCTCTGTGATGTGATGGCAGCAAATCGCAGTAAAAAACAATCCATCAAAATCAGCTTAAAACAACAAGGTGCCCCATGCCCTTCTGACTGAAGGGAATAGCAAATACAAGCTGCAAACTTTTACCCATTAGGCATGTTACGAACAGCAAATAAACAAGGCACTTAAACATCATAAATCAGAAGGCTACTGAAGCAGGAAAGGACCATTCTGCAGGCTGCATGTTGAACTTAAAGAAAAGTCAGGCTCAGCTCAGAAAATTTCACACTCACTGGAGGAGAAGTGACACTGGACAAAACAGGAGGGAACCATTTGAAGTTTCAGTAGGTCGTTTATTAAGAGTTTATCTGGGAGTGAAGAAACATTACTTCTTGGTGAAAATCTCAATTTAATTGATTAATGAAGGTCCAGCCAAATTGCACCTCTGAAAATAAAAAACAACATTCCTGCAACACGGATTAAGATATCTCATCAATCAAGAAATAGTCATTAATGAAAAAAACATAATAAATATCATTATCAATTTACATTTCTTGTAATCTGACTCAAACTATGATTGGGTCGAAAGAATAATTATATTTGTATCCAGTCATGAAAACAAACTCTGCTCCTGGATTTCATAGTCAAAAATGATAATTAACTAAATCAGTCGGCTCCTGCTGGGTTGACACAGCTACATATATCACAGGGATTATTCTGCAGCAATTACCTGATAATAATACTAAGGTAAAATATATCTAGTATATTTTACGAGAGAGCAGGCTCGTGAAATATGGCTCGTAGACTGGGTATTGAGTAATGAGGAAGGGTTAGTTAGCAGCCTTGTTGTGCGTGGCCCCTTGGGCAAGAGTGACCATAATACGGTTGAGTTCTTCATTAGGAGGGAGAGTGACATTGTTAATTCAGAAACACGGGTCCTGAACTTAAAGAAAGGTAACTTTGAGGGTATGAGATGTGAATTGGCCAAGATAGACTGGCAATTGATTTTTAAAGGGTTGACGGTGGATATGCAATGGAAGGCATTTAAAGACCTGCATGGATGAACTATAACAATTGTTCATCCCAGTATGGCAAAAGAATAAATGAAGGAAGGTAGTGCATCCGTGGGTAACAAGGGAAATCAGGGATAGTATCAAATTAAAAGATGAAGTGTACAAATTAGCCAGAGAAAGCAGCCTACCAGAGGACTGGGAGAAATTCAGAGTCCAGCAGAGGAGGACAAAGGGCTTAATTAGGAAAGGGAAAATGGATTATGAAAGAAAACTGGCAGGGAATATAAAAACTGACTGCAAAAGTTTTTATCGATATGTGAAGAGAAAAAGATTAGTTCAAACATATGTAGGTCCCTTGCAGTCAGAAACAGGCGAATTGATCATGGGGAACAAGGTCATGGCAGACCAATTGAATAACTACTTTGGTTCTGTCTTCACTAAGGAAGACATAAATAATCTGCTGGAAATAGCAGGGGATCGCGGGTCAAATGAGATGGAGGAACTGAGTGAAATCCAGGTTAGCCGGGAAGTGGCGTTAGGAAAATTGAATGGATTAAAGGCCGATAAATCCCCAGGGCTAGATAGGCTGCACCCCAGAGTACTTAAGGAAGTAGCCCCAGAAATAGTGGATGCCTTAGCGATAATTTTTCAAAACTCTTTAGTTTCTGGAGTAGTTCCTGAGGATTGGAGGGTAAATGTAACCCCACTTTTTAAAAAGGGAGGGAGAGACAAAACGGGGAATTACAGACCAGTTAGTCTAACATCGGTAGTGGGGAAACTGCTAAAGTCAGTTATTAAAGATGGGATAGCAGCACATTTGGAAAGTGGTGAAATCATTGGACAAAGTCAGCATGGATTTACGAAAGGTAAATCATGTCTGACGAATCTTATTGAATTTTTTGAGGATGTAACTAGTAGAGTGGATAAGGGAGAACCAATGGATGTGTTATATCTGGACATTCAGAAGGCTTTCAACAAGGTCCCACACAAGAGATTAGTATACAAACTTGTGAATGGGTCCTTTTCAGGATGGCAGGCAGTGACTAGTGGGGTGCCGCAAGGCTCAGTGCTGGGACCCCAGCTATTTACAATATATATTAATGATTTGGACGAGGGAATTGAATGCAACATCTCCAAGTTTGCAGATGACATGAAGCTGGGGGGCAGTGTTAGCTGTGAGGAGGATGCTAGGAGGCTGCAAGGTGACTTGGATAGGCTGGGTGAGTGGGCAAATGCATGGTAGATGCAGTATAATGTGGATAAATGTAAGGTTATCCACGTTGGTGGCAAAAACAGGAAAGTAGACTATTATTTGAATGGTGTCCGATTAGGAAAAGGGGAGATGCAACGAGACCTAGGTGTCATAGTACACCAGTCATTGAAAGTAGGCATGCAGGTGCAGCAGGCAGTGAAGAAAGCAAATGGTATGTTAGCATTCATAGCAAAAGCATTTGAGTATAGGAGCAGGGAGTTTCTACTGCAGTTGTACAGGGTCTTGGTGAGACAACACCTGGAGTATTGCGTACAGTTTTGGTTCCCAAATTTGAGGAAAGACAGTCTTGCCATAATGGGAGTACAGAGAAGGTTCACCAGACTGATTCCTGGGATGTCAGGACTTTCGTATGAAGAAAGACTGGATAGACTCGGCTTGTACTCGCTAGAATTTAGAAGATTGAGGGGGGATCTTATAGAAACTTACAAAATTCTTAAGGGGTTGGACAGGCTAGATGCAGGAAGATTGTTCCCGATGTTGGGGAAGTCCAGGACAAGGGGTCACAGTTTAAGGATAAGGGGGAAATCTTTTAGGACTGAGATGAGAAAAACATTTTTCACACAGAGAGTGGTGAATCTGTGGAATTCTCTGCCACAGAAGGTAGTTGAGGCCAGTTCATTGGCTATATTTAAGAGGGAGTTAGATGTGGCCCTTGTGGCTAAAGGGATCAGGGGATATGGAGAGAAGGCTGGTAAGTGATACTGAGTTGGATGATCAGCCATGACCATATTGAATGGCGGTGCAGGCACGATGGGCCGAATGGCCTACTCCTGCACCTATTTTCTATGTTTCTAGTATACAGCTGCATGACAGGTCCCCATCAACAGATTCCTGGGAGTCAATAGCTCACATGGCAACTAACTTGTTCAATCTACTACTTGAGTAGTCTGTTTTTCCAGAAGGTCAATTGGTTTCCTTCTAGATCTCAACAGACCTTCCAACTAGCACTGTAAATACCTTTTCTGTCAAAAGACTGACAGTAGACAGATTGACAGATAGACTGACAAAAGACAGACTGTTGTGGGAAACATTTTCTACCATAACTTGTAATTAAATAAAATTTAACAAGCAACCCAACATCCTGGTCAAGATGGCCAAGTTGCATTTTAGGGAGTATTTTTACAGCTTCTATTTATTTAACACGGGCCAGAATTCCACTTAGCACTACGCAGCAGAGTACAGATTCATTTTAGCACTGTTGATCTTGAAATCGGAACACGTGCAGGTATGACTTCCACTAAAATAAATCTGAACGTTCGCTATGCTATTGAGTCAGAAACCTGGCGAGAGCCCCAACCCTTCACCACTGTTCTAAAGGCAATAGATATCTATGGATTGGTATTAAAAAGCTGCCTGTGAAGACTGTTGCCAGGTGGGATAGTGTAAGCAGTGCAACTACTCAGCTTGGCATCCCAGCTGGCACAGCATGTGTGCGCCATTGCTGGTAACTGACGGGACTTATTCCATGCATTGCCAAACCACCCAGATACCATGGTCCTCAACTTCGCCTTCTGTTGGACGTACAAGGGACTGCTGCTCACCTATTTTTTGCTTGGATGCACAGCTCTACTCAACCCAGGAGGTTGGTACAAACCTGACAATGTCCACTGGCCATATGGCATCATACCACCTGGGAAGCTATGGAACGAGACAAAGGGTGCAGCTTCCATCACATCCAACAGGATATGACGAGATCGAGCATAGAATCCTGGTGGTCTGTTAGAGGAACTATTGATCCCCATCAATGGCCAGCACCCACAGTCACACAACTTGCCCCAGCCGACCCAACAGCACTCTGCGCTGTCGCTCCACTCTGAGCCATCGGCAATTCATTTTTGCAGGTGTATCAGCGGAGGACAGGGACTCCTGCATGGTTCCTTGTGCAGCAGCATGCAGTGATGGAGAAGACAAATGTGCCAAGTTGGGTTAATTGTCATAAAAACAAGTACTGTAAGGTAGATACAATGTAAATCTCACTTTCATAAGTTTTAACCAAAATCCCAGCACAGTTGTCAGCAAGACACACCTCTCTATATAATATTATTAAGACCCCTTTAAGTGCCAATTCCATTAGAATTCTCATTCCTGGGAATGCACCTTGAGCATTAACTTAGTTAGTTCAGAGATACAGAAAGGAAACAGGCCCTTCGGCCCACCGAGTCCATGCCAACCAATAATCACCCATACCCTAGTTCTATGTTATCCCAGTTTTGCAACCTACACACACGCGACAATTTTATTGAAGCCAATTAACCTACAAATTTGCATGTCTTTGGAATGTGGGTGGAAATCGGAGCATCCGAAGAAAACCCATGCAGTACAAACTCCCAACAGACAGCACCTGTAGTCAGGTGTTGTCACAGAGGACTATGTGATTTACAGACTGTTCCCAGGGACACATTCAGAGACCGACATCGAGTGCTGCTGGAAGGTCATCAACTCGGTGAAAAATGCTCTTTGGTCTGTCCGAGCTTTGTTGACCTCCCAGCGGAGCAAGATGTCCGTCGAGGAATGTTTCCGACTGGCCCGCTGCAGGCTGCAGGAGTAAATGCTGAGGGACGCACTGAAGCTTGGTGCAGCTAACGCCAAGGCTCGGTGCGGGAGGACCACAGTCTAGGGTCCTTCCGCTGCTGAACACGGGGGACAGGGCGTGGTGGAGACGCCCCTCAAAAATAAGGGAATTCCACGCCAGTGGTCCACATGAGTAGCAAGGATGGAGGGAGATGATTGTGAAAGCTGAGCAATGTGTGTAAACAGTATTGAATGTCTGTATAGCCTCCGAAAATTGTGTTAATGTATTGTATATATTTATTACTTGAATAAAGACTATTTTGATTTTTTTTTTAATTATTATTATTATTTTTTAATAAAGTGTCCCTCCAGCAGTTTTGATTATGCTCAGAAATGCAAAATTTGCCGTCATTTGCCACCAGTGTATGTGCATATGTTTTATGAAATATCCAAGTACAAAGAAATGGAAATAAAGACCCAACAAAAGTGTTAACATAAACATTCTCAGCAAATAAATTAAGCTTCCCAAGAACATGCTTTGCAATAGTCCAGATTTGGCCTTTGGCCTATCTAATGGCCTTTTCTTCGGGTATGTGGAGCTAGGTGCTGGTGACAAGTTTTATTAAACACCTCTTTTAAAATCAAACCTGCGCTTTTGACCATGTTTTCGAACAGCAAAATGTCAGTTGTGACTTCTTGTAAAAAAAAACATTTGTATCCTATGCATGGGATTGTCATCATCCTTTTTTCTGTTGTCCCTAAATCTGAAGCAGTTATAAATGCAAAGCTATCTGTAAACCTCCTGGTATAATTAGCATAGTTAATGCATTAATGGTTGACAATTTGCTAAGATACTTTAACTGCTGTAAAGTCTGTTTCTTGGACATTTAATGTTCTTATAATTGGGTTGCTATATTTAAGAATATTTCCATAGTTAGTTAAATTCAATATTTTATTCAAGTTATTGGGCAAAAAAACACTGACGAGCAAATAGGGACTATACCGCAGACATCAAATTACTGCAAAATGCCTGCTCTTTCATAGCGCAGAGTAGTATAAAAATAATAGCCTAACTATTGGAGAATATTTAAACAAGTTATCATTTTGCTAGCAGCTGACACCATTAATGGTGATGACAATATTCTTATTGAGATTCAACATCCGTAACCGAAGTTCAAAATATAAAGTATAAACAAGGTTCTAGGTATTTGAAAAGACTATAACACTCTTAGAATTTACATGAAGCTGTAAAATTCAGGTGACAATATAATCTTGATTGAACTCGTGGCAAGTCAGTCGAGTGAAAGGAAAGGATTTGTATCCTGTTCAACACCCTCTAACAAGCATCAGCATCACCAGCATTAATCACTCAGTCATTAATCTCAAGCAGTTTGAGGGATTTTGATGTGTACAAAATGATTGACATATTTGCCTGTAAAAGTTACCACGCTTATTTTTTAATGGAGTGAACTCAGATGCCCACTGAGAAATATGGTTAGGCACTGAAGAACTTCACTAAGGAGTGCTTTTTCCTGTAAAATAAGTGTAGTCCGGCATGCAAATAAACACAACCTGGGCAGTAGTTCTGCTATTACTTTGCCGCACCATTGGTACAATTAGGAATCTTGAATGTATTGAGAATTTAAGTATTAATCCAGAAGTAAAGGTCCATTTTAGACTAATAATTTAGACTTGAACATTGGCCTATTGGATGTTGTTTTCTTGGGGCGAGAGTTGCTGTGGCAGAATCTGGCGACAAGTCTTTCATTAAACATCCCTGGCAGTAGCAGAAAATCAACCCTGTACACTTGTCTGTTTCCTATGAGACCCTGCTGCAAAATATCTATTATGACTTACTGCTCAAATAAATGGGTTTTCTACATTAGGACTTTAATAATTTTAATAATTAGCTTTTAATAATTAAAAATGCCAAAATATTATCTCAACATGTCTGCATTTTATAATGGAAATACACAACATTTTATTAACACTTTAGATGGTAGGAAAAAAAACAATTAGCATGTCACAGTGCAGGTGCAGAAGCCAATGTTCACCTGGGACATAAATTACCTGCTCCACCAACCACTGAATCTTTTTAGATTGTTCAACAAACATGCAATTTTGCTAAATGCAATATTTCCCTCATTCACAAAATTTATTTTTTCCCTGCATTCCTCCAAAGTCTTTCCTTGTGATCTCTTTGGTTTCATGTCGAAATCCTGAATTGCTCCAGCACATACCGAGAAGAACTTGTTACCTTTGGCACCAGTTTACCAGCATTCCTGACATGAATGTGAAAGTATGTATCTACATTTTTAAAGATGAATATAGAAAATGTGGGCCAAGCCATGAAAAGAGATTCTTAAAGAATTTGTACCTCACAAGCCTCCAAGTTGACTGTTTGTAGTCTTTTGTGCTTTCATTTTTGAAAATAGAAAGATATGTCTACAGAGATCTGCTTTTGAGAATAGAATATATTTTATTAAAGATTTTAAGCTTAGAGATTTAGCTCTTGGAAATTCCAAGGAAATTTGTCTGTTCTTCAGTCAGTCCACTTTAAAAAATGACTATTGCACCATTTAAGCAATCAGTGGATGGGTGGTATTTTGTTATACATCTTGCACAGAAAACACCAACCTGGCCCTTAAGCAAAATGCTGCAATATTCACTTCCATCCGAAAAAACCCTAAACTCACTTCACTTATGAACTCCATGACCATCAAAGTGAGATTGTACTTTTTAGATTATTTTCAGAACCAGAATGGAAGATGAAAGGTAGCGTGCAAACAATTTGACCACTGTGCTGGTTCATTTTACATCTAGGTATCATGTATCACTGACAACAAATTATATAATGTACTACAACACAAATCACATATCTGTTGAAGTACACAAGTATTTGTTCATACTTATTAGTCTGTTCATGCATGATATTGCATTTAAATTAGTTCTGTGTTCATAATTTCTACATATGAATTTCAGCAGCACTTGTAGAAACATAGAAAATAGGTGCAGCAGTAGGCCATTCAGCTCTTCGAGCCTGCACAGCCATTCAATATGATCATGGTTGATCATCCAACTCAGTATCCTGTACCTGCCTTCTCTCCATACCCCCTGATCCCTTTAGCCACAAGGGCCACATCTAACTCCCTCTTAAATATAGCCAATGAACTGGCCTCAACTACCTTCTGTGGCAGAGAATTCCAGAGATTCACCACTCTCTGTGTGAAAAATGTTTTTCTCATCTCAGTCCTAAAAGATTTCACCCTTATCCTTAAACTGTGACCCCTTGTCCTGGACTTCCCCAACATCGGGAACAATCTTCCTGCATCTAGCCTGTCCAACCCTTTAACAATTTTGTAAGTTTCTATAAGATCCCCCCTCAATCTTCTAAATTCTAGCGAGTACAAACTGATACTATCCAGTCTTTCTTCATTTGAAAGTCCTGACATCCCAGGAATCAATCTGGTGAACCTTCTCTGTACTCCCTCTATGGCAAGAATGTCTTTCCTCAGATTTGGGGATCAAAACTGAATGCAATACTCCAGGTGTGGTCTCACCAAGACCCTGTACAACTGCAGTAGAACCTCCCTGCTCCTATACTCAAATGCTTTTGCTATGAATGCTAACATACCATTCGCTTTCTTCACTGCCTGCTGCACCTACGTGCCTACTTTCAATGACTGGTGTACCATGACACCCAGGTGTTGTTGCATCTCCCCTTTTCCTAATCGGCCACCATTCAAATAATAGTCTACTTTCCTGTTTTTGCCACCAAAGTGGATAACCTCACGTTTATCCACATTATACTGCATCTGCCAAACATTTTCTCACTCACCTAGCCTATCCAAGTCTCCTTGCAGCCTCCTAGCATCCTCCTCACAGCTAACACTGCCCCCCAGCTTCGTGTCATCCGCAAACTTGGAGATGTTGCATTCAATTCCCTCGTCCAAATCATTAATATATATTGTAAATAGCTGGGGTCCCAGCACTGAGCCTTGTGGCACCCCACTAGTCACTGCCTGCCATCCTGAAAAGGACCCGTTCACTCCTACTCTTTGCTTCCTGTCTGCCAGCCAGTTCTCTATCCACATCAATACTGAACCGCCAATACCGTGTGCTTTAAGTTTGTATACTAATCTCTTGTGTGGGACCTTGTCAAAAGCCTTCTGAAAGTCCAGATATAACACATCCACTGGTTCTCCCTTATCCACTCTACTAGTTACATCCTCAAAAAATTCAATAAGATTCGTCAGACATGATTTACCTTTCGTAAATCCATGCTGACTTTGTCCAATGATTTCACCACTTTCCAAATGTGCTGCTATCCCATCTTTAATAACTGACTCTAGCAGTTTCCCCACTACCGATATTAGACTAACTGGTCTGTAATTCCCTATTTTCTCTCTCCCTCCCTTTTTAAAAAGTGGGGTTACATTAGCTACCCTCTAATAATGGGATTACTGGCAATTTAATGATGTAACATTTTCACAAGAAAAAAATATTCAATCATTCAAACAAATGGGATAGTACTTCATATAACCATTTCCAAATCTACCGGCCACACCCTCAATCTTGTCAGTAATTAACTAGACTTTGTAGTGAAATAACCAGACACAATCTGTGAAACATGGGTTGAAAATATTGTAATTCAGCATTCAGAATATATTCAGCATGTTATACTTATCTCAATAGTAAGCTTTACTAAAGTATTCCTATATACTTTAGCTGCGAAAAACACATTAACTGCATTGAATTTATAAGGACAACACCCAAACATTGCACAGATCTAGGATGCGAGTAATTTATCTGAATTGCACCTCTATAGGCCAATGGATATTTTAATACTTTATAAATATTAAAAGTATAAGGCCCTCAAATTGCAAAATGCAATTGTTTTTCCAAGAAAATGTTTCAATTACACGAGGAAACAATTTTACTTCAATTTATATTGTCACCTTATTCAGCTATCCCGACACACAAAAGTGTAATTGCCTCTTACATTGCTGCAGCAGTTCATTTTCGGTACAGTTATCGAAAGAACAAATCTTCATTTGATAACTCTGAATAGCTCCCATTTTAAGGTCAGGGTATAAAGCAATAATTTTAGGAAATATTTTGTGTCTCTGGTCAATGTTATCATATAAATATACAATAAACTACAAATATTGCTTGCTCCTCACAATGGGATAGCTGCTATACTTATAAAGCAATAGAGGCTTTGAGAACACAAAAATACTTATCACGCTATGATTATGTGAAATTACAACACTGGTTTCTGTACTGTGGTCTATGTTTTCAAATTGGGGTCAAACTCTCACGGCAGTGCAATAACAATAGAATGTAGTGCAATTACAAAAATGAATCGTTTTTATTCTCCATATATAACGAGAGTGGATATTGCTGGGGAGAAATAAGAATATAAAAAAAGAGTAGGCCATATGGCCCCTTACTCCTGTTCAATTATTCAATTAGGTCATGTCTGGTCTTATATTCCAGAGCCACCTTTCCACATTTCCTTTAACTTTGTTTCCATTGGAACAGAGGTGGCTGGTAGAGATGTTCAAAACTATGAGAGGTTTAGATAGGGTAGATAGTAAGAAACTTTTCCTCGTGGCAGAGATAGAAACTTAAGTTTATACAGTAAGGAAACAGGCCCTTCAGTCCAACTCGCCCATGCTGACCAAGATGCTAGTCTATGCTAGAACCCATTTCTCAGTGCCAGATGTTTAAGGCCAGAGGGCATATGTTTAAGGTGAGGAGTATGAGGTTACACTGTTTTCCCACTGAGAAGGTGGTTGAAGTCTAGAATGCATTGCCTAAGACAGATACTCCAACAATATTTAAGCAGCATTTGGACATGCACTTGAATAATCAAGTCATAGAAGGTTATAAACTCAATGCTGGTAAACGAGATTGGTACAGTTGGGTACTTAATTTTCACCATGGACACGGTGGGCAGAAGGGCCTGCTTCAATGCTGTATGATTTTAACAATCTCTCCAAAGTGTGATGGAACATAGAGATTTTTCAAAAATAGGTATGTTAATAAAAGGCACAGAAGAATAATGCAGGCTAATGAGATTAGCGTTGACAGGCAAAAAGGTTGACATGGACATGTTGCACTGAAGGGCCAATTTCGGTGCAGTAGTACAACTCTTTCGACACTATAACTTTATAACAACTGTCCATATAAACTGGATTTCTTAGAAAAAATTTCAAACTCACATTCAACCAATTATAGGCACCTGCACATTTGAGAGATATCATCCTGGACTGAGGTGCCTAACTCTAGGATATGAAAAGAAAAAAGGAGGAAGCTCAGCTTTTCATCTCAGCAAAATTATCTAGGTGATCTCATATAAACAAATGGCTGCATTTATGCAAAACCAAAGCTCGTTACAGAATGATTTCTTTGCACCTTTATAACCGCATGACTAAGCACTTCTAATGTATAAACGCTCCTCTCCATCTTCATTAGTACAACGGAGGAGTGGGTCAGAAATTATCAGGAGAGTGCTACTAATTCACACATAATGCAGGAAAATTCACCTCCAGGATGCAGCTAGTCGTGTTTCCTACAGATTCTCATGCAAATAAATGATTCCTCCCACAATGCAGGAGAGCACAGGATCTGAATTATCCTTTTGCAGCACACACAGACATAATACACTTGAATTACTGCAGTCAGCAATCATGCTGTGACAGTTTGAAAATGTCCTCAAATTCATAATGTCAAGAGTCAAGAGTGTTTTATTGTCATATGTCCCAGAAATTCTTACTTGCTGCAGCACAACAGAATATGTAATCATAATAAATAATATAACAAAAAGTCAGAAAAAAACCCCTAACAATAACAGTGTAATAATAATAATAATAATAATAGTCCGTTGTAGTTCATAGCTTATGAGGTTGTAGTGTTTAATGTCATTTGGCTGTAGGGAAGAAGCTGTTCCTGAATCTGGACGTTACAGTTCACACTGATTTAACAGAAATACGTTTTTCTACAGGTGAGAAACAATAATCACCGGTTGGGTGACCGTTATTTCTGGCGATTCCTAATACTATCTACTACTAATTGCTTGTCACATTCATCAGGCTGAGATAAAAGAAGCAAGTGAACAGAGGCTATATCCAAATGAAGAGAATCTTGAAAATCAAGAACCACTGATGCAAAAGCAGCACTATAACTCCAGCACCTTTTAAGTCCAGATTGATCGAATTAACCATTTAACCAATGCAACACTATCAACTGGAGACACAAAGAACTGCTTTTGTTGGTTAACTAAAAAGACAAAGTGCTGGACTAACGGCAGCAAAGGCAGCATCTCTGAACATGAAGAGGTGACATTTTGGGTCGGGACCCTTCAGGTGTCATGGTCTTCAGAAGTCAGTCATGGTCTTCCTCAAACAAGTGAAGAATAATATTTCCCATGTATGCACAGCTGAGCAACCCGCGTCAAGGAGTTAACATCTGGATAAATGGCTGCACACCACATCAGAAGTCCCAGTAGCAACTTGCACAATATTCCCATGACTCTCTGGCAACTTCCATACTCCAGTGCAGCAAACTGCACAAATTAAGGGGAGGATGGGTAAATAATCTTAATTGCCATGCCACTGCAGCAATGATAATTCTGTGGCTGACTGTGATTTGAACGGATTTTCTCGTCAGTTGCCATTTTACATAAGTTGTTATTTTTCTTAGTGAAATTTGATGCTATGACACATAATCTACAGTTTTAATGCAAGTAATTACCATTTAATTGCAGTCCTTAAAGGAATGGCCTTTGAGTGAATAAATGGATGAGGGCATTCTACATTTGTATGTGCGAGTGAAGATGCTCGGAAAACTGCAGGGCTTCTTTCTGATTTAGCATAACAGGGCTAATCAAGTTAATGTTTAGTTAGTAATGGAATTTAAATAGTTGGCCGACATAACACAGTAGCACAAAGCACTAGCACCAAGGACACATTGTTTCTACTTACATTTTTTAAATAAAACAAACATTTATAAAACTTGTACATGCATACCCATCAATACAACTACAGATATTCACAAAAATAGACATATACATTAAATTAAACAAACAAATGTGAGGAAAGTGGATTTCTTCATGTTGCTTGGGTCCTTTATGATGTAAATAGAAACTAGTGACATAGATTCACCCTTCTCAGGAATTTACAGCATCATTCATCATAACGCATAATAACAAATAGCAATATTCCAATCCAATGACACAGTTAACACCATTTCCCGGAACACAATGCTGCAAGGATAAAAAAATAGGAAATATTCAGAAAATAAGCTGTATATAGAGCAAATATAAATAAAAATGGTTGGCAGGGGAGGAGAGAGAGAAACAGAAAGAAGAGGAACCTCTCAGCAGTGCATGTACTGTAATTTCACGCTACGGTGCATAACAGTGTAAGCAAGGCAGCTCAATCAACTGCTTTCTCTATGTCACTGCATGTGAACATATCGCTGGACTAAAAATTCTTCGTAATGTTCAATATCAGCTTCCTTAATTGCCAACAAAATGTTAAAAATCTACCATAGAAATTAAAGCTGCCTGTGCAGCGATCAAGGGGCAAAAACAATGAGAGCCTTCCAAGATGTGGCAAGACAATCGCTGGAGTGTTTAAAAAGCACGGCAGGAATTACTTCCCTACAAGAATTAAATGACTGGAATTGAGGGTTTCAGCTGGTTTTAGAAAAGTACATACATGAAACCAATAAAGACAGTCTATGCTGGAAATATATGCTGGTTCCATTAACATATTTAAAAAAAAGACAACTTATCAGGTTACACATTTGTAACAATGGATCGATGCTTGAAAATACGAATTTATGAAATTACTAAAATTGAAAAAACCAACCGCTAAAAATATTCCAAACCAATGTTCCTTTTGTGTTATTGGGCTGTCGGGGGCGGGAAGAGGCCACGCCGGGTCCCATTGGCCTCTCCTACCCCCTCCACCGGTTCCACCCCCGACAGCCCCCGCCTGTAGCCCTCCCACAGCTCCACGAGGCTCACCCCCGACAGACCCCGCCTCAAGCCCTCCCCCGGCTCCAGGATGCTTGCAACCCCCCTCTCCCCCCCCCCCCCCCCCCCCCCCCCCCCCCCGACAGTCCACGGCTCCAGGACGCTCGCCATCTCCCCCCCCCTCCCCCCATATGGGGGAATGGAGGAAGATAGGGGTAAGAAGAGGGATGGTGAGGCGCAGTTGGGGGAGGAATGCCATTTGGCGAGCGTCAGTTGTGGGGATCTCTGACGTCACAACGAGAACCCCTCAGCCGCGCCTGCGCAGATGGGGGCTATGGATGGGTGGTGGATTATTGCGTTGGGGGAACTGGACCCAACAGGTCCCACTCGGTCTAGTATATATAACTAAAAGTCTCATCTTGTATGTTCCCGAAATACAGCCAAAACGATACATGATAGAGCAACAATTTTATGGGCGCCTTATTCACCATTCCCCTGCAGTGTGCAGTAGCCAGTTTCGTTTGATTTGACAAAGTAATTCCCTTAATAAACTCTATTTTTAATCTAATACTTCTGTGTTTACTTGACTGGTGTCACAAAGGGCACCCAACGGGCCCTCAGCCGTGCCCGCGGGGATGGGGGAGGGTTGCTGGGCCGGGATCACCATTTTGACAGAAAATCGCCTCGTGTATAGGTGACTGGTACAATTTGGGGTGAATTGGTGTAAATATTACGAAAACATAAAAAATTACATTCATTCACAACGGGCGACAAACCGGTCCATGGGTCATCACAACGGGGAGGGTTGCTGGACCTGCTATCCTCGCGTGCGCAGTTGGGGGAGGGTTGCCTGGCCCGCCGCCATTTTCAGATCGCCATTTTGACTGGCGTCACAACGGAGATCTCTGGCGTCACAACGGGGACCCAACGGGTCGTCAAGTGATTTGTATAGTTCAAGCAAGGTAATGGAGGGACACTGAAAACCTTTAATTTCAGGATGGGTTGCAGCAATATCATAGATATATAACTGGTGTCCTAATTTCAAGGTTTAATTTAGTTTAATTTAGAGATACAGCGCGAAAACAGATCTTTCGGCCCACCAAGTCCGCACCGACCAGATATCCTTGCACACTAATGCCATCCTACATACAGAGGGACAAGTTACAATTATACCAAGCCAATTAAGCTACAAACCTGTAATTCTTTGGAGTATGGGAGGAAACCTGAGATACCAGAGAAACCCCATGCAGGTCACGGGGAGAACATACAAGTTGTTAAACATGTGCCCACTTCTAACTCAACTTGCACATTATGAAGGCAGTTCTCTGATGGGAGGCCAGAGAAAAGGAGATTGTGTGAGTAAAATGAATTCAAAGTTTCCTGGTGAATGACACTCACCTCTATAACTACAAGGGAAGCAAACTCAGTGATCTGCTGAACCCTGCATTGTACCCACAAGAATTAAATATTCAGCAGGCAGAATGTACTCTTCCAGCACAACAATATTACACAATAAGATTTATATGCAAATTTAGATAAATGCTAGTTATATGCCTAGATCCATGGAAGCCTGTAAAATTAATTTATTGTTAACCACCTTAGTTGCCACAGGAAACAACAAATGTAGAATATCTTTGGAAAGCTACAAGCTCGATCTGATGTACATTGAAGATCTCAGGAAAATGCTTCACTTTCCAATGTGAAATAAAGAATTCTTAAAAATAGTAATTATATGACAGGCGACCTGTTGCTTGCTAATATTACAGGAGGCAGCAAAAAAAGGATTTGCAGCAAGTATATTCAAGATTGCTGAATTGTTTTCAAAAGAGGCCCTCAGGAGGTTTAAATTGGAGGAGCAGATAACTAGATCATGGCAGAGAAAGGAGAAGGGTAGGGTGAAAGTAACTTGAAAAGAAACTTTAAATCGAGATATTGCTTAATGTGGTGCCAATGCATTCTGATGAATAAATGGGGTTTTGTAGCGGTCAGATAAAGGGCCATTCAATGTTGCCTGCCCTCCAATTTATGCAGAGTTGAATATGGACTGGCTGTCCAGAATTTATTGCAATAATGAAATCTAGAGTTACGAAGGCACAGAAGGGGATTTCAGTCGTAGATGAAGGAATGACAGAGAGAAACAAGCATTCTTAATGATAGCATTGACTCTCATCTCAGGTTCAAATGTGACACGAAGGTAACGGCACAAATGTTCACTCTGGAATTAAAGCAACGTCGTGGAAGAAATTACATTAAAATATAATGTTTGAAATCAGTTAAAGATTTAAAATAATACTTTGTTTCTGAAAATGGTATATGCATTGCTTTTACACAAACATAAGAATATCAAATATCACAGGCTGATCTGTTTTTAAACACCTCAAATGATTAAAAGTAGCATTGGCAAGAACTTGAAGTTCAGGCACCAAGTGAAATATATGAAAACCACATACGTTGAAGGTAATTCCAAAACTCATGGCATGGGTAACTTGCCCAGAAGGCATGCACGAAGAAATGCTTCAGATTTTAACCTACAAACTGATCATATTCAGAGAATAATTTTTAAGCAAGCTCTCACTCTCTTACAAAACTATTTAGAACTCATTCTCTTCAGTACCAAGTCCCTTAGTTTTGTGCTATCACATGTAGAAAATACAAGTGTTTCCCTCATGGAACTAGTCAACATTTATTAAATCGCCCAGCAATATTAGAACCAAGGCTGAAAAAAGAACAAGGACATCTATGTACCACATTTGAACTGTAATATTTTTATTAATGAACAGTAATGCTTAAATCCAGGTGGTCTCAGATCCATCAACCTGGATTTCAATCCCTTACCAAGGAACTGTCTCAAAGTTCTTAATAGTAAGCTTTCCACTTATTAATCGGTGCACCAGACCAGTGAAAGATGCAAAGTCACAAAGGAAATGTATTTGAATCATATAGAACACAAAATTCTAATAGAGAGCAACTGCAAAAGGCTGTAAACAATCAGATGCAACATTCAGAGACGCCTCTAAGGATGTAGCAGAAAATCACAATACAATCAGCAGTCAAAATGGCTTTATGAAGGTAAGAATGCAAATGCTAAATTTATTGAGAATTCTTCAACAGTGCAACAAGCAAAATGGGTAAAGGAGAATAGATTGGGTGCTTTAGATTTCGAGAAGGCAATTAATAAAGTGGTCATTGTTCCAGCTTCTGCTTCTTATGCCCTTGCATTACTCTCAATTAGGGAAAATCCACATCAGTACTTGGAATAATTGAGTTAAAGAAATACTTCACAAGAACTTAGAAAATTATGCAAAGTTATTGTTGAATGCTTAATCTACACTCTACACTATGGCTCCAAATGTTTTAGCAGAGGCAACACAAGGAATCTATTGCAAGTAATGTGCTCAAGGGATGTAAATAAACCCGTCTTGGGACAAGATGAACACACACACACACACACACACACCCTCACAAACTCCCTCTACAGACTTGGAAGAATATGTAAAACTTGTGGCTAGGTTTGTTCAAAACCATTTATCGCAATCAAGCAGAAGATATTGTTGCGACAGTTATATTCAGCGAGGACCAAGTTCCAATCTAAACAGGTGTGTTATTTTACACATGTAGACCACCAGTTTCCACTAGATTATGCTGCTTTCCTCAGAAACCCTCAACCCAACTTGGTCAAACCAGCAAAAAATATTGCAGAACATCAAGTGCAATAATTGCAAAGAGGCTGCACTGCAAGATGCAAACCACTGGTTAGCCGCAAAAATAGGATGGCCAGGTTACAGTTTGCCAATACATACTTAAAAGAGCAACCAGAGTTCTGGAAAAAGGTCTTGTGGACAGATGAGATGAAGATTAATTTACATCAGAGTGATGGCAAGAGCAAAGTATGGAGGAAAAAAGGAACTTCCCAAGATCCAAAGCATACCACCTCATCTGTGAAACACGGTGGTGGGGGTGTTATGGCCTGGGCATGTATGGCTGCTTAAGGTACTGGCTCACTTATCTTCATTGATGATACAACTGCTGATGGTAGTAGTATAATGAATTCTGATGAGTATGGACACAACCTATCTGCTCAAGTTCAAACAAAAGCCTCAAAACTCATTGGCCAGCAGTTTATTCTACAGCAAGACAATGATCATAAACATACTGCTAAAGCAACAAAGGAGTTTTTGAAAGCTAAAAAATTGTCAATTCGTGAGTGGCCAAGTCAATCACCCGATCTGAACCCAATTAAGCATGCCTTTTATATGCTCAAGAGAAAACTGCAGGGAACTAGCCCCCAAAACAAGCATAAGCTAAAAATGGCTGCAGTACAGGCCTGGCATCAACTGATGATGTCCATAAATCGCAGACTTCAAGCAGTCATTGAAGCAAGCATGCAAAAGATATGCAACAAAATACTAAACATGACTACTTTCATTTACATGACATTGCTGTGTCCCAAACATTATGGTGCCCTGAAATGGGGGGGCTATGTATAAATACCACTGTAATTTCTATATGGTGAAACCAAAATGTATAAAATTGGCCTTTATTAAAATCTGACAATGTGCACATTAACCACATGTGATTTTTTTTTTTTTACAAATCTCAAATTGTGGGGTACAGAGGCAAATAAAAAATGATGGAAATATTATGAAGGGCACTGTATGGAATTCAGGGAAGCATTCAACAAGGTTCCACATGGTAGGCTGCTCAGAAAGGCTAGATCGCATGGGATCCGAGGAGAGATAACTGAACGGATAGAAGATTTTAATAAAGGCCAATTTTATACATTTTGGCTTCATGGAAGGAAGCAGAGGGTGATGGTGGAAGGTTGCTTCTCGGACTGGAGGCCTGTGACTTAGACTTTGTTGCTGAGCCTGTTACTGTTTGACATTTATATCAATGATTTGGCTGAGAACATACACAGCAAGATTAGCGAGTTTGCAGATGATACATGATGGTTTTGCAGATAGTGAAGATGGTTGTGAAAATTTGCAGCAGTATATTGATCGATTGGCCAGGTGGGCTGAGGAATGGTTGATGGAATTTAATGCAGAGAAATGTGAGGTGTTGTATTTTGCGAAGTCTAACATGGGTGGGACCTACACTGTGAATCGTAGGGCTCTGGGTAGTGCAGAGGGATCTAGGAGTGCAGGTGCATGGTTCCTTGAAGGTGGAATCACAGGTAGATCGGGTGGTCAAAAAGGCACATTGGCCTTCATCAGCCGGAGTATTGAGTGTAGAAATTGGGAGCTCATGTTGCAGTTGAAAAATAAGTTGTAGAGGGCGCATTTAGAGTATTGTGTTAATTATGGCCATCGTGTTATAGGAAATATGTTGTCAAGCTGGAAAGCGTACAGAGAAGATTTACGGGGATGTTGTCATGACCAGAGGGTCTGAGCTGTCGGGAGAGGTTGAGTAGGCTGGGTCTCTATTCCTTGGAGCACAGGAGGATGAGGGGTGATCTTATAGAGGTGTATAAGATCATGAGAGGGATAGATTGGGTAGATACAAGGTCTCTTGCCCAGAGTAGGTGAAGAGAGGACCAGAGGACATAGGTTTAAGGGAAGGGGAAAAGATTTAAAAGGAATCTGAGAGGTAACTTTTTCACACATAGGATGGCGGACGTATGGAACAAGTTCCAGAGGAGGTAGTTGAGGCAGGGACTATCCCAACATTTAAGAAACAATTAGACAAGTACATGGATAGGACAGGTTTGGAGGGATATGCGGGCAGGTGGGACTAGAGTGGCTAGGACATGTTGGCCAGTGTGGGAAAGTTGGGCCGAAGGGCATGTTTCTACACTGTATCACTCAATGACTCTATCAACATTGAATTCTCCAATTTTAGGTAACTGCCTTTTACCGCCTCTCTTCCCTGGGCCGCACTGATGCGCACCCATTTCTTCCCTTCCTCGAACATTCACATTTTGAACCTCATATCATTATTTCCTTATCTCACATTTTCATATTTTCCCCCTTGTCATATCAAAAACCACACTTACCTGTATCCACCTAGGCTTGCCAGGCATTGTCGCTTTCTCTCCCCTACTATATAGGCTCCTAACCCAAAAATGTCACCTATTCATGTTCTCCAGAGATGCTGCCAGACCCACTGAGTATCTCCAGCACTTTATGTCTTTTCAAATGCTTTAAGCCTTCATAGTGTGGCACCATCTTCCTCAACCTCCAGTCACCATCAAACTCCTAATCTCCAAGTCCCCACAATACCATCAGTCTTGCATCCCTATCTACTTCTATCCCCCTTTTTCGAAGTTACTACCTCCCCTCTAACTGCTAGCCTGCCCTGCACAATAACCCCACCTCTCAACTACTCCTCCTCCTCCTCCCCCACCACATCTCACAGTCGAGTTCCTTTTAAAGACTAAGCAAACATGTACCTATGAACCAGGGAACCTGCAGTGAGATTTATGGTGGGACAAGTCATTTTTGGTCACTTCTGGTTGGAATGGCCTAACACTGTAAGAAACAACATTTTCCAGAAGCTTGTCTGTAAACAGAGATCATTCTCAAACATCAATTTCTTTCCCAGCTCTCCAGTCCTGATTGATGATGAGATGTAAGTTTCCAAAGGGAACCATGGGGAACCATAGCCAGAAATACCCTGTGTTGTCCAAGAATGAAACTGAACAATAAAACAATCATTATGAATGTTCTTCGCCGTGCTTCAGACATGCACATTTCAATAAGGGTAACTTGATAATATTCAGGAGCATTTGACAGGTGTTTTTCCGTTCCCTCTCCTGGGACGACACATTCTACTACACCCTAACGTTACATCAGCTTAATCTCCACAAACCTGATGTGGAACTGAGCATTCCTATTGCGTACAATTGAAAATCACACAGGACTTTAATCAGCCAAATGGAAATCAAACACACTTATAATCTCAATGTGGTGTATCAAGATCGCCAACAAATCGAAGTAGGTTCTAATAGAAATCTCAATTTAATTGCTATGTTGGATGCCAAAGGACCTAAAATAGACAGAAGTCTGTAAAGTGCCAGAAAGCAAATAATAAAGCTTTTACTTCTCATTAAAATTAAGTAAAACATTCTTGTATACATTTATTTACAAAGAAACAAGATTGAATGGATTACATGCTATCTGACTGTAATTTATTGGACTGATGCTGCTCATTTTGTAATTGTTTTCCTTGTTAAGCATTGCAATATCCCTTAAGACGGGAGTTTGAAATCCCCCCAAAAAACAGGAAGAGTCAGACATAGAACACATGAGACTGAGAGCAGGATGGAAATGGTCAGCAAAGGGCAGCATACTGGCCTAGTGATGGGGCTGCTGCCTTCCTGTGCTAGAGACACAGGTTCAATCTTGACTGCGGGTGCTGACTGGTATGGATTTTATACGTTCTCCCTGCAACCACATGGGTTTTCTCTGGGTGCTCCAGTTTCCTACCACACTCGAGATGTACAGGTTTGTAGGTTAATTGGCTTCAGTAAAATTGTAAATTGTCCCTGGTGTGAAGGATAGTGAAGAGCCTGTCCCACTTAGGAGACCTAAGCAGCAATCACTGGTGACCTTGCCCGCCACCCAAATAAAAATCAAGGTTGAGGTGACTTGCAACCTCCTACCACCTCCCGCGCATATGTTGAAAACCTTCCTCGACTATGAAGAAAACCGGCTTCGACTAGACCTGCGACTAAAAAATTATCGATTTTTAAAACAGAAACCTATTTTTAGTTGAGGCTGATTTTAATCATGATGAAAAAATAGCAGCGACCTAGATGAAGCCTCGACCACGCGGAAACCACTTTCGAAGAGTGATCAAAACCTCCTGTGACCTCATGGAAACCTTGGGTTGCGGGCAAGGTCACCAGAGGTTGCTGTTTAGGTCTCCTAAGTGAGTAAGGCCCTTAATGCATCACTGGTTGGTGCGGACTCGATAGGCCAAAGGGCCTTTTCTGTGCAATATCTCCAAAATTTAAAAGTCAAAAGGTAATAAAATTTGGGTTCTACATCAGTGTAGGAAACAGCACCATCAACATAATGGAAAATGCAGTTGAAATACAGAAAATACAGTCATCTACATAATGGAAAATGAGTTGAGAAAGAGGGGAGCAGAATAGGACTGAACCAAGGACAGCTCATTGTATTCACAAATAGGGTTCGTACTTTTAGAGTATGTGTTCATTTCTCAACATGCAAACAAAGTATTTACTTTGGAATATGATATTATTATAGTTTATATAACAATTATCTTTTACAAATCTTATGTCCAATTATGGGTTAAACCATTTTGTTTCAAGATAAAAACGTTCACTGCTTCCTCACAAAAATTCAGCAGTACAATATCAAAGCACTCGACAGGAGCAAAAAGAATGCTGGAATAATTTGAGGATTCCTTGTTCCCTCTGGGGAAAGGGAGAGCAAGAGCAGAACTACGCGATACAGAGGAGACACGTGTGAGGGCTCCAGCAGGGGGGGGAAGCGTGTTTACTGAAGAAAGAGGACTGTTTGTACGTCTTAAAGCAGAATGCCTCAATCTGAGAGCGAAGACAGGCAAATTGAGAATAAAGGATGGTGTCGTTGCAGGAGATAGGGTGGGAGGAAGTACAGTCAAGATAGCTGTGGGAATCAGTGGGTTTGTAATAGAGAGTGATGGAGACAAAGATCGCAAAAGGGAGAGAGGTGCCAGAGATAGTTCAACAGAATAATGTTTAAATGAATAATCACTTAATGTTTTCCTTACTTGACTAGTCATATCATTTAACCTACATACCTCAACACCAAGAAATAGCAAGTCAGTTGGGTGATTGACTGGCATGTGGTTCATAAACTGTTGCACTGTACCCGATGAGTGATTTTCTTTCCTCCCTGCCCTGGAGAGGAGTAATTTAATACTATGTTTGGATTTTTCACATGCAAAATATTCTGCAAATATAATTAAAAGTCATCTTGTTTGCCATATCATAACATAAATGGGTAACTACTTTACACAGCCCTGTTTTTCTCCGGTAATTTAGCCTAGAATGTTTGAACTACTTAATCGCAAGGAATAAAAGAGATGTTATAAAATTAACATTTTCTTCTCACGGACAAAAACTGCATTGTTAATTCTCCAAATTCAAAAATAATATTCAGAGAAAATCCAGATGATTACACATTATGATACATAGCTCTCTATTTTTAACTGATACAGAAATAAAACATCAAATGTATTTTCAAACAAACTTTGCTGGCACCAAGTGCAGAAACAGGAGGGGTCAGCCTGCATGTTCATCAGGCAAGCCAGTCATTCAGGTTTGAATGCTATCAACTACCTCACTGCGTAACATGGAAAAACGATTGTAAAATATGCAGAATCAGACCATTATATTGCAACCTATTCAAAATAGCTTGTATTTAATTAACATGTATTAACAAATAAAACAATCTTTTATTAAAATTGATACCATAGAAATCAAATGGTTAGTGAAGCATATGAACACAATTAATACCAGTTGCAAAAATCTTTAAAACAAAAAATCACATTTTATGTCCATAATTGTTGAATCTTTAAAAAATAATTAAGAACCTATTCTAAACAGGTGAAATTTAAATAGATGACTATTCTTTCTGCATTAGTCTAACCTGAACGATATTACCCAATCTGATTGTTACGAAGTCTGAGGAAGAATCCTGATTCGAAACATGGCCTCTATTCATGCCCTCCCGAGATGCTGCCTCTGATGTTATTCCAGCTAGTTTGTAAAACCAGCATCTGTAGTCCCTTGTATCTATTCTGATTGTTATCATGTATTATCAACAAGAAAGCCTGCTTATTGTAGCTCCAAAAGATGTTGCTTGGAAGGAAATAATCTACAAACATGGCATTAAAATGTATTATTTTTTAAATCACCCCAACAAAGAAATATCCACCATTACCTGAGAGTATTGTAACCCTGCACTGCCCATTTTTATCTCCTACCCAAAATCCATAAACAGCACTGACCTGACATTGTTTCCATCCAAGTGTTCTGTCGCATAAATAACAAAAGGCTAGACGAGTGGTCCAACAAGGAGTTAAGTGGTTAGGCTAAGTAGTAAATTCACATTTCGATAGGGAGAACACTCGGGCCCCATAGTCCTAAATAGTATTGCAGTCATTGAGACCGACATCAGAAGAACCTTCTGCAGGGTTCACCCTCCGAAAGCATTTGAACCCAATGGTGTACCTAGTTGCATTCTCAAAACCTGTGCAGGTCACCTGGCTGCGGTTTTCCCAAACATTTTCAACATGTTTGGGAAAACCTCACCTAGAGTACTGTGTACAATTTTGGTCCTTCTACTTAAAACCAAGATAGAAAGATGAGTTTGGGCAAAAAATCCTTGAGATTCAGAAGAATAAGGAGCCACCTTATTCAAGCACATAAGTTTCTAAGGGATCGTGACAGAGTAGATGTTGGAATGTTTTTCCTCACGGGGGAATTTCAAACAAGGGGGCATAACTACCAAATAGAGTGGCAACCATCTTTAACATGGGGGTTCATTGAAATTCCGCCAGTCGATGGTGGAAGCTGAATCATTAGAAGCATTTAAAATGGAGATGGATAAATATTTGGTAGAACAATGAACAGAGGGCTATGGAGAAATTAAACCAAAGAGAATATGAGGGCAGTATAGATCTGCCATGATCATATTAAATAGCGGTGCAGGTTGAAAGGGCATGAAGGCCTATTCCTGATCCAATCTTGTGACTGCAATTGCAGAGTTTTAAGAGCAAAACCAACATCCAGGTGGTCAGCATAGTTTATCCCAATAAGATACCATCTACTCTTGTTCAGCTCCACTCATACTTGGTTTAATCACACATTCCTGCAAGTCTCCAAGCAATTTAGAGAACCACTCTACCCCATCATCAAATTGCTTGAATAAAACTTTATTAGCCTTGTAAGTGCCTTTCTTCGGGATAAATGTTTCATTTCAAGGATTGTAATGTGAGAAAAAGGACAGAGTAGCAACAGAATACAAATCTGTATGCACATTTTTTTCACACAGAACAGAATGCAAAACAAGCATAGCAATGCCTCCAGAAATAAATACTCTAAATGAGAAGTTTCTTGTAAGTGAACGGAAACTAATGCTCAGCCAAATTATACACTTGTTTGCAACATTGATAGCTAAAATTGCAATCACGACTAATGCCACACTCGGCATTGATTCGGCAGTGGTCATTAGAATTCCATTGAAAGTCGACACAAAAAGTTATATTTCACACTATATTCGAAATACTCTGCAGCGAATCCATCTGCTCCAAAACACTCTACATTTGCAAGTCTTTTGAATATAACCATTACAAACTAGCCCAAAGTACTCTTGTAACAATGAAAATCAAGGCCAAGAATTCATTAACACAAAGGGAAGTTTAACCACTGATGAAGACAGAATTTCTAGACAAGTACGAGAATAAATCAATACCAGAGGAAAAAAAGTTCAGTAAGTTAAAAGCTGTTCTTTTGCACTCACAAATGTAAAATTATAACTTTGCAAAACCTACCATCATCTATCTATAATGAGAGGAAAGCACGCTGCAAAGTGTCACAAAAGAAAACTAAATTTGAGAGAAACATTAAAGGATCTGTCGAAACCAGAGTGTGCTAACAAGTTGAACTGTTTATCAGTTGGAAAAAGGCGGCTTCAGGCGGAGATCTGGTGACACTTCCAAGGTTTTTCCGCAAGACCTTAACAAAGTAGACTGAAACTGCATTACCTGCTGCAATATTCTACAATTCAAAGTGTTCCAAAGACTGGATAATATCTATTGCTTTAGTCTTCATAATTTTAGGTTAAGTGAAATGGTTAAAATATGTATTTAAAAATATGGTTTCTATTCCTTTGGTCGGTAGAATTCCTGCTACTGTTTATATTAGCAACTAGACCAAGGGGGACCCATTGGGTCCCATCCCCTCAACGCGCGGTTGTGGGGGGAGAGGGGGCCTGCAGCGTCACACACACACACGGGGGGGGGGAGGGGGGAGAGAGGGGAAGAGAGGGGGGAGGGGGAGAGGGGGGGAAGATGGGAGAGAGAGGGGAGAGAGGGGGGAAGGGAGGAGGGAGGTGGAGTGGGAGGGGAGGGGGGGGAAGGCAGAGGAGAGTGGGAGGGGAGAGGGGGAAAGGAGAGGAGAGGGGGAGGGGAGGGGGAGGAAGAGGGGAGAGAGAGGGGGGAGAGTGGGGGAAGAGGGAGAGAGGGGGAGAGTGGGGAGAGGGAGAGAGGGGGGAGAGTGGGGAGAGGGAGAGAGGGGGGAAGGGAGGAAGGAGGTGGAGGGGGAGGGGAGAGGGAGAGGGGAGAGGGGGGGGATGGAGGGGGGAGGGGGGGAGAAAGGGGCGAGGGGGGGAGAAAGGGGCGAGGGGGAGGAGGGGGAGAGGGGAGGGAGAGGGGGGAAGAGGGGATGAGAGAGGGGGAGGGGATTTTGTTAGCTTTGAAAAACGCCTTTGTTGCTTTAGCAGTATGTTTGAGATCATTGTCTTGCTGTGAAATGAACCACCGGCCAATGAGTTTTGAGGCTTTTGTTTGAACTTGAGCAGAAAGGATGTGTCAAAACACTTCAGAATTCATTATGCTACTACCATCAGCAGTTGTATCATCAATGAAAATAAGTGAGCCAGTACCTTCAGCAGCCATACATGCCCAGGACATAACACCCCCACTATCGTGTTTCACAGATGAGGTGGTATGCTTTGGATCTTGGGCAGTCCCTTCTCTCCTCCATACTTTGCTCTTGCCATCACTCTGATATAAGTAATCTTCGTCTCATATGTCCACAAGACCTCTTTTCCAGAACTGTGGCTGCTCTTTTAAGTACTTCTTGTCAAACTGTAACCTGGCCATCCTATTTTTGTGGCTAACCAGTGGTTTGCTTCTTGCAGTGTAGCCCCTGTATTTCTGTCCATGAAGTCTTCTGTGGACAGTGGTTATTAACAAATCCACACAGGACTCCTGAGGAGTGTTTCTGATCTGATGGACAGGAGGTTTTTTTTTTTTTCCTTTATTATAGAGAGAATTCTTCTGCCATCAGCTGTTGAGGTTTTCCTTGGCCTGCCAGTCCCTTTGCGATTAGTAAGCTCACCAGTGCTCTCTTTCTTCTGAATGATGTTCCAAGCAGTTGATTTTGGTAAGCCTAAGGTTTGGCCGATGTCTCTACAGTTTTATTCTTGTTTCTCAGTCTCATAATGGCTTCTTTGACTTTCATTGGCACAACTTTGGTCCTCATGTTGATAAACAGCAATAAAAGTTTCCAAAGGTGATGGAAAGACTGGAGGAAAGTCTAGGTGCTGAAAGTTTTCTTAAGGGCATGTCCCACTGCAGCAAATAGTTTCGGAGAGTTTGAAAAAGTGTCATGTTGAAGACCTCCTTCGATTATGTAGAAGACCTCCTTCGACTATGTTGAAGACTATCTACGACTACCTTCGACTACCCTTGATTACCCTTGACTACCTTCGACTACCTTTGACTACCCTCGATTACCGACGAATAACATGCCGACCTACTACAAATATCGATTTTTTCCTTGGCAACATTTTTTTACTTGCGGGCATTTTTCAGCATGTTGAAAAATATGCCGCGACCTACCTGAGGCCTCGAGTAGGCGGGGACTACTTCGAGCATGAAGGAGAGTTACAAAGATCTCCTCAGACCTTGTGTCGACCATGCTGCGAGTATGAGTAGAGGGCAAACTCTTCAAAACTCGCCAATCAGGTCGCCGCAAGCCCTTTATACCTGCATTATGGAGGCAATTAAACACACCTGAACAATTACAAACGACTTTGAAGCCATGTGTCCCAAACATTATCGTGCCATGAAATGGGGGGACGATGTATAAACACAGCTGTAATTTCTACATGGTGAAACCAAAATGTATAAAAATGGCCTTGAATAAAATCTGACAATGTGCACTTTAACCACATGTGATTTTTCCTATTACAAATCTCAAATTGTGGAGTACAGAGGTAAATAAATAGATGGGTCTTTGTCCCGAACATTCTGGAGGGCACTGTAGGTGTAATACCATTTGTGTCATTTTTTGCATTTATATTTCCAGAGTAATTCACTGCCTGTAAAAAAAGGGCTATAGAAGTTGCAAAAACAAAAGATAAATACAAATCTTTGTGGCTTTGTTACTAATTTAGTAATTATGTCAAATCCTCAAGATTCCAGGGTGATTTACCATTACCCATGCAAATCTGATGTATTTCCATTTTGGGTATTTTCTAGATAAATAGCATAAAATGACATTAAGGGAGCATCAGATCTAAGTTACACACCATCCTAACCAGGATGCACCAAAATCCTTCAGCTCCTTCACACGTTCTCTACAGCACTTCAAGTTTGTAGTTTATTAGCAATTAGCTATGGCCACCAAATCTTGGTTGTGCCAATAGCATCAAAACTCCACAAATGAATTACAAAGGCTAACCTTTATCAATACATTGTTCTTTCTACTTGTAATCTTGCTTTCAATGAGCTGTTTAGCTGCAGAAATACTCTATTCTGCCTTTCTGCTTTAGTTTCAATAGCTATAAATTGAATTTATGACTGTACTATTTTACAAATTTATTAGAAATCAATTAGTCAAGAAACCCAAGTCCCTAGGGCAAAGCTAAAATGAGAAATCTCAGTTCCTGACCTCCATGTACCATGGCTGACAATGACTTAACTCATTTAATTCAGTCTTGCATGTCATTACAATGCAAAGATATTTGGAGTTAAGATTCTTACTTTAAAAGCCACAAGCACTCACACATTCATAAAGCTGTTTAAATCCAAAAAGAATAAATTGTATAAATGCTTTCTATGAAAAGTACTGCACTCTAAATGGTTTTATAAGCAATCTTGAAATATGTTTACACATCCATTAACTTCTAAGTTTAAAAATTACAACAATGTTACATATTTTTATTTTCAGAACTAAGTAGCCTGAGGAACACACTCACAGAAACAAATTGAACTGTCTAATAATACACCAGGTAAATAATACTTCAGCCTGGCTACTAGCCAATTCCTTATCCTGTACCTCTACTTGCTAATCACACAGAAGCTTTCCAATAGGTAGACAGACTACCAAGCAACAGTTTTCCATTACACACACCTGCTAATGCAGTTGACAGCCTTTATTACCCAGCATAGCAAAATAAACTGAACAGTGAGATACAGAATTGACGTTGATAATAATCACATGAAAACTGAAAGAACATTTCAAAAATGTTAAAACATTTCAAAAACATAAGTTGTTGATGTGCCTTAAAGTTAAAATAAATGATCCAGTGTTCAACTTCAGGAAAGTTCATTATTTGCTCACATGACCGCCACTGTTAGTAGCATCCTTCTTGCCCACAACTAATGCACTGGCCGACTGTTGGGTAAATTCCAAAGAGAAAGCAAAGCATTGTGTCCACAGCTTTCTATTTCTAAAGATTTCTGTTTTTTTTTACTTAGTGAGCAGATTTGTGGTATGGGGAAATTAGAGGGAAAACATGGAGACCATGGGTGGGGTCAGGAGAGGGAAACGACAAATTGATTTTCAATTTGCATTATGTATTCTTGGAATGGGTTTTAGTAGTGGCTCACTGAATAGTGAGATCTAATATCCAATGAATGACCCATGTAACTGTGAATTGCAAGCAAATCAGACTTTACACACTTCTTACCTGAGTAGCCATTTTCCCATAATCGATCCAGCGAAGCGTGGCAAAGTTGGTTGATTCTGCACAATTGAATCCATGGTTAAAACCAGCATGGTAGCCATAGGGAAAGGTGATCATAAACTCGCCAGCCTCTTGCGTAATCTGAAGTGAAAAAGTAGAAGCTAAAGGCTTTGTTGCCATTAAAAAACTATGTTGATCAACAATCACAGAACCAAGCATTGCTCAATAGGAAAATTAGAAATAATTGCAAACGTTGTATTGAATGCAAGTCATATAATTAAAGTTGACTGATAGTAACATGTGAATAAAATGCAGAATTAAGAGTTTTTCCACTGTTCAAACTGATGGTGTGGTAAAGATATTTTGCGTAGAGGATGGGGATAGGGGATGGAGTCTTTACAGGAAGTAACATTTATTACAAACTCACTGACTCCCATGGCTATCTAGACTGCACTTCTTCCTGTAAAGACTCTATCCCCTACTCCCAATTCCTCCGTCTACGTTGCATCTGCACCCAGGATGAGGTTTTCCATACCAGGTCATCGGAGATATCCTCATTCTTTATGAAACGGGGGTTCCCTTCTTCCATTGTAGATTAGGATCTCCCTAGGGTCTCCTCGATATCCCACAGCTCTGCTCTTGCTCCCCCTTCCCCCCATTCGTAACAAGGACAGAGTCCCCATTGTTATCATCATCCACCCCATCTGCCATTGCATACAGCACATAATCCTCCAACATTTTTGCCATCTGTAACAGGATCCCACGACTGGCCACATCTTCCCATCTCGACCCCTTTCTGCTTTCCACAGAGACCGTTCCCTCTGCAACTCCCTGGTTAACTCATCCCTTTCCACCCCAAACCAGTCCCTCCCCAGGTACTTTCCCCTGCAAGGAGATGCAAACCTGTTCCATTAGCTCCCCCTTTGACTCCATCCAAAGACCCCAATAGTCTTTCCAGGTGAGGCAGAGTGCAATGGCATTTTCAAACTTTTCCAAGCTTCAACTTTTCATTGCCGTTACTGCGCAGGCAGGAAGGAGTAGAACTTACGCAGACGATAACAAAACAAAGCTTTCAGTCGTTCTTTCCAGTTTAATTGATTCTTTATTGAAGTAGTTGTACAAAGAAGTGAACATACCAGATTCACTTTATTCATATACAAATTGTAATTTGCCATTCTAACTATCTGATCTGGTAAAACTGTACACTTTCTCCCGTGCCCGCTCCAGTCTGATTTGACCACTCCCTGTGGTTTCGCTAGATGTAACGTTTATCTACGTATCAAACGCCCACCTCCAAGCGTTCAAAATAATTCTGCAAGAAATATCTAGACATAACAACAAAATATGCTAATAATAACTAGCCCAAGCATGAATGGTCCTACACAGCGGTTCACTTGCACCTCCTCCAACCTCATCTACTGTATCCGCTGTTCCAGGTGTCAACTCCTGTACATTTGCGAGACCAAGTGCAGGCTCAGCAATCGTTTCGCTGAACACCTCTGCTCAGTCCGCCTTAGCCTACTTAATCTCCCAGTTGCTCAGCACTTTAACTCCCCCCATTCCCAATCTGACCTTTCTGTCCTGGGCCTCCTCCATTGTCAGAGTGAGGCCCAGCGCAAATTGGAGGAACAGCACCTCATATTTTGTCTGGGCAGCTTGCACCCCAGTGGTATGAACATTGACTTCTCTAACTTCAAATAGCCCTTGCTTTCCCTCTCCCACCATCCCCTCCCCCCTTACCAGTTCTCCCACCAGTCTTATGTCCCTGTCCCACTTAGGAAACCTGAACTGAAACCTCTGGAGATTTTGCGCCCCACCCAAGGTTTCTGTGCGGTTCCTGGAGGATTTTGTCCTCCGGCAACCACCTTCAACTAGCATCGCAACCGGTTTTGACTAAAAAATTACCAATTTTTAAAACGGAAACCACGTTCGACCATTAGGAAGACTGATAAAAACCTCCAGGAACCTCCGGGAACCACACGGAGTTATAAGCACACACCATCCCTCAATTCTTTTCCTGTATCGTAAGCTTGCAGACCGATTTCAGCCAATATTTTTCTCCAGGAATGCAAAGTGTAATAAGAAAACCTTATCCTAATACAAGAGTAGTGGTCAAGCCTGGAGCATTTTTATTTTTAATGGCAAATTAAGAATTATTGAAGATAAAAGAATAACTTGGTAAAAAGATGAAATTGCAGGGAGCTTTAGCAATGGAAATGTATTTTTTGGTTGAAATACTTGTGAATAATAAAGCACTAAAGTCAAAAGCAAATTAGTCAACTGAGTGAATTTAAGTGAATCCAGTTAAATATGGCGAAAAAAATGATTGAAGGATTGGTGAGAAGAGTGGGACGAGCTTGTACAGAGCATAATCCGTGGCTCGATATGTAGAACCAAATGGTCTGCTTCATAATTGTAAATACTATGGTAAAATGTAAGCTTAACATTCGATGAAGGAAGACAAAAGGAGGGACTGAAACGGCAACTTGAGGAACTAAAATCAAAATTTCCATTGCTCCAAACCATTCCAACTGCGTTCTTAAAATGTTTGAACTCCCATGAGGTGATGAACTTCAGATGTAATTTAAAATAAGCAGCATATTATAGCTTAGCTATATCGACAGTTATTTTTCATTCTCTTATTATAGGATTATTTGTACGGTGTACTTTTTTTCTAGTTTTTTAACCAGTCTCTGGTATTTGAGATTCAAATTAATATGAATTATTCAATGCATTTTCAATAGGAAGAACAGGGGGAATTAATAAAACAGAGAAAATATTTACTGAGCCTGAAAGTGCTGCGCAGTTACATTAGTATCTGGATAGAATGTCTCATTAACCCAAGGATACAATTTCATAATTTGCAAAGTGCAGCTGAACTGTCTGGCTTAGCAACTCCTCCAATGCAGATCACACAAAGATATCACCAATCATTATGTAAACCAAAACCATTATTTAAAGTCAAAACGCCTAAAGCACATCATAACAGTCAGAAATAGCAACATGCATAGTCTGACCTTCAATTACCAACAGGTTGGGAAGAATGTGCAAATTGAGTTAAAATTGACACAGGAAGAATGCAAATAAAGCATAAAACTTGCTAATTTTGCCCTTACAGTGAAAAAGCATCCAACAATAAAATTACAGATGTTATCGTTCTAAATTCAGTTTGTCAACATTTTCTGTTGTACAAGATCAGGGTGATATACTGCTCTTTGTGGTCCTGTTACTAATATTTGCTCAGCATCATAGCAATATGTACTGTCACAATATTAAAATAGTATGCCAGATAATAAAATGAACCCATCACCTTCAAATAATAATACCAAACAAACCATCTCATGCAATTGGAGACAACAGCCAGAAGGAGAACGAAAACTAACTTAAATGGCTATTTATCTTCAACACTTCCCCATCAACTCATGCCCTTAAGGGCCTGTCCCACTTGGGCGTCATTTGCACATCATTTACGCAACATCAGTTACGTGTCACGACGCACGCATGATGCACGCATGGCGTGCATTACACGCGCATGGTGCATGGTGACATAGGCAGTGATGCGCGGTCGCTCGCCGTGCCCCAGGATTTTGGGATTCACGAAATCTCCGCGCACCTTCTGCGTGTCACACAAATGATGCCCAAGTGGGCCAGGCCCCTTACTCCAACTAACATTTCAGGATTTAATTTGTCAAAACAATGATTTAGGGGTTTCAACTCCATTAATCCAGCTGGAGGTCAATTAAATACCACTGTATTCATGAATAAGTTTCCAGGTGTGAACGCTAATTTTATTTCAACTGGTGCCCCTTCAACCCATTCTTGCAATTCTGTTTGACATAATAATCAAGGGTCTGCCAAATCCAAATAACTGTACAGTTATTACTCATTCAACAATGGAAAACATATTTATTGGTAGCTCCTACAGCTGAAAAATCTAAAACTATTGATCAAGCTTTAGGCTTTTCTTTCAAATGATTATTCAAATATTGTGTTAACTAGAAATGGTTTTACTGGCACATCCATGGCACATGAGGAAATTTTTGAGCCAGTGGATGGTGAATGTGAAATTCATTGCGGCACACAGTTGTGAAGACCAAGACAGGGTATTTTTAAAACAGAGATTGATTAAGCATATAATAATATGGTAAAGACTGGACTGGATCCTTTCCCACCCCAACCAACGCTTCGCACCCACTCACAGCCTGACCTCAGTCTGCAAAGACTGGACCTTTCTGCACCCACTCCTCCCCAATCATCACTTCACACCTACGTAAAGCAAGACTTCAGTCTGAAAAGACTGGATCCTTTCCCACCCACCCCTCTCCAAACACCACTTAACATCCAATTACAGCCTGACTGCAAAAGACTGCGGCCTCGTCCACTACCCACCTCCTCCGTGCTGCACAACATAATTTCTCCATCATCAACAATAAAAATAGAGGAGGTGGAGAGGCTGTTCAGAAGACAGAAAAGCCGTAAACCTCCAGGAACAGACAATGTTTCCCCCTGTACCCTCAAGCTCTGTGCCGAACAACTGGCACTAGTCTACACAGACATTTTCAACCAGTCCCTGCAAACCTGTACTGTTCCTGCTTGCTTCAAAGTCTCCATTATTGTCCATGTACCCAAATAGACAAGGATGATTGGTCTTAATGACTACAGGCCCGTCGCACCGACCTCTGTAGTCATGAAGACCCTTGCCCCTTGAAAAGCTTGTGCTGGCCAAGTTGAAAAATATCATCGGGCCAATAGATCTGTGGATGACAAAGTCAACCAGGGCCTGCACTTCATCCCCCAGCACCTAGACTGTGAGGGGACCTATGCGAGGATTTGGTTTGTTGATTTTAGCTCTGCATTCAACACCATCGTGCCAGAGCTACTACAGTCCAAACTTTCCAAGTTGACTTTGCCTGAACGGTGGATCGCCAACTTCCTGACAGACAGGAAGCAGCTTGTGAGGCTGGGAAAGCACATCTCGGACCCGCACACCCTCAGCATAGGAGCACCTCAAGGCTGCGTACTCTCCCCTCTCCTCAACACCAATGACTGCACCTCCACCGACTCCTCTATCAAGCTTCTCAAGTTTGCAGACGACACAACCCTGATTGGACTGATCCAGGATGGGGAGGAATCTGCCTACAGACAGGAAGTGACACAGCTGGCGGCCTGGTGCCATCGCAACAACCTGGAGCTCAATGCTCTTAAGACAGTGGAATTGATTGTAGACTTTAGGAGAGCTCCCCCTCCCCTCATCCCACTCACATCAACAACACCACAGGCACATCTGTGGAGTCTTTTAAGTTCTTGGGAACCATCAACTCCATGGACCTTAAATGGGGGGGGACCACCATCAACTCCACAGTCAAAAAGGCACAACAGAGGATTTACTTCCTTGGCTGTGACCTTCCCTCCATTGACGAACTGTACACTACAAGGGCCAGGAAGGAAGTGGGTAAGATCATCTCTGACCCCTCCCACCCTGGCCACAAACTCTTTGAATCACTGCCCTCTGGAAAGCGACCCCGGACTGTCAAAGCTGCCACAGACATAAAACAGCTTTTTTCCACGAGTAGTAGTTCTACTCAATAACCAAAAACCTGTAGCCTCCTTTTGCTCTGGCATTCACATGTTTAATCGATAATGTTTCATCATTAATCTTTAATGTTTTATGTTTCATTCCTAACTGTCACTGTATGTCATGTTGTCACTTGCAGGCAGAACACCAAGGCAAATTCCTTGTATGTGAATAGTTGGCCAATAAAACTATTCATTCATTCTTTCAATATTATCCTTGGCTATTTTTCCTCGGTTTACAGTCCCCAAGTTATTCGTTTTTAACCCTGAGTTCAATGCCGCATGTATTCAATTTACAAACCAAGTTGATTCCATTACACTTATTATAGATCTGCTTGTTATTCATTGTATTACCAGTAATTTGTGATAAATATTATTTCCCTGTCCTCATGTGATCACAATTGACATGGAAAAGCTTGGTACACAAATAAAAGTGCCATCATCACTCACCTTTGAGCTTAAATAAGCCAATGAAAAGATGATCAAAAAAATCTGACTGTTTTAAGACATTAATAACAGCATATGCATTTTATTTTTATATTGATATATATTGATAGATTGCAAATACAGAAGGAAATTAAATCAGAATTTTTGAGATAACAAACACATACTTTAAACTTTTTCCTGAGTGATTATGGATTTTCAGGAAGGGTTTTTGACCAATAACTGTCAAACTGATTCACTGCACATTTAAAATCATTAGCTAATTAGTTTTTAAAACACTAAATAATGACATTTACATAGTGGTGTTTTATTGGGGTTTTTTTATAAATAAGTTTCATTTTTTTGAAAGCTTTTGTTTCAAAATATCAAAAAATACTAAAAAATATTGAATATATGTTGACTGAGCTGAGAAAGAAGTGTAGATTTGCCACCCGTCAGTTTTTCTTTAGCACACTGGTTCTGAACTCCCGACATCATCCTCCCACCCACACTCAGAAGTGAAGGTATTTAGTCAGTTATCGCAACAATTTATCACCTTTCAGCGTTTGGAAGGCTACAGAAAACAAGTTCTCAAGGGGGATCCCCTTTGGACACAAGGCAAGTCTGGACATTTTACAATTAATACATTTAAAAATGTAGTGTTATTTTGCTTGTGTGTGAACGTGCGAGTTAGCAAAGATTAATTGGTGGCCCTGGTTCAGGTAAGACAATTTTACACATTCAGCTTCCATGTAAATTACTCGTCAGTCAAATATATATTTTTTGTGTTCATAATAACTATATTTTTACACCATCTTTAACATATTCCCAGAACTTTTCAAGGGAGGGACTGAAAATGCTGGATCTGGCAGCAACATTCATATCCCTTGATTTAAAAAAAGATTACTCCTAGTTAAGGATAAAAGCAAGTAAATGGAATCAAGGCAGAAATCAGTAGAATCTGATTCAACTAAATGGCTCGAGGGGCTGAATAACTTTCCTCTGTTCTAATTTTATCAAGAAAGCAGAACTTCAAAAAACGGTCATATCTACAATAAAACAAATATGTCATTAGCCAATATATTTTTATGAGGCTTGATACCAATCACATAATTTCAGCAAATCATGTGCTCATCATCAGATATCCATTTTTCATCCCAAACTTTCAGCATCTTTCCACTGATAAGATGCCACGTTTCTCCTACTCACTTATTCAAATTAAACAATGCTTCTGCCCGCACAATAAATCTACCAATTTGTCTCGAATTGCTCAAAAGTGTTTTACAATAGGGGTTCAAATCCATTGATCTCCATTCTGGATTTGTACCACAAGCTAAATGAAACTGCTTCTCAAATGAGCTATAGTTATACTGTAATTACATTTAGAATATATCCTCAGTTCCAGCCTTGATCTTGGCATTGAACCTTGAGCTCTGATAGATAGATGCAGCATTGATGCAAGCTAATTATTAGACTGAAGGAAGAAAATAGTACCAAATGATCTGTATAGTTATACCTAGTTTCCCAAGGGATCTAGATCACTTACCTAATATGCTGCTTTCAGCAAAACAAGGATAATGGACAATGAAATAATTAAATTCCACGATGGTATAATTAAATTCGAGTACAGCCGTTTTTCCTGACAGAAACGAAAGCAAGAGCAATTTACAAGAGCTTTTCATTTTTATATATATATATTTTTTTTTGTTTATTTTTGTTAGTACAGTAGTGTGGTACTTAAGTACCTAATACATACATACATATTTCCATTCTTGTACAACTTCGTACTTTTGATTTAATAATAAAAGAACAGTGAGAGAAAAAATAAATAAAGAGTGTCGGAATAGATGGACAAGCGAGTAGAAACAGATAGCCAAAGAAATACAGGACCGAGATAAGAAGCTAAAAAGATTGAAAGAAAAGGAGAAAGTAAAGGAAAGAGAGATTAGGAGAGATCTACCTATTTCGTATTTTTGCCCATCCATCACCTGTTTCTAAACCATTTAATTTCTTATGTTGCACCATCTGCTTGTAAAAAGTTGATAAAAGGAGACCAAGTCTTTAAGAATAGGTCTACTTTGCCTAGTAGGAGGAATCTAATTTCTTCAAGGTGTAGCATTTCAGACATGTTTGAGATCCACATTTTGAATGTTGGCGCGGTAGCGTTTTTCCAAAATTTGAGTATAGGTTTTTTTGCTGTTATTAGACTGTAATTAAGAAAAGCTTCTTGGAATATGGTTAGTTTACTTCCCTCGTTCATTGATCCAAAGATAATCAGTTCTGTATTGGGGTTCAATTTTGTGTTAGATAGTTTTGTAAAAATTCCAAAAATTTAATTCCAAAATTTATACAGTTTTATACAAGAGACAAAGGAATGTGCTATAGTGGCATTTTGAGTTAAACATTTGTCGCAGATGGGGGAAACATTGGAAAATATTTTATTCAGTCTAGTTTTCGAATAATATAGTCTATGTAAAATTTTAAATTGGATTAGGTTATGTCTTAGATTAATTGAACATTTATTTACATATAATAAATTTTCCCATCTATCATTCGGAATTTTTATCAATAACTCTTGTTCCCAGTCCCTTCTAATTGTCTCTGTCGTTGGTGTTTCTATATTTAGAATTGTATTATATAAGTAAGATATTAAATTGCTTGATTCTGCCTTTCTATTCATTCCTTCCTCCAATATATCTGGAGTTAAAGTTTGATATCCTTGTATATATTTTTTCAAATAATCTTGAATTTGAAGATATTTGAAATATTGATTACATTTCAAATTATATTTTAGTTGTAATTGTTGGAATGATAGAAGTTTTCCCATTTCATACATATCTCCCATCGTTTTAATTCCTATTCTTTCCCAATGGATAAATGTTTTATCAATAATGGATGGTTTGAATGAGGGATTAATAGTTATTGGAGAAAAAGCGATAATTTTCTTAATTTAAAAGTTAATTTTATTTGTTTCCAAATTCGTATTATACTGTGAATAATTGGATTCTTCTTATATATTATATTGTTCAGTTTCATCGGGGAAAGAAGGATTGCTCCTATATTATAAGGGGAACAATCCTCTTTCTCCATTCTTATCCAATCTACCTGTTGGGCAGAACTGTCCAACCAATAGATTATATTTTTAATATTCACTGCCCAATAGTAATACAATAAGTTAGGAAGTGTCAGTCCCCCTGATTCTTTAGATTTACACAAGTGGGTTTTTTTTAATTCTGTGTGATTTATAATCCCATATGAAGTTTATAATATCAGAGTCTAGTTTTGTAAAGATTTTTTTAGGTAGGTATATTGATATTGATTGAAATAGGTACAATATTTGTGGTAAGATGATCATTTTTATCGCGTTTATTCTGCCTATTAAGGACATCGGCAGTGTTTTCCAAAATTTAATCAACCCATTTAATTTAGTTAATAAAGGCATATAGTTTGCGTTGAGTAATGATTTATATTTCCTAGTGATTTGGATGCCCAAATATTTTAATTTTTCTGTTGCAATTCTAAAGGAGAATTTCAACAAATGTGTTGGCTCTTGAGGTTTTATCGTCATAATTTCGCTTTTGTTCCAATTTATTCTATATCCTGAAAAAGAACCAAATTCCTCTATTAAGTTTAGTATATTTGGTATGATAATTTGCGAATTTGTAATATATAGTAATATGTCGTCTGCATATAATGACATTTTATTATTTGAGTGTTTGGTATTATATCCATAAATATTCGGATGACCTCTTATGCTTTCTGCTAAAGGCTCCATCACTAGTTGGGTAACTTCCAAGCGTCTGAGTCTCCTCCCACCTCTTTGCGCGCAATTTAAACTAAATCTACTATATCCATAAAATGTGTTAGTATGTTATTAGTACTTATCAATCATATTTAACTTGTTATTCTTATATTTAGCAAGTAATTAACATCATGAAATAAAAATCAGCCATTAAGCTATGCCTTAATATTACACAATTTTATTAATTATATTTTATGTTAGTATGTAATTGTGTGTTTCTTAAATCATAAATTGCTACATACAAGTCCACTGATAATATTTATCCATATTCTCAAGTTATTTTCCCCGCCACAATTTTTCTTCTTTGTCAATCCTTTGTTGAAGTGAAACATAAAATCCGACCTTGAATTAACATTCCAAAGTTATAATGTCTAGACAACGCCTCGAGGAAAGTTCTCCATCTTAACCAGAGCAGTATTTTTTGTATGTTAAAAAAAAAGAAACACAATTCTTTCTTCGTCGTTTCTCATGATCAGTAGTGCTCCTTTGTGATACTTTGTGCATAATTAAATGCCTCTTCTGGATCCATGAATGCACGTTCAACATGGTTATAAGTAATTCTCAATTTCGCGGGATATACTATCCCATATCTTACTCCCGAGACCTCTTTCAGTAGCCTTCTCGTGTTTGTAAACTTGTCCCTATTTTTCCATGACTTCAGCTGGAAAATCACGGAAGAATCTTAGTTTGTCTTCTTCAAACATCAAATTCACACCATATGGATTTTTTTTCATAATTCCTTCCAGGGTTGAAATGTCATAGAATTTCAGAATAATCTGTCTTGGGGAGGGCAGTTGGGCTTGCTTGAACCTTACGTCGGACCCGGTGAGCCATATCTATTCTTGGGGCTTCAGGCAGCTTAAGCACTTGTTTGAGTAAGTTGGCAGCAAACTCCTGAAAGTTTTGCCCACTCTCCTTTCCATCTTTTACTCCAACTATCCTCAGATTTTGTTTTCTTGATCTTGCTTCCAAGTCCGTACATTTATGCTTCATTTTAGCAAGCTCTCTCCCAGTGCTTTCTTGTTCCTTTTTTAGTCTCTTTATCTCCTTAGCCATCTCAGTTATCATATTATCCATTCCTTCCATAGCCGCCTCAGTAGACTTTAACATTGCATCCAGCTTTTTATTACAGTCCTTATCAACCCGCTTAATTTTGTTTAAATCCTCCTCAACCTCAATCACATATTTGGTTAAGTCATCAATTTTCCCCATCAGCGTATCATTACCTTGTTTATTTTTTTCAGAAAGGCTTTTGTCCAGCGCGACATTCCCATCTTGTATCACTTTAGAAATAACTTCAGTGACTGAAGTTAATACTGACTTTTCCAATTGTTCCATATGCACTCTTTGTTCCTCCATTGAGGTCATTTCTGTAGAAAGATTTCAAAACTCAGCTTCTTCTTCTGAGCTTCCAGCTGATGCTTGAGGGGATTGAGAGTCTTTCCAAGTTTTTTCAAGTAGTCCCTTGTGGCAGGTCTTGAAGCAGGTTTTACAGGCTTCTGGCAAGGATTCCCTTTTTTCATTTAAAACTGCTGTTATTCTCTGTTATCAGCAGAATTTCTGATAACACACAATTAAATAGCAGCTCGGTAGTATATTTTAGAACTCCCCCATATTCCAGCTCGTATTTTAGCACATTAAAACATTCTTTCGGGAGCAGAGCAAAACAGGAGCATCTCTCACCCCACAATTGACTCCGCTGGAAGTCTTCATTTTTATATTTCAATGCATGAATGATATTCTAAATCGAGAGGACAGCCAAATATTTTCCGATTATGTTATAAGTGAATGGAAGACTATACACATGGTTAGTTGACTCCAACATACCAATTACTGCAAAAGCCATAATACAAGCTCTATGATGGCTAACACCCATCAAATCGGTTGCATTAAATGTGATGCATGTAAAAAGTCAAATATGGTACAGAAAAGATCTGCCAAGATGACTGGCTTCAATAATGCAGAGCAATGAAAGGAAATTTGTATTCATTGAACCATAATATTGATTTTAAAATTAAAGTTTTGATGAGGCGAATATGGTAAAATCTATTCCACAAAAGACTGTAAATAGAGAGCATAACTTTGTAATGACTACAAAAGGAAAACGTGGGATTATGGAAAAGTCAATTATAATCATTGACAGTAAGGCCTTGGAATGTTCTGCCAGAAAGATGAAGTGAAAATAGGATCCAAAAAGGAGTTTATTCAAAGTAAATTGGGCAAACATTTCATTAAAAGACCTAAAACAATATAGAAAATATAGCATTAGAATGATCCTAAATACAAAGGGACTAGCACTGGTAAATTGCTTCCTGGCATGGTACAACTTTTAGAATGTATCCCCATCTACACCCTAGACAAAGCCTCACATCATGAGGCATAACCTTGCCTTCTGATTGAGGAAAGTATAAGACATGTCAACCAGAAATATGTTCCAAGATCAATTATACCAAGATTTTTTTAATTAAAGTTATACGATGTCTAATGTCCCACAAGGGCAGAGATTCACACCACCTCCACACCCCTCTGTGGCAAAGAATTTCAGATTCCCCACCATCTGACTAAAGAAATTCCTCCTCATCTCCTTCCCAAAAGAACATCATTTAATTTTAAGGCTATGACCTCTAGTTCTAGACTCTCCCACTAGTGGAAACATTCTCTCCATATCCACTCTATCCAAGCCTTTCACTATTTAGTAAGTTTCAATGAGGTGCCCCCTCATCCTCCTAAACTCCAGCGAGTACAGGCCCAGTGCCATCAAATGCTCATATGATAACTCATTCATTCCTGGGATCATTCTTGTAAACTTCCTCTAAACCCTCTCCAGAACCAGCATATCCTTCCTCAGATATGATGCCCAAAATTGCTCACAATACTCCAAATGCAGCCTGACCAGCGCCTTAGAGCTTCAGCATTACATCCTTGTTTTTTTTGTATTCTAGCCCTCTTGAAATAAATGCCAGCATTGGATTTGCCTTCTTTACTACCTGTGTAGTTCACTTTTATTTAAAGTTCCATGCATCATTAAATTAATTCATTAATGAGAATAAATCAATTCCAGAATAATTCTGTTTATGATCCTGATCTTCACACTCCAAAGACGTACAGGTTTGTAGGTTTGTCCCTTGAGTGTAGGGTAGTGTTAATGTGCAGGGATCGCTGGACGGTGCGGACTCGGTGGGCTGAAGAACATGTTTCCGCCCTGTATCTCTCAACTATACTGCTATTCAAGATATGCCCGTAAATAACAGGCAAATACAATCCACGATAAATGCAATACATGCTGAAATCAATAGTGCCAAGAGAATTATACCCATAATGGGAGCACTATAGTTTTATTTGGATTGATCGTTAAAATAGCATACTCACTTACATTCAAATCTTTGTTTTGTGCATTAGACTGCAAGTACAGGGCACATTCATGTGCATACAAATATTAATACAAATTTTCTGTGCACACAAATATTAAGTAAAAAACAAAATCTATATGCCGCATGTCTCCAATATTGATCATTTGATGAGGTGCATTGGAAAAAATATTTTTAAAAAGTAGGAAAAAATTAGCAACGTTTTAATATTACGGAGTTTGTACGTTCTCCCCATGGCCTGTGTGGGTTTTTTCCGAAATCTTCGGTTTCCTCACATACTCCAAAGATGTACAGGTTTGTAGGTTCCGGGTCGGCGCAGACCCGGTGGGCCTGTTTCCGTGCTGTATCTCTAAACAAATAAGTGTGAGCTATTTTTGAAAGAAATGAGGCTGAGGGGTATGGTTTTCAAAATTGCGAAGGGATTTTATCATGTTGTACTAGAGATATTTCCATGTGAAGAAATACGAGAGATGGTCAATCACAAGTCATAGAGACATGAAGATAGGTGAACATAATCTCAGTCAATGGTGAAAGAAGAGAGTTAAAAACACTAAAGAGGTAGAGGTAAATATGAATGGAGACAAAAGAGACTGCAGATGCTGGAAAAACTTAAAATGCTGGAGGATTAGTCTATAGAAAGATCCCGACCCGGAAAGTTACCTATCCATTCCCTCCCCAGATGCTGGCTGATGCGCTGAGTTCCTCCAGCAACATGTGCTTGGCTGGTGATAATAATAACAGTTTGGAAGAGAATTCTAAATGTTTAGGGTCTTGGCAGCAACAAAATCATCCATTTATTGTCTCATTATGAGATTGGACAATAGGGAAAGGCCATTTGATCTATATTGCCCATGCCAAAGTGTATGTTGTCTCCTTTCACCCCTCTCCATCCATGTTATCCTTCAATTTACCTTCTCCCACTAGTGTTATTTGGCTTCCCTTTAAATACGTATACATTAGACAGCTGAACAATAACGAATGGTAACATATTCCATACCCCTGCTTCCCACTGGGTAAAGGTGTAACCCTCGAATTCTCCCACGTGATTTTAATAGATAATATTATTGATTTATGCTTTTGGACTGCCCCAATACTGAAAAAGTCTTGCGCACATTTATCTTTTTAAGCCCAGGAACAATCTTAAAGATCACCCCACAAAATTGCCTTTTTAAAAAACCCCAACCAATTCAATATTTCCTGTTATATATAACCTCTTAATTTGAGCACCATCCTTGAAAACCTTTCTATATCTACACCATTATCTCAGATCATTTTAATAATGCAAGACCAGGACTGTTCACAGTACATTCACCACACATCGTCCCTCTAGGGCCTATACTGCCCTTGCTTCATCACAAGTACCCTGGAATTGCATGTCAATGTAATTTTCACATGACGATATTCAAGAGTAAAGCTGATTCAAGTCAAAAGCCCACTCTCTCAGATCAGCGAAGGATTAGCAATAAATACGTCTTTGCAAGTGACATACTTCCATCATATCAACTAAAAATATACGTTTCCAGCAGATTGTCAGGACCCTCATACTAATGCAGTCTGAAAACCAGCGAACAAGTTTGTGTTACCTGCCTCTGTTTTCAATGTGTACTGCTATTTCCTCTCATTTTACACATCTTGCATGACATTGAAATAGGTTGGTTCTAGACCACAAGAAACAGGTTGGTTCTGGACCCCAAGGAACAGGTTGGTTCTGGACCCCAAGATTAACTGGTCATGCCTAACTTCTGACAACACATCACAAGTGTCACCAGGGGGGAAAGAACTTTGGATCACTGCTACACGCCGTTCAGGAAAGGCTACAAGGCCGTTTCTCTCCCTCCTTTTGGAAAATCTGACCACGCTGCCATTTTTCTGCTGCGGAGTATAAACAATGGATAGTACGGGAAGCGGCAGTGACGAGGGGAGTAAAGCGGTGGCCATGCTGCAGGATGCACTGAGCGATGTTGACTGGAATATGTTCTAAGCAAGTTCCAGAGACATTAGTGAGTTTGCGGAAGCAGTCTTGGACTTCATTGCAACAATAGCCGATAACATCATCCCCTCAGTAAGGGTTAGCATCTTTGCTAATCAAAAACCCTAGGTGAACAGGTCCATTCGCATCACCTGGAATGCTCGCACCAGTGCTTACAACTCTGGCCTGGCATCCAGCAATATGGATGACTACAAGGCAGAGTCCTACAGACTGCAAAGGGTGGTGAAAGACACAAAAAGGAGGTACAGGGACAGGATGGAGTCGCAAATGGCACAGCAAATGCCGGCACTCTTTAGCTGAAGACCTGAACTCTTTTTACGATTTGAGACGGGCAACATCACCTCCTAGCTCGCTGGCTAACAACAACACCAGGTTGCTGGCTAGCGAGGATGGAGGGAGGTCCACCGTTGGGGATGTGCACACATTCTCGGTGACCGAGCACAACGCGAGGAGGGCTCTGACACGTGTGAACACGAGGAAAGTTGTAGGCCCAGATGGTATATCTGGGCAAGTACTAAGGTCTTGTGCTACTCAGCTTGCTCCCGTGCTCACCACAGTATTCAACCTCCCTGGCCAGGTCCGTGGTCCCTGCCTGCTTCAAAAGATCCACCATTGTACCAGTGCCAAAGAATGCCTCTCCAGCTTGCTTGAATGACTACCGACCGGCGGTCATCATCTTGGTAATCATGAAATGCCTTCCTCCCTCGTACCATGGACCCGCTGCAGTTCGCATACCGTCCAGATCCACGGATGATGAGGTCTCAAGTCAAGTCAAGAGAGATTATTGTCATGTGTCCCAGATAGGACAATGAAATTCTTGCTTACTGCAGCACAACAGAGTATTGTAAGCATAAATGCAGAACAGTTCAGTGTGTCTATATAGCATAGACCATATATATACACAGTAATAAACAGATAATAAACAATAGGCTGTTATAGTTCAGCCCAGATTCTGCACACCACTCTCTCTCACCTTGACAGCCAGAAGGGGGGCTTTGTGAGGTTGCTGTTCATTGATTTCAGTTCAGCTTTCAATACCACAGTCCCCACCAGAATTGTTGAGAAGCTGCTGGAACTGAGGCTGAACACTCCCCTGTGTGCCTGGGTCCTGGACTTTCTCACCGCCAGGCCCCAGGTGGTCAAGATGGGGAGACATACCTCCAAACCCCTCACCCTCAACATAGGATCTCCCCAAGGTTGCGTCCTTAGCCTCCTACTGTACTCCCTGTACACACATGACTGTATGACCAGGTTCAGCTCAAACTCCATCATCAGGTTTGCTGATGACACTGTGATGGTGGGCCTGATCTCCGATAACAATAAGAAGGCCTACCGGGAGGAGGTGGCTGATCTGGCACTCTGGTGTCAGGACAACAGCCTCCTCTTGAATGTCACAAAAACTAAGGAGCTGATTGTGGACTCTAGAAGGGCTCGACATCCGAGGATGTGCATGCTACTGGAGATAAATGGGACTACTGTGGATAGGGTGAGCAGCTTTAAATACCTGGGAGTCCACATCACAGGGGATCTGACATGGACAACACACACTGCCGCACGGGTGAGTAACGCAAGGCAGCACCTTTACCACCTCAGGCAGCTGAAGAAATTCAGAGTCTCTCTGAGGATCCTTCAGTGCTTCTACTCTGGGGCTGTAGAAAGCATCTTGTCCAGCAACATCTCAATCTGGTTTGGAAACAGCTCTTGGGGCAAGCAGAATGAAGGGGTATGGGGAGAAGGCAGGCTTGGGTTACTGATTGTGGATGATCAGCCATGATCACAATGAATGGCAGTGCTGGCTCGAAGGGCCAAATTGCCTCCCCCTGCACCTGTTTTCTATGTTTTTCTTTTGTTACCAACATGAAATTTAGAATGAGGAAATGTGTAATTAATAATATGCATTGAAAAATTATCTCTCCCAAATATGTCACTGGTAACTATCATTCATCAGTGAACTCTGAATTCACTAACTTAAGTTGTCTCATATAAAATGAGTAATCAATAACTGGATTACAGAAATAGATGTTTTAATAATTAATTATTCCGTTTCAGCTAAATGTAAATATTGGAATTATAAATATAAATGTATCCATTATAAGACTGCCCTAATTTAAATCATAATTCATGTGAAAATATATTACAGCATCACTGAGTTTCAACAAATTTCTTTTCAGTATAGCAGGAATAAATAAATCAACTTTGAGGCATATTAAAGACAACCCAGACCAGCACCAAAATAGTAATAAACCACTGGAGTTAAAAAATGGCAGATGCAAAGCTGCACAACTCCAGAAAATTCCATTCA